>JAUMJK010000048.1:227500-1427500 GCA_033558105.1 Coccyzus lansbergi
TCTCTTTCTTTTCTTTTTTCTTTATTTTTCTTTATTTTTTCTTTATTTTTCTCTTTTTTCTTTTTTTCTCTTTTTTCTTTTTCTTTTCCTTTTCTTTTCTCTTTCTTTTCTTTTTTTCTTTATTTTTCTTTATTTTTCTTTATTTTTTCTTTATTTTTCTCTTTTTTATTTTTTTATCTTTTTTCTTTTTCTTTTCCTTTTCTTTTCTCTTTCTTTTCTTTTTTTCTTTATTTTTCTCTTTTTTTCTTTATTTTTCTTTATTTTTCTCTTTTTTTCTTTTTTCTTCTTTTCTTTTTTTTTTTTTTTCTTCTTTTCTTTTTTCTTTTTTTTTTTTTCTATGCGTGTTGTTTTGTTCCAGCTTTTGTCCCGGCCAAAGACATCGTGTTGGCGAAAAAAAAAAAAAAAAAAAAAAGCTTTGAGCCGGTCAACATGAGAGGCTCCCGGAGAAAAAAAAAAAAAAAAAGGGAGCAGCCCCTCAACCCCTTTTAATTCCTCCGCCTTGCTGAAAGGCTCTTTTACATAATTGCAGAAGCAATTTCAAAGCCAAGCCAGGGGCTGACTTTACCCACAACCACATGGAGCCCATTTGGGGGGTTTTAAATAAAAAAAATAAAAAAAAAATTAAAAAATGAGGAGGGGGGGGGGAGGAAAGTGTGAATAAAATGAGTTTACTCTAAGAAAAAAATTAAAGAGAGTGAATAAAATGAGTTTACTCAAAAAAAAATTAAGGAGAGTGAATAAAATGAGTTTACTCAAAAAAAAAAAATTAAGGAGAGTGAATAAAATGAGTTTATTCTAAAAAAAAGAGTGAATAAAATGAGTATATGTGAAAAAAAGTGAATTAAATGAGTCTGATCTACAAAAAAAAATGTTTTATGTAAAAAAAAAAGTGAATAAAAAAAGTTAAAAGTAAAGTCTCTTTAAAAAAAAAAGAAGAAAAGACAGTGAATAAAATTAGTTTACTCTTTAAAAAAAAAAGAAAAAAGAGTGACTTGAGTTTCCGCTTAAAAAAAGAGGGAAAGAGTGAACAGAAGGAGTTTCCTCCTAGAAAAGGAGGAAAAGAGTGAACAGAATGAGTTTCCTCATAAAAACGAGGAAAAGAGTGAATAAAACGAGTTTCCTCTAAAAAAAAGCGAGTTAAATGAGTTTTATCTACAAATAAAGAGTGAGAAAAAATCAGTTTTCTCTAAAAAGAGGTGTGAATAAAATGAGATTTCTGTGAAAAAAAAAGAGAAAAAAGTTAACAAAGTGAGTTTACTTGGAAAAAGTTAATTAAATGAGTTTTATCTAGAGAAGAGAGTGAGTAAAAATGAGTTTTCTCAAAAAAAAAAAGAAAAAAGAGTGAATCAAGTGAGTTTTCTCTTAATAAAAAGAAAAAAAAAGTGAATCAAGTGAGCTTTCTCTTAAGAAAAAGGGAAAAAGAAGGAATAAAATGATTTTTGTCTGGAAAAAAGGACATAGAGTGAGTAAAACAAGTTTTATCTGAAAAAAGGGGGGAAAGGAGTGAATGAAATCAGTTTTCTCCAAAAATAAAAGGAAAAAAGAGTGAATCAAGTGAGTTTTCTCTGAATAAAAAGAAAAAAAAAAGATGGAATGAAACGATTTTTGTCTGAAAAAAAAAGAAAGTAGAGTGAGTAAAACAAGTTTTATCTGAAAAAAGAGAGGGAAGGAGCGAATGAAATCAGTTTTCTCCAAAAATAAAAGAAAAAAAGAGTGAATCAAGTGAGTTTTCTCAAAAAGAGAAAGAGAAAAAAGAGGGAATAAAATGAGTTTTCTCTAAAAAAAAAAAAAAAAAAAGAAACAGAGTGAATAAAACGAGTTTTTACTTAAATAGAACTAGGGGTGCGGAGGCCCCGGGTCAGTGCTGGGGAGTCCTGAGCGGCCGCGCGGGGTGAATGGGGCGAGCGGGGCGGTGGGCGTGGCTTCCTGCCCCGAGGCCACGCCCCCCCTCGCCCCTCCCCGTCCAATGAGCGGCGCGGCGGGCGGTCACGTGGGGCGGCCCGCGTTCCCAGCCGGGCAAAATGTGAATGGGCGCGGGGCAGCGCGGGCGCGCAGAGCGGCGCGGGCGGCGGCGGCGGCGGCGGCAGGAGGCGGGGGGGGGGGCGGCCCCCGTGCGCGGCCCCGCTCCGCCCCACGCGCGGGTGGGTCGGCGAGAGGCGAAGCCGAGCGAGAAGGGGAGAGAGAGGGGTAGAGAGAGAGAGAGAGAGAGAGAGCGGTCGGTGGTGCGGTCGGTGCAGCCGCCGCCGCCGCCGCCGCCGCCTCCTCTCCGGCATGAGCGCCGCTTTCCAGCCGTCGCTGATGATGATGCAGCGCCCGCTGGGAAGCAGCACGGCCTTCAGCATCGACTCGCTGATCGGCAGCCCCCCGCCGCCCGCCCCGGGACACTTCGTCTACACCGGCTACCCCATGTTCATGCCCTACCGGCCCGTGGTGCTGCCCCACCCGCCGCCGCCGCCGCCGCCTCCGCCGCCTCCTCCTCCTCCTCCTCCTCCTCCTCCCCATCCGTCGGCCGCCCTGCAGCCCGCGCTGCCCCCCGCGCACCCCCACCCGCTGCCCGGGCTGCCCTCCGCCTTCTGCTCGGGGCTGGCGCAGGGCATGGCGCTCACCTCCACGCTGGTGGCCGCCCTGCCCGGAGCCTTCCCGGCCGCCTCCCCCCAGCACCAAGAAGCCGCCAGGAAGTTCGCGGCCGCCGCCGCCGCCGCCGCCGCCGCCGCCAACTTCGACAAAGCCGACGGGATGGGCCCCGACGGCGGCGGCGGCGGCGACGACGGCGGCAAAAGCTTCCTGGGGAAGGACGGAGCCCTCCTGCCCTTCCCCGCCGCCGACGCCGTCCAGGCTTCCCTCGGTGAGTCCCACGACGCCGCCGGGAGCGGCCCCGGGGTTGCCGCCGCCGCCTCCGAGATGCGGCTCCGAGGGAGCATCCCTATGGGGAGCATCTCCGTGGGGGAGCGTCTCCGTGGGAAGCGGGGTCCGAGCTGCATCCCTGTGGGAGCCTCCCCGTGGGGAGCATCTCCGTGGGAAGCGGGGTCCGAGCTGCATCCCTGTGGGAGCCTCCCCGTGGGGAGCATCTCCGTGGGAAGCGGGGTCCGAGCTGCATCCCTGTGGGAGCATCCCTGTGGGGAGCATCTCCGCCTTGGGAGTGGGGTCCGAGCTGCAATCCCTGTGGGAACATCCTGACGGGAGGGGGGGTCCGAGCTGCGTCCCCGTGGGGAGCATCTCCACCGCGGGAGCGGGATCTGAGCTGCGTCCCTGTGGGAGCATCCCTGTGGGGACCGGCCCCGTGGGAGCGATAGCCGAGCTGTGGGAGCATCTCCGCGGGAGCAGGGTCCGAGCTGCATCCCTGTGGGGAGCATCCCTATGGGGAGCATCCCCGTGGGAGCATCCTCACGGGAGCGGGGTCCGAGCTGCATCCCCGTTGGAGCATCCCCGTGGGGAGCGGGATCCGAGCTACATCCCTCTGGGGAGCATCTCCGCGGGAGCATCCCTACCGTGGGAGCAGGGTCCGAGCTGCATCCCTGTTGGAGCATCCCTGTGGGGAGCATCTCCGCCTTGGGAGTGCGGTCCGAGCCGCATCCCTGTGGGAAGCATCTCCGTGGAGCGGGGTCCGAGCTGCATCCCTCTGGGGAGCTTCTCCGCCGTGGGAGCAGGGTCCGAGCTGCATCCCTGCTGGAGCATCCCTGTGGGGAGCATCCCTGCCGTGGGAGCGGGGTCTGAACTGCATCCCTGTTGGAGCATCCCTGTGGGAGCGATATCCGAGCTGCATCTCCGTGGGGAGCATCTCCGCCGTGGGAGAGGGGTCCGAGCTGCATCCCTGTTGGAGCATCCCTGTGGGGAGCTTCTCCGTGGGAGTGGGATCCGAGCTGCATCCCTGTGGGGAGCATCTCTGACGGGAGCATCCCTACCGGGAGCATCCCTGCCGTGGGAGCGGGGTCCGAGCTGCATCCCTGTGGGAGCATCCCTGTGGGGAGCATCTCCGTGGGAGCGATAGCCGAGCTGTGGGAGCATCCTCACGGGAGTAGGGTCCAAGCTGCATCTCCTTAGGAGCGGGATCCCAGCTGCATCCCTGTGGGGAGCATCCCCGCGGGAGACCATCCCAGTGGGAGCGGGATCCGAGCTCTATCTCCGTGGGAGCAGGGTCCGAAGCACATCTCCACGAGAGAGCATCCCCGTGGGAGCGGGATCTGAGCTGCATCCCTGTTGGGAGCATCTCCGTGGGAGCAGGATCCCAGCTGCATCCCTGTTGGGAGCATCTCCATGGGAGCGGGATCCCAGCTGCATCCCTTTGGGAAGCATCCCCGTGGGTCCGGGTCCAAGCTGCAAGTCGGGTCCAAGGGAAGTCGAGGCAAGGGGTGGCCCAGGGGACAACCCCCCCACCCACCTCAGTGGCCTCAAGGCAAGGGAGAAGGGAGAAGGATGGTTTCAAGCCTATAGGTAATGACTGGAATGCAGCAAAAATTCCCAAACCTAACAATTTTGGGGTGACAGACCCGACCTCGGGGGGTTGGATGCGCGGTGAGCGTGGGCTGGAGGGTACGGAATTCTAACCACAGGCCTCTCTGCTTGGCTTCCAGCCGGAGCTCTCCGTGCCCAGAGCAAGGAGGACCCCAAATGCGAAGAGGAGGCGAAAGGCAAGGAGGAAAGTTTCTCCATGGACAGCGACCTCGACTACAGCTCGGACGACAACATCCCCGGGCAGGCGGCTCACAAGGAAGAGGACTCTGCCAGCGTCCTGGAGGAGAACCCCCAGAACCCCCCCAACTCCGCCAACACCACCTCCACGGGCAAAAACCGCCGGAGGAGAACGGCCTTCACCAGCGAGCAGCTGCTGGAGCTGGAGAAGGAGTTCCACTGCAAAAAATACCTGTCCCTGACCGAGAGGTCCCAGATCGCTCACGCCCTCAAACTCAGCGAGGTGCAGGTGAAAATCTGGTTCCAGAACCGGAGGGCCAAGTGGAAACGGGTCAAGGCCGGCAACGCCAACTCCAAGACCGGGGAGCCCTCCCGCAACCCCAAGATCGTGGTCCCCATCCCGGTGCACGTCAGCAGGTTCGCGATCAGGAGTCAGCACCAGCAGCTGGAGCAAGCCAGACCCTGATCCCTCCCTCCCTCCGAGCTCCGAACCGCAGGTTTTCATAGAATCGTAGAACAACCAGGTTGGGAGGGACCCAGCGGATCTTCTAGTCCAACCATTCCTAGCAAAATCCGAGGGGAAAAGTTTCCGAACGGGGGTTTAAAACCGACCCCCACACAAAAAAAATAAATTAAAATGATAATACTAATAAAAAGACAAAGAAACCAAGCAAGAAAATAAAGCTACGCAGCAGCCAACAAGACAAGAAAATCCCAACGCGAGTGCATCGCAAATCCCTGCGAACTCTAATGAGAAACTTTCCGCTCACCGAGTCGAGCGAGAGACGGCGAAAGGCAAAAGAGGCTTGGAAACCGTGTTTTGGTTCAGAGCAGGAGTATCAAACCCTGGAAGAGAGACACATAGATATTTATTATGACTCTGCCCCACTTTACAGACACTCTGGGCTGCCATGGGGACCGGGGATGCCGTCCGGGATCGGCGCTGGATGCAGCAGCAGAGACACCCCCAGCCAAACCCTTTAAACCACCTTCTGGGCTTTCTTTCTTATCGGGGGCAAAAGGTAAAGAAAAAAAAAAAATGAGAGCGAAAAAAAAAAACAACACAAAAAAAAAAACCAAACAGAAAGAAAAACTAAGAGTTTCATTTCATGCCTTTTTTTTTTTTTTTTTTTCCTCTATTGTTTAGTTTTCTTTCTGATGGTTGAGTGGCAGGCACTGGGGGACAGTTTTTAAATATATTTTTTTCGCCTGGTTTTCTGTCGATTTGGTTTGCCTCTTCTACCAAGCCATGTTTAAAAAGAGAGAGAGAGAGAGAGGGGAGGGAGGAAAAACAAACAAAAAAAAAAAAGGAAAACAAAAAAAAAAAAAAAGAAAAGCACGGTCTTCTCTATTGTGTTTAATTTATTTCAATGTAGCTTATTTCCTTCTAAGTTATGAGATTTCGAAGCGAACTGAGTCTTGTGAATAAAAACCGACAAAGAAACAAAACAGAACGGAAAAAAAAAAAAACGAAACAACCATCCATCCCCCCGGCTGTTCTGTCCAGAATGTGGTGTGGAGCTGGTTTTCCTTTCCCCTCCATGCAGCTGCTCTCGCCTCTTAATTTTTTTTTTTTTAATTTTTATTAGTGAAACCGCATTTATTGTCGGGGAGCGGGGGAGGAAAAGTTTATTTATTTCGTTTTTTCAGAGCTGGGGGTTGGTGGGAAGGCTGGGAAAAGGCTTTTTCTCTGCGACTGAAGGCGGCTAACCCTGATGTGGGGGGTTTGGGGGGGGGGGGGGTCCCCGCATTCCACCCCCTCCATCCTTTTCATCCCTTTCCCCTATTTTACGCATCTTGGTGCCGTCGGGGGCGATTGGGGTGGAACAGGGTTAATTTCTCAAGGAAAAAAAAGGGGGTCAGGAGGGTGGGGGGAAGCCTTAAAATTCATATTGGGACAGTCAAGAGGAGAGGGTTTTTCTCCTGAGATAACTGCGAGTAAAACACGCGTCGTTTTGGTGATTGCGGGGACGTCCTTTCCAACCCTTGCGCTTGCTCGCTTATTATTATCATTGCTATTATTATTATTATTATTGCTATTATTATCATTACCGGTTATGATGGGGCTGGAGGGGAAGGGGGGAGCATCCCCAGTCCCAGCGGCAGCCCCTCTGCCTCCCAACCCCATAGAAATATCGTTAGAAATCCCGATTTTCTTGCTGTGCGGGAGGGGAGGAGTTGGGGGGGTGGGGGGGTTGAAGGCAAATTTCCCAATTCAAAGCGCAGTTCATTTTTTTCCTTTAATTTTAAAGAATATATATATAGAGAGAGTGTGTATATATATATATAGAGAGAGAGAGAGAGAGAGTGTATATATATATATATATAGTGTGTGTATATATATATATAATCATAGAACAACCAGGTTGGAAGAGACCCATCAGATCTTCTAGTCCAACCATTCCTATCAAAATATACATATGTATATATATATATTTGACTTTATTTTAGTCTCTTTTTTTTTGTTTTTCAGTGGAAAGGGGATGCTGGAGGGAAAGCATCCCGGAGCTGTAACCCCCACTCAGGGTGAGGGGATATTTATATTTTAGGGAGGAGGAGCAGCTGCTCTACAAGGCAGCATCTGCCCCCAGGAGCTGGGAAGTTCTTCCCTGCAAAGGGGAGGATGGGGGGGGGGGACCCCAGCCCTCCCAGGGAGGGCTGGGGTCCCCCCCCACCCCATCCTCCCCTTTGCAGGGGTTTGGGGGCAGCGGAGAAGGAGATAAACAAGCGAGGGGGTTGATAGCTGTCATCATCACCATCATCATGGCTTTCATTTGGCTGCCTAATGAGTCAGATCACAGGCAGAGAGAAAAATTGTCAATCGCCCAGGCCCTAATGAATTTTTTTGCAAATTGTAATCAAGCCAGGCCGTCTCAGCTCGCTGATTAATGAGACCCAGGAGGCCCGGCCAGCACCTCAGCTTTTTATTCCATCCCGTCCTCCCTGCACTAAATTAACAGCAACTTGTCTGAGCTTCAAATTAACTCCCAATGATTAATTCTGATGGGGGGGGGGGCGGTTTCTGAAGAATAGCTCGTCCTAATAGGCACTGGCCTCTGATGCTGTTTGAAATTAATACACTTCCCCTTTGGCTGCCGCCTTTAATCCAAGGTTGGGCTTTGACATCACTATATTTGTTGTTACAATAAATTCCTCTTACATCTGCAGATCAAATCGTTCGCGCCGCTCGGGGTAGCGCGGCCGAGGTGCCAGCCCCGTTTCGCAGCATCCTAAAGTCGGAAGGGGAAGAAGGAAAAGTGCCTGCTCCTCTCTCTGCCTCATCTCCAGCATTAGGAAAAGCCCCTTTTTAAATATATATATATATATATATATATATATACCTGCTCCTCTCTCTGCCTCATCTCCAGCATTAGGAAAAGCCCCTTTTAAAATATATATATACCTGCTCCTCTCTCAGCCTCACCTCCAGCATTAGGAAAAGCCCCCTTTTTATATTTATATATATATATATATATATATAATTTTCTTTTTCTTTAAACTCCCACCTGCTTCCATCCAGCAGCAGCAGGATGCAGTAGCCAGAGGAGC
Source organism: Coccyzus lansbergi (assembly GCA_033558105.1). NCBI lineage: Eukaryota > Metazoa > Chordata > Aves > Cuculiformes > Coccyzidae > Coccyzus > Coccyzus lansbergi. The sequence continues at coordinate 235,679 of JAUMJK010000048.1, forward strand.
CCACTCACTCCTCTCTGGTGGGACAAGGAGTGAGCTGCGTCGCTTTTAAATAAGACATCACAGCTTTTAAATCCTTCCCCCTCACCCCATCCCTCGTCCTCCGATTACTCCCTTGCTGCAAAACTCAGGGCCGCTGCAGAGAGCAGACAAACTCGGTGCATGCCAGGGGGTGAACTCCAGCTGTGGCCTTCGGAAGGGGCAGCTCTGCCTTGTTGCTGTTTGCATTGACTTAATTGGTTTAATTATTTCGGCTGGGACTGGCCAGCCTGGGCTTTGTGCCTCTTTCCCCTGCCCTGCTGACAAGGTCCCCTTTGTGCCCCAGGCCCCTTCTCCGCTGGGGTCATCCCTGCGGTGGCAGCAGCCGCACAGAGCATCACCCCAAAATCTGGGGAGATGGGAGAGGGAAGCCCATACTGGTGCTGGAAACCAACATACTATAGGCCAAGCATCTCCTCCAACACAGAACCCCTTGCAAGGGGCACCCACCCCCTCATTCTCCCTGTCCTCCAGGATCGGATCCCTCTCCGCGCTCTTTCTCGGAGCCGTATCAATCTTCATCGGCGAAGAGGAGAGCGATGAGGCCGGCAAGCGGCTGCCAATGCAAATTCCCACCGTCGCCGTCATAAAGCACCCGGCACCCTGACACGCACAAAAGCAACACCATATGCACCGAGATAACCTGTATGAATTATAAATCGCCTCGTAAAAATTGATTGCCTATCCCAACCCTTCGGAAACAGGGGAAACCCTCCCCGGGCGCAGACCCGGCCGCCCCGCAGCAAGAGGGGATGCTCTGCCAAGCCACCCTGCGTCCCTCGTGGGTTCCAGGTCCCTTCGTGTCCCCCTCCCTGGGCTGCTCGCCCGCCTCTCGCTTGCTCTTTTCTCCCTCCCGCTACGCCTGGCCCATAGAGAGCCTTAATCTATTTATTTCAAGCCACTTCATTCTCTCTGCCGCTTTTGTCCAGGCCCCAGCCTCTGGCTTTGTGGCAGGACCGCTGAGGTTTTAAAAGCCCCTTCCCCTATAGTTTGAGGTCTCCTTGGCTGCCTGAATTACAATGGCTCAAACAGGATTACACTGACCTGATCCTATTAAACTCGCCAAATCGATCTGTGCCGCCCTCCCTCCAGCTCCGCAAACTTACTCACCCAACTTTCCCTGTGGAGCTCAGCCTGGGAAGAGGGGAAGCAAAAGGGAGGAAAGAGGAGGGAAAAGGGGATAGAGGCTATTTTTATGTTGTGGGGGTTTTTTTTGTTGTTTTTGTTTTGTTGTGGGGTGTTTTTTTTTGTTGCTTTTGTTTTGTTGTGGGTTTTTTTTTGTGGAATTTAAACCTCTGCTTTGGTTCCCAGCATCTTGGACCCAAAGGAAAATACAGCGTTTTCTCCGTCTGGCAGGTGCTCCGATTCCCAGCCCCAGCAGGGGATGAATTATATATAAATCGTATTAAGAAAAAGGGGTATTAGACCTATAAGCCAAACGATTCTCCCTCATTTTGGTGAGGGTGAGCGTGAGCTGCTTGCTGCGAGGCACGTGGGCTCCTCATCCTCCAAACATCCTGATGCGGAGGAAACTCCTGGGAATAAACAGCCTCAGCCTCTCGCCGTGATGCTGAGCGTGTCGGAGTGAAGCCTGAGTGAGGGATGCCCAACTCGCCCCTGTGGTCCCCACCAGGGCTGCGTCCACGTGAGCATCTCCCTGCCAATGCCCACTGTCCCTCTGCACTGGGGGGGACGGGACTGTGGTGAGTCCTTCCTCCCTTTTCTTCATAAAAAAAAAAAATAAATAAAAAAAGAGTGGAAGAGGAGCGCAGACTCAGCTGAACATTTTCCTCATCAGTGGGGAAACAGACCTCGAATCGTCGGCGTTATCCGCTGCCAGGGGATGCTCTGCATCACCTCCGTGCTAGGGCTCGCCACCATCTGCGGAGGAACGGGAGCCTGGAATTAATCCCCTGCCGTCCCCCCCGGAAAATAATTACAAGGCAGGGGAATAATCTGGAAACGGCAGTAAAATATGGGGTGTTTACACTGACCTGCCAGGATGACTGAATTAGTGGCAAGGGGCCTGAATTAGTGGCAAAGGGCCTATCGCCGACTCCGGGGTAGCAGTTTTAATGCTCAAATCCTATTAATTAACAGAGCGAGAGGCAAACTGGGGACTCTCATTTATAATTTCCTAGGAGCACGTAACCAACAGCGAGGAGTTGGAGCTCGGAGGGTGAACGTGTGCTGCCTGGAGCTCTGCCCTCTTCATACACCCACGTTACTTTAAAAGGCACCGATACCTCAAACCAAGCTCCCCAAAAAGGTGCATTAGCAGCGATTTATGGTTTGTCTTTTTTTAGAGGGTAACGCATCCTGATGCTATCTAGGGGGTGGCAACAAGAACTGCATCTGAGTCTGATTATAAATCTTTGCTGCTTGTGGTCCTGTTTAAGAAGTTTATTCTCTCTGCAAAAAGCACCTGAACTCAGAAATGATGGAGAAAAATGCGCATATGGCCCCAAAACTGCTTTGTCTCCCTTGCTGGTACTCCCAGAACAGCCTAAAGAAGTCACAGTTATACCAAGTAAGTAATTAGGCTTTGCCTTTTGTTTTGTTGGCAATCTTGACTCAAAGCAAACCAGGCGGCTTCTTTAAGCAATGAAAACACCTCTGGACCCCAAAATCCTCTCACACACGTTTCCGAAGCATCCTCAGGGCACGTCCCATCACCTCAAACCTGGCAGGCAGGGGTAACACACCCTCCGATATACACAGCCCCACACCAAACCCCTACATAAAGTTTTCCAGGTCATCCTCCTGCTAATTCCAGAAGCTGGCAGGTACATAAGAATTTTTAACTAGCAGTAACTGATAGAATGATAGAATCACCAGGTTGGAAAGGACCCACTGGATCGTCGAGTCCAACCATTCCCATTAATCACTAACCAATGTCCCTCAGCACTTCATTCACCCATCCCTTAAACCCCTCCAGGGAAGGGTACTCAACCCCCATCCTGGGCAGCCTCTGACACTGCCCAGTGACCCTTTCCATAAAAAAATTTTTCCTAATGTTCAGCCTGACCCTCCCCTGGTGGAGCTGGAGGCCATTCCCTCTTGTCCTGTCCCCTGTCCCTTGGGAGAAGAGGCCAGCTCTCTCCTCTCCACAACCTCCTTTCAGGGAGCTGGGGAGAGCAATGAGGTCTCCCCTCAGCCTCCTCCAGGCTCTCCAGCTGTTCCTCACAAGACTTGTTCTCTGTATCTTAAATATTTATATGAAATATCTACAAAATCCAGGAATTTGTATCCATAAGTTTTGCCCAAAAAAAAACCTGTCGGTTTTTTTTGGGCAAAACTTATGGATACAAATTCCTGGATTTTGTTGGTTTTTTTTTTTTCCTCCACGGCTTGAAAAAAATTACAAAAGCCTATTTTCTTTGCGTTTTTCACCCATCAAGAGGGTTTGGGCTGAAATTCTCTCTTCTGCCTAAACACCAAGCCAGACCCACACACCCCAAATAATTAAAACACTGTACAGCTCCCCCATGGCTGAGGCCAAGAGTCACCCAGTCCCACCAGTACCAGTAAAACCAGCTTTCTGGTCCCACCTCCCGACTGCCACTCATCTCCATGCACGCAGAGGACGGATGACAGCAGAACAAACCATCGCTGCTTGTAGACACGCTGAACATTTACAAATAGCCTGTTCATCGCTAAGAAGGCACTTCGGCTTTTATGAACGTCGTTATGGCTGTGGTCTGATAGTATCTATCAAAAACATTGCCTTTCTGAATTAGGGTAATGGTCATTTTTAAGACACACGTCTGTATTATTTTTTTTAAGCAGATGCTCAGCTCCTAAGCCCACGACTGCTATTTCTCCCCCTCCCCAATTATTTTCATATTTCCCCCATTTCCAAAGCGGCAATAAGTTCCCGCGAAAGAAGGGTAATAGGAAGCCTCTCTCGGCGAGAAATTGTTAATTTGGGATTTATAAAGGACTTTCCTTAATGAATAATAGTTGAGATCGATCTGTCTTCCTGCAAAGTAACATTTGTAAAGTAAGGTGATCCCAATTACTCCCTCTAATAACCCTCTCCAGAAAGAGATTTCAGACCCACAGCAGTGAAACCCACCCGCCTGCCTCCCTCTGCTCCCCCAGTGCTGTGAGCGTCACCCACACTGGGGATTTTCCATCCTCCTCATTCTCCCTGCCCAGCATGGACCAGCTCCATCACCCCAAACACCCAGGGTGGGACGTCCTGCAGCCTCCTGAGAAAGATACTCCCATCCAGATCCTCCCCAGTCCCACCAGGCATCATTACCGGCTGCAACTGGGAGGTCCCACACTGGCATTGTCACCTGGGGGAGATCCATTGACCCCCCTAGATAACTCAGTGCTCTGACACCCACCACCCACCTAACAACCCCCAGATAACTCAGTGCTCTAACACCCACCCTCCTGGCTCATCAGGGAGAGGATATGGAGAAACGACTCTATTATTGTCCCTAAGTGTCTCCACAGGGAAGAAAATACTGTCGCTAAAGAGCTCTCAAATCAACAGGAGGACAGAAGCACGAGAATCGATGTCAGCAGCTCAGGCCAGATAGACAGACTCCAATTAGAAGGCTTTTTTTTTACCCCTTCAGTTTTACTTAAGATATGGAGAACCATTAAAATCTGAGCCAACTAGCAAGGCATGGAGGGGGACGGGGACAGGAGGCTGTCTCTTCAGCATGGGGCTGAACATCTTCAAGGAAGAGACTCTTTAACCAAGTAGGTTTTTTTTACCATGGCAAGTGCCTCCTCTTTCCATCATCCATCCCTCCATTCCCTTTGTTTCCTCTCTATAGCAGGAGGTGAGGGCATAGAAATCCCATTCCCTTCCTTCCTTTGCTTGCTGCTATCCCACACGCACGTGGCCACCCCACATCCAGATGCTGGTGGGACTTCTGGAGGGACAGGAGACCTTCTCTCCAGGCTTTAATTAACAAACCCAGCTCTCCAACACTCAGTAGAGGGGCAGGCTCTGCCCCAGCACCAGCACTCCCCTTTCTATTTACATCACAGAATCATAGAACAACCAGATTGGAAGAGACCCATCAGATCATCGACTCCAACCATTCCCATCAAACACTAAACCATGTCCCTCAGGACCTTGTCCACCTGTGCCTTAAACACCTCCAGGGAAGGGGAATCAACCACCTCCCTGGGCAGCCTATTCCAATACCCAATGACCCTCTGTGTGAAAAACTTCCTCCTAATCTCCAGCCTAAATCTCCCCTAGTGGAGCTTGAGGCCGTTCCCTCTTGTCCTGTCCGCTTGTCATCCACTCAAGAGGCATCGCATATTAACTCGGAGATGCTCCAGCAAGCCCAGAGAGCACTAACACAGCTTTCCTGGCGATTCCAGGAGAAAAGAAAAATCCAGAAATAAAATTTCCCTTCTTATTTTCCATAAAAAGCGAAATAAAATTCCCTTTTGTATCACCTTTGCACAGCTGGAGGGAACCAAGAAGCACAAATAGCAGGAGTTTTTCTCTAAATCACTTTCAAAAGAGGTGTCCCACAGGTGACACTCCTTTTCATAGAATCATAGAACAACCAGGTTGGAAGAGACCCATCGGATCATCGAGTCCACTTGTCCCTGCCACAGGGTTTATTTTGGGTATTTGAGCTCTGCTACTCGTGCCCTTTTTCTGTCCTTACCTGCAAGCATCATCCTCCCAGGCTGAACCTCCCACACCCTGCAGGGAGGGGATGCTGCAGGTACCACCCCACCTGCACTCAAGCTCAGGTGCTCACTAGGTGAGCTTAGCCAGCTCCGAGTGCTGGAAAGGGTGAAATCCTGATGTATTTGTTCACCTGGCACAAACCTCAGCGCTGCCAGTATTAACTGGCCAGGCCAATTAGTGGCAGCCATCAGCCAATAAATAAATTGGAACCATCTCCAGACCTGATTAGCTTGCTAATTAAGCTCAGTTACAGGGAAATCTGCAGTCAATCAGCCCAGCTATTACCAGTTGGATCTGCAGAGCGGGAGGTGTAGATGCTGCATCTCTCGGGGGGGGAGGAAGGCAGTGTGCTGGCAGCGGGAAAGAAAGTTGTACTGAAATCTGCTTTTCTCAGCAGCAATCAGAGATGTTCATCTCTTTGGGGGGGGGTTCTAAGTAGCCTTTGGTGCCCCCACGCTCACCTCTACTATCAGGGTGGTGTGGGCGGATTGCCCTGTTCTGCTTTAGTCACCAAGCTGTTTGGCAGCACGATCTCTTTCCAGTCCACAGACTCCCAACAATTCATAGAATCATAGAACAACCAGGTTGGAAGGGACCCATTGGATCATCGAGTCCAACCATTCCTATCAAACACTAAACCATGTCCCTCAAGACCTCATCCACCCGTGCCTTAAACACCTCCAGGGAAGGTGAATCAACCACCTCCCTGGGCAGCCTCTAACAGTGCCCAATGACCCTTCCTGTGAAAAACTTCCTCCTAATGTCTAGCCTAAATCTCCCCTGGTGGAGCTTGAGGCCATTCCCTCTTGTCCTGTCCCCTGGCACTTGGGAGAAGAGCCCAGCTCCCTCCTCTCCACAACCTCCTTTCACATAGTTACAGAGAGTAATAAGGTCTCTTCTCAGCCTCCTCTTCTCCAGGCTAAACACCCCCAGCTCTCTCAGATGCTCCTCATAAGGCCTGTTCTCCAGCCCTTTCACCAGCTTCGTTGCTCTTCTCTGGACTCGCTCCAGAGCCTCAACATCCTTCTTGTGCTGAGGGGCCCACAACTGAACACAGGATTCAAGGAGTGGCCTCACCAGTGCTGAGTACAGAGGGAGAATAACCTCCCTGGACCTGCTGGTCACACCATTTCTGATACAAGTCACCAAGCTGTTTGGCAGCACGATCCCTTTCCAGTCCACAAACTCCCAGCAACTGCAGAAATGCCTCCAAAGACAGCCCATTCCAAAGGGTAAACACAAGGCTAGGGGGAGGGATGAGTTTTCAGCTGGGTCAAGCTGCTTTCCCCGCGATTTCCACACCTCTGACACCTCAGCTGTCTTCTCTGGCATCTGGGGACCTGCATGAAACCACTGATGGGCATCATCAACCCAGCACAGAGGTCAAAGGCTCTCAGTAAATTCTTATCGCCTGCGAAGTAGGGACAAGCCCACTGTATCCAAAAAGCAGAGAGAGGATTTCACAACACATACCCTTCCATCGCTGTCAGTGTTGCAGAAGGAGATGGTTTTGTGTTCGGGGACCCCAATCTCAGCAGCTGTTGAGTGGCATTTGCTTGTCTCCATCATCCCCTTCCTCCAGCTCTGGCAACTCAAGGCCAATTGGAATCCCTGCCCATTAAATATCCCTGGCCCCTGATTCCTGCTAATTCTCAGAAACGATGTGAATTGTTTCCTCCTGTGCCAAAATGACAATAGATGATTATTCTCGGCTGCAAAAGGTGATCAGGAGATTGTCTTCAATTGAGAAACAAGCAGCACCAGTACTGAGCCATTTCTTAAAAGGTTTGAGCAACTCCCCAAGCACCTTATCATAGAATCATAGAACAACCAGGTTGGAAGAGACCCCTCGGATCATCGAGTCCAACCACTCCTATCAATGTTCCTATTATGTTCCCTTGGAGCCTAGTATTAGCTCCAGGAGCAATGGGAAAGCCCTGCAGATGGTTTTGCAGCTCCACAACCCTTCCTCCCTCCTGCCCCGTGGCACAGCATCACCTCTTTAACTCCACCAGCTTAGCTCTTCTCCTCCTCTCTTTGGCAAACACAAGGAGTCTCCCTGGCTTAAAAACAAACAGACCTGGAAGTCGGGGATGGGGGATTGGCTGGGGCAGAATGCAAATAAATAAGTGCTAATTGCTGGCAGTGGCGCTGCAGTTATTGTGACTGCATTTATTGGCCAATTAAGGGCTTTACTGGATATTAGGCGAGATAAATGGCTGCCAGGTGGATTTTTCAGTCCTGCCATCAGCTTGTGGCTTTCCTACTGCACAGTTAAGGGTTTAGCCAGGAGAAACTGCATTTCCCCAATGTGCCTGCCTGGTAACTCCTGCACTCTGAGCTCTTGGAAGTTCATAGAATCATAGAATCACCAGGTTGGAAGAGACCCACCGGATCATTGAGTCCAACCATTCCTATCAAACACTAAACCATGTCCCTCAGTATCTCGTCCGCCCGTGCCTTAAACACCTCCAGGGAAGGTGAATCAACCACATCCCTGGGCAGCCTGCTCCAGTGCCCAATGACCCTTTCTGTGAAAAATATTTTCCTAATGTCCAGCCTAAATCTCCCCTGGCAGAGCTTGAGGCCATGCCCTCTTGTCCTGTCCCCTGGCACTTGGGAGAAGAGGCCAGCACCCTTCTTTCCACAACCTCCTTTCAGGGAGTTGTAGAGAGCATTGAGGTCTCCTCTCAGCCTCCTCTTCTCTAGGATAAAGTTGTCTTCTCAGCATCATTTGGGTGGGAATTGCATCTCTGACAGGAATACTTCGGTGCCCATGGCAGGAAGGGTTTAACTGGATGGGCTTCGGGGTCCCTTCTAAGTCAAACTAATCTCTGATTCTATAAGTCACCCTGAACCAGGAGGTCCCTTTGCTGCTCTTCCTCCCACAGGTGCTGCAAAGGGAGGAGGGGAGAGGAGTGGTTCTTCACCACCATTGTGGTTCAGCTGAGGAACTCCTTTGTGCAGGATGCTGTGGATCCTCAAACTTTCATAGAATCATAGAATCACCAGGTTGGAAAAGACCCACAGGGGCATTGAGTCCAATCATTCCTATCAAACACTAAACCATGTGCCTCAGCACCTCGTCCACCCCATCCCTTAAACACCTCTAGAGAAGGTGAATCAACCACCTCCCTGGGCAGCCTGTTCCAGTGCCCAATCACCCTTTCCCTGAAAAATTCTTTCCTAATGTTCAGCCTAAATCTCCCCTGGTGGAGCTTGAGGACATTCCCTCTCATCCTGTCCACTGTCACTTGGGAGAAGAGCCCAGCTCCCTCCTCTCCACAACCTCCTTGCAGGTGGTTGTAGAGAGCAATGAGGTCTCCCCTCAGCCTCCTCTTCTCCAGGCTAAACACCCCCAGCTCTCTCAGCCATTCCTCAGAAGGCCTGTTCTCCAGCCCCTTCACCAGCTTTGTTGCTCTTTTCTGGACTCGCTCCAGACCCTCAACATCCTTCTTGTGCTGAGGGGCCCAGAACTGTACACAAGATTCAAGAAGTGGCCTCACCAATGCTGAGTCCAGAGGGAGAATAACCTCCCTGGACCTGCTGGTCACACCGTTTCTGATCCAAGCCAAGGTGCTGAACACAGTTTCAAGACACTCAGGACCAACCTACTTGATGGAAGAGAAATCCACTGAGGGTTACCCTACTCACCAAAACAAGTGGCTCAGAAATCCCTGAACTTTAAACAACTACAGGCTGGGGAAACACATAGCAAAAGGCCCATGTAATCTGATTTTAGTCTCTCCTCCAGCTTTGGCTTTTGTTCACAGGTGGAGCAGGAATGTCAGTGCAGGTGGATCTTTGGCCTGGCTACTCTTACCTGACATTCATGAAGCATAAAATGCTTCTGGAAAATAACGCTGTTTATCCGGGATGGGGAGTCATCCCCATCTCACCATCGCAGTGGTCACAGACACACAGTGGTCTCTGTGTGTGCTGCCTCAGGTGTCACATCCCATCTCTCCCTTCATAGCAGTGTGGGTTTGTGTTAAAGAATGAATAAGAAACAACAAAACTTCTCTGTCCAGAGGAGAACAGCGAAGCTGGTAAAGGGACTGGAGAAGAAGAGGAGAGGCTGAGAGAGCTGGGGGTGTTTAGCCTGGAGAAGAGGAGGCTGAGGGGAGATCTCATTGCTCTCTACAACTACCTGAGAGAAGGTTGTAGAGAGGAGGGAGCTGGGCTCTTCTCTGGTTTGCTGGACTAAGAACCAGTCCGTTGGTTGAATGCCTGTTCTAGAGGTCTCAAAGCAGAGCAGCATCTTGGCTTCAGACTTAATTTTCAGTTCAGGGACTTAATTTTCAGGGGCATTTTATTTCTCATTCTGTGTTAGTTCTTTCCTAGCAGAGCTAGAGACCAGCTCAGATCTGAAGACCCAAGTGTCTTCGCTGTGACTACTCGTCTGTTTGGCCAGAAGTTACTCAAAAAGGTCAGTGCAGAACTGGAAAGGTCAATGCAGAACTTAGCAACAGAGAGATAACCACCACTGCGTTTGTTAGAAAACACTTGGGCCAATGTGTAACTGTGGAACTACAACAGAGAGGTGGAAGAGCTAATTAGAAGAAAGAGATTGATTTCAAATGAGAAAAGAGTGGGTATTGTGTTTATAAAGTGAGGGGCAGTACAGAAAGGGTGATTGGGCACTGGCAGAGGCTGCCCAGGGAGGTGGTTGATTCACCTTCCGTGGAGGTGTTTAAGGGACGGGTGGATGAGGTGCTGAGGGACGTGGTTTAGTGTTTGATAGGAATGGTTCGACTCGATGGCCCAGGGGGTCCTTTCCAACCTGGTGATTCTGTGAATCTGTGAACTGGCAAGGGAGTGCTCTGAATGAGGGCTAAATGCATGCGGTACCTATGGAGTAAACTTCTTTTGGGCTCTGGAGCAGAACTCTTGAGCTGGTGCTCCCAGCATCCATCAAAGCTGATTAATCCTTTGCTGGAAAGGGTGGAAACGCACAGCAAGATCTTATGGCAGAGCAATACTGGTCTTTACAGCAATTTCATTTGTCTTTAAGAAAATAAATAAAAAAAAAAAGAGAAAAAGAGGGTGTTCCCCCTACTCTCATTATGGGACTCAATAGTTTTCCTTAAAATTCCCCTCCTGACCTCTGTTGCTTTGCAGTGGGATATCTTCCTTTCTTCCTAGGCATCTGTGAATGCCTCCAGCTGAGAGGGGTGCAAGGGGGTGGGCTTGGGGTAGGTGAGAAATGTGGGCATGAAAAAACATCCTTAAATCTCCTCCACCATCCCTGGCACTCGAATCTCCCAGGAGAAGCCAGATCTCAGGTGGGTTGTTAGAGATGCCGTGACCATCACAAAATGAAAACCTGTATCCCTTTAGGAGGGGAGGGACAGATGATTCCTTAAAAAAAAAAAGCACTAGGATGGCTTTACACCCAGGGGGAATCCAAAACAAGTTCTCCCGCGTTTGAAATTCACATTTCAAATCCAGAAGGGGAGAACATCAAGCAGCCACCTCCTGCTTCGGTGCTGGTAGGATGTGTGGTGGGGTTAAAGAGGGTGGGAAAACCTCGTAAGAACAAAGGTGCACGGTTGCTGCAAGACAAAACAGTGATGTAGGCCCCCAAAAGAGGGAAAAATACAATCCACAAGCAGTCCCGCAGTTTTTCATCCCCCACAGTGCTGGTACAGAAGAGCAGAAAAAGAAATGGAAAACCTCCTCCAAGCCCCCTCCCCAAATGCTCCATCAGACAGGACAGAGCCAACAGCTGGTGGGAGACCTGATGAGATGGGCAATAACCTGGAGAACCAGCAGATCATAGAATCGCCGGGTTGGAAGAGACCCACTGGATCATTGAGTCCAACCATTCCTATCAAACACTAAAGCATGTCCCTCAGCACCTCATCTACCTGTGCCTTGAACACCTCTGGGGAAGGCAACTCAACCACCTCCCTGGGCAGCCTCTGCCACTGCCCAATGACCCTTTCTGTGAAAAACTTCCTCTTAATGTCCAGCCTAAATCTCCCCTGGTGGAGCTTGAGGCCATTCCTTCTTGTCCTGTCCCCTGGCACTTGGGATGTAAAAGATAAACCCCCAAATCCCTAATCCCACATTCTGGGCAGTCCCACTCAGTCCTTGGAGATGCAAGCTTACCTTTTCTGTCTTGGCCAGGCCTTGTCTTGCACAAAATCCCTCTGCAGTGAGGTCTCTGGTCCAGTGACACATTGGAGAACTCATCCATTTCACCAGCAGTTTGATCAAGCTGCCCTTTGGTATCACCCCATGAACCACATGGAGTGCAAGATCATGAAAAGACAAATCCCTACTCTGCTTCTGAGGGACATGGTTTAGTGTTTGATAGGAATGATTGGACTCGATGATTCGGTGGGTCTTTTCCAACCTGGTGATTCTACAATTCATCCCAGAGTACATTAAGTCATCTCTTTCCCCACCCCCTGCCATTAATACACATTTACTGAACCTTACTATTCTTTTTTTTTTTTTTTACCCACCTTGATACCACAGGTCTTCTATTGGCCTCCTTCAGTCCTTCCGCAACCATTGATAGCATTGATATCACCAACCCACTGAGACCCAACCCAGGGGTCTTACCAGGAACCTTTGTGGCATGTGGCTAGTTACCAGGCTGCCCAGTTAAAAACCCTTCCCTTCCCTTCCCTTCCCTTCCCTTCCCTTCCCTTCCCTTCCCTTCCCTTCCCTTCCCTTCCCTTCCCTTCCCTTCCCTTCCCTTCCCTTCCCTTCCCTTCCCTTCCCTTCCCTTCCCTTCCCTTCCCTTCCCTTCCCTTCCCTTCCCTTCCCTTCCCTTCCCTTCCCTTCCCTTCCCTTCCCTTCCCTTCCCTTCCCTTCCCTTCCCTTCCCTTCCCTTCCCTTCCCTTCCCTTCCCTTCCCTTCCCTTCCCTTCCCTTCCCTTCCCTTCCCTTCCCTTCCCTTCCCTTCCCTTCCCTTCCCTTCCCTTCCCTTCCCTCAACCTTCCCTTCCCTCAACCTTCCCTTCCCTTCCCTTCCCTTCCCTTCCCTTCCCTTCCCTTCCCTTCCCTTCCCTTCCCTTCCCTTCCCTTCCCTTCCCTTCCCTTCCCTTCCCTTCCCTTCCCTTCCCTTCCCTTCCCTTCCCTTCCCTTCCCTTCCCTTCCCTTCCCTTCCCTTCCCTTCCCTTCCCTTCCCTTCCCTTCCCTTCCCTTCCCTCAACCTTCCGCACAAAGGGAATATTTTGCCCTCTCCTTGGGCGTACTTAGGTCCCTGACTTCTCGTGATAGGTACTCAGACCTTTAAAAACACAAATAAATGTCAATCAGTTGCCCATTGTTCAGGCCCCTTAAACGACTTGCTCAGAGGAGAAGCCTAATAGGGAGCCATGATTTTCCTTCAAAGAAGTGATTAGGCCATTCTATATCATGACCTTAAAGATGTTTTATTATTCTTATTTTAAATGATCATTCCAACCAATTTAGCAGATACAGATGTAACCGTTACTGGCCTAATTCCTTGGATCTCCTCCAGAGACTCTTAAAGCCGAGGTGCAACGTTTACTACTCTCTCTTCCTCGGGGAGAATAACAGTTTTTAATGAAAGCTCTCATATTTTTGCTGGGAGATCTGTCATTCAGTTCCTAAGCGCTCTCAGAACTCTTAGATATACACCATTACGGTCCGGTTGACTTATTGCTTTTTAATTTATCAATTTGCACCATTACCGGCTCTTCTGACATCCCAAGCCTCGGCTAATACTTCATCTTTATTACGGGCAAAGAGTGACAGGATCTCATCATTAAGCCTGAATCCTGTGTTCAGTTGTGGGCCCCTCAGAACAAGAAGGATGTTGAGGCTCTGGAGCGAGTCCAGAGAAGAGCAACGAGGCTGGTGAGGGGGCTGGAGAACAGGCCTTAGGAGGAAGGGCTGAGAGAGCTGGGGGTGTTTAGCCTGGAGAAGAGGAGGCTGAGGGGAGACCTTATTGCTCTCTACAACTACCTGAAAGGAGGTTGTAGAGAGGAGGGAGCTGGGCTCTTCTCCCAAGGGACAGGGGACAGGACGAGAGGGAACGGCCTCAAGCTCCACCAGGGGAGATTTAGGCTAGAGATTAGGAGGAAGTTTTTCACGGAAAGGGTCATTGGGCACTGTTAGAGGCTGCCCAGGGAGGTGGTTGATTCACCCCACCCTGTTTAAGGGACGGGTGGATGAGGTCCTGAGGGACACGGGTTAGTGTTTGATAGGAATGGTTGGACTCAATGATCCGACAGGTCTCTTCCAGCCTGGTGATTCTATGATTAATACGAGAAGAAAGTCGGGCCAGGGCAGGTGGAACTCGAGAACACGGCAAGGAAGACTCAAGCAAAGAAGCTGCGACCAACAAGTTTTCTTGTCTTTATTAGAAAGAGACCTATACAATATAGCAGCCTCTCTCTGCAGTACTTTACAACTTTTTTTTTTCCTTTTTTTTTTTTTTTGTTGTTTTTTGTTTTTCGTTATTCAGAATACTGTACAGCCGACACAAAAATCTCAACGCGGAGAAATAGAGAGAGAGAGAGAGGAAAGGGAAACATAATACAAACTGGCATACTTAATCAAACCAAAAAATCATATGAAACAACAAGCAAAGTGAAATGTTTGTCAATCGGTTTAATTACAGTACAAACAATATAAATAAAGCATCATCGAGTCATTGTAAAACAAACTTGCTGAATGAGGTAATATAAAAACAACAACAAAAGACGTATTTTTTTTTTTAATAATTTCCACACTGTTTCATCATCATTTATACATTATTATTTACAAAAACAGAAAAAAAAAAACCCCAAACTTGCTATAAAGCCTGCCATGTGCTAGGTATCTTCTGCCTCTACCCCAAACACAGGTCTCAGGTGTCCCTACTCACCTGGGCTCCCTTTCTCCACATCCCAACCAGAAAGACGAACATCACAAAGCCGAAAAAACTGAAAGACTTGGAGGGGCTAAACGCAGCCGAACATAAAATGCAGCCTTTGCAGGCGCTCACAGGGTATTAAGGAATAAAAGAAAGGAACAGCATATGCATCCGCTTCCAAAATGAAAGGTGCTGGCTAGACTGAGCCTCAACTCACAACCTCGCTGGAACTAGGGGCCAAGCTTAGACTTCAGAGAGGGGCATCCAAGCCCAATTCAAAGCCGTTTCGCCTCAAATTTATTTGGCAAAGCATTCGGGATGTGCTCGCACATCCCGCTGAAGTCGGGAGGTTTACAGCAGCAGGAGCTGCAGAGTCAGGTCCCCAGGAATCCCAAACCAGAGCCCAAAGGCAACGGCCACAGAAGAGAAGAGACTTCTACAGAAGAGAAGTCACCGGGTGTTACAGAGGACACTTCTCTTCCAAACATCCCCTTCAGTTCACGCACCCACCTCAACAAGCTGCCTACAAGCGAAAGATGCTCTTGGTAACAGAACAAATAAAGAGAGCTGGATCGAATGCACACAGTCCCCTGGAAGCTTGATGTTCCCACAGAGCAAAGGGCTGTGCTTTCAAGAGGACGGGTATGTCCTGGTTTTCCTGTGGACTGGCAAAACGAGCTCAGGAGATGCCTCTCGCATCTCTGGATAAATCAGAAAAAAAATGCTTAGAGGGTTTTTCAACAGCAATCCAGACAAATTCATTTGTCGTAGGCACAAGAAGGGGAAGAGAAAGATCCTCCTATCTCCAACATACCCTTCATCATGTTTCCTACCATACCTTGCACCAAACACCCTTCTTGCTCTGCCAGACTTGCCCTCTCCTGATTGACTCCACCCGATACGACTATAAACCACAAAGCAAGGGTAGAAAAGGTATGAACGATGCTCGGTCAAGTCTTCCTGGACTACTGGGTACACACAAAGCCTTAGCACGTGTTAGCTTGGCCCCTTCACAGCACAGAATGTCCACAAACACGTGGAGGGAAGGATGAGGAGCTGCTCCGGGGGAAGGACCCAGCTGGAAACAGCTCTTCAGAAACATCTAACCACTGTCTTCCCCAACAGCTCCACAAACTGCACAGGACACAAAGCATTGCGGAATCAGCTACAGTTGGGCAGCCCTCTGGTCCTGCACTTAAAATTCAGCCAGTAAGCTGAGTTTTAAGCATTTTTATATAAAAAAAGAGTGCCTCTCAGCAGCAAGCCTTCCATCCTTTTCACCTTTGGAATCTCCATCCCTGGTGTTTCCCACGATAGCAGCCCAGGGTTGGTGAACCGGGAATTACTCTCTCAAGCCAGGGAGCTACTTCAGTCCCGCTGGTCAAGTTACAGGTTTTCTCAAGCTGCCTGAAGGAGCTGGTTTTATACCTGTGAAGCAGGTATCTGTGGGAGCCCTGAGTGATGGTTGCAAAAGCCGCAGTAAGCCTGGACACCTTGTAGTCCTCCATCCCCCAAGCAGGTGTCCCCCATCCCGCGCCTGCCTCCCTCACTCCTGGGAAAGGCTGGTCTTACTCACACTGGGAAACTTGACCGTTTAGAAACATCTAACTAAAATCTTGGCACCGGCTGTTGGTTTCGGTTGATGCGTAAATGGGTGTGCGCACACTCCCACAATTGCTCATAGCAGTATGTAAAGAATTTCTGTGTCTCTAAGCACACACAATGCAAAAGCAGTTAGCAACCCCCATGTGATCCATTGCCCTTAACGCAGGACTCGAAGCACCCCGAGTGCATTTCATCCACCAATTCAACTCAACTCGAGCCCCAGCTCTGGGAAGCAGCTGCCAAACATCAACCACCTTCAGCACCAAACTCTTTCTCTGGTCCTGCATGAGGTTTATCTTCAGCACCGATCAGACCCTATCAAGCTGTCTGCTCGGAGGGGTTTTACCCCACGTACCTTGCCACTCAAGAGGACCGGGAAAGTGTTTTCAGCTACTTCAGAAATGGAAAACCACACCAATCGGTTCTGGAAAATGGGGAAAACACAAAAGAGCTGATGGTGCATTCACGGCCAGCAAGCAACATGGTCATTCCGAACGCATGCCATTAGACCCTCGGTAAGCATCCCCACCCCCCCACCCCCCTTCACGTTTTATACATAACACACAGGTAAAAAAATACTAGCACTGCAAACCAGGCAATCCTGGAAAGCTAAAAGCACATCCAGAAAGTTCATGGCCAATGGAAAGCTGAAGCTCTGCCTGGTGGCAGAAGAGACGCCTACTGCTTGCGTATCCCACGGGGATGTGGGAGACAGGTGGGCACGGAGGGATGAAGAGGCTAAAACTGCTGAAATGCACAAAGATGCTTGTATTCCATCTGCCCCCAAAGCAAAAGTCCCTCCGAACATCCAGGTACAGCAAGTTATGGGAGTAAATTCACCCACGTGTTGCTGCCACCTGAAAGGACGCACAGGGTCCGAGGTGACCCAAAGCATGCCTAGTGATTTTGGGGCTTTAGATAGCTCTGAAAAAACCTAACCCAACCTTTCCATTTTCAAAAATCATGCAATCCTCCTTTCAAAACATGAACTATTCACAGCTCCTGAAAATCCTGGCCGAGCCCCTTTGAGCCTCCTTTTAAAACACGAGACAGATTCAGTCAACTCAAGGTAAACTGCCATGAGACGAGATCACCCAATATTTATTTTAATCACTGGCCCATGCTAAACAACAAAACCAAACCTGGAATATCATAATACAACAAATCTACCTACTTACAGCTTTGGGTATTTCGCTCTATTATTTCTATATTTTTTTCCAACAGGAGATTATTTTCTAATAAACCCATTCAAGCCAACCTTCTTCTAGCCGATTAGAATTAAAGAAGTCAAAACTCATCGCAGAACCTTTTAATTAAGGGTAGATTAGTGTTTTTCGACCTTGAAAAGGACTTTAATCTGAAGCAGGTTTTTGTTTTTTTTTTTTTTTTCCTGCTGCGCAGCAAACACAAGAACATCCAAGAATGATTTTCCACGTGATAAACTTTACCCACACAACACCAAGAACGGAAGGAGATGTTGAGCTGAGGATCCAAGACAAATAGACGGAGACCCCATGGATGCATCGCGGTAGCAGCCACCAGAGGGGAAAAAAAAAGATGCCCAAAACCGAGATGCGGATGGACAAGCTGCCCCAAGTTTGGTCCCCAGTGACGCTCTCCTGCTTCACCCCGAGTCCCCTCAGCCACAATGACCATGTGTTCCCTGTTAAGGTGCAAACGCGGCTCCCCGAGACGTTTGGAAAGGGCCCTTTCAGGACCTCTTTGTGAAATCTGTGCTTGTCTCCACTAGTACTACTTTCTACTACAAACTACAAATTACTTCATTTTTTTTTTTTCCCCCGATCTCCATACAAATATAAAAGCTGAAGCTATCCAAACCCCATATAATCTAATTATAACTACATTACAGTGCCGGAGATCACTTCTAAGCCCGTATCTGCATTCCCACCTACTTTCTTCTCCCTGCATTACCCAGTTTCCTCTGGCAAGGGGAAATCTCCAAGTGCAGCTAAAGTTTTTTTTTTTTTTAATGCACTAATACACATACTTTAAGGAAATGGGGAAAAAGATGGGAAATTAAACAATGCTACGGTTTACACGGTCGTTATACACTATGCCCAAATGCTTAAAAATCCTCTCTACCTTCCTGGAGCTCTCCTGCCTTTCCGAGCAGCCTCTA
The DNA here is from genome assembly GCA_033558105.1 of Coccyzus lansbergi. Classification (NCBI taxonomy): domain Eukaryota; kingdom Metazoa; phylum Chordata; class Aves; order Cuculiformes; family Coccyzidae; genus Coccyzus; species Coccyzus lansbergi. The sequence continues at coordinate 253,974 of JAUMJK010000048.1, forward strand.
GCCCAGAATATACTCAAGTTGTCCAAAAATAGCTTTTCTTCGTGCTACAAACTTGGAAACCCGGTAATGGGAGCCACTGGCCAAATCTCTGCACTGGCAGGACCCTGAATTTTCCCAAGATTAGAGCTTATTTCTTCGTAACTAGCGAGGAGAGGCAAACCCTCCTCAGCCCCGGGAACATCAAGGTCCAGACACATCCGACACCTTCGCTATTCAACAGCAATTAGCTTAAAATAAATCGAAGAGAGTGCTGATGTTAATAGCAAAGGCTGACTCGCTTCTAGTGTTTTTGTTGATGAGGATAAAGTGCAGAGGAAGGTTGGTTTAAAGGTTGGGACGATGAAAAGGGTTAAGTGGGGGATGCAATGAAAACCACAGCCGTGGACTGCGAAAACAGCTTTAGCTAACACATTTCTGCTGGGATTTCTTTTTGACTGGATCTCAATTTGTTTTTAATTTGCTCATAACATGCTTAAGCGGCGTAAACAGCCTGGCAAGTGGGTTCCACGAAAGCAACGAGAGGGGCTAAACGTGAGACGAGGAACAGAAAATGGACATGTTAACAGAGCGAAAGCACGGGGAACGATTCCTGCAGGTTCTCCAATTGTCAGCGTATACTGCTCGTTTCTGCACCTGGACGGTTCCAAGAACACCCTTTGCAAAGTGCAAACGCATTCCCTGAAAAGCATGTAGAGCCTGGAAACCTTGGCTCAAACAACCAAGCGCCGCCGCGATCCAGCCACAGAGAACATCACCCATCCCTCTTTCAGCGGTGGTGGCAAGGGGTTTCCCCTCTCCTCCTTCACCACGCAAGAAAGGGATGGAGTCTACACTGACCTCCTTGATAGGTATCCCACCTCACTAGCTCAGGAGGCGCCACTAAACTTCTCACAACCAACCAACCCACCCGTTTGAAGAGGGGATGCCAACACCTCGGAGGCACAGACCCTCAGCACTGTTCTCCCACGGCTGAAGCATCACCAGCGATGGTGCCGGAGGTCTCTCCTGACTCGGAGAGACAGTGCCGGGAGATCTCCCGTCTTTCAAAGGGATGGCAGCTGTGTGCACAACTGGGTATCCTCCTCACAGACTCTGACACACTTAGAGAAGCCACCGCACAGTCTACGCCGCTTCAACACAGTTACTGTCAATGTTTACACGTCCAAGAGAAAACTGTTTAGGTTAAAAGAAACTGTGCTACTGCCTAATTGAAGTACAAGGCTGGATATATAATTTTTTCCTATAATACAGAGGAATTTCCTTTCCTAAGGATATTCTACTTTTCCCAAGATTTGCCTTCAGAACATTTTTATGAAATGAGCACGTAATCCTTCTCCCTGCAATCTGCATGACAGCCTGGTTGCCCTTCTTTCTCAAACACCACTCTCAGCTTTATAAGAGGAAGGTGGTCCAAAGAGAGTATTAAATTGCGTATAGAAAACATTTTTTCACTTAGGAATAAAACAGATCGGAAACAGAACATGCGCTGAGAACTCAACGGTGGCCAATCTGCCCACCGTGTATTTGATGGGGCTTGGTTTTTGGGATAAAAACGCTCTTGATGCTTCACGGCAAGGGCAGGCAGCTATAGCACCCGGGGGACCAGAAACTACCCCCGTGTGGAGGTGTAAAGCTCGTGAGCACCAAGACACTGTGGGCCTCCCAGCATCCCCGTCAGCTGCCCATGAGATGGGTTGTCCCGTGGCTGGAGGACCACCCCGAAGTACCAAAGCTCAGGGAGCTGCCTGGGAATGTCGGAGAAATAGCAATTCTAACAGACACCACTCCTCAATTAAAAAAAAAAAAAAAAAATCAGAATTATCCCAGTATGAAGAGAATCAGCTGTAGAATTACTCTTCAATCTTTTGCAGAAAGATTCCATCCCCCACCTTGAATTAATCAAAGGTCTATACAGGAATAAAGTACAAAATGAGAACACCACCAGATAGGAAAAGCTGGTGCTTCCACCTTGAGGCTCACTTTTCTTCCACAATTTGACGATTTTGCATAAAATCTGGAATTTTCTGTTCGGTTTGGGTTTTCCCCTGCCCTTAACATAACCAGATTACGGTTTTTAACTTCACATTTTGCCCACATAGAATTTGTATGCCAAACAAAATCCAAAGCCCCAAGGAAGAACACCACCGAAGGCTCGGGAAATACATAAGAGCAGGTAGATTTGCAAATTACTATGCTGTGTGCACCTCACTGCCTTCACGTAATTGCTCCTCTGCCATCGAATTCAGTTGAGTTTTCAACTTTCTCCGTGATCTACCCTTCCCCCATCCTCACATTGCCATATGCCACTTAAAAAAAAAAAAAAAAAGAATCCCTTTTCTGCCTGACAAAAACCGTACAACCTGCTTCCCTGTGCCAGAATCATAGTTTGTGGAAAATAGGAGAAGCTCGGATCTGCCCGGTCATACCAAAATAATCAAATCAAGTATTAAAACTCGGAATTCAAATGAACTGTCCAGGCTACTTTCACAAGCCATTTTTCTTCCGGAAAGCAGCCAAGTTGGGAGTCAAGTGCAGCCGTGCCCTGCCCGCCGCAGTGAAGTCTATCAATTCTGAACTTAATCAAATCTGATCTTCTCACAGCCAGACTCGGGCTTTTTGTCTTGGCTTGTGAAAGCTTCGTGACTTCTGGAGTAAAATATATTTACAGCGCTGAGAAACAGCCTCCTTCTCTTTTCTAGAAGGTCTCGTACTTTTTTTTTTTTTTTTTTTTTTTTCCCTCTCATGTGCCATCATCTCCCTCTGATATGTCCCTCAAATGCTTGCGATGGAAACAAGGGTTCACTGCTGGGAATATTTTCAATGTACAATGATCTGCAGCCCACAGATCCTAACTAGTTGCACATTATTTAGTTCACATCCATTACAGTTTATAAATTAACAGAGATGTCATTTTCTGTACAAAACAAAAAAAAAAAAAAAAATCAATGCATATTTATGGGTTTTTTTATTCAAATAGATTTTACATACATATAATCTAGAGACACAATACAAAAAATCTGTATAAGTTAGGCAATGCATCACAGGAGTGACCAAAAACTCAACACATTTACCTTGGCAAAATGACAGAACCTATTTTCTGCTGGCAGAAAAAAAAATATTAGCCTTTAATGCGTTTATTAATTTCACTAACGGTACTTGAAATGTTTTTCCTTAGCGGTATTCATTATTCCTTTCTTGTGTTTCGTAGTTACTCTTATTTATTTTTTCCATTTTGTTTTTACACCAAGGAGACTGCAGTCAAATAACACTCAGCAACTCATTTCCTCTCTTTGGACTGAAAAATTAAACAGATACTAAATTATGACAGTGAATTTAGAAAGGAGGGCTCCAAGGGCTTGAAAGAACATGTCTGAGATAATATGATGCTTCTAAGAATATTGCAATCACATCCAAGCAATCACCGAAGCGTGCCATGTAACTACCTCCTCAGCTAATATGCTTTTTTCTCCGTGATGACTAATCATGTTCTATTAAACAGCGGTAATGCTGGAAGAACTCAACTATACAAGTGTAATGAAGCCAGTATTCTCCCCGGACAGATTAGCTACAACTGATTTGACACATACCATCATAGGAGCTTCAAACCTGACAAACTCTGTGCTTGCTTCTGATTTATGCCGTCAAGCTCTTCAGAGAAGAGAATGAAATCCAGGCGTCGCGTTTGGTAGAGGTGAAATGTACTGATGTGCTTAACTGTCAGTTACGGAAAGTCACCATCTCTCCTTCCTTCTCCTCTCGCTCGCCTCTCCCTCCGCCCCTTCCCTCCACGCTCGGGGAGACGACGTCCCCCCTCCCAACAGGGACGACCGCTCTCCCATGGTCCCGGTGCCACGCGCGGCACGTCCTGCTCAACCCACGCGCTCTTGCCCCCTTGTTTCCATCGTTCGAGAGCTGTCACTGAAACAACTGCTTTCTCTGCAGCCCCTTTTGCTCCTTCTCATCCCCTCGTGCCGTTTCCGGATGGGACAGGGATGTACCGAAGGGAAAAGGGAAAAGGAGAGTTACCAGACTCACAGAGCAGAGCTGTGATGGGGATGGAGGAATATGAGGCTGCGGATGTAATTCAGGTCAGCGACTCCACGAGTGAGCTCCTCAGATGATGGTGGGCATCCTTCCGCTGCTGTTGTTCCGGTTATTGTTCTTCCTGGACAAGTTTGGAGTGGCCATGAGGACGAAGCGCTCGTCAGGGCAGCCGTACTGCAGGAGAACGTCAATGCACTCCTGGCTGGGGGCCTGCCGGGCATAGGCCAATGCCGTGTTTCCATGGGCATCGCGTGCCATCACGTCAACACCGTACTAGAGAAAGAAGAGAGGTGCTGTTGGAAGCCGCAGTGCCAATGGAGCATTAAAATGGAAAGGGTGGACTTGGGACACGTCTGTTTGAATTTAATGGAGTTAAAGATACGAGCCTGACAACGTGAGTAGTGCTGAGTCACATACTCCTGCACTTGGGGCACAACAACCCTGTGCAGAGCTACAGATTAGGAGAAGTCTGTCTAGAAAACTGCCTGGAGGAGAAGGACCTGGGGGTGTTGGTTGAGAGCTGACTTAACAGGAGCCAGCAGTGTGCCCAGGTGGCCAAGAAGGTCAATGGCATCCTGGCTTGGATCAGAAACGGTGTGACCAGTAGGTCCAGGGAGGTTATTCTCCCTCTATACTCAGCACTGGTGAGACCGCTACTTGAATCCTGTGTTCAGTTCTGGGCCCCTCACCACAAGAAGGATGTTGAGGCTCTGGAGAGAGTCCAGAGAAGAGCAACAAAGCTGGTGAAGGGGTTGGAGAACAGGCCTTATGAGGAACAGCTGAGAGAGCTGGGAGTGTTTAGCCTGGAGAAGAGGAGGCTGAGGGGAGACCTCATTGCTCTCTACAACTACCTGAAAAGAGGTTGTAGAGAGGAGGGAGCTGGGCTCTTCTCCCAAGTGACAGGGGACAGGACAAGAGGGAATGACCTCAAGCTCTGCCAGGGGAGGTTCAGGCTGGACATTAGGAGGAAGTTTTTCACAGAAAGGGTCATTGGGCATTGGAACAGGCTGCCCAGGTAGGTGGTTGATTCACCTTCCCTGGAGGTGTTTAAGGAACAGGTAGATGAGGTGCTGTGGGATATGGTTTAGTGTTTGATAGGAAAGGTTGGACTCGATGATCCAGTGGGTCTCTTCCAACCTGGTTGTTCTATGATTCTATGATAAAAGTTTCTATGGGGACAGGCTCATGCATGTAACAAAATCTGCCATGAATTGTGGTGTTTCAAGTAAGGAGATCTCTCCTTCCACGTGTCCTACACAGAGAGCAGACAGGCAGAAAGATACCTTTTTATCTTCTGAGGGAAAAGACAAACATCCAGACTTGGAACAGCAGCAAAGACTTTGTGGAATCTGCAGGTGGGGGTTTGGAACATCCCGCTGAGGTATATGGCCAAGCAAAAGACAACCCAGGCAGCCCCCTCCCCTGGACACCAAGTACTTACCCAAATCAAGAGCTGCACCAACACCACGTTTCCTTTCCTGCACGCCAAGTGGAGGGCAGTGCGCCCATCACCTTCTCCGCAGGTCTCATTCACCTCTTCCCGAGTCCCATGGGCAAGGAGCAGGATGACCGTCCGCAAGTCCTCCTCGGCTGTAGCCCTCAGGAGATGCTGGCCCAAAGAAAGCTCCAGGCACTGCAGCGGGGCAAGGAAGAGCTTCTGCTCGTATTTTGCACGTATCCAGCGCTCTTTTTCTTCCCTAGAGAAGCCAAAAGACATAGGTTATAGAATCAAAGAAGGGATTGGGTTGCAATAGACGTTAAATTCATCCAGATCCAATCCCTCTGCCATGGGCAGGGACGCCTCCCGCTCCATTTCACTGCCTCTACCTGGTGGCAGTTTGGCTCTTGTTACACTAGCAAACGGCACTTAAGCAAAAGGAAAACTATTCTCCCCATTTCAAATTTTTGACAAGGAAGCCCCCGTGGAAACATTCACCCGAACTTTATCTCTGCAGTTATATTCATATCATCCATCTCATCCTTATATCATGGCAACACCTGAGATCCCTCTTGGTGGATGCTGTGCCTACGGGGTCATAACAACACAACAGCCAAGAGGTCTTAAAGAAACCAAGACTGCCTTGAGGATTGGCAAGAGGTCAGTGCAGAATCATAGAATCATAGAACAACCAGGTTGGAAGAGACCCATCGGATCATCAAGTCCAACCATTCCTACCAAACACTAAACCATGTCCCTCAGCTCCTCATCCACCCGTGCCTTAAACACCTCCAGGGAAGGTGAATCAACCACCTCACTGGGCAGCCTATTCCAATGCCCAATGACCCTCTGTGTGAAAAACTTCCTCCTAATCTCCAGCCTAAATCTCCCCTGGTGGAGCTTGAGGCCATTCCCTCTTGTCCTGTCCCCTGTCACAGAAGCCCTCACCAAAGTCAACAGGCAGCCCAGGTCCACGTTGGGGTTAAGGCGAGCTGCAAAATACACTACCGAAAACACCAAATTTCTGTGTCTAAGGCCAGAAGTTGGATGCGATGATCAGGTGGGTCTCTTCCAACCTGGTTATTCTATGATTCTTTGAAGTAACCGAGCAGCTGGGCTTGCATTTCGGATAGGAGAGGAAGCCCTGAGAGATACAGCCTGGTTGGCAAAGGTGCTTTTTCCATCTACAAGTGGTGTAATGTTTCCAGCGCAAAAGGCATAGGGATGGTTCCTCTATTTGTTTTTCTAAAACGCAAACCACCGAAACAATACTTTGAAGCACCATTTCCTCCTGATATGCCAAAGAACTATCAAAAGCTTTCTGGGTGATATTGGGTTACAGGAAAACAAGGGCTACAAACAGTTCCCTCAAGTCTCCATTAAAAAAATTACCATACAATTACATGATCTAAGAGATCTCACCCCAGACAACGTCCCCTTTAGAAGCACCTCAGGTAATCTGTCCAGCCTGTGAAAACCACAGTGCATCACCTAAGCCAGCAACTGGTTCCTGCTGACAGATTTTTCTCCTCTGGAGCACAAAAGGCAAAGCTCTGTTTACACCTTTCAGCCCTGTTTACACTACTCTCGGTAATCTAGTGTCAGGTTAGCCCTAATCTGTTTTTAAATACTTATGCAAACAGATCCTTCCAACAGCAAATCTGGATTAGTTTTGCATCATTTCCTGGTACATGCGGAGTGACCTCGCCCTGACCTCCCTGGGATGCTTTCAGGCACCGCTTCCCAAAGCTTCCCCTCTCTACCCCACCCCAATTCACCTTAAAAACAGGTCCAAGCCTTCTTTTTTTTTTTTTTCCCTTCAGAGCAAAAGTGCAAACAGAAAATTAACACAAAGAGCGCTTCATTTAAATCAAACCACTGAATGACTCCTGCATGCTAAAAGACACACCAAAAGAAACCACCTCCAAACATCTGGGGAGCCGCAAATTAACCTTTGATGGCAGGATCTGATAAACAGAGTATCATTTCAGGTATTCCAGATGGAGAGGAGGAAGAAAAGAACCTCTGTTAGCACTTGCATCTTTAACTCAGGGATTCTGTGTTCAGATTTTTTTTCAAAGGTTTTTACCACAGCCAGTTCAATGAAGATAAAGTAACGTTTCCATGCAATTATTTACAATAAAATGGGCACTTTGGCAACACTGCCAGGTCCAGTAACCATCCAGTGTAATCTTTGAGAACATTTAGTATAGATTTCATATGTTTCTTAAGTACACAGAGTCTACAAATGACCACCCTCTCCTCCAGATGATCTTTTGAGAGAGATAGTTTTGGTTTCTGCCAGAGCATCACTTGCTGCCATCACCACAGCCTGAAGTCTGTCTGTTTAGAAAACAAGCTGTTATACACATCTCCCACTTCTAACCACAGTTCACCTTAAATTTATGGCCTCAGGTTGCTCCTGGGCAGGTTCAGATTGGACATTAGGAAAAATTTCTTCACCAAAAGGGTTCTCAGGCAGTGGAACAGCTGCCCAGGATGGTTGTGGTGTCACCATCCCTGGAGGGATTTAAAAGACAGGGAGATGACAGGAAGATGGTTGGACTCGATGATCCGATGGGTCTCTTCCAACCTGGTTGTTCTATGATTCTATGAAGTACTTAGGGATCTGATTTAGTAGCAGACAGGTACAGTTGGAGTTGATGATCTCAAAGGTCTTCTTCAACCTAGTGATTCTATTGTAACAGTGACCTACGATGTGTACCAGAACAGAAGCAATAAACGCCAAGTTCGGGCAGAGGCTTTCCAGGCTTTACAAACCCATCAGCATGAACTTCACATTTTCTCTCCACCACATGGGAGCAGACAAAGGCAATCCTGCTGCTCCTGGAAGGCTGCAGGAGAGATGCCATCATCCCATCCTGCTCAGGTTTATTTACGCTACTGTCCCAAAAGGACTGGGAAAAGAACAGAAAACCCATTTAAAAATGAATCTAACCCCAAGGAAGGAGAACATGCTACCGCTTGTATTAGTGATGGGCAGGATGCAAATGCTCCTTCCTTTAGGGCCAAGTAAACCGTAAATGCGCTGAATTAACACCAATTGTTTGTTCCAGTCAGGATCTACCCCTTCCCCAGAGAAAATCTTTTGCAGAGTTGGGCAGCAGCTCAGGAGACGACGAGTCCCTCAGGAGTTGCTCTGGTGTGCCTGGCCAGAGCAGGACCACACAGGCAGCAGCAGCCTGCGCCACTGAGCTAAGCTCACTCAAAAATTCAACCTTCACACGAGGTTATTTTACCTCACTTCAGTTTCCCTTTTCAGAAAACCTGCCTCGTTTTTCTTGACAACAAAGGCCAACAAAGGACTCAATACCTTAAATACCATTTGGACATGGTTTAGTGTTTGATAGGAATGGTTGGACTTGGGGATCCGATGGGTCTCTTCCAACCTGGTTGTTCTATGATTCTATGATTAAAGGCCAGATTCCACCTTTGGAGTGACATTAGGGATTGTGGTGGGAACACAGCAAACATTGGGAAAAAAAAAAAAAAAAAAGGTGTTTTAAAAGCCCCAGACATTTGGGGGTAGCGTGGCACTGACATGAGCTGTCAAATGAGATTTAGATCTTGCTCAACTGCACCAACTGGGCACAATAGAATCATAGGACAACCAGGTTGGAAGAGACCCATTGGATCATCGAGTCCAACCATTCCTATCAAACACTAAACCAAGTCCCTCAGCACCTCATCCACCTGTGCCTTAAATACCTCCAGGGAAGGTGAATCAACCACCTCCCTGGGCAGCCTATTCCAATGTCCAATGACCCTTTCTGTGAAAAACTTCCTCCTAATCTCTAGCCTAAATCTCCCCTGGTGGAGCTTGAGGCCATTCCCTCTTGTCCTGTCCCCTTGTCAACCACTCAAGAGGCATCGCATATTAACTCGGACATTCATGGACAACCTCCTCACACCCCTGGCACAAACCATTTCATTATGAACGGGAAGTCCTGGGGACTTTTCTGCAAGACGGCTGCAGCTCTGCTGCTCATATTCATCTTGGAAATCACGACAAGACGACATAAATACTGTCATTGTTTCTCTGCTGCCCCAGTTTCACTTCTGGGATCCACAGCTTGTCTTGGTTGAGGTTTCACTCCCCCCAAGGAAGGCCAGTCCAAGAGCAGAGTTGTCAGCAGTAGATCACTTAACCTCGCTGCAGTTCCCTGGAGGACCACTGTTCACATCCCCTGTTAGCTAATGAGCTAAAAAATGAATTATTGGAGCGGTCAGCAATAAGCAGGAAGAGGAGGCACGGTGTTTCATTTCAGCCAGTGCTGACATACCTTTAAATAAATCAACTGAATAAGAGTATGAGGAAATGTGAGGAAGAGCAACTAATCAGGAGAAAGACACCGAACCAACCCCTAAAAATAAAGGGAAGATACATCGGTGAGTAAATATTTTCCTCGTTTTCTTCCCTTAGCTGTAATACTGATAATTTCCACTCTAAATGACACCCTCAACAGTTTCAGTTGTAGCTGTCAAAGCCAAAACTAGACTCTTTTACCGAACTTTTAACATCCAGCAGAGTCCTTTTCTCAGGACCAGATTAAAGTCAGTGTGTAGGAGAGGCAACATCATCTAGTGCTCAGCTGATCCTGATGATACTCAGTGCTGGAGGATGCGTGAGCAGCCTGTGTCTTTAAATTGCAGGGGAGGAAAGATTTAGACTAGATATCAAGAAGAAATTCTTCACAATGAGGGTGGTGAGGCCCTGGCCCAGGTTGCCCAGGGACGCTGTGGATGCTCATCCCTGGAGGTGTTCAAGGTCAGGTTGGATGGGACCTTGAGCAACCTGATCCCGTGGGAGGTGTCCCTGTTCAACCCAACCATTCCAACCCAAACCATTCTGTGGTTCTATGATTACTCATGTGTACTAAAAGGACTGTTTTTTTCCTTCAGTGATCATGCCAGTTGCTATTTTTCAAATGCATACGCAAAAATGTGTGGAAGTGTCGATCTGCTGGAGGGTAGGGAGGCTCTGCAAAGGGACCTAAACAGGCTGGACTGTTGGGCAGTGTCTAATGGCACGAAGTTTAACACGGCCAAATGCCGGGTCCTGTACTTGGGGCACAACAACCCTATGCAGAGCTACAGACTGGGAGAAGTCTGGCTGGAAAACTGCCAGGAAGAGAAGGACCTGGGGGTGTTGGTCGACAGCCGACTGAACATGAGCCAGCAGTGTGCCCAGGTGGCCAAGAAGGCCAATGGCATCTTGGCTTGGATCAGAAATGGTGTGACCAGCAGGTCCAGGGAGGTTATTCTCCCTCTGTACTCAGCACTGGTGAGGCCACTCCTTGAATCCTGTGTTCAGTTCTGGGCCCCTCAGCACAAGAAGGATGTTGAGGCTCTGGAGAGAGTCCAGAGAAGAGCAACAAAGCTGGTGAAGTGGCTGGAGAACAGGCCCTATGAGGAGCGTCTGAGAGAGCTGGGGTTGTTTAGGCTGGAGAAGAGGAGGCTGAGAGGAGACCTCATTACTCTCTACAACTACCTGAAAGGAGGATGTAGAGAGGAGGGAGCTGGGCTCTTCTCCCAAGTGACAGGGGACAGGACAAGAGGGAATAACCTCAAGCTTCACCAGGGGAGATTTAGGCTGGAGATTAGGAGGAGGTTTTTCACACAGAGGGTCATTGGGCATTGGAATAGGCTGCCCATGGAGGTGGTTGATTCACCTTCCCTGGAGGTGTTTAAGGTGGGACTTGGTTTAGTGTTTGATAGGAATGGTTGGACTAGAAGATCTGATGGGTCCCTTCCAACCTGGTTGTTCTATGATTCTATGCTTCTATGAAATGAATTAATATATTATAAACTCCTAAACTCTGAGAAAGGAAAAATACAGTTATAAGGTCAGACTTTCTTTGAGCTTTTTACTTCTGCAGCTAAGCATTCAACCCCAGACTGGTGATGCAAACTTTCAACCTCACTGATTATACAAGGGCCAAGTATTAACAAAGTATAACTGCACAGACATGGTTTAGTGTTTGATAGGAATGGTTGGACTCGATGATCCGACGGGTCTCTTCCAACCTGGTGATTCTATGACAATACTCTGTGGTTGCAGGAGAGGAAGAAGCCATTAAACCTTGGCCGACCAGTCCCACCAAGCTCTTCGCTCTAGCAGAAGCCTCCATCCCTAGTGAACTCTGAGTACACAGTGGTGTGAATAATGAAATCTCTGCCACGGAAGAGATACTGTACTGGTAAAGGGTTATTAGAAACATGAAAATTTCAGTTCTCAGTTTATTTTGATCTAATTAGGTGCTTGCTTCTCAAGATAATGTCCAATTATTTAAATTACTCTGCCAGCCACATCACATCATTATTATCCGGAAACGTAAATACCAGGCTAACTAGGTAGCATAAGAGAACGGAAAAAGCAGACTTCCTTAGAGCAAGGCTTTGCTCCAGGAGTTACACTGCATTCTCCCCATATGGGTTTGCATCAGAGATGCTCACTTAGGAGCCCACATCCTACACAGCTCAGTCCCACAGAGTGCATCGTGTGGTTAAACACGTGCACTTTTACTCTTGATAGAGATCTGAGCAGGAGCCTTGTACCACTGCATCGACTCTCCATCCTACTCCTCCACGTTCCCGTTCACCTCAGCCTTCAACTTAGAATCACAGAATGCTCTGAGTTGTTCGGGGCCCACAAGGACCATTGAGTCCAACTCCTCTCCCTGCACAGGACAGCCCCAACATTCACGCAGTGAATCTGAGGGTGTTGCTCAAATGCTTCTCGAATATTGTCAGGCTTGGTGCTGTGACTGCTTCCCTGGGGAGCTGCTCCAGTGTTCCATCACCCTCTGGGGGAAGAACTTTTTCTGAATATCCAACCTAAACCTCCCCTGATCCTCTCAGATACTAAGAATGGAAGGCAAACAAGAAAAGGAAGTGCACGGCAGACATCCAAGCTGTGTTCATATGGACCACGTGGACAGGGGGCTTGAGAACTTGCCATCAAAATTCAGCAGCTTCAGCGCAGGAGCAGCCTTGCTCTTACTGAAGTGATGACAAGAATGATGAAGATGTGTCACTTGCTCTTTAACTAAAACCACCGTTTGTTAACAGGCTCGAGGAAATTTTGAAAGGTCACATTAAAACCGCCACGGACAGGAGGTATTTACCGTGGCTGAGCATTGATTTCCCACCAGCAGAAACACCAAGTAGCCTCGGTGCAGGCATTTTGAAGGGAAATTCTATCCTTCACATCTCAGACAACACTAGAACACTCTTGATTTTTTTTAATCTTTTCTCCTCTTTCGCTAAAGAAAATGCTTGCGTTACTGCCTCTAAATGGTCTCTCTCGTGTCGTTGTGCAGGTGCCGTGCCCGCGTGTTGCCATTTCTGGTTGTTCACTCAAGTACAACCGTTTAGCGCAGTAGTAACCTGGCCAGCTCAGCAGGAGCACTGCCAAATTTCCTCTCCTGTTGGCCAGCTGACAAGGTTAATGTGTTTCTCCCACGAAAATGAAGGAAATCTAACCCCCGTCCCTCCCAAACTCCTGGAGAGGCCCAGACTGTGTCGTTAGCTTCGTGGTCCAGCGTACAAGAAGGATGCATCATCTAATGATGCAGCTGGTTCTGCCCAGGCTGGCTGTTTAAATACAGCCCTTCGACACTCGATAAACTCATTGCTTTGGTTCAAGTAGGTGATGCAATGCGGTGACAGGTCAAAGAGAAACACGGAGGGAAAAGAGAAACACCGAGGAAGGAGGGGGCGACAGGACTGAAATGTCGGGAAAGGTTCATGATGTTTTTAATTGCGACGCGCAAAGGGAGGAGGAGAGAAGGCGAGAAGAAAGGGCTAGCAGCAAGGAATTTCCAAAGTGTCTTCCTGCCCCAAGCAAAGCAGGAACTGGGAGGAGAGGCATGGAAGAGGAGCTGGGAACAATATGCTGAGAAAACACAGGGGCTTCCTCTCTCTGCAGGAGAAGACCCCACTCTATTGCAAAGTAAGTGCTTAGCAGTTGACTGCTTCCTAGCATGCATGCCTTCTCTCCCCGGCTGCGTTGCTAAGGGGGAAGGCGCACAAGCCCACCGAGGATATATAGGTCCCTGGCAAACAAGAGGGCTCCAGACAGCAAACAAAGGCCAATGGGTATTTATTCCTTAATTACAAAAAGCTTGTAAGAGACAGGGCCACTGTAAATCCCGCCGGCTGAGGAAAAAGGAGGCAAAGGGCCAAGATTTATGTGCGCCGGGGCAAAGAGGAAATAAATATCTCTCTGGCTCCTGATCAATATTATGAGTGTTTTGCCAACCTACAGGGTGTTTTATGAGCTGTAAGGACAGAAAGGGATCATTAATAATTAAATAAAGTCAACCTATTAAGCTTATTACACCTTACAAGTTAAACAACCCTGATGGATGAAGAGCAGCCCTATAGAGAGGCTGCAGATAAGCCAACCTGCATCTTGTCTTGGACTCCGGACCAGGGCTCTCCAGGCAAGCAGTGCAGTAACCCAGCTTGGAAATGTTTTCATTACTGCCTTTGCTAGGGAAGTTCCCTCGCTGAGGACAGAGTCCAACCTGCTGTCAAATCTGCAAAGTTTGGTCCTCCAGCACAGACAGACAGAGAGATAGAATCCAATGCCACAAAAAGTATTAAAGTGACTTCTCCTACCACTGGATGTATTCAAGAGTCCAAATCAAAACACCAGCCCCAACACAGGAAGGACATGGATCTGTCCAGAGGAGGATGAATGAGGTTTTGGGCAACCTGATCCAGTGGGAGGTGTCCCTGCCCATGGTAGAGAGGTTGGAACTGGATGGGCTTTAAGGTCCCTTCCAACCCAAACCAGTCTATCCTGTTCAATGTCTTCATCAATGACCTGGATGAAGGCATTGAGGGTACCCTTAGCAAGTTTGCAGATGACACAAAGCTGTGTGCAAGTGTCGATCTGCTGGAGGGTAGGGAGGCTCTGCAAAGGGACCTAAACAGGCTGGACTGCTGGGCAGTGTCCAACGGCATGAGGTTTAACACGGCCAAATGCTGGGTCCTGCACTTGGGGCACAACAACCCTATGCAGAACTACAGACTGGGAGAAGTCTGGTTGGAAAACTGCCAGGAGGAGAGGGACCTGGGGGTGTTGGTCGACAGCCGACTGAAGATGAGCCAGCAGTGTGCCCAGGTGGCCAAGAAGGCCAACGGCATCCTGGCTTGTATCAGAAATGGTGTGACCAGCAGGTCCAGGGAGGTTATTCTCCCTCTGTACTCAGCACTGGTGAGGCCGCTCCTTGAATCCTGTGTTCAGTTGTGGGTCCTTCACCACAAGAAGGATGTTGAGGCTCTGGAGCGAGTCCAGAGAAGAGTCACAAAGCTGGGGAAGGGTCTGGAGAACAGGCCCCATGAGGAGCAGCTGAGAGAGTTGGGGTTGTTTAGCCTAAGTCCACAGGTCAGGATCTTCTCCACCATTAGCTCTACCCCTACATTTTTCAGTTTTCCTTTTATAGCTTTGTGTTTAAGGAAAAAAAAAAAAGCCCTACTGTGCATGACAGACAGAGATCGCTCATACGTGCAAAGCTGAATGTGCTTCTCAAATTAGTCATGTCTTGCACGACACTTACTGGTATAATCATAATTTGGAATCAGCAGAGCTTCTCCACTTTCTTCGCCCTCTTCTGACAGTATCACATACCTGGGGCTCCAAAATAGCTATTATTTCTGCATTTCTTGGTTAGCCTTCCAGTGATGCCTCTGAGAAACCAGCAGCTCTCCCTTAGGTTTTAAGACACCTGCAGGTTTTTTACTGTACAATATTAATTATCAGCCCAGCTGAGACATTAAGTTTTCCTGAATTCAGGCTTTTTAGATAAATATCCTGCAACAGTGGGCTCTGATATATCACATAAAATTGCAATAAACTTTCACTGTGCAACACTCGATTTAGTAATTTTTAAGATACACTGAGTAAAATGTCATAGAACGGTTTGGGTTGGAAGGGACCTTAAAGATCATTCATTTCCAACCCCTCTGCCACGGGCAAGGACACTTCCCACTGGATCAGGTTGCTCAGAGCCTCATCCAACCTGACCTTGAGCCCCTCCAGGGATGAGGCAGCCACCACTGCTCTGGGCAACCTGGGCCAGGGCCTCACAAGAAAAGATTTCTTCCTAAGACCTCATCTCAGTCTCCTCTCTTCCAGTGTAAAACTGTTCCCCCACCCCGTCCTAAACCTGCGCTCCCCAACGAAAAGCCGCTCCCCAGCTTTCCTATAGGCTTCCTTCAGGTATTGGAGGACCTCTATAAGGTGTCTCCTGATCCTTCTCTTCTCCAGGCTGAACAAGCCCAACTCTGTCAGCCTGTCCTCGTACGGGAGGCGCTCCAGCCTTCTAATCATCAAATATATCACAGCTGAGGTTTACTCTGTATGAAGTTAAGCAAAGATATGTGACACACAACAGCAGGAATACTGCAGATACTAAGAAAAGGCTTATTAAGCTGAGGAAAAAATCCGAAGTGTGACAACTCTGAAGCCCTGCAAGCTGGTTAAATCTTTTCTCAATACAAATTGAAGCTTTTTTTTTTTTGTTCCGCACCAACTATGTGAAATGAAAACAGTCACTAGAGATTTAACAAAAACCTTGAAGGTTGCCGCAAATTGTGCTTTTCCACTAACCCCCAAAACCCCAGAATTTTTTTAATAGTATTGCCAGAAACATTTAGGAAGGAAAAAAGAACTTAACAAGGGTGAACTCCAAGGATTTTAAACACTTGCTTTGGTGAAAATAATTAAAAAAGCACTGTGAACAGTGGAGGAAGGTGAGTTTCTGCTAAGATGTACAACAGGAGACATTATGAGAATGTGGAATACAATTGTGAATGACCACTCCTTTCTACTCACTCTCTGCTGACCAACAGAATAACTACTGAACTAATGGTCTGATTCCTTTTATAGAATCGAGGAATCGTTTGGCTGGAAAAGACCTTTCAGATCACTGAGTCCATCCACACCTGTCCACTACTAAACCATATGCCTGAGCACCTCTTCTGGCTGTCTTGAGAGAAGAGACCAGCACCCACCTCGTTACAACCTCCGTTCAGGTAGTTGTAGAAGGTGATAAGGTCACCCCTCAGCCTCCTTTCCTCTAGGCTAAACAACCCCAGGTCCCTCAGCTGCTTCTCATAAGGCTCGTCCTCCATTCCCTTCCCCAGCTCCAACCCCTCAATGTCCTTCTTTTAGTGAGAGGGTCAAAACTGAACACAGGACTCGAGGTGCAGCCTCACCATGTTGAGTACATGGGAAGGATGTCTTCCCAGGTTCTGCTGGCCACACTGTTACGGGTAGAGGCCAGGATGCTGTCGGCCTTCTTGGCCACCTGGCCACACTGCTGGCTCACATTCAGTGGGTTGTTAACCAATATCCCCTAGATATTGATGTATAAGCACTCCATCAAAATTTTAAACCAAAACATATACCGAGGTGCTGAGGGGCATGGGTTAGTGTTTGATAGGAGTGGTTGGACTCGATGATCCGGTGGGTCTCTTCCAACCTCATGATTCTACGATTCTATGACTCTATATCACTATACTGGTGACCAACCTCCCCCCCGCCCCAAACGAAAACATCAAAAAAAAAAAAGGACCTAATAAATGAGTTATCGCTGTGTGGTTCTACATACACACAATGACTACTTCCAGTTCTTGGGTGGCCAACCTCAACACTTGGGCAATACTACATATATTATGGCCTCAAGTTGTGCCAGGCAGGTTCAGATTAAATATTAGGAAAAATTTCTCCACTGAAAGGGTTCTCAGGCACTGGTAGAGGCTGCTCAGGGAGGTGGTGGAGTCCCCATCCCTGAAAGGATTTAAAAGGATTTTATGGGATGAACATACGGTTTAGTAGTGACAGGTACGGTTGGATTTGATGACCTCTAAGGTCTTTTCCAACCAAACAATTCTATGTTTACCTAACAAAGGCCAAAAGCTGCTCTACGACAGTTGCTTGAAAACGCTAAAACTAAGGAGTATATTTGCTTCTTGCTTGTTTGCAGTAATACATATATACATACGCAGAGAACAGTAATTGCAAACAAATACCTAATGCATTTCATTATTCATGTGTAACCATACTTAACCTGATAACTTAAGTGTATAAATCAAATTGCATTGTGCCAGTACCTAAACAAAGACTGGAAATTTCAATTTACAATTTGATATACAATCAATCAGGTTGGAAGATTCTGTTAATTTGCAATCTGCTAACACTAATTTTCTCCTGCAGCAAGTCTATACTTAATGCAGCAGTATTTTGAATATAGCTCAAGAAATCATTACATCTCTTTCCCCCTTTTTTAAAGGAAAAAATATGAAAATTCTATATGAAATCAATACTCACACAACACATGAAAGTAGTTTTGAACAGGTAACAGAACTAAAAATGACCTATTGTGAAATGCTTTGTGGAAACGAAGGTAGTCTGACTATTTTCACCCCAAACCAGGCTTCTGCTCTTATATTCACATTAGAAGAAGCTCTCGCGCAGCATTCAAAGCAGGGGGGTAAGTGACATACAAATATTTCAATGCATAAATCTCAATAATCTGTGCCAGGTGAGAGACAGAGCGAGGTAGCCAAGTGAGGTTCCCACAGCCCCTGAGTAATGTGGCATGTAACAGGGACGTACATCAGTGCGGCGCTTCCCGGCGGCTCCTCCCGTGATGTGACCATCACAGCGCATTAAGGATACCATAACAGTCGCTGATGTGATCTGCTTTGGAACGTATCACATCATAAACAGATGAGAGAAGAGAAATGGAGCTTTTCCTCTGCTCAGAATGCTGTAAAGTGGAGAAGTAGCAGAGATGTGAGTGCACCAATGCTTTATAAATAATGGGGGGAGGGAAGGAAACCCTCTGAGATCTACCCAAAGGGCTGAGACTTGCAGTGGAGACATTAAAGAGATCTCAATTGAGAATCATAGAATGATTGGGGTTGGAAGGGACCTTAAAGATCACTCAATTCCAACCCCCCTGCCATGAACAGGGACATCTTCTACCGGACCAGGCTGCTCAAGGTCCCATCCAACCTGGCCTTGAACCTCTCCAGGGATGGGGCAGCCACAGCTTCTCTGGGCAACCCATGCCAGTGCCTCATCACCCTCACTGTGGAGAATTTCTTCCTAATGTCTGATCTATATCTTCTCCTCTCCAGTTTAAAGACATTACCCCTTGTCCTATCACTCTGTGCCCTTCTAAAAAGTCCCTCCCCAGCCTTCTTGTACGTCCCCACCAGGTACTGGAAGAAAGCTTGCTTAGCACGCAAAGATAGCTTCAGCAATATAAAATCTGTCATGTGCTGAAGAAGGTGAATACAATCCTTACCCACGGACTGGAAACTGGAAGAGGACAGTGCAATTACAACGCTTCACGAAGACCTCCAAACATTTTCTTGACAATGTTGATCCTTTGTTACCAATTATTCCTGAGCAACCCAACAGTTTGGTTTTCAAGGATCAACAAAAGCCCTTTCAGGGAGCTTTAATATCATCTTAATTCCAGCAGAAGCAATAAGATGATGCTCTTCAGAGTATTTGGAAAAAAACCCCCTCAACATTACACGGAATTTATATAAGACATAAAAGAGAAAATACAAGTAATAAACATTGTATTTGAACACAGACTGCGAAGAAAAGCACATTTGGAACAGCAAGCAAATAAACCCAAATGCTTGTTCTGTGCAAGCCAGTAGTGAAAGGCAGGTATGTTTGCAGCTCCAGGTTTCAAGGGCTGGGAAGTACCTGTACTATCCCCATCGGGCAACCTTCATGAGCAACCTGATCTAGTAGAAGGTGTCATAGAATCATAGAATCAGCAGGTTGGAAGAGACACACTGGATCATCGAGTCCAACCATCCCTGTCAATCACTAACCCACGTCCCTCAGCAGGCACACAGCAGGGACCCCCAGTTCACCAAGCAAGAAGCCCCAATCCAAAGGGCTTCTGTCTCACCGCTGACCCATCACCCACCCAAGAATGATAACTCCTCCCAGCCCAAGGGCACACAGAGGGGCCAAGAGGTGAGATTGGAGCAGCCACCAACCCTCCCAATCATCCCTATCTGGCTGGGGGGCCACCAGGCCCCCCAGCCTTTCTTCCCCGCCTCCACCGCCACGCTCCCGTGGGATGCAGGGTGTGCCATGGGGACTCACCGGTGATGCCAGGGCAGCAGTGATGCCAGGAGATGCATCCCTCGCCCACAGCCCGGCCAGGCACAGCTAGAGGCTGTTGGTCCCCTCCGGGAAGAAAAAGGGATCCCTTGGAGAGGGCAAAGCAGCAACACCTGGGGAGGGAGGAGTCTCCAAGAGAGCCCAGGTGCCCTGCAGCTTAGAACCAGAGAACCACAGAATCACCAGGCTGGAAGAGACCCACCAGACCACGGAGTCCAATCCATGGGCAGATGGGGGAAGATGGGGGAAGATGGGGAGATGGGGGTGATAGGGAGATTAGGGGAGTGTCCCTGTTCATGTGAGGGGTTGGAACTCGATGAACTTTAGGGTCCCTTCCAACCCAAACCACGATTCTAGGACCCACATTCTTGAGATCATACAGGGACCTCTCTGCTGTCTGACTCTTCTTTAGTGACTCGGAGTTCTTCCCCTCTCCTTTCAACATCTTATCAGCAATTTCAATATACCTCATACCCCCCTCTTCCTCTCTGACACATCTTCCACCCTCCACCAAGACACAGAATCACAGAATCATTAAAGTTGGAAAAGACCCCTAAGATCATCAAACCTAACCATCAACACACCACCAGCCTACTAAACCATGTCCTTAAGTGCCACATTTACACCTTTTTATCTAAAACCTTTGCATGTCCACTATGCCACCTCTAATGGTGACTTCTTCAGCTGCTTTGGCTGCCTCCTACTTCTCACTGATGCTAAGAAATCTACACAAATGTTAACAACATCACCTGACTCTTCCATTAGTTGCATTTTTTAATGTCTGTTTTTATTTAGTAAAAACGATGCTTGTCTTGGCAAGTTAGATCTCCGTTCAGAAGTTTAAGTGGGATGAAGGTGTTTGATGCCTTTCTAAAACAACAAATGACATGTAGTTAAAAAGGCTGTTGGCAGATGAGCTCACATTTTTGAAAAAGGAAAGGAGATGAAGAATTAACTCGAGTAACTAAGACTGAAAAAAAGAAAAAGAGAAATCCCGAGCAGTAAACACCTATAGAAATACATGAAGTTTCCTCTGTACCTAAGAAATGAAACCTTGACACTGGTATTTTGGTTGCCTGCTTTCAACAATGGGACGTGCAACACTGGGGTTACCTAAATGTGCCCCAAAAGGCAAGATTCGAAACGGACTCGGCTTTCAAAAGACACTCAAGTGCTCAAGTACTGCTGAGGCATTTCTAATTGTGCACTTCTGACTATTAATCACTTGCAAACCTTTAGGTTTTTATGATTTACAAGCCATACGGTTGGTGCTTAACAGTGGGAAACCCGCATAAAACCTGACAGCAAAGAAAATCCGCACCGGAGACGCCTGCCAAGAGTGACAGCAAGTTCCACTTGGAGAGCACCTCCGGAGAGAGGTGTGCAGGGATTTAAAAGCCGTGTGCCAGAATTTAAGCCAGAATTAAAGCCTCTTGCCCAAGCGCTCTCAGTGCCTAAGTGTCTTCTCTCTCTTTCAGCTCCTTTCCCTGCAAATCCCTCTTCAGGACACATTTGGAAATTATTTAAAAGAGATAAAATAGCCCTAACCTGTTCCCAATTAGAAGAAACATGTGAATATTATTTTCTAATTTGTGACTCGATCTTAAAAGCAAAGTCACTCAAATAATTACAGCGGCTCCTGAATATTTCTATTGTGCTCCTGTAGAAAAATAAATAGTGGGTATGTCCACTTCTGCCCGATGTGCCCCAGGGCTGAAGGTATCAATAAGGACATCAAAGTCCTGAACGTGAACTGCCAAAAAATTGTAATTTCTGGTTCGTGGCAGCTGCAGCCCAAGGGCTGCCAAACTGATTAGTTCCATCCTAATCGGCTTTGTGCAACTTGGGTTTGCTGCAAGGAGGTGGGAAGGAAGAACAAGCCAGGGACGGCAGAAGTTGAACAGCAAACACGTGGCATTCGAGTTGCCCACTACAGGAGAGACCCATTTCTAGCCATTCGCTGATCACAGAATCACGGATTTGTTAAGGTTGGAAAAGACCTTGAAGACCATCAAGTCAAACGATGAACAAGCTCTAAGCCAGGATTTCTAAAAGCGGTGATGTAGGCTTCTTTTTAAAACCCAGACGCGGTGCGACTTGAGTGACTAACTCCTGAAAATTGGTAATTTCCTGGTGGTTAGCAGGAGAAGGCCCACCAATGGGAAAGCAGAAGCTGCTAATAAATTTATAGTGCGTTATATGCCAATTAGACCCCTTCAGCCCTTCAAGAGGCAGCGCCACCAATCAGGTTATCATGCCACAAATGTACTCTTTAGAGCTGATCTCATCACAAATCAATCCTGCATTTAAAGTGCAATTCTCATTAGTATTACCCAGGAATGCACTTGTGAAACAATGCAAGAGGGTATTTTTCTTCTCCCCTCTAAGTGCCCTTCCCCAGCGCCTGGTGCACAGCTATTTGCTTCTCGCACACAGTCACGTCTGAACTTCAAATGGTAAATAATCCTTTTGAATATCACATTAATTCTGCATCGAACCAGATTTATTACACACGTCATACTCGGGAGTTTCACCGTCATTCACAAGCCAGCCGTGAATCTCTTCGTTAAATTACATCCTTGTATCTGATCATGCACCATGCAATATTCTATCAATACCGTGTCTCCGAGTAGGTTCCACAGCTTCCCACCCCATGACATCCACAAGTGTCAAGACACCCGACGCTACTCATTGGGGCATTCAGAGAAAGGAAGAGGAGACAAGCAGCGAGAAATAAGCAGTCTGTATGGTTTGGCATCTTGAGTATATGCACTGATTTGCATTAGACCTCTTGTCACAGCTTAAATATCACAGGGATTTTAGTCTACTCAAGCAACATTGTGTTTTGGATGCTTCGCAAAGCAAGTTTACCTCATTTTTTTGCTGAATAAGGCTAGAAACAGACTTCAGTTTATAGGATCACGGAACACCCTGAGCTGGAAGAGACCCACAGGGCAGCCTATGTTGGTACAAACATGCCTCAGGGTCAGGAACACAAGGCAACCTGGAATTTCCCTTTCTTTTCCTTCTCAAACCAGCCCCGGGCCTCAGAGAAACGCAGCCAGAAACCCAACCCAACCGTAGGTGGCCTCTGCATATTTCAATTCAAAACAAATTCAAATTTGTTCTGATGGAGCTAAACGCTTTGTGATTTGCTCTCATCAGCTGCCACAGCATGAGCGTGAGTACCAGACCACTGTCAACAGTAGCTGTTTTGGCTCTGAGCACTCTGAGATGTGCTTCTGAGGGCTCAGAAAGAGGGTCACAGGATCTTCTGATTTTGTGACAAGAACAACAAGTCACCATAGTCTTTCACAGCACCTTGTTCCCCTCCTTCTACATTGGGATGCTCAAAAGCATCACGATGTGAGAGGTAGGGCTGGAAGCTCACCTTGACAGACATTACATCCATGCTGCATGAGCTGGCAATGTGTGCTTCCAGCCCAGAAAGCCAACCATATTCTTGGTTGCATCAAAAGAAGCGTTGCCAGTATGTTGAGGAAGGGGATTCTGCCCCTCTACTCTGCTCTCGTGAGATCTCACCTGGAGTCCTGCGTTGGACTCTGGAGTCCTCAGCACAGGAAGGACATTGACCTGTTAGCGTGAGTCCAGAGGAGACCACAAACATGATCCAAGGGCTGGAGCACCTCCCATACAAGGAGAGACTGAGGGAGCTGGGGTTGTTCAGCCTGGAGAAGGCTCTCGGGAGGCCTTAGGGCAGCTTCCAGCACTGAAAGGGGCTCCAGGAAAGGTCGGGAGGGGCTCTTGATCAGGGAGTGCAGGGGATAGGATGAGAGGGAATGGTTTTAAGCTGAAAGAGGGGAGACTTAGATGAGAACTTAGGAAGAAATTTGTTAGTGTGAGGGTGGTGAGGCGCTTGCACAGGATGCCCTGAGAAGACGTGGCTGCCCCATCCCTGTAGGTGTTCAAAGCCAGGTTGGATGGGGCTTTGAGCAACATGATCAAGTGGAAGGTCTCCCTGCTCATGGCACAGGGTTGGGAACTGGATCATCTTTAAGGTCCCTTCCAACCCAAACCACTCGATGATTCTCTGATGTAAGGAACAGGAACTTTCCAACGCAATAATTACCAAAGCAACCTTCATTTCCTTGTTCCATCTCACGCTCGGCCAGGTAAGCTCATTGTTTGTCATGGCAGGACCAAAGTTTACTTGCCAAACTGCCCCCATTCATTTTAAATTTTGTGGAGCCTCTCCACAAAAAAAAAACCCTTAAGAAGAGCAGTGTGCAATGCCCCAGCCTTGGGCTGTCACCTGCATCTTATTTCTACTTAACCTCTTAAATAACATTGGAATTCACTTTGTCCCCTGATGGGCACTGTAATGAGAACCACCTGTCAATCACGGCTCCATTAGCTTGGACAGACTTTCACTTCCTGAAACAATTTATTGGATTCCCAGAAGCGAATGGGCCTTCTTCCTTTTGAGCCGTTTTTTTTGGGGGGGAGCTATTCAGCGGGAGCGGGTCTCCCTTCTGTTCCTGCTGAGCGGGCATTGTTTCCCCCGTTTGCTCATGAAAACGGTTTCCTGAGTTGACCAACCTCTTCTTGTCCCGGGCGGGACGAATGTTTGCCAAAAACTTCTTTCGACTGCTCAGTTGACCGGCGCTGCACAAAACCCACCAGCTGTTTCCAGCCACTGGGGCAGGGGAAGAAACCAATCGGATGGTTAACCCCTTCCCAACAAACGCCCTGCTTGGGTCGGGTGGGTGGTTGCACACGGAAAGCGGAAGGGAGCGCGAGCCCATCATCCTTAGGGCAGATGAGCGGGACCCCGAGGTAGCTCCTTCTTACTTGGGAAAGAAATATCTGCTCTCATTTAGCGTGAAAACCAAACATAATTTTGTTTTCCTCTTCCTTTCTCTTGGTTACACTCAAATTGCAGCGCGAAGAGAAAATCTTACTAATAGAGGCTAAAACCACTTTCATCGAAACATTATCTTTAAAGGAGTATTTTCATTTCCTTGAATGTGTGCAGTCCTTACGAGGTTCATTTGCAATGCGCCTACGTGTTTTGATGAGATAATAAAATGTATTTTATTTAAAAAATAGTTCCATTTCCCCCCCCAAGGAATTTAAATGGTCAGTTAATCTTTCTGCTTCAGAAAAACCCATTGAGTAAATAAAGGAGGGCTGAGGATTATATAAACTGATATTTTTCTCGTTCTAGCACTGGTCTCGAAGACTTAAATACAGCCATACCTGAGGAGCGTCTCTACGCCCCTTTTAGTACAAATCAGTTTAACTTTTAGCCTGGGAAAGAAACAAAATGGTAACAAGATGGTAGTTATCTCTAGCCTTCTGTGATTCTGAAGTCAATAGTAAATGGGGGGGCTCGTTAGTGCCACAGTGATCCAATCAGGATGAAATTATGCAGTCATGTAAGAAATAATATCTATTAGGCTAATTTAATCAACGAATACTTTACAGATGAATTAAAATGCAGAATCCAATTATTTTAAACATTCGGATTGTCAGCCGCTGCGGTTCTGAAGCGGTGGAAGGGGGGAAGAGGAAGGTTTAAGGATCCTTTTAAGGCGAGGGTGGTTGGGCTGTATTTACAGCAGGAGAGCTTCTAACAGCAGCGAACTGACAACTACAATCAGCCCCTTCCGTGGCTCAGAGGGCTCATGCCCAGGCGCCTCTAATCTAACCCCTCTCCGCGGCTCCTGGGGCACCTTCCTCTGGGATATTGGTATGGACAGCTTGATTTGCTGTTTTCAGTGGCTGATAATTACTGTCTCAAGTCTTGATAATTCCCCCTTGCCAGTCACCCTTTTAAAAGGTGGCTTCTGCTCTGATTACAATAGGTCTTTTTCTACTCGGAAGTGAAGATGTGTCCCTGGGTCGGTGCAAAACACCCTGGCGCTGCAGAACTCCAGTGATCGCACGTAGTATTTATTCCCCTTGAAAAGAAAGGACTCTGTTTACAATGCCAAGGGAAGGGAAATGGTTGATGTGTCCTTACTACTAGAGCGGGAAATCAGTTTAAAATGCAATTTCATAGAATCATAGAATCACCAGGTTGGAAGAGACCCACCGGATCATCGAGTCCAACCATTCCCATCAAACACTAAACCATGTCCCTCAGCACCTCGTCTACCCATCCCTTAAACACCTCGAGGGAAGGTGACTCAACCCCCTCCCTGGGCAGCCTGTTCCAATGCCCAATGACCTTTTGTGTGAAAAACTTCCTCATTCAAATAGGAGAAGACAGAATTGAGGGCTACAAGTACACAGAGATCACATCCTTGACCCAGCACAACTCAACATCTACTTTGCCAACGCTTTGCAAGAGGATCACAACACTCACCAGAAGACCGTTATTCCTCCATCAAGGAGACTTCTGGATTGGGTTCTTGCCACAGAAATAAAAGGCACAAGAAATCCCACATCCACAGCCTCTTCATGGAGGATTCTCTCCCACTGGAACTGATGTTTCATACAGCAGCCACTCTCCAGCTGAGAAGCGTCATGACAAGTCTCATCGCTTTTCCAAGTCCAACGCGGGCCCAAGTTCCCCCAGCACTTCTCAAGAACTAATGAAACTTCTTATACACATCTACACTTGCCGGTCTCATCACACGGGGCCTGCCCATTGCATTTATTATCACAGCAGCTATTTCAAGAACTGAAGATGGCAAACAGGCTTGTTTCGCTCAAGTCTACAGGATAAAAAGTGCTTCCCCCACCCCCCCCCCGTCATTATTAAAAGACAAGTTACTCCTGAAAGCAAGTTCAGGGAAGTGATTGTGCCCCTATATTTGGCGCTGTTGAGGCTGCACCTTGAATCCTGTCTTTAGTTTTGGGCCCCTAAGTAAAAAGAATGATATTGAGCTGCTGGAGAGTGTCCAGAAGGGAGCAGTGAGGTTAGTGAAGGATCTGGAGCACAAGACTTATGAGGAGAAGCTGAGGAACCTGGAGCTGTTAAGCCCAGAGAAGAGGAGGTTCAGGAGAGACCTTATTGTTCTCCACAATTACCTGAAAGAAGGTTGCAGCAAGGAGGGTGCTGGTCTTTTCAACCAAGTAACAAGTGATAGGATAAGAAGAAATGGCCTAAAGTTGCATCAGAGGAGGTTTAGTTTGGATATTAGGAAAACATTCTTTATTGAAAGAGCAGTTAAGTACTGGCAGAGGCTGCCCAGGTACGTGGTGGAATCATCGTCCCTGGAAGGGTTAAAAAGTCTGTAGATGTGCTGCTTCAGGACACGGTTTAGTGGGTATGTTGGTATTGTTCTGCAGGTTGGACTTGATGATCTTAGAGGTCTTGTATCAATCTGAACGATTCCATGATTCTATACCAGTTTGTACAGAAGAAAGCTGAAAGGAGGCTGAGAGGAGACCTCACTGCTCTCTACAACTACCTGAAAGGAGGTTGTAGAGAAGAGGGAGCTGGGCTCTTCTCCCAAGTGCCAGGGGACACGACAAGAGGGAATGGCCTCAAGCTCCGCCAGGGGAGATTTAGGCTGGACATTAGGCATGAATTTTTCACAGAAAGGGTCACTTGGCACTGGAACAGGTTGCCCAGGGAGGTGGTTGATTCACCTTCCTTGGAGGTGTTTAAGGGACGGGTGGACGAGGTGCTGAGGGACATGGTTTAGTGTTTGATAGGAATGGTTGGACTTGATGATCCGTTGGGTCTCTTCCAACCTGGTGATTCTATGAGTCTATGATTCTAAGCAAGGGTAGAAGAAAATAAAGTCTTTAACTATCTCCTTGGCTGTATTCCAGAGAGCTGGATGAGCTTCCCACTGCAGCTTAACCTAAATCCAATCATGCCTCACTGTTGGCACATGCATTTCTTCTGAATGTCTGAGCAATACCACAAAGGGTACAGAAACCCTTGTGCCTGTTGCAGAATGGAGATGCCCCACTGCTCTGCGAGGTCTGTGCTGCGATTCCCAGCACACTTCGCGATCCAAACATTTTTCTGCCCTGTCATCTGGAGCGGTTAATGGATTCTCTCATTGACTGGCTTTTGCTTATTTGAACATTTAATGCTCTCCTGGTGCCCAAATTATGCCTGTTTCATGTGATGGATTAGCGCAGGGTACAGCAGTGACAATTTTCTGCAATCTGTGGAATATCAAATTTTGATTACTTCAGGAGGAAAAAGTAAAGTTATAAGTAAACTGTTTTGATTGATAAGGAGCAGAGGAATACTTACTACCAGTGGCTCATTGGAAGCCTTGATGAATGCCTGGCAGGACTATGATGAGTCTTCACAGAAGACATGCGATAGCTCTGGGAGGATTTAAGATATTTATTGCTCAAATAAAACAAAAGCAACTGAGATGAGTAGGTGAAGTAGCACAGGGTGATTGCAATCTGCTTATCAAGACCAAGTGCAATTCTAATCTTTTCTGAGCAAAAACAAACTAATTTTCCAGCCTGCCTAGAGAAGAACACTGAAGGTTACTTTAGGAATTTGAGATGATGCCTTTCCTAAATGAGGAACTAAGGACCACTCCAGATTCAGGTTTTCCTTGCAGGTTTTTTCTACTTAATGGTGGCATTTTTTCTATTCTTGGGCCGTAAATTTTTTCACATAATCATAGAATGGTTTAGATTGGAAGGACCTTAAAGATTATCCAGTTCCAATCCCTCTGTTTTTTAAGATAAAGATATGAGATCCCCACAAGACCCACTCCTTCCAGCCAGGAGACTATTGACTTAAGGCTGAGAGAAGTCTTTCCAAAAGGTGCATTCTTAGCATAGTGATCTGACTGCTACCTGCTGAAGTTTGTATGCACTGATGTCTAGTAGAAGTACTCACTTTTGCTCCAAAGCAAGGTGCAGAGCTTCTCTGAAGAGTCAGGCTGCTTTCTTATCAATTACAAATCTCTCCTATTCGGGACTTTGACAGCAATAACATGTCAACAATCTTCTTGTGATGGTAGAAGCAGATGTGACCTCTCCACTCTGAAACAGTTGCTGAACTGCAACTTGTGAAAATCCCTGGAGCTTCCCCTGACTGCAAGCAAGGAAGGAACTTTGTATTGAAAGCATCTTCCCCGAACAGTTCAGACTGAGGGAATCTTCTGAGAGATGCAAGGAAGAAAAAAAAGCCACCAGCGAAGAGTATGATGCATCTGAACAGAGGGTTGCATCAGAAGCACCTTCTCCTCCTTCAAAAAAGGAAGCTCCCAGTACACAGAGCTGTTCGGCTACTGAAAAGAGCACAGTTACAGTGAAAAGAAGAGAGCTTTTATTTTCAGTTTACTGTTACTGGGTGGGGTTGATGGATGTTTTGGAGAGAAGAGTCTGAAAGGAGGCTTTATGACCTGAGATGATTAAAACAGTTGTCTTGAGTGGAGTTTGTCGATTCTGAAAAGAAGTAGGGGAGACTCCAACCAATCCATCAGCAATCTGCTGCTGGCAGACAGATGCACTGATTAGAAATGACAGCTCAGCGACAGGTTCAAACTCTGAGCGCAGTAAAACTAGCGAGCTGTCGTATGGTGTTGAAAAAGCTGCCCCAGAGTCACAACTCTCCTGGGGATTTTCAGCAATTCCAGCTTACCTACTCCAAGAACCAGTATGGGGTGTGATGGGAATACCAGTGGCTTTGCTGGCACTCTGAGGAGGATAAAGATCCTGGCAATAAAAGGATGCTTACAACTGCATTTGCAGGTGTTTAAGGCACAGGTAGATGAGGTCCTGAGGGTCATGGTTTAGTGTTTGATAGGAGTGGTTGGACTCGATGATCTGATGGGTCTCTTCCAGCCTGGTTGTTCTATGATTCTATGATTCTTTGGAGCATGTGCTGATATTTCAGATGCAGAGTGCAACCCAGCAGCAGGGTCTGTTATTGCTATCAAGACAGACCATGAACAAGTGAAGTCCATGGATTTGTTGCCTTCCCCTACACAATCACAGATTCATAGAATCACCAGGTTGGAAGAGACCCACTGGATCACTGAGTCCAACCATTCCCACCAATCTCTAAACCATGTCCCTCAGTACCTCTCCTTTAAACACCTCCAGGGAAGGTGAGTCAACCACCTCCCTGGGCAGCCCATTCCAGTGCCTAACAACCCTTTCAGTGAAGATTTTTTTTCTTTATGTTGAGCCTGACCCACCCCTGGCAGAGCTTGAGGCCATTCCCTGTTGTCCTGTCCCCTGGCACTTGGGAGAAGGGCCCAGCTCCCTCCTCTCCACAACCTCCTTTCAGGTAGTTGTAGAGAGCAATGAGGTCTCCCCTCAGCCTCCTCTTCTCCAGGCTAAACACCCCCAGCTCTCTCAACACAATGCTTGGACTTTGCAGGGCTATTAGGCTGGGCTATCACAAATAGCAAATCACTTGCCCTCTGCTGATAATGTTCAGGATGAGAACTGTAAGGAACTGAACCACTTTGTGTACTGCAAAGGGTCCTTCCACCCTCAAAATCAAAAATTACTCTTTTTTTTTCAGAGATCCAAACAATGTGACAAACGTAGCCAGTTGTTTTCTACAGCTTTTATAGCGGAAAAAGACAGTTCTGTAATAGATGTGATCTTGTAATTAAAATGAATGGTTTTATTTCTTGTCTGCATTAGGAAATTTTCTGTTTTCCACCTGAAAAATGCCAGGCAGCTCCTGCTAACAGTCAGGAGCTTTAACAAGTTTCTGAGCGTTTTCTGTCCTGGATCAGGCTGGACCACGAAAAACTGCTAGTCAGATTCTCAATCACATCTTGTGGGGAACTGATCCCAACCCTGCCTCATCAAACCATTGCCGGTGAGCCGAGTGCCAGCAGCGATTCAGCTGTTTGCTTGCAGTCCACCTTTTGGGATTCACTTCCACTTCTGAGGAATACAACAACCTGGCAGCTACCTCAACTCCTGCCTGGATGCTCCGAAAAAGCTATCGCTCCCTTAGAGATCAAGTGGGCAGCAGCCCCTTAACAGGAACTGGTCTATGAGCTACCACCACATGTCTAATTAATGACCCTGCCGGTCGCAGCTGGAAGAGCTGAGCTGGGGGTGATTAATTAAATTAGCTGGCAGAGGAAATTACAGTGGAAAAGCCAAAGTTTGATTGCTCCATAATTAACCGCAGTGCAAATAATATCTGCATCTATAACTTCCAGCGATGAGATCAGAAGCCAATTGAATTTGGCACTGATTGAAGCTGTAAATATCCTGTGGTGAAAAATGACAGGTTTGTTCTGAAGGGAAAACTTACAGAAATGGACATCCAGCGGATGCAAGAGGGGAGCAAGGGACATGGGAGGAAAGAGCACTGGAATTAGATCTTGATTTCAGCTGATTTCTGTAGCCTTCTGCAGCAGTAGAGGCCTCAACATGGAACAGAGAAGAATTTGCTATAAAAATCTGCTGTTGCTGCCCAATGCTGTGAGAGTCCTTATCAGAGATGCAGTGAATGGGAAAAGTAAAGGGCACTTAGATAATCTGGCCTCTTGCCTTGCTCCCCATCACGTCTTACTGGCAGTGGGATTCACTGCTTTCCCTGGGAGATGACTGCACAGATTAAGGCAACCAGTCCAAACACTTGTCTCTCTATTTCATCCCCTGCTCCTAAAAGCACTTTCTTGAACTACAAGAACAAGAGCCCACTTCCCCATCTCCAAATGCTTGCACACGCCTCCAACCCCCCCAGTTAGTATAATTTCATCGACCCCCTTAAGCATCTCTCCCTGAAGACATTAGTGAAGACATGAAATCTTCCTTCCAGCTCTTCTTCAAAATTATCTTTCAATTTTGGCAAGTTTTACGTAGAGCTTGCATCCATCCGGATCCCTGTATCAGGCTGACATAGTGAGTCTCATCCCTGTTTCACTGTGGATGTGACTCTGGCTTGAGGGAAGTTCAGGTTTTAAATTGATGCCCAAGATGCACACACTCTTTAAATGATCCAAGTTTTTTTTACATGCTTTGCAAACTGTTACCAAATGTATTCTGGGATAAAAAAACCTGAATATTCTAGAAAATGCTTATATTTTTCTTTTAGGCAGTGAAACCCGTTTTCATAGACGTTAAACTAATAGCAGAATGGTAATATATATAAGCAATATTCCACATAGAATCATAGAATGGACCTTATAGACCATCCAGTTCCAACCTCCTGCCATGGGCAGGGACATCTCCCACTGGATCAGGTTGCTCCAAGCCCCATCCAACCTGGCCTTGAACACCTACAGGAATGGGGCAGCCACCACTGCTCTGGGCAACCTGGGCCAGCGACTCACCACCCTCATAGCCAAACATTTCTTCCTAAGATCTCATCTCAATCTCCCTTCTTTCAGCTTAAAACTGTTCCCCTTGCCCTATCCCTGCACTTCATGATCAAGAGCCCCTCCCCAGCTTTCCTGGAGCCCCTTTCAGTACTGGAAGCTGCTCTAAGGTCTTCCTGGAGCCTTCTCTTCTCCAGGCTGAACAATTGTGACTCAGCCTGTCCTCGTACGGGAGGTGCTCCAGCCCTCGGATCATCTCAACTCACTTCAACATATATAAGTTTGGACTCGCTTGGACTCACTGCAACATGTATTATTTTGCTCTGCTTGATAAATACATGTCTGGTAAATATACACACCCCAGACGAAACTGTATGTACTGAGATTCCAGTCAAAAGCCACAATCATTTACTCTAAGGCCAGCAAGAATTGGACATTAGCGACAGGCCCTCAAATTATACTGCAAACCCCGAGGAGACCTGGAAGCAAGCACTCCAAATGAGAGCTGATTGCTGGGCCCGGGCCAGGTGGCATAATTCAATCGACTGCTTTGTCTGGAAAACTCAGGCTCTGCCTCCACCAGCAAACAAACAAGTCCAACAGGAACAGACGTGTAGGCTGGAGCAGGTGCTGCCAAGGACCCTATATTTTAATGATTCAGGAGCATTACCTTTAACTGACTGAGCCTCCATCCTTTGATTCAAACAATCCCAACTATACAAGAGGCTCAGAGCAACATGGGTCAGACACCCACGTTCAACATAGGGGCCAGAGCACATTTGGTGCATGTGGAGCTTCCAGTTGCGTTTCTCCAAAGGGAATCCTGTGTGCCTGCACCAAGCCCATCCCATAAACCAAACTAGTGCCTTCTCCTGCTTCAGACCAGAATGTTCGTATAGATTTGGGCACCTCCTTCATAGAATCACAGAATCATAAAACAACCATGATGCAAACCTGCTCATCAAGTCTGCTGCCTTGCAGCGAGTGGTGTAAGTGGGACCCAAGCAAAAAGATATTACAATTCCTCAATTTGCATGAAAACAAAAGCACAATATTGACTGCAAACACAGAGGCCTTGGTCTGCTTTGACGTTTCTTTTTGACTGATCTGAGAGAGCCCAGACTGATCATAAAAACTCTGAGAACTCTCAAAGTACATTAATGAACACAGTTATTGATTGCTGTCAAAGAAAATAGGCACATTCAAATTTACAAGCCGCCCTGCCCACATACACACTCACAAGATGTCCATTAAATACTGCTTAACAAATTATTCTCATGATTAGCTTGAGACTCAACCAGTTTCCCCGCAGAGGAGCCAGGCACTGCATCATATTCCCATCCTTGGAAACACGTAGTCCTCTTCTTGCTCACTAAGCTGGAGCTCTGCTGTGTTACCCACCTTTCTGTGATACCAGCAGCTCTGTCTGTGAGCCCACGTTATTTGTCTCTAATCTGAGGAACAAAAAAACCCCAGCTTCTTTTTTTATTACTTTATAACTCTTGGGCTATCAGCACTATTTTGTGCTGCATCCTAAGCCTTCACTGTAGACTGAGTTGACTCCTGCATGTCCCACTACAAGATGGTCTGCTGCATCTCAACTGTTAAAAATTAAGTTTAGGCTGGACATCAGGAAAAAATTTTTCACAGAAAGGGTCACTGGGCACTGTTAGAGGCTGCCCAGGGAGGTGGTTGAGTTGCCTTCCCTGGAGGTGTTTGAGGCACAGGTGGACAAGGTGCTGAGGGACATGGTTTAGTGTTTGATAGGAATGGTTGGACTCGATGATCCGACGAGTCTCTTCCAACCTGGTGATTCTTTGATTCTATGATGAGCGTGGGGTGCCACAGGCAAGGGGCTACACAGCGACTGAGTTTTGAAAGGACACATGAATTAGAAAGAAATTCCACAACTTAATTAAGAAATGTTCCCCTTTCTCAATTTAAAATTCTCCCATTGGCTTTAATTAATTTGCCCTTGAGCAATAAGCCAAGCAATGAGGCCGGCGAACTTTAAAAGTATAAAGCAAGTTGTCTCTGCATAGCTCCTATCCCACTCCCATTTGAAACGGTGGGATATTCTCTTTTTCCTCTTTCTCTTTTTTTTTTATTACCAAGGTTCTTGAACATGTAAACTCAGCAGTATTTCCCAGTACAGCTCCATGGAGAAAAAATTCTAGCTGTCTGCTAAATGCTAATGCCAGTAGATTTCTATTTAAATAAGAAAGTGAATGAGAAAAGATCCAACCAAATTATAATTGAACAGAAGGCTTATTTTACAGGAGAGAATGGCCATTGTTTCCAGAAGTGACCTGATAAACTGAAAGATTTCACTCTGCAACTGAAAGGGACCCTATCCTCAGCTAGAACATGGGCAGCACTGACGGACCACAGCTCATTAGCATGTTGCAGACCACATTCTGCAGCTCTCCAGAGCTGGGAAACCTGCCCAGTTTTACAAACTGCAGTGGGGATCACCAGCCAGACCCACCTAAGGCAGCAGTAAACCATTCTACGTTCACAAATACCTTAAATCAAACAAGGGAAGATTTAGACTGGACATACGGAGTAAATTTTTGACAATGAAGGTGGTGAAACACTGGCTCAGGTTGCTCAGGGAAGTAGGAGGCTCATACCCTGGAAACATTCATGGTCAGGTTGGATGGGGCTCCGAGCGACCTGAACAAGTTAAAGATGTCCCTGCTCCTGCAGCAGGGTTGGATAAAGGTCCCTTTCAGCCCAAAGTGTTCTGGATGAAGGCACTGAGTGCATCCTTAACAAGTTTGCTGGTGACACTAAGCTGAATGGAGGCGTGGATCTGCTGGAGGGTCAGGAGGCTCCAAAGGGATCTGAACAGGTTGGACCACTGGGCAGAGTCCAATGGGATGAGGTTTAACAAGGCCAAATGGTGGATCCTGCACTTGGGGCACAACAACCCCATGCAGCTACAGACTAGAAGTCTGTCTAGAAAGCTGCCTGGAGGAGAGGAACCTGGGGCTGTTGGTGACAGTGACTGAACGTGAGCCAGCAGTGGCTCAGGTGGCCTAGAAGGCGAATGGCATCTTGGCTTGGATCAGAAATGGTGTGACCAGCAGGTCCAGGGAGGTTATTCTCCCTCTGGACTCAGCACTGGTGAGACTGCTCCTTGAATCCTGTGTTCAGTTGTGGGCCCCTCACCACAAGAAGGATGTTGAGGCTCTGGAGTGAGTCCAGAGAAGAGCAATGAAGCTGGTGAAGGGGCTGGAGAACAGGCCTTCTGAGGAGCGTCTGAGAGAGCTGGGGCTGTTTAGGCTGGAGAAGAGGAGGCTGAGGGGAGACCTCATTGCTCTCTCTAACTATGTGAAAGGAGGTTGTGGAGAGGAGGGAGCTGGGCTCTTCTCCCAAGTGACAGGGGACAGGACAAGAGGGAATGGCCTCAAGCTCTGCCTGGGGAGATTCAGGCTAGACATTAGGAAAAAATTTTCACAGAAAGGGTCATTGGGCATTGGAATAGGCTGCCCAGGCTGTGGTTGAGTTACCTTCCCTGGAGGTGTTTAAGGCACTGGTGGACAAGGTGCTGAAAGACATGGTTTTGCGTTTGATAGGAACAGTTGGACTCAATGATCCGGTGGGTCTCTTCCAACCTGGTTGTTCTATGATTCCATGATTTGAACAGCAAGGAAAGGCTGCACACAAGGAACCTCTGCTGCGTGTGGTCACCCCATGCACCAGCAGAAGGCTCAGCATTTTCCAGAGACTATGGACATGCACATCACTTGCAGTGTGCATACAGCGAGGATACACCAGTAAATCGTTGCCTCCCCAGAGGGATGCCAAACCCTGCAGGCACTGCCCTACACCAGCACTCTCCAGCCACAGGAAACCTCAGGGGGGTTAACCTGTACCTACCACAACTGCAGTTCTGAGCACTCCTCAGAATTGCAACTGCAATCATATTTTAAAAATCCATTAAACCTTCTATTTTTCCTCGACTGGAGGTCCCAGTGAGGAACTTTAATTTCTGTAGCTGCTTTTTCCCCCTAATGCAACAGGCCAACACAAGCATCTCGGGTATCTATTTATGACCAGTCTGAGCTGCAGGAGTCGCACAAGTGGTCACAGCAGATCTGGTCTGGCTCTGCTCAGACATGAGCACATACATGTAATTAGCAAAGGATTAGACCTGCATATTTTTTTGCTTCTTGAGATGAGAAAGGAAAAAAGAAGTCAGCTTCTGATTATTATCTCAAGCTGGAAGCTGAAGGTATCCTTCAGTTCTTGCACACAATCCCACTCCTTCCACGTGTGGAGGAGTCTTAAAAGCATTCATTGAGGTTGTGATTCAATTGTGCGCACACCTCGGTTTTCCAAGTCTGGCTGGTGCTGTAAAGAAGTGAAAATACAACAAAACCATCACTTAGAAATTCTGACCTGGATGAAACCAGGAACATTTAAATCTTTTGGGGAAAAAGAAAAGTTAGCTGGGAGATTTCTAGGCCATGACATAATCATCTGTTCAGCATGAAGACTTTTTCAAGCATATCCCAGCCCTACCTTTTGAGGCTTACCAATTATTAAGAGACGGCTCCTTCTCACTGCCTTATGTCTCTGCAGACTTGCACAAAAACTGCTCCAGCGACAGGACTTTGCACTGTCTGCACAATCTAGTTAATAGGCACAGTAAGGCATTTCATTTCACTCTAATTCTTACCCTCTAAAGGCTTCGATTCGTCACCTGCGTTCACCTCAACACGTTTTAGCCTGCTATTTAATTACTTTAAAGCTGGAGTGATGGTGGTCTTATTTCTTCTGGTCACTGTTCTCTTTCAGGGGTTCGCTGCTGGCTCCCCCCCACCAGCACCTGCACATCTAAAAATCCAGCAGTAAGCACACTGCCTCGGACAAAATGGATAATATTTGAGAGCTGTGGGGAAACGGCATTGGGGCTGATGTGTATATCAAGTTTCAGTCCAGTCAAAAGCCAGCACCATCTTTTCACTGCTGCCCTTTTCATTTAGTTATCTTACTGAAGTCTTACCTCCCCAGTCCCTTGCCATAGGCTACCAGCTTCCTGCAGAGCCAGAAACAAAGCTCCCTCTTAAACAAAGGACAAAAAGGGGAAAAAATCACAAAGGAGAGAAAGTTGGTCACAGTTACTGTTATGGAGCCCTGCGGGTTCTGTAGC
The DNA here is from genome assembly GCA_033558105.1 of Coccyzus lansbergi. Taxonomy (NCBI): domain Eukaryota; kingdom Metazoa; phylum Chordata; class Aves; order Cuculiformes; family Coccyzidae; genus Coccyzus; species Coccyzus lansbergi. The sequence goes on from JAUMJK010000048.1 coordinate 291,005, forward strand.
CAGGACCAAAGCAAAGGCATTGCTGCTGCTTCTGTGCCTAGTGTCACCGGCCAGCAAAGCCACCAGTAGCACAGCAAGGCGCTGCCTTTTTTTCTAGTACTCTTCAGCATCGTCACTGCTGGTTCTAGGCATGCTCCGCTACACCACAAGCTCAAACAAAGCCATCTGCCACCCAAACAACCTCGGAAGGCTGAAACGGCCAAAACCAACACAGGAGGATGAAGGAACATCACCACCACCATCACTAGTGACCATTACCGAAACCTCTTGCCCTTGCAATATGTCCTTCCCGTAACATCCCATTCGAGTTCAGCCCAGAAAAAGAAGGTGAGGATCACCTTCCCATCCTCTCAGCCCAACCAGCAACAGCCTTTCTGGTGTGGTTTGAGCCAAAGGGGAATCAATTTTCCAGCTTCAGCTCAGACTCATCCGAGTAACTTCATTTTCTGAAAGTTAACTGCATGTTTTTCAGGCAGTGTTTCTCTCTAGCAGCGATAACATGGGACACTGGGATGCTCATATTTATTCCTCTAGTAACCAAAAGCATCTTGGAGCTGACAGTAGGCTGTAAGTCAAAGGCGAAAAAGGGTTGCATCTGTAGGGAGGGATGGACTGGTGACCCCAAACTGACCAGCAGAGTATTCCACCCTGTGTGCCTCATACTCGGTATAAAACTGAGGGATCACGAAGGCCAAACCCTCTTCTTCAATGACCAAATGTCCAGCAAGGACCTTGTCTGCCTGTTAGCCCTTGATCCCAGATCCGTGCACTCCTGAATCCAGTACCTAAGTTCAGTTCCTTTCTAGTTCAGGACCCTTTTCTTCTGCCTGCTCTTCAGCATTTCAGGTGACACAGTCATCGAGGAGTGGAGGTGCAATTGAATAGATTTGTTATTATCGTTATTATTGTTATTACTACTACTACTAGTACTACAATTACTATTAAAGCTGGTTTAGTTTTCAATCCACAAGTCTTTTTCCTCCCATTTCCCTCTTCCCTGGGTGTGGGGTGGGAAGGGAACTGCGATCACAACTGCTTGGTTTTAGCTGCCAAACTGGGCCAGGCTGGGGCTAAACCATGGCACTGTCTTCATATTCAACCACAACTGGTTTGTGCATCTGTTAAGAGCAGAAAACGTGTAGAAACATTAAAATAACTTATAAAACAAACCTTCTGCAGCACAGATCAGGAATAAATTTGCTTTAGAGTAACTGCTCTTATGCCACGTTCAGCAACCAATTTAAAATATATGTTTACTTAAACAACTTCATGTTTGGTGAGATCTGCAGTCAACCACCACCTTAGGGCAGGAGAAATGAAAACAACAGGTTAAACACCAAGTATATGGAAAAGCTTCAAATAAGAAGAAAATGTTTTACATAAGATCTATTTCTAACAAAAATACATGGATTTTAATCTGCTGGATATTTCCCTTGCCAGCTAACAGCAACACATGCTCGACCTACAGTACTTCCCAAAGTTGAACGCATCTCGTAGACGAGTCTCCAAATCTGACCCAAGGAACCTTGCAATAACTGATGCTTGGCATTTGGCATTTTTTTCCTCAATTGCTTTTTTTTTGGCCTTTTTATTATTGCAAGCTTCAGCCTTGCAAGCATCTGAATTTCGAGAGCAACACAAGTGTTAAATGCTTTTCCTTTCAGAAATACCGAATAAAACGGTTACTATTAAAGACACTGAGGTCAAAGATCACTTTGGGAAGGCTGCCCGGTTGCTTTATGCAGTAAACTTCCATTTTTTAGCTGCTTTTATCTTGCCATATTTAAGATACAACTCTCCATATTCATCCTGAAAGTGTGACGGAATAGCAGAAATGTGGATGCACACACACATACACTGTGTGGAACTTTATGTCAGTGTAAATAATAAAACTTAAGTCCAAGCAAGCTTAGCTAATGCAAACGTACTTCCCTGGAATGGTTCTGTTGCCGAGTTCAATCATTTCTGTGTTTTTGAATGGGGGGTTGCTCATGTAGTCACAGAAGACTTGTCCTCCCAGCAAAAACCCATCCCAGATGCTAACCCTGGAAATAAGAAGCACGGGAGCTTCATCCAGTTTCTGGTGGTGGTTGTATTTTTTTTAGATACTCACCTATGCTGTATTTGCCCTGTCTCAGAGTTCTGACTGTAAAGTTGCACTACACTGTACTCCTAATTTGGGTATTTCACATTAGATAGTTAAGCACCATAAATAACATCTCACCATCAGCTTGCTTTCACCCCCAGCCCATGCAGCCAATTCCAAGCTCGGCAACACAGCAGTTCTTCTCTTTTCCTTAGATATATCAAGTAGAAAGGACTCATGACTCCACCTCTTATCTATTTCACAGCTACTCCCCATCAATCCATACTTGGATCCAAATGAGCAATAGCAGGATGAGGTTTCACCTCACACTGGGTCTGCTCTAGCTGGAGGCTGCAGCTGGAAGGGCTGATCTGCCTCCACCCATCCCTTGCCACCAACCTCCCAGTGCTTCCTTTATACTGACATAGTGCTCACACAGGCTGAAGAATGGAAGGGACCTGTGTATTGAAATAAAAAAAACCTCCTAATGCACCAAAACTATAGCTCACGGTGGGATCCATGAGCAGACCGTGCTTAAGCTTGCATGACTGTGGGTGAAAGGATAGAAACACATGGTTCTTGGTGGAAGGAAAGAGAATCATAGAACTGTTTGGGTTGGAAAGGACCTTAAAGATCATCCAGGTCCAACCCCCTTCCATAGGCAGGGACACTTCCCACAGGATCAGGTTGCTCAAAGCCCCAACCTGGCCTTGAACACCTCCAGGGATGGGGCAGTCACCATTGCTCTGGGCAACCTGGGCCAGGGCCTTCCCACTCTCAGAGGAAAAAATTTCTTCCTAATATCTCATTTCAATACCCCTCTCTTTCAATTTAAAACCATTACCCCTCATCCTGTCCCGGCACTCCATGACCAAGAGCCCCTTCCCAGCTTTCCTGTAGCCGCTTCAAGTAGAGGAAGGCTGTTCTGAAGTCTCTCCAGAGCTTTCTGGATGGATGGCCCCTTTAAGCACATATATGACAGTAGCCAAGACTGATGCTGCTTTCTCAGTAGAAGGCTTCCAGACCTCTTCAAGACTGTAAAGAAAACTACTTTACGTGGTGGGCTTTGCAGTTCTGCAGAAGAGTTAACCATCATCCTGGTCTGGCTTCTGGACTGAAATATGACATTTGCTTATCATAGAATCACCAGGTTGGAAGAGACCCACTGGATCATCGAGTCCAACCATTCCTACCAATCTCTAAGCCATGTCCCTCAGTACCTCATTCACCTGCACCTTCAACACCTCCAGGGAAGGCGAGTCAACAACCTCCGTGGGCAGCCTGTTCCAGTGCCTAATGACCCTTTCTGTGAAGAATTTTTTATAAACCTGCCCCTCTGAAAGCACGCAATTATTTTGGGCTGCAGCTAAATGGATGGGAGGCTACAGTCACCAAGGGGTGGGAAATGTCACTGTCATATAGGCACCATTGTCCATCTTATGTTATGGCTGAACTTGCTGGAGCATGTGATTGAGCCTCGTGTTTACTTTCTTTTTAGATGTTTACAGAGGTATCAAGGAATTTTCCAGCTAAAGACTAACCCACAGCGGCTGGTATCTGACTCATTAAATGGTACCAGCCTTTCACTATCTACTTCATAGAATTATAGAACAACCAGGTTGGAAGAAACCCACTGATCATCGAGTCCAACCATTCCTATCGAACACTAAACCATGTCCCTCAGCACCTTGTCCACCAGTGCCTTAAACCCTTCCAGGGAAGATGACTCGACCACCTCCCTGGGCAGCCTCTGCCAGTGCCTGATGACCCTTTCTGTACTGCCTCTCAGTTTATAAATGCAATACCCACTCTTTTCTCATTTGAAATTAATATCTTTCTTCTAATTAGCTCTTCCACCTCTCTGTTGTAGTTCCACAGTTACACATTGTCCAAGTATTTTCTAACAAACGCAGTGGTGGTTATCTCTCTGTTGCTAAGTTCTGCATTGACCTTTCCAGTTTTGCACTGACCTTTTCGAGTAACTTATGGCCAAACAGACAAGTAGTCACAGTGAAGACACTTGGGTCTTCAGATCTGAGATGCTCTCTAGCTCTGCTAGGAAAGAACTAACACAGAACGAGAAATAAACAGTCCCTATCTGAACTGAAAATTAAGTCTGAAGCCAAGATCCTGCATTGCTTTGAGACCTCTAGAACAGGCATTCAACCAACAGACTGGTTCTCAGTCCAGCAAATCAAAAAATGTCTGTTTCTGACAACAGATTACTGAATCATTCATACTGTTTTCCCAATACATCTCCCCACTCTCACTCATTATCGTTCATACAACAGAATGAAATACTCCTTGTTTGAGGCCTGAACTTGAATCCTGGATTTCCCAAAGTGTAAGAGCTTCTTTTTTAGGGAGTTTCAGCTTAACTCAGTGCTTTTCAGGGTTGTAGCCAAATTTACACATAACCAGAACCACAAATAGTCAAGAATCTCAGCAGAATAAAGGTACCTTGAGTTGACTCCAAGGTAAACCATTTCAGTCTCTTATCACCTGTCCCACCACAGAACCCTCAAGAGGAAAGATGCCTTCAAACAGATCTGATTTGTAAACTTAATAGACTCCAGGATGTCTTTTTTCAAGTCTTCTGCGTGTATCCAGAGTGGGTTTCTATTTTTTTCCTCAACGCTGAGAATTTCCTTGAAAAATGAAGGAGTGAATGTTCTCCACATTTCCTGAAAGCAAAGCTACCTGCCTTCAAGATCCCTTGAAGGGACTTCCGTTCTTTATCTCTTTATTCATTTTTCAAAGCTTGACCATTGCCTCTGGCCAACTATTCTCATCTTCATTTCCGGATTGGCGCCGTACCTGTAAAATCTGAGTTTGAGGAAGGATCTTAGGGTCTTAGCTAGGGGGTATGTTAGCCAGCAGCTACCAAAACAAGGCCAAAACATCCTGCTCTCCTCTGCAAAAGCACTTTCCAAAGGACAAACAGCAAATGGTTGGACTCGATGATCCGATGGGCCTCATCCAACCTGGTTGTTCTATGATTCTATGAAATGGATGTATGGATAATCTCACACATGAGACACAGCAGAGAAAACGAGAAGAAAACAAAACCAACAATTTCTTTGCTTCTCCTTTCCAATAAAACTCCAAACTACACCAGCAATACTTGGCAAACGAGCTGAAAAGGACACACCATAAACTCAGTGTAACTGGAAATCTCAGCTGACCGTGGGTCGTATGGGTTTGTAACATTCATTACAGTGACCACAGAGCATTCAGATGTTCCAAGCAAGGCATGAACACAGAGAGCGATGTGTCAGGTCTATATACACATATAAACGGTGGATGCCCCAACTCTAGAGGTGCTCGAGATCAGGTTGGATGAAGCTATGAGCAACCCGGTCCAGGTGGAGGTGTCCCTGCCCATGGCATAGGGGTTGGAACTGGATGAGTTTGGGGTCCCTTCCAACCCAAACCACTCTGTGATTCTATGATAAATTACATATTCAGACAAGTTAGTTAAAGTGGTACCTAAGCTATTTAGATTAAAATATAAATAGTTGGAACTGGATGAGCTTTGTGGTCCCTTCCAACCCAAACCACTCTGTGATTCTATGATAAATTACATATTCAGAGAAGTTAGTCAAAGTGGCACCTAAGCTATTTAGATTAAAATATAAATAGTCTCGTGGCTTTTACAGCTCTGCTTTTTAACAAAAGCTCAAATGTACTATAGAAGGAAACAGAAGCTTCTTTTTTGCAGGTTCTTCTTTCACAGGCAACAAGGAGAATAAGAACTACAATAATAATTGCAAACTGGGCTTCTGTTTGCAAAGTGTTTGAGTTTTTATCAAAGGTAGATTTGAACATAAGGAATGTGCAATTGAACCAGGGAGCATTTAATCTAAAGTGCTCATTAACTTGGACAACCGAGGTTGAAGGGGTTTTTTTTGTTGTTGTTGTTTTGCTTTTATTTTTAATCATCCAGGTATCTCCCAGGCACTATATAGGCACTAGTCTTTTACTGGAACAGCTCCTGGATGACAAGGTCTGCCAGGCAGCTACAAGGACAATAAAATATGCTGTGCTACTGCTAACCTTCATCTTTGGAGTACGGCATTTGAGCTTCTGAGGCCTCCGAACGGTGGAATCTGACCAGCGGCCACCCAAGCTGACATTTCATTTGCCTCACTCACTGATGCTTAGTGGATAAATTTCCTGGAAGCTGCTGGTAAGTGACACATTTTATTTTATTTTAAGTGTTATTTTAAAACAATCACAATTCCTCTAACCTGAAAGCACGTGACCTAGCACGTCAGAATCAGTTCATTTCAACAGCTACACCGGGAAGGGTTTTAGTTTACTGGCAGCAATGAATCAGTCTTTTTATTTACGTCTGTGTTTGAAAACACAACACAGTGTAACGAATAATTTATGCATTTTCCTCATTATCTTTATGAAATATCTGCTGTCCAAAACAGAGCTAATAGAACTCCAGCTCATTGGGAGATGTGCTGTTCAGTGTGGCTCATCCACGGGAAAGACCAGAAGTGAGTTACAACTCTCAGGGTTTGTTGGTGTCACAGTTTTGTTTTCCTTTCTATCAGTTCCTTCCCAAAGTCTCCCCCGTTCCTAGGACTTGCTGGAATATCTCAAGTCAAGTCTTAAGTCTCCCAGCAGCTGTTCGGTCGGCGGAAGCCCAGCTGTCTAAACTTTATTGGCAGGGAATGTCATTCTTGCGCACAAACCGCACGCCTGCAGAACCCAAAGGCACATCTTGGGCTATCACATCCCATCACGTTCCCCGACGAGATGTGAAAACCGAAATGGGAAACGTCAACAAACTCCGGCCGCGGCGAGGAGCGGGGCATGCCCGCTGACAAGCGTGCCGCAATGACAGAAATGGACTTGGAGTTGCAATTAGTGGCACTGTCATTTTTGGGCGCTCCTGCCAATTAATTAAGCCTGTCAAATGGAAAAACAGCAGCATTCACATGATAATTTATATAGGGAGAGACTAGCCTAGCAAAGCCGCCGCTGCAGCCAACAAAATCCCCTCCGAGCGCTTAAAAGAAAAATAATAAAATGAAAATATAAAGAAGTAGAAAGGCGGGGGAGGTGGGGGGGGGGGGGGGGATGAGAGAGAAAGAAAGTTAAACTGTCCTTGTTATAATTGTTAACTCTGATCGCTCAAGTAGAAGACGGGCTGATTAAAACTCCAAACGAGCCCCTAGCTCGCTTAAATCTCAGAGTCCGGAATGATAGAATCAGAGGAGTTTATTCATACCATTAAGCCCCAGAGAACTTAATTGAAAGAAGAGCATAGCCTGGACCTTGACAAGCGGGAGGTCACAGTAATTGCTGCCGGACATATTTAACATTAAGATAATCAGGCCATTAATTACCCTTTGGATCATTAAATCAGCCAGTTGCAAAATGAAATTTCTGCCTCTATTACTCACTTGAGAGACCACAGGGGTGGCTTTTAATTTATCAGTGAGCTTGAGATACAAAGGACCAGGCTTGGGGAGGAAGGAAAGGGGGAGAAACGGGGGGGTGGGGGGGGGGGTTTGCTTCAGCAGAGGCAGGAATATCAATCCGCCATGCTTGGTGATCGTGGCAAATTAACTAGGTAAGATAACCTCAGCTTCTAAAGGCAGAAGCTGGGGGTATGTAAATAGATGAGGGCAGACAGGGAGATCAGAGCCTGCACACCACTTAGCAGGATAATAAAGGAAATCATCCTTGATTATCAGTGCTAATTTGGACACTGCCGGTAGCTTGTTATGCGTGTTCTGAGTAGCATTTAATTAATTCAATTGCTTGTTAATGAGGGAAGTGACATGTGGGGAGCAGATGCCACCCAACTGCAGATGGGTTCTGGTCAGCCCTTCACAATAAAAATCTCTCTTTTTCTATTTTTTTTTTTATTTATTTTTAAAAACACCCCTCCCCCACCTCTGAGATGGGAAAGGTGTCAAGCATGGAGGAACATTCAAAAGGCACAAAACACTGACCTCATCAGGCCAAGAACCGCTAAGAAACCAGACCTGACAATTGCGGAGCGAGCGGTACCGCTGTTCCCCAGGCCCCATTTGCAACGCTGCGGCCTTACGCCAGGAATCGGAGCCCAACAGGACGAGAACAGCCATCAGACGGCCAAAAGTAACGAGGAAAGAGAGATGAAAAGGAGCATCCTTGCAAGACTCGGGATGCAATGCCAGCATCGTAACTATTCCCTTTCTCTGAGCTTGCCCTTTACCTGTCCTGTCCATAATCAAGGAATAATCACTTTTACAATAAAAACAAGGCACGGTTTAATATTTTTCGTAGAAGTTACTCCCCTGTTTCCCCCAGAACCCACTGAATGCTCGGTGTAGCAGACACTACCCTAGAAGCAGCAAGCCGGGCTCCAGCGCAGGGTTGTAAAAGTCTGCTAAATATAGTCCAGCTGCGTAATGTTTCTTCTGACACCATTAAATTCAGTTCATTAGTGAGGGAGGGATCAAACTGGATCTCACGGCGTAAGGTGAAAGTCAATTCACAAAACACTGGCAGCTCCCAACTCCAGGCTTTTCAGGTAGCGCTTAAGAACCTCTCTATTTTCTTATAACCTTTGGTACACAGAATAAACAGGGTGACTGCTATGCAAACAGACTACCTGAGCAAAATTGCAGTGGATGTTCCAACCTCCAAGCTCCCTTTAAAGAGCTGCTGCCTGGGGCTGCCTTGGCAGATCTTAGCAGTACCCCTAAGCTTCTACTAACTGCTCATATCTCACTTGAAAATGACACTTTTAATGGAGCTGGAGGTTCTTCCTATTTATGAATCCTCTCAAAATGATGTTGAAATGGTGGAGCCCTTTACCAGTGAGGTTTGCACACAGCTAATGAAAATATTCAGCATCACTTGAGCAGAACAGCGTGGCTGGGATGGTGCCTGGATATCAAGCTGCAGTCCCTCTTCGTGGCCAGCAAATTACAGCTGGTGGAGGTGGCCTCATCGCTGGCATGTTCCACCACTCCCAATGAGACAAAGACGGAGACCTTGGGAACTCGGAGAAAAGAGGGTGAAGGCTAAGGACCAGATAAATCAGCTCCTGGTGAAGGCAGAGGGATGGTGACACCTCATTTAGGATGAGAGGAAACAGCCTGAAGTTGCACCAGAGGAGGTTCAGATTAGATATTAAGAAAAACCTCTTCACTGAAAGGGTTCTCCGACACTGGCAGAGGCTGCCCAGGGAGGTGATGGACTCACCATCTCTGAAGGTATTTAATAAATGTATTATGTATTATGAAGGTATTTAATAAAAATATGAGGTCCTGAGGGACGTGGTTCAGTGTTTGATAGGAATGGTTGGACTCGATGATCCGATGGGTCTCTTCCAACCTGGTTGTTTTATGATTCTATGAAATGGGCCGACGAGGTGCTCAGGGATCTGGTTTTGTAGTGGACAGGTATGGCTGGACTCAATGATACCACAGGCCTTACCCAACCAACCAATCCTCTGATTCTATGATCTCATTTGGAATAGGACAACACCACATTAGGAAGCCAGTGGTGGCAAGCAAGCCTACAAACCAGAAGCCACATGGGCAAGAATAATAAGGAGAAAGCAAAGCATGTGAGGTGTGTCCAGAAGAAAGTTAAATATCTGGTAGGAGGTCTACATACCAGTGCAAAAGGCCAGGTGAAACACCACAGCTCCAACATTCCTCTGTGGAGAGGTTCTGCCTCTGCCCCACGGAGCTACTCCTGTGTCACACCACTCCAAATCAATGTTTTAAGAGTGTGCTTAAACAGTATCAATAGCAATTAGAGGGGAAAATCTTGATCTCATCCCCAGACCCAGTTAATTGTCGCAACATTGATTTACTCTAATTTGACTTCTCACTCCAAATTAAACCCACATTACTGAAGGAGGGACCGCAGGCAAACTCTCCCCACTCACTCCCTCCCCTCCAAGACAATAAATTTAATATTGAATGCATTGGGGAAAAAAACGGCAGTTGTTGCAGGATCTATACTGAAAGATCTTTTTCCTTTTTTTCCCCCTCTTCCTGCGAGTAATTAAAAGATGCTTTTCTTGACTAATGATCCCCCTGTTTAGAAATGGGAAGTCGATACTCCTTCACCAGCAGTCAGCTTCAATTTGTCACAGGTTCCCGAAGTTTGAGCGGCGGTTCTCAGGGCTGCTGGTAATTGCTGGAACCAATTATCAGCCTTCCAGAGCTGACCTAATCAGGGACCCACGGACACCACCGCTCAGAGGCCAGCTGGTCTCCTTCCCCTTCCCCATGCACGTACTCACCCACACTTGGGCTTTCAGCTGCTTCGCCAACTTTTCATGCTCACCGAGAGCTTGTGCTGATTCCGCTTTCCTCTCTATACTCACATCAACACCCTCAATCTGAACTTTGCCTTATGCTACTGCTTATACTATGCTGATTCCTTGAGGATCCCATGCACCTGTGACCCCACGACCTGTACTGCTTTCCAGTTTCACACTAGAGACCATCCAAGGTCTTGCCTTTGATCCAGAGGCACCGAATGACCTGCTGAGCTGCTTATAGTAAGTAACAAGTGATAGGATGAGAGTAAATCATCTCAAGTTGTGCCAAGGGAGGTTTAGACTGGATATTAGGAACCATTTCTTCACCTAAAGGTTTGTCAAGCACTGGAACCGGCTGCCCAGGGAACTGGTGGAGTCACCATCCCTGAAGGTGTTCAAAAGATGTAGAGATGTGGTGCTTAGGGACATGGTTTAGTAGTGGAACTGTCACTGCTGAGTTAAAGGTCAGGCTTGATGATCTTAAAGGTCTTTTCCAATCTCAACAATTCTGTGACTCTTCCATGATTCTATTTTATAAGCAGCCTCTCAGACTGCATTAAAATCAGAGGACCTACCTGGGCAATACATCCTTGATGGAAGCAACAGGAGTAATGCCTTTTGCTATAGAACTCTCAGGATGTGAGCTCACACCTTCCAATCTGACAGCCTTTCTGACCTTCAAAATACATTTTCAGGTTTATCCTTCCCAAAGAGTTTCTCAGAGAAGGAGTTTTTAAGAGAATCTGAATGGACAAGGAAAGGACAGTTTGAGTATGTTTCATAGAATCATAGAATCATAGAACAACCAGGTTGGAAGAGACCCATCGGATCATCAAGTCCAACCATTCCTATCAAATACTAAACCATGTCCCTCAGGACCTCATCTACCTGTGCCTTAAACACCTCCAGGGAAGGTGAATCAACCACCTCCCTGGGCAGCCTGTTCCAATGCCCAATGACCCTCTGTGTGAAAAACTTCCTCCTAATCTCCAGCCTAAATCTCCCCTGGTGGAGCTTGAGGCCATTCCCTCTTGTCCTGTCCCCTGGCACTTGGGAGAAGAGCCCAGCTCCCTCCTCTCTATAACCTCCTTTCAGGTGGTTGTAGAGAGTAATGAGGTCTCCCCTCAGCCTCCTCTTCTCTAGGCTAAACAACCCAGGTTTAAGTTTGGTATCAGTTCAAATTATTTTTGAAGGTATAAAATTAAAAATGCAAGCTCTACTCACAGCCTGGATTAACTCTATTCTTATAAATATTGATGACGCCTTCTTGAGTAAGACTCCTTAATTATGCCGTGGCCTACAGTCACCACTCAGCAATCCCTCCTGCAGAACATCCCTCTTCCGTGGATCATCACCCTTCCCTCTACTCAACAGAAACACACAGGATGCCACCTCAGTGATTCAGTGATTAGTGCAGACATTTCCTAAGCTGAAGTCATGTCAAGACCTCCAGGTTCCTTTTAGTCCAGCAAGTGAATGCTCCTCAAGCCTTCCAGCCCAACAGATTCAGTATTTATGGAGCAGTCAATAATCCTTTTTTTTTGTCCCCAGAAAGCCTTGGGGTTTTTACTGATGGCTTCATCTCCAAACTCACAATAGGAACTGGTGAAACCCAGGTATGTCTGACCCCCTCTATAAATGTCTGTTAACAAAGGGTCCATCACTGCACCAACAGCTTTTGCTGCTTTGTGGAGACAGAAGAGTTGAGAGACGTTAAGACAGGCACTACCATAAAGAAACACACGGAAAGACTTTGTCTAAGGTCTTCTACTCATGCTTTGTGCTAAGCCTCTGAATCAGTTGGGAAGAATAGAAGTTGAATCTTCTATTCTTGTGTTTTCAACACTTTTCAGGCACAGCCGGAAGGTCTGAGCAAACATGGAAAGCCATGGAGGGTGGATTAATGAGTATATGCAGCAGAACTCAAAATGGGAGCTCTACGTGGTAAGTGGAGCTGCAGAAAGAATGGGGACATGAACAAGCTCAGGAGAAACTTGGAGGAAAACACAGACTCCCTTCATCCTTCCTCCACCAGAACTCTAAATCATAGTTTCCCAATCAACTTTCTACTAGTTTACTTTCTCAACTCTTTCTCCAGTCTCTCAACTTTAGCTGCCTCTTCCCCCTTCAATCCTGCAACTATAAAAAAGGGGGGGGGGGGGTTGTTTAACCCCACTTTGGGGCCATTGCAACTGCTTCTGATGGGATTCCTCACACAAAACTGAAAACAGCAGCGACAAAAATACCTAGAGAACTTGGACTTCTTTCCTTGCGGTGCCTTGGATAGAAGGCTCATGAAGCTAGTAGAGACCAAAGGGAAGTACAAAAGGAAGCATTTTCAAAACGCAGACCTTTCAGATACTTTCTGATGACAAATATCACTTCAGTCCCTGCTGCAAAGAGTGGAGAAAATGGGAGTCTCAAAGCAAGATTACAACTGCTTTGTGCAAAAGTTTTCACATAATCTTAATTCTATTTTCTTTTAACAGCTCTTCCATCGTGTAAATGTGCTCTTGTACTTGTGTATTTCTAAAATGCATCTTTATGCCTTTAGTTAAAAAGCGTTAAGAGTCCAGGGAAAAAAAAAAAGCAACGATGACACTGACAAACATAAACAGCTGAACCTAAACAGGAAGATGTACAGAAACAAAGAAAGATGAATGAATATAAGCTCTGAGCATGGAATACAAAGAGAATGACGTTGATTTTCTACAAGGAAAACTCACTTCCAAACATGAAAACCTGACTAATTTAGCTCAAATGGACAGTTCTCTTTTCACCAGTCATGTGTGTTTTAGATTCTTCCTAATAATATCTTTATTACATCCACACTAAAATAATATTAAAAATAAAAATCCAATTGTGTATATGCCTTTTCCTTTCAAAAGTCTTTAGAATTGAGGTATCCCTCCAGTTCACCCGGGTGTTAAGGAGCAATGTGTAATTGTTAGTTGCAACAGTATAAAATCTCCAGATTAAAGTACTACTAATGACTGCAAGGCAGCAATAAATTGATTTCAATCTGCCTGATGAAATCATTATATCAGCTGTCTAATAATATACAGGTATACAGCAGCTTACGGACGAACAAAACCTCTGCGTGGGTCTCCCTGAATATTTTTTATATGCATAGTCATTCATCTAAGTAGCCTGATTAATGTACTGGCTTCATTCTCGACGATGAACCAAAGGTGGCACCACAAATTCATTTTTCAGTGCTAACGAAATAATGCAATAAGAAACAGTTGACTTTATTACAGACAACAGGACAAACCTACTCCTACACCGCAGGAGGTGGCCCAGGTACGTGCTCTCGGGTTATAATTTCAATTGATCTGGTACTAGAAAAAGCAGGATCCACAACTACGCATAAACAAAATCAGAATATAGAATCACAGAATCATAGAACAATCAGGTTGGAAGAGACTCACCAGATCGTCGAGTCCAACCATTCCTATCAATCACTAAACCATGTCCCTCAGCACCTCATCCACCCGTCCCTTAAACACCTCCAGGGAAGGGGAATCGACCACCTCCCCTGGGTAGCCAGTTCCAATGCCCAACGACCCTTTCTGTGAAAAATATGATCCCCTCTGATTTCTTTCATATGTAGGAAGCAAACACTGAAAGCCAACTGTCCATCATTTGCTTCTTGGGACCAATCAGTGCTCGGATAGAGGCTGTTTGCCCTAAGACAACTATCACACACTTTTGCAGACAACTTCAAAGGCTGGTCCAGCTGTGCAAAGTAGCCCAGAAGGCCCTTCTCCTGCCCAGATGCTCCTGCTGAAACACTATCTGCCAGAGAACACTCTGCTTCCCCCAAGCAATTCCTTAGCTGTAACCGGTAGCATTCACATCTCAAATCTACTAAAATCAGGGAAGTACTTTCAAAACATCTTCCTTTGGCAATGGTTAGTTAAATTAAGCAAAAAAAGAAAACCTTTGGCTTTTGGTACAACAACACATCACAGAAAGATTTTCACTGTGTTGAGCTACGACTGGCAGATAAAAGACAGTTCTCATCGGAAACACGCCCCCTCCCCAACTTAGCATTTCATGTATATCACATAAAAAAAGCAAGCAAGTCCACAGTGAGCTGGATTTTCAATATTTGTGATGAGAACTCAAAGACCTGGTGGCCTGGTACAAATCCCTCAGTGATCCTGAACTACTGAAAGCAGATTATTAATCAGAAAGGGATGGTCCAAGAGTCAGGAGCTTTGTGGCTGACGAAAACAAAGAAATGCATTACAGTATTTGTTTAGATTGAGCTCTCAATCTCCTGCTGCTTTGTTGGTCAGTTAGTTGAACAAAAAGATTGTAGAGCTGCTGAGGAAACTTTCTCAAGAATGAAAAAGCAACAGGTTTACTCAACTTTTCACACCATTACCCCCTCTTTTGACACACGTTCTTCCTGGGATGCAGCGGAAGACAAATACTTTGTCATTTTTGTAAGGTTTAGAATTCTCTCCAAGGAGAATTCTTTAAGTCCATGTCGTAAAATGTGGTAATGCCCCAGCACCTCTGACTGCAATGCCAAGAAAAGGATTTATGAGCTCATGCCTTGCAGCCTTGGCCACGTTCAGTATCACACAGCACCTGCCTGCTGCGTGTCACGGCAAGAAGGAATAAGAATCCTACCTTGTGGAGTCTGACGAAGGTTTCATGTGGCCTTGGCTGCTCTCCTCCCAGACGCTGTTTGCCAGCTCGTTCCCGATAGAAGACATCACCTTGATGAGCTCTATCGGCCAGTCATCCAAGTCGAGAGAGCGGACCCGGGAAAGGTGTGTGCCAAGGTTTCGGTGAATACCTGAGCATTCGATACATATGAGGGCTCCCAGATTCAAGCTGGCCCAGTCGGGGTCTGCAGGAGAAGAGACACAAGAAATTAGTTCGATAAAATACCTAGCAAATTTTTCTGTTTAATATTTGTGGATAAAGATTTTGTCTCGAGGGCTACAAAAAATCTGGTGTCCTGTCCAAAAGTACTGTTGACTGGTCTTCCAGTAGGGTCGGGTTTGCCCTGTGGAGATATCAACCCTTCTGAGGAACCCTCACGAAGTAAAAAAAATGTGGAAGGAGGGTCTCAAAAGATCTATCGTTCCACCTCCAGTCAAAAGAAAAATAGGAATTAGAGGGAAAAGAAGAAACAAAGAAAATATCAACACAGTGGCAGGCGGCGGATGATGAAGTAATGGTGAAAGCTCCTCCTTGGGAATCTAGAGCCACTCGTAGCCAATTACAAGGGAAAAAGGAGAAAAAAAAAGGAGTGACTAGATACAATGTCTCTGTTGCTAACTATATCAACTCCCTTATTAACCATCTATATCATCACCTACATATGGCTTTTACATCTAACACACTATGGGGTATGTTTTCATCTCTAAGATCAGGGAGATGAGCACTAAGATGAAAATGTGACACTTTGAACAGTCCCGGTTTTCGTGTACGAGGCAGAAGGATTCCACCGACACACACACAAAAAAAAATAACCCTGCAAATGATAAGGCTGTGACAAACCTGACAAAAGCCGGGAAATTCAAAGTCGTTCCCCAAGATGGTTCGCTTTTCTGCCACTGTCCTGTGTTATTTAAATCTAGATTTGTATGAATCTCCCTCTCTCCAACAAACATTCATTTTAACAAATGCCTGGGAGGAATTTTTGGTGGTTTTTCTTTCTTCCCCACTGCTGTCAGATCTTTCTTCTCGCCATACCCTGGGCCTTCTGAAGAACTAGTCGGCTCTCACGAATGCCAAGCAGCAAAATGCTGATTAATTGAGAGGGCAAGCATTTTTTACTTAAACCTAAACAAAATTTAGAGCCAATGGAAAATGAATTTCCAGAGTCCCCTTCCATTTGGGGAAATTTCATCCAAAGACTCTCTTCTACTTACTGTAATCCAAAAGCAAACAGTTATTTTTGGGAGCTAAAATATATGGCAACAAAACATTTCATAGTTCTTTGTCATGTGTCACATTTGGACACAAAATATGAAAGGAAATCAAATATTTTTAATTGCAAAGCCACACGTTTCATTGAAGGCAGTGACTGACATTTCAAGTCAGTCCATATCCCTGGCAAGAACTGCCCCCCTCAGTCTTATTTCACCTGAGCAGAAGACCAGATCTTTTGCTTAAAAAGTTCCTGTCCATACTAAGACTTCCACTCGGAATAGACATCCTTTCAAGGACAGGCTGAGAGCTGGGGTTGTTCAGTCTGTAGAAGAGAGGGCTCCAAGGAGCTTAGAGCAGCTTCCAGTGCTGGAAGGGACTCCAGGAAAGCTGGGAAGGGGCTCTTTATCATGAAGTGCAGGATTATGACAAGGGGAATGGTTTTAAGCTGAAAGAAGGGAGATTGAGATGAGATCCTAGGAAGAAATGTTTGGCTATGAGGGTGGTGAGGTGCTGGCCCAGGTTGCCCAGAGCAGTGGTAGCTGCCCCATCCCTGGAGGTGTTCAAGGCCAGGTTGGATGGGGCTTGGAGCAACCTGATCCAGTGGGAGGTGTCTCAGCCCATTGCAGGGGCACTGGAGCTGGATGATCTTTAAGTTCCCTTCCAACTCAAACCATACTATGATTCTGTGAAGATACTATGATTCTGTGAATATACTATTTTAAATTTCAATAACCTGACAACACACAGCTGAGTTTGAAGGCTGCAAACCAGGAAAGGCAAGTGTGAACTCATAGAGATCCAGTGCAAAACCAGACTTGTTGATCTTGGTTGCAAGTGGAGTGTGCAACATAAGACAGGACTCTAATGAAGAGCTTGGAGAAGGGAATGGCCTCAAGCTCCACCAGGGGAGGTTTAGTCTGGACATGGGGAAAATTTTTTTCACAGAAAGCGTCACTGGGCACTGTTAGAGGCTGCCCAGGGAGGGGGGTGAGTCATCTTCCCTGCAGATGTTTAAGGGATGGGTGGACGAGGTGCTGAGGTCCACGGTTTAGTGATTGATAGGAATGGTTGGACTTGATGATCCAGTGGGTCTTTTCCAACCTGGTGATTCTATGACTAAGTGGGATCGTTCAGTGGTTTCTGCGAAAAAAACCTGACATGATGTCACTTATCACACATGTTTTGGTGTATGCACATGAAAAATTGTTCTCAAAAGGAGGGATGCTAGAAGACAGAAGTCACTACCCACCACCACCAATGACAAGCTGTAAACCACATGTTCAGGGATGTCCATTTTCAGTTCACTGCTCCTATCTGCACCTTTCTCCTCCCATATGCAGCTGAGTAGTTTTTAAGTCTTACGCTTGAAATTTGTTACCACTGATTTATACTGCAAGAACTACATGCAGTCAGTAAACCATAACTATTCCAGGTGTTTTTTTCCCTTTTTTTTTTAAAGGCTGATAAAATAATAAGCTCCTTTTTCCTGCTGCTGATGAATCGGAGGATACTTAGAATACTTAAAAGCAGGTGGCAGGCTTTTCTCCAGTATCCATACATAAAAATTTGATGGTAAAGGAAGGGAAAATTCCCTTCATTGCAGCCATAGGTGCTATAAATCTCATTTCCTTTCTTTGTTTTGCTTACAATTTGTCAAACAAAATATGACCTTTTAAACATTACTGAATACTCCCAGATTACAATTTCCAGCTGCTCATATACTTAAAGGTGTTTTGCTCTCTTAAATCTCCTCCTGGCTTTGACTTGCACCTCGGTCAGGCTCAACATTTGAAGGTGAAAGCTCTCAGAACAGCTTTTGTAGGAGAAAAACCCCTTCCCACCACTTCCTCCATCCCTTTGGACATGAGGTTGGTGATGAAAGGCTTTGCCATGCTAAATCCTGATGAGTTCGATAGGCGCAGGATAGTGCCGGGCTGAGTAGAATTGGAGCAAGGAGGAGCTGAAGAGCCAGGGAAAGAAGGAGAAGCAGGGACTGAAGGCATCTAGCAAAGAGTTGCAGCAAAACTCAAAAAAAAAAACCCTCAAAAAAAAAAAACCCTCAAAAAAAAAGGGTTGTTTAGCCTAGAGAAGAGGAGGCTGAGAGGAGACCTCATTACCCTCTACAACTACCTGAAAGGAGGTTGTAGAGACGAGGGAGCTGGGCTCTTCTCCCAAGTGACAGGGGACAAGATGAGAGGGAATGGCCTCAAGCTCCGCCAGGGGAGATTTAGGCTAGAGATTAGGAGGAAGTTTTTCACACAGAGGGTCATTGGGCATTGGAATAGGCTGCCCAGGGAGGTGGTTGATTCCCCTTCCCTGGAGGTGTTTAAGGCACGGGTGGATGAGGTGTTGAGGGACATGGTTTAGTGACTGATAGGAATGGTTGGACATGATGATCCGATGGGTCTCTTCCAACCTGGTTGTTCTATGATTCTATGAAAAGAGAGAGAAGTTGACATAGCATCTAATATTTAGAAGGTACTTTTGCCCCTATTCTGATTAAAAATGTGAATATTGTGATGGGTCTGAAAAGGCTTCTGAGCACCACCCAAATTATTGCTTCAGTGTTTGGCTCGCAAATACAAAATATAAAGACTGGACAACTCATGATGAGATTCTCCCTCTTTAAGCTGTCCCTGTTTTCTTCTACAACAGAAAAGACCTGGTATTCCATGCTCTGCAGTTATTTTGGAAGAGTGACTCCTGCTTTTCCTCTCATCTGCTCTTGGAGCAGAGAAACTGAAGACCTAAAAGTCAGTAATGCTCTGGGAAAAGGTATTTCCTTCCGAAACACTAAATACCATCTTCTTGGGCAAAAAACTCCTAAAAAGCACTTTACCTTACCTATAGCTCTGGGATAGCAACGTTAAAGAAAGGACTTCAAAACTTTAGTCTGAGGCTGCCAAAGGGCCAGCAGGCAGAGAGATGCTGCTCCTACTGCTGCTGCTGATTAAGATACAACAAGGCAGAAACTCCCTGGTGAAACAAAGTGCTCTGATGAAGTGCTAAAAAGGCAGAGAGCTCTAGGAAAGGGGAAGAATGAGACTTCTGAAGTGGAAGATTGATGGCTCTTGAATAGAGCTGAGGGACAGCAACATCTCATATTCCTTTGCTCCCAAACATCTGGCTTTGTGAAGATGCAAACTCCGTAAGCTTTCCACAAGAGGGCTGGTGTTTGTGATGCTAAGTGCTCTGGGGGGGTAAGGACTTGCCTGAGCAAGAGGGAAAAGGAGAGAAGCAAATAAAGCAAACCCTGGCAGAAAAAGCAGCAGGCACCTCATCCACACGTTTACATTTTCAGATACATCACTCTGGAAGTAACTCAAATTGTTCCAAAGAAAAGATGGTAGGCTTACAAATGTGAAGGCCAAATAGCAAGAAGAGTCAAAGAGGGCTTAAATCATCTCCAACAATACAAATAATTAAGAGAGCTTCCAGCTGGGATTCCAAAATCATCCCTTGTCGCATAAGAAGCCACAGAGCCAAGCGCTGAGCGCTGCCAAGAAGGGCAGTCCCACCCTGCCCTCTCTCTGCAACACATTCTTGGCATATCCCTTCTGCTGGCACTGGGCACACACGGCCAGCTTGACCCATGAAACAATCTAGATGAAAAACAACCTGGCAGAAAGAGAGGAAAAAAAAACCCCACAAAACAGGTGCTGCTTTCCTGTACAGTCATTTTCCTGATTAAACATCTAGTTTGGCTGCATGAATATCTGCGTAGGAGCAAGACAGGGGAGAGAAATGCACCTCGGGGAGCGTGAGGACTCTGGGCCGAGTTGAAATCATAGAATCGTAGAATCATAGTATCACCAGGTTGGAAGAGAACCACTGGAACATCGAGTCCAACTATTCCTATCGATCACTAAACTATGTCTATCAGCACCTCATCCACCCGTCCCTTAAGCCCCTCCAAGGAAGGTGACTCAACCACCACCCTGGGCAGCCTCTAACAGTGCCCAATGACCCTTTCTGTGAAAAATTCTTTCCTAATGTTCAGCCTAAACCTCCCCTGGTGGAGCTTGAGGCCATTCCCTCTTGTCCTGTCCCCTGTGACTTGGGAGAAGAGCCCAGCTCCCTCCTCTCCACAACCTCCTTTCAAGTACTTGTAGAGGGCAATGAGTTCTCTTCTCAGCCTCCTCTTCTCCAGGATAAACACCCCCAGCTCCTTCAGCCATGGAACAGAGAAGTTGTCCGCAGGGAAGGGACTGTGGATTCCTGCTTGGCCTGAGTGAGCAGCGAGTAGGGTCTGGGAAGATGCCACCCACAGCCACAGAGACAGAGTGAAGCGGGAATCAGCAGCACTGCCATCGCGGTCTGCTCAGACAGCAGTGAGTACTTCAAATGAGCTAAATATACATCTAGGTCACTTGAAGACCCCGTCCTTCTCCTAGAGAGCACAGCATCTTCTGTGTCTTTTACCTGAACTATATCAAAGCTTTGGTGTAAATCTGAACGACTACTGGGTCAATATGAAAGAACGTGAATAAATAATAGTCGTTTTGGGTGTGTTTGTTAAAATACCAACCAAACCAGCGTTTACCCTTGTTTACCACCTTCTGGATTACCAGCCAGCAGAATGTAAAGACCTTAATTTATCTGTGTGGCTATTATTTCTCTCTTTCTGTGAAAAGTCCCAGTGAAATCTCTTTGAGATCTCCTTCCAGTGGGTCAACAAGCTGTTCTGACAGCATCGCAAATTCTGGAGCTTGAAGCGTGGTCCAGCCAGGGCTCACATCCCTGTGTGCTGAACTGCTTGGGACAGGGCAGCTGCCTTTGGTTTTGATCCATCTCCTACAGATGGCATACAAATATCTGAGAGATTTCAAATGCACCAATTAAAAACCAGCCTTTAGGTGAAGTAGATTTTGATAGAATGGAAAAATCTCTTCCATTTTAAGTGGCTGTCAATATGCTAACCAGTGTGTCCTGGGATGCATCATGGACAGCTTTACGATCAATAGAGGTGATTGTCCTGCTCTGCTCCTCACCTGGAGCTCTGGGTGCAGTTTTGGTCACCAAAGCATAAGAAGGATCTAAAGCTACTGAAGTGTGTTCAGAGCAGGCCACAATATTGGCGAAGGGTCTACAGGGGAAGCCATATGAAGAGAAGCTAAAATCACTGGGTCTGTTCAGCCTGGAGAAGAGGAGATGCAGGGACAGGAGCTGGACTCGATGATCCCTGTGACTCCCTTCTGACTCAGACACTATGATTCTATGATTCAAGCCTTCTGAGGATGAGGCAAGGTTTGTTTGGTGAATGGTGGAATTGGCTAAATGACTAAATGTACAGATAACAAAACAGTCATGCAAAAGAATGACTTCCACATAATGTTCATTTTAAATTTAAGTGAGATGTTAGAATAGCTTAGACCACCAGTCAAAATCCTGAATGGTGTCTTACAAGATAATTATACTCAAAGAAAAATAGATGAATGTTTTTTCCATTTAAAGCACATGTAAAAATCACAAGAAAAGTTCTGACTTTCAAATAGTGAAGAAACAAAAATGCACCAGTTCTCAATCCTACTGCTTCTCCAACTAATTGCCTTAGAGCAAGAGCACTTCTTTTTTGTGGCTTTGTTGCAAACCCCTGAAACTAAAGAGCACCAGAATAATGACCTCAGCTAGGGTTAGTGAGGTGAACTGCAGCTCAAAGTATTCTCAAGAACACTTTTCTGAACACTAAGTATATGTTTTAGAAAATACAAAAAAAAGGGAAAGAACACAAAAGGGGAGAAAAAAAAAATCCCAAATCGGTTTTATAGTATCCAGTTATAATGAGCAATAACTTTGGTTTCTTCTGACAAGTAACCCTAAAAAAAATGAAACAAAAAAAAACACCAATCAAGTTCTACCTCTTTGAAAATATTGTCATGGCACATGTGCCCTCTCCGTGAAAAACAAGAGGAAAATGGAAGTAACTAATGTCAAAAGGGAAGTAACTTTGTTCAAAGGAAAGGGAAAATATGCTGACATTTTAAGTGGCATGTGAAACAACAAGGGGAAAAAAATTAGGGTGCATCTGGCACAGCAGATATTAAGTATGAACCAACATAAATAAGTCTGATTAAGCAAATACAAAGAAGAAACTTTCAAACCATACCTGGAACGTAATATCAAAAAAGACAAAGCCCATGGTGGGCGTTCACCTACATCCTGGCCAAGAAGAAGGAGAAAAGCAAGTAGTTGTACTTACTCTGTGCTTCACAGTCCACGCAGTGGGAATTGCCTCTGATGTTCCTTATGGACTGAAGGGCCATGGCCTCGTTTTGACTCGTCAGGCGGGACTGTGTAGATTTAAAGAAATGCATAACCAATAAGTGAGAACCCAATAAAAAGCGTGGGAAGACACAACTGCCAGTTTAACAAATGGCAAACCCCAAGCTTATATCAAGATTAAATCACAGAACAACCAACCAGGTTGGAAGAGACCCATCAGATCACTGAGTCCAACCATTCCTATCAAACACTAAACCATGTCCCTCAGGACCTCATCTACCCATACCTTAAACACCTCCAGGGAAGGTGAATCAACCACCTCCCTGGGCAGCCTATTCCAATGCCCAATGACCCTCTGTGTGAAAAACTTCCTCCTAATCTCCAGCCTAAATCTCCCCTGGCGGAGCTTGAGGCCATTCCCTCTTGTCCTGTCCTCTGTCACTTGGGAGAAGAGCCAAGCTCCCTCCTCTCCACAACCTCCTTTCACATAGTTAGAGAGAGCAATGAGGTCTCCTCTCAGCCTCCTCTTCTCCAGGATAAACAACCCCAGCTCTCTTAGCCGCTCCTCACAGGGCCTGTTCTCCAGCCCCTTCACCAGCTTCGTGGTTCTTCTCTGGACTCGCTCCAGAGCCTCAACATATTTCTTGTGGTGAGAGGCCCAGAACTGAACACAGAATTCAAGGAGTAGTCTCACCAGTGCTGAGTACAGAGGGAGAATAACCTCCCTGGACCTGCTGGTCACACCATTTCTGATACAAGCCAGGATGCCATTGGCCTTCTTGATCACCTGGGCCACTGCTGGCTCATGTTCAGTCGGCTGTCAACCAACACCCCCAGGTCCCTCTCCTCCTGGCAGTTTTCCAGCCAGACTTCTCCCAGTCTGTAGCTCTGCATAGGGCTGTTGTGCCCCAAGTGCAGGACCTGGAAGTGCACATCCACGCCAGCCGAGAAGGGATTGTTTTTAGCTCCCACATTTCTAACATTTCAGTATTTCTCACAAGGCTATCTCCACCCTGCCCAGGAGCTCCCAGTGGTTGGAGGTGTCCAGTTTGGATTCTAACAAGTGGGAAGACTACACAGGGTAAATCTGAGCTCCAAATGAACCCTGCCACTCACAGGTAAAGTGGTCACAGTGTAGGTTTACTTCTGGAGATAAATTAGACAAGAATATTATTTCATAAAATCAATTTCTTTTATTGACGTTTATGCTTTTGCTAATGAAGACTAAAGGATGGTTTGCGAAAGCAACTGAAACCTTTTTATCATCAAAAGGTCAGATTTAATCAGACTGCTCCCATTTAAATTCTCTCCACCATGACCTGCCAATGACCTCTACTTGGGACCCGGAGAGACTGTCAGGATGTACAAATAGTTCAGCTCTGCTGAACCATCTTGTGAGTAGAAAATAGTTAACTGCAAAAATAATGGACTCGCTGCAATGGATTGATTTAAGCAGGATGAGGACCAGATTGTAAGTATGGCCATGAGGAGATACGTCCTCCTGATCTATCAACAGGTGACCCACTAAGCCTGTCCAGCTGACTACACTTATTCCAGCTACACTGACGTGTTTAGTGACCTCAGTAATGCTTCACAGAAAGGGTCATTGGGCATTGGAACAGGCTGCCCAGGGAGGGGGTTTGTTCACCTTCCCTGGAGGTGTTTAAAGGATGGGTAGACGAGGTCCTGAGGGACATGGTTTAGTGTTTGATAGGAATGGTTGGACTCGATGATCCGATGGGTCTCTTCCAACCTGGTGATTCTATGATTCTTTACAGAAAAAAAAAAAACCTTCTCTGAGCATCGCAGTGGGTTGAATATATAATCCCCAAAGCTTCTTGTACAAGCATAATCTTACCAAGGGATTCTTTCTTTCAAAAGAATATTTAATATACACAATAGGCAACCTTCCCCAGGGGCACTGCAGAGTAAATATTACCAGAACTCTTTATTTTCTTTTCCGTTAGTATTTTTATATGGGTGTGAGTGTACACACCTCTGCTGAACTCCCTTAACATAGAGTCAAATGCATAAATCAAGTAAAGGCAAAACCCAATATAATATCTTGGAAATACCTACTGGAAAGAATTTTTTTTAACAGTTTTTTTTAAAGCAAGTGTTAAGCAAATTATATGATGTTGACGATGATAATTACTGGTGTCTGATCTACTCTGGTAGATAAGGGCAATGAGAGCAGGAATCTATTTCAAAACAACAGTCTCCTCCTTGCAATATAAATTCATTAAAGACATCCGCTTGGTGGATAACGTTAAAGGAACTATAGGTATGAATAATTACTTTTCGCTTCTCTCCCTCCACTACCATTAAACATCTTGCTCTTTAGTTGCAAAGTTTTTGCAAACACAGATACTTGAAAAGCAGTTTTCTTGCCGTTCCGAAAACGAGCAGTAGCTGAAGAATTCTCAGGTTTTAAGCATTTATTTACTTATTTTGACAGGAAAAGGAGAACAAATTACTCCTGTCATCCTATAAAAGAACTGCAAGGTAGAAGGTCTGTACCTCTCAGATGATGTTCACCTTCCCCCAGAAAAGTTCTGATGAACTAATCCTGGATTTGTGTTCTGTTATATTAGTTAAGGCAGAAAAACTATAAAAAAATTAATTCAGTGAAATTAAAGAAGAGAAAAATCAGGCATATGCTTTGTTAAGCAGCAGACACGAAAGCCGTAGCTGAAATTTGATTTCAGTGATTTGTACCACTTAGTCGTGGCAGAGCCCTGCGGTTGAATGCTACTTAACATTTGTGGTCAGGGCAACCAAAATACGGAGTTCAATTCTGCCACGTGGGAGCTTCGTGGGTTTTATCCTATAGATTTAACCAGTAAATATGTTGGGTTTTAAGTCTGCCTCTGCTCTTCTCCAAGACAGGCTTTTCCTTGAGTGCTTTCTGCACACCTCGAACCTGAAACCAACTTAAATCTGCAGCAGCGGCTCCTACACTCTGCAGCTTCTCAGCAGGGAGAGTCCACGATCCATCCCAGGGTTTCAGTCACCATTTTAAGAGCAAAACTGACAGCAAAACAGATAACCCAGGAGCTCCATTAATTTGATTGCTGTAAAAAAATAACAGAACAGGCTACAGCACCAGATGTCTCAAAATATCTAATGCACACACAGCTCTAACGCTGCTCTGTTGTAATACACGCACATCCCTAGAAGTATAGGGTTAAAACTCAGATTTCTTTAATTTGTTTTCATTGTCCACTCATTAATGACTTTCAGTATCCCTCTGTGTCCCGTACCTTGTTCTTGCTGCTCTCACACGACTGTAAACTGGCCAAGATCTGACTCTCAATGGCTTGTACCCACGCGTCTCTTTCTTCGTATGTGGTAGCTTCAAAGTGCCAAGTCTGGCCGGTGAGAGAGACAATGATAAACTCAAAGTTTTCTTCTTGTTCTGTAAAAAAAAACACGCAATAGGAAGAAACAATTTAAGTGTAAGGATATCAAAATGATGTTTGGTGAGCATTTCCACAATGTAACAAGCTAACGCAGGGCTGGACATTTGAGGCTGGATACATCCAACCACACTGCGAAATACTTTTCTCTCCAAATATTAGGTAGGTAAAGTATCGTTTGGGGTAATTATTTGGTGCCTCTGTGTGTTTGTGAGTTTGGTATCAAGTCTATACCTTTCTTGAACACTAAGTGGCTGACAAGCATTACCTAAACTTAACCTCGAGCTGCTAAAAGCTACGTAAAAGGTAAAAATCAAATTGTGTCACACAGTAACGTAAAAGATGGATGGACTACTAAGAGCTGGCAATATAGAAAATTTGACAATTTATCCTCTTCCTTCAAGCAGTTTTTCACACGCACAGATATATTAAAAGTGGATGTGTACATTTTCTTGTCGACAGTATAAATACACTGGGTTATAATACGGGATAAAAATCAGTTCAACCTATTCAACATTCACGTTCGACACAGGAGATGAGAAAATGATCTGAGAAGCTAGCAGAAAGGGTCAGTGAAATATCCTTAGGGCTACTGGAGTAGAAGGACAAGTATTTAGGCCAGAGGACCACAGTGGATGAAAATACCAGCAGAACTGAACTAAATGGACACATGCTCTGACTACACAGGGGACGCCAGAGTCAAATTAAAAAAAATCAAGGAAGCCAAAGCAGAGCAAGTGGAATTGGGAAGGGCAGGCACGAAGCATGAAAGGAAGAGAATAATAGAGCACAAAGGTCTGGTGAACATCAGCCATAATGGGCTTTAGAAAGAGCATTTACATTCGCTTGTCCGCTAATGACTTACTATATATTCAGAGTCATGAAACTCCTGCATTATCTTGCAAAGGTAAGTGACAAATCCAGCATTGCCTTTAAATGCAGCACTGCTGCTCACTGGCTTTCTTTGATAAACTCCAAGCAAGGCCAGTGCCTGCACTGCTTTAATGATGCCTCAAAGCCAGCAGAAGGTTACTTTGCATCGTGAGGTGACAATATACACAGAGGTGAAGGTTATTTCCAGGTGCATGAGCTGCATGAAGCAGCAGTTGTACTAAAAAAATACAGTGCGGGTTAAGTGGGAGAAGAAAGACAAGAGAAACGATGCAACTGAACAGCTACAACTACTCTGAACTTCAGCAAGGTTGTGTTAAAAGCGAACAGGTAGACTCTTTATCCAAAATGCTATGATTAATCATGAAAAAGCTGCATTTATCAGAGCTTTCCTAAGTTTATGAGAAAGATGGAAGAGGATCTACTCAACAATAAAGGCAATCATGTTCAGTCCTGTGCACTGTCCTACAGAATCATGGAACGGTTTGGATTGGAAGGGACTTTAAAGCTCACCCAGTTCCAACCTCCTGCCAAGGGCAGGACCACCTCCCACTGGATCAGGTTGCTCCAAGCTCCATCCAACCTGGCCTTGAATACCTCCAGGGATGCAGCAGCCACAGCTTCCCTGGGCAACCTGGCGAGAGCCTCATCATCCTTACAGGAAAATATTTCTTCCTAGGACCTCATCTAAATCTCCCTTCTTTCAGCCTAAAACCGCACCCCCTTGTCCTATCCCTGCACTCCCTGATCAAGAGCCCCTCCCCAGCTTTTCTGGAGCTCCTTTCAGTACTGGAAGTTGCTCTAAGATCCCCCTGGAGCCTTTTCTTCTCCAGGCTGAACACCCCCAACTCTCTCAGCCTGTCCTTGTATGGGATGTGATCCAGCCCTTGGATCATCTCCGTGGCCTCTTCTCCAACATACCTATGTCTGGAGTTGAGGACTCCAGAAGTGAGCTGTCTCCTGCAGGACAGGAGCCTGCTGCTTACGTAGAACTGCTAAGGCATGGGGTCATGGGGAGGGTGCAGGTATATGCAGAGTTGTGCACGTGTCCACGAAAACAGGGGATAGCAAACACAGAGAACATGAAAAGCTGAATCCTATCTAAAGTAGTGAAGTAGCCCTATGCAGAGCTCAGTTGGTTTTACGCAGGACAGCGAAGAGCAGCACAAGAAGAATCATAGAATCACCAGGTTGGAAAAGACCCACTGGAACATCGAGTCCAACCATTCCTATCAATCACTAAACCATGTCCCTCAGCACCTTGTCCACCCGTCCCTTATACACCTCCAGGGAAGGTGACTCAACCCCCTCCCTGGGCTTCTCCAGTGCCTCTGGCAGAGTTTTCGCCACACTTTGTTGCTGCTTTGTCTTCCAGAAACACTACACAAAGTTATCCCCATTCATACAGGAGTCCAGTGGCAGAGGACACAAACCGACTATTCAGGCAATTGGAGTGCAATTCAGGAAACACCTCCCAGCCATTCCCCGCAGTTGCTCTTTTATACACCGAATCTCCTTTTCCCAAAGGAGAGGTTCCCGTGTTTCATCTCCTGACCTTTTCCGCTCAGACCAGGTGACACCGCGACAAAAGCTGTAAAGACCCTGCACGGTCTTTGTGTCTGGGGATAACAAAATTCACGTCACACACTGGCGAGTCCATCCCAGTATGGCCCCACCATGAGTTATGAGGGCTGCAGTGAGATTTCAGACTGGGCTGGAAGGACATTTCCGTTTTATCAGTAAAGTAGCTGAAAACTTGGTCATCATATATTAAATCATGGGAAAATCATACATTAAGAACACACAAGTTTTCATTCGCTGGTATTCACAGAAGCTTCAAGTTTACCTCCTCAGCACAGAATAATAGAATCATAGAATCATAGAACAACCAGGTTGGAAGGGACCCATCAGATCTTCCTAGTCCAACCATTCCTATCAAACACTAAACTAAGTCCCTCAAGACCTCATCCACCCGTCCCTTAAACACCTCCAGGGAAGGTGACTCAACCACCTCCCTGGGCAGCCTATTCCATTGCCCAATGACCCTCTGTGTGAAAAACTTCCTCCTAATCTCCAGCCTAAATCTCCCCTGGCGGAGCTTGAGGCCATTCCCTCTTGTCCTGTCCCCTGTCACTAGGGAGAAGAGCCTAGCTCCCTCCTCTCTACAACCTCCTTTCAGGTAGTTGTAGAGAGTAATAAGGTCTCCTCTCAGACTCCTCTTCTCCAGGCTAAACAACCCCAGCTCTCTCAGCTGACAGCGAGTTGGAGCGAGTCCAGAGGAGGCCACAAAGATGATCAGAGGGCTGGAGCACCTCTATTATGAAGATTAGCTGAGAGAGAGGGGGTTGTTCAGCATGGAGAAAAGAAGGCTCCGAGGAGACCACAGAGCAGCTTTCAGTGCTGAACGGGGCTCCAGGAAAGCTGGGGAGGGACTCTTGATTAGGGAGTGCAGGGACAGGAGGAGGGGGAATAGTTTTAGGCTGTTTAGAGGGGAGATTGAGATGAAATTTTAGGAAAAAATGTTTTCCTGTGAGGGTGGTGAGGCCCTGGCACAGAGCAGTGGTGGCTGCCCCATCCCTGGAGGTGTTCAAGGCCATGTTGGATGGAGTTTCGACCACCCTGACCCAGTGGGATGTCCCTGCCCATGGCAGGGGGCTGGAACTGGGTGATCTTTAAGGTCCCTTCCTATCCAAACTATTCTATGATTCTATGAAAAAGCAACTCAGCCTGCTGAAGACGTGTTCAACAACAAATTTTCTGCTTAAATGCAACAAATTTTATTTGGAAAGAACAACTGTGAAAGAAGCAGCAGTGCCGGCTCCGTGTCACCCACAGGGCAACACCTACAAAAGATGAGAGTGGAGAATGTGTATGTCTTTACCCACTGCATACACGAAGAGGAAAATCCAGGCAGCTGAATGGAATGGTTCAGCTTTACTCTTCAGGAAAATTACAAGTTGTGCCATTTAAATCCCTGTGAGCCCAATCACAGAATTTTATTAAACAGTTTTCCATGTTTAACACTTATTCATAGCAAGGTCCACTATAATAGTATTTTAGCACCATCAACCTGTCGAAATCAACCTGCCCAATTACTCCAAACTACATTAATAACACCAGATATTACACTAATTGTGTCCAGTTTCTATGCAGACGAGGTCCCGTGGGGCTAATTTTGCATCCTCAGGGGCAAGCAACTCAGCCATCAACCTGATTTCACCAGGAATCCCTCCTCATTACACAAGTCCAGGCTGTCAAACTTTTTTTTTTTTTTTTTTAAAAAAAAAAAAAGGTTAATGGGCCAATCAGTCATCAATTATTTCCTGGAAGGCTAGCAGACAAAGGGTTAAAGAGCGAAGAACCAGCTGCAACTGATTTCCATTTGGAAGTTATTATCAAGAGGAGATGTCTACAATTTCGTTGTTGTTTGTTTTGCCTTCTCTTTTTTTTTTTTTAAAGTGGGAAGGGGCAGTTAGGGTGGGAAATGAGCTGAAACTGTAAAATTATGATTATATGGATCCTAAGTGATTTGTTTTAGAGGACCAGTAGAAGTGAGCATGTGATCAGTGAGTTTTAGGAAGACCACCACAGCCACCACACTGCTTCCAAGAAGCCATACGGTATTCACTGTCTTTGCTGCACACATTGTCTTCACCATCATCTTTTTATAGTAAAGCTGCTGCATTTAACCCAAATTAATGCTGAATTTGCTCTGCCGAAAGATGGACATCATTAGACCATACCTGCTTACGCAAAACAAGACATATAATTTCTTAAAAGAATTGTGCAAGGGAAAACAAACATTCAGGCACAGTCTCACTGTGTTTCCTATATCAACGCCTGTGTTTATAGTACGTAACAGAGACTGGATTTAGAAAACGACACTGAAAATAACTACAGGGCACAATTAGTCTATAACTTGTTCCAGAGAACTCAATTAAGTCTGCTAAAATGTAGGGAAAAACACATGTCCAGAAGCAGTTATGCCTCTTGGTGTCCTGTAAGAGCAGTTCTAAATGGTGTGCGTGTATCAGTTTGTTCACAATTTCGACTTCCCACATCTCATATTCTCAATATTAAGAATTACATAAATAGTCACCAACACTGTGCATCAGTGGTGGGTAACCACAAGCACAATTTGAAGTCTAGACAAGGGTTGCCTTCCACCAGGCACTCTGCAGTCAGAATTACACCCATCTCCAAAGTTTGTTTTTAAAACATATTATAGAATCATAGAACAACCAGGTTGGAAGAGACCCACTGGATCATTGAGTCCAACCATTCCTATCAAACACTAAACCATGGCCCTCAGCATCTCGTCCACCTGTGCCTTAAACACCTCCAGGGAAGGTGAATCAACCACCTCCCTGGGCAGCCTCTAATAGTGCCCAATGACCCCTTTCTGGGAAAAAAAATTTCCATATGTCCAGCCTAAATCTCCCCTGGTGGAGCTTGAGGCCATTCCCTCTCGTCCTCTCCCCTGTCACTTGGGAGAAGAGACCAGCTCCCTCCTCTCCACAACCTCCCCTCAGGTAGTTATAGAGAGCAATGAGGTCTCCTCTCAGCCTCCTCTTCTCCAGGCTAAACACCCCCAGTTCTCTCAGCCTTTCCTCATAAGGCTTGTTCTCCAGCCCCTTCACCAGCTTTGTTGCTCTTCTCTGGACTCTCTCTCCTCTTTTCCATAAAGACTTGCCAGGCTTAAGGTATTTCTCAGAGTCATATATAAATATTATGGCAGAATTAGAAAGAGAACTGGATCTTTCTGTCTTCCACTTTTACTCAGTGCCAGATTGTGCATTTGCATCTTTGCCCATCGTAGCTGCCATCAGAGGATGCTGGTGCTGTTGACAGTTGACAGTAACTCACTGTGCCGCTAGTAGATAGAATAGAATCATAGAACAACCAGGTTGGAAGAGACCCATCGGATCATTGAGTCCAACCATTCCTATCAAACACTGAATCATGTCTCTAAGGACCTCATCTACCCATCCCTTAAACACCTCCAGGGAAGGTGAATCAACCACCTCCCTGGGCAGCCTGTTCCAATGCCCAATGACCCCTTTGTGTGAAAAACTTTCTCCTAATCTCTAGCCTAAATCTCCCCTGTGGAGCAACTTGGTGGAGCTTGAGGCCATTCCCTCTTGTCCTGTCCTCTGTCACTTGGGACAAGTGACAAGGAGCTTCAAGTGTTTTTTGAATTCCACTTTCTTCTAGCCCCATGATTGTCAACAACAAAGGAATCTGAAAAATTTCAAAAAAAAAGATTTAAAAAAAAAAATTTCAAAAAAGATGATGCCACTCACAGCGGAAACACTTTCCAGAAACAAGAAGCCAACTGCAGAACCAAAAGACTCTCAATGGCCTATTTCAAGCACCCGTAAAGCATCTTCAGGAGTTGAGGTTACAGCTTGAAACCCAGCCAAGCCTGCCTCAAGTAACACTGAGACCTATTTAAACTCCCTTTTTATCACATGCTCCTCCCTCTCGCAAAAATCACTGCTGCTCAAGCACCCTTCCTCAACAACCCTTCATCTTTCAAAAGGATGAGAATGAAAACATGCCGAAGAGCCCTGGTGATCAACATTCGATGTTTACGATATACAATCTGTTTACAACAAAGGCGCACGTTATTTACGTACGATATAATGTTAACTATCATTACCTTTTGCCACTCGCTGTAAATTATCCCTGTAAGTCGGAAGAGAAGTATGTTTATTAGCAGCCTCAATTAAGGAAATATTTGTGCCATGTCCCACTGGGCATGACTATGCTAATGCTTCTCTCCCCTTTCCAAACCCAGTGTCTAAATCTAATTAGTTTTGAAAATCAACCCTATCAGGACAATATAGCTCTGCTATCGGTTGCCCACAGCTCTTGATAAAGGTTGTGCTCCACTGGAAGAATTTTTCAGCGGCGCTTTTTTATATTGCTACCCGTGAGTGACAAACGGGTGATGAAAGGCTGGTTTCTACCTCGAGGGACTGAGCCCTCCTGCCATCTGTACTTGTTGTTTTATTTGGAGGCCAAGACAACATGGTTTGAAGAAACCCATGAAAGAATTGTAAAATTCAGTTCATTCCATATGTGAGTCTACGCTTGCATTAGGTGTTATCCTAACACATTTCAAGCCTGTGGTTTACTTTTTAAATTGTACGTGTTTCAAAGTCGCAGAGCTTGTTTAGCCAAGAGGTGTTGTGAAGCCAGGTCTCTTGGTCAGAGCTTATCTCAGGTCCTCTTAACAGCCTCCATGATTAGCAGAAGTGAACTCTGTGCATCAGCACAGCACCACAGCAGCAATGGCATCGCTAATTGTTAATCAAAAGGTATTCACAGAATCACAGAATCACCAGGTTGGAAGAGACCCACCGGATCACTGAGTCCAACTGCTCCTACCAATCTCTAAACCATGCCCCTCAGCACCTCATCCACCCGCACCTTAAATACCTCCAGGGAAGGAGAGTCAACCACCTCCCTCGGCAGCTCATTCCAGTGCCTAATAACACTTTCCGTGAATAATTTTTTTCCTTATGTCAAGCCTGAACCTCCCCTGGTGGAGCTTGAGGCCATGCCCTCTGGTCCTGTCCCCTGTCACTTGGGAGAAGAGCCCAGCTCCATCCTCTCCACAACCTCCTTTCAGGTAGTTGTAGAGAGCAATAAGGTCTCCCCTTCGGGAGTTAATGATTATCTTATATATTCATTAGAATATCTTAGATATCTATAAAAATAATACACTATATATATATATAATTATATATATATATCTATATATTATATATAGAGCTATATATATTATATATATATATTAGAATATCTTAGAATATCTTAGATAAACTCCCTTCGGGAGATAATGAATATCTTAGATTCATAGAACAAGAGAATCATAGAATGGTTTGAGCTCGGAAAGACACCAAAGCCCATCCAGTTCCAACCTCCTGTCATGGACAGGGACACCTCCCACTAGGTCAGGTTGCTCAAGGCCTCATCCAACCTGGTCTCGAACACGTTTATGCCAAAGAAAAGTTTTCCATGTGTGCCTGGCAACTCAAATACAGCACTGTTTAGCACGTCACATACATAACCACGACGAGAGGAGAGATGAAAATTTAGTATCTTCATATATGTTAAACCATAGGCTGCAGAGCACAGCCATTCAGTGTCGTAAAGATACTCCCTTCTGCTGTGCTTCAAAATCTGTTGATGTAGGAAAAAGAATTCTATATTCTAACAATACTGCTATGACAGCAGGCACAGGCAACTCCAGCTCATCTGAAAGACAGAGCAGGGCCTGGTTTTAAGTATAATATATGGACATTACATACTTTCCTCTAGAGAATGGAAGGATTGCTGAGCGTTTGGTTGCCTGCAATAAGAAGCAGGTGGGACTTGTTCATTTGCCAGTCACTTCCTATAGGAAAAACCAAATCTGAACACAAAGAGTTTCAGGCAAACTCTAAAATAAAAGAAAGTTAAGATTTCTCGCAGTCATACAAAACTGAGAAAGGAATAGCTGAGGACAGAGCTGTACAATGGTCTGGTCCTCTCCACCCTCAGAAGTGAGTGTCCTTTAGCTGTGATCTTACATCCAGCCACCTCTGTGAAAATCCTACCCTTCCTCACTCCCCTGCAACCAGGAAAGACACACAGAATATCATAGAATCATAGAATCACCAGGTTGGAAGAGACCCACCGGATCACCGAGTCCAACCATTCCTATCAAATACTAAACCATGTCCCTCAGGACCTTGTACACCCGTCCCTTAAACACCACCAAGGAAGGTGAATCAACCGCATCCCTGGGCAGCCTGTTCCAATGCCCAATGACCCTTTCTGTGAAAAACTTTTTCCTAATGTCCAGCCTAAATCTCCCCTGGGGGAGTTTGAGGCCATTCCCTCTTGTCCTGTCCCCTGTCACCTGGGAGAAGAGCCCAGCTCCCTCCTCTCCACAACCTCCCCTCAGGTAGTTATAGAGAGCAATGAGGTCTCCTCTCAGCCTCCTCTTCTCCAGGTTAAACACTCCCAGCTCTCCCAGCTGTTCCTCATAAGGCCTGATCTCCAGCCCCTTCACCAGCTTTGTTGCTCTTCTCTGGACTTGCTGGACATGAGAAAAGTGACATTTTTGCTACCACCCAGCTAAGGGAGATGAGCTGTGCTCAGGAAGGACTCTCTGCTTTGCATGGTGCACAGCACAAGGTGACCTTGTGTAAATGCTGGAGACCCACCAGGCCGAGAAGCATCCACGTACCATCTACTGTTTTGTATCGCTACTTGTGAGTGACAAAGCTGATGAAAGGCTGGTTTAGCTTAAGGGACTAAGACACTTGCCACACGTACTACTACACACCACAAGGTGACCCTGTGTAAGCGTCTGAAATCCACCATGCTGAGGAACATCCACACACCTGCTGCTGCCAACCACCCACAGAACACTGGCAGCACCTGAGTTGCAGATTTCTCCGTCTTAATCAGAGATTTTCCTACCTGCAGAATACCTGAATAATAGAACTGGTGTTAAAAATTAAGGGAGAGGCTGCTTTCTAGACCAAACTTTCAAAAATGGGACTGTAGGTGGATGGAAGTGCTTTGGTCTGTAAAAAGGTGTAAGCGCAATTGAGCAAACATGTGCTAAAGACCAAAGCAGATTTGTTATTCTGGACTGTCATTTCCTATCATCGTCCTCTTTTTTTGAAGGTACAATTATCTAAACATGTGGCTTTTAATACTTCCAATGCTCATTAACTCACCATTTGCATGTCTCAATGTTCCAGCTTTCACACAAGGTGCCAGTTCAAAGACCCAAAGCTAGGGAGAACATTGAACAGCCAGTTTCTGGTGGTGACAAAGCTTTTGAATCAAAGAATCACAGAATCATAGAACAACCAGGTTGGAAGAGACCCACTGGATCATCGAGTCCAACCATTCCTATCAAACACTAAACCATGTCCCTCAGGACCTCATCTACCCGTCCCTTAAACACCTCCAGGGAAGGGGAATCAACCACCTCCCTGGGCAGCCTATTCCAATGCCCAATGACCCTCTGTGTGAAAAACTTCCTCCTAATCTCTAGCCTAAATCTCCCCTGGCGGAGCTTGAGGCCATAAGAAAAAAAAAATACGTTTGCTAATTTCAGAATTTTGTTCTGATTTTATGTCTCAAAACTCTTTGGAGAATGGCTACAAGAAACATGTTCCCATACGCTTACCCAAGGTGCCTTTTGATACTCAGTTTGATCAGAAGATAAAAAGATTCCTCAAACTAGACAAGTCCTGAAAAAATTGAAATCTTTATCCGTAAAACAGAGAGGAATTCTTTATACTTGTTTCCCTGTTGCAACTTGGCAACAGGTAGATATAAAATCAGCAGCTTCTCAAGGAGCAAACCTGTAACACCGAACGTGCCTGTGTGCGGATTAGAAGGAAAATCTGCCTGGGAGATAAAAATCACAGAATCACACAGAATCACAGAATCACCAGGTTGGAAGAGACCCACTGGATCACTGAGTCCAACCATTCCTATCAAACACTAAACCATCAGCAAATCAGCAAATATATCCCAAATCAGCAAATACATCCCAAATTACAAATAATTAAAAAAGGATCTAGTTAGTTTCTTATTAAATGGAATAAAAAAAGCCCGAACTTATCAATGAATCATTTTCCTTCATTTCAGATTTTGCACTTCAAAAGGTAATAAAAGGACGAAAATACCTTTGCAACTGTTGCTCTGGAAGGTAATAATTTTACACTTCGACTGAGAAATAAACCGCAACTATAATTAAAAAAGCTTCCTTAACAAGCTGCCGTAAAAAAAAAATCACACTTTTGTTTCCTACGTGGACTTTTGTCTGGCAGCGAGAGCAAGGCATTCGACAGCAATACAGCCGTAATTGTGCAAAAAAAGGACGGTGATATAAATCACCAAAGGTTAATGATCAGGATGTGAACAGAGGGACTTGTTTACAGAAATAGCATGCAATTTAAAATTTACAAGAGATTTAATGCCACCGCTTGGCAATCACTAAAATCAACAGCCCAGAAAACAGTGACATTAAGAAAAATATTACAGTTATAATCATTCCAAAATAAGTCAATTAGTGTTAGGGCATGCGCTCGCGATTACTTGACCCATTTGGTTCGCACTTAAGTGAAGGGAAAAAGAAAAAAAATCCCCCTCCTTTATACCGAGATTACTGAGTTGTGACCTATTTTGCATTCCCTATTTCTTACACCGTCCCTCGTATATGCTGTTGGATTTTTTTTTTTCCTCTTTCTCCTCGCCCGGCTTCCAAGTAATTCTGACATTTGACATTTGTAATCATAAAAAACCCAAACAAACGAAAAAAAAAAAAGAATGAAAAAAAAAAGAAGGAGGTTTATAATTGTGTTGTTCAAATGAAGGCGGAGAGGGGAAAAGAAAAAATATATAAAATTCAATGTGCTATTATACAAAAGCCATGACGGCTGTCTGCGGTGGAAAAAAAAAAAAAGCAATGTAAGTCAATTTGTGAACTTTGGCACCAGGTGACCTTTAGAAATACAACAATATACAGAATTTACAAGCAAGAGCAGCACATGCAAATGACCCGGCACTGTCTCGCCTTTGGATTAGAGCCGCAAAGAGCATTATGGAGAAGGCTTGCACAAAACAAATTAAGACTGTTACTTAAATGTCACGGCACACTATTGTATTTGGCTACAGATCATTACACCTGATACTAACACTTTTAAAAACTGTAATAACTTGGGAAATATTACATTGAGTGCCCACATACAGAAAGGGGGGAAAAAATATATATATATATCTAAAAAATAAATAAATAAAAGAAGAAAATGAGTTCCTGAAGTAATTTAAACATCACCACTCCACGACTAGAGGGAAAGGTCAAAATTTAAGTAAGCTGAAAGGAACACGAATGGCAAAACAAAACGCACAAACAAAAAAAGATGAAAAGACCAACCGGAATGACTCGGCAAACACGAGATGGAAGCACGCATGCTTTGGGCAAATTTGACTTCCATGACCACACTGGGTAAGGGAGAGACGCAAGGAGGACGGTTTTTGGAAAAGCGGGTTAAAAAAAGGGGGTAAGAGAGGAGGTGTTCATCTAAAGTGGGTGGGTTTGTTACCTTCAGTGTTGGTGCTGCTGCTGCTGTATATATTTCGCAGGCTACCAACACGGTTTAGTTTCCAAGCTTTGCGTTTGGCTGCGTCCAGAGAGCAGAAGGGGAAGAGAAAAAAAAAGAGAATAAAAATAAAGAAAAAAGAGGGGAAAAAAAATAAATGAAAAAGGGGGGGGGAAAAAGAAACATCAAAATAGCATGTGAAGTAAAATACAAGCACAAGCCTGTTAGCACATGAAGAGCTACACACAGAAAATGCACACGGGACTACGCAGCCTCTCCAACCCGATACAGAAAGCTGCTTATTGAGAGTGATTTCTTGAAGTCACTACAACATGACACGATTTGACAAGATTAAATGGATCTGCTATTGGAACAGACAAAACCAGACCAGTAGAAGTAAAAAAAATGCAGGAGGTATTTGTAGAGAGGACACACGGTTAGACAAAACAGGTACTGGAAAATGAGATTTAGTTAACAGCAAACACGCAGCCAGACAAGAGTTCCTCTTCCTCCCAAAGCCTACACTGATCACTGGGGGTCTGTAGTTCAACTTTAAACCACCTTTAAAAGCTGAGGTGATGATGTAACAGCCTTAAATCCTGGTAACAACAAAGCACGTTATCTGTAGCTCTGAGATTAGAGGCGTTACTTAGTTATTTTGAAAAGTGTCAAGTAGACATTGATGCAATTGATGTATGAGGTCCTCCTTCCCTTCTCTAAGCAATCATTGCAAAATCAAAGTGTTTAATTGGAAAGTTAAAGAAGTACATTCTTCTTGTAAGAGACAACAGCCTCGCTTTGTTAGATTTGCCCCAAACTTTGAGATTCTTTAAGTTCCCAGCTGCCGTTTCATGATTAGAAGAAAATATTGCTCAGAAGCACTCCCTTCCCATGCTACTTAGGAGCGAATGCATTTTCATGTTCATAGAATCATAGAACAACCAGTCTGGAAGGGACCCATCGGATCTTCCAGTCCAACCATTCCTACCAAACACCAAACCAAGTCCCTCAAGATCTCATCCACCCGTGCCTTAAACACCTCCAGGGAAGGGGAATCAACCACCTCCCTGGGCAGCCTATTCCAATGCCCAATGACCCTCTGTGTGAAGAACTTCCTCCTAATCTCCAGCCTAAATCTCCCCTGGTGGAGCTTGAGGCCATTCCCTCTTGTCCTTCAAAATGTTGTTCTTCAAAATGATGTTCTTCAAAAATCGACATGCTTTACTTCAAGAGTGAGGAGTATGTTCAATGAACAACATGTTTAACTTGAGTTTCATCAAGCAGAAACAGTATGAAACATCTAAGTACATCGCGACGCTGCTGGCACCTAACAGTGACTGAAGTAACAGAGATGCCCCCTATTCTTTAGCCACGGACATCTGAAGAGGGAACCAGAGATCTGCTAAAAGTGGTCTCTCTGTGGGTTTTCCAGCCACTGCCTCAGCTTACCCAAGCAAGAAATAACGATACAGCACCGCTTGGCATGACAATGCTTTACAGGCTCTGTTTTACAGGAGCAGGGAAGAGATCACTGAGGTGAATGACAAGTGGAAGAGCACCCAGACCTCCTCCGGAACCACCTTCCTCAGCAAGTCACCACCCAGCCCTCCCGCCTGCAGATAGTGCAGAATATTGAGTTTGGGTGTGAGACTGCTAAAAACGACAGCATTGGGTACATTAATCCTGATTAATTTCTAAGATGTGTTTGAAAATCATAGAATCATAGAATCATAGGACAACCAAGTTGGAAGAGACCCATCGGATCATCGAGTCCAACTATTCCTATCAAACACTAAACCATGTCCCTCAGCACCTCATCCACCCGTGCCTTAAACACCTCCAGGGAAGGTGAATCAACCACCTCCCTGGGCAGCCTATTCCAATGCCCAATGACCCTCTGTGTGAAAAACTTCCTCCTGATCTCTAGCCTAAATCTCCCCTGGTGGAGCTTGAGGCCATTCCCTCTTGTCCTGTCCCCTGTCACTTCGGAGAAGAGCCAATGGAACAGACTTCCACTCCTATTCAGCTCAGCGCCTGTTACTAAGAAACAAAAGTGGTAAATCTGGAGTAAAACCATTCTCCCCTCCCCAGAGATGCTCTGCACCCCTTAGGATGACACAAACACCACACAGCACAGTGAGTACTGTGATACAATAATTTTAGAATTTCCCTTTGTGTTTACAAGAGAACTTCTTTAATATCGTCATCAGCGATATAGACAATGATATCTGAAGGGGCTACAAGAAATCTGAGGAGGGGTTGTTTACAGAGCCTTGTAGTGATAGGATGAGGGGCAATGGGTATAAACTGGAGAGGGGCAGATTTAGTCTAGACATAGGGAGGAATTTCTTCATGATGAGAGTGGGGAGGCACTGGAACTGGTTGTCCAGGGAAGTTGTAGCTGCTCCATCCCTGGAGGTGTTCAAGGGCAGGCTGGACGGGGCTCAGACAGTCTGATCCAGTGGGAGGTGTTCCTGCTCATGGCAGGGGGGTTGGAACTGGATGATCTTTAATGTCCCTTCCAACCCAAACTCTCCTATGATTGCATGATCCTGTGATTCTAATACCCTGTGAAACTTTCTTCCATAGAAAACAACTAAGGACATGAATTCATTCCAATCTTTATGACAAAAACTTGATTTTAAGCTGAAGAGCTAAGGTTGGAAGAGAAATGCTGAACATCCTACACTGCTGAGCTATGGACTGCT
Organism: Coccyzus lansbergi; assembly: GCA_033558105.1. NCBI lineage: Eukaryota > Metazoa > Chordata > Aves > Cuculiformes > Coccyzidae > Coccyzus > Coccyzus lansbergi. The sequence goes on from JAUMJK010000048.1 coordinate 331,639, forward strand.
TTAATAAAGCCATCTGCAGGCTTTAATGTTATATATTCAAAAGGAGAACTGGATGTCTGCATGACAGCCTTTAGAATGCATCTTGCTGAAATGAAAATAGGGAACAACATCTGGAAGGCTAAGTTAGATCTACCTAAAAACTAAAGTTCACCAAATCTAAAAATGTCTTCACTGTGTGCATCCTTCAATATACAAAAAATCTTCAGTATTAAAACCTGTTTAACGAATTCCAGCACTTAGAAAGGCACAACTGCCCAGCAGAAAACTTGTTTCTCCTGCAAAACATTTACATATAAATAGGTAAAATCAAGGCTTGGCGTGCCTTGGAAAGCGAAGACCAGTCTCCAGTACACGAAGACCCTTTCTCAGTCCCTTTTCATTTTTCACCCCTTAATGGCACGTTAAGAGTATGTCCGTATGAGCAGGAAGTGAACTCGCAGCCTGGTTTTCTATTAACCTATTGATGAAATAATCCATTTTAATGTGTTAAGTGTCATGTCTTTCTCTTATCTTTAAACAAATGGACTTATTTCGCAGGGATGCTGAGGTCCCGATACATCCCAATGTATCCTTTAGCATCGATTAGGCCCCAGCCTGCTTCCTCGTGCTCTGCTGCCTTTGAGGATTCAATAATATTGTCAGCAGAAGGATTTGGACACTATCAAGTGCTGACTCTGTGGGATGATTGATGTGTGCAAACACCAGAGCCCAGCTTAGCCATCCTACCATGCCTGCCTTCAAAATCACATACTGCCTACTCATTTTTGTTACCTACTGACAAGACCTTAACAGGCACTGGAGGTCATTATTTGTCTTTGACTTATATCCCAGAATATTCATCCTGCCCGGTTTGGTTTCACTTGGCCATTCAAAAGTTAATTCAACAAAAGCTCTTGTTGCCAGCTCTGGATATATATAGAGCAAATATTCACTAAAACAAACCAACCAACCCACACTGCTTCCAATAAAAACCTATAATAAACGCTTACTTTATTATTTAACAGCAAACGAAGCCACATAATGAACTGAGAGCAGTCCTGAAGAAAAGGACTTGGGAGTGTTGGTAGATGAGGTCAACATGAGCCAGCAGTGTGTGCTTCAGCCCAGAAAGCCAACCGTGTCCTGGGTTGCATCCAGAGAAATGAAAGCAGCAGGGAGAGAAGGGGATTCTGCCCCTCTACTCTGCTCTTGTGAGACCTCACCTGGAGTCCTGCATTCAGTTCTGGAGTCCTCAGCACACGAAGGACATACATATGTCTGAGCAAGTCCAGAGGATGCCACGGAGATGATCCAAGGGCTGGAGCACCTCCCATACAAGGACAGGCTGAGACAGTCAGGGTTGTTCAGCCTTGAAAAGACAAGGCTCCAAGGAGACCTTAGAGCAGCTTCCAGTACTGAAAGGGGCTTACAGGAAAGCTGGGGAAGGGTTCTTGACCAAAGAGCCCAAACCACTCCATGATTCTATGATTCTAATTAGAAAGATCCGTACAGTGGATTGATTTTAAGTGTTTTCCAGAAGCCTGTATTCTTCAAAAAAGCTACTAGGCAGATATACCACAAAAACCCAAACATCCCTCTCAAACATCAGAAAACTGGCATGAAGTTAACTATTTCCCAGAAGACACTGGGTATTTAATTTAGCTCATCCTGAAGTGGCAACTAGTGTTCTGCCTAGCATGTTGTGCCACCACAATCTGAATGACTAATGCATTTTAATAACATTTCAAGAAAATCTTTTATTAACTTTGACATTTGCCCTGATCTCTGGCTTCACTGCTGACGGAAAAACAACACCTCGCACCAAACAACAGTCCCCGCCTCCCGAGCAGCAGCACAGGTTCTGCTCCTACCCAAGCTCATTAACTGCAGAAATTGTCAAGATTAAAATCCTATGTTCACTGGGCAAATTAATTTGTGCGTTCTAATAGTCAACCCGGACCAGTGCAAGAAGTCATTAGCTGTCACCCAACAGCAGAGAGCTTGGCTTCTAACAACTCTGCAAAACAACACTGGGATTATTGCAATCTTTGACTTGATGCAAGACATTGTCCAGTCATTCATAGAATCATAGAATCGCCAGGTTGGAAGAGACCCATCGGATCATCAAGTCCAACCATTCCTATCAAACACTAAACCATGTCCCTCAGCACCTCATCCACCCACACCTTAAACACCTCCAGAGAAGGTGAATCAACCACCTCCCTGGGTAGCCTCTAACAGTGCCCAATCACCCCTTCTGTGAAACGTTTTTTCCTAATGTCCAGCCTGAACCTCCCCTGGTGGAGCTTGAGGCCATTCCCTCTCGTCCTGTCCCCTGTCACTTGGGAGAAGAGCCCAGCTCCCTCCCCTCCACAACCTCCTTTCGGGTAGCTGTAGAGAGCAACGAGGTCTCCTCTCAGTCTTCTCCAGGCTAAAGAACCTCAGCTTTCTCACTCATTCACAGAATCATAGAATCACAGAATCTCTAGTTCCAGGATCCAGTAGAGCTGTAGTTATTGCTGATTTAACAACATTCCTCCCAGTAGTGACCACAGGAAGAAATCACAAAGCACCCAAGTTTTGTCTCTGGGAGTCTGAGATGTGTTTTCTTAAGATAAAGTGTTGAATTGATTTCTTGAGTTCTTTCAAGGAATCTGCTTTCAACTGTACCAGCTATGATGGGATACATCACTTGTGTGGCGTGTGGCCCGTGTGTACTGGGACACCTTGCTCAGATGGAATCAGAATCATAGAATCATGGGAAGAAGAATCATAAAACCAGTTAAGGTTGGAAACAACCTCAAATACCACCCAGTCCAGCTGTCAGCCCAACACTACTGCGCCTACTAAACCATTCCAAGAAGTACCACGGCTACATTTTTTTTAATACCTCTGGGGACCTCTACCAGTTGCCTAGGCAGCCTCTTACAGTGCTTCACCACTTTCAATAAAGAAACTTTTTCTCCTACCTAAACGGAAAGGTCATTGGGCATTGGAATAGGCTGCCCAGGGAGGTGGTTGAGTCACCTTCCCTGGAGGTGTTTAAGGCATGGGTAGATGAGGTGCAGAGGGACATGGTTTAGTGTTTGATAGGAATAGTTGGACTCGATGATCCGATGGGTCTCTTCCAACCTGGTTATTCTGCGATTCTGTGATTCTATGAAACCTCCCCCAGTGCAACTCGAGAGCATTTCCTCTTGTCCTATCTCTTGTTACTCGATTTAGGAGACCAACACTCACCTTACTACAAAAACCTCTCAGGGAGTTATAGAAACCAACAAGATCTCCCCTTAGCTTCCTCTTCTCCAGGCTAATCAGTAACAGATCCCTCAGTCACTCATCATAACCTCTGTGCTCCAGACCCTTCACCAGCTTTGCTGCCTTCCTCTGGATGCGCTCCTGTTGCTTTCTGTCCTTGTACTGAGGGATTCAAAACTGAACACAGGGTTGATGTACAGCCTCACCATTGTCACACAGGGATAATCGCCTCCCTACTCCTGCTGGCCACATCAGTTTTGATCCAAGCCAAGATGCTGTTGACTTTCCCGGCCACCTGAACATGCTACTGCCTCAAGTTCAGCTGGCTGAACGTGATGTACAGTTACAGACTTGTAATCCACCACAGTGGCTTCTAAGGAGGGAAGAATGACACCGTGTCAAATGTTACAACAGGACATATCACTATTAGTTTTTTTTATAGCATGAGTTACTCCTCAGGTAGAACAGGTAGAACAGAGGTCAGCAGTTGTTCAGTCCTCCCAGAAAAATATTTGGCAGTTAGCTGAAAATCTCTACATGCTGTAAAAGAACCACACACTTCCTAAACAGAAGCATCAGCTCAGCCTTCGAAAGTCCCATATGCCAACCTTAAGGAGTGAATTTTCCCCTCTCAGTAATACAGGCATCCCTTTCTTCCACCAAAACACAGAATCGTATTAGGGCTTGCATTGGAAGGGACCTCAAAGCCCTTCCAAGTCCAACCCTCCCATTGTATCATGTTGCTCAAAGCCTCATCCAACCTGGCCTTGAACACCTCCAGGGATGGGGTATCCCACTTTTTGTCCCAAATAAACTTCTCCTGCTTGTTTATTTTTAAAAAAATATTACTGCCACCCAGCTGTCCTGTTTCACCAATGACATGAGCACCACAGGCCTTTGGTCCTACAGAGCTCATACAAATGCAGAAGAGTCAAAAGTGAGTTTCCTAGGATGAGCCTTAACAACCTGTTTAAATCAAACATGACTTAGAACAATTGTGGTTCGATGTGAAGAAATATTACAGACTGGCTGCTGCAAACTAAGAGAGGATCTGTGGCTGCAAAGCACATAGAGCATGGGAGTCATAGAATCATAGAATCACCAGGTTGGAAAAAACCCAACAGATCATCGAGTCCAACCATTCCTATCAAACACTAAACCATGTTCCTCAGCACCTTGTCCCACCATCCCTTAAACACCTCCAGGGAAGGTGAATCAACCACCTCCCTGGGCAGCCTCTGCCACGGCCCAATGACCCTTTCCATGAAAAATTTATGCGTCAAGGGCAGGAGTACAGTATCACAGCAAAGCCTTGAGTGCTGGTGCTAAGGGGTTGTTCCCATCGTTGCCTGTGTCTTGTTGGATAATTTCTTGTGGTTTTCAGCATTTCTAGCCCCAGCTGGGTTATGAGACCCAGGGGTACAGCATTCACCACTTCTTCCGTATACGGAAAGCCATCACCTCGTGGCTAGCAGGATGCTGTGAGGCTTTGGGATGAGACCCATGAAGGGTCACTTGCCATGTCACGAAGTCCTTGCCATGGCAGGGGGGTTGGAACTGGATGATCTTTAAGGTCCCTTCCAGCCCAAACTATTCCATGATTCTATGACTCTGTAAGTGCTTGAGCAGAGGCAATTCCACACTGTTATTTCACTTTTCTTGGACCACTCTGTAATTTTGCAGTTGGGAGGTAGGGACTATAATGCACACACTCTGAAGTGGAAGATGGACAGGTTAGTTAATGGCTGTGCAGGTCTTTGAACATCCAAACACCGTTAGAAGAGAGCACTAAAACCAGAATCAAAATAGAAAACACTCAAATCTAATGGGAGATGATTTCATATTGGGTTTCTGTCCATTACAATGAAACGGTGGCCACAGCTTGCCGCTTCAGCTGAAGCCCTAGGAGCACATCCAGCTGTACCTAGAGACCCAGGCAAACCTTGCTTTGATGATGCTTTTGAGTACTCCACTTCGTGAGCTGAACTATAGTCGTTTAACACAAAATAAACTCGCTTATATGTTTTAAATTTGTACATCTTAAAGTGAGAGTAGGTATGTCAGCATACAAAGAAAATTAGGCTACGGCATAACCTTTTGTTAAGATATGGAGTAACTGGGATTCAATTAAACTTAATCACTCCCAATTACCACATAGCTTTATATTTGTTCAGGCAATAACTTCACATCTGTGGCCAACCCCTCGCAGACAGAATTTCCGTGTTTGCTTTCTTTAATAGGGATGCTATTTCTTCTCTGTTAATGAATCTATTTTTCCTATCTAGTTTGATTAGTTACGTTTTGTAGTAAATATGTTTACATTCCCATAGTGTTTTCTAACAGCAGTAGATGTTCTCAGAAAGCACACTTAGCCATGTGTGATCTGAGGATACAGCTGTGTGATACCTGTGAAGTTATCTAAGGATGCTTAAGACATCGTGCTCTACAATAACTGCCTTCAACTCGCTCAAGTTCAGTTCTTTGTATGCTTCGAGAAGCAGAAATATGCTTTTCTTCTTTGGAGAATCTTCATACCCACAGTCTCACCCTAAAAATCTTCCTCCGCTGCTGTACCGTGAAACTACAGAGGTTTTAACATCACCTCCGGTCTCCATGTGACAGAGTTCTTTGTTGATTAGATAAACAGTTCTCAGATAGCTGATTAAAAAATGATGTAGCCGTTCGGTTGTGTGTCCAAGCCTTTTCAGCCATGTTGGATGTTAAAGCATGCATGAATTACATCCCTGGAGTGTGCTGAACAGCGCTGATTAAATGAGGCACGCCACAGCCCTCAGCATCAATTATCAGAAATAATAGGATCTTTTCACCTACGCTGGAGGACGGGGGCTGGGAAGGGAGCCAGGCGCCACGCGCTTCTCTGAACATGTCGTCATCATCCTCATCATCCGCACAAAATGAATAACACTGCCCGTTCACCTAAGGACGGTTGCTTATTTATTCTTATTGGGCAACAATTAAAGACTGAGAAGATATATGAGGAAATTCCCATAGAACAGGTCAGGGGAATGTTTTTCGTGCAATACTTGTGTAACACCTACCTACAAAAATAGGGGTGGAAAAGCTCTGGATGACAGGCAAACTTGAGCATCGGCGGCTTATTTAAGGACAAACTCCAATTTACTACCTTACTGGGGAAAGGGTTCTGCCCTTCAGCCCTTCTCTTAGTGTTTGATAGGAATGGTTGGACTCGATGATCCGATGGGTCTCTTCCAACCTGGTTGTTCTTTGATTCTATGATTCTTTGCTCTTTTCCAACTCACTCTGCACTGCGTGTGGGTTCTCCAGGGGTTGTAAAATGGCAGATTGGAGATTCTTCTCTCTTGTAGACCAGCAGAAAAAAACCTACCAGGCGTATCTACTAGACAACATTTAGAAAGCAAAATAATCTGGATAAACTGTTTCTAGATCTGACCAACACTAAATTTTAAAATAAAAAGGAGGGTAAGGGCCTCATAAATACGTGCACTACTTTTATTTAGTTCTATAATTCTAATTTTAATCATAATTCTATAATATGTAAGAGGTTGCCCAGGGAGGTTGTGGCTGCCCCATATCCCAAGGTGTTCAAGGCCAGGTTGGATGGGGCTTGGAGTAACCTGGTCCAGTGGGAGTTGTCCCTCCCCAACGGCAGAGGAGTGGAACTGGATGGGTTTTCAGGTCCCTCCCATCCCAAACCATTCAATCATTCTATCATAATTCCTAACAAATGCACACAGCTTTACCTATTAAACCAGACTTCCAAAGTAAAGCATCTTTAAAAATTTGAATGTAACTCTATATAGAGTTACCAAGCATTTCCTTTCGGTGCATTGGTGTTAGTAGGACATACATCCCAACAGACCAAAAAATACAAAAGATTCCATATAATAACAGCCCTTTATGTTATTTTGGGACACTGGAATACACAGACAAGCAAGTTACTGGGTATCAAAGGAAATCACTAAATGTGCTGAGTTAGGAAAGTTGCCCAGCCCAAACACAAGTAAAATTGTCTGCTCGATACAAACCCACCTCCTCCCCACTGAGAGTGAAAAATCCCTTCCAGCGCTCTATTTTAAACCCGCAAAACACGGCAAAAGTCATACTTCAAATCACATTAATAGTTAATTACGTTTGGCTTAGATTCAGATTCGAACATTTTGCATGAAGGGAAAAAAAATGAAAACACATTCATATTTCTACTTGCAACAGGGAAAAAAAGTTACTTTAATTAAACACCTCTAAAACATGCTTTTAATTCTATGATTCTATGAATTCTTCCCCCCCCACTGCCTCTCTAAGATTTCTCCATCAAAATCCTTGCAGTTGGCTAAAGGATCCGCTAAACTCTTTCAGTGCATTCCCAATACACGATAAACAGACAAGATTCAAATTGACAAAAGTAAATGTTAATTGGAAACATTTTTCTAAGTTTTTCATTATCTGAAGCAGAAAATTATGGGTCTTTTATACACACACAAAAATCCTTTTCAACCACCTAGAAAAATTGTCTTTTAATAAAAGCTTTAAATTATACTATCATATTTCAAAGGCAAAGAACAGTTAAAGCAGCTAATCAAAGGTATAATTATTTAATGACTACTACTCATGCTATCTAACAGGGCTGTAATTGCTTGGCTGTGATCACCAGACCACCAGCTTCAATAGTGGAAAACAAGTACTTTGCTTGTAGCATTTGATCGACCGGTTTGGAAGGGAAGTTCCTCCAACGGGGTTGACTTCACAGGGTTAGCTGAGTTATTAAGGAATCAGAGCATCCGTTTGTCACTCTGCCTCCGCTTTTTTGTACACGTTTGTATTAAATTAAAAAAAAACCAAAACACCAACAACAAAAGAACAAATTTGAGAGGAAAACAAAATATTTCCCTGACAAGATGCAATTTGTCAAACTGATCATTGTTTTTTTTTTTCACTTTTAATGCCACGTCGCAGTTTTCTGTAAACCCCGGGGTGACCCCACTCGAGTAATTCAAACATAAAAAACCCTCCAAATGTGCCTACTGAAAATAATATTTTTATCTTAATTGCTTTTAATTATTTCTTGCCCTTATTAATCTACTCTGGATAGGTTGAGAAGCACATAACCAGACCTTCTGGTTCTGTTCCATTGTTCAGAACACACCATTTGCAACTGGATACATGAGAAAAATAACTTAGCATCATCATGTATGAGTTACCAGAGCTATCCAGAAGCTAAGACAGAGCACAGCACATCTTGGTTTAGTTTTAATTATAAGTCTTATTGTTATAAGTAACAAAGCACTCATAGAAAAGCTGCCTGTGTCATTATATATTAGCATCAAATGCTAAATATGAATTACTACTATAACACTTCTTATAGGATAATACATTTTTTTTTTAAGTTTAGCTGCGCAACTGGATTTGATACAAGATACCAGGCCCTCTGGAATGTCAAAGATATTTGAATTCCCATTCGGTTATCTAGTCCACATCTTGATTTCAAGATAGTCTCATCTTGTAATCAGTATCACTGGAGCTCAAGTGACATCACCACCTGGGATGCTGCTTTCAAAACCAGACCCTGTGAGGAAGCCACCCTTCTCAATGCTGCACCTTGCAGCCAAATATGACCCCAAGATGACAAGGGACACCAACCGAGACTTGCTCACACCGCTACACCTGGCCAGAATTACATTTGTGACAATAAACGCTGTCTGAGGGGACATCAGAACTGCTTAGTTTTTGAGGTCCTCATTGGCAAGACGATCATCATATCTGATAAAAGGCACCGCTGTTAAAAACAACCCAACGGATTTTGAAGGAGAGCAGGAAAAAGCATCACAAAGGTGCGGTTGAAGTGGAAACAGAGCGTGGGAGAAGCCTTTGGGACCCAAAGGAGAGGAAAATAAGAGGAGCAAGAGCAGGACATATGGGGGACACGTGTTATCTGCCACCAGCCTATCTCCTTTCTGCTGCTTAGATGCAGTACTGACTCGGAGAAAAGAGACGCTTCCTTTCTTACCCCGCAGAGAACCACTACTTTTATGGCAGGATGGATTTATTCTTGTTTCGGACCATCAGTTTCATCTACGGGTAGGGAGACGACAATCTCGCCCGTTATAGGCTGATAAACAAGGAGCGTTTAAATCCACTAACCAACGACACATTGCTCTGTGCCCTTCTCCCTCCGAACAAAAAGCAGCCACATTTTGTTGACGGTGCGAGCAATTACTGTCAAGAAAACAGTTACCAAACAACAGAAAGAGCTGTTTCTGTTCAAAAGAGCTATACTCTCACTGTTCTCTTATAAGAGATACACTCAGTGCAGGCATCTTGAAATTTCCCAAGTCATTGGCCATTGCTTTCCCGCAAAATTTCTTTTCCAATGAATATTAGGCGCCAGAGTGGAAATATTGCAAATTAAAAATGAAATATACTACAATAAAGAAGTATCGTTGGACTGAATTCAAGCCAAAATGAGCACGTTTGTTTTCTCATGTGGTAGAAAGCCCATAACTTGTCCGAAGATAAATATTTATGCGTGAAGTAGGACGGGAAGGTGCATGATCAATGTGCTTCACAGCAACTTCTGTCAAGGTACCTGGCAAGAAACAACCCAAAGCTGAGGCAGTGTACAGGCAGCAGCGAACATCAGCATTTATGTGATTCTCATAAATCTCATTTCCTTGCTATTTTTTGTACATGCAGATGAAGAAGATTTTTCCAATCTGGTTATAGTGCTCATCTTGAATTTATCTTGTTTAGCATTTAATAAAACAACAAGGAAGAACTCCCACTACTCTCATTGTTATCAAAGGAGGCACGTAAGCTGTCTACAGAAGTCTTTTAAGGTAGCATAAAGCCGGATTAGGCATTAGAGACATTTTCTAACTTCTAGCTTTTATTTATTCTGAAATTTAAAACAACTATAAAAATGAACTGAAATCAGAAATCAGAATTCCCATTCTTACCGCCTCCCATTTTCCCCACAGATTTAATCCATCCGAGCCAAGCTACTGTAAAAGGTAAACTCACACTGCGAAAATAAAAACTTGAATCAAAAACACAGCTGCATAAGATTTCACAAGTGGTGTTCTCTTTTTAAAAAAGCGACACTAGGATCATTAGCTAGGGATGGTTGGACTCAGTGATCTCAGAGGTCTTTTCCAACATGGTGATTCTACGATTCTATCATAGAATCACTCCAACCAGAATGTCTCCAGTGAGGAATCCCTGTACTAACATGGGACGTTGTACCACAGGCAGAATAACACACTGTACTCTTAAACACCTAAAACTGACAGATTGTCTCCTGCTTATTGTAGAATCGTAGAATCACCAGGTTGGAAGAGACCCATCGGATCGAGTCCAACCATTCCTATCAAACACTAAACCATGTCCCTCAGCACCTCGTCTATCCGTTCCTTAAACACCTCCAGGGAAGGTGAATCAACCACCTCCCTAGGCAGCCTGTTCCAATGCCCAATGACCCTTTCTGTGAAGAACTTCCTCCTGATGTCTAGCGTAACGTCTATGATAGTAAGACCATAAAACATGGGCAAGAGAACTTCACCAGAGGATCCAAATCTTGTTCAACCACACAAGCCAGCTCAAGTTATGCAAAAGAACACCTTCATTTAGAAAAGGCTATCCATGAGGCATCCTAAAAATGGCCTTGTTTGAAGTATTTTCACCCTTCGGAAAACTCCACCCTGTGATCCAGGCTCATTAGCAGTTTGCCCTCCAGCACGCAGGAGCACACACACACAGAAACCACTTCTGTTTGTTCTTGGGCAATCGTGTCCATATGTGAGCAGGCACAGCACTGCTTCCCACTGGAGCTACCTATAACGTTAATTCTTCATTAATTTTCATCACTTGTTAAAATAAGCAGGAGACAATCTGTCAGTTTTAGGTGTTTAAGAGTACAGCGCATTATTCTGCCTGTGGTGCAACGTCCCATGTTAGTACAGGGATTCCTCACTGGAGACATTCTGGTTGGAGAGATTTACTGAGTCAAGGTCTTTTCCTACAAACTACTAAGCCACCTGTAATGATTATTTCTCTATAAACTTGAACGTCTGCACTAAAACAGGAAGGTCACCATCTCCCCTTTGGCCTGAGCTTCTACATCAGCCTGCACTGACACAGAAGACATCTTTCAGTTCCTTCCTCTGGCTTCAGCACAGAACAGAGATCCACAGATGCTGGGTCCTACATTGCAAGGAGGACAATCTGAGGCACAGAGGCTTTGTTAGGGGAATTAAGTAGAAGTTCCTATCTATTAGCACACCCACAGCACCTACACTTGGGTGTGCTAGCAGTACGTTTATTAATTTGCAGTTTAGGACTTACCAAAGCCGGCAAAATCAAATAGCTAACTCAAAGCTGGCAATGGGACAAAGAACCTTGGATCTTTTGTAAGTAGTTTACAGATTGACCAACTTAACTTCCCAATCTCACTGCTCAACCAGTGGCTACTACAGTAAACCTACAAAGGAGCCTGGTGGTCTCCATCTTTTCGGGCCAGTAGCCTCAACCCAGGCAACCCTGGTTCCCCAGGGCTCAGTGCTGGGTCCAGCCCTGTTCAATGTCTTTATCAATGACCTGGATGAAGGCATCAAGTGCACCCTTAGCAAGTTCGCAGATGACACTAAGCTGGGTGGAAGTGTTGATCTGCTGGAGGGTAGGGAGGCTCCAAAGGGATCTGAACAGGTTGGACTACTGGGCAGAGACCAATGGCATGAGGTTTAACACAGCCAAATGCTGGGTCCTGCACCTGGGGTACAACAACCCTGTGCAGAGCTACAGACTGGGAGAAGCCTGCCTGGAAAACTGCCTGGAGAAGGACCTGGGGGTGTTGGTTGACAGCGACAGAACATGAGCCAGCAGTGTGCCCAGGTGGCCAAGAAGGCCAATGGCATCCTGGTTTGGATCAGAAACAGTGTGACCAGCAGGTCCAGGGAGGTTATTCTCCCTCTGGACTCAGCCCTGATGAGACTGTTCCTTGAATCCTGTGTTCAGTTCTGGGCCCCTCACCACAGGAAGGATGTTGAGGCTCTGGAGCGAGTTCAGAGAAGAGCAACTAAGCTGGTGAAGGGGCTGGAGAACAGGCCTTATGAGGAATGGCTGAGAGAGCTGGGGGTGTTTATCCTGGAGAAGAGGAGGCTGAGGGGAGACCTCATTGCTCTCTACAACTACCTGAAGGGAGGTTATAGAGAGAAGGATAACGGCCTCTTCTCCCTAGTGATAGGGGACAAGAGGGAATGGCCTCAAGCTCCACCAGGGGAGATTTAGGCGAGACATTAGATAAAAATGTTTCACAGAAAGGGTGACTGGGCACTGGCAGAGGCTGCCCAGGGAGGTGGTTGATTCACCTTCCCTGGAGGTGTTTAAGGGACAGGTGGATGAGGTGCTGAGGAACATGGTTTAGAGATCAGTGGGAATGGTTGGACTCTATCTGGTGGGCTTCACATGCAGGAAGCTACTGTTACCTATGTTTGTACTGGATGGGGCTCATCAGATTTACTTAAAGTTGTTCATTTGAACCTGAAAAAAACCGTAAAAATCATAAACTGAAGACATTCTTGATGTGCTATCACCCAGCATCTGGCCAGATTTGTTTTGAACAAATCCAACAAGCTCAGGGTTAACATCTGCGACCGCTCTTACACGAAGGTTATCACTCCTGTAATTTGAGTTTTTTGAAAAGCTGCAGTAGCAGCAAATCCCTGGGGAGATGCTGTGATTAGCTTTAGAATGAAGAAGTCGGGGGAAAAAGGAGGATGCAATTTTACATTTGCATATTTTAAACACTGCCCATTTTGTCCGGGCACATGCAAAAACCACACGGCTGTGCAAAAAAAGCAAAACCAGGAGGCTCAAGAGATTTAGAGACTCACACCTAAGTTGTGCTGCCTTTCGTCTTTCAGCAAAACACTCAGTAACAACTGCATTTTGCCTGGAAAGATAAATATTAAACCTGGCATTTACATCAGATGCTCGTGTCAAAGGCTTCCTTGCTAGTCAAAGCTCCGAGTTGTTAACTACTAACTGGCTAAATGACAATGGCTGTTACTAATCGCTTATTGAATAATGGAAGTGACACAACTGATAAAAGGTTTCAATCCCGGAAAAAAATGATTTATAGTATTTCACTCTACTGGCACCGTTATTTGTGTGACAAATGGTTGGACAGACACCGGTTAATCTCTGCACACCTCCAACTCGGATGTGGCAGCTTCTGCCGGAGCGGCCAAATAATCAAGAACAGCTAACAATACCGCCGCGCCGGCGCGAGGGGCTGAATGCTGGTATTTTATCAAGGCTGATCCCCAAATCAATTTACGCAATGGATTTTTTTTTTTCTCTTTCTGGTTGTGGGGGGAAGAGAGAACACTGCGAGAAAGAGGAGGATCATAAAAATGGGAAGCTGCAGCTTGCAGCGAGGTAGATTGGCCACGCTCCTCTAGCGCAGAAATGAAATCATCAATACAACGAAGGCATTAATGATTTCAGAAAGCTCCGTATAGTTTATAGATTTTTTTTTTTTCGTGATGGCAAAATCTGAAGTGCAGCACCTTACGGAGCTGTCAAGACTGCTGTGTTGTAGTACAAGATCACATCGCCTACTGTGTACTGCAAATCCCGTCTGAGGGGAGAGAGGGATGTGGCTGCTTTTAAGGCAGTGTGAGACAGGATTCCCCCCCAACCTTGAGAAATGAATGAAGCCTTATATTCACAAGCAGTCCATCAATAGCAGCTTTATCTCATTGGTTGTACCGGTGTCATCCTACTTCTTGCAGAAGTCAAATGTGTTTTGTCGAGCCTGTTTTTCAAAAGCACCAAACCCCTCAGAGTGCTGAGCTTCCCGGAGTTTGCCTCCTCTTGCTTTATTTTGCAGCAGGTCCAGGGAGGTTATTCTCCCTCTGGACTCAGTACTGGTGAGGCCGCTCCTTGAATCCTGTGTCCAGTTCTGGGCCCCTCAGCACAAGAAGGATGTTGAGGCTCTGGAGAGAGTCCAGAGAAGAGCAACAAAGCTGGTGAAGGGGCTGGAGAACAGGCCCTATGAGGAACGGTTGAGAGAGCTGGGGGTGTTTAGCCTAGAGAAGAGGAGGCTGAGAGGAGACCTCATTACTCTCTACAACTACCTGAAAGGAGGTTGTAGAGAGGAGGGAGCTGGGCTCTTCTCCCAAGGGACAGGACAAGAGGGAATGGCCTCAAGTTCTGCCAGGGGAGATTTAGGCTAGAGATTAGGAGGAAGTTTTTCACAGAAAGAGTCACTGGGCATTGGAACAGGCTGCCCATGGAGGTGGTTGATTCACCTTCCCTGGAGGCGTTTAAGGGACGGGTAGATGAGGTGCTGAGGGACATGGTTTAGTGTTTGATAGGAGTGGTTGGACTCGATGATCTGATGGGTCTCTTCCAACCTGGTTGTTCTATGCTTCTATTAAATCTGCACTCAAAAGTTTTGATATTTCCTTTTAAAAGAAATGATGCTCTCTCCTCTTTAATGAGAAAAAAACGGCTTAACGAAATTAAAAAAATGCAGAGGGAGAATAAAAGTATTCCAATTTTGCCAACTAAACAAAGTGATGGACCAAATATCATAGAATCATAGCGTACTTCAAGTTGAAAAAGACCTTAAAGCCCACCCAGTTCCAACCTCCTGCCATGGGCAGGGACACCTCTCACTAGATCAGGCTGCCCAAGCCCCATCCAGCCTGGCCTTGAACACCTCCAGGGATGGGGCAGCCACAACTTCACTGGGCAACCTGGGCCATGACCTCACCACTCTCATCGTGAAGAAATTCCTCCTTATGTCTCCAGATTATACCCATTGCCCTTAGCCCTATCACTACAAGCGTTTGTAAAAAGTCCTTCTCCAGCTTTCCTGTAGCCCTCTACAGATACTGTAAGGTCACTCTAAGGTCTCCTCAGAGCCTTCTCTTCTCCAGCCTGAACAACCCTAATTCTCTCAGTCTGTATGGGAGGTGCTCCAGCCCTCAGATCATCCTCATAGCCTCTTCTGGACCCATTCTAACAGCTCCATATCCTTCTTATGTTGAGGATTCCAGAACTGGACACAACACTCTAGATGAGGTCTGACAAGAGAGGAATAGAGGGGCAGAATCACCTTGCCCTGCTGGCCACGCTTCTTTTGATGCAGCCCAGGACACAGTTGGCCTTCTGGGCTGCGAGTGCACACTGCCGGCTCATGTCGAGCTTCTCATCAATTAGCACCCTCAGGTCCTTCTCTAGGGAGCTGTTTTCAATCACATCATCCCCCATCCTATATTGAAATCAGGGTTTGCCCTGACCCGGGTGCAGGACCTTGCCCTTAGCCTTGTTGAACCTCATGAGCTTCTCACAGCCCCCCTTCTACAGCCTCTCCAGGTCCCTCTGGATGACATCCTGTCCTTCTGGTATGGCAACTACACCTCTCTGCTTGGCGTCATCTGCAAACTTGCTGAGGGCGCACTCAATCTCACTGTCTGCATCACCGGACTCGATGATCCTTGTGGGTCCCTTCCAAGTGAGGACATTCCATGACTCTGAGTGCACAATTTGATAACAGCCTACATGGACCAGTAAAGCTTTCAATCCATCTCCACTATTTGCATTAATCAGACTTAAAGCAGTTCAGAACTTTGCAAAGATTATTTTTAGGCTGTAGGAGGCCAAGAGTAATGTATTTTGATCACCCATGCTCAACCCATCAATGGGAAGAAGGTTTTAACAAACAGATGCTGAGGCTCACAGGAGGCGGACACCGGAATGGTGAAAGTGAATCAGAAAGGGTTGAGTTTGGATAGAGAACACAATGCCCCAGGGAGGAAAACCTCTCTCAGTCAGTATACAAGGATGAAAGCTCAGTTTGCATTTGCACACGTGAGATTGCACAGAGAAGAGAAGAATGGTACCTGGGAAAGCAGAGAGAGAATTTTCTTCAGAAGTCATGGAAGAACCCAGGAGAGTTGAAAACCTTACAGCCAACACTCGCCTCGATGGAGATGACCAGCATCATGGGAAGCAAGGAAAAAATCACCCATTCCACCAACAGTACATGTCTGAAAACTAACGCCAGTCAACTCTTCCCTGTGTTTGGATGACGGATATCCCTCTACAACTGCTTTTTGTGATCTGCTGGTGAACCACTTCAATCCTTTTTAGTTTACATTACATTCCTTATTTTCCTAGTGCTTGTACAACTTTTTTTTCCTTTAAAGTTCACATGATCCTTTTGAAGTAACTCAATATATTTGCTCTACAGATCTGTGATAACAAAGCATTAGAAATTGCTCAGTTTTTTATCCCTTGACAATCTCCTGTGAGAGATTTAGAGACCACTGTTACTTACTCCACCACTGGAAATTATTTTCTGATCATATCACGTATCAGCCTCCCTATTATCTTGCACGGGATCAATATGAGGTTAGATGACACACAGGTTCTTCAGGATCCCTTACCTCTTTTCAGCTACAAGGACAATATCCATTTTTAACAGCTCTCTGAAACATTCTGACTGCTACAAGATCCTTTCAGAATTATATGACAGCTGAATAGAAAGCTCCTACATCATAGAATCATAGAATAACAGAACAACCAGGTTGGAAGAGACCCATCGGATCATTGAGTCAAACCATTCCTATCAAACACTAAACCATGTCCCTCAGCACCTCATCCACCCGTGCCTTAAACACCTCCAGGGAAGGGGAATCAACCACCTCCCTGGGCAGCCTCTGACAGTGCCCAATGACCCTTTCTAGGAAAAACTTCCTCCTAATCTCTAGCTTAAATCTCCCCTGGCAGAGCTTGAGGCCATTCGCTCTTCTCCTGTCCCCTGTCACTTGGGAGAAGACACCAGCTCCCTCCTCTCTACAACCTCCTTTCAGGTAGTTGTAGAGAGTAATGAGGTCTCCCCTCAGCCTCCTCTTCTCTAAGCTAAACACCCCCAGCTCTCTCAGCCGTTCCTCATAGGGCCTGTTCTCCAGCCCCTTCACCAGCTTCCTTGCTCTTCTCTGGACTCGCTCCAGAGCCTCAACATCCTTCTTGTGCTGAGGGGCCCAGAACTGGACACAGGATTCAAGGAGCGGTCTCACCAGTGCTGATTCCAGAGGTAGAAAAACCTCCCTGGACCTGCTGCATCGAATTTGTTGGACTCCTGACTGCAACTAATTCAGTTGTCCAGACATCATCATCATCATCATTATTGTTGTTGTTATTAAAGAACAAAACAAACACCTTAGATTGTGTTTAGCAGTTGCATAACTGTTTAGAAATACAAATCTAAGGTAAAGTGAATTCTTTTTTTTTCCCAAAGACAGAAATATTCTGACTTTTCCTTTCTGAAATCAGGATTTACTCTTACAGTCTTTTGGCAAGTGTTAGATCCGCATCATGGCTAGGATTTATTTGTTACTGATGAATTTAAGAAATTCCTATCTCACCAGCCTTACAGATGTCCCATTCTACAGACCATCGATTCTTTCTGATGTCTCTAATTTCCTTTATCAGCAACTTATGTTTTCTATCTGCTGCTTCACATTCTTGGCCATCACCTTTGCTACCCTTCTCATTCATGCTTTCTTAAATTGTTTCCTCCACTTCCAATCGTAATCATGATGCTTTTTAAAAGACAAGCAACCTTTTGAGTGGACAACTGGACGTCTTTTGAGCTTACGCTTTCCTAAGCATTTTCAGATTATCCACATAATGATGTTTAACCTCTCCTCCCCTAGATTCTCTCCCCATTGTTCTCAGTTACAGAACATAAGCCTGTTGAAAGCTTCAAATTAGTGAACGTATACATAGGTATTAATTAAGAGAACTGTGCTGTGTTCGCTCACAGCAGAGGAATTAGGCTTGTCTTGTACTACACAATCTCAACTTTGAGCACATGCCTTATTGCCCAGGTGGAGTGGGACTAATGACATTTAATTATTTACTCTACATCTCCCAGGCATCGTAAGGCATTAGCACGACCCTGCTGTAATTTTTCTAACCCATCAATCAGCTCTCTAAAAGAAAGCAGAGGCTCTCACCCTTCCACGTGGAGTTAACTTGCAGGTAGGCGCCGTAATTGATGGCACAGAAAAAACCACGACACATAATAGTACGAGATTACTGCCAAAACACTGCGCAATCAAATATAATAAAGGCTGATGGACGAGCAGGGTCTTTCTTTTACTGGGCTCATCTGCACATGTGCATGAGTTCAGGGCTGCTTGCACGGTAGGCAAGATCAAAAGGGTTTGGTAAAGAAACTAAGCGTGAAAACCCAACCAAAACCATGGTGCTATTCATAGAATCATAGAATCATATCCCCTGTCACTTGGGAGAAGAGCCCAGCTCCCTCCTCCCCACAACCTCCTTTCAGGTAGTTGGAGAGAGCAATGAGGTCCCCTCTCAGCCTCCTCTTCTCCAGGATAAACACCCCCAGCTCTCTCAGACGCTCCTCATAGGGCCTGTTCTCCAGCCCCTTCACCAGCCTCGTTGCTTTTCTCTGGACTTGCTCTAGAGCCTCAACATCCTTCTTGTGTTGAGGGACCCAGAACTGGACACAGGATTCAAGGAGCGGCCTCACCAGTGCCAAGTGCAGAGGGAGAATAACCTCCCTGGCCCTGCTGGTCACACCATTTCTGATACAAGCCAGGATGCCATTGGCCTTCTTGGCCACCTGGGTACACTGCTGGCTCATGGTCAGTTGGCCCAGGTCACACCCCCAGGTCCCTCTCCTCCTGGCAGTTTTCCAGCCAGACTTCTCCCAGTCTGTAGCTCTGCATAGGGTTGTTGTGCCCCAAGTGCAGGACCTGGCATTTGGCCGTGTTAAATCTCATGCCATTGGACTCTGCCCAGCGGTCCAGTCTGTTTAGGTCCCTTTGCAGAGCCTCCCTACCCTCCAGCAGATCCACACTTCCACACAGCTTTGTAGGTAATGCGAAGCCTGTTTGTATTGTAGGTAATGCGAAGCCTGCTCACGAGAAAATCAGAGCTGTCAACCAGAGACTGATCAGTTGGGTTCCCTCGAGTGATAAAACACATTTTTTCCTGGTTAAGTTATACCGTTACCAAGAGGATGCAAAATCCTTACAAACTCTGTAACCACTACAACCAGCTTTTCCTGCCTGAAATGGGGCTATACTGGATGAACTGAAAAATCACAAGTAATTGAGCTAAATATTCAGGACAGTACAAATGGCAGAGAGGAGAACCTCACCCTATTGACTGATCTAGCAGAGACCTCGCTGGGACGCAGATTCACCCAAAAAGTGGAGGGGAAATAATGAAACCTGTCTCCAGAGACATACAGCCGAGATATAAACAGGGATTTAAAGGGAATTTTTCCTAGTAAATCTCTCAGCCTTTCCACAATTCTCATTTCAACCCAGTTCATTCCTCCCACCCCCTTGCAAAAGTGGCCGGACTTCTGACTTGTATTAGCATTACGGAGGCTGCACAGCGTTTTGCAGTCCCTTTTACTTGCAGATAAAAATCTCCATCTCCTCCTTCCCCAAAGCCTTCTAAAAGCAAAAAGAGGAGATTATATATATATATATTCATTTTGGAGTTGTCAATCAAAATTGAAGGCTTCAGCATGCTGTGTTGGCTTATGTGTTAGGACAGACCTACAAGGCTATGAAAAATGAATACCAGGTAGGGACTAAGTCCCTACCTGGTATTCATTTTTCATAGCCTTGTAGATTCGGGGGTGACAATTCCTGGATGCCAAATGTGGCATTGACCTTGAAATGACAAAACCCCTCTGTACCTTGCAGGGTCCCCGCGACCTACTTCGCTCCAGAGCGATAGCTGGAATGAACGAGAATCCTCTCTTCTTAACACGTCGTGGAGTTAAGTTTCTTGTATATTCAATGTCCTCCTACAAGCAGGACTGAAGCACAGAACGATTTTCACAAGCAGAGACTCAAAGAGACCAACACGCTGGCTCCTGTGTTGCTCAGATCATCATTTTGGATTTTATTCTGGCTCTGTTCAGGCTCTGGGGGCCAGTTTACGTCTATCTTTTCTTCTCTTGCTCAAAAGTGTTGCAGGTTAAACTTTGCGCCTAACCACCTTGACAGTGTCCCTTTACATTTTCAGACAAGCCATTGAGTAGCACTATGACAAATTATGGGACCTGACGATATGTAAAAAGAACACCTCCTCCAGTCAAAGGCTGCGGAGGAAATAAAAAGCCTGAAAGAAGTATTTCTGGCCAAAAAAGAAACTTTTCCCTCTTCATTAGGACAAGGCATTGTAGATGGTGAAGTACTTCAATTAACTACAAAGCAGGAGGGTTTCCTTGCATCACATGTAGAAGACACATAGTGTGACAAAAGCAACAGCCTATTGTCCGTGATACCAACCAGTTCGCGAAGAAGCTGTTGGGATATTTGCAGGTGGAGAACTCATTATTAATAGATTATTTAATATTAAAGAGTTCATTATTAAAGGCTTATTTACAAATATTCTCTAAGTGCCATCGGCTGTTTGCCTGGGAACAACTTTTTAATAACACCCATAAAATAGAGCAGAAGCCCAACGAACAATATTGATATCTTAATAACTAAAGGTAGCAGATAATCATAGAATCCTAGAACAACCAGGTTGGAAGAGACCCACTGGATCATCGAGTCCAACCATTCCTATCAAACACTAAACCATGTCCCTCAGCACCTCGTCCACCTGTGCCTTAAACACCTCCAGGGAAGGTGAATCAACCCCCTCCCTGGTCAGCCTATTCCAGTGCCCAATGACCTCTTTTTTAATTATCAATATGGTTAAGAAAAAAGCAAACTCCTTCTTTCATACTCCTTCCTACCTATTTTTTTCATGCTTTAATAGCTCCAAACATATCTTGTACTCTTTAGTAATAAACTCCTGCACTTTAAACCCTTGGTATAGATCAGTTTACAGAAGCAGATCCTGATGTAGACCTGCTCTCAGGAGCATCAGCCACAGCTCAAAATTGTGCCTCTAGGAAACCGTGAACATCAGTAATGACAAAATGAGGTCTTACCCAAACTGTAGCCATCTGTAGGGCAAACCCAACATCTCCCACGATAGTCCAAATGTTATGATGACTGGGCAAACAGAACAACCTCACAGAGAAAAACCTGCTCAGGGGAGGTCACACACTGTTAGACAGTTTGATTTTGCCTTTTTGAGTAAGTCAAAGACTGCGTTTTCACTTCCCTAAAGAAGAAGCCTCTCCAGCATTCAAGTGCATCCCATTCCTCCACACAGCACTAATGGTCTCTCGCCAAAGCTTACCTTCCCACTTCACATCAGGGAATAAAAGTGACCTAATTATTAATGCGAGTTTTGCTTGGGCAAAGTGGTATCTTATTGTGTACAGAGAGGCTGTGAGAAAAAGAACAGAGTTGACAAATCACTAAAAATTAATTATTTTCACATTCTCCTCATAATCACTATGGATCTTCACACCAGATTCTTTAAATAACCTGGCAAGTATTAACTAACATTTTTCTTTGTTATTAAATACATTAAGCACATATTAATCTATGATTTATTAGCGTTAGGTTTGTTCTAAATTAATTAAACACTGCAGACTCTAAAGTATTCCATGAAATGCAGGTACTTTGTCAGGCAAGCAGGGATTTTCCGAGAACAATTATTTGCGAATCCTTGGTGGTATTTAAAGTTTTTGACTTTCTACCATTAATCATAGAATCATAGAATGACCAGATTGGAAGAGACCCACCGGGTCAAGGAGTCCAACCATTCCTGTCAAACACTAAATCATGTCCCTTGGGACCTCGTCCACCCGTCCCTTAAACACCTTCAGGGAAGGTGAATCAACCACTTCCCTGGGCAGCCTGTTCCAGGGCCCAGTGACCCTTTCTGTGAACAATTTTTTCCTAATGTCCAGCCTAACTCTCCCCTGGTGGAGCTTGAGGCCATTCCCTCTCATCCTGTCCCCTGTCACTCGGGAGAAGAACACAGCTCCCTCCTCTCCACGACCTCCTCTCAGGTAGTTGTAGAGAGCAATGAGGTCTCCTCTCAGCCTCCTCTTCTCCAGGCTAAACACCCTTAGCCGTTCCAGCAGGACAGGGATTAGTCAGTCACTGGGTAAGTATTGTACAATTTCCTTCACTAAATCCACCTTTCTCAGCTCAGACTGCTGCAACATTCATGTGATACACAGCTCGTCTCTCCATAAAATTTGAATTGGCTTAACAGAAAAAAAAAAAAGTTATTTATAACTGACCATTCACAGCCTGCTGACTGGCAGCCACCCAACCAAAAAGTAATTACGTGCGCAACAATGATGATATTAAGCTCAATGTAATAGGTCTGCTTCCAACTTTAAGGTTAAGTAAATCACAAACTGTATTTTTATGTATAAATATGTTGGTCAAAGCGTTCAAGTTGTCTGGAAATGAGCTGGATCACTTTGGTGTTTTGTTTGCTGCTACAAATTGTTACCTTGGCTGAAAGGCACTGGCATTTATGATAATCACAAAGCAGTCACCAACACTAACAATTCTCAAATGATGATTTAAAAACTAAAATGTCCTTATTTTTTTTTTTTTTTTTGCCTTGAAATACTAGCCTGCATGACAATTGCACACTGTGCGCTCAGCCACTGGAGTCCCCAAAGGAGGAGACTGGGAAAGGAGAAATAAAAGGGAGCTGAAATAGTCTTCAAGGGAGCTCCCAATTCCTTGTCAAATGAAGCAGAGTCAGAACTACTCCAGCCTAGCTCTGTAATCCATCACCATGAACCGCAGCACTTCTTCCTTGGATTAAAAAGACAGATTCAAAGCACTGGGGAAGAAGGTGAAAAGGAAGGCAAAGTCAAGTCAATGCCATAGCAGTCCGAAAATCCCAGTGAAGAAGACACAGGTGTGGCAGTAGAAGGCAAACAACCTCTTCTCACTTGTACTCTAGAAGACGGAACCCACCAGCTGAGAATCATATTCTATCCAACATCCCTTTAAAAAAAAGACATTTCCCATATTTCAGCATCTCATTCAAATAAGGAATTTCATAGAATCACAGAAACAACAGGTTGGAAGAGACCCACTGGATCATCGAGTCCAACCGTTCCTACCAATCTCTAAACCATGCCCCTCAGCACCTCATCCACCCGCACCTTAAACCCCTCCGGGGAAGGCGAGTAAACCACCTCTCTGGGCAGCCTCTGCAAGAGCTTGAGAACCATTTCTGTGAAGAATTTTTTCCTTATGTTGAGCCTGACCCTCCCCTGGCAGAGCTTGAAGCCATCCCCACTTGTCCTGTCCCCTTTCACTTGGGAGAAGAGCCCAGCTCCCTCCTCTCCACAACCTCCCCTCAGGTAGTTGTAGAGAGCAATGAGGTCCCCCTCAGCCTCCTCAGTCGCTCCTCATAAGGAGAAGGACCTGCCTGGAGAAGGACCTGGGGGTGGTGGTTGACAGCGACTGAACATGAGCCAGCAGTGGCCCAGGTGGCCAAGAAGGCCAGTGGCATCCTGGCTTGGATCAGAAATGGTGTGACCAGCAGGACCAGGGAGGTTCTTCTCCCTCTGTACTCGGCACTGGTGAGATCGCTCCTTGACTCCTGTGTTCAGTTGTGGGCCCCTCACCACAAGAATCACAGAACAACCAGGTTGGAAGGGACCCATCGGATCTTCTAGTCCAACCATTCCTATCTAAAGAAGAAGGATGTTGAGGCCCTGGAGCGAGTCCAGAGAAGAGCAAGGAAGCTGGTGAAGGGGCTGGAGAACAGACCCTATGAGGAACGGCTGAGAGAGCTGGGGTTGTTTAGCCTGGAGAAGAGGAGGCTGAGAGGAGACCTCATTACTCTCCATAACTACCTGAAAGGAGGTTGTAGAGAGGAGGGAGTTGTCCTCTTCTCCCAAGTGACAGGGGACAGGACAAGAGGGAATGGCCTCAAGCTCCGCCAGGGGAGATTTAGGCTGGAGAATAGGAGGAGGTTTTTCACACAGAGGGTCACTGGGCATTGGAATAGGCTGCCCAGGGAGGTGGTTGATTCACTTTCCCTGGAGGTGTTTAAGGCACGAGTGGATGAGGTCTCGAGGGACTTGGTTTAGTGTTAGATAGGAATGATTGGACTAGAAGATCCGATGGGTCCCTTCCAACCTGGTTGTTCTGTGATTCTGTGATAAGCTCTTCATCTGCCACACAGCCAACACAACATAGTATTTGGTCTACTGTAAAGTCTTCTTCCTGTCTCTCCGAACTCCACATGCATCCAAAATGCTGCCGTATCCTGGGATGCAGCAGCTGGATGTTCCTGTAGACTCGGGGGTGAGAGGTTGGAGAGCAGCCCTGTGGAAAAGGACCTGTGGGTTCTGGTTGACGGCAGTTGAACATGAGCCAACAGAGGGCCAAGCATGTCCTGGGGTGTGTCAAGCACAGAATTGCCCACTGGGTGAGGGAGGGGATTGTCCCGCTCTACTGCATGTTGGTGCTGCCTCACCCTGCATACTGGGGGCAGTTTTAGGTATCACAGGATAAAAAAGAAATCAAGCCACTGGAGAGTGTCCAGAGGAAGGCCAGGAAGTTGATGAAGGGTTTAGAGATGAAGCCACTTGGTCTGTCCAGCCTGGAGAAGAGGAGACTGAGAAGAGACCTCATCGTGGTCTACAGTTTTCTCATAAAGGGAGGAGGAGGAGCAGGTGCTGATCTCGTCCCTCTGGCGACCAATGACAGGACCCAAAGGAATGGCAAGAAGATGTTTTGGGGAGGGTGAGGTTGAATATCAGAGAAAGGTTCTACCTCCAGAGAGTGGTGGAGCACTGGAACAGCTCCCCAGGAGAGCAGTCACAGCACCAAGCCTGATAATACTCCAGAAATGTTTGGACAACGCCCAAAGACACTTGGTGTTAATGCTGGGGTTGTCCTCTGCAGGGAAAGGAGTTGGATTGAAAGATCCGTGTGGGTTCCTTCCAACTCAGGACATTCTACAATTCTAAAAATTAGATACTGTATGATATTTAAATGTGAGAAACAAGACTGGTGGCACCAGAACAAGAAGCATCATTTATGATTAAGTATTTTCTTACACAGTGCTTCAAGTTCGATATGTATGCCTTTAATGTTTTCCTTTTCATTTTAGGAGGAGCGCAAATTAAGAAGCACGTGATGTTTTTATAGGCAAGAAATTAACAGAAGCCTCATCAGACTCTGAGACAAGAGGATCTAAACTAAGGACCCAGCTACTGACCCTTTGCTTCTTTCAAAGCTTGAAGATTCATCCTCATTACAGGACGAGGAGCGGTACTCGCTCTGCTCGGTACCGTCATCTTTGTACCACGTACGGATAAAGCCAACGCTTGCTGGAACCGGTGCCAAACCAGACACGTTCTCACAGCCTGCGGGTTAACCTGGATTAATTCTGAAAACCTGAAAATGGATACACTGCAATTTGACATGTGCTCAACATGTGTGCTCAGCAGCAACTGGAAATGAAATATCTTAAATATTATCAAACGTTACATCATTAAATATAAATTAGATGGAAACAGAGGAAAGCTAAAAATTGACTAGGAGTTCAGCTACTCTAAATGGCTAATATGTCCATTTTTCACCTGAAGCCCTCTCCAATACAGTTTTGCCATTAAGCAAAAACCTAAAGAAAGGTAATCAATTCCAACTAAAAAGCACTTCTCCCGGAATGACTGCACTTCAAACCGCTGGCTGGCTGCCAGCCCCCCCCAGACAACAGCTATCAATGTTTCTGACTATCACAGGAGCACGAGGGGCCATGCATAATTGACTAGAAGATGGGCTAAAACTGTGCCCAATCAGTGTGTGATCAAAAACGCGTGGAATATTCAGCGCCACTTGATTACATGGAGGCACGTCCTTTCGCTCTCCTCATGAAATCTCTTCAAGGTCCAGAGTACTGTAATAAGATCATTACTGTCAAGCGGTACGAATCGCAGGCAATGAGTCTTGGGATAGGAAGTCATACTTCACAAGCTCCTCTTTTTTTTTTTTTTTTTTTTCTCCCCTCTCCCTCTCTTTTTTTTTTTTTTTTTTGTATTTTACTGCGTGTTGAGGCAGCAAGGCGACGAGGTGACAGATAATGATCACATCACTGTGTGGCAACTAGAAAGGCACTTTTAAGAAAGAGCACAGAGAAATCAGCTTAAGAGAAACTCAAACATTTTTTTTTTTGGCTTTTTTTTCCCCCACTCAAAAATTAAATAGAATTAAACTGTGCAGTATTCTCCTTTCATGAATTGTGATTTAATGTCATTGAATTTAATCATTTGATAGATTTTCATATTATACCAAAGCCTATTACCTCACAGACAAATGGCCAATTTTCTCCATCTCATGCTCACAAAAGAAACCTTTATTAATTTCCCTTTTTTCCCCCTCCTTTTCGGAGGTGGAGGGGGGGGGGGGAAGTGGTAGAAAATGATGAGACCTGTTCAAGTTTTCTTTTTACCCACTCCTTTCACCAGTTGCCCACTACACAGAATGCATTACATCTATCACAAGTTCCCCATCTGTAAAGAGAAAGGTGGAGGGATTGAAAACAGGAGATTAAAGGACAGAGCATAAAACAAACATGCAGGAAGCTCACCACTGAAATCTCATGCACAGCACGAATATCTGCAGTAGAGACTTCACATGGAACGATACCAAGTATCCGCTCACCGAATTTGACAGCTAATTTAAGGCAACTATTTGATTAAAACTTAGCAAAACAACACAGCTTTGAAATGACTGACTGGTCAGGAGCAGGAAATAAAAAGAAGTCTACATCACTGTTACAGGGTTGTCTTATAAACGCCTGACATCAATACCAGAGAGCATCAAAACTGCGATTGATCCAGAGCCACATTTTTTAAAAGAAGAAGGTTGCTACGATCGGACAACAGGCTGCTGCTTATGGGGAAGGAGAAGTCAGACTGGTTATGAAAAGCCCACCTACACATACAGCACCTGCATCCACAAAAGAATCAAAGAATCAGAGAATAACCAGGTTGGAAGAGACCCACCAGATCATCGAGTCCAACCATTCCTATCAAACACTAAACCATGTCCCTCAGCACATTGTCCACCTGTCCCTTAAACACCTCCAGGGAAGGTGAATCAACCGCATCCCTGGGCAGCCTCTAACAGTGGTCAATGACATGTTCTGTGAAAAAATTCTTCATAATGTTCAGTCTAAGTCTCGCCTGGTGGAGTTTGAGGCCATTCCCTCTTGTCCTGTCCACTGTCACTTGGGAGAAGAGACCATCTCCCTCCTCTCTACAACCTTCTTTCAGGTAGTTGTAGAGAGCAATGAGGTCTCCCCTCAGCCTCCTCTTCTCCAGGATAAACACCCCCAGCTCTCTCAGCCGTTCCTCATAAGGCCTGTTCTCCAGCCCCTTCACCAGCCTTGTTGCTCTTCTCTGGACTCGCTCCAGAGCCTCACCATCCTGCATCTGCCCTCCACTCCCAGGTCCCTCTCCTCCAGGCAGCTTTCTAGACAGACTTCTCCTAGTCTGTAGCTGCTCAGGGTTGTTGTGCCCCAAGTGCAGGACCTGGCATTTGACTTTGTTAAACCTCATGCATTGGACTCTCCACTTTCCTGTTAAGTATCTAGAACCTCATCCTCTTCTCATATTAGTTGGTAACCCTTTCAAACACATACCATTTGAAGGCGAATCCTCATGGCAAGATGAGGATGTCCAGCTCCACACCACATAGACGCAGGACAAGAGGGAATGGTCTCAAGCTGCACCAGCAGTGTCTCAGATTGGACATCAGGAAAAAATTCTTCACCGAAAGGTTTATCAAGCACAGGCAGAGGCTGCCCAGGGAGATGGTTGAGTCCCCATCCCTGGAGGTGTTTAAAGGACAGGTAGATGGAGGGCTTAGGGATATGATTTAGTAGTGGATAGGTACAGTTGGGCTCAATGACCTCAAAAGTCTTTTCCAACTTAGTGATTCTATGACTCCCATGGGCTCTATCATTGTGCAAGAACCAGAGGTGCACAGCACTTGTCATAGAATCATAGAACAACCAGGTTGGAAAAGACCCATCAGATCACCGAGTCCAAGCACGTGTTTCTGATATTGAAATTTGGAGTCTAAGAAACGTTGAAACATCATGCCCAGGTGACCCAACCTATCCCTTGAAAATCACAGTAGAAAGAGACTAACACCCATTAACATAGAGAAATGAGAAAAAACATGCTTGAAAACATCAGTCCTGTGACTAACTAACTTTTGAAGAACCAGAATCACAAAGGGAAACTGAGAGAAGAATCATCATTTCTTGAAGGGAAAGAACTTTAGATTTCTCAGGTTTTTGCATTTTGTCCACTTTACTTAAAGGAAATTTCCTGTGTATACTCCTCAATTTATTTAGCAAAATTGTTCACGTTACACCATTCCTATCCTCAGTTTTGGCTTGGACCTGCTTTTAAAAAGGAGTCACAAACATTTAGACAAAGAAAGAAAACACAAAGGGCATAAATATTCCTTGGCCTATAGGTTGTTATTAATTCCTAACGTCTAAGAGATCTGTAAAAAAAAAAAAAAAAAACAATCCCACCAGCATTACAAGGGAGCAGGGGAAGCATTTGGGTGCAACCAGCAAAATATGGAGGGTCTATCAGCAAATTCCCAAAAAAGACACTGTCAGACTGAAGATGCCGAGCAAATCAGCTGTACACAGCCTCTTGAATTGGAATCAGCTGGAAACATCATCTTCACTCCCATTTCCCTGGAAGTACACAGCATTAGGTACACTCAAATCCACAGACTTTACCAAACGAGACTCTCCACACCTCCCTTGTTAAACGCCACGCCTGGAAGACATTTATTTGGAGCACACAGGGTAAAGGACCCACAAATCTGTGCATTTGGGAGAGATAATCACATGATTCACTTGGATTTAAAGGCAGTTGTGGTTTCACTGCCCACTGAGACCTAGAGCAAGGATGCTGATTACACAAGGAGTATCTTACGACACTATGCTCAGATAGTTCTTAGCCTTAAGAATGTACACACAGAATCACAGAACCATAGAATCACCAGGTTGGAAGAGACCCACCGGATCTTTGAGCCCAACCATTCCTATCAATCACTAAACCATGTCCCTCAGCTATTGTAATAACAATAGTTACCCAGTACCAAAGCTACCCAATAGTCTAAGGAAACTTAACACTGACAACTTTTATTTTGTTTATAAAGAACCTGTATCTCACACCAAACCAGTATTTCCTCTGCAATGCTTTCATGACTCTTACTTCATAGAATCATAGAACAACTAGGTTGGAAGAGACCCATCGGATCATCGAGTCCAATCATTCCTATCAAACACAAACTTCTGTTATTGTCCTTGCAGTCCTGAGTAGAGGTTTAACCTATTCAGACAGTGAGACCCCAGCACAAAAACTCTGAAATTCTACGCCTTAATTTCTCTGAATTTCTTGAACCAGGTACAGAAAGTTACAGAAAACTTCTGCTTTTGCTTATTTGTGCCTCCTCCCGCAATGCAGACACCTCCTCGAGAACTTTGACACACCAAATCCTCACACTACCACCTGAACTATTCTACAGGGATTACCCATAATTGACTAAAATGTAGGGTTCTGCAATAAAAAAATGACTAACTTGCTATTTCTATGTTCTGTTCTCTGTGTACTTCTTGATTATGAGTTCTTTTTAGCATAAATGCCAAGAGCACGTCCTATAACCCAAGCATAGATCAGACCCCTTGATTTCCAGGTTTGTGCTACAGATGGCAAACCTCCACAATCAAGCTGCTGTCGTTAATCTCACATTACGTGTTGCAAATAAAAAAGCATGCCTGTAATCAACTGGCAACCCATCAACCCTCCCCTCAAAGCTGCCCTGTGCCCCCTACGGCAACTTTAGCATCACTTAGCAAGGCATGATGTAGAGAAGCAGAGCACACCACCAGGGCACAAAGTCCCTCTACCCTGCTAATCCCTCATCAGCAACCAGCAGGAGATGCCTACAACAGGCAGAACGGTGACATATATGGCAACATGCACCCATATGCACCTTCCAGAACAGTCCACGGTTTGGGGATTGCATGGCAGAGGCTGTATTCTTTATTTTGAGACCTTCATGAATTTTTCTTCTCCGTATTTCACTAATGCGGCAGTTCTGTTTTAGCTGCTTAATGTCTTCTGAAGAGAATTACTAACGATTCTACTCTTTAAAGGCAGCTTCTTCCCAATGCACCTCTGAGTTGGGCTTGATCAGCCTGGAGAACGCTCCAGGTAGACCTTATGGCATCCTTCCAGTACTCAAAGGTGACCTAAGGAAAGCTGAGGAGGGTCTCTTGATCAGGGAGTACAGGGATGGGACAAGGGGGAAGGTTTTAAGTTGAAGGAGGGGAAACTGAGATAAGATCTTAGGAAGAAATGTTTTCCTCTGTGCGTGGTGAAGCCCTGGCCCAGGTTCCCCAGAGAAGTGGCGGCTGCCCCATCCCTGGAGGGGTTCAAGGCCAGGTTGGATGGGGTTTGAAGCAACCTGATCCAGTGGGAGGTGTCCCTTCCCATGGCAGGGAATTGGAACTGGATGATCTTTAAAGTCCCTTGCAACCCAAGCCATTCTGTGATTCTATGACAGGTCTACCTGCACAAAAAGCTGAGGACAAGAAATCTTTCATAAAGTAAGTCTTCTTTCCACACCAAAAGAGCCTGTTCATTTAAACACCTTGATTCGTTAATTATATGGTGAATCATCCTAATTGTGAAGAACTTCTTCCTAATGTCTAATATAAAGTTATTCCCCTTCATCCTATCACTCAATGGCCTTATAAGAAGCCCGTCCTCAGCTTTGCTGAAGCCCCTTTCAGTACTGGAAGCTGCTCTAAGGTCTCCTTAGGGCTTTCTCTTCTCCAGGCTGAACAACCCCAAATCTCTCAGCCTGTCCTCACAGCAGAGGTGCTCCCATCATCTTGTAAACAGTAGGAACCTTTTTCATAATCAAAGTATCTCTCCTGGGCTGACAGCATAGTTCTAGGGACAGTAATGACCTAAAGCCAGTAAATAGCTAAAGTATCATTTGTTTTCACATAAAACTACTTAAAACTTCTTCCTTTTCCAAAAAAAATCAGGCCAAATCACAGTGCGGCCCTTGTACTAAGGATACACAGTGTATCCTTCTGCACTCACAACACAGAGCACTTCATGTACCAGGAGTGGGACCACTTTTTAGAGAAATGGAGAAAAAGAAGTGTTATCTTTCTCTCACTATCCGGATGTGAGTACAGCCACCACAAATTCATCCCAGGACTCATCCTTCCCAGAATCCCCTTTCCTGCCGACCACCACTGTGACACTTTTCCTTTCAACCAGGTAGGCGGAACCTGCAGCCTCTTCCAACCCTGGGCTATCAGTGGTTTTAAAGACAAGAAGGAACCTTTCAACTTGTTTAGCCTGCAATGAAACAGGTTAAAACAATAGATGAGCTTCACCTCCCTTGTCTTTCACTCCTCAGCATCAACATAAATGCCTTTCAGCAGCGAACCTTTCATGTCAGATACGCTGTGAGGACTGAGGCTGAAGGGTTCCCAACGAGTGACCTTTATGCCTTGGTTGAAAAGAAGCCTCTGAAGATCCAGCCTCTATTTTATTAATTTCTGCCCTCCTGTTTCTCAGGTGTACAGCAATCGGCCAGTGCTAAATCTCCTCCGAAGCAGTGAATGAAGTCACTGATGATCAGTAGAATTACAACCAGAGTGTTTTGACAATGAATTGGGGTTAACCTCCAAGGCGCCTGCTCTACGCTTACATCAAAACAAGCGTTTGGCATTACAGACAACAAATAAGGTCACGTATTAGCGATGATTTGTTTTACAGTTCAAACACAAGGGGGAAAAAAACTCAGCTAGATATTTTGCTCATTTTTGTTTCATTTTTAATGCCAACTAAGATCTGTTTAGTTGGGTTTTTTTTTTAAAAAAGAAATGTTTACATCCCGAGCAGTCAGAGCAGAAAAGAGCTGGATCAGGACAGACCTGTAACTCCTCTGTGGTAACCCACAAAATAATGATGCAGAGACTTAACAAACCACACTCCTAAAACCTCCCTAAACCTTGGCTTGTTTAACTCCAGACTGGGAGATGATCAGCAAAGCAGAATTTGGGTTTTTCAGTGTGTGCAGTATGAAATCCAGCAAAATGCTGTTTGCTGAAGCTTCTGAAATGTTTAATGCACAGGAGAACCACACAAATGACACTACGATCAACAAACTGCACATGAACAGAATTTGGCAGAAATTCAGAATTACAAAACTGCTCATCCCCCCAACATGCACGTTCCCAGCTATTGGCTTGTAATTCAAACCTTGCCTGTTCCAAATAAATGCTGCTTTTTTCATTCAACATTGCAGTCAAAATGCTGGGTTTTGTATCAATATCACTTTAAATATTGCAGAATACGTTTTAAAACTATGGAACTTTTACTTTCTAAAACATTAAGCACTTGAGAGACCAGAACTAGAAACAAAACCTGCTCTCACTAAACTGTTCACTGAAATACTGCACAACAGGACAGAAACATGCTGCCCTCCGCATGACACCAGCCTGCGCTTGGGTTCTTAACTTTTTTATATGTATTTTTTAAAGGGAAAAAGGTTTATTAAGATACCTTTTTTATCACCAGGACACTGCTTCTGCCACAATGCAAGCGCTGGCTGAGCATGTTATCTTGGGTTGGTGTGTTCATCATGTGTAGTAAAGCAGTAATGCAAAATCTGGGGATAAAAATAGCTGTTCCTAAATTATTGATGTCTGGGGATTTTATTTTTTTCCACTGTTATGTGCTTCACAGGCACAGCAGCATCCCAGAGCAGGCTACACACACAGGTTTTGACAGGAATGGTTGGACTCGATGATCCAGCGGGTCTCTTCCAACCTGGTTGTTCTATAATTCTATGATTCTATTCTAGGTAGGGTGCTGGGATGGGCTTTGCAGTTGACACAGGGCTAGAGGGTCAAGCAGCTTTTAAATGACTTAGCTTAATACACGGTGATACACTGAGGCCACAGGACTATGATGACAACTCTTCCGTAATGCTAGCACTAATGCTTTATTTCTTTTTTCACACATTCACTCATAGAATCATAGAATCACCAGGTTGGAAGAGACCCACCAGATCATCGAGTCCAACCATTCCTATAAAAACACTAAACCATGCCCCTCAGGACCTCATCTACCCGTGCCTTAAACACCTCCAGGGAAGGCGAATCAACCACCTCCCTGGACAGCCTATTCCAATGCCCAATGACCCTTTCTGTGAAAAACTTCCTCCTAATCTCTAGCCTAAATCTCCTCTGGTGGAGCTTGAGGCCATTCCCTCTCGTCCTTTCCCCTGGCACTTGGGAGAAGAGCCCAGCTCCCTCCTCTCTACAACTTCCCCTCAGGTAGTTGTAGAGAGCAATGAGGTCTTTCCTCTCAGCCTCCTCTTCTCTAGGCTAAACACCCCCAGCTCTCTCAGCCGCTCCTCATAGGGCCTGTTCTCCAGCCCCTTCACCAGCCTTGTTGCTCTTCTCTGGACTCACTCCAGAGCCTCAACATCCTTCTTGTGGTGAAGGGCCCACAACTGAACACAGGATTCAAGGAGCAGTCTCATCAGTGCCTAGTACAGAGGGAGAATAACCTCCCTGGACCTGCTGGTCACACCGTTTCTGATACAAGCCAGGATGCCATTGGCCTTCTTGGCCACCTGGGCCATTGCTGGCTCATGTTCAGTTGGCTGTCAACCAACACCCCCAGGTTCCTCTCTTTCTGGCAGCTTTTTAGATAGACTTCTCCCAGTCTGTAGCTCTGCATAGGGTTGTTGTGCCCCAAGTGCAGGACCCGGTATTTGGCCTTGTTAAACCTCATGCCATTAGACTCAGCCCAGCGCTCCAGCCTGTTTAGGTCCCTTTGCAGAGCCTCCCTATCCTCGAGCAGATCAACACTTCCACCCAGCTTAGCGTCATCTGCAAACTTGCTAAGCGTACACTCATCTCACAATATCTTCTTACTGAAATAAGAACTTTTCCATGAATACCTATGTGCCTACTCATACTATAGTGAAGCTTGTAATTATTTACAGCTACTTTGAAGAGATTAGGTTAAAATAACTAGGATGACACGATCACCAGGAATAACTTCAGTGGAGTTCTGACATGGGCAACATCTATTTTCCTGCAGTAGAGAACCTGATTATCCTGTAACAGACTGGAAAGCACTTTTACTTGAAGAAGTTTTGGTGGCAGCTTAGTTCTGCGCATTACTTCAAGCAACACAATCTATACAGGGACCTTGACATCTAATAGATTTGACTCCAAAGGTTACAAACTCTTTAATAGGGGAACAGTTTTGCCCTTGCTGCAGCTGCAGGTCAAGATATTTGATTTCACGCCGTCCTTGCAGAGAAAAGGGAGTGACGATGCTGTGACTTTTTGTGCTGGGAAGGTTTCTGAACATGCTGTCCTCTGACAATGTCAGAAGGTTTCTTCCAAACCATGAAAAGCAAAAAAAAAAAAAAAAAACCAAAAACCAAGAGCACCAAGTATAAATATATCCCTTCAACATGTTGTTCAATTCAACGTATTCTAAATAAGTATTAGCGTTAACAATGTCAAGCCCATCTGTCAAATGAAGAATTCAAACTCAACAGTTCATTCTTTACCTCTGGTTCATTGTTCCCACTAGATTTCCAAAATTCCTAATTGACTTTTTTTTTTTAATACATGGTTAGAGACATTTCCTTTTGTCGAGTTCAGCCTGGTCACAGCACTCTTACTAGAACCCTGCACCTAAGGAAGCACGAGCTAAAATTGGCTGGAGAAGAAGACTATGCACAGAGACGTGAACAGAGTCAAATCCTTTCAGTGCACAATCACAGAATCATTAAGGTCAGAAAAGACCTCTAAGATCATCCACTCCAATCATGCCCAACACCACCGTGCCTACCAAACCATGTCCTGAAGTGGCATGTCAGGCAAAACACAAGGACACCAAGGAAAGACCTCATTACTCTCTCCAACTACCTGAAAGGAGGTTGTGGAGAGGAGGGAGCTGGGCTCTTCTCCCAAGTGACAGGGGACAGGACAAGAGGGAATGGCCTCAAGCTCCTCCAGGGGAGGTTTAGGCTGGACATTAGGAGGAAGTTTTTCACGGAAAAGGTCATTGGGCATTGGAATAGGCTGCCCAGGGAGGTGGTTAATTCACCTTCCCTGGAAGTGTTTAAGGGATAGGTAGATGAGGTGCTGAGGGACATCGTCTAGTGTTTGATAGGAATGGTTGGACTTGATGACCCGATGGGTCTCTTCCAACCTGGTTGTTCTATGATTCTATGAAAGCTTAGGGTGAGACACCGCAGGGAAAATGCACATTTTTTTCCATGTATCATACACTGCATTTCAGTTCACAGCTGAAATTGCTTCCAATTTACACAAGAGATCAAGTTTTCAGGTGTTATACTGATTCAGAGACCACTGCCAGGAGCTGCATTTCCCTAATTCGCTTTGTCATTGTGGCTTTGGGATTGCTGGAAGGGGCCAGTAAGTCTTGGGAAAAGTCTGGCAAGTGTTTTGGCTTTTTGCACCTTGTCCCACCCTCCTGGACCCAAGTCCGCACACAGTTGAGAAACCAGAGGAAAGCAATGGAGATTTGCTTGTTGATAACAGTACAACCAAGAAATTTGACTAAACCCTGGGTTTTCACCCACAGAAAACAAATTAACATATTTTCATTTCCAACTTAACTACAGCTCACCTTCAAAACTGAGATTCAGAATAATGATTTCAGTGCTATAAAACAGGCATGCGAACACACAAGCTTTAGAAATACCTTCACCAGTTTATCTCAGGAAAAAAAAAAATCCTATAATTTCTCAGTAAACTGGGGTTCATCACTAGCTACAAGCCAGAATGTGTACACCGAGAGTTGAGGTGCTAGACTGTGCAGGAATGCACAGGGAAAAGGAATTACTTTACCAGGGGCAGAGAACAAATCTTTGTGTTAAGAAGAGTCCTCAAGAAACCAGAAAAGGTCCACCCTGTTCAAAAGTTCTTTGGAAAGCAGTGACGAAAAAGAATGTGCAACACATTCGCTGAGAAAACACAGAGTTTAGGAAGTCTTCTGAGTCACTAATCACATGCGCTACTCTCTCGGCAAGTCCTGTTCCTCCGTTCCCTCTGCATGAAAGGGAACACAGAGCAAGGCTTGTGGCACCTACACTGCTGGGAGAGAAGATCAATTAACGGTGCTCTGCCTGCAGCCACCTTGCAGCTCCGTGACTGAAGAAGAGGATTCATCTATCTCCCTGGGAGCAGCAAGCAATGCTGGCCCTGTTGCCAAGAGCTCTTGGGCAGCAAAACAGAATCATAGAATCACCAGGTCGGAAGAGACCCACGGGATCATCAAGTCCAACCATTCCCATCAATCACTAACCCACGTCCCTCAGCACCCTGTCCACCCGTTCCTTAAACCCCTCCAGGGAAGGTGAAATACTTGCGAAGTGTGGTTGATCTAGAGGTGATGCCGAACGATGGCCACACCTTGGGTTTCCCATAGCTCCTAAAATCTCAGAGAAGGAGGGAAGGCAGGTGCCAGCTGGCATAACCACGAAGTCTTAAAACAATAACAAGAGCAGGAAAATAAACACTGCAAAAGGTGTTTCTGTGAATAGTATTTCCAAGAATGCTCTTGAAGTTTTCTACATGTTTTCAAGGTTCAAAACCTCCCAGTTGTCACTAGCTGATCCACTAAATGCAGCAGCACAAGAGCACCAAAACAGACCGGGCTCTGAGAAGCTATTCCTCTTTGAAACACAGCATCGTATAATTCTGCTCGGAGCAACTTTGGACAGCATGGTGAGAAAAACACTGCTGGTTGCTGGCACCTTGCCTAATGTAAGCATTCCTGCTGTTACCCTCAAAAACACTGAGAGATTTTTGCAGCGAAAAGTTCTGTACGTAGAACTAGCAAACTTCTCTCCGCTTTTCACTGCACTGGAAAAATTTCACAAGAATCTGTTTTTCCAAAATAGGAATTGAATTTTAATTTTCATCCAACTGCAGCAGTGCTGCTTCGGTATTTGTTGCTGCAACCGTTGTCTCAGAAAACCTGTAGAAAGATAAACCAAGTAAGATGAAAGGATCAGTCCCAGAAAGAGAGGGCTGTGCAGGTGCAGACAGTGTGGAGAAAGAAGAATCAGTGTGACCTTTATGGAAGGGCATAAAAGAGATGAGCATCAGGTCTCTGGAATTAGTGAATCACCCTGGGCTCACTAGTGTCCATCATCGTGATATCTGAATACTTGGGCAGAGGTCAATGATCAAAGCAGGCGCGTTCAAGGAGAGAAAGAGACCACAAAGTGCAGCAAAAATGCTAGAGTTTGCTAAAGATCAGATTTAAACCTCACCGAGCACCTAAGCTGTGCTACAGACAAAAATGAAGGAAGCCAGTATTTGTGTTTGAAAGCTGACAACCAAAACGTGCCTGGACCCAAAGGAAGGCAACATAAACTCTGGAATTAGCCCAGTCATTTAACTCTGATCCACTGTTAACTGTCTGAGAACAGCTACTGAAGGAGAATCCTCCTCCTCCTCCTCTTCACAGCGAGCTCATGATTTCCAGAAGGAAGGAAGAGATGTTTCTCCGATGATTATCGCTACAGTTTCCGTATCTCATTTTCAATGTCACCTGCTGTATCTCAAACACTTGACAGAAGTTGCCAAGGCAAAGCATGCATCTCTCAGAACACCTTCCTTTTACTGTTTAATTTGGACTTGTGGTCTTCAGTAATCCTCAGAGGGTTTAAATCTATGCTCATGGCAAGTGTGGAGGAAGAAAAATCAAAAAGCAAATCTTTCAGGTCATTGGATGGATTTGTAGACGAGCACGGGAGAGCAAGGAAATAAGCCTTTTTCTGACGAAAGACAGAATTACTGAACTGAAAACTGCATTGAATTGCAAGACAGATGTGAAAATGCTACATACGACTACTTGGATTAAAAATCCCTAGCAGCCTGAAGCCTGTCAGACCCAAACCCCACTAGCAGTAGCCTGGCTTGTGACACAGTTTGTCCCAGGACTGGAGTTATTCCTCACCATTCAGCACCACAGCAAACTCGGAGAGATGAACACTCACTGTCTGGTCAACCACAAAGCATCCCAAATGGAACATCCAATCTGCACCAAGGCACTGGTGAGACTTCTTCTTGAATCCTGTGTTCAGTTGTGGGCCCCTCACCACAAGAAGGATATTGAGACTCTGGAGCGAGTCCAGAGAAGAGCGACAAAGCCGGTGAAGGGGCTGGAGAACAGGTCCTGTGAGGAACGGCTGAGAGAGCTGGGGGTGTTTAGCCTAGAGAAGAGGAGGCTGAGGGGAGACCTCATTGCTCTCTACAACTACCTGAAAAGAGATTGTGGAGAGGAGGGAGCCGGGCTCTTCTCCCAAGTGACAGGGGACAGGACAAGAGGGAATGGCCTCAAGCTCCACCAGGGGAGGTTTAGACTGAAGATTAGGAAAAAAATTTTCACAGAAAGGGTCACTGGGCCCTGGAACAGGCTGCCCAGGGAAGTGGTTGATTCACCTTCCCTGGAGGTGTTTAAGAGATGGGTGGACGAGGTACTAAGGGACATGGTTTAGTGTTTGATAGGAATGGTTGGACTCGATGATCTGGTGGGTCTCTTCCAACCTGGTTATTCTACGATTCTATGATTCTAAGGTGAGTACCGGAAAATACAAAGGTTGCAGGTACCTACATGCCAGGATTTGGAAAAACCGCAAGCCCAACCCTTTGCCAGACTTTCATAGGAAGAACTTCTTGGGAATCCACAATCATTGTTACTTTTTCTGACACACCTTTCTTCTAAAGGACAGGGTCCTCCAGCATGCCTCACTGCTTCCTCCTTCAGCTGAAGGATGAGGCCTACTGTCCCAGCTGCCTGCTGTCCCCTCCCAACCTTGCCAAGGATTGAGGGGCCAGTAAGATCACTTGGCTGCTGCAGGATGCCCAGACTCTCTCTCACAGACGGCACAAATGCTTCGTGGAGAGTCGTGACTCTGTCCCTGTGGCCCATTGCTGTCTTTTTTCAATGGGTTGTGCTTTAAAAGAGATGCTAGAAAAATAAGTAATTTCTCAAGTACTGTGGCCCATCCACGACAGATGACTGGGAGCCCCAAGCCAGAAAAAAACTGCCCATCTCACAAGACATGTAAGAAGAGGCAGGTCAAAGCCAGCTGATGGGCTAATGTGGAGACACAAAGACTGTAAAAGCAGGTGTTGGCTCTCATTGCTACTTTTAAGGGCCTCTTTGAATTACTTGGATGCCGCTTCTTAACCTTACGGAAGCAAATTTATCCCGTTTATGAGAAAGGGGACAGTTTTGTTGAGTTCTCTCAAAAGGATTTCAGACCGGCACGGTATGATGTTGACAAGGAGAAGAGCAAGAGAAACAGAGAAGGACGAAGGAGCACGTACTCCCCACTCTTGTTAGAACAGGGATTTCACGGACAAGATGCACAACTGCCAATCCCCCACTGCTCGCTGCAGGTCGTAAGTCCACACTCGCAGACCAGGACCACACAGGCTCCAGCGACTTGTAAAATCCATCTCCCCAGGAGAAAGAAAACATACATGTATTAACTACTTAGAAAGAGACTTTTCAAAGGCTCTTGATATCCAGCTGGTCTTGATTCATATTGACTTCAACAAAATATTCTTGGACCAATGGTGAGCGCTCTGAAAAACCCCTTCTATAACTTGTCCCTGAGGTAGGAAAATAAGTGGTGTAAAAGGGATTGTTAACAACAACCAAAAAAGACAAATTAAAAATGAAAGGTTAAAATAAAATTTGGCTTCAGGCCATAAACTCGGGGGAAACTAACAGCAAAGATACTTAAATGACTGGAAAGAGAACGCAACAGGAGCTATTATGAAAAAAAGCTGATGGCTTTTAAAAAAGGATTTGTATAGATAGCCGGGGAAATAAATTCCGAGCGTGACAGAAGTGCAATTGAGAAATTAAATAAATGGAAAATAAGGATGACTAAGTAATAGTTAACATGCCCCTTCTCAGTTGTATACTATTATCACATCTATTTTTAATGTCCCTTCAGCTGTCCGCAATTGTCATCCTTCTTTCAGAACTTGTTCCAACGCTCTTTGATACTGAATTAGCTGTTTTTCACTCTCCGATGCTTACAACCGCATCTTTTTCTTACTCAACACTCCCCTTTTCTGACAATGTTGTTCCATTGTCTCCGTTTTTCATCTCTCCTTATGTGTTGACTCCCCAGTTTCTGAGCTTTCCAACTACCCTTGTTCATCTTTTTTTTCTGGAGCTCTTTTGGTTGAATCCTAGCATGTTTCTTTTCTTCTTTTCTAAAGATACAAGCATGTTTTATATCATATCTGGCTACTATACACATTGTTACCCCTTCAGAAGGGCATTGAACAGCTATAGCAACGTTCACGTTGGAAATAGTAAGCTAACCTAAGGGAAAAAAGAAGTTCTTTTTGGCTTTTGCTTTCTGGTTCTTAAAAAAGAACCCAAACATTTAAACTCTCCCCTTTTCCTTTTTATCCTCAAATAACACAATCTTTCCATGAGCAGCTGAATATTCAAACAATAACAGGCATCAGAAGCATTGGCGATTCTAGAACCCAGGATGAGTTTAAGCGTAAGATTTAATACTACTGAAGAAATACACAAGTTCTAATGTGAAGTGTGGGTTTATTGAGTGAACCTGACTTTTTCTTTCTTTTTTAACTTCACAAGTCTGCCTTTTCCTTACCTTTGCGGCTAACAATGTTCCATACCAGCTTGGGTACATGTTTTTATTGATTAAAAAATCGGTTCGAAACATTTTCAGACAGCTGAATTCACCATCACGATGTCTCCGATTATTTCACTTCATCATTCAAAGAGTTCCCTATTAATTTCCCTACTCTCCTTTCATTCTGCATGCAAAGCATGTACGTATAGTTGAGTATATGAGTATATTGAGTTGAGTAAATGTGCAGTTGGGTTGTACTTAACAGTGTTTTTTGGAATGATATTTTAAAAATTCAGACTTCCACCACGGAGTCAACTTACCTTCAGCTGTGCCCGAGATCCCATCGGCTTTGAAATTGCTCGTGCTTTTCTTCCTGCGGTGCTTCTTTCTGTTGGCGTGAGGTGAAGGAGGTGGATCGAGTTTGGGGCTCGTCGTACTGGATACGCTTGGGCTTGAACAGACCGAATCTCCTAAGCCGGTATCTGCAGTTTAGGGGTAAAAAAAAAAAAAAAAAAAAAGAAGAAAAACTAAAAATATTGCATACTTTCAGTTAATGATTTCTAGAATCCAAGATATAACCCCTGCTGGCTGTTAACAGCTGACTTCTTGAGGTCACTGACTTCCACAGGCTACAGGAGAGCTTCCTAAAAATATCTATTACTGTTTCAAAAAGGTACAAAAAAAAAAAAAAAGCAATTTGGCTTAAGTTCTGATTCAAGTCCTATTAAATCAACAGGACTCTGCATCAATTTTAGAAGCAGGTCAGCTGGAACACACAAAACAATGGGAAATCACTTTATTGCTTCCAAGTGCTGTTTCTTACAAAGTTCTTACTGATGCTCAAATTAAGTCCTGAAACACTAGGACGTTTTAATACACAAAGGCAACCCAACATCCTCTGAATGCTATCTGCCTTCATTAATATTAGAGACAGACACACATAGAAAAGGTTGTAATGGCAATGAAGGTGGGAAAAGGAGATGTGACTGTCCAGTACAATTGAATATTGTGTGACAATGGGTACGTCAGTGTCTGCTCCCAATCAAAACCAATAAACGCATGTTCATCAGTTTGGTTTCCCACTGCAGTAGCTATCACAGAACCACAGAATCATAGAATCATAGAACAACCAGGTTGGAAGAGACCCATCGGATCATCGAGTCCAACCATTCCTATCAAACACTAAACCATGTCCCTCAGGACCTCGTCCACCCGTGCCTTAAACACCTCCAGGGAAGGTGAATCAGCCACCTCCCTGGGCAGCCTATTTCAATGCCCAATGACCCTCTGTGTGAAAAACTTCCTCCTCATCTCTAGACTAAATCTCCCCTGGCGGAGTCATAGAATGCTTTGGGTTGCAAGGGCCCTTAAAGACCAGTTCCAACCCCTATCTCTATAAGCGTAACATACGACAATTCAATGACAGAGTCATTTTTTCCACTCCTACCACTGAGCTTGGTTAATCAAATCAAAACTAAGGTCTATGACCCGCTCTTTCGTCAGGGGAGACCCACAGTCCCCTCCTGGGTCCACGCAACTGTTGGTAATACAAGAACACCTTCTCTTCGAGTAGTTCTCTTCTTCGAGTAGTTCTCTTCTTTTGCAGTCAAGAAATGTCTTAACAGCAATATTTAACAAAAGTTTAGGGAATGAAGACATACTTGAAATTCCAGTCTCCAAATGGGTCCTTTAGCAAACTTAAGTTGCTAAACTGGGTCCTTTAGTAACCCTAATCCAGCATTGATCCTCAAGGCTGGTAATATAATTTAGGCTGAACTACAACCAATCTTTTGGCTACGATTAGTGCTAAAAGCATTTCTATTTTGATGGTTCAGTTCTGTTTTTAACGATGAAATTTAACATAACATCCTACACTCTTCTTGAAGTGCCTGTTGCCATTTAAAGCGAAGCTGCTCCCAGAACCTTGGGTAGATACCAGATTGCACTTAAGTGTGATTCTCGGATTTCACTAAAGAAAGTGAATTTGGATGTTTGAAACACGTCAAGTCAAAGACTATTTAAAAAAAAAGGAACTTTTAATTTATTTTTGAGTAATTAAATTGCCACGCAACTACCTATTTGACAAAAAAATGCCACTCTTATTTTGGCTTTTTATAATTAAAATTTACTTACTAATTACTCGCTAAACACAGTTGTGCTGTAAGTTATTAGTGGCGGATAAATTACGTAGCTAATTGCCTGGCAATAGAGATCAAATTAAACGTATGCTTTATATTAGGGATTTTTGTGCTTTTTCCTATGTGCACTATTTTGAAACCAATCATCAAGTACTTAACCACAAAAGGAATCATGGGAATATATTTTGATAGGAATGGTTGGATTCGATGATCTGGTGGGTCTCTTCCAACCTGATGGTTCTGTGATATTTACGGTATAGCAGATTTTAAGTACTTGATGCAAGAACGTTTAAAGAGTTTGCCTGGCAAGGATCTGATGTCTCTCCAGGTGAAGAGGTAGGCAAACCCTGAGGAGAATTCATGCCAGTGCTCAGCATGTTCTTGGGACACGGATACCTTTTGCTCCTTGGCACTGAAAGAAGAGAAGATGCAAAAGAAGACGCTGGCAATACTGACAGTGTTAGCTTAAGGGTTGGACTTGATAATCTCAAAGGTCTTTTCCAACCTAAATGATTCTGTGATTCCGTAATCCAAAGGCATGATCGCAGGTGGAAGTTGGTTACTGCCAGTCCTAAATACTGATGCTGATTTGAGACTTGAGAAGGCTTCATATGTTGGGTATGTAAGGAGAGAAGTCACACAAAATCACAGAATCATAGAACAACCAGGCTGGAAGAGACCCATTGGATCATCGAGTCCAACCATTCCTATCAAACACTAAACCATGTCCCTCAGCACCTCATCTACCTGTGCCTTAAACACCTCCAGGGAAGGGGAATCAACCACCTCCCTGGGTAGCCTATTCCAATGCCCAATGACCCTTTCTGTGAAAAACTTCCTCCTAATGTCCAGCCTAAATTTCCCCTGGCGGAGCTTGAGGCCATTCCCTCTTGTCCTGTCCCCTGGCACTTGGGAGAAGAGCCCAGCTCCCTCCTCTCTATAACCTCCTTCTGTTACAACAAAGAGATGGGAAATTGCTGTGTTGAGCCAAGTCACCTTCGAAGCCAGGAACTGCAAGGAAGGGGCCCATCTGCGGCTCTAAGTTCTGCCAAAGGGTACCAACAATCCGTCTCACTGACTTTCATTTGCTTGCAAAACTCCAAAAACTCCATAATCGTCAAGAAAAAATCCCAGTGAGGACACAAGCCAGGAAGCCTTGCTCACATCTAACACAACTTCTCCCAGTGATTCCCTGACAGAGAGGTCTCATTTTCAGCTTCTGCTTTAACAAGAATTATCCCATTTTACTCAAGGGGAGATAAAAAAAGAACCCAGGAAAAAAACAGTTCTATCATCCTTCCCCAGGCCTTACCAAAAATATTGTTTCCAAATATTTGTGATTCCAAGACAGGTGACGAAGTGCTTGGGTATGAGGGGGTATGTTCATCGTCACGTGCAACGCTGGTGCCAACCATGACGTCCCAAACCCATAACATGGTAAAGAAACCCCACCCCACATAAAGCCAGAGGACACGGCTTTCTTTTTCCTTGTTAAAAGACGCTAAGGTGAATCCATAGGCTCACTGGGGCTCAGTATAATTTCTAGGCTATAAATAGCATCAACAAAACCTGCTCGTGAGCTCTGAAAAATGAAGACGCTTGCAGACGTACAGACTGACTACCGGCCTCAAAAAGCTGAAGAATTAACC
Source organism: Coccyzus lansbergi (assembly GCA_033558105.1). NCBI lineage: Eukaryota > Metazoa > Chordata > Aves > Cuculiformes > Coccyzidae > Coccyzus > Coccyzus lansbergi. The sequence goes on from JAUMJK010000048.1 coordinate 376,381, forward strand.
TCCCCTGGTAAATCCTTGTGACTCGCAGCCCTTTCCTGGTAATAACCTGCCGTCCTTGGGTCAAACGGCTCTGAAGTGAAGAGCCCGAAGCTTTCCCTCCCCCTCAACCAGAGAAGAAATGCGAGTCACTCGTAAACGGGTACTGAGTTGATATTGTTGGTGTACTAATGCTCCGTATTCCCGGTTTCGGAGACCACCCTTTGAAGATGGGAGTTATTTAACATTCTCCCGGTTTAAAATATGAGCAATCAAAAGGCAGTAGGCTTGCACGCTGTGCTTTCCCATTTCCCACTACTTCTCTTGCCTGACAAGGTATTCTTCAAATTGAAAAGAGGGCTCCTGAAAGCCCGGGCTTCAGAAAACTGTAAATGAGTTCAGGCTCCAGCCTGCTGAATGCAATTTCATACTCCTGACTGGATACAAATAATGCATTTTATTTGGTATCAATTACCACGCCTGAGAACAGACGAGCATTGGCGACACTATTAAATACAGCTAAAAACAAATAAATAAATAAATGAAAAAGAGGCAAGGCAAAAGGCAAGCCAAATTAAAAAAAGCAAGCGCCTCATTACTCCACATCTAAACCAGCTTTGACAGAGGCACTGGAACTCATAAGACGCGTTTCACTAGGTTGGGATGGGCTGTTTTGCAGCCATCCCGCGCGTTCAATGTCAGCCATTAGTTCTTCCCAATCGGGCATCAATGTTCAACGCACACCCGAAAAAATATATAATACTGGTAATAATAATAACAATCTGCAGCCTCTCCGAGCTTCAATACTTGAAGTATGAGTCAAAGAAGCAGTTTCACTTTTCACTCGGGAAGATGACAAGCATGACTAGAGGGGGAATAAAATAACATTCAGTTCGCATAAATATCAAGCGGGCTGCTTGAGACTGATGGGCCAGGAATGTATTCTTAGCCATCATTCTGGCAGACAGGCCCAAGGACACTCATAACTTATTTTACAATCATTTAGTTTCAGCTCAAGTGGAAAACGTGACAACTTATCTCTGCTGACAAGATGCCATATCGAACCTTACAATTAACTCTCCCACGATTATCTGCCCAGCCCATCATTAGCTTTGCAGGTTTTGATGGACTGTACGTGCAGCTTTCCTTGATGATGGTCATCGCTTGCAGGGTGTGTAGCAATATTCTACAACATTAAGGACAAAACTCTCCCTTTGCCACGCAGCTGGGGTTGTCCTGACAGGCACATCCCTGCTTCTGCAACTGCTGGGCCACGTTTCTGAAGTGACGTGTCACAACCAGCTGCTGAAAAATGTCTTCTCCTCCAAAACGGAGCATCGCCGTGCTCCAGCCTACACCTGCCGCTGCCTGCAACCTACAGAAGTGACCTAGAGATGCCCAGGCTCTCTCCTGGCAAACGGCCAGCCCTCCCCTCCCTGCCCTCCTCTCCCCAGTACAATCATTAACTCCTCTGAGAGCTGACAGGAGCTACGTCCTTGCAGTTGTGCACTCGTGATGCGATAAGGAGGACAGCGTGAATTTCACACGCATGTTTGGTGACTTTCCATACCACGTTTCTCATAAAAAATGTGACTTTCTAGCTTCACAGTATCATGAGATAACGCCTAGCTTATACCAAGGCATAAGAGAGCTTCTACCCAAAGCCGTATGACAAAGCACGTTTCAGAAAATGCAGTCAATTCAGAGTATATTGAGGGCGAGTTTACATCTAGGCAAGTTATTTGGGGCCATTTAAAACCGCACAGTATCTCAGACCATATCCAGGAGCAACAAGTGACACCTGATAACCAAACCCCATAAGTTATCAAGAGCTGGGATATTAAACCCCCACCACTCTGTGGTTAGCATGGTGATTTTTTTCTCTACAGGCGCTTGACACGTGGGAAAAGACCAAGATTCTGATTGTTCCAAGTCTGACCCTTGTCTGCTAGAAATGACGAACACAAATAAAAGCCAATGCAGTCGTTATTCCACAAAGCGGGTCCCATGCCAGACTCTACCCTAGATTTATTTTATAATTACAGGCATAAGAGAAATTCCTTTCAGTTATGACAAATCCTGTAGGAGAAATGAAAGCCGGGAGGGAATAAGTATGTTGTCTACCACTACAACCCAGAATGATGAGACCAAACATCAAATGAAAAAAGAAACCAACCGATCCTCAAGGGCTGTGCTTCTGTGCTTTATTTGCCATCTGAAACCCTTATGTTTGATATCCTCCTGCAGCATTACATGATGTTTGTAAAACCTACCATTCTGCATCAGTCCCACGTCTTATCTCTTATTATTTGCAAGCCGCGTGTGCTCCAGAAACAAATCTCAAGGACAACTCCATCTGTGCCCTCTAAGGATGTCACGAGACCCCTCCGGGATTTGGAAAGGGTAAGAAATCCAACTCAAACCCAGCCTGGTGCATCTAGAATGAGACACAACTGACCTGAATCCCGAACTCCCAAGCACCTGCTCAGAGAGCATCTTGGGTTTGGATTGAAGTCATTTCTCCTTCACCACTTGCAGTGCTCACACAGCTGAGCTATAGAGGCCAGGAACCAAGGATGCGAAGAATACGAGGGCAGATAAGCAGGCATAAGTCCCCCCAGCCAGGAGAAAAGGCCCAGGGGTGCAAAAAGCATGAGGAAAAGAGGCAATATGTAAGGTACTGGAATAGCACAGCACAAAAGCTGAGCTACAAAAATCTGAGAGCGGAGCTTCATCTTTGGCCCACGGCTCCTATTCTCTCTCATACACACACAACCCTCTCTCCTGGGTAACCATTTGCAGTGGAAACAAGAATATTCTGACCTCTTCTATCTTCGTGCCTTTTGATTTATTTCATATTTTTGTCAAATCACCTATTTACAAAAACTTGAAACAAACTCAACAGGTGACGCTATTCTCCACAGACCAAAGTCAAGCTTTATCTGGTTTACATTTTTCTTGCATCTTCTTGTTAAATTTTTCCAACAGGCTTTCAAAGTGAAATTAGACTTTTTTGTCAGGTCCAGCTCCCCAACGCGGCCTTATTCTCAAGTGGCTGGAGATTGATTAATTTGGGTTTTTGATTTGCCGAAGTGACAAGGAGTCAGACGTTACAAAAGTGGGACTGGTGAATGGGATCAATTAAAGAGCAGAAGCAGCAACACAATTAAGAGCGCCAGGTTCAAGGGGAAAAAGAAAGCGCTGATGACGAAAACAACAGCAACAGCTCTGCCTGCAGCAGGAATCTTTGCCGCGACCCAAGGAAGGCTGAATCCAAAGAGGGTGTTTCAGAACTTTGACTATGCCATTAGTGCTGAAATGAAATAAGGCAAGGATGTCGGTAGCTGGTGGACTGAATAATAAAAAAATAGCTGGACACTTTCATCTTCTACACGTGTGTTTTAAATAGAGGCGAAAAAAGCAATCCTTTTATTTAAACAGGGGAAGCAATAGACTAAAACCATCTGTAGTTGTATTTCAGACCCATTTCCCTGAGCTGAGATTTTTCTGGCTGTGAAATCCAATGCTCTACAGCTTCCCTTTACAGCTATTACCATAAATGTTCTATCAAGTTCTTTATATTCCTCCTCGGCCTCAAACTGAAGTTAAAGGGATGCTGCAATTGCACAATGACTGCAGAAGGCTGGATGTACAGGATTGACATTCAAATCCTGTCAGAACTGCAGCTTGGCAGAAGTCCGTGGATGACAATAAATACTGGGAGTCGGGGAGAAGGGGTGGCACGAGATGACAGAATAAAAAAGGCAAATATTTTCCAAGTACATAGAGCTCACACCTTTGGTAGGAACAGGCGCATCCGGTCATCGTTTGGCTGAATTCAGCTTGGATGAACAAGCTATCGAGGGCTTAAATTAACCTGCTGTACTGAATGAAATTAAAAGGAAGCTCTGAGCAGAACTGGGGGATGGAGATGAAAGAGCCTCAGGAGTATTCTCTTTCCACGGCGTCTACCATTTTTCCAGCCTTGCGCCTAAAGCCTGTAAATCACAAAGCTATCCTGTCACAGACAGAGAGCCCCCACCGAATGCCCAAGTCACTGCTTCCTTTCCTCTAACAGCATCTCAATTAAATCATAGAATCACAGAACCATAGAACAACCAGGTTGGAAGAGACCCACCGGATCATCGAGTCCAACCATTCCTATCAAACACTAAACCATGTCCCTCAGCACGTTGTCCACCCGTCCCTTAAACACCTCCAGAGAAGGTGAATCAACCACCTCCCCGGGCAGCTTCTGCCAGGGCCCAATGACCCTTTCTGTAAAAATTTTTTTCCTAATGTCCAGCCTGAACCTCCCCTGGCAGAGTCTGAGGCCATTCCCTCTCGTCCTGTCCCCTTACACTTGGGAGAAGAGGCCAATACCCTCCTTTCTAGAACCTCCTTTCAGGTAGTTATAAAGAGCAATGAGGCTCTCTATATGAAATAAGAAAAACAAAGCTTCGTTCTTGACAAAAAAACCCAAACCCTCCCTGCTGTTGGAGGGTCTGGGCTGTAGCACACCTGGTGCAAGGCAGAGCCGAAGGCATGTTTCGCATCACAGGATTGTTTCCACTCGGCAGCTTAAGAAGCCCCTTTGTGACAAGCAAGGGACATCATCCACAGACTTGTGAGGGCCAGCTGGTCTCATGGAAGTGAGGCACGGGTATCGGAAGGATCAGCTTCAAGAATTTTGGAGACAGGAAGGCCCTTGTTACAATCTCCCTTACCTAGAGAAAAGGCAAAGTTACCTCCAGCTCATTTAGGCTGAACATCAGGAAAAAAAATTTCACAGAAAGGGTGATTGGGCACTGGTAGAGGCTGCCCAGGGAGGTGGTTGAGTCACCTTCCCTGGAGGGGTTTAAGGCACAGGTGGATGAGGTGCTGAGGGACATGGTCTAGTGCTTGATAGGAATGGTTGGACTCGATGATCCAGTGGGTCTCTTCCAACCTGGTGATTCTATGATTAACACATAATGTTCAGCCATGGTAAAGGAAGCATGAAAGCAAAAACGCAATATAGCGTTTAAAAAACCCTCCACAGAAGGAAATTGCTCACTACATCTCCCCTCCTAAGGAGAAATGTGTCGCAGTGCCAGCAAAACAACATCAAGTTCTTTAGAAATCAAAGTGCTGCTCACAAGAAAAGAAGCAACCATATCCTGTTAACTCCCTTTCAAAGCCATCTCTTGAAGGAATTTACTATCTGACATAAGCAGAGGAAACATCTATTCCTAAGTGGTCCTCCTGCGCTGCCGATAAAGGTGACAGGCACAAGCAGTACAGACTGGCTGTGTTTTAGAGGACCATGAACTCACAACATGAAGTCAGAGCATGAGATGCTAATCTCTCCTCTGCATGTCTTGCCTAAAGCAGGTTTAGATCAGGGGCTGAGACATTATAAACTCCTCCCTGAGTTAACGTGGTTTGCATCTTTGCGTTTGCCTCTTTTGTACTGTACGCTGAACATGCCCTGTGGAAAGATCAAGCGTGACAAGTTGTTTGAATACATAAGGACAACGAACTAGAAAGAGATGCGAGTCTTAGACGTCGCAGGATGCTACCACGTCCCAAGGCAAACTAACTTCATGGTTCCCATGGAAAAGATCTAGATTCTAGATGTACGTGGGACGTCTTTAATTCTTCTGGCAACATTTTCACTGGGCAGCATAAGATCTGTTGAAATGATGCAGTTCTTGCATGGTGTCACCCTAAATTCGTGGAATCATAGAATCATAGAACAACCAGGTTGGAAGAGACCCATCAGATCATCGAGTCCAACCATTCCTATCAAACACTAAACCATGTCCCTCAGCACCTTGTCTACCCATCCCTTAAACACCTCCAGGGAAGGGGAATCAACCACCTCCCTGCGCAGCCTATTCCAATGTCCAATGACCTTTTCCATGAAATATTTTTTCCTCATGTCCAGCCTAAACCTCCCCTGGTGGAGCTTGAGGCCATTCCCTCTTGTCCTGTCCCCTGGCACTTGGGAGAAGAGACCAGCTCCCTCCTCTCTACAACCTCCTTTCAGGTAGTTGGAGAGAGCAATGAGGTCTCCTCTCAGCTTCCTCTTCTCCAGGCTAAACACCCCCAGCTCTCTCAGCCGTTCCTCACAGGGCCTGTTCTCCAGCCCCTTCACCAGCTTTGTTGCTCTTCTCTGGACTCGCTCCAGAGCCTCAACATCCTTCTTGTGCTGAGGGGCCCAGAATTGCTACACATTTGGTGTATGATGCTATGGGCTCTGCTCCTCTTGGCCATCAACTGTATACAAAACAGAGAGGTGAGGAGTATTGCAGAAGGCAGTTAGTTATGGGGACTAATTCCAGGTAACTAGTTCTTACGCAGCCCATAAGAGAGAAAGAAGATAGGTGGTCCTTTTGAAGACAAACTGTACAGCTGTGGAATGGTTTCAAGGCAATATTTCAACCTCGTAGAATCATGGGATGGTTTGGGTTGGAAGGGACTTTAAAGATCATCCAGTTCCAATCCCTCTACCACAGGTAGGGACACTGGCTTGATTCTAGGTCATGGGTTGGTAGTCTCTCTGCTACTTCAAAGCCAACTAAATGACCAGACACCTCACGAATAATTACCAACTCTGGCATGCAGGACCTAGCAAGCCCTTCAAGACCATCCAAAGTAATAGTGATCTGGAGAAAAACAAATACTTGGACCACCACTAAAAGAACACATCTTGGATAACAAGCTTCACCATGATCAAGTACAAAAAACACTGTGGGAGAAACACTATTTTAAAACTTTGTTCAAAATGATATGCATAGCAAATTCTGCTCAAGTTTACACAGAGGGGTCAGAGCTCCACCTTGATCTAACAATCAGCATTGTCTTCTAATTACAAAAAAACCCTCATTTAACAATATTTTGCTTTGAAATACAGCCTTGATGTCTTAAGGCACTCGGAAAAATAATGAACCCATGCCTTACTGAATCATTTGCTACTAAAATATTTACCTTGGATTTCAAGATGGGCAAAATAAGACAGAAAGAAAGAACTGACTCTCTTCAAAGAAATGCTCAGAGCCAGAAAGAAAGCTACATCTCTTGTCTCTCTGCTCTTGTACTTTAACCCTCAGTCTGTATAACCTGTGGATAACTTCAAGCATCAAATCCACTCACTGGTAATTGAGAAGAGGTTAGGAAACTCTCTGCTGCCAGTCCAAAAGACTTCAGTGATGAGCCGTGATATCAGCGTTTTGGAAAAATCAAGAAGCTTTCACTATTAACATTTTACAATTAAAACTATACAGTTAATTGCATCATATCAGGTAGGAAAATGCCGAAGCTTCCCTAGGAATGTATGCCACGAGCATCAATGTCACAAAGGAATCACAGAATCATAGAATCACCAGGTTGGAAAAGACCCATCGGATCATCGAGTCCAACCATTCCTATCAAACACTAAACCATGTGCCTCAGGACCTCATCCACCTGTCCCTTAAACACCTCCAGGGAAAGTGACTCAACCCCCTCCCTGGGCAGCCTCTGCCAGTGAACCTTTCCATGAAATATTTTTTCCTAATGTTCAGCCTGAACCTCCCCTGGCTGAGCTTGAGGTCATTCCCTCTTGTCCTGTCCCCTGGCACTTGGGAGAAGAGGTCAGCACCCTCCTCTCCACAACCTCCTTTCAGGGAGTTGCAGAGAGCAATGAGGTCTCCCTTCAGCCTCTTCTTCTCCAGGCTAAACACCCCCAGCTCTCTCAGCTGTTCCTCATAAGGCCTGTTCAAAGAAATAACAGAAGCAACAGCAAAAATGCTCTTAAACAAAGACAAGCTCAAACATTTTCCTACTGCAGAAACCTACAACTGAAAAGTAAAGATCCAGACACAAAGCCGTGTCTTTGCTTTTACAGGTGTCAGATGACACAGTGTCATTAATTTCCAAATTTAATCAAGACCTCTTTCTGGCTCTGACCAGTCCTTCTGAGGGTTTAGGTAACCTGTCAGGGCCTTTCTCTTGCCCTCACAAAATCCGTGCATCAGAAAAGCCACTCGCCTAGAGCGACTTGTGAACTGGATACTCCTCATCGACCTGGCCTGTGGGTGGCCCACACCATCGCTGAATTAAGGGACGATACCGGCTGTAACAAATGAAGGGCCCAGAGACTTGAAAGGAGATGCTCTTCCACCTGCGGGGAGGGCAGCTCTCTGTGCTTCAGCTGTCCCCCCAACAATCGGCAGGTTGTGAAGGAGTCGCGTATCGGATTTAACACAGAAGCTTCTTTCACTCCTTGAACTGTATATGCTGTGAAGAAGCTTTGAAGTGTTGGATTCCATAGGTAACGTATACACAACATCTCTGTCCCCCACGCTCTGTGATCCGGACTGGAAAGAAACCGAGCCTGCAAACAGACATGCTTGATGAGACAACCGCTCTCATGTTAATTGGAACAGAAACTTCATTAAAACAAAGAAATAAAAGTGTTGTGGGTTTTGCACACACTTGGTACAGATCCTGGGAAAAACAAAGCAGTGTGCTTCAGGACATACATGAAAAGAGAAATCTAATCATTACGACCATCTTTTTGAAGTACCAAGCTATGGGTAGGAAAAGCAACTCAGAATTCGGGAATTACCTCAATGGTAGCTATGCATTAACTTTCTCCTTTCCCAGCTTTATGTTTAAAACTTCGCTAAACTTTATCTAAATTTTAAATCTATATTATACGAATTCTAATGATATTAGAATTATAATGAATCTAATTATATGAATTGAAATAGAAAGATGAAATACAAGTGTTCTGATTTGGGAAGTTTACTGACTGTCTGCTTCAGGTCCTTAAGAACGGAATCCATTTGGCTTAATAAACTTTTAAGCATGTTATTTGAATTAGAAGAGTTCATAGTGCCATAGAATCATAGAATCATAGAACAACCTAGTTGGAAGAGACCCACTCGATCATCGAGTCCAACCGTTCCTATCTAACACTAAACCATGTCCCTCAGCACCTTGTCCACTCATCCTTTAAACCTCTCCAGGGAAGGTGAATCAAAATCAACCTCCTCCCTGGGCAGCCTCTGCCAGTGCCCAATGACCCTTTCTGTGAAAATTTTCTTTCACATCCTTCTTGTGCTGAGGGGCCCAGAACTGAGCACAGGATTCGAGGAGTGGTCTCACCAGTGCCGAGTACAGAGGGAGAATAACCTCCCTGGACCTGCCATATTTTACTCTTACAGTATTATGCCTTTCCTGTATGTTTACTTGGGAACGTGTCTCTCAATTTACATTATTTATATTGATGTATTATAACTTTTAACGTTTATATTATTCTCTGCAAGCACGATTGTATTTTTCAAAGTTCATAAAGTGGGATATTGTGCGAATCCAGCTCACGTACCTTTCTCCTTGCAATTATCGCACATCAAGATACACCTCTCCTGAATCAATACAAGCACCCTCGCAGCCAACGCAGCGCCTCTACTTTTATCACCTACCAACAGAACATTTGTCCTGCTGCTGAATGCAGCCACTATAGAATCACAGAATCATAGAACAACCAGGTTGGAAGGGACCCATCGGATCTTCTAGTCCAACCGTTCCTATCTAACACTAACCCATGCCCCTCAAGACCTCATCCACCTGTGCCTTAAACACCTCCAGGGAAGGTGAATCAACCACCTCCCTGGGCAGCCTATTCCAATGCCCAATGACCCTTTCTGTGAAAAACCTCCTCCTAATCTCTAGCCTAAATCTCCCCTGGCGGAGCTTGAGGCCATTCCCTCTTGTCCTGTCCCCAAATGTTTAAGCATTTTAAGACCACAGATCGCATTTATTCCTGAGATACCATGAAACACAATCACAGTTGATCCTCTGTCTCAAACTAGTGACTGACCTGCCAAGAAACATCACAGAAAAGCTCATTCCAAAGTGCAAATATTTAAGAGTAAAGCAATCTCTCAGCACAAACAGACAAAAAACCCTTTGAAAGATTAAACTCTTTTTATACAAATGAGATGACAGGACAGCTTCCTCATTGCTCTCTACAACTACCTGAAAGGAGGTTGTAGGGAGCTGGCCTCTTCTCCCAAGTGCCAGGGGACAGGACAAGAGGGAATGGCCTCAAGCTCCACCAGGGGAGATTTAAGCTGGAGATTAGGAGGAAGTTTTTCACACAGAGGGTCATTGGGCATTGGAATAGGCTGCCTAGGGAGGTGGTTGATTCCCCTTCCCTGGAGGTGTTTAAGGGACGGGTGGACGAGTTGCTGAGGGACATGGTTTAGTGTATGATAGGAATGGTTGGACTCGATTATCCGATGGGTCTCTTCCAACCTGTTGATTCTATGATTCTATGATTCCCTTATGAAGAAGTCACTTCGTACAGAGGTGCCACCACCTTTAATATAATATTAACCTTTCCATTCTGACAGATATCGATACAGACACAGAAATGGGATATACTTTATAGGCTCCTAAGTGCTATATCCACCAAACATCAAGCTCCTTTATATAATATATAAACACAACCTGAAGGCAGAAGTTCCCCTGTTCCTAGTGCTGGGTATCCGCTTTCCTTACTTGCTAAGTACCAATTTTCTGTGGGGTTTAAAAGCCAGGAGTGGGGAACCCTGCGCCTGACAGTGAATGCCTCCCCGACATGTGCTTAAGGACCCGATAAAGAGAACAGCCACTAGTCACATTACCCTCTCAGGCTACAGTTTATGCTCCATAATAAAAATAAAGTGCTCTGGTTTGAGGGTTTTTGTTTCCTTTCTCGTGAGCAGAGACGGACGGAGAAGGTGTGACAACCAACCCTAGCCACAGGCAGGAAAAGCACTGATGTATCGAACATCGCTAGAAAATCAAGCCAGATTAATCAACATCAGTAACCACCAAAAAAATAACCTTTTTTTCCCTGTTATACGGAACGTGTCTCACTCTTTCCTATTTCAGTTTAAATTTTAAGGAAAACTAAATGCAAAATATGCATTTAAGCATCCATAAGTAAATGTGGGGGAAAAAACCAACACTTTATAGTTGCACTCAAAAAGTTAATGTAGTCACATCAACAATTTACTGACAGTCATCTGGCACTTATGACTGTGAAGGAGATTAACTTGAGCAAGAGGTTGCCAATGTCAAATTACGTGAAGATGAAAACTCACATTTCTTGTCATTTTGGAACCAAGCGCAGGATTTAATTGTGGAATGCAACAATTCTTTGTTTTTTAAGCATGAGGAGGGGACAGAAAGAAGAGGATCTTAAACGAGAAAAGCAAATGGGTTTCTGGAGAACGGCAGAATGTGAAAATCCATATAATATAGCTGAGGATTTAAGCAGCAGGGCTAGGTAAATACAGAAGCACTTAGCTGAAACCCAGAGAAGTTGCACAGAAACGCCCATGTACCCAATCTCCTCCGTAAATCAACACCACGACACAGCTCAAAGGTTTATTGGTGCCATCTCCCTGCCTCACCAAGGACACAGAAACAGAAGAACTGCTTTCCTATCTTTCATTCTTCTAACTCATCATGACGCAAAGCGTTCCCTGACGGATGTGAAGCCCAGTGGGACCGAACGGCAATGGCTCATCTACAGTCCAGCATTCATTGAGCAGCAAACACGCTGAAAGCAGTAAGCAACCAGCAGCATTTGAACCCCGATTGCACAAAGATAGCAGATTGCAGAGGTTTTGCCCCCTAATTGGGTATTTTTTCAGCACAGTGCGCTGGGTAGAATTTCAGGAACATCTCACAGTGCTCTTAATCTTTACGATGGGACAGATTTTTCCCATCATTTTGGTCACAAACACACCCCCTCAGAGAACACAAGGTAAGCGCTGGCATTTTGTGCACCTGGTAGGAACATCCCAAAGAATGGCAACCTTAATTATTCCCATTCAACTGAGAACATTATGGTCTATGCACTGGGAATGGGTCCTACTGCTTCTGGATGCTGATCCACTCCTATAGTAAACAGAGGCAGAAAGCATCACAGGGGTTAACACTCTGAAACCCATTACAGAGAACTTACACTTGAGACAACATTTTGGAGAAGAAAACTCAGTGAAGAGACAAATGGGACATCTGCCCAAACTCGGTGGCTTCATGTTTCCTCTCTCCATCTGCTTTCAAGCTCAGGTAAGGTGGAGGCAGCATGACACTTTCATAGAATCATAGAATAACCAGGTCGGAAGAGACCCACTGGATCATCAAGTCCAACTACTCCTATCGATCACTAAACCATGTCCCCCAGGACACCTGTGCCTTAAACAACTCCAGGGAAGGTGAATCAACCACCTCCCTGGGCAGCCTGTTCCAATGCCCAATGACCCTTTCAGTGAATTTTTTTTTCCTAATGTTCAGCCTGAACCTCCCCTGGCAGAGCTTGAGGCCATTCCCTCTTGTCCTGTCTCCTGTCACTTGGGAGAAGAGCCCAGCTCGCTCCTCTCCACAACCTCCTTGCAGGTAGTTGGAGAGAGCAATGAGGTTTCGCCTCAGCCTCCTCTTCTCCAGACTAAACACTCCCAGCTCTCTCAGCCGTTCCTCATAAGGCCTGTTCTCCAGCCCCTTCACCAGCTTTGTTTCCTGACTAAGGCTCAAGCCGTGAGACAAAAATCAGATTTCCTCACTGACGTCCTCTCTCTAGCTGAGCACTGAAGTGATAGGGCTTCCTCCTCCTTTAAAAAGTTCTAGAAACCAGTATCAAACACCACCACTTCCAGGGTCTTTCTTAAAGATCAAAGTGTCTTTGGCATCCTGCTCTTCGTTATGCTGCAGTGGAAAAATGATGAATGACAATTATGAGAATAATACAGCAGAACATCTAGTGGTAAATGTCTTGTCTCTGCCTCACCTACTTCATGGTGAAGATCCAGGAGGAAACACACAATTCTAAGAAAAAATGAAACCTGCACAACCGAGAACTGCTGGGATGATAGTCTGTGTTGGTCAACTGCTTCGGCAGTTTGGGAAATCTCACTAATTGTGAAAATACAAGAAGGATATTCCTGTCCTTTTTCTCAAAATAGAGGAGCAGCAACTCATAATTTGCTTTGAAACCAAGGACGAAGCTCAAGACCAATTTATTATGATAAGAAAGCTATTTGTCAACCCACACACAGCAATCACTCTGCCCTGCATGCTGTAAAACATTATCTTGGGGAACCACAGGTTGCGAAGCTGCATCTCCCCCTGTGTAAATTAAAATCCATCTGAGGAGTGAAGTCCTGCAGGGTAGTTCTTGCCATGCATTATTAGCCACAAGGAAGATGCCACAGCAATTGTGAGAAAATATCAGTTCCCTGCTCCCTTTGTTGCGTGAGTGAAGGCACAGACGCTACGCTGGTAGTTGCACAGAACTGTTTAATATTTCTGGTTGACCAGGCTACTTCAGGTTAGAGTTGGTCAAAAATGTCAAATAAATTTTACTACTGGAAGTTTCTGATTACGCAACCTCTTGCTGAAAGGGGATCCTTGTCCAGACAAGGCAAAGAAGTAGTGCTTTATAAGCCAAGTTTCCTCAAGGTATTTAGAAAGCAAAGGTGATAATAAGTTGTTGTTAGCAGAGTTTACCCTCACAAAGCTTCCCTCTGGAAGTATTTGCCAGAAGCAATTTGTGTATTGATCACAAAAAAGGTGTGAAACGCACATGAATATTCCCTTTTCCTTCTTATTCTTAAAGACCGAGTAAGTTACTTGCACATATTCTGTCTTATACGTGTCAAATTTTGCAATATTAAATCACAGAATCACAGAATGGTTTGGTTTGGAAGGGTCCTCAAAGCTCATCCAGATGCAACCCCCCTGCCATGGGCAGGGACACCTCTCACTGGATCAGGGGCTCCAAACCCCATCCAACCTGGCCTTGAACCCCTCCAGGGATGGGGCAGCCACCACCGCTCTGGGAAAGCTGGGCCAGGTCCTCCCCACCCTCATGGGAAAACTTTCCTTCCTAATATCTCAACTAAACCTCCCTGCGTTCAGCTTAAATATTAGCAACTGCATAAAACCCTAGAGCAGCTCCAGAGCAGCTAGAAAAAAAAAAAAAGGGAAGAAAATGACTTTACATTTGCATTTCATTAATTATTTCCTTCTTTAAAAAGGAGGAAAAAGCTCTTCCAACCTCAACTACCTACACACACTTAGTCAAAGAAATCTGAAATCCTAAGAGGTCAAGGGATAATGTTTTGTAAGATTCACATGGAGACTTTAGGACCTAAGTTATTTGTCCTCAGCTTTCTTTAATTGTGGGTGGGTTAGATCCCTTAAAACTCCAACATGATCTTCTCTGCTGTGTTAAGCTTTGAAAGATGTTTATCTGCAGCAGAGTGTTCTCGGCCACGTCTCTGAATATTATATGAGAAGAGATGGTGCCGGGTGTACATCCATGGTAACAAAAGTACTTTGCTTTTGAGAAGGTCCACTTAATTAAATTCAAATGACTTTCTTTTAGTATATATCTAAATTTCAGGATTTTTAGGATTTTCTTAAAGCCAAATACATGCTGCAAAATGCTGCCTCTTCTCTGAAAACTGTGTTGATAGGAACGGTTGGACTTGATGATCCGATGGGTCTCTTCCAACGTGGTTGTTCTATGATTCTATGATTCTACCTCAGTCAAGAACTTGCTTATTGAATTCAAACAACTCTAAACGATGTTTTCTGGTTTGCATTTGAAACGGAAGCACTGTGACTGTAACAAGCAAGTTGAACCCTTTTCCAGTGTCTAGCAGGAGGCTCTCTCGAGCTTATGATGGGAGGAATAAGGCAAGCTGTAAGGTCTGCATTAACATAAACAGTCCGATGACCTCTCATACCCCGTGGCACAGTGAGAACTCAATTTCACATTAATAAACCCGAACACCAAACTGTTAGAAACTGAAAAGACATCAGGTATTACAGCTTACATAAATTACAGCTGAGATCAAATGGCCCGTACAAGCAATTGTACAGTGATAAAGCCTAAGTGGATGATATTTAAACAGATATTTGATTTACGGCAGAATTTTAAATCACGCTGGAATTCAAATGACAATTTACAAGTCCAGCGGAAAGAAATCCCCGTCCCATGCAAACTACTGCTTGCAGCACTGTTTCAGAAAAGCTTAATATTGTAAGTTTAAGAAAGAATTTCTTCCCTTTGATATTCTCAGGACACAGGCTTGGAAGCCAAACTATAAAACCTGACATTTAAAAGAGAATGAACAAGCTACCTCCTCATTCCCAGGCAGGAAATAACATCCTTAGTCTTCTCTGAGCTAAGTCTCAGGAACCTAATTTCTGCAATCGAATACAGTTGGCTGTGGGTTTTGCCATTGAAATAAAAAAAAAAGCTCTGATGTAAAGCTTGAGGATGTGTCTTTCGAATTCTTTAAAGATGTACAATTTGTGATGACTGCAGAAGAGACAGCACCATCTCGTATTGAGAGCAGCAACACTGCTAGTTAGTATTGTGTTTTCCATTGGAGAAAACCTGCATTTTGTACTAAAGTCCGAGATACTACACAGTCATGGAATCACAGAATCACCAGGTTGGAGAAGACCCACTGGATCATCGAGTCCAACCATTCCTATCAAACACTAAACCATGTCCCTCAGCAGCTTGTCCACCTGTCCCTTAAACACCTCCAGGGAAGGTGACTCAACCCCCTCCCTGGGCAGCCTCTGCCACTGCCCGATGACCCTTTCTGTGAAAATTTTTTTCCTAATGTTCAGCCTAAACTAGGAAAAACTCTTATACCACACACAAGTTTAAGTGCAAGAGCACTCCCAGTCAGCCTTTCCTCCACTCCTCAAAACAGTCCTGATTTTCCTATCTAAGAAAATTTGCCGAAGAAGAATGTATGGAATAAAATGAGAGCTGAATTTGCCGAGGAGGAACCATGCAGATGCACATTTCTGAAACAAACTAACACCCTGAATGGGTTACCATCGGCTCCTAGAATCACAGAGTGCCCTGAGTAGAAGGGATCCACAAGGGATCGAGTCCGACTCCTGTCCCCGCACACGACAATGCCAACCTCCACACCACGTGTCTTGGAGTGTTGTCCAAACGTTTCTTGCATATTGTCAGGCTTGATGCCACAACTGCTTCCCTGGGAGCTTGTTCCAGTGCTCCACCATCCTCAGGGGGAAGAACCTTTCCCTAATATCCAAGTTCAGCCTCCCCTGGCACATCTTCCTGCCATTCCCTCAGGTCTCCATCGTCATGGGTCCCCAGAGAGGAGAGCTCAGCACCTGCTCCTCCTCTTCCCTTTCTGAGGAAGATGCAGATCATGATGAGGTCTCCCTTCAGGCTGAAGAGACCAAGTGACTTCAGCTGCTCCTCACATCACTCCCCTCAGCCCAGACAACCCTCTTCTTCCCCAGCAGAGCACAACTATAGATAATTCCAGGTGAAAAAAATGATCCGTCAAGGAAAAGATTTATCAAAGAAACAAAATCGCAGGCTTCCAATGCGATCCAGGAAATCCTCTTGGCCAATAGTTGCAGCAGCAGTAATTGTTCTAAATCTATCAATAAACCTAAGCTGCTCCTTCATTGACTGCAAACACCAATTTCTTTCACGGCGCATTATAAGTTGATGTTCATGGTTTCTCTACCACCATTAGGGTGATAAACAGTTTAAACTACATCAGGATCTGACATGTAGATCAATTCTGGGTCCATAAAGAATCTACACAAGAGGTTCCCGGACAGGGATTTACTGCCCTCGGTTTTTATTCTCTCTTGCTGCTAAAATTACTTCTGTCAAGCACTTACAAGAGTAAGAAAAAAACCCCCAAAAGAATTAATTTTTCATGTGCTGCCGCAAGAGTCTTTGGAAATTTCTGAGTTTTTAAGGCAAATATGTTACCGCATTTAAAATTATGCTGAACAGCGGGTGGTATCGAGCGAAATAGTGAGCCAGTCGCACGAGCCGCTCCGTATCAGGCAGACAGCAATTTGAAACACTGAACTAAGCTGTCTAGATTTTCTCCGAGGGCAGTCACAGGCTTCACGTTACCGGTGCCAAATTATATTAGACATTTAATTTTAAACCTCAGGTACTTAAATGTAAAACCTTACAACAGTAATAGTCATAAAGCAGTGGGGCATTCCATTTCAGAGAATGGATTTTTCTATTTTTCCCCTTTAATTTAACCAGCACCTCCTGTTTTGTGGCTCTGCCCACTACAAAGTAATTTATCTAATTAGGAGATGTTCACAGCTGCTTGAAAGACAGAAGCCCCAGGAAACCAAAGGTCTGGTTTGGAAGACTTTGAAAAGTTCTCTGGAGCTACACAAAGTATTAATTTAATGTGAAAAAAGGTGCAGAGAAAAAATGAATCCCAATATGTTATTTTGTCTACAATAAAACCATGTGACAATAAGCAGGCATATTCTCCAGCACATCGGCATTTGAATTCCAAAAGATGCTTCGCTTCTCACCATACCTGCTGTTTTCACAGTATTATCTTTTTATGACTAAAATTCAAAAATCTTTTAATGGAGAAAAAAACCCCTGAAATTAAAAAGGATTTTTTCATGCGTCAACTTGCCAGCAGAAAGGACGGCTATGAGCTTACCACAAGATGATACACTGAGAGCAATGAATTATTCTTGAGGTTTTGTAGCATTTTATCG
Source organism: Coccyzus lansbergi (assembly GCA_033558105.1). NCBI lineage: Eukaryota > Metazoa > Chordata > Aves > Cuculiformes > Coccyzidae > Coccyzus > Coccyzus lansbergi. Next base: position 393,940 of record JAUMJK010000048.1, read on the forward strand.
CAGTACTTCTGCTTCTGCTGGCCCTTAGCTGCTTAAAACTCAACATCAGTCCAATCTCCCCCCTATTTTTTTTAAAAAAAGCACAACTTTTTATTGTTTTTGTCTGTTTGTTTGTTTTGAAATCAGAACCTCTGCAGGAAATGATTCCAGTCAGGCTTCTTCCGAAGTACCCACTGCATTTTCGGAATAAATATTTCATAGATAATTCTAGCTGTCGTCTCTTTTGATCCAGAAGTAATCGCATATGAGTGTCAAGTCAGAAAAAGGTACTGCAAATATTTGGAGTACAGAGCTCATGTGGGAGAAAAGGTTCCCTTCACCAGGAATTTAGAACAAGCTGAAGCACAGCATCAGGAGCAAAAGGCAAGCCCAGTCAATGTCTCCAAACCAGAAACAGTAATATTTAGGGAAGGGGAAGGGAAGAGGCAGGAATTAATTTTTTTAAGGGAAGAGGCAGGTTGTATTTTCACTTTTCCATATATTAACTACTCGCCATTTTTAGGAACTCGCTGAATTTTGAAGGTTTTCCTCTATTGCAGCCCCATCTGGCCCTAATGGAGTGAGAGAATGGTACCTGCTCCCCTGTCTCTAGGTACTTCAGGTGTCAAGGACCAGAAACTTTCATTTAGAATCACAGGATACTTTGCATTGGAAGAGATCTTAACAGTTCATCCAGTTCAAACTCCTGCAGGATGAAGGACATCTTCAATCCAATCAGGTTGTTCAGAGCCTCATCCAATCTGCCTTTGAATATTTCCAGGGGTTGGGCCTTCAACACTCCCCTGGGTAACCTGGGCCAGGGCCTCACCACCCTCATTGTAGAAAATTTCTTCCTTATACCCAGTCTAAATCTCCCCCCCCTTAGTTTAAAACCATTACTCCTTGTCCTGTCACAACAGTCCTTGCTCAAGAGTCTGTCTCCAGTTTTCCTGGAGCCTCTTTCCATACTGGATGCTGCTCTAAAGTCTCCCCATAGTCTTCTTCAGGTTGAACAACCCCAACTGCCTCAGCCTGTCCTCATAGCGGAGGTGCCCCAGCCCTTGAATCATCTTTGTGGCCTCCTCTGGACACCACAGTAAGTCTGCACTTGCTTTCCTTCTACTGCAGACATCCAATAATCTTCAATATCCCTTGGCAGAGCTACAGTATGAAAGGGTGTAACAAGCTGGGCCTTTGGTACAACCTTGTAAAAAAAAAGAGAAATATATGGCCTGACGTACACAACCAGTTCACTCTAAAGGAATGAGTTTCCAAAGGAGTAGCTGAGTTGGGGGGCCAAAGAAGAAAACAGCCCTGAAACTCAGCAGTACATTTGGTTGAAATGAAGAATGCTTGCTTTAGAAAGTACTTTGTCAAAATCTGTGCCATTTCGATGCAAATATCACGCTCCTGAAGTTGTTGCCCAAAAGTTTAGAGCCCCAGAAATGTATGTTTCTCAGGACCTATGAATGTGAAATCTAATGCCACACAGAGCCAAGGCGACCAAAATTCTAAACTCTCTCTTCTCTTACGGTTGCACTGAAAAAGCTGTTAAGACCTGCTCAAAATTCCAGAGAGGGTGCATCAGGGCTAAACTCAGATGCAAACCTTACACCAATACCTACATAAACACACACACACACATATAGACACATCTGCAGAGAGAAGTGGTAGCTGCCCCATCCCTGGAGGTGTTCAAGGCCAGGTTGGATGGGGCTTTGAGTAACCTGATCCAGTAGGAGGTGTCCCTGCCCATGGTAGAGAGGTTGGAACTGGATGGGCTTTAAGGTCCCTTCCAAGCCAACCCATTCTATGATTCTATGATTCCATTTGGAACACGTGAAGTGGTTTTCGCGCTTCTGTAATTCTCACTATCTTAGGGACAGGCATGAGAAACAGTTTTCCTCCTCCCTGCTCCTGCCCTACTCATATTCCTCCCCGTTATTCATATCCTCTGTTTCTTCTCAGTTCATTCCTCTCTTTCACACATACATCTCCCCTCTGCTCCATGAACTTCCCACCATTTCTCCAGCTGCCTATTAATCCCATGCTGCCGGACACGTATGCTTCACCAGTATGAACCATCTCTGCTGCACCCTACAACAGAAACACCCAGCTCCCAGTCCACCCACCGTGGCTGCTCCAAGGATGCTCTCATTTGCGTAGAATCATAGAATCACCAGGTTGGAAGAGACTCACTGGATCACCGAGTCCAACCATTCCTATCAAACACTAAACCATGTCCCTCAGCACCTTGTCCACCCGTCACTTAAACCCCTCCAGGAAAGGTGACTCGACCACCTCCCTGGGCAGCAGGTCAGCTACAGGTGAACACCTTTGCATCTCTGTCCTACCCTAGGCACTCCGCTGAGGCCAGATGCATCATTTCGTTCCCAAATATCACGTGTATCCTTTAAAAACAACAACCCCTGTCTCATTATTACAACCCAATCGTTGCAAAACACCATCTGGAATAGCGTTTGCTCCTTTTAATACTGTTAAACACTCCACAGAGAAAACACTACAGCTACGCCAGTAGTGTGAATACATTAAAGCACGAACACAGCCGAGAAAGGACAAGCTGATGGAAAGACCCGGAGGATAATTTACTGCTAATACCAACCACACAGAGTAAGGAAAGAAGAATATTGAGTGAACAACCTGCACTGCGTACTTGAAATTGAAATTAAGCAGTATTATAATTACATTAGCTCTTCCTTCTGAAAAAGCATCGTAATGACCTGTTCTCTTTTATCTAAATTCTCCTTTTTCTCCCTGATGCAAGAAGTTTGGAGCACCTGAGCGAACATCAGGGAGCAATTTTTTTTTTTTTTCTTCTCTTTTCTTAAAAAAGCAAATCACCAATTTCCCCCTTCGCCCCAAGGCAAGTAACCCCTCCCAGCTCCAGGTTTCTTACCACTGCTAATGCCAGAGTTTGCAATGACTGTTGCCTCACTCCACTGATCTGCACTGGAGACCGAGTAAGAGCGCTGATGCATACCATCCGGACGGCTGTTGAAGGAGACTAGACTGATCCCACTGGCCATCTGAGACACAGATGTGCTAGTAGTCACGTTCCCTAGACATAAATGGAAAACAAATTGCGTCAATAGAGAAGACAAAAACGGATTTGCATGAAGGTGGTGGATGGGTGCGTCTTAACAGAGCAGAAAAGGAGATTACTTGACCAACGCAAAAACCACTGCAGCCCTCCCTGAAACTCTGAAGCCAACAGTCCTGTGACCACCTTGGAGCACCAGCAATTTTAGAAATTCAAAAAAACCTCAAATCCAGCTAGGAACTCTGACAAAAGAACCTACATTTTCAAGATATCAGCTCATTCTGATCATTCACCTTCCAGAAAACACCAACCTCCACAGCCCTGCTACCAATCACATTCTGTAGAGGGTCTCCGCTTGTTACAGGCAGAGCACAAAAGACAGACTGGGCATAGAAAATGACTTTTCCCCTGAAAATCACTGTTTACCCAAGCAATCAAGACAGGACATCTAAACCAACTCAACAAGCTTGAAACGACCTACCTCTAAATAATATTTCATGCATGTCACTCAAATGAAACCAAGAACACGGTCATGGGGAGCAAATGACGACCAGTATTGCGAGACCAAACAAAAAGCTTACTCAGAGTTTTAATCTTAAAAGTTTTGTGACACAAAGCACACACCAGAGGCTTGTTCAACTGACTGTAAATATAAATCCTGCCTTGTCCCACAGCAACACATCCATCACAACTCTAACTGAAGAGCCACTACATGAAAGACGAGATACAAAGAACAGCCTTCACCCAGTAAACATGAAACAATTAGAGTATTTTCATGATCAGTGAGGTCTGGGGCAATAAAACACTGGGAGGTGTGCGTGAGAGGGAGCACCAGGGACAGGTTTCCCACCATAAAACAGGAGAAGCGTGATCTGGGTGAATGAATTTTAGAGTTGAAACAATTAAAACCTTTCCAGAAACTCAGGTTCCTGATGGTCTTACTCACAACTTGATAAGGGCCTAAGTCTGCTCTACAGTTATGCTTTCTGAGCACATTTTATTTCATTCCTGGCACAGGACTTGAATATTATAAAGATACTGATATTTCATAAGGCTGGTTTCACTGCTTGTGACAGCTCCTCAGAAGCTACCACGTAGGTCGCCTATGGATTTAAGAAAACTCTTTAACAACACATCTGAAGGGAAACGAACAGACACAATTTATAAAGTACCCTAACACTTTGCATTTCCATTGCACCTTCTACTGATGAGTTCAGAAAAATTAATGAATTAATTTTCAATGCTCCTGTGAGGTTGTTAATTATCTGCTATCATTTCCCCCATTTTTCAGAGGTTAAATGACCCAGGGCCACAAAGGAAGATTGTGGCAGACTTGAAAATAAAACCCAGATCTCCTGACTCCCAGTTCTATCATTATGTCTTTTCCCAGAGCAGCCTTTGGGAAGACAGCAGAGCTTAGTGAACTACTTTGTGTTTATTAGAGTTGGCATAATTGTCCCTTCATCTCCTCCCCTTTCCCAAGACTGAGTCTCATCTTTAGTCTTTAACACAGATCCATCACTACAGCCTCTGTCCACCTGAGCCTTGAATGCACTTAGTCAGTCTCAAGAACTTCTGTTTGGCAATCTCTACTTTGTCGACATGAAACGCACGCAGAAAAAACTAATTTGCTCAATTATGCAAAGCCTAAAGGTGGATTTTGGAACCATGTTGGGACCTCTCAGGGCAGTGCTTTAGCTACCGGCGCATAATTCTTCTCTAATCATCTTCCCTGGGCAGCCCTTTTTTACCAAGGAATTCCATAATCAAAGCATCACCTGCTACACTGTTGAAAAAATTTATGCCTCCAACAACTGCTCCTCTTCAGGACATTGTGCGCTTGACCCCATCAACTGAGAGCAATTTGCTAATGCTGGTATTTTAGCACCTTCTAGACACCCTCCAAAGAAACGTTCAGCAAAGCAATCACGCCTACAGAAATGAAGGTACAAAGCAGAGGACCAAATTATAGCTCAGGACCTTAAAGACGCAATAGCAAACGGAAAAGCTAGGTGACAGTACATATTTTGAGGCTTCTTGTAAGAAATACCTCCTTCCAAATGAATTTCCACCAAGCTGCTGATGCTTACTTTGAAAAAAGCCAGCAGGGTTTTCCTCTGGTTTCCACACTCCAGAAAAACCACGAACGCTAATAAATTATCGGAATGATAACGTCAAATTAAAGGGAGCAGCTGACACGAATGACAGAGTTTGAAAGCAAACAGACTCTAGAAACCTGAGATTTATGCCAACATGAACAATATGTGGTTCAAGAAGAAGTCCTAAGCCCTACTCCTTGGGCAGAACAACCTGGTGTAGTAGCAGAGGTTGGGGAACAGTTGGTTGAGTAGCAGTAGCACCTTTTTTTTTTTCCTCACACCATGATTACTGGTCAATGGCTTCAGAAACAACTTATTTTTTCCACAAGCTTCTACCCTGCTGGACCCAAGCAATGCCCCAAAAGTGCACTTTTAGCCTGTAGTTATCTTTCCCACTGTGCCTAGGAAACAGGAAGCTACATGTGATAAATCCTGCAAACACATCTTTGTACCCAAGACCATGAAGGAGAAAATTGATACGTGAAAGCTGAGATGGAGCATTTCCTAGATTTCATGGGAAAATGGGAACAATGACAGGACATCTTTGCCTGGATGACACATCCCCATGACTCCGTGCTGGGTGGCTGAGTTGCCACGAGCAGCAATATTTGCACGTTGACATCTTCCACTCAGTTCACAGATGTTTGAACAGAACAAGTGCCCAGTCGCTTTCTAACCAGGATGCAAAAGTAAAACCTGAAAAAGATAATTTTAACAATACTTCTACATCATTATACAAGCACCAAAAGCCTTACTTCCACCTTAATGCCATCTCTGGAAACTCTACACCCCACGTTATGACATCAACCTGCTGAGGAAGGGACGACTTCTGCAAACTGCTTAAGTTTTCTTTTCCTTTACTTTTCATGGGCTGGTGGCAACAAACAGGTGCCAAGTTCCACCACTTAATACTTCACTGATCAGTGATACAGCTCAGCTCTGTCTTTTCCACTGCTGCACTCTGATAACCCTGCAGCCCTCCTGATAACATTTATTCAAGGTGAAATTCCTCGTTTGTGTGCTGTAAGATTTTCCTGATATATCAGACAATGCAAACCAGAACCTGTGAGCAGACATCAGAAAGTCTGGACTACAGAAAGCAGAGCGTGCTCTTTCTTCTCTCCCTTCTTAATGTGTTCAGCTCTGGCACAAACTTTTTACTTACAACCTTATTTAAAAATCATTATTTCCCAAACCACTGCTCACTTTATCCACTTGGCAGTCTAATCGCAGCATGCCCAGGACGTGTATTCCAACCCCTAGTAGGCACTGATGCTGTCACACTAAAACAAGGACTACTGGAAGTCAGCTGCTGCTCTTGCGTGCTTTGTATGCTGCACAAACCTTCTACAAAACACTTCTATGTATTTTTCCCCATCTTTAACAGCCAAACCCCAATCCACAGAATCACTAGGTTGGGAAGGACCAACTGGATCAGAGTCCAACCATTCCTATCAAACACTAAACCATGTCACTTAGCACCTCGTCCACCCATCTTTTAAACAACTCCAGGGGTGGTGACTCAACTCCCAACCTGGGTAGCCTCTAGCAGTGCACAATGACCCTTTCTCAGAAAAATTTTTCCCTGATGTCCAGCCTGAACCTCCCCTGTTGCAGCCTGAGGCCATTTCCTCTTGTCCTGTCCCTTGGGAGAAGAGACCAGCTCCCTCCTCTCCACAACCTCCTTTCAGGTAGTTGTAGAGAGTAATGAGGTCTCCCCTCAGCCTCCTCTTCTCCAGGCTAAACACCCCCAGCTCTCTCAGCCGCTCCTCGTAAGACCTCCACAATGCGACTGCCCTTTATTTTTGCTCAAGGATAAAGCCTCAATAGCAGAAATCATCTCAGTCTCTCAGCAGACAAGGAAAAGACAGTTAAAAAGAGGAGGCCAGCAACTCCCGTTGGAAAGCAAACTCTGCATATAAGGTTAGGGACATGAAGCCTTTCCCTCAAGCTCTTGCAAGCAACGCCTTGATGCACTCTGCATCTGTTGTCACCCCAACCTGTACATAGACACACACATATATGTGCATCTACCTATTCGCAGACAGATCGATATACATCACCACATTAAGATAAAATCCACAGTCAGCTACCTGGCCCATCCTGAGACTGTGAAAAAGTGCCTCTTCAAATACATCGTCCATGCATCAGCTGGTTACTTAAGTTGATTAGCAGGGGGCAGTTAAATTACTATGCTAATCCACGTATTTTTCAGCCCTGTTTCCTTGATATGGATATGTGTATATGCTTTCTGGGAAGCCTTGATTAGTTCAAGCTTCAATGTGTCAAAGGCTCCGGATTCTTTCCAAAGAATAATTTTAGCCATACTCACAACCCTAAAGTGTGGGAGCTGATTTGAAAAGGTACTTACCTCTACCATATGCTATTTTTCTTTAAACAATTTGCATTTCAAAGCGTATATGGCATTTATATTTGAATGAATATCAGTATGTTGCCAGAACTGGTCTCAAATGAGCGAAAGAAAGATGCTGGTCTCCTATTGAACAAAAATGTTTTCATCTACCAAAGGAGCATCAAAGGAAGAGTTCCTCTTTCTAGCTCGAGACAGCTTTATTAAAACTATCTTTTCTGACATTATAAAATATCCTGTTATGATCGCGCTTACAAAACGTTCAAACAATTAAGCTCTACAGAACCCATCCCAATTAAGATGCAAGGTAATTTCCAGGTCGACGCTCAGCAGAAGAGCCTCTAAGAAAAGGGAGCGTGTTCACACAAAATCCCATCTATATACCCATCTCTTTGGCATAAACAGCTGCCAACAGCAAAGAGTGAGTAAAGTCAAGAGACTCGGCACAAGTGGAATTAAGCAGAGGAGTCCATGCCTGTGTATATAAGTACATATTGAGAGGCTGATGGAAACAAACACACTGGGGGATGAACAGCTCTCCGTTTTCTATGCTCAAAGGGACTCACTTTGGCTCTTCACATGCAGTTGTTTCAGATTTACAGACTGTAAGTGCAGTGTCAGACGACAGTACTTACAAACATTATAAATACAATTGAGATTTACATACGAGGGCCATACAAGACGCTAAGAGCGCATCTGGTCAATAAAACCCAAAAGATAAAGACACTGTGTACTACAAAAATACTAATAAAATATACAATAAATAAGATTTAACATAAACGTTATCTCACGTATAGGCAGTAACCTGCCCAACTGAAAAATTACCTTTCAGGGCTTTTGTGACTCTGCTTGTGTCATGGAACAGTAAGGAGGGTAGCATTTTAGCAATTCCTCTTTCAACATGTTTTAACTTAACAAAAACAATATAGTGAATCATCTCTGGGCAGCACAGGTTATTTTAACAGACATCACTTTAAAATAAGCTTTCACCAACGATGCCGCCCACTAATTACACAAGCAGAATGAATATAACTCACAACTACACCACAAAAAGTGAGCTCCAAGTGACTAAAACACACACACACAGGTGATCTCCGTTCCCTCCTGCAGATACACATGTGGTTTCTCCAAAACAAATCGGTTACAAGAAGTTATATGCTGGAGTGCAACTAATATGCTCTTGAATTTATGAGAGGAGCAGACATTGCAAGAGTCATGAGGCAGAACTATATTTCTCCATGAAGCAGCAGCGTAGGAGACCCGCAGTGAGCAGCCGCACAGAAGCACAGAGAGACCGAACTAGATGAACTACAGCCTACTGCCAGGCTCTCACCACGACTATGTTTTATTTGTGCTATACTCTTCATGTTCACGATGAGTTTCTCTTCCAAAAAAAGAAACAAGCCTCGTAAGGCCAGAGGGCTGTGCTCACCAGCTGTTAGAACTAATGAAAAATACATTAGAGTTGTGGGTCAGGAAATCCTGACTCTTGATATCAGAGGGTTAATTGTTTCAAATCGTGTTGGGTCAATTTATGTTGCAGGAACGCTGCCTATTCTTGAAATGCCCTCTAATTCAGCAAAAAGGCACTGTCAAGTAGGTTAGATTGGCTGTTGGTTGCCCGTTCAAAACCCATATCCAATACTGCACCCTAAAGGCTCCTCAGGCATTAGGGTGCAAAAGGAAAACCAAAGAGGCCTCTTTCCTAGTTGCAAAAAGATGAAAAACATTCATAGAATCACAGAACTGTTTGGGTCGTAAGAGATCTTAAAGCCCATCCAGCCGCCCCCCTGCCATGGGCAGGGACATCGCCCACTGGATCAGGTTGCTCCAAGCCCCATCCAGCCTGGCCTTGAACACCTCCAGGGACGGGGCAGCCACCACTGCTCTGGGCAACCTGGCCCAGGGCCTCCCCACCCTCACAGGAAAACATTTTTCCTAATGTCTAATCTAAATCTTCCCACTTCCAATTTATAGTCACCCTGGCTAGTCCTATCACTCCAGGCTCTTGTAAAATGTTGCTCCTCAGCTTTCCTGTAGGCGTCCTCCAGGTACTGGTAGGATGTTATAAGGTCTCCATGAAGCCTTCTCTTCTCCAAGCTGAACAACCCCAACTCTCTCAGCCTGTCGTCAGAGCAGAGATGCTCCAGCCCTCTGATCGTTTTCATGGCCTTTTCTTCAGTTCTGCATTACACTGATGAATTAATTCCCACAGTTGTGCACTAATTTTCTCAGGGGACAAACTTTTCCTGAACAGTGAGTGACCATCCAAGCCATGTAAAGCTCTGGAGAGAGAGAAGAGCAACAAAGCTGGTGAAGAGGCTGGAGAACAGGCCTCATGAGGAACGGCTGAGAGAGCTGGGGCTGTTTAGCCTGGAGAAGAGGAGGTTGAGGGGAGACCTCATTGCTCTCTAACCACCTGAAAGAAGGTTGTGGAGAGGAGGGTGCTGGGCTCTTCTCCCAAGTGACAGGGGACAGGACAAGAGGGAATGGCCTCAAGCTCTGCCAGGGGAGGTTTAGGTTGGACATTAGGAAAAATTATTTCACAGAAAGTGTCATTGGGCCCTGGCAGAGGCTGCCCAGGGAGGTGGTTGATTCACCTTCCCTGGAGGTGTTTAAGGTGTGGGTGGACGAGATACGGAGGGACATGGTTTAGTGTTTGATAGGAATGGTTGGACTCGATGATCCAGTGGGTCTCTTCCAACCTGGTGATACTATGAATCTATAAATATCAGGACAACTCTTGCTTTAGCTGAGGAAAATCTGTGGATAGCTCTTCTGGGTTCCATCTATCTGCTGCCTCAGCTCCCAGAATTCATCTTTTACAGATGCATCCCCTTTCTCTTACAAACTCTGGAGATCATGCCCTGCACTGGAATCTGGGAAAACTGCCTCTCCAGTTGAGTGGAGTAAGTCCACACTGGAAAGGAAGGCATTGCCCAAGAGTAAGAACACTATCTGGCTGCATTCGCAGGAGAATCAGCTGTGGGACCAGGGCTGGAGAATCAGGTCCTCGAGTGTGGTTATTCATGGAGAAAAATCTACTGAACTATTGCTACAGATTCTGTTTGGATCTGAGAGCAGTGTGCACACAGCATGTTACAGAATCCCAGACTGTCTTGAGAAGGGACCCACAAAGTTCATGGAGTCCAACTCCTGTCCTGCACAGGACAACCCCAACATTGACACCGTGGGTCTGAGGGCATTGCTCAAATTCTTCTTGCATATTGTCAGGCTCAGCACTGTGACTGCTTCCTCGGGAGCTATTCCAGAGCTCCACCACCACCTTCTGGGAGGAAGAACTTTTTCCTGATATCCAGCCTAACCCTCTCCCAACACACCATTTGTGCCTTGGGTTTCCTCTCTCCTTCACCGCACTGACCATTCATTTCAATACCACAGCTGACAACTTGCTTATGGCTTTTCCTTCTTTTTAAGACTTTTTTTTTTTTTTTCAAAAGTATTTATTATTTAGTCAACAAATTTCCTGAGAATAAGGAGCTATTAATCGACAAAGACCTTCCATCTCGCTGCCTGGCAGGGCAGCCTCTGCAAAATGGGGCTTGATTAGTAGCACACAAACCGAGAAGGGTCAATACTAATGAACAAACAAGGCGATGCCAAGAAATATCCTGGCAGTGAAGGACATGGCGCTGGGAGTATAACGAGAAAAGCTATTATTCTCTGAGCATGCCAAACCAACACAGCAAGTGCGGAGGAAAATTAAGTCATCAGAGGAGACATCTCTTCTAAAAGGAAGTTAAACCCAAGATCTTCACCACGGGCTTCTGCTCAAGATCCACACTGTTCATTCTGCTGGGATCAAAGTCTGCTTTCCTTTCTCAGTACGCAGATTTTTTTCAGTAGTTTTGACAAATAAAAGCAATAAATAAGGCACACTTTCCTCTCTGGACAAGCCCTGCTTGGGGTTACCCGTTTGTTAAGAAAATGCAACCTGGACCCAGTGGTGACCCGTATTAAACTAGCAAATGCTCTGCTTTGTGTGGCAGGTATTTGGTTGTAAATCCTGTTAACAATTCTGGATTTGACTTAGCAAAAAATAACAGTGCAAAATCAACTAATTCAGGGGTATCGTGCTGCTCGCGTGTAAAGTGAACTACGTATAAAATGCTTCCCAATCCTTTGGCTGCCTGTGGAAGTCACTAACAATGAAATCAGAGGTTTGTGTGGGGGAGTGTCTTACCTGTGTGCTGGAGCTACATCAAAACCAGGTGAGATGAACTGAACTAACTGTGGGAGCCTTCCACCAGCCTACAAACCTCCCCAAACCTTGCGAGCAGCAACCAGAGCACCTTCAGGATGGGAAGGGATGATTTGATAGGAATGGCTGGACTTGATGATCCGGTGGGTCTTTTACAACCTGGTGATTCTATGATTCTGCTGGTACTCAAATATCCCTGAGCAGCAACCAGAGCATCTTTAGGATGGGGAGGGATGACTGCTGGTAATCAGATATCCTTGGGCGGCAACCAGAGCATCTTCAGGATGGGGAGGGATGACTGTTGGTGTTCAAACATCCTTCCAACTTAAGAAAACGGAACAAAGAAACTTTATTTTTGAAAAAGAGACAATAGATAAGAATGGGAGATGACTTTTTTTTTTTTTTTTAATAGCTGTTGCCACTGTAACAGCAGCTAAGCGAATGCATGTCTGCAGTGTGAGCAGTTTTGATAAACAGCCTCTGCGGGCCACACAACGGGGATAATGTATCCTTAAGTACTGCCAATGAGCTGCCATTCTGCACAGCCAATTACTTCTGTGCGTCTGTCACTCAAAGGAAAAATGACTGAGCCCATTAGATCAAACCTTTGTCACTGTTCCTAATGCACTCTTAGGCCTCATTAATCTGAGGGAGCAGCAACACAGCCGCCGGTGCCTCATTGCCTCCCCCACAACAGGCCCACGTGAATCTTCTCATCTCTCCCCCAAGTGCACCACGTTAATCAAGCTCTCCTTATTACCCCGGTCCCTGTCACGGCGGAGAGCGCTCTCTCTCTTAAATGCTCTCATTATGGTCCATCTTTAGAGCCGGCTGAGTGGAAAAAAAAAAAAAAGAGAGAGCCAGAGAGAAAGAGAAGAGGAAAAAGCAAGTCCGATCACATTAATATTCATGACAATAATTAGTATTCTAGGTCACTGAATATTCATGCTATTAGTTTGGTTTTTTATGGGTTTGCTGGATGTCCTGATTGCTGGAGTGTGGAGGAAAACAGCATGGTTGGGACTTTAGATGTCAACGGCAGTTCAATACTCAAAACACATTTGTGCATTTTTTTTCCCTTTTGGTAAATCAGCTTCAACCCTCCTGATGGCTTTAATATTTTAAAATCACTGGGGGAAAAAGAACGAGCAATTCTGCAAAGGTCTTAACATCCAACTGGTTCATATTACAACGTGTAACCATCAAAACTTGGTGAGATTGCATCGGGTAGACAAGACAGATCTGCGATTTTATTCAGGATACGGCGCAATGGATGCATGAAAAGCAACCAGGGCGAAACAGGCACGGGATGAGCAGCAACGACTGCATCTTGTCCGGCATCCACAGTCATCCGCCTGGAGCATCATGGCATATTTCTATCTTTTATCTACCTAACTGTCATCAGAGACGGGCACCATTTGCCTACTGTAAGAAAGAATTACAAGGCAGTTCATTGTTTTCCTTCTTTCCCCAAAATTGAAGCCAATTAATTTTTTTTCCTGTATGTAAACAATGCAGCGTTTTCACCAAATATTTATTTCATTAATACTAATGTTTGCCCTGCTCCCTTTCTGCCCAATATTAGGCCACTTACACTTAAAGTTTGTTTCTCTCTATTCAGGAAAGATTGATTCCTGGTCCAAATAACCTGGAGAAGATGACCTTGAGGGATCCCCCTTTGCTGGGACAAAAAGATAATCTCCCATGCACTTAAAATTGGGCTTTTTTTCCCTTTGAAAGGGGCAAACTGACAACTCATCCCTTTGTTTGTGTGTGACTGAACTAACAGTAAACCAGACCAAATGGAAAATTGACTCGAGTGATTAATGACAAAACTAAGTTCCAAACTTGCATTTGTGATCTGGGGGAGGAACAGTGAAACTCACACTCAAGTTTTGCCCAGGAAAGCAGCAGAGTCTCCTTCCATGGAGGTGCTCAAAAAGCACGTAGGTTTGGCACTTCAGGACGTGGTTTAGTAGACACAGCGGTTGATGGTTGGACTGGATGATTTTAGAAGTCTTTTCCAACCTTAATGATTTTATCATTCTGTAAGTTCAAGGGTGGAAAATGACTCGCATTGAGTGAAGTCACCTCACGTACTACACTAGATTACAAAACCAGTAGCAAACGACTACCAACCACCAACCTCATGCCTGACGGGAGCTCCACCAGATAAAACCTGGCACTGCCAAGTCAGACGCAACACATTGCTCCAGTACACAACCCCAGTCACCCACAAGTAAGGAGTTCAGATCAGAATCACCTATTTAAGTCTTGGTTTTGCACTTCTTTGTGAAAGCATACAAGATCTACAGGATTAGAACAATTGCTTACACTAGTGAGCTCTTGGCTTTTGCTTGTTGCCAACCTCATCATAACATCTGCATCCTTACAGTAACTTCCAGTCATGAAGGATTATTACAAGGACCTATAAAAATACTGGTAAATTCAGTCTACTTTGGATTGAGACCTGAATTCACATCACATCCTAACACAGGAGGGATCTCACCCAAGGTTTTACATCATGCTTCACCTCGTGCATATGGCACACAACGCTTCAGAGGGCACTGGTTCTCTCTGGACTCAGCAGCTATTAATTCAGATATTGTGGGAAACAGCTGCCAAACGTGACAGGTAGAGCTGTAGATGTGAGGCAGGCTTAAGAGGGGAAAAAAATGCAGTGGTTAAAGAACGGAATCATTAGCCTGGTATTAGAATCTAAAGACACCATGTCAGAAATGTTACTTTGAAGTGTATCGGTCTAATTGAAACACCAATCCACTACCTTTTCAAAGGCAAAATCTGGAAGGCAGTCCATTCCAGCTCAGCCTGATTCCAAGCACTTCAGTGTAAAATAAGGTTACTTAATGACCACTGCGTTGATTTGATAGATGATCACAATTAGTAACAGAGAGAAAACTCACATTCATAACAATGTGAAGATGCCATTCTTGTAACATGTCTGAAGTGTCGCATGCAGTTAGCAGATAACAACCTTTAGTGTACTTAACGATGACTATGTAGCTAACACATTGTAGGATACTTCAAATAGTGTACATCCACTATTGTAAGTAAATTTAATAGCACCAAATTATTTAAATGAAGTGTTAATCAGGAAACAATTTATCTCTACACCACAGGCTATTTTGGGATGTGAACTTTCTACATCAGTAACTCTGGATGGAGCTCAGGCTTTGGGTTGTTTGTAGAGGAGAAGTAATAAATGACTCCTGGGAGAGATTTTAGGAATGAGTTCACCTTCGGGTCACCAGCTCAACTCCAACCCAACATGGGAGTATCTGGAACCCAGACCCACTCCTGCTCCATATTCAGTCTCTAAAAATCAGAGAGATTTGGCCACCGGCTGACTTACAGGAGTGCTGGCCCTTACGACATTGCTGCGATAATGCTACCAACTAACAGGTGAAGATGGAACTCAGCAAATCCAGAAGGGACCCTTTTCTGAAGCACTTGCAACCAAGATGCATCAACATAACGTTCACTGCCATGCAAATTGGATTTAAATTTCAGTTGGTTAAGTATCATTCAACACCTTTGATTTAAGATACCGCAAAAATAACAGAGCTTCAAATTAAAGGGACAAATTTCCATTTTCCTCAACATAGAGACTCCTACAAAACTAGCATACGAGCACCTGTCACAAAGCCACAATTAAAAACCTGTTACTTAAAGCTTACACAAAACGAAATTAAACCAACCCCATATTTCTGTATTGCTTGGGTGAAGTGGTTACTCAGCACCCCAGTCTGTACAGGATAAAACCCAAGCTGTACCTGCAGGAACCCAAGAAAGCCCAGAGACTGGTTTTCAACCTTTAAGGTAGCCAAACGTCTAGGGAGAGATAAATCAAGCTTTTAACATCAGCAAAGACAGCCTCAGCTTCTACTGACTGATCGTCGGGTTTCTGACAGAGTATGGAAAACACTCCTCTTCCCCTACTGCTGTTTCACTTCCAGTTTGGTTCCTGTCCTACTATGACCATGCACACCAAGGGAAAAGCTCTTCCCAGCTCTAGTACCAGTATGGAAACCCAGCAGGAGAGTAATCGTTGTTTCTTGTCTTTGCAAATTCTCATACAAGTCTTTAGTTTTTTTACATCTGTGAAACATAAACTCTCAGAAGGACTTGGCTTTTTTTTTTCTTTTTTTGTTAAGATGATTATCTCCTAGATATATCTGCTTCCAGATGTTTGGGATGTAAACTCATTTAAAGATCAGGATTGCTGTCACAGAGATGATTATTATCTGCCTGTATTTATCAAACGGTCTTTAAAACCAGAAAAATTCTCCTGTTTAGACAAGAAGTGCCACAAAGCATGACTAAATTCAATGTACTAGGAACGACAAGCTTTTAAACTTCTCCTTTCACATGTGACATCTGTGTCAACTGGATCTAACACGTAAAACCATCTCGTAAATCGTATTGTCAACAACTGAGCACACCCCTCTTGAGTTCACCTCCTAAGTTACCCTAATTCCTTCTACTCCTCTCATAGCAACGCTATGGGAAGCACCTTGGGGCAGATCTTCACCAAGCTTAAACATGTGGAGAAAGAATCATAGAATCACCAGGTTGGAAAAGACCCACCAGATCACTGAGTCCAACCATTCCTATCAAATACTAAACAAGCCCCTCAGCACCTCGTCCACCCGAGTGAAAGTGTTTAAGGGAAGGGATTCCTTAGGTTGGGGATTGGACCAGATGATCTTTAAAGGTCCCTTCCAACTGAAACTATTCTATAATTCTATGACTCTACAGGCCCAGGGAGGCAATAAAAGGAAGAGCTCAAGGTCCCCTATTGCCTCACAGACTGTGGTGGGGCTTAGAAGGGAAGCTGAGTGAACTTCTGAGCGTTCTCATGGATGAAGTGCTGTCTTCCACTTCTAGCAGCAAGAACTGCCTTGTGCAGACACAAGGCACCAATGTCCTTCCCTTCAGGAAGCCAGCGGGAGGTGGGAGCTAAAAATTGTCCCCAATATCTCTCGTGAGATGACTGCTCCTGCTCCCTGTCTCTGACCTGAGCTATCCCAAGTGTGTCCATGTGTTACCCATGACACTTAGGCTGAAGGGTGCCAGTCTCCAAGACAGCATCTCCACAGCATGTTTTTCGTAACCTATTGGTTGATAAGCAAGAGGCTTTGTCTTTGCCTCCTTATCAGACCAGCTGATGCAATGGCATCTCTCCAAAATCATAGAATCATAGAACAACCAGGTTGGAAGGGACCCATCGGATCACTGAGTCCAACCATTCCTATCAAACACTAAACCATGTCCCTCAGCACCTCATCTACCCGTGCCTTAAACACCTCCAGGGAAGGTGAATCAACCACCTCCCTGGGCAGCCTAGTCCAATGCCCAATGACCCTCTGTGTGAAAAACTTCCTCCTAATCTCCAGCTTAAATCTCCCCTGGTGGAGCTTGAGGCCATTCCCTCTCGTCCTGTCCCCTGTCACTTGGGAGAAGAGCCCAGCTCCCTCCTCTCCACAACCTCCTTTCAGGTACTTGTAGAGAGTAATGAGGTCTCCCCTCAGCCTCCTCTTCTCTAGGCTAAACACCCCCAGCTCTCTCAGCCGCTCCTCACAGGGCCTGTTCTCCAGCCCCTTCACCAGCTTCATTGCTCTTCTCTGGACTCGGTCCAGAGCCTCAACATCCTTCTTGTGGTGAGGGGCCCAGAACTGAACACAGGATTCAAGTAAATTCCACTAAGAGATGGAGAAAATTATCTGCTGAGCACTCATGAAGGAACGAATTTAAACCATGTCAGTCCTAGGTAATCAAATAGACATTGAATACATATATTTCTTGGCAAAGTCAGCACTGAAACCCATAGTTAAGGGGCATCCTGTGAACAGTGTTTAATAATAAAGTACTAGTGACTTCAGATGCATAGTGCTACTTGACAGCAAAACTGCACCGACTCTTTTGTTCTCGTTTTTGAATGAAAAAAAGTTCAGAAATTCCTAGGAACGTAAGTTAATGGAGAACAGGTAATCTCAGCCAAGAAATGCTTTTATTTGGCTTGTACTATCACTGTGTAAAAGCAAAGACCAGTAATGCTATTTCCAGGGTCAGTATTAAATGTGACATTTTAATTGAATGGTGGTATTCTTTTAATATCTTAGCTTTTTCACTAAACTGTACTCAACAACATAATGGCAGAAGGAAAATTAGTCTTTTACTGACAAATAATTAAATGAAATACAGTCCTCGCTTCTCAGCACAAAGAATATTTCTCTGGGTACCAAGACTGCACTGGCAAGAAGCAGAGAAGAACAATAAAAAATGCATTTTTGGGAAGAGGCAACACTCGAAGCAGTAAGAATATAATGCATTTGTATGCCTAAAAATTAGAATAACAAGTGCTGATTCTTTCTGTGCTTGGACCAAACCTCCATAGAGCAGGTCTGCGTACAGAAACCTCCCAATGAAGAAACAGTAACAGAGCATTTCAGCCCTGCGATCAATTTTAAAGCATCACTCAAGATGAAGACAACATTTTGCCAGCCCTAACAACTGAGAAAATGCTCTGAGGCAGCACCACAGACCGCAAGGGGTAATTTGCAATGGTTTTTAGTTGAATGACAGGCAACTGCAGAGACGCTGAAGTCCTCCTGGTGCTAAAGAGGCAGAGCACTGACTACCCACAGGTCTCCCACCAAACAGAAACCGGGACCCTCTGCATAAAACCCACTGTGACTATGCTTGACCACATGAAAGTTCAGACTGACAAGCCAGGCACAGCTTGTGACGGGGTCTTTTTTACACTACTAATGCTCCCCATATATTTTCAAACCACTCTCTGCAATGCAGCTCTTCAGTCTTGCCTGAACACAAGGGTACCGAGAATGACACAGCACTGAGCTGCTGACACTGAATTCCCAGATCCAGTCTCTGCTACTACTATATTTTTTTCCATTTTTTTTTAAATTTAATACTTCACTGATTAGAAGTTCCTTCTTCTGTTTTATTTTAACTGATTAAGCACTGCGTGGATCCACTGGCTTTCTAAAAAGGACATCGTTTAATGTTTGATAGGAATGGTTGGACTCGATGATCCGATGGGTCTCTTCCAACCTGGTTGTTCTATGATTCTGTGATTCTAAGCCCCTCTGTCCTGCTGGTCATTCTGTCCAGGAACGCATTAACCAGACAGACCTCAAAAGTGGCCTTTAAGTAAGATTCAATGGAGGCAGCTTCTTCAGAAGAAACCAATTCTGTGACCTAAAAAGCCCAAAGAGGAGACACCATGACCATGCTGGGCTGACAATCGGGCTTGATGATCTTAGAGGTCTTTGCCAACCTTAATGATTCTATAATGTGCTGAATGTACTGACCTGAATTTCAGAAGCAACTACTGCAAGGGAGAAGACTAAAGTGGGTCTGAGAATAAGCATATGAATTCAGTGGAACTAATGAAATACAACATTACAGAGTTGTGTGATTCTTCACTGATGCTCCTCTCACAGCAAAACCTTAGACATCGTCCTTCGATGTCCTCCAGTACCCAAAGTGGGCACGAGAAAGCAGGCAGTGAGGTATGAACAAGCTGTCTGGCTGCCACACAGAGTAAAAGGCTGTTCAGTCCAGCCTGTCTTCACCTGTTCCCTCCAGAAAGTTATAGAGATGCTTCAACACTGTGATGCTTCCAGCCAGCTACAGGGATAACATAATTAAGACATCAATCCTTCCTTTATCTTTGGAAAGAGAACCACACAAAGATAAGCAGGTGAAGAACTTGCTTAAGGTTGAAGAAGGATCACCACAGTGTCCCAGTTGCATGAAAGGGGGAAGGAAGGTATTCCAGGTGGTAGTGATAGAGAAATCAGGTTTGACTTCTCTTGGACACAACTCTTTTATATATTATGACAGCATTAATTATTTTAAGACTTCACCACAGTAGATCAGGTTGCCCAGAGAAGTCATGGCTGTCCCATCTCTGGAGATGTTCGAGGACAGGTTGGATGGAGCTTTCAGGAACTTGATCCAGTGGGAGGTGTCCCTGTCCACAGCAGGAGGATTGGAACTGGATGGGTTTTAAGGCCCCTTCTTACCCAAATTGTTCTATGATCCTATGATCTCTTGAGCTGTGGTAACCAGACATCAACAGCAGAAAAGTCTTTTTATATTTCTAAGCAACATGACAAAGCCTCCACGAGGGAGGACAGAAGCTCCAACTATTCCCACCATTTTACTTGAAAAGTGCTATCCAGCACTTGTGTTTTCTAGTATGATTAACTCTTCTTTTAAAGGTACTGCTGTGTGATAAAACCCCAGGCTCAGCAGGTTACACACATAGCAACTACCAACAGCATCACAAAGGGCTGTCTACTGCACGGTTTCATGCACAGAAAGCACGTGCTTCTGTGCGTGTGTCCCAGACAAAATGAATATTGTACTTTTCATGTACAAGCCGCTTCCCCGTGACCTGAGCATTCAAGCATATCTCAAAACACGTAAATTCCATGCTATAAACCTCATATTCACACGTCCCTCTGCATATGTTTTCAGAAACTTACTTTTCTAGAGTTATTTTTGCCTGTGTTCAAATGTCTTACAAGCAGAAATCTCTTATTTTAAATGTCTTACTGACAGTTTATTGACTCTGTCCAGCACTTTTCTTCTCTAAATTACGGAACATGTTGAAAAGCAAAACCAGCGCCATCCCCGCCATCTAAATTCATTTGCCAAATGGAAAACCCAGGCCAACCATGAATCATTTTCTCCTATGAACTCTTCCAGTGACAATGCCAATGTGCTTCTTGAGGGGTAGGTTATAACATGAAAAACAGCCTGATGAAACCACAGCTTCAGATATTTCAGGTCTTCAGCCAATCTTACGTACCCTGCCACACAAGATCCCCAAGGACGTCTGCTCACTGGCACCACTGGAAAGCCACAAGGCTTTTTTTTGGTCCCCTTTTCTAAACATTCATCTCAATAAGCAGCACTTGGAAGGAAAATCCTTCTCCCTCTCTCCCTTAACACAGAAGAACACACATTGCAAAAGCACAGGGAACTGCATCTTGACTTGAAGTCCAAGATAACCTAACTATCCACAAAAAAAAATTGAATAGCAGAGAGACTGAGGTCCTTCCAGTAGTTTCTCATAGAATCATAGAACAACCAGGTTGGAAGGGACCCATCGGATCATTGAGTCCAACCATTCCTATCAAACACTAAACCATATCCCTCAGGTCCTCATCCACCCGTCCCTTAAACACCTCCAGGGAAGGTGAATCAACCACCTCCCTGGGCAGCCTATTCCAATGCCCAATGACCCTCTGTGTGAAAAACTTCCTCCTAATCTCCAGCCTAAATCTCCCCTGGCAGAGCTTGAGGCCATTCCCTCTTGTCCTGTCCCCTGTCACTTGGGAGAAAAGGCCAGCACCCTCCTCTACACAACCTTCTCTCAGGTAGTTGTAGAGAGTAACGAGGTCTCCTCTCAGCCTCCTCTTCTCCAGGATAAACACCCCCAGATCTCTCAGCCGCTCCTCATAGGGCCTGTTCTCCAGCCCCTTCACCAGTTTTGTGGCTCTTCTCATCCTACCTGTGCAGCGCGTACTGCACAGGGACACAAGTGTCCTTGAATGGTTTTGTCAGCACATGCCGGAGGTGCCTACGCTAATCATAAATGCAAAAGGCACTCGGAACTTTAGAGACATTAGCCCAAACATGCTGACAAAACTGTCATACTGACACTGTACCATTAAGAGTATTTTTCCAAGTTGTGTTTTTACAAGATGAATTGTCTTATATGTTTTTTCTTTACTGCATATTTTTAAATGCATTTTGCTGTATGGACAAGTGCTTCAGTGAATAATAAGCTTCTTCGTTTACAGCTCACGAGGAGCTAGGATCTACTTCCGTAAGCAAAGTAAAATAGCTTTCTACAGAAGAATCTTGCTGTTGGAAAGTCCAGAATAACGCACCCTTCTAAAGGCAGTGGAAGGAAATACTGTTGATTCCACCAGGAGGTCACAAAAAGCCCTTTCAAATGCTACATCTCCTGTTTTTCCAAAGTATTAGACCTAACAGATTAGTAGTAAAACAACATCAGTTCTTCACATACGCTAATTCTGAGAAACTGTGTAGGGTTTTGGCAAGTACAAGGTAACAAATATAGGAAAACGGACGCTGAAGGTTAATCAGCAACTTAGAATCTCTTGTGGAGGGCATTTCTGCAGTTAGGGCTCCAGAAGTTACACATCAGTGGTTATTTGGATTTGTAAGTTATTGATAGATGTCATCCCCATCCGAGTAGTATAAGACTAAAAGCACTGGCAATGCAGCCTTTCCCTTTCTTTCCCTAGCAGGGTCATCTCTTACCTGAATTCGGAGAGATGTGTAAGCTGCTCATGTCCTTGGAGAGGCCGTTTGTTTTGGGACTGGAAATGGGCGCGCAGGCTGATGTAGCTCGGGGTGGCCTTTTCCCGGGGACTTTCACAGTGGTTCTCAGTAAGTCGATTTCTTTCCCGTGAACATTCTGCATATAGTCCTGGTGAGGGGAAAAAAACCACAAAACCCAAAATCAAACAGGTAGCTCTTTAACTAATAAAGCCTGGTTTCACAAGACATCTGTCCTGTATCATCTGCCACCACCCACCACGCTGTCTTCTCTTTTCTTTTCCTTATAATCTCTTCCACATTTCTGACTACAAATACTCCTGAAACTCTACTACATCCTCCAACTACCAGTTGTGGTTAAAGATGTAACTCACAGCACAATAGGTTGAGCCACAAGTAGGAATTCCCCAGCTAGCAGGTTCCAAACAGAAGGGAATTAGAAGGCTGACTGTCCCTCATGAGCAGGATTATTTGTGTCCCGTCTCTGCCAATGCTTTAGGCACCTCTTTGGCCCTCCAACTTGGCCAAGCTTGGTCAGCAGGCACAGGAGTTAGGAAAGGGCACTGACTGGTAAGGTTTCTGCAATTACAATATTGCTTCCTTAGAATACAGAATCATAGAAACACCAGGTTGGAAGAGACTCACCAGATCATCAAATCCAACCATTCCCACAAATCGCTAAACCAAGTCCCTCAGCACCTCGTCTACCTGTGCCTTAAACACCTCCTGGGAAGGTGACTCAACCACCTCCCTGGGAAGCCTGTTCCAATGCCCAATAACCCTTTCTGTGAAAAACTTCCTCCTGATGTCCAGCCTAAACCTTCCCTGGCAGAGCTTGAGGCCATTCCCTCTTGTCCTGTCCCCTGGCACTTGGGAAAGGAGCCCAGCTCTCTCCTCTCTACAATCTCCTTTCAGGGAGTTGGAGAGAGCAATGAGGTCTCCCCTCAGCCTCCTCTTCTCCAGTCTAAACAACCCCAGCTCTCTCAGTCGTTCCTCATAAGGTCTGTTCTCCAGCCCCTTCACCAGCTTCCTTGCTCTTCTCTGGACTCGCTCCAGAGCCTCAACATCCTTCTTGTGGTGAGGGGCCCACAACTGAACACAGGATTCAAGGAGCGGTCTCACTAGTGCTGAGTACAGAGGGAGAAGAACCTCCCTGGACCTGCTGGTCACACCATTTCTGATCCAAGCCAAGATGCCACTGGCCTTCTTGGCCACATAGACACACTGCTGGCTCATGTTCAGTTGGCTATTGACCAATACCACCAGGTCCTTCTCTTCCAGGCAGCTTTCTAGACAGAAATTAATATGATCCTTCCTCCACACACACACACACACACACACACACACGCATAAACATCATAGAAGGGGGACAATTATGCAAATTGTGTCTGATTCGATTAAACAAACTAAAAGCTGAAAGCCAGAAGTGGAAATGGCTTTTCCCAATTCTTGTTTGGAAAGCCTCCAAAGAGGGAAAGCAGACAAATGGAGTCAGCTGTAGAAAGTCGGAGGTCAACTGACTGAAGCCAAGCCGCGGCTTCCAGAGAAATCCATGAGAAAGTTCTTCAAGCTGTAAATAGCTTCTGGGAAAATAAGCTCTGGAGATTCTGCTTTCCAGCTTTGAAGGCATTCTATAGATTGTCTGTGGGCTTCTTCAGAGGAAAACAGAAAAGCAAATAGAGATGGGCGTCTTTATCAGAGGGCAATTGACAACTCATTATGGTGTGACAACCCCTGAGGCTGCATTCCAGGGATATATCAGAAGAGATATTTCCAGGAGAGATGGAGAATGTCAAAGCCAGCACACAAGACACCAGGGTTTTCACCCCTGGGTACACAGGGTTGTAGCTACTTGCATTCCATTAAAAAATAATTGAAACTGGAACAACTGTGAGGACACTAAAAGGCAAAAAGAGATTGGATTTTATGAGAAGATATGCAAGGTGGGTAGCACAGGACAGCAAAAGACCGAAAAGGATTAAGAGCATTATACCAAAGCACATCTGAGTACGTGTACCCCGAGAGGAAACCAGCAATTTGAACTAAAGAGTGGGAAAAGATCTGGGATTAAGCTTTTGAGTTAAGCCGAGGGAATGGTATGCTTGAGCAGCCTTCCACGTAGAATACCTGGGGCAAAAAATCTCATTCCATTCAGATAGATCCTGATCAATTTAGAGAGGCCTGGGTGATGCTGTGGGCATCTGAATGTGCAAAGTCTTGCCAGCAAAGACATAACTCCCCATTGTCCAAGTGTCCAGGACAAGACTCAACCAGGTGACAAGGTGTTATATGGATGGCTACCAAAATTTAACTAGGCTGGTTGCAAACCTGCAGCACACAAGACCTACATATCACCAGAAGATTAATTTTATGTGTAAACACTCAAATGGATTAAAAGCATATGGGATGTTAGCAGCACCACAATCCTTCCAACTCTGACACTTTTTACAGTAGAGATTATATATTCCACCCAAAACACATCAAAAATACACTACCAGACCAGCATTATTTTCATCGCAGAGAACATTAATCTGTGAAAAGTTTGGGAACTGGGGTTGTTCAGTCTGGAGAAGAGGATGTAGAGGGGAGACCTTATCACTGCCTACAACTCCCTGAAAGGAGGTTGTAGCAAGGTGGGTGCTGGTCTCTTCAACTAAGTACGAAGTGATGAGAGGAAATGGCCTCATGTTGCATCAGGGGAGGTTTAGATTGGATATTAGGAAAAAATTGGTCACCAAAAGGTTTCCTGAGCCCTGGAACAGCTGCCCAGGATTGTAGTGGTGTAGTGGTGGTAGATGAAGTGCTCAGGGATTTGGTTTAGTAGTGGACAGGCATGGTGTGACTCGATGATCTTGAAAGTCCTTTCATAGAATCATAGAATCACCAGGTCGGAAAAGACCCACTGGATCATCAAGCCCAACCATTCCTATCAAATATTCACAGGTCACTGGGCACTGGCAGAGGCTGCCCAGGGAGGTGATTGATTCATGTTCCCTGGAGGTGTTTAAGGGATGGGTGAATGAGGTGTTGAGGGACATGGTTTAGTGTTTAATAGGAATGGTTGGACTCAATGATCCAGTGGGTCTCTTCCAAACTGGTTGTTCTATGATTCTGTCATTCAATTCTATAAAACCCCAAACAGAACTATCACACCAGCTTTTTTTCTTTTAACCCCAGCTGCATGAGAGCTCTTAACAGTAAGAAAGGGGTGGGATGTCTGAACAGTTTGAGGGGTGAGGACGCAGAGTGCTGCTGCCAAAAGAAACAAAGACAATCCGGTACCAAAATTCATTCGCGAGGTGCTCGATGGAAAGGAATATAATGTTTTCATCCATAAATTACCAAGTTGGCATTAACTTTCTTGTTCAGTGTCAGTTCTTCACAAATTAAAATACAATAAGCAGAACATAATTGAGCATTTATTGCTTATGGGCTCTAAAATGAGGCTTAATCAGATAGCGACTAAACCTCAGCATGTACACCCTTTTAATAGGCACATTTTATTTAACGTACAACAACCAGTGTAGCCCATTTAAATTTGAAGATGAGTTTTTTATTCCAAATTCTTCACGTACGATATCCCAGCCACTCTGCCGACTTGTGAGATGTGACAGGGCATTATTAAAGCCCTTTTAATTGCGAGTAAACCAGGCTTAGGTGAGCTATAAACCACTCGCAGGAGTAAGTGAATGTTGGCAAAGAGGAAATAAATGCACAGCAGCCACACCGTTATTATACAAAACCTCCCAAACACAACAGATGCCGCATAGGTATTAACGTCAGCTTAAATATTTATAGGGATATATCAAATGTAAATAATAAAGCCTCTTTCATTGTGTGCAAGATGCATAGCGATAATCTCCGCTTTTCCCCGAGGAGGAGAGGCAAGCACCAAGTTTCCAGTCGGCGGAGCATCCACCCTCACGCGCGCTCCTTCAGATCTGCACTTGGGGAATAAAAGTGAGAACTACAAACTAATGTCGCGCCTTCAGAAGCGCAATGGAGGGTTTGATCAGATTAGAACAGATGAGGGTCTTGCTGTCATCTGGAATATGCTGTGTTAAAGAGAAGACAGCAAGCCTGATTTTGATATGCAAATGTTACAGATATAACTCCCCTAGATGTTAGTTGTAGAAAATGCTGATCCGAGAAAAAAGGGGAAAAAACCCTTTAACAAGGCATGAGGGTAATTCAAAGCCAAGTACTTTTAAACAGCACTTAACAAGTCCCTAGAGCCCACTCAACAGTGGGCCACCCCAGAAGTGCCATCTTCTGCCCCTCAACAGCTTGAAAAAGTAGTAATTGCAAATCCATTTGCATTTTTCTTCTCAACTTGTCCATGTTCATCATTCAGCGGTGCAGGGGGAGAAGAAAAAAAAAAAAAAAAAGCAAGCGGCAGAGGGAAGGGAACCCTCCCCAAACGGGAGAAGCCAGCGCCCGATCCCCAGCGCTGCACCTTCGCCATCGCTTGTTTTTTACATTTTGCTCCTAATTATGTTGCATCTATTGCCATACACTTAATTAGCTGCATTAATGTGATTTCTTTTCACATAGTCAAGCAATTAAGAGCTATGATTGAGTTTCATTCAATTAGCCTCAACAAACATGCTAATTGATGTCCCAGATGCAAATGAGGTGCAATGAGAGAAACCTGCTAGCAATTGAGAGTTGTGGCGGGGAGACCCACAGCTCTCAGCTTGCTGACAGCAGCACAGCTTAACACGGCTCCCACCTTCTGCGGAGCCGCTTTCGGAGGCAGGGGGGATTCAAGCCATTAGTGCCTCGGTTGTCCCAAATCGGTCCCTACAGGAATAACGGGCAGCGCTGAATCAAATCAACGTCGTCTCCAGTTCTCACGGCAACGGCTGGTATGAGCCGGAGAAGAGCCGGAGAAGGCATTACAGACCCTGCGAACGCCACGGTTTCCTCAGCGAAGGACTATAAAAGGTCTCCATCTAATCTCCGAGCTCGTGAAATACTACGCAGGTAATGGCCTGCAGTTAGCAGTAACTGGCAACTTAATCTTAGTCAGCTGTGGGGCAACGCTGCCTCTTCAAGTTAAGCCCAGAACGCATCAATCAATCAATAATCCCTAAAAAATACGCTCGCTATATTGATTCTCATTGCTTTTCATCCTGAGGTTACCGTTAGTGGTTTGCTCAAATATAGTGCTGCTGAGGTGTTAATTTGACTACTCAAGGCCATTGACCATTATCTAGAGGACTAAATAAACTGTTAAAATATCAGCGAGAATCGTAAAAGCTACATTGACTGAAGATGACACAAAATATTATTTGACAGCACCGCAAAATGAATTGCCTTGAGTAAGAAAGAAACGATATGCCCTGACACAGAATAATGTAAAGCAGAATTACTTCAGTTCTGCTCTTAATACAGCTGTTTACAACAGCAGAAATTAATTTAACCAATTAACTGAATAGAAGCCTTTCAGACATGCAAATTGAGCAAACGGGCATGATCGTGTTTTCTAAACAGGCCCACCAAAAAGAAGCACTGTCGTTTCGGGGGGTTTGTTTTCAGATGCCCGTGGTTGTTAAGCTTGCTGCCCCTCGCAGTAGAATCACAGAATCATAGAACAACCAGGTTGGGAGAGACCCACAGGATCACCGAGTCCAACCATTCCTATCAAACACTAAACCATGTCCCTCAGCACCTCATCCACCTGTGCCTTAAACACCTCCAGGGAAGGTGACTCAACCACCTCCCTGGGCAGCCTCTGCCCAAAGACCCTTTCTGTGATTTTTTTTTTCCTAATGTCCAGCCTAAATCTCCCCTGGCGGAGCTTGAGGTCATTCCCTCTTGTCCTGTCCCCTGTCACTTGGGAGAAGAGACTAGCACCCTCCTTTCTATAACCTCCTTTCAGGTAGTTATAGAGAGCTTATGATTATTCTCAAAGAACCTCTGTCCTGGGACTGCGAGGAAATGACTAATATGGCAATCTAGCCTTCTTGGGCAAGAAACCTTAGCAAGAAGACAAAAAGATCAGGACGCACCAATGAGGGCCAGAATCATAGAACACTACGTTGGAAAAGGCTTTTGAGATTATCAAGCCCAACTGTACCAGTCCAGTACTAAATCATACAACGGGCAATGTGGCACCTCCCTAGGAACACCCTGAAGTTAGAGACATGGCTCACATGAGGTATGTACAGGGGACAGGACAAGAGGGAATGGCCTCAAGCTCCACCAGGGGAGATTTAGGCTAGAGATTAGGAGGAAGTTTTTCACAGAAAGGGTCATTGGGCATTGGAATAGGCTGCCCAGGGAGGTGGTTGATTCACCTTCCCTGGAGGTGTTTAAGGCACGGGTGGATGAGGTCTTGAGGGACTTGGTTTAGTGTTTGATAGGAATGGTTGGACTAGAAGATCCGATGGGTCCCTTCCAACCTGGTTGTTCTATGATTCTATGATTCTTTGTAACACTATGGCCAGCAAAACCATTACAAGCTTAAGGATTTTTAATTGTCTGTAACGCAAGAGACAGTCATCCTTGTCACACACACACAAAAGCCTTTCCACTACCTAAGCTGTATTTCAAAACCATAGCTGTTTTATTACCAGTTATTAAGCAAGAAAATGTCTATGAATACTGACTTACTGAATAAAATATTTAGGACCTTGAGAGCTAAATCCCTCATGTGTTTTTGTATAGCTGCCTGCATGAAGTAGGAGTACTGGGGGTGGATGAGCTGCTGAGGGACATGGTTTAGTGGTTGATAGGTATGGTTGGACTTGATGATCCGGTAGGGTCTTTTCCAACCTAGTGATTTTGTGATTCAGTGATTCACTGGAAAGCTGGAACTGGATTATCTGTAAGGTCCCTTCCAGCCCATTCCATTCCATGATACTCTTTGATTTATACAATTGTAAAGTATTTTCCAAAGTAATGGAAAACAAGCCTGTGAAGAATGAGAGCTGAGCCATTGTGCTCAGACAGGTTTCGGCTGCACCGAAGCGCCCAAGCAGGCAGGTTCTGGCAGCCTCCCCACACAGGCAAGTTCAGTTCTGCTCCAACAGGAAAAGACTGAGCTGGATACTTTCTGAGAGCTGGGGTTGTTTTTCCTGGAGAAGAGGAGGCTGAGAGGAGACCTCATTGCTCTCTACAACTACCTGAAAGGAGGTTGTGGAGAGGAGGGAGCTGGGCTCTTCTCCCAAGTGACAGGAGACAGGACAAGAGGGAATGGCCTCAAGCTCTGCCAGGGGAGATTTAGGCTAGATATCAGGAGGAAGTTTTTCACGGAAAGGGTCATTAGGCATTGGAATAGGCTGCCCAGGGAGGTGGTTGATTCACCTTCCCTGGAGGTGTTTAAGGCACGGGTAGATAAGGTCCTGAGGGACATGGTTTAGTGCTTGATAGGAATGGTTGGAGTCGATGATCTGGTGGGTCTCTTCCAACCTGGTGATTCTACGATGCTATGATTCTATCTAGTCTTCTTGGCCAAAAAAAACTCACCAGGAAGGATCAAGCTATAGAAGAAAAGACCCCTGAGCTCCTGTGGATGGGCTCAGTTGGACTGGGGATAAAGAGAAATTCCTTTTTTGGAGCTGTATGTTTTACATCATGGCACTAGGTGAACGTGACTCAAAAATCACATCAAACCCACTCATCCCAGGATTGGCAAGTGCCATAACATTAACATTTAAAAAAACCAACTCTGCTTCCTCCTGAAGAGCCTCCCCACACGTTTCTTCTACCATGTACGTGTCCCACGGCTGCTCTTTTCCAACACACATCATCCCGAACTAGAGAGACTCTCTCTGACAGCAGTGCCTTTCCACCCCTATAATGGCAGACAGGGAAGAATGACACACTTGTTCTCATCTTGAGCTATTACAGTCGCTCAGAAGCAGCCTGTTTTCCCCAAGACAGGAACTGGTCCAGGCCCAGAATCCTTCCCAGATCTGTTCTTGGTTTACACTGAGCTCCTGAGCAAAGAAGACCAAGAAAAAAACAGCACCTTCATTTTCTGCCAGTTTTTCCCCACCATTCAACTGGACAAAACACTCTTAAGGCTGAGCTTCCTGAGGCTGAGACACTGTTTCCTGATCTGAGGAGAAATAAAAATTATTATGGAAAAGGAAGTTTGTAGTGGCACCTCTGGATGACATTTTAAAGACTGCGGGTGGCGTATTTTTTGCAACACAATTCCAGTTTCATGATCTGCCCTGTTGGACCTAAAAACCTATTGTTCACCCTCAGCAACAACTGCTTCTGAAAAACAAAACCCGATCCCCTTCCCCCCAAACCAGACCAAAGCCCCCAAAGCCCCGGCAGGCCGGTAAATGGATGGAGCCTCGACTTTTGTGCCTCGACGTGGCAGTCAGACAATTTTATTGCAGAACGCCGTCTGGAAAAGATGCAAAACAAAATTGCTAAACTGCAAAAAAAAAAAAGAAAAAAAAGGGGGGAGGTAAAAAAAAAAACAAAAGGCCCCCTTCCCTTTGCTTATTGAGTTCAAAGGCATAACATGCAGCACCCTGCAGCAAATGGGAAGCTACACTAATTTTAAAGCCATAAAACGCTATAAAGTGCCCTGCGGGGCAGGACTACACTGAAGCTAGTTGCACCTAAATAAGACATGGTTCATTTACTTCGCAGCTTAGCCTAATGTAATCATCAGCGGATTTCTAGCCTAGAGTTGTAACAGGCAAATAGCCGATACTGCGGAGGCGACACTCCCAGCCATTGAGGGGCCGCAGCGAGATTGCTGTTGATTAGAAAATTTTTCAGTTTTGACAAGCACTTAATGAACATAAATCGCTCCTTGATTGGTTTCCATTCGGGGCCACAGGCACACCTAAGAAGAAACAAAAGTCTCCAACTCCTCTCCCTCCCACCCCGTTTCCCGGGAAGGACCCCAGCAACAAACCTACCGTCAGGTTATGAGCCACAGTGGAATATATTCATCAAATGCTCCCGTGAAATTAGCCATCCTCCCCTCTCGCATATAAATACAGGCGTAATATCATTCGGCTTCATAATATATAGTTAAGGAGAGCAATGAAATGTTGTTTTCTGAAGAAAGCATCAGAGTGAAAATGCATTCTGGAAAACACTGATCACCCTAAAGCACTCGGTCTTGACAAAAAGAAGGTCATCTCAAGTCTGTTTTATTCACATTACGGATCAAGAACATTAAATGTCAGTAATAAAAAGCACTGGCTATATCCATATCATTGTGTTAATCAGTTTGATCAGCGTTGCAGGGGCAGGAGAGGCACTCAGGGCAACACTCTCAACACAAAAGCAGCTCTACAAAACCTTGTGGGTTTTTTTAAAATAGATCACATGTTTTCATAACATTTTAAGAAAATTCTTCCATCTGCACTTAGAATCCTGGAATGGTTTTGGGTTGGAAGGGACCTTCGAGACCATCCAGTTCAACCCTCTGCCATGGGCAGGGACACCTTCCACTTCACTTCTGATTCAGACTTTGTAAAAAGAA
Organism: Coccyzus lansbergi; assembly: GCA_033558105.1. Lineage (NCBI taxonomy): Eukaryota > Metazoa > Chordata > Aves > Cuculiformes > Coccyzidae > Coccyzus > Coccyzus lansbergi. The sequence goes on from JAUMJK010000048.1 coordinate 425,503, forward strand.
CTGCTATAAAAGACAAATTAAGAGTTTTACCATCCTGAGTAATTTATGAAGTATTTACACCCGCAGCAGTTAGCTCTGCTGGACAGGAAGCTCTGGTTTTATTAAACCCCATGATTAATTAATAGCTTGGCTTTTGCCATTTATATTGCGACTTGTTCCGATACCAGAAATTTTTGAAGAGAGAGGAGATGTGACACGGAAAAGCGTGTTTGCTGCTCCTTCCCACACACTGTGGGTTCGCAGAGCTCTGCAACGGCAGCATTGTGTTCGCTACCATGCCCTACGCTAATGATGTGATAAATCCTGTCGTGGCCTCCGAACTGGCCGGACTCGGAACTAAAAATGCTTCCTGTTCGCCTTGTTTGTGCGTTCGGTGACCTGTGAGTGTCTGTAACAAGTCCTGGGAGTGATGGTAAAGAGTTACTGAGAATAATCAGCCTCTCCTTCCCCATCAGCCGGGATTAGGCACGTGAGGAGCGTTTCGCAGGGTGGTTCGCTGACCGTCGGTGACAATAACCTGATCTCTCACCGAGCGGAGCAGCTCAGGCAAGAAGATTTCTAGTTTGAAAAGTCACAAAAAGCCATGGGGCTTGAAAAGAATTTGCTTTGACAGCTACCCCAAATGATAGGTCTCACTTAAGGACTGCAAACACATTTCAGCTCTTATTTTCCTCATTCGTTTTTATTCTCCCAAACTGATCTTCACTCCATTACATCCTTAATATGGTAAAGATGTTTTCCGGGAAGCGATAAAGGGAATGAGTATGAGTGATCTCCACAGCTCTATCGCTTTATAAAAGCCTCTTTTGCTTTTAAAGCATCGTAGGTTATACTGTTACGTTTGGTATCCTTACCAAAAAAGAAAGTTACAGTAGCCTGATTAAAGCTTTTTTTTTTTTTTTTCATTAAGGTCAATTATCCTTTAGCTATCCCCAGAAGCAATGCAAGTTCACAGTTAAACGTGCGAGAATTAAGAACAGAAAGCTCTGGGAAATTTAAGTCAAGAGCATTAGAAAGGAGAATGTTGCTCTGAATGTGGCTTTGATGAAAAGGCTTCCCAGAATGAGAACCACCAGTAGTGGTGAATAGGAAAACACACATCAGCTCATCAGCTGTAATAAGCAATTACATACACATAACTTCTACTTGTTCCTACTATTCAGTTTTTCTACCTTAACCAATGTTTTAGGTGTATTAATGGATGCAATAACTACAACAAAAACTTTCAAATACTTTAGACATGTTGATCTTCATCACCACTTATAAAATAATAGATTCGCTTGGTTGGAAAAGACCTTCAAGATCACCAAGTCCAACTGTACCGGCCCACTACTAAACCAGATCTCTGAGCATCTTATCCACCTGTCTTTTAGACACCTCCAGGAATGGTGACTTAACCACATCCCTGGGCAGCCTTTGCCAGTGCAGAGAACCCTTCTGGTGAATAAATTTTTCCTGATGTCCAATCTGAACTTCTCTGGCACAAATTGAGGCCATTTCCTTTCATTCTACCGCCTGTCACTTGGGAGAAGAGGCCATCACCCTCCTCTCCACAACCTCCTTTCAGGTAGTTGGAGAGAGCAATGAGGTCTCCCCTCATTCTCCTCTTCTCCAGGCTAAACAGCCCCAGCTCTCTCAGACGTTCCTCATAACCCCTGTTCTCCAGCCCCTTCACCAGCTCCGTTCCTGTCTCCAGACGCGCTCCATCCCCTCAACGTCTTTCTGGGAGTGAGGGGCCAAAACTGAACCCAGGATTCGAGGTGTGGCCTCACCAATGCCGAGTACAGGGGCACAATCATTTAACCTATATCCTCACTTTTGCTCTGTAAGATTTGCTCCGATCGCGGTTCTGTCTTACATGAAAAACAACACATTCATATCCTTTTGTCAGCTCAAATATATGTTTACCAAAGCCTGCTCTGAGGAGCCGTTGATGATAGGAAAGGCCAACTACAGGGGCTCTCAGTGCCAGGCAATATCCAGCTTTACATTCCTTTGAAGTAAGACCAGGTAAAAATAAAGGGCATACATGATGGTATTTTAGAAATACATAAGAGCATGAATATTTCTATTAAAGGAACACAAACAACACACACTGGAGCTATTAGACAGCCTGAGGTAATGCAACCCTGAAAATAAGGCTGAACCAAAGCGATATCTTGTAGGTGGTTATTTGTAACCACACTGCTCCCTCCGCCAGAGCAACACCCAGATGCGTCACCTCTGCTGCCAACCGGCCATGGACAGAGACCCCATGGAGTCCAGCTAGTGCAGTGTGCCTGTAAAAATCACAATAGTTTGGGTTGGAAGGGACCTTAAAGATCATCCAGTTCCAACCCCCACTGGATCAGGTTGCTCCAAGCCCCATCCAACCTGTCCTTGGACACCTCCAGGGATGGGGCAGCCACCACGTCCCTGGGCAACCGGGGCCAGTGCCTCCCCACCCTAATGAGAAAACATTTCTTCCCAAGATCTAAAGATAATGTAACTTTCTCCTCTTTCAGCTTAAAACCAAAATGAGGAGAGACAGAATATTTGATTTGCAAGCATGTTTTCCAGTTTCAAACTACCTAGTAAAATCCTAAGAACTGATAATGGTCAAAACTTTGAACTGTAGCTCTAAGAAAAACGCTGCAAATATCTATTTGAAAAAAACCCAGAACAGCTTTAAGGGGGGAAAAAAGTGCTCTTCCTGCAAAATAGCTGTTTTCAGCTGGTTTTCCCCTTCTTTTCCTAAATGAAGGGTAGCGTGTTGATGCTGGGGATACAAAAGCAGAAAACAGCTAAAGCTTTGTCACCTACGGACTGCGATGTGATGGCAACCCTCTGGCAGACAGACATCGGTGAAACATCATCAGCTATTCATCAGGATAAGACGTAGATAAAGAAGTGGCTCGTAATGCCGCCCAGCAGGTATCCCAGCGAATACATTTCGGGAGCCCTCGCACATGCCATTCTTGCCATTAAAAGCCAAGAGATGCCTAGGCAAATCCCCCCCGGGTCCTTTTGGGGAGGCTGCCGCTGAATTTGTCGGCCAGGATTTTAGTCATCCACTCAACGCTCTACTCCACAAGCGTAAGATGAATAGGGAGCTATGGTGAACTTTGAAGCCTGCGGGTCAAAGTTCTCTCTCATTATCCCCACCATTTTCTATCGGCGTAGCTCCTCAGCATCCCAAGGGACGGGAAGGTTTGAGGCTCTTGAAGAAAACTGACGTGACCAAGTCAGGAAACAGTAGGGTGCTTATGTACATATATTTTTCTTTTCCTGTCTTTCTCTCCCCCCACTTTCTTGAAAAGGGGGAATATGAATTTAGCTATTGTGTCAAACGTCAGGCTGGTGGCATTCGTAGTTACTCATTTAGCTGGCACAATACAGCAGACATTTCAACTTGCTGCCTGGCCAAACAGGCCTGATCCTTCCAGGGATTCCTCTTCTGGAAGACAGGCACGAATTTGATTTTCACTCCCCATCCCAATACCTTTCATTATGTAGCCAGTCCTTTATTCAAAGAGGACAACAGTAGATTCCCGCAATACAGACGTATCTACTATATCAAAACCTACTGCCTTCAAGCCTGAGCTGCCACTAAACACATCTCACAGCGGAGACAACTGATCCACTGCTGCCCAGATCTCAAGCACTGTTTTAATATCAGCCCTGAAATATTATAACAGATTCTAATGCAAGTGTTCAATAAAATCCTATCTTCAGTAAAATCCTAAAAGGAAGTTGTGGAGGGGAGGGAGCTGGGCTCTTCTCCCAAGTGACAGGGGACAGGACAAGAGGGAATGGCCTCAAGTTCTGCCAGGGAAGGTTCAGGCTGAACATTAGGAAAAAAAAAATTCACAGAAAGGGTCACTGGCCACTGGAACAGGCTACCCAGGGAGGGGGTTGAGTCACCTTCCCTGGAGGTGTTTAAGGTGTGGGTGGATGAAGCGCTGAGGAATATGGTTTAGTGACTGATGGGAATGGTTGGACTCGATGATCCAATGGGTCTTTTCCAACCTGGTTATTCTATGATTCTATGTTCTGCCGCAAAATACAGTCTGGGAACACCGAATCATCTTCTACATTTCCTTCTTCCTGTCACCTCTAGAGGCCAGCCCACCTTTCGCATCACAGAACTACAACTGCTAAATTTTGTGTAATCACAATGACCTGCACCCTCAAGATAACCCAAATCCAACTAATGGGTCAGATTAGAGCCAGGCTTTTTAAGGGTTTAGAAAACCAGCTTTGGGTGGTTAACAAAAGTTCTTTTCGTCAATGTTCTTTAATGGGAAGGTTGGTAGGAATACGGTCTTTATTTTTCAAAGCACTGTAAAGCATTATCCCAAACAGCAAAGCAAGCACAGTGTTAAAAATGCATCAGTTTCTGTAGCTTGATGGGAAAAAAAAGTCCGAAGCAGTTACAGGTAAATAAAAATTAGGAAAACCAACCAGAAACACAACAGCAGAGTCCTGCTTGGGGGAAAACCCATTCACTTGACAAGGCCCGAGAAAAAATTCTGACTTTTGTGCCTACAAAGTTTTGTGCAAATTGTAGTGGGAGTGCAGCTGACTTCAAATATCTGCTCCTGCCTCTTCCTCCCACTGTGGTTTGCAAAGGGCAGGGATGATGCTACTCACATACTATCACCTGATGGATGATGAATGCTCTGCAGGGTATATTAACAACAGTTAATTGACAATAAATAGTCCCTTGGCAGTACAGAAATGTACTGCTGAAGCAGAGCAGTGACTCTTCAAAGGCTAAAGGCAACAGAAATAAGGCACTGAACCGGTATCATTTATAAAAGAAATCACGCTGTGGGAAGATTTTAGCACAGCAGAACTCGAGATATTCCTCAAGTGCATACAGCAAAGGTGTCTTAAGCCCCTGAACGTGTACGACATTTTCCCCAGTAGCTTCTCCTCGGCTAGGAGCCACGTGTGGTCCCTCACCACTACCTACCCACATCATCCAAGGGAAAAGTCATGCGTTATGAACCTCTCCGATCTACGCAAAGAGGTCTGAACAAATGAAACACGGAGCCGTGTACCTTTTTCTTGGGGGCGGGGGACAGGGTGGAGGATAGAGGGAAACAATTACAGGCTAGTAATTACTTCTTCTTTAAATGGATTCTGTCTAATCTCCAATGGATTTACCTCTAATCTCAAAGTAATTACCTCTAATCTCAATGGATTCTCACTCTGGGGGAGAGTAAGCAGCTCCAGGGAAGCCTACAGAGGAGTAGCACTCTATTGTCTGCAAGAGGCAATGAAAAACTAACACATGCACAGCTACTGTCAGAACAATAGAGCACTTCGACAAAGCGAGGAGGGGTCTTGGGCACAGACAATGGCAGCTTGCCTCCTCCTCACTTGATGACCCAGAGTTGGCCAACAGAATCTGAGGGAAACTCATGCGGGAGCTCCATGAGGGCTGCCTCAATGGCAGGCAGTATCCGTTCTTCCCGTCTGTGAGCAACACCGAGAAGCAATTCAGGCATTTGGGGATGACTTCACAGCAGAATTCAGCCAAACTGAGGAATGACCAAACAGGTCAGGCAGACTTGTCCAGTGTCACAAAAGGGAACAGTGAAAAGCTGGGCAAAACCTTGCTCTGGAACACAAGGGATGGTATTTCTGTTGGAAAGCAGCAATGCCTTAGAATCACAGAATCACTAGGATGGAAGAGACCCATCGGATCATCCAGTCCAACCCTTCCTATCAAACACTAAACCATGCCCCTCAGGACCTCATCCACTCGTGCCTTAAACACCTCCAGGGAAGGCGAATCAACCACCTCCCTGGGCAGCCTATTCCAATGCCCAATAACCCTCTGTGTGAAAAACTTCCTCCTAATCTCCAGTCTAAATCTCCCCTGGCAGAACTTGAGGCCATTCCCTCTTGTCCTGTCCCCTGGCACTTGGGAGAAGAGACCAGCTCTCTCCTCTCCACAACCTCCTTTCAGGGAGTTGGAGAGAGCAATGAGTTCTCCTCTCAGCCTCCTCTTCTCCAGCCTAAACACCCCCAGCTCTCAGACGTTCCTCATAAGGCCTGTTCTCCAGCCCCTTCAACAGCTTCGTGGCTCTTCTCTGGACTCACTCCAGAGCCTCAACATCCTTCTTGTGGCGAGGGGCCCACAACTGAACACAGGATTCAAGGAGTGGTCTCACCAGTGCCGAGTACAGAGGGAGAATAACCTCCCTGGACCTGCTGGTCACACTGTTTCTGATCCAAGCCAGGATGCCATTGGCCTTCTTGGCCACCTGGGCACACTGCTGGCTCATGTTCAGTCGTCTGTCAATCAACACCCCCAGGTCCTTCTCCTCCAGGCAGCTTTTTAGACAGACTTCTCCTAGTCTGTAGCTCTGCATAGGGTTGTTGTGCCCCAAGTGCAGAACACAGATGTTGTCTATCTTACTAAATATTTTTTAAGAGACATGGAAGTAACATCAGATACTACAGCAAAGCATTATCACGGCAGGATCTGAGATTATGAAATCTTGTGTCAAGCCAGAGAAAGTACTAATATTCAGCAGACAGGGAACAGTGAGTTGTTGCAAGCACCACATTGCTGTGGCCATGCTTCTCAGACATCACCCACCCCAAGAAGGAGTCTCCTGCCAGTTCCACGTGCAGGTCTACAAGCCCCAGTGTGCATCTACAGAACTGCAGCTGATGGAAAGCTTGATTTCCACTCCTTAATGGAAAGTTTCCCATGAGCATAAAATGACACCAACGGGCTTAGAAACAGCAATGTTAATAACGTTATAACTGGTCACCCTCTGATTTTCTTACATGGTATGATGATATAAACCCAGATATGACTCTGAAGAACTTGGTAAGGGTAACACCACTTTTTTTGCGTTTTACCATTTGTCAGTACCTCAGAGAAAGTAAAGGAGTGGGGAACCCCAGTTTCATGATATGGAGTCTCCACACGGGTTTTGTCTTTTGAACTACTCTGGTGTGGACCGAGCTTTGACAAATGCCACCTCTTCTCCTGCTGGCATGGCCAGGGCAGATGGGGTGGGCTAGTTCTAAGTCAGAACACTGAACCCCCAAATTCTGTATGAAGGGATTGTGTTACACACACTGAGAAGGACAGGCAGGATGCTTGGGCAGAGATGAGGACAGATGCCTTAGCACAAGAAGATTTTTACGGCACACATTTTAAGCTACATTGTTTTAAAAAGGCTGCTTAGGATTCCTTCCGAATAAACCATAACCACTGCACACACTGACGAACACCAGAAACTTCCCTCACTCTTGACTTCATCCAAGACTTACATGTAAACTAGGATGGTAGGTCAGCACACCGTTGTCGCACAGCGTCACGTATTTCTTCTTCCACTCTTTATTCAGCGACTTGCCACTTCGCTTTAGCAGCATCCCCTATTAGAGGAACACAGGAAAAAAAAAAAAGATTAAACACTTCTACCAATACAGAAGCATTTAAACCAGTGATAAATGTAATGGCCAATGTTCTTAGATGTACTTTATTCTGCAAGTTACTCATTCCCCTCTGCTTCTCCCATGATGCATGTTTTCTTCATCAGCAGCTTCAATTCAGGAGGAAAAGCTCCAGGTGCAGCTTTCATAAAGCACATCACATAAACCAAAAAGACTGTATCAGTGCTGGCTTTGTCCAGCAGGTAGAGAAAACCCTTTTGGATCAAATTCCACACCTCGGCAAAGCACATTTTAATGTGACACAGGGTAAGGTTACCCATACAGACTCCTAGCTGACAAAGGCAGCACACTCATTGTATTTCCTAGCCCTCTCAAATAAAAGATGGACTTTGGGATGAGTGATGATTGTACTGCGTGGCTTGTACTCCCTTCAGTGTACTCCTGGTGATTCCTTGTTTTCCAGGCTTGGTCTCTCCACCAAGAAGGAAAAACATTTGGGTTTTGCCCTTTTCAGTAAGGTGACGCTGCAACGGAAATCCCAGTCATTCATTCCAGCAAGAGACACCAATTCCAGGCAAAAAAGCAGCAAAATGGAAACAGGGCAAATACAAATTCTAGGTAATTCCAGTGGGAGGTGTCCCTGCCCATGGCAGGAGGTAGGAACTGGATAAGCTTTAAGGTCAATTTCGACCTAGATAATTCTGCACTTCTGTATGAAAGAGGTGTGATCAGAGAGGAAGAGAGGTGGGCACAGCGACTCACCTTTCCACACTGTTCAACATAAACATCAGTGATGAATGGTAACAATCAACAGGTGAAGTTCAAAAGTCGTCACTGTATTTAAAATGGACACAAACTACTATCACATATTCACCTGTTTTCAGCTTAAAACCAGAAAGTCACTGAAAAACACAAAACAGAAGCTGCTGTAGCACAGTGAATGTGGTAAATGAAGCCGTACTTCAGGAATGCATTTCCTTAGGAAATCTGAATTTCCAAAATCAAATCAAAAAGGAATTCTTAATGAAACGATAGACAACTTTGGCTGTTGAAAGTCTTACTGAAACGTCACGGTGGAGACGCTTCATACAGCACTACCAGACGGACTGACTAGCTCCACACATCAGGTTCTGATAAAAGCAGACACTTATATTCACTAAATCATAACCAGGAATCTGAACTAATACAAACTCCAATCATAGAATCATTAAGATTGGAAAAGACCACCAAGATCATCCAGCCCAACCCTCAACCCAACACCACTGTGCCCACTAAATCGTGTCCCAAGAGCTGCATCTACACATTTTTTGAACACCACCAGGGATGGCGACTCCACTGCTTCCCTGGGCAGCCTCTTCCAATGCGTCACCACTCTTTCAGTAAAGACATTTTTTCCTAATATCCAAACTAAACTTCCCCTGGCACGACTTCAGGCCATTTTCTTTCATGCTTGTTACTTGGGAGAAGAGACCAACACACTCACATCACTACAATCTCCTTTCAGGTAGTTGTAGAGAGCAATGAGGTCTCCCCTCAGCCTCCTCTTCTCCAGGTTAAACACCCCCAGCTCCCTCAGCCACTCCTCTTAAGACTTGTTCTCCAGACTCTTCACCAGCTTTGTTGCCCTCCTCTGGACATGCTCCAGCACCTCAATGTCTTTACTGTACCAAAGGGCTCCAAACTGAGCTTTTTCCATTCTCATTTTCCATAGAACTTAAAAAATGGGAAAGCAGAACATGAAAATATGCACTATCAAGCATGGTGTCTCCAACTCCTAGAGATTTGTTCTTGTTAAAGCAGGTTAAAATCTTGACATCAAATTGTTATTTGTTTTCCCTTTAATCCTACAGCTTTATTAAACCATCTCTTTGCAGACCCAGTCCCAAAGCCAAGGACAAGGAGCAGTTCCATGCACGGAGAAGTCCTCCAGAGCCAGGCAAGTTTTGCCAGGTATTAGAGCTCTTGGCTGAAGTCCCTCGCCAAAATCTCCACAAACTGACAACTCTCCTTTTGGAGCCACCGAGATAATCCCAGTGGAAAAGCCACGTACACAACCGCCTGTTCCCGGCCACACACTTTCAACGCGACTTCAGAGAAGAACCCTTCATGATTCAAAGCAATCGGTGGATGGGACTGTAAAGAAAAGCTTGTCTCGGATGACTGAATTACACAACAGTACAAACTCTGAACTTTCTGATCGTCTCGGGGTCAGATTGCCTTTTTTTTTTTTTTTTTTTTTTTTGCTGTTCCTTGCTACAAGTCAAACTTTCACAAGAGAGAATGGGGTTTCTGAAACACTTTCTTACAAAAGCTTCTGCGAGTGCGATTCGCACATCCCAATTACCGTCTGCCAGTGGTTAGAGACGTTGTTTTCTTCTATTAAAAAATGAAAGCTTATGTCTGCCTTTGACGCGAATGTTTGTCTATAGTAGGTGATCCGTCGCTTCACCTTTCCAATCTTTCATACCTCACCTGCAGCACGGTTGTTCGCGTTATGGGGGACCCGATTCTACTTAGCGCTGTGCTGTGGGGATCAAAAATTACTGTTTCCCTGAGCTGGTTTGTTCTTCAGACCTTTTAATGGGGAAAAAGCTGTGAGGATCACAACAGTGATTTCTTTTTTTGCCACCTTGCCTTTTTTTTCAGTTTTAAGGAAAGTGAAATATATATATTTCATACTTTTTTGACGGTTCCTATACAAAAAAATATATCATTACTTCGGTAATTTTCATTTCATGGCAATAATGAACTCAATAACTAGCAAAACCTCAATACTTTCCTGATTTTTACTATATACATGTCTTGTTTCTATCTAGGTACGAATTTTAAAATTCTATTTTTGAATCTAAATGAAGAAAAGAATTCAAAATGGGGTTTCACCTCGCTTTTAAAATGGATTCGTGTGCTCTCACGTGAAAGATAATACACGGCATTAAATACGTGTCATCTACCTATTTGTGCCTAACTAACAAACCAGACCTCCCGGTTCATTTTCGTCAGGCAAGAAAAGAAAGTTCTTTGGCAAAAAGAATAGATTATTATATTATGTGAGAATTAAATACACCTTCCTGTACCTGCAGAGGAAGCTGCTCTGAATACAAGGTGCTAACTTGAAGTGTTACGAAGCAGAGAAGCTCATATGAACCACATTTTCTTCCCCCAAGGCCAGAGACCACCACTTTGTCTGTGGTAATTACATAGAATGGTCTGGAGAAATGCTCTTAGTATCAGAGTTTAGATCAGTTATAAATGCACTTTAGCATTAACAAAACTTAAAAAAAAAAAATAAATGGCCCAGATATGACAAGAAATGTTACTTAGAAAAAAAGAAAAAGCCCTTCACTTCAGTCACATTATGTCTACATTTAAGTCACATCAGATCCTCTGCCTCGGAAAACGAGACACGTGGGTTCCCACTGACCTTTGGTACCTCCGAGGCAATTCAGAGGTAGCTTGGGCTTGTCTCCAGTCACAGCCAAGCGGGCCCCGGATGCACACAGCACATCGCAGACATCACATCGAGCCTCCACGCTGTGCAGTAAGGGACTACGTAAATCAATTTCTACTTCATAACACTGATTTTTAATCTCTGCCTCAAAGTATTATTAAACAGATAACATTATTTCTCCTGATTTGTATGATATCCTTCATTGTTAAAGTCTTCCATGTGAGACTTCAGCCCCGCAGTTCAGTGTAGCTGACCCAAAGCCTCCCGATTCAACACCAAGAATTTAACACCTCCAATTTGCTCACAAACTGAGAAGAATTTCACACTTCAAATTAAATATTTTACCACCTTCCCCCCAAAACCGCAATTCCACGTCTATCGGAGGAACGCTTCTCCTGCCAGACTGCCCTAGCTCTGCTTTTAATGAGCCACAGGAAAATGACTTCAACCAAAGTGCACAAACGTTGGATTCTTGGGTTTTGCTGGAGGAACCGCGTTAGAGTACACAGCGAAGGGAGAAGCCGCCTGTACCTACTGCGAGCTCTTTATTAGTAATGTGTGTGCTACGTCTAGTCCCAGGAGGTCATTGCAAGCCAAAAGCAATGTTAAGTGTACAAGCTTTAAATAACTTACAAAGTTAATGTAATGAATGTAAGTGCTATCTGAAATCCATCACTCAGTGGCTCGCTGTAGCCTCAAGCTGTGATAAAACACCACTCATAAATTTATATTAAAACTCTGTTCAATAGCAATTATTTACCAACAAAGATTTATTGATTGCATTTGCTGTTAGAGACTGAGGCCCTAACTGAGTCAATCGGCTCACGTTGTTGAGCTTCGGGGCACCAGGAGAAGTTACAGACTGCCATCAGGCTCCGCGTCCCGATCATTACGGTGAGAGCAGGAGCAGCTAATGAAAAGCTGCCACCGCAGGATTGATTGGACCGAAGGTGAAAAAAATCCCCACCCAACCCCAGCCAAGGGACCACTAGGCATAATATACACAACTCCTCTGGATGGATACGCTGCGATCGGCTAAATCTCGCTGCTCCAGATGCCTTCCCGTGAGCTACAAATCATGCTCGCTTAAACAACAAAAGAAGACAAATGGTGAAACAATTATGAGTTTGTTTTACGAAAATATTTCAGGTTGTAAGCAGTAAATTACCAGCACTTACAGAAGTGACCCCTTGAAGTTGCCCAATAGTGCACTGAAGATGCTCATAGGTGAGCTACGTTATTTTTTCCAATGGGCTGGAGAAGGAGAGACTTATATCTTTCCCACAGATATCATCATGCTGATCATCAAGAGATGTCTACAGCCACTTCTTGACCCACGGAATTAACACCGTGTGAGAAGCAACACACTTTGCATGCCCTGCTGTGCTGCATCTAGTCATTGAGTGGAATGGTTGGACTCGATGATCCGGTGGGTCTTTTCCAACCTGGTGATTCTATGATTTCAATTTTCCCACTTTCCTGTGTATTATGTGTTTTCTAGGAGGCCACCAGACAGAGGGTTTCACAAATAGATATTAGCAGCAATCACAGCTCAACTGACCACATGGCTTTTTGCATTTGTTGCCGCACTTAACTTGAGGTTTTGGGGGTTTTGCTTGTTTCAATAAGATTTGGCACCTCTGACTTTTCTTGGCACACCAAGTAAAAACAGTAGAGCCCTGGAGGAGAGCAGCACCAAGACTGGGCCTTCTGGAAATGGAAACACAGTAGTTTGGTTTCTATTCTCTTTCCAAAGCTTACGTCACTGCTGTGGCTGAGGTACTGCCAGCAGGCAGGCTTTTACTCCTTCCCCTCCCCAATTTTCAGCCAACCCCATACTGTTACCCTGATGCTGTTTTGACAGAATGGAATATGTAATCTCGCATTTAATCATTAACAGCATAAATTCTTCATTTTCCACTCAGCTCTTTAGTTCTCCTAACTACGATTAGCAGCTAGCAGCGCTATCTAGGAATTTTCTACAGCTCTGGCATTTGCATCTGGTTCATAAAAGAAAAACTCATGCTCACCTGAAACATTCTCCCTCAAATAACTGCAAAAGCAACAGGATCACAAGCTGTTACGTATGGATTCTGGTCAATAAAATAGCTGCTTTCTTTAAATCTATTAACACAGTGAATAAATACTGGTAAATCTCCCAGGTCTGCTTGACTGGTTAGTTCTGGGTAGACTGGCCAGCAGCACTGGCACCAGTCTGGCTTGTTCTAAGAACAAACAAGAGAATAATCCCAGTCTTAAAGCGCTTTCTTCCAGCATATGATAGACACTAGCTCAAACTATTGGACACTAAAGCAAGCCATTGATGTTCTCTCTTTTGCTATTAATTTTGTACTTGGGGGTGATGGTGGATGAGAAGCCCAGCTGGAGCACCTCCCATATGAGGATGGGCTGAGAGAGTTGAGGTTGTTCAGCCTGGAGAAAAGAAGGCTTCAGGGAGACCTCAGAGCAGCCTCCAGTGCTGAAAGGTTCTCCAGAAAAGCTGGGGAGCTGTTCTTTATCAAGGATTGCAGGAACAGGACAAGGGACAATGGCTTTACACTGAAAGAGGGAAGACTGAGATGAAAACTTAGGAAGAAGTGTTTTCCTGTGAGGGTGGTGGCTGCCCCATCCCTGGAGGTGTTCAAGACCAGGCTGGATGAGGCTTTGAGCAACTTAATCCAGTGGCAGGTTTCCCTGCCCACAGCAGGATAATCTTTAAGGTCCCCTCCAACCCAAACCGTTCCACGATTCTATGATGAATTAATTTGAGCAGATGTCAGAACACAACTAATCCTCTAAGTAAACAACTTCTGAAGATGCTCAATGTATTTAGAACCCTTCCATACAGAAGTAACTTGCCTTCTCGATCTCCCAAATTCAAGTCTTTTTTTCCCCCCAGGAATTTAAGGGAATACTGCTTGGCTTTTTTGACAACGAGTTATGAAGCTGTTTAACTTTTTACACTTGGAAACCTGCAGTAAACATCTCTTGCAGTAGCAGGGCACAACTGGGAACCGACTGAGCCACAGAACAAAGGCTACAAGAAAGAGGAGTGCCTCTAACGTGATCTGAAATCAGGAGATCTCAGATGTTCTCAGACTTCAGTATTGAACAATAATGTTTGCGAGCACCCCCCAGAACACCCCCTATCTTCTTACTGGAGGCAGGTACACGGAAAAAATCCCTTATGCCTTCCTTAAAAATTGGCACCACAGCAGTAGCAGAGTTTTGCCACAGACTCCAAGATGCTTCCCCATTGAAGAAACTATTCAAATTTCTGTTGTGAGGGAGTGAAATCAGAACATTGAACGCAATTCTCTTCTAACATCCCCTAAACACAAGGCAATAACTCAGCGCAGCAGGTAATTACACCATGAATGGTTACCTAATGCTAAGGCTGATCAGCCACTATTTCCATCTAGAGTCAAAGAAAGGAGAGGCTCGAAGATCTGACTTCGAGAAAAAGATAATAGCTTTGCTAAAACTTGAAGGACAATCAACCTGCAGCCCATTACTTTCCAAGCTCTCTGCACACAGGCTACTAAAAAAAAATTAGAAAGCTTTACTTAAAAAAAAACCCCAACAAAATAAACCCCGTGCTGATTAAGCAAGTCTTACAGCTCATTGTAGCACCAGCAATGAAGATTGCCTCCTCTAACAAAGAACGGTTACTGAATTCCTGCAAGTAACCTCAGCACTAAAGATGGATAGACGGGAAGAACAAACTCTGTGCTCATTGTTGTTGCGTTTTTATTTTTAATGACTGCTCCAACAATTCAGCCTCCAGATTCTGACCTCACCTGCCAGCTGGGGGTAAAGCACAAGTCCTTCCGATATGCAGCAAATAATTTCAAGGGAAGTTTTCACAACTCCCCAGCCTGCAGTTGTCTTTTTTTTTTTTTAAAATGTAGGCTGTGTATTTCCAACATGGCAGGGACCAGGATTCCTTGGGATCTTGCAGAGCGTAAGAACCTAGTAACCTTATTTCTAAGCACGATGTGATTGAGAAGAGATGATCGAGGCTGCAGTTTGTGGAGTAGAATAAATGAAACCACCATGTGGCACATCACATGCACCCACCCAGTGAGCAACTTGAAGAGGCAAAATGACGATCACGCAAGAATAGTGATCCTAGTGCCCAAAGATGAGTTTGAGTGGAAAGCCAAGCCCCAGCCCTGCTGTAGCATCCAGGGAGCAATAAACACATCACTCTGGCAGAACATCCCAAGTCCAAAGCTGCATCTATCTGCACAGCAGCCAGGATAACACTCAGACACCCAAACAGACATGTAAAAGCTATGTGGTGCACATAGTTAAAGGATGGAGACGCTTACCAAAGTAGGAAACTTTCTGAGTATGCCTTAACTTGACAGCTTTGTGATATGGACATTCTTTTGTTAGGCTTGGTTTATGATTATTTCTAAAATGAGACTTTATAAAATCATTAGCACATACTCTACAGTTACCTGTAGTCCTAACTACAGTGTTTACTATTCAAAAGCGTAAGGAACGGCACCTCTCTTGCTCTACACCCAGTTTACCACTCTTAACAAGACACAGCACCTCGCAACTCACAATATTTTTCCGCCTTACAGTAGTTTCTGCCTCTGTCGCCTTCTGAGGTTTGTTCCACTTACCCTGGACTGCCAAAAAAAAAATAATCACAGCCCTTAATAATCTCAAGTAGTTGGTTTATTAACCCCTTGGCATTGGCAGTTGTGGTTTCCCGGATACCATCGTCAGTGCTAATGCAAAATGCACTGCGATGCAAATCATTATCTTCGTGTCGGAGAAAGCAGACGGCTGATGCCAAGGGGTCTGAGGCAGCAGCAGAGGAGCCGGCAGCGATCGGCTCCGTTTGAACTCTTACCTCTGGCTGCAGCTCCAGCATCACGCGCTGCCTTCTGCCTACACTGCCCACAAATGAAGTTAGTATCCACGCCAATAAGCTGCTCCTTAGATTAAAATTAAAAGGAAAAACAGGGTTGGGAAGCTGAAGTAAACACGATGGCGTGGTTCAGTTAATTCGGAAAGGGTTCTCAGAGTGGAAAGATTTGCGGCTGTAAGAACGGCTGTGGGGTCAGGCATGAAAAAGAAGGGAGGAAATATTGCCCTTAAACGAATTGAGCGTTGGGGGGCATGAGATAAAGAAAGGAACCATCGTGCAGGCATTGCTACTTCTAGATAGACGATACGGCTCTCGTTACAGTAGCGCTCCGTTCCCTGAACCCTGAAATTCTCTTTATCATATTTTATATAAAGTAGGGATTTGGGGAGGGGGAAGGGGGTTTCATGGGAGAAAAGCCATGAAAAGCTTAAAACCCAATTTTAACTTTCTACCCTGATACCATAGTGTTTCCATAGAAACATCAGGAAGACCACTTAAGAGCAGCTTTTTTTTTGTAGCCATGTTTGGCACCGTACCCCTCCCCCGGACAACCTATTATTTCACAAATGGATGCTTTTTGCGGCTTGTTCTGTGCAGGCTCCGATGAAGGGGGGGAAAGAAAAAGAATCCTGGATCTTTAACCAGTTCCCTTGTGGCCCCCTCCCTTTTTTGTTGGTAATATTTCTGTCATTGTGCCAGGGTATATGGTACAAAGGGTTACACTTTAATTGAGCTGTCAGCATCTCCAACAATCCTATAAAACTCCGATTATGCACGGCGGGGTTAGTGACACACTTGTTATTGTGGATGCCCTATTTGCTAAACCCAAGCCCCCCCCTCACAGGTCACATCACCCACGCGACCTTCCTGTCATTAGCCGCGTCTATTCCTACCTCACTGCTGTGAAAATCACACAAGCGAAGGCTTCAAAGCCCTTGCCAGGACTGAATTCGACCAGGAGCTAATCACCCACAAATCCAGCTCAAATGGCAATAATTGGCTAAACTGCTCACCTCTCCAGAGCTCAGCAGTAATTTGGGATAATAAAGAAAAGAATTATTCAGCTAACTGCCCTGAAATGTATGCTTTGTGACCGACACACTTCACATTTTAATAATGATGGACACAAAATCCAATTTAATACAGCATCTACTGAATAACAGAACCAGGAACGCTGGTCGAGGGGGAAAAAAAAAAAAAAAGTGTGTTTCTTTTTTTTTTTTTAAACTGTGTTCCATACTATTGTGCAGAAAGGATTCACGCTTCACATTGTGAAATTTTGGGACCAAAAGGTCTTCGTGAACAACCAAGTGTAGAAACTCTGTGCTATAATGTGATTTTAAAATATTTTTATATTATTATTTTTTAATTAAAAGGAGTGTCCTGCACTAAAAAATAATTTTGCCCAGCAGTTACCCCTCTGGTCCTTAAACTTTGGTAGGTGCAAGATAAGAAACAGCTTTTATTTCTTCTGCCAGTAGAAAGGTACTTTCTTCGCTATTCTGCTAAACAATATTTCCTGACTGCCCCGTTTTTCTTTACTTTTACACCTTGCTCTCTGCTGACAGGATGATCAGCACTGATGACCCCACTATATGTGCTTGCTGGGTAGGTAGCAACAATCCCTGGACGGCTTCAAGGTGTGATGAGCCTCCCAGGAGGCACCAAACTGGTTCAACACTGCTCTTCCTCCCTACCACCCCCTGCTCCTTCCTCAAATCTTTCCTAAGACCAAGGAAAAAAAATAATAAAAATTACACTGCACTTGGGGCACAACAACCCTGTGCAGTGCTACAGACTGGGAGAGGTCTGTCTAGAAAGCTGCCTGGAGGAGAGGGACCTGGGGGTGTTGGTTGACAGCCGACTGAACATGAGCCAGCAGTGTGCCCAGGTGGCCAAGAAGGCCAATGGCATCTTGGCTTGGATCAGAAATGGTGTGACCAGCAGGTCCAGGGAGGTTATTCTCCCTCTGTACTCAGCACTGGTGAGACCACTCCTTGAATCCTGTGTGCAGTTCTGGGCCCTATGAGGAAGGGCTGAGAGAGCTGGGGGTGTTTAGCCTGGAGGAGGCTGAGAGGAGACCTCATTGCTCTCTCCAACTACCTGAAAGGAGGTTGTGGAGAGGAGGGTGATGGTCTCTTCTCCCAAGTGCCAGGACAAGAGGGAATGGCCTCAAGCTCCACAAGGGGAGATTTAGACTGGAGATTAGGAGGAAGTTTTTCACAGAAAGGGTCGTTGGGCATTGGAATAGTCTTCCCAGGGAGGTGGTTGATTCACCTTCCCTGGAGGTGTTTAAGGGATGGGTGGATGAGGTGCTGAGGGACATGGTTTAGAGATTGGTGGGAATGGTTGGACTCGATGATCCAGTGGGTCTCTTCCAACCTGGTTGTTCTATGATTCTATGAAATACATGTGTCTATATACATCCATCCATAAAGACTAAATGTCTGCCCTGACTTGTCCTGCTGTTTATACACCTGAGATGTCCATCTCACTCAGAGGAACAAGAATGAAGATGACAACCTTTCAGAGATGCAGTTAATGCATGTTGGGCAACTAGCATCCCCTCACGGTTACAACAGAAAAAAGAAGGAACCCAGTGAGAAAGGATTCCTTCCTTTAACTGCCTCACCTTACCTGTTAAGGGAAATGGTACATATGGAATTAGACTCTTCCAGACATAGAGTTGCTTCAGAACTATTGGAACATCACAAAAGATACCCACAGCTCTCAAATTCAGTGAGTGAAACGTGCCCTCCTGCTGGCCAAGCACCAAGATGTATTCTGAGGGAAGCGGTGTCAATGTCCCTGTACATCAACTGCTGAAAAGATCCCCAACTCCAAAGGCAGAAATTGAATTTACTTTGGAAGCAGATCACGAGCGTTACATCTGCCTTGAGGAGCCAGTTTAGAAATGCCTTGTATCTCTTTATTTAACGCAGTCCCATACCTGCAGTTTGATAACACAGCGGCAGGTGAGTCGGGAAGAGCAGCCACACCTGCAGGTCCATTAACAGACTAAAAAGCATTTACTCATTAAAACGGTTGAGTCAAATCTGATATTACTGGGTTTAAGGCAAGTCCTGTTCCCTAAAGATCACAAAATCATATTTCATGTTCTTAAAAGAGCTGAAGAAAATGGGAACCCCATTTAGTCATAACCATACTTCTTGTATTACCTGATCGTTACAACAGGGAATGGCTTCAAGCTCTGCCAGGGGAAGTTCAGGCTCGACATAAGGAAAAAATTCTTCACAGAAAGGGTCGTTAGGCACTGGCAGAGGCTGCCCAGGGAGGTGGTTGAGTAACCTTCCCTGGAGGTGTTTAAGGTGCAGATGGATGAGGTACTGAGTGACATGGTTTAGAGATTGGTGGGAATGGTTGGACTCGATGATCCGGTGGGTCTCTTCCAACCTGGTGATTCTATGATTCTATGATTCTTTAGAAAGCATATTTTTATAAAGTTGTAACATAAATACATGCATATATAGAATAAGTTTTCCTTAGAACAGACTCTCTGGTACTGTTTTCTGTGTTTTGTGAAGACAATAAAAACGTAGACACTGCACTATTGTGATAGCTGCTAGAGAAATCACAATTAACCAACTACAAGAGCACCACCAATGTCAGTCATATGAATGCACCTCTCTGAGAAATTATATATGTGTTTTGGACAAGGCTCTTATTAGGATTCCTCTAGCCTATGAAGTAATAACCTGAGACAACCCAAAATTCATTTAACATAGAATCACAGAATCACCAGGTTGGAAGAGACCCACCGGATCATCGAGTCCAACCATTCCTATCAAACACTAAACCATGTCTCTCAGGACCTCATCCACCCATGCCTTAAACACCTCCAGGGAAGGTAACTCAACCACCTCCCTGGGCAGCCTCTAACAGTGCCCAAGGACCCTTTCTATGAAAATTTTTTTCATAATGTTCAGTCTAATTGTCCCCTGGTGGAGTTTGAGGCCATTCCCTCTTGTCCTGTCCCCTGTCACTTGGGAGAAGAGCCCAGCATCCTCCTCTTTACAACCTCCTCTCAGGGAGTTGTAGAGAGCAATGAGGTCTCCCCTCAGCCTCCTCTTCTCCAGGCTAAACAACCCCAGCTCTCTCAGCCGTTCCTCAGAAGGCCTGTTCTCCAGCCCCTTCACCAGCTTCGTTGCTCTTCTCTGGACTCTCTCCAGAACCTCAACATCCTTCCTGTGGTGAGGGGCCCACAACTGAACACAGGATTCAAGGAGTGGTCTCACCAGTGCTGAGTACAGAGGGAGAATAACCTCCCTGGACCTGCTGGTCACACTGTTTCTGATACAAACATGCCTCAAACCAGTAATTCATGCCTCAAATTCAGTAATTCAATAAATCACAGACTTGTTTGGGTTGGAAGGGACCTTAAAGCC
This sequence comes from Coccyzus lansbergi, assembly GCA_033558105.1. Lineage (NCBI taxonomy): Eukaryota > Metazoa > Chordata > Aves > Cuculiformes > Coccyzidae > Coccyzus > Coccyzus lansbergi. Next base: position 445,649 of record JAUMJK010000048.1, read on the forward strand.
CATCCAATTCCAAACCTCCTGCTGTGGGCAGGGACACCTCCCACTTGACCAGGCTGCTCCAAGCCCCATCCAAGCTGGCCTTGAACCCCTCCAGGGATGGGGCAGCCATAACTGCCCTGGGAAACCTGGGCCAGTACCTCATCGCCCACAAAGGAGAACATTTCTTCCTAAGATCTCATCCCCTCTTTCACTTTGAGGAAAGAAGCTAGTTCTGCCTGGGCCTTCTTTGCTTTATCCTCTGTATTAACACCTCCTCTTTCCCGCTTTCCAAGCTTAGCATTAATCAGTGCATTTTCAAAGTAAAGGATTCTGCATATTGTGTCAGCAAGTTAAAAATTGTAATATTGTTTTAATGTTAAAATCACTCCAGATACAATACTTCCTATGTAGTGTATTTCATGCCTCATTTGCTTCAACAGATATTAAGTTTCAGCCAACAATTAACTACTGACACCTTTTTTTTTTATTTTTTAAACCAAGAAGATTTAGCAGAAAAGCTAAGGCGTAACTTGGATTTATTAGATGGATGCTAATTCAATGTCACTAGTTTATTTTCTTTCTATAAAGTATCCATTCCGTAGAGTGATAGGGTCACTTAATCTACATTTCAGCTGAATTGAAATTCAGATTTGAGCCACGCAGCACATATTTTAGTCGAAAAATCGCTGTAAGTGCATCAGTTTAAAAGATCATTTAAACCGTTAATTGTTTTTCACTTACCATATAAGATCATTCCCAAACATAACCATTTAAGCGAACGTTTAAATGGTGTTTTGTATACAGCACTTTTCTATTTATAGTGATAGTGGTAAGAAAATAGTGTGTCAGAAGAAACAGATTAGGCAGTAGGAGAAATTTTTCACAGAAAGGGTCGCTGGGCACTGGCAGAGGCTGCCAGTGGCTGAGTCACCTTACCTGGAGGTGTTTAAGGGATGGGTGGACAAGGTGCTCAGGAATACATTTCATAGTGGACAGATGTAGTTGGGCTCAATGATATCAAAGGTCTTTTCCAATCAAACGATTCTATAATCCTATAAGATGTCGCAACAAAGATGGCAGTCACCAAGTTCTCCTGGAAACGTCTACCCATGGTATGCAAGGCAGTGGTAAAGCATGATGCTCCAGAAAGAGCATCACGTTAGCAGCAGCACACATCGAAATCACAACATGCTTCAAGCACTTCTGGCAGAACAGCTGTTTGGGACATTTCTGGCAGCATCAGTTTTTACCATGTGAAGCCTTAAAGTTGGGGTCAGCTCCTTCCGTGTGATCTGTAACATGGAACGTGGATGGCTTTTTTCCCCTCTGTACTCCACACTGGTGAGGCCGCTCCTTTAATCCTGTGTTCAGTTCTGGGCCCCTCACCACAAGAAGGATGTTGAGGCTCTGGAGTAAGTCCAGAGAAGAGCCACGAAGCTGGTGAAGGGGCTGGAGAACAGGCCTTCTGAGGAACGGCTGAGAGAGCTGGGGGTGTTTAGCCTGGAGAAGAGGAGGCTGAGGGGAGACCTCATTGCTCTCTACAACTACCTGAAAGAAGGTTGTAGAGAGGAGGGAACTGGGCTCTTCTCCCAGGTGACAGGATGAGAGGGAATGGCCTCAAGCTCTGCCAGGGGAGATTTAGGCTAGAGATTAGGAGGACGTTTTTCACAGAAAGAGTCATTGGGCATTGGACTAAGCTGCCCAGGGAGGTGGTTGAGTCACCTTCCCTGGAGGTGTTTAAGGCGCGGGTAGATGAGGTCCTGAGGGACATGGTTTAGTGTTTGATAGGAATGATTGGACTCGATGATCCCATGGGTCTGTTCCAACATAGTTGTTCTATGATTCTATGATAGATCCCAGGTAATTTGATGCACTGGTCACTCGGCATTTTTATGCTTTACAACACCCGGCAGCAAGTGCAGGTATAGCGAGGGCTGTTACCCAGCATTATATATTTCTACGAATGAGGAATTATGTCTGAAGGAGTCAATCTAGGCTTTTTAAAGCAGAAAACCAAAAGATGTTTCCAGAAACAAAGATATCTGCTCCTCCCCAAAATCACGTAAAGATGCACACAGGATATTTTCCCCAGAAGAGTGTCATTTGACACATGTTGATTGCTCAATTTTAAGTCTACACGCAACATCATTAATATTTTAGTTGAACAGGCAACAGAAGAATACACAAGTGAGTCACCCTCCTCCAGAGGCTATTACTGTTTGAGGAGGGAGTATCTGAGAACCCGCAGGCTTGCAGGTGATACAGAAGAACACTATGTTCACAAAAGGTAATCTATAAAGACCATTTGCAGATTTCTGTGTGCAGTTACTTGGCTGTAGATGAGCCATGTTGTAACATCATGGAGACAACCTCTTCCCCTCCAAATCTCTTCTCTTATTCAGGTAAGTAATCAGTCACGGTCAGGACGAAAGACTTGATTTTTTTAACCGTCTTTTCCAACTTTCTATAGATAAAGAACGTGTTTGTAAAGACAAAATAAAATTACATAAATAAAAATGCAAGGGACCCAGAGTGCAGCTAATGGGATTTGACGCTGGCTTTAATTTTAATGAAGAAAGTTGCCAGTAGCAACAAAACTGTCAGCGGCAGCCAAGCACCATTAATAAAGACCCAGACAACATTAGTGGCACGGCAACAGTACAAAAGGTTCCCCCCGGTTCATGCTGTGCTAAATTGGCTGCCCAATTTTTCTTAAGTGTCCATACTATTTAGAAGACAATTTATTAATTTTTGTCATCTATTGTCAGTTGACAGGCCATCATTTTGCATCCTGAATTTGAGATGAAAACTAATTGAAAAGACTGGCAGTATTTATGAGGGGTATTATTTGTCAATTATGGCTGCCGATGATACTTGCTACCACCAACTTTAATGCCCTGTGCTCGGGTGCGTCAGTCGGACTTTTTTTGGTCATTTCCATGTTAGTTCTACAAAAGTGACAAAAAGCAATGAGCAAATCGATTTAGGGAACTCATTAAGGAAGAGGGGCTCATCAATCCCTGCTCTAAAATCACTGGAGTGGGGAAAAAAGAACCGATGTCGCTCAGGAAATCTCATCTCTCTCTCAACAAACCCCCCAGCTCTCTTTGTTTCCTACAAATAGAACAGATCTGCAAATGTGTCATGATTTAAATCATCTCAACTTTATCCAGGCTGCCTAAAACTGAAGGTTTTTCTATCCTATCACTGCCCTTAAACTGCTTCTTTGCAAGTCTGAATGCCTCAAAGGCCCTCAAATTTCTGACTGCAAAGTGACACGTCTAAAGTCCGGTCATTCCAACTTTCCTTGTGCTACTTCAAGTTTGTTATTTAAAACAACAATATCATCATCACCACCACCACCACTAATAATAATAACAACAACAATAACAATAACGATAAAGCTTTTGCTACTTGAAAGCTTCTACCACTGTCCTCAGAACCTCTCCAGAGAACACTCTGGAAAACGGCAGCATAATGTGAGGGTTTAAAAAGTAAACCAAACCAGTATATACCTGATCCTAGAGACTGAAAATCAAACAGTTTCCACCGTGGAAAAGCAGAAATCTGACTGCCACAGGGATATATCACAGCCTTCCAGGATCGCTGCACACTGAGCTGCCTGCCCTGCAATATCTGGGTATCGGCTGCAATCAATATCAGTGGTGGTTACCATCCCAAAAGGATATTTATTTGCAACTCTTGCCCAGTTTTTCAGAAAAATTCTCTTATCTTCCCAACTCCCAGACACTTAAAACAATGGAGACACTGTTACGAGGAACTAGCAAGAAAGAACCCAGGAGAATCATGGAATGGTTTGGGTTGGTAGGGACCTTAAAGCCCATCCAGTTCCACCCCTGCCATGGTCAAGGACATCTCCTACTGAATCTGAGAGCTCAAGGCCCATCCAACCTGGCCTTGAACATCTCCAGGGACGGGGCAGCCACCACTTCCCTGGACAACCTGGGCCAGGGTCTTACCACCCCCATCAAGAAGAATTTCTTCTTAATGTCTGATTTAAATCTCCTGCCTTCCAATTTAAAGCAAATCCCCTTCATCCCATCACTCAATGCCCCTGTAAAAGCCCCTCTCCAGCTTTCTTGCAGCCTCCTTCAGGTACTGGAAGCTGCTCTAAGGTCTTCCTCGCACCTTCTCTTCTTCTTTTGGGTTAAACAACCCCAACTCTCTCAGCCTGTCCCAAAAGCAGAGGTGCTCCGTCCCTCTGATCATCTCTGTGTCCTCCTCTGGACCTGTTCTAACAGTTCTGTAACCTTCTTATGTTGAAGATAATCATAGAATCATAGAACCACCAGGTTGGAAGAGACCCACCGGATCATCGTGTCCAACCATTCCTATCAAATGCCAAACCATGTTCCTCAGCACCTCGTCCACCCGTCCCTTAAACACCTCCAGGGAAAGTGACTCAATCCCCCCACCTGGGCAGCCTCTGCCAGTGTCCAATGACCTTTCTGTAAAAATTTTTCCTGATGTCCAGCCTGAACCTCCCCTGGTGGAGCTTGAGGCCATTTGCTATACTATTTGTACAAGGAGGTAAATTAAGGTTCATCACACCCATCTGACTTTTCTGAAAAGCCAACTGGTGATAAAGACAAAAAAACTTGGGAATGAATATTGTCAGAATTACTTAAATTCTGCCCTTTAAAACCTACTGCTGCATGAGGAGAGTCAAATCAGGTGCAACCATCCATCCCTAGGCCTCAGTTTCAGGGTTTTCAACACAAAATGTTTCTTTTGGGTCATCAGAGCCTTTTGAGGCTTCACTTCAGCGTATCACCCCCAAGAATCCTGGGATATAGTCACCTGAGACACTGATGCTGCACCGATGACAGGACTGGGGATGTGCATGGGACGGGACCACATCCAATCACAGCTTCAGTTTTGCAGCAAGTGTTTTAGTGAAGTGCCACAGCACCGAGAGGAGAGATCTCTTTGTTCTGGCATCACGAAAACCTCACCTGTTGTTTCACACCACTTACGCAAGACAATAGAAGTGTTACGCTGCTGCCTATAGAGCAAAAAACTTTATGGCCACTGTCTATGGCCAAGTTGTTCAGAGTAAGGTACCTTGCAGCTACTGTCCACTTTAACATCCTTCCTGTAGACGTTACTATCTTCTAAGCTTTGAAGAGCTGCAAAAGTATCTCTTTTCTCCCTACTTCTCTATTTAGTATAAGTAAACCTCAGTATTGACTTACAATATGGACATTCTTTAACATAACCTATAACTCCATTTGTTCCTGAAGATGTGAACATTTGAACTTTCCTTTAGGAACAAAGTATGTAATCGTCCTTTACCACCAGCAACTGAAAAGCCTGAAACTGAGCTGATCTACTTGCTATATATGTGTTTTCTATAATACCAATAGTAAAATGGGTATTAGAGAAGAAAATATGTCATATTATAAAGAAAAAACTTGAAACCACAACTACATTAATTACATTAATATGTAGTTTACGATAATTTATCTATAGATGATTTATTATTTTTTATATGTAACAGTTACTTACAATACACTATTAACTTCAGAAAACCGTGAAAAATAAACAATATACTTCTGTAACAAAACCAAACATGTAAACACCAGTTCAATCCAGCCTATTAACCCACACCATCTTTCCAGAAGACACTTTAAGCTTTGCTTTAAGAAAATGTTCAAGGAGAGCATCTCCCAATATCTCACATGTCAGACTCAAATTTAGAATCATAGAATCACAGAACAACCAGGTTGGAAGAGACCCACCGGATCATCGAGTCCAACCATTCCTATCAAATACTAATCCATGTCCCTCAGCACCTCGTCTACCTGTGCCTTAAACACCTCCAGGGAAGTGTTAATTTAAAGCAAAAAGCTTTCTCCTTCCACTGTTTGCTAGAATTAAAAGTAACACGCCCTTAGTTATCCTTCTGCATGAGATAACACAATCTGAGGCTGATGTTCACCTGAAGTACTAATTCTCAACCTGGAAAAAATTTAGTGCAGTTCTTCCATTACAGAGATAATTATTATCTTCCTTTTTTCCATTGCATTCGTGCTTGGTCTCTCTCACGTGTAAAACACAGCTAAGTGCCTCTCTAGGGGATAAGAAAGCCATTTTCTCCCTTTGATTCCCTTCCACTTGCCAGATGCAAACCCCACAGCTAGGAGCAGCATGTAGGAAAACCTATGCATGCTACAAGAGACTCCCCGAGCCATGTTAAAAAGGGGCAGAAAGACTGTGGATCACCAGGAGAAAGGTTTTTCCTCACAGGATTAGCAAAATGGGGTTGGAGAGGTTGGTTGAGGCACTCCAGTTTCCCACAGGCAATCCCGTCTCCATGTACTACGCACAGTTAACACAGATTTTGGAGGAAGGGAGACTATTTTGTGTTCAGGTTTCCCTCACCATCAGCTGTGCATTAGTGAAAAATGCCAGTGAGTTGCTTGCACAAAGTCCTTTGAAACGGCAGCAGTATTCTCACCAGAGAGAAGGAGAACCTGCAATGCATCAGGACTCTGATGCTGAGGACAGAGGATTTTGTACTGGGCCACCACTGATTTTTCACTCTTCTTGGAAGTGATCCTCTAGCAATATTTTCTTCCTATTTTAACTGACCTAAGAGGAGTTAAATTCACTGAAGTACAAATGTAGAATCATAGAATAATAGAATCACCAGGTTGGAAAAGACCCACCAGATCACTGAGTCCAACCATTCCTATCAAACACTAAACTATGTCCCTCAGTACCTCGTCCACTCATCCCTTAAACACCTCCTGGGAAAGTGACTCAACCACCTCCCTGGGTAGCCTCTGCCAGTGCCCAATGACCCTTTCTGTGAAAAAAATTGTTCCTAATGTTCAGCCTAAACCTCCCCTGGCAGAGCTTGAGGCCATTCCCTCTCATCCTGTCCCCTGTCACCTGGGAGAACATGTCACACTACTTATCTAGAAGTCTCAATGCCAGCAACATATAAAACATTACTTTCCTCACTACATTAACCAAACACCATCCAGATTTGTAGAATCAGAACAACACATGTTAGAAAGATCTCTGGAAAGATCTCGTCCAGTCCAGCCCTCTGTATAGAGCCAGGCCAACAAAGACCAGGTCGAAAGCCTTGTCTGGTTGACTCCTAAGGAACTATCTCCAAGGATGGAGATTTCACAGCCCCTTTAGATATCTGCTCCAATACTTCAATGCCCTGTTGGTGATAAAAACCAATGTTTCTGCATCCCTAATTGGACCCTCTCTGTCTCAACTCATGCCAAAACATACATCACAGGACTGCTCCTTTCACTTCTCCAATAGATCAGTTAGCAGTGTGGTACACAAAAATTTGCTTTGCTGAGCTTGGATAAAGCATAACTGAAGAGCTTGACAAACCACAAGCATCTCAGCTCAGCAGCTGCTGGGCTGTAAGACCCACTAGGACAATCGCTAAGCTATTATCGCGAAATGGAACAGGTTTGTTCTGCCATCAGTAATATCTTTTATGCACTTACACTGTCATCTTAAATGGAGGTTAACTAATATATTACCGATTTAACTTTCACTAAGATCCTAGAAATGCATGTGCGTGCCCAGGGAAGCTTCTACTTCTTGAGTCCAAAAAGAATTGAAGTCAAACTGAAAACGCACACTGCTGCTGGAATGACAAGGAGAAAGCTTTACCACTCTTGGAAATTAAAGAGACCACACAGGAATAATGCTTTATTTATTGTCAAAAAAAAAAATCAAGCCTTTCTTGCATCAAGAGACCTGGTTACGTTTTCTAGTGCTGCCACTCAGATTAAGGAGAAACGGTGCCCATATGAAGCCAATACAGTAAGACGCAGGAGTCTTCATCTCAAATTGAAAAACTCCAGATGAAGAGAAAACCTACAGACTTGTTTCTGAACACTTTTTTCCCTCCAGTAGGCAAACTGCTCTGAAAAAACCCATCTCGATGCCACAAGCCTGCCGTAAACACAGCAAGAAAGCTCTTTTCCCCCAATGCATCCCTAAAAGGACAGTGCTTTGACAGAGGATAAATTTGACGTCTGAATCCCCTTAATCCAGCTCAACGGGCAGAGAGACCGAACACCTTTTACAATCTTGATGCTTTTAAGATACGTGTCTAAAGTTTGCGCCCCTACTGCAAGCAAAGCAGTCCAGCCCACAATATAAGGGAGATAAGGGCACCAAAAGAAACAGTGCAAAATCTAATTTATTTCCTCGGTATTGTTGCGGTGACTCGCACAGCACAAGAAATTAAGGGTTCATTGTAAGCGTCCTAACTTTCTGGAGTAATGCACCATTTCTTTTCCTAAATCTCCCTTTTTAACCTCTTTGTTGCAAAGTGTCAGCGGCGTATCAGCGCCGGGGAGAGTGACTAACACACAGAAGCCGCTCGGCGAGCTATCGGGCCTCCAATCTGGAGCTCACCTACACGTTAACTCCTACCGCTAATTCATCATCCCGGCACCCGACAGCTAAGCTGATTGGGAGCCTGGCAGGACAATGCGGGTCTCGGCTGACCACCAAAAACCAGCCCAAGGGAGGAGGGGTTGATGGGCACGGGCCTGGAGAAGGCCTACAATAAGTGCTGGCTGTCAGTGCAAGGACAAAGAAGGGCAGGCCCTGGGGAGAGAAAGGAGATAAAAAAAAAATCCCGACAACTGCTTTATCTGATGAGGGTTATGGCTAATTAATTATAAACTCAATTACCTAACCCTTACTTCAGCAGTCTCTATTCATTAAGAGATAAAACCTGACTGACTGCTAACTTTCTCTTGCACACACATACACCCATCACACACATAGTTCGGACTTGCACACTTTAGTGCACAATTTCTTGAAAAAGATCTCCAAAAGCCTTCGTACCTGTCAAGTTTATGCTCTCAGGTTGGAAGATTCCTCCTTTTCTTCCCCCTACCACCCAAAGCACCCTCTGTGGCACCATGGGAGGCCCCAGCTTCCATGCTGTGCATTGGCATTTAAAAGCAAAAACGAGGCATTAAACAATAGACATTATGGGCATCAAAGCCCCTTTCCACAGCCAAGTTTCTGCCCCTGTGGGCTTCTGATCTAGTTCGCATTTTAAATTGAGCTTTTAATTTTGGGTGCAAAAAGTTTCGCGGCATCGCTCGCTGGTATCAACTAAATGTTATTCTTCCACAGTTTGAGGTTAGACAGCAAAATGAGTTGCATTAAGGAATGAACTCTAAAACCCCTTAGCCAAGCTAACACTCGCTAATAATCCAAACTGAATTTTGCATGCGACGTATTAAAAAAAAATGTCTGTTTTATTGCTATTCAGATTCCACCTGCATTCCTGTGGTGCTTGGCCTCTCCTCCAGCTTAAGTTCTTGCCCCCTTGCGCTGTGCTTGACACGAGCTCAAACAGCCTTGCAGAATCAATCCTGGCCATTAAAAGAAGGCTCCTCTTAATCTCTTTCCAAAGACTGCAGACCTGTCTCGCTCTCACCTTTTGAATACGCGGATATTCTCAAATCCCTGTTTCGCTCTGGTTGCCCTCTGCTCTAGCTTTTCCATTTCTACAGGATAATACTTTTTACGTATAAATTTTATATGAGGGTTTCACATATATATCTATCTTTACCTATATCTATGCCTATCTATCCATCTACCTACAGATAGATAGATAAGAAGAACAAATTGATTGCACTTACACAATATCTCACGTCATCTTAGAAGCTGTTCAAAGAATAACTTATTCCCATATGCAGAAAGAAAGAACCCAGCTCTGTGTCTCTTTCTATAGTAAGTCTTATTCCAAATTACTGTGAAATATATTTATGATATGACATTTTGCTTCATTCAAGATGTGCAGCCTTTTCGGTCAATTTTTCAGGTTTTGCAGACACCACTGGAAATAGAATCACAGAATCACCAGGTTGGAAGAGACCTACCAGATCATCAAGTCCAACCATTCCTATCAAATAAAAGCAACACAGTCAAATAAACAGGGCAGCTGATATACATCACACAAACTCCTCACCTCAAAAATGTCATTGCATGATGGCATTTAACATGACTAGTTTTAGTTTGGATATTATTATTTGGTCTTGGCTGTTTCCTTATTATAAAGGATTTACATTACTAATACTTATGTTTTGGACTTGAATGATGTAGTCAAATGGTTCGTTTCACTCCTAGAATGCTTACAAGTCGCAATATTTCTCTGAGACTTGTTTCTACATCTGGATCCCTTCCTCACTTGGCTTGCAGATACCTGAGACCTTCAGTACATATGAGCTTGTTCAGGTCAAGCTTTTGAGACTTTCCTGAGATGACAAAATATACTGTTACACAAACTTAAGATGTATTTTTTCGTTCCATAAATTAAAAACTTTTAATTCACCCCCTGTCTAATGTTCTTAAAGCCTATCACATGGACAAATTCAATTAAATCTACAGGCTTACTGTTCTGATAGTCTTTAAAAATTTGATAAGATCAGTTCTTGAACAGTGTTGTTCACATTTAGTATCTTTTAGATAAGAACCTCAAACAACAACACAGTCTTCTTTCCATCCTGAGCTTCTACATCTGTTATGAATATCAATTCAATTCTTTCCGTTGCCATAACTAATTCTAAATTCAATTATTTTAGTATTTCATATTACTTCCTTTATCCCCTTCCGCATTAAGTTCAAAAGCTTATCCCATGCCTTTATGATCGGGTACTTTTCCCCTGAAATACACATATTTTTCTTCTTGGGCAACAGTTTTAAAGCTTGTCCTGTGAATACTACAGCTGGTCTGCAACTTGTGGTTCCTTTTAATTTCCAGTCTCTTTTACTTGACGGCACACTTAGCAATAACACACACATCTGAATGCACTGTCTCTATTCACTCAGACCAACAATTCCAAGGACATTCCAAAACTCCCCATCAACAAATTTTTAAAAGCCATCCCGTTTTCTTCAGCTCTCACTTAATTCTTCACTCGTAAGTGCAACTACAGCTGATTAAAATACACTGGATACAATATACTGAATAAAAATGCAGAGTTTTCTGTTTATATTCTGAAAGATATTTCTGAAAGAAAGAGACCTAATGCAGGTCTGCATTAGGTTTACTACAAATTATGTATCAGAAGTTGCCATCTCTCATCAAGCCCTAAACTCGAGTCATTACAAAAGACAGACGCACCCATCATCTCGCTTTTCTTTCCCAGAATTGCTAATGAATGCATGGTATCTCACTTGCTTGTGAGCTCTCTGCCATCACTTTTTCTTCTCTTTTTTGGGGCCCTAAACTCTTCTCCCATTTTGGTAAGCGCCTCTCCAATTCTCCGACCTAGTTGCATCCTGGCCTCGCTTCTCACCAATGTGTATGGAGACATTTTGATAGGAACGGTTGGACTCAATGATCTGGTTGGTCTCTTCCAACCTGGTGATTCTATGATTCTATGACTCTATTCACTGCTCTCTCCTTGTTCAGTTTTTCAAGTTGTTGCAAATACTGACTGTTTTAAGGCTCTTTCCTCATACATATTCGCTTTTATATGGTCCCATAACTTTTTATCTGAAGGAAGATGATTGTACTTTGAACGAATTACAGCTTAAAAAAAAAAAAAAAAAAGAACCAGAACAGAAACAGTAAAAAAAATCCAATGCCATTTTCCACCAACAATTTCACACAGCTATTTAACTTAAAAATATAAACTATACTCGAAACAACCACGCAGTCCGTAATGCCGCTCTCCCAATTGCCTTCCCATCACACGAACAATATTAGGTAAGAGGGAAGACTTCTCCCATTCATCAATAGAGGAGTTATTCATCCGAAGTTTATTATCTCAGGTAATTTGATCAATACACTTCACCTTTATAGTACAGTTGTCCTTGTGAGCAAAGCATTTTGCGTTTTATAGTGAGATGGTTATTATGAAGGCTATTCGCAGGGAAATTCTCTGCCGTTAAAAGTTTTTCCAATTAACTACATTTAACATCATTTAAGCCATAAAATGGCGGTTACATTTCACATCGTGTTGTCTAAGCATGGCAGCGCTTTGAAAGCAGTTAGCGCACATTTGGCAAAGACATCAACCAATACTTTGGGATGGAAATCAAGAAAACCCTGCCAGCAAATAGAGAAAGACCTTTTCAATGCGAAGTCACAAATATGCACGAAAAAAGCAGGCATCAGAAGAAACCCTTTATAAAACCCTGATGAACAGCCTCAAGGTTTCCACAGCCCTCCAAATGCTCCTCAGTACCAAGTCTTTTCTTCCCTTAGTGCAATGCCAGCACTCTTCTACCGTATTTCTGTGTGAGTTTTCTTTCTTATATTCGATTGCAGTATTTGGATGACTGGGCTATGATCTGAAGCACAAGACTTATGAGGAGCAGCTGAAGGAACTGGGGTTGCTTAGCCTGGATAAGAGGAGGCTGAGGGGAGACCTTATCGTTCTCTAAAATTACCTAGAAGGAGGTTGTAGTGAGGTGGGCACTGGCCTCTTCAACCAAGTAATCAGTGACAGCGTGAGAGGAAATGGCCTCAAGTTGTACCAGAGGAGGTTTAGATTAGATATTAGGAAATATTTCTTTACTAAAAGAGCAGTGAAGCATTGGAAGAGGCTGCCCAGGGAAGTGGTGGAGTCACCGTCCCTGGAGATGTTAAAAATATGTGTAGACATGGGGACATGTTTGAGTGGACACGGTAGTGGTGGACTGATGGTTGGACTCGATGATCCTAGAGGTCTTTTCCAACCTTAATGGCTTTATGATTCCATGACCTTCCGATGAATTATGAAATAGGAGAGCAAAGTGTCTAATGTCCTTCTGGGATGAACGCCTCCAAAACCCACTATCCTCTTTCCATATCTGAAGTTTGTAGCAGTTGAGCTGCCCCCCTCAGTCAAAAACATCCAGCGTAAGACACCACAAACGATAAGGAAAATTACTTCAAAACAGAAGCAAAACCCCACATCCTTGTGGATCAGCTATTCTAAGGAGAGAAACCTCTAAAAACTTGCTCAAAAATAGAAAATTATTATTCCTTGTGAGACGTACTCAGAACAAACTAGTTCATTAAAGTCCTATCAGCACTTGTAATTGGCCCTCGTTGGCCAATAGAAGGAGACATTTGCAACTTTTCCCAGGAAATTATACTCTAAATCCTTCATGAGGTGGACCTTGTCCTTTTCTAAGGAAACTTGATAGCAGTCTTTAGTATTCACTGGCATAATTAGGACTGCAGTTAATTTCATTAAATTCTCTTGCTGCTAAATGAAGCAGATTATGAGACATCTTTTATTGCAAGGCATGAAATTACAGCCTGTCAGCTGCCAATGGTAGAGTAAAACTAATGAATTACAGGGTAAATAACACCAGAATTAACCAGCCAATTTAACATAGCAGAGAACAAAGTCATTTTTACTTAGAGCGTTCTGGCCAACGCCACCAGCACCGGGAGAGCTTTCAGCTGAAAGCGAACCAATTCGAAGTGCCTCAAAACAAAACGGCCAGGGCAAAGCCACAGTTATATATTTATTGTGCAGGGATGGTAAGAAGCCAAGCCTGACAGCAAGGGATTAGAAACTGGTCAGGTAAGTGGTAGATAGCGCAATCGCTAAAATATTTCAGTGGTGGCCTCTCCAAGTAGGAGCTAATACATTATTCCTTCCACACCCTGAGAAAAAGGGCAGACACGCATTAATTTGTTACTATTACAACCGGTTTAATGGTGACAGCCCTTCACAGACAGTACCAGACAGAACCCCCGTTAACGAGGGACAGATACACTACAGATAGATAATTAAAGAGAGTGGAAAGCGAGTCTAACTCACCAGTTGCGTTTCCTAGGCCCATCCTTCCAACCCCCCAGCATAAGGAACAGAGGGTGCCTTCTCACCACAAGAAGGATGTTGAGGCTCTGGAATGAGTCTAGAGCAAGGAAACCGGCGAAGGGGTTGGAGAACAGGCCTTCTGAGGAACGGCTGAGAGAGTTGGGGGTGTTTAGCCTGGAGAAGAGGAGGCTGAGAGGAGACCTCATTGCTCTCTACAGCTACATAAAAGGAGGTTGTGGAGAGAAGGGAGCTGGGCTCCTTTCCCAAGTGACAGGGGACAGGAGAAGAGGGAATGGCCCCAAGCTCCACCAGCGGAGGTTTAGGCTGGACATCAGGAGGAAGTTTTTCACACAAAGGGTCATTGGGCATTGGAATAGGCTGCCCAGGGAGGTGGTTGATTCACCTTCCCTGGAGGTGTTTAAGGTGCGGCTGGCTGAGGTGCTGAGGGACATGGTTTAGTGTTTGATAGGAATGGTTGGACTTGATGATCCGGTGGGTCTCTTCCAACCTGGTGATTCTATGATTCTATGATCCTCCCTGCACAGCCCCCCACATCACACTTTCTCGATTGGAGGGCAGAAGGGATGCTCCTTCACCTCTGGCCGTGAGCTTTGAGAAGGTCTGAGGGCGGAACTTGGGTCTGTTCAGCCTGATTCTAAGCGTCCACTTCGATTTCAGCCTACGCAGACTTTGTGCTATTTGCATTTATAGGCTTTAATGCAGGACTCTGCATCAGCCACAGCACACATTGCTTCTTGCCCCTCAAACGAGGCAAGGTGAAATAAATATCCAGAGAAGAGCAAGAAAGCTGGTGAAGGGGCTGGAGAACAGGCCCTATCAGAAGCATCTGAGAGAGCTGGGAGTGTTTAGCCTGGAGAAGAGGAGGCTGAGAGGAGACCTCATTACTCTCTACAACTACCTGAGAGGAGGTTGTGGAGAGGAGGGAGCTGGGCTCTTCTCCCAAGTGCCAGGGGACAGGACAAGAGGGAATGGCCTCAAGCTCCACCAGGGGAGATTTAGGCTAGACATTAGGAGGAAGTTTTTCACGGAAAGGGTCATTGGGCACTGTTAGAGGCTTCCCAGGGAGGTGGTTGACTCACCTTCCCTGGAGGTGTTTAAGGGATGGGTAGATGAGGTCCTGAGGGACATGGTTTAGTGTTTGATAGGAATGGTTGGACTCGATGATCCGATGTGTCTCTTCCAACCTGGTTGTTCTATGATTCTATGAAACCACATGTGATTTTAGAAGATGGAGTGAGTTAAGTCCTGTATCTGCCATGAATTCAGAAATAAGATTTCTCTCACACATGGATTCTCCAAGCACATGTAAGTGTTACACAAGAAAGACCTGCTGCTCTCTGAAACTTTTGCCCAGCATACGCAGAATCACGGAATCCCTTCATTCAATCCACTATGGTACTATTTCTGTGAACTGATCCTGCACTGCAAATCAGCCCTAGCCCATGCAGGTATTCTACAAGAGATGCTGACTCACTCCAGTCCCTCTTTGTTGACTCTTCACAATTTCAGACTCCTATCATATGCACTGTGCACAATTATTTCAACACCATTAGAAATCTTCTGGAGAAACACTGATATAAACTAGCGATCAATCACCATGCTTCATGCTTAGAGACATCAGCACCTTAAGAACTAGATGCCTCCAGGGACTGGTGGGACACTCTCTGACACACACTCAAGATTTTTCATGTTATTGAAAACGCCACCTGGTTTTCATTCTTCATAGAATCATAGAACAACCAGGTTGGAAGGGACCCATCGGATCATCGAGTCCAACCATTCCTATCAAACACTAAACCATGTCCCTCAGCACCTCGTCCACCCATCCCTTAAACACCTACAGGGAAGGTGAATCAACCACCAACCTGGGCACCCTGCTCCAATGCACAATGACTATTTCTGTGAAAAACTGCCTCCTAATCTCCAGCCTAAATCTCCCCTGGCAGAGTTTGAGGCCATTCTCTTTTGTCTTGTCCCCTGGCACTTGGGAGAAGAGCCCAGCTCCCTCCTCTCTACAATCTCCCTTCAGGTAGTTGTAGAGAGTAATGAGGTCTCCTCTCAGCCTCCTCTTCTCCAGGCTAAACAACCCCAGCTCACTCAGACGCTCCTCATAGGGCCTGTTCTCCAGCCCCTTCACCAGCCTCGTCACTCTTCTCTGGACTCTCTCCAGAGCCTCAACATCCTTCTTGTGGTGAGGGGCCCACAACTGGACACAGTATTCAAGGAGCGGCCTCACCAGTGCTGAGTCCAGAGGGAGAATCACCTCCCTGGACCTGCTGGTCACACCATTTCTGATACAAGCCAGGATGCCATAGTCTTGGTTCAATATTTGCTCTCCTTCCTCTTACCTAATACAGATTTTCCTTCTCCTTGGTTCTCACTCGGCTTCTCACAGCTGCATAATTTTGCGTTCAAGTTCCATCCCTCTAATTATGCTACCCATTGCCTTGGCATTCTTCTCCCTCTCCTCTTACCTTGAAATAAAGCCCCTTGCTTTTGTTTGCCTCCTCATCTTCTGGAGAAGCAAAGAGCCGGCAACCTTCATCCTCCACAAACATGTGAGAAAACTCTTGCTTCACTACATCACATCAACAATAAGTAAAGCGTCGCTTAATTTGAATTAAGTGTGACCTCATCTGTATCAGGAATTACAGATCTCACAGTGCTGCAAGATTAAAGCACTAACAAGAGTGACCATACATGTATTATTTCTCACCTACAAACACAGTATTGCCACGAATTACAAACTGAAATTACAAACTGACAGCAACGTTAGCTGTACAGAAGGCCAACTCATAAAGTACTCTGAAGAAGTTCTTAGCCATACATTAGCTTAAACAAAAGCGATGTGCCAATCTTCAAAACGCTGAGTACACTTCAGCGATGGACGGATGCACAAGCTCTCTTCCTGCTACAGAAAGGGTTTGCGCAGCTTGTGTGCCAGACGTGGAAATCGGAACATTGAGGGACTTCAGCACACTTAGCTCCCCTCCAAAAAAATAAACATACACATGTATTTTAAGACTCAGACTTGAGTATTTAGTTGACATGAAGCATACCAGCCATATGTGTTTCTATACTTAGTCTGCTCCCACAATTTGTTTTCACCCAGTTTGCTCAAAGCTCACTGGTCTGTTTTTCGTTTAGGAATTACTGTGCATCTCTCCCCACAAAAAAAAGTTTGGTTTTTTTCTCATTTGGCCATGAAACAGCTTGTAAAACTGTGATCCCTAAAGCAATGATACCTGCCTTCTTAGGCAGTCCCCATTCTCCTCCGGCTTGATGTACTGCTCACTTTTAAGAAGTAGAATTTCTACACAATTCAACTACCTTCCTTGCTATTTTAATTGATTTTTCTTTCCAATACCTACTTGCACTTGAAGATTTCTTAATTTTTCCCCCCTGAAATATTCACACGAGAGGAGAACATTAGACGTTAATCTAGCTACTTGATTTGTAGCAGTTCTCCAGTTCTCTACCCAACCACTTAAATACTGTCATTCATAATAGGGTGATATACTGTACTATAAACCCTTTTGCAAATGGTACGTCTTGGTATTTTTCTTTTGTGACAAAGAATCATATTAGTTATAAAGGGGAAAGAAATGTACTGGGCGCTCTTGCTTACCTACAGAATCTCTATTTATGTCTCAACAATCCCTCCTCCTTTTTTTTGAAAGAAAATCCACATCACTAAAGCATATTTTGTTTCTGCATGCAGAACGGGATACAGTCAGACAGACTCTCCTGAGGGACACGGTTTAGTGTTTGATAGGAATGGTTGGACTCGATGATCCGATGGGTCCCTTCCAACCTGGTGATTCTATGATTCTATGACTCAGACAGCCCCAAGTCTAGAAGTTTTGTCTTAGTATTCAGCCTAATACTGAATACCATCTCCTCATCATCACCCCAAACTTGTGTCTCAGAGCACAGCAGCAACACCTCTTTTCCTGGCAACCTCACTGTAGATTCAAAGAATCAGAGAGCTTTGGGTTGGAAGGGACATTTACAGGTCACCCAGTCCAATGTTGCTGCAAAAGTAGCAACATCTTTAACCAGGTTCAATGCCCCATCTGACCTGACCTTGAATGTTTCCAGGGATGGGACCTCCACTACATCCCTGGGCAACCTGGCCCAGGGTCTCACCACTCTCACTGTAAAAAATGTCTTCCTTACAGTCAGTCTAAATCTCCTCCCACCCTTACTTTAAAAACATTTCTCCTTGGCCTGTCCATGCACTCCTTGATAAAAAGTTCCTCTCCACCTTTCCTGAAGCCCCTTTTAGTACTGGAAGCTGCTCTAAGGTCTCCCTGGAGCCTTCTCTTCTCCAGGCTGAACAACCCCAACTCTTTCAGTCTGTCCTCGTAGCAGAGGTGCTCCAGCCCTCGCATCACCTTGCTTTAACAGATCTATGTCCTTCCTGTGCTAAGAACTCCAGAACTGAACACAGGACTCTGGGCAAGATCTTACCAGAGCAGATGGGAGAAATCCCCTCCCTCAACCTGCTGGCCACACTTCATCTGATGTGATCCAGGATTCCCACGTTTAATTACAAGTGCTCTGTTACCAACTGTAATTACCTTGTTAATCTTCAAAGTAGTGATCACAAAGTCGAAATCACTCTGGAGCGAGTCCAGAGAAGAGCAACAAAGCTGGTGAAGGGGCTGGAGAACAGGCTGAGAGAGCTAGGGTTGTTTAGCCTGGAGAAGAGGAGGCTGAGAGGAGACCTCATTACTCTCTACAACTACCTGAAAGGAGGTTGTAGAGAGGAGGAAGCTGGGCTCTTCTCCCAAGTGACAGGGGACAAGACAAAAGAGAATGGCCTCAAGCTCCGCCAGGGGAGATTTAGGCTAGACATTAGGAGGAAGTTTTTCACCGAAAGGGTCATTGTGCATTGGAATGGGCTGCCCAGGAAGGTGGTTGAGTCACCTTCCCTGGAGGTGTTTAAGGGACAGGTAGATGAGGTGCTGAGGGACATGGTTTAGTGTTTGATAGGAATGGTTGGACTCGATGATCCGATGGGTCTCTTCCAACCTGGTTGTTCTACGATTCTATGATTTGAGAACTCATATCACTAGCACTGCTAACATACCCTGATTATCTTTAACCTCTAGTCAGAGACTGACCTGGCTTTAGAGCTGAAACCTTCTCCCTCACACTGCCTTGAACCCTTCATCTAATCCAAGCATTTTTAATGACTCTGCATACATCTTGCAGGGTATCTCTCTCAACTGGCCCACTTGTCCTTCTCTGCGCTAGAGCTGCGCATCCTTTACAATGTGATGCAATGATGTTTTATCCTCTAAGTGTATTCACCATTTGCATTCCCTTCTCAAGCAGAAGCCCAAGTTGAACTTGGAGGGTCTATCTCGGCAAGAGCAGAAGAGAGAAAGCAGACAAGGGTTTCAGAAAGAAAGCAACCCTATTCCCCCTCACATCAGCCTACTGCAGACCTGGTAGTAATGATGAGTGCTGGTTCTAAACACACACACAGCAACCTGTTACTGGGGCTGCTGAAGAGTCTCGAGGAGATATCGCAAGCATACAGAGGCAGAACAACTTTCCAACAGGGGTTAAACCAGTAAAGGTTTCAGTAGCTGGGTTTTAACTCAGTTTAACCACAGTTCACAACCCGTTCTAGTTTATTCTACCACACTGCCTTTGTTTTTGTGGTTATTTGTCTTAGTTGGGCTGACGGCTGGACAGGATTATCTCAGAGGTCTTTCCCATCCTTAGTGATTCTACAACTCTATGATGATTTGAAACAAGGACAAAAATCCACTTTTGCAAGCAGCCACATCGCCCTGGTAAGAAACAGCACCCAGCACTTTGTCAAGAATTCGCCTTCAAAAGCAAACATGAAGGAAGAAGGAAAAATCTGGCACATGTGAGCACTTCGGAGAGAGCAGGATATGGCTTCTAGTAAATGACTTGTGTCTTTGCAAGTCAAATCCCACTTCACACAGTCACTAGCTCCAGATCATGTCTCCTTCCTGATGTGCCTCTCTCTTTCCAGCTCCACCCCGGGGAGGACTAACATCAGTGGTATTTGTCTGCTTGTGCTTCCAACACCACCATCAATGGCATCAACCCCAGTGCTGAACCAAGCTCAATGCTCTTCCAGCCAGCTCGAGCCACGGGCTGGCTTTAGCTTTTGTTCATGATCTTACAGATCATTTTCAATCCACAGCACAGTTTTTTAGCCAAACACATTTGGATAAACTCTCAATTAAAATGTAGCAAGGCAGTACCAAAATGCTTTACTAAAATCCAAAATATTTTACATCTGTTACATTTGCTCCATGTGCTTATTTTGAAATTCTGTCAAAAAAGCAATCGAGTTTCTCTGGCAAGTTTCAGTCTGTACAAACCGCTCTCCGAATTCCTCGTGGTTATATTAAGCTGCTCAGGAAAACTAAATCCTGCAGCTGTGTGTTTGCATTACTTTTGTCTTTCTAGCATTGCTTACAAGCCTCATTTCTAAGCTTTACAGCTTGAGGACAACTGTAAGTGAAATACATCCATGTCATCTAACCACGTGACTCATCTCCAATTTATCATAACATGAAGGACCCTTTATAACAAACACACCATTCAGATATTTGATTCTTCTCCTTGTTCTAACACATGCAAGTTAAACTAAAATTTTATTTTTTTTAAGAATTGCGCTACCGAATTAATCTCTTTAAATCAAAAATATTTAAGAGCCAACATATGGCCCATCTGCTGAGATTGCGCTAAATACGTGTTGATAATTACTGCAGTTTGAAGGTTTTAGAAGAATAAAATTAGCATTAGAGAAAACTGTATTTTAACTAAAGAGCAAGGAGTCCCTTAGCTGGGATTCTGATGATAAGAAAGCAGATACACTCAGAGCACCTACATTAAGCTGAAAGAAAGGAGATTTTAAACAAGATTTTAGGAAATGTTTCACTGAGGGTGGGGAGGCCCCGGTCCAGGCTGCCCAGAACAGTGGTAGTTGCCCCATCCCTGGAGGGGTTCAAGGCCAGGTTGGATGGGGCTTGGAGCAACCTGGTCCAGTGGGAGGTGTCCCTGCCCACAGCAGGAGGGTTGGAATTGGATGGGCTTTGAGGTCCCTTCCAACCCAAACCATTCTACGATTCTATGACTCTGTAATTCTATGATTTCAAAGATCCTTCCATGTCCCCACCTCCAAACAATATTCCTTCTTTATGCCTTCTACAATTTTTAATTTGCCATTACTACTTATATCCTGGATAAACGCCTGCTTACAAGTGTCAGATACCATCAGTGCCAAGAGTCTCCTTAAAAAAACCCAAATAAAACCAAGAAACAAGAGATGTTGGGCCAACACCCCAGCTAAGATTCACATGCAACTACCACACAATTAAAAGGTAGCCAAAGAGTTATGAAAACATTAAGAATGCCTAAAGTTTGCCTCATTCAAAAGATTAGGCTAAAGGGCTTTAAATGCGTGCTGTTCAGTTTACTCTTTTGATTGCTTTACCACTATGTAAATCAATTTGTTAATGTTCCTTACAAAATGCATGAGCCAGTTATACTGACAAACACACAAAGCTCATTCGTAATTAGCAGTTAATTAGTAAGAAGGAACAGATGCTGTTAGAGTTTCAGCAGGCGAACAGGTTCTGTAAACAATGCTTATAAATCTAAATGAATTTATTAACCACAATGCAACTGTCAACATTTTGCTGGCAACCATACAAATATGGTGGAATCCCCCAAACATCTTTACAACATATTAATAATCATCGTGTCAACCCAAGTCTAGCAGGCAGTCTCACTTGCTAACTGTCATAAGCTTCCTACTTAATCTTGTTATGTCACTTCTCTGGCCTAATTCCTCATGCCCTCGGAGGAAGAGCTCCAGCCTCCAAAGGTAGCCCACGCGGAATCTTTTCCAACACACCAAGGCCCCTTGAAACAAAGGTGTTTTTGCAAGAGGAATGTTTGCTTTGCACCGAATACCTTGAATAAATATTCACTAACTAAAATGCAACACACAGATCATCCAGCTCTGAATGCGCATCTCAGCCTTAGAGAATTTGCAGTCATTTTCTTTAAAACCACTGTTGCCTGGTGAGAGATCGCTTCTAGGATCCATCCACCTCAAGATCTCAACTCCAAAAAATAACCAAAGGTCAATTATTTCTACTCTCTCTGTTTATAAAATCATGTGTTCAATAAGCCACCAAGTGATGCCATATGTTTCTTTTTTATCATTTGTGTATAGAATCATAGAATTGGTTGGTTGGTAAAGACTTTTGAGATCATCAAGTCCAACTCTACCTCTCCACTACTCAACCATCCCTGAGTGCCTTATTTAAAATCCTTGTTTTAAACACCTCCAGGGATGGTGACTCTACCACATCCTGGGCAGCTGTTCCAGTGTCTGGTAACCCTTTCAGCACAGATTTTTTTCCCCGATGTCTAATATGAAACTCCCCATAAAAAGAAGCAGCATCTAGACGCAGCATTCTTGAATCAAAGGCCGGGGGTCAGTTCTTAGCCTAAGAGCAACAACAGAGATACCTTAGTGACCTCATTGCTGTCAATCTCTGTGTGTCACATTGAGATGTCACCTTGATATATTACACCGTTTCAGCACTGGAAAATCCTAATAAAATTTTTAAAGTCGTATTATGGCTTTCTTTATTGATGTTCTCTTTTATACCTACATTGCTTTTGATCCTTCCCTCCTCCTCCTCCTCTCCCGCAAAGTGCTATGACACCTCTTCACCATCTTCTACTCTCATTTTCAATGTGTGATCCAAGATTCAGAATCGCGGAGTGGTTTGGGTTGGAAGGGAGTTTAAAACCCATCCAGTTCCACTCCCCCTGCCATGAGCAAGGAAACCTCCCATTGGATCATGTTGTTCCAAGCCTCATCCAACCTGGCTTTAAACATCTCCAGGGACGAAGCTTACATGACTTCTCTGCGCAACCTGGGCCAGGGCCTTACCACCCTCAGAGGGAAACATTTCGTCCTAAGATCTCATCTCAATCTCTCCTCTTTGAGCTTCAAACCATTCCCCTCTGTCCTATCCCTGCACTCTTTGATCAAGACCCCCTGCACAGCTTTCCTGGAGGCCCTTAGCTTCAGGACACAGTCAGAGGCAGTCCAAAAAGTGACAGAAAGTTCTTTTCTGTGGAAAGTTTATTAATACATCTCACTTATAGATCTTTAAATAGACCTGTGGAGCAGCTGTAGGCTGCTTAACTTGGTCTAGGCACACTCGGGACTGTCACTACACAATGTCTGCAGTTATTTCAAGATAAAATTTAGGAGACAGAGAAATCGTTTTAGGGACTCTCAAATACTAAGAGATCAATCAAAAGAAACATAGTAGAAATGCAGTTCTTATAAGCCAAAGACCTAAAGTCCAGCTTTCATGGAATCACAGAATGGTTTGGGTTGGAAGGGTCATTAAAGATCACCCTGTTCCAACCCCCTGCCATAGGCAGGGACACCTCCCATTGGATCAGGTTGCTCAAAGCCTCATCCAACCTGGCCTTGAACCCCTCCAGGGACGGGGCAGCCATGACATCTTTCTCCTGCTGCCGTCAGACACCCGAGGAAGCAAAACTAGCAGAACTCCAGAAGCAGGAGGAAGTGGATGAGTTGTTGGGCCAGACTGACAGACAGGGAAGAAAGAAAAATTGCCCACCTGAGATCTGCTGAGGTTCTTGCTCAGGCCCATCTGCTTTGGCTCAGGGTCAGAAAGGGTCATTCTCTTGGACTGACAGGTAGAAACCTCAACCTTGGGCAGAGGAGGCTTTAACACCTGGAGCTGGCAGGCTTAGAACTGAGAAGCAAGCCCAAGAGCACAGCATCCTCATTTCCTTCCAGTGATGGAATCACAGAGGCAGAAACTAAAGCAAGCTAATGAAACTGCACACAAAGTCCATTAAATCCAGAACTTTTACAGCAACTACTGTTTTTCTTGGGACGGTATGTGAAAATCATCAACAGTAAACCACACAAACCCAGCCTTGGCAGTCAAATGAAACATTATTCCACGCAGGCACATGTAGCTGTAGCCGTTCCTCTGATGTAAGGGCATATTTGATCTAATTGGAAAAAATATTTCAAGTGCACTGGGAATAGTCACTGTTAACTGAATGCAACAACGAAAGAGGAAAAAAGAGCATGCAGACCCGAGGGAATTACCAAATCAATTAACAACTAATTCAGGAACTAATTTCTGTATTGCCTCTTAGCACAAAACTGTATCTTTAATTTCTCCTGCAATAAGCATCACCATGATAGTCCTAACACACTCTGACGCTTTAAATGAGTTTACAAGTATCTCTTTTTGATTGGCTATATAACATTATTTCTTCACAGTTCAATGCAACCATAGCCAAGTGCTCCGAAATATTTAATTATACTGGTAGCTACCAGTTAACAATTTACAGAACCACAGCGAGTACAAAACATTTTATAACTAGTAATCAGCTAATTAAAACCACAGCAAAATGTGTATGTTCTGATTATAAACAATTGCAGAGGAATTACACAGAAGATTTCAGCACTAAGAGTATTTGGCTAAAACCCACATCCTCGTGTTTGTACAAGCGGAGCTGGATACTGATTACTGTGATTAGACAGGAGTGTGACAGAGGAAATTACACCTCACACTAGATATAAATAAATACAACTATGTCATCTGCCACTTCCTTGCAAATCACATAATTCCCGAGTTTTGGAAAGGTGCTCTCCGGAGACACCAATGCTGGTTTGCAACCAGCTTCTGCTGAGCCTGCGTGAGCATCAATAAACCAACACCATAGCAGCAGTACCTGCGAACGCTGTGGTGTGGAAGCCAGAGCAGACGCAGAGAAGAGCAACAAAGCTGGTGAAGAGGCTGGAGAGAGGAACGTTCCATGAGGAACGGCTGAGAGAGTTTGGGGGTGTTTAGCTTGGAGAAGAGGAGTCTAAGGGGAGAGAGACCTCATTGCTCTCTGCAACTACCTGAAAGGAGGTTGTGGAGAGAAGGGAGCTGGACTCCTCTCCCAAGTGACAGGGGACAGGACAAGAGGGAATGGCCTCAAGCTCCACCAGGGAGGTTTAGGCTGGACATTAGAAAAAAAAATTTCACAGGAAGGGTCACTGGGCAGTGGAGAAGGCTACCCAGGGAGGGGGTTGAACCACCTTCCCTGGAGGTGTTTAAGGGACAGGTGGATGAGGTGCTGAGTGACATGTTTTAGTGTTTGATAGGAATGGTTGGACTCGACGATCCAGTGGGTCTCTTCCAACCTGGTTATTCTATGATTCTATGATTGTGGGGTTGTTGTGTCAATGAAACAGAGGTTTGGGTGAAGGAGCTTGCAGAACAGCACATCACAGAGGGGACATGCCCTGAGAGCCATGGTGTGAATGCCAGGGTTGCCCTGTGCAGGGACAGGAGCTGGACTTGATGATCCTTGTGGGTCCCTTCCAACTCACGACGTTGCATGATTTTATAGCAAAGGCATTAAATCCTAGTTCTGCATGCCCTCCAGATGTTTGTTGCCGTCCTTCTTGGACAACGTTTTTGGTTGTTACATGCATTACCCATTTTTATCAGAAAATATGACCCAATGTTGGATATGGATGGAAGAGAAGCCACAGAACAAGCCCCAGTGCTGGGCCTGCCAGTGCACCAGCTGTAGCATCCTGTGTCCGTCCTGCTTCTCCTATACTGTCTTCTTTTGCCCTGTCAAGTTGTATAAATTAATTTAAGAACGGATATTAAGACGGTTGCTTATGTGCCCTCTCTTTTGGTAGACTCAAAGTAAACATTTACATTCGTGAAACCGGCTGCAAAGAAGCATTTATCGTTTATGACGGTGGCGGGTCTGGGGTCTGACACTTGCCTGAAGCGTTCCAGTGCTCTTCTGCTAGCAAGGAGGACTAAGGACATCGGTTTGACTGACGAGACGTGGCAGAACATCTCTTTTCAAAACCTATTTCCAAGACACTGCCATACTTGCTGAAACGCTCTAACAGTATTCTAGGGGAAAACAGATTCCAGGTAGAATGTATTTTCTGGTTCAGTGGGAAGGACCAAGCTGAAATAGCAATGTGTGTTACTCCACACGTGAATTGTGTCGTTGGTGCTATACACATAAATCACTGAATCATAGAATCACAGAATCATAGAATGATTTTTGATAGGAATGGTTGGACTAAAAGATCCGATGGGTCCCTTCCAACCTGGTTGTTCTATGATTCTATGATTCTATAGAATGGCTTGAGTTGGAAGGGATCTTACAGCCCATCCAGTTCCAACCACCCTGCCATGGGCAGGGACACCTCTCCCTGCTCCAAGCCCCATCCAACCTGGCCCCGAACACTTCCAGGAATGGGGCAGCCACAACTTCCCTGGGGCAACCTGTTCCAGTTCTTCACCACCCTCATAGTAAAGCATTTTCTCCCTCTGTCTAGTCTAAATCTGCCTCTGTCCAGTTTAAAGCCATTGCCCCTGTCCTATCACTACATGACCTTGTAAAAAGTCTCTTCCCGGCTTTCTTGTAGCACCTTCAGGTACTGGAAAGGTTGCTATAAGGTCTCCTTGGAGCTTGTTCTTCTCCAGACTGAACAAGTCCAACTCTACCAGCTTGTCCTCATATGGAAAGTGTTCCAGCCCCAGCTAGAATCAAAAATTAACAAAGGACAAGGAGACTGGGAAGACGAAAAGTGCTCAGAAAGCAGAGTTGGACTGACCTGTTCTCCAGCCCCCTCACCAGCTTTGTTGCTCTTCTCTGGACTCGCTCCAGAGCCTCAACATCCTTCTTGTGGTGAGGGGCCCACAACTGAACACAGGATTCAAGGAGCGGCCTCACCAGTGCTGAGTACAGAGGGAGAATAACCTCCCTGGACCTGCTGGTCACACCGTTTCTGATCCAAGCCAGGATGCCAAATCCAAATGGACAGGCTAAGCTAGGATATGGAGAAGGAAGGAAGATGGTCAGTACCAGAAGATCTTGCCTCATCCAGAGCTCTCCTTGCACTCCGCAGCATGGACAGTCACTGCAAAGCCTTTGCTTCATCAGGCTGGAAGAGGCACACTGCTCAAAAGCACAGCAGCAATGCCTCTCCCTCAGGCACACGGCAAGAGGGGACACTAAAACTAAGTCTAAATAAAAGCAACGTTTCACATAAACTACATTGAAATCCTCTTTTTTAATTTGAAAGACATTTCCTAAAGTCCACTCGGCAAGGGCTGCGATGCAGGCGCTTGCATTTGCAGGGAGGAGCGCTCAGGTAAAAGAAACTGAGAAATGAAGTAGTTCCCACTTTCCCAGAGATACTTTCCACAGAGCAGCACACAAACGACGTATTAAAAGAGTTCAACAGTTAAA
Organism: Coccyzus lansbergi; assembly: GCA_033558105.1. Taxonomy (NCBI): domain Eukaryota; kingdom Metazoa; phylum Chordata; class Aves; order Cuculiformes; family Coccyzidae; genus Coccyzus; species Coccyzus lansbergi. Next base: position 472,798 of record JAUMJK010000048.1, read on the forward strand.
AAAAACCCTTAATTCAATTAAGAAAGCATAATTTGGCTTTAAAAAGCAAAAAAAATCAGAGCATAGATTTTCATAGAATCATAGAACCACCAGGTTGGAAGAGACCCACTGGATCATCGAGTCCAACCATTCCTATCAATAAATATCAATATCAATAAATATCAATAAATTTCCCAGAAATAGGGAAGTTTTTTTAAAAATCGCGTCACTTCTATCCTTCTAAGGCATTTGGGAAGGACTGAGAATCAACAATGCAAGCAACAGCCAGGCTTGAAACAAGAAAGTTTGCAGGAAATTCTGAGGAACTCTATTTAAAAGTTCCTTAAAAAAATTGCTGATACATTGTGACTTATGACAACTTAACTCCTCAAATATTTCAGGAGTCGCTTAACCAAAGTGACTTTTTTTAATGTGATATCTGATATTTCACAGAATCATAGAGTGATTTGGGTTGGAAGGCAGCGTAAAGCCCATCCCATTCCAACCCCCTGCCATGGGCATGGACACCTTAAACACCACCAGGGATGGGCTTTTGTCGATATCACTTTCCAATAGCTCTCTTTGCCAAGTTTAATGCTTATTTTTTAATAAAATTCAGATGTATGCTCTGTATGTAAGTTCCAGTTTTGTTCACGCCCATCCCAAGGCAATGAGGATTTGGGAATCAAGCTCTTCTTCATGAAAAGCAACTCTGTGACTCCTGCCCCATTTGCTGACAAGTCTCCTATCTTAGAACCAGAAAAATACTTGTCATTTTTAGTTCAGAGTGAAAAACAAGGACTAAATACTTAATTCAATTAAGATTACTTCAAAGTACTTAAATCTGCCAAGCTGGTAAGCAACGAAGTTGATGGGAATGGTTGGACTCAATGATCCAGTGGGTCCTTTCCAACCTAGTGATTCTATGATTCTATGAAGGTTGTTTGAAATACTACCAAAAAGTAAGGCCTGAACAAGACATTCAGCTTTCTCTATCAGTGCAAAGCAGAGAGAATCATAGAATCATGGAACAACCAGGTTGGAAGGGACCCATCGGATCATCGAGTCCAACCATTCCTATCAAACACTAAACCATGTCCTTCAGGACTTCATCTATCCGTGTCTTAAACACCTCCAACCACCTCCCTGGGCAGCCTATTCCAATGCCCAATGACCCTCTGTGTGAAAAACTTCCTCCTAATCTCCAGCCTAAATCTTCCAAGAGAGAAGAGAGTGGATTCTAGTTTACCTTTGCAAGTCATAGATGGCAAGTTTTTCACTGTCATCAATGTAAAATTAACCATTATAGCACTCATTTTTAATCCAGACTTCATGTTTGCTACTGCTAAACGATGCAGCAATTTGGGGGCACAAGAGGTGCCGCACCTCCCAGGGCAAGGGCTGAGGTAACCTCTCAAACCCTATATTGACCAGCTTTTGGGGCAAAAGAACAGTCAAGGTTACATAGTTGGGCAACGTAATAATAGGAGCATCTGTGACGAAGTGCGAACGGCAAGTAGAAGAAGGGTTGAAAGCAGAAAGTCAAGGCCAGCTCTTAGGTATTTATTTACACTCTAATCTGGGGGAGTGAGGGCAGGAGAAGGAGGAGGGGGGGGAAAGAAAGAGCACACAGCTGCCATCCCAAACCCAGACCTCCCATCTGCCACCCCCGATTTGCATGTCACCTTCTCCAGGCTCATTTGTACTTCATTAACTGCCATTGACTTAACAAGATTTATGCAAATGACACCATAGGAGCCCGCTAACTCCCACTGCAATCAAGTGATTATGTATGTACAATTCTCCACAGCAATGAAAAATTAATACATGACAAGCCCACTCACCGCTGAGCTGAGCCGCTTGCTTTTATTTTTCTTGTTGTGCTTTTTTTTTTCCCATTCCAATATGCCCTACTGTGAGACCGCGGCAAACAAAGTCATCTTCCCAAAATGGTACAGAACTCCCCATCCTACAAGGGAGACGTCACCCTAAACGGCGCAGCCCAATACGTGCTACAAAATACTGACTCAGGCTATCAGGGACGAGGCTTCCTTTTCAGAATAAATGGTTTTGAACAGAACCCTAAGTCTGCTTTAAGGGCAGTACCTGCAGCACTACAGAAGATAATAAACATTTTGAGTTTAAGTGCTTCTTTCTCAGAAGTGCAGACCTTTCTCTGGATTTTTACTTTCGCCTAATGCTGTTTCAGACACTTTCTGATTCCATTTTCATGAGTAGAAGATATTTAAATAGCACAGGAATGAGACTTCGCTTTCGTTTTGGAAAACGATGGCAATCACAGCTCTCAAAGGATGCCAAGGAGACAGGATTTAAGGCATGCTGATACTTCTACGCCTGCTACTTCCTCCCTGGGAAGTTGGCCTTCCCAAAATTCTACTCACCTTGGAGTATTTTGGCAGAAGTCAGCAGCCACGCTTTAAACACGTGTCTACTTTTCATCACCTCCCATTTGGGTTTTTGCTGGGAGCAAGAAAGTTCGTCAGAACAGTTTTATAAGGCTTAGGCTGATAAAACCGTATTTAGTGCTGCAGTGAAAAGGGGGTTTTAACATTTAGGAAGGACAGAAAGAATAAGAACATTAACTCCTTTTGACTCGATTGTTTTAAGTTAAGGTAAAAGCTCTCAAGGAGCGAAATGTTTCCTTGGAAGGAAATAAGCAATTTACAATTTTACCTACTTCCCTCAATCTCTCAAGAGATCCAGAGACTGAGAACAAGAATTTGGGAACAGGTTGCAACTCTTGGCTTCTGTCAAACCGCAGTAGCTGTGTGGGTCAGTGTCTGGGTCCCAGAAAGGTTATGATAACAAATCATAAGCAAGTCTTTGTGCTAGCGAAGCCCCGTTCTCAAGATGTGTCTGTGCATTCAGAGAGAAATCAGGAGAGAAAAGTAGCGTCCCTACCAATCCCTTCTCTCCTCTGCCAGTTTAAACTGTCTGTACACACACAACAGCATCACTCGGACAACAGGCACCAACCCAAGACACGCTGGGTTGACACTGGTGATGCAGATCTGATCTACGAGGAAACCTGCAGCTGAGATGAGCAACAAACTCTTTGCCGTCACACTTCTACCCTTCCTAGAGAGCTGCTTTTCCATACGTTTACATATTATATCAGCTCATCTTCCTTCCTTTCATGTGCCCCTCTGGTGCTGGAAAAGCACTTTTCCCAAAACCAGAACATTTCCAGCTTCCAATGAGCTTGTTGCAGGTTTGGTTTTGTTTGGAATTTTTGGTCACTGTTCCTTGGTTTTTGCCTTTTTTTGGTTTGATGTGTTTTTTTGTTGTTGGTTTGGTTTTTGTTTTTTTTTTTTTTTTTTTAAGTTGGAAAGTAGTATTTCTGATTTTGGGAGTCCCTGAGGTAGATAAGAACCACCACAGGCACCACAAAATACCCTGGATAACCAAGCCACTAATTCCAACATCTGAATAGTAAGATTTTTCTTTTCACTATTTGTTTTTCTGCAATTACATTTTTTTCCATGTAGCAGAGAACACAAAATCCACCGGGATCTGAGTTTCAACTACAACTTAATTTTTTGGAGATGATTCTACTTAACTCACACAACCGAAGCCCTGATCTGGAAGTATGAGTTTGGACTTCTACCTTGCAGCAGAAGCACAGCCTGGTCAGCAGCCCTTTTACAGCACAGAGAGTATGAGCCTACGGAGAAGAAACCAAAGCCCTGAGAACAGACATGAAAAAAACACAGTCGTTACACAGATATAAATACAAGAAGTATAAGCACGAAGCTGACAGAGGCAATTTGCTCAACAGCAGCTTCAAGATGTCAGAGGATGTTTAAGGCAACTGGAGGTTATTCCTGCGCAGGGCAGTTTGCGAAGTGACATTCAGAACAAGAGGAGGACAAACAGCGGAAAAGAGGGTGATGGAAAGATTAAAACCTTCCGATGATATCAGAAGATAGCTCTCCCACAGCAGTGCCGTGACCACTACGCTCTGCGTTCTGCTTCCTGACAACAGGTTTCTCTTTCTATTCCCCGACCATTTGTCACAGAAACAAATCACGAGGCAAAGAGCTTCTCGCTGCAGGAAGCACGGGCGCACGACACATGAAAATTTTTAGGTCAAGAAGTTCCTTTTCACCTCCCTCTGTCTTATTCACAGGTAACGCATAAAATAAAAGAGACTGCATCCTTTCCGGTAGGATTTTCCGCTGCCTCGGGGCAACGCCCAAGTATCTGTCCCCGTGGAGCCCTCCAGGAACACAGTTGTATCTGCAATTTAACTCGGTGCCACCCCTACTGATGGGACCTCTCCATCTAAATAGCAGGGACACAAAAACGCTTCCCCTGGTCATCCTCTGGGAGCCATTTCTGCTTCAAATGTACGGAATCAAAGACCACTTCAAACTAACGTACATTTTTAAACAGCAGCGAGACATTATCAGTTTGAAAACACATTACATACCCATTTTTGATTAAAAGTTTAAATTTTTTTTTTCTACTCCATCCTTTTTTTTCTTTTTTTTTTTGGCTTCAATGGCTCAGTGGCGCTGGGCTCCCACACTCTACTGCAAAATAGAAAAACCATGAGCTCCCAAATCCTTATGAGTATGATGATAACTCCTGACAGCAGCAACCCCTCCATGCCACTCATCCTCCCTTCTTCCAGCACCCTTCCCAAACCTCCACCAACAGGATGTATCTGCCGCCAACAGACCCACTCAAACATCTTCTGGTACTTGCTTGCATGTGAGAAAAAAAATGAAATTACCATAAACGGGATTAATAATAAAAAGTACCCGCTCCTCAAAGACTGGTCACACTCGGTGTACGAGTAGGGGTTGCAGGGAGAATTTTTCAGTAGAGAAAATCAAGAGATATTCGTAGGGGATGTTTCATTACAACATGGTGCAATCACTTCGAAAAAACTTATAGAATCATTAATTATAGAATTACCAGGTTGGAAGAGACCCACCGGATCATCGAGTCCAACCATTCCTATCAAATTATCAAATTATATTGCACTACTCTTCTGAAAACTGTATTTTTAATCAGATTAATTTCATACACCAGCATTTTCCGAGAGTAGAGCAGCTACGCCTCGAATAAATATTGAAAAGCATATTTCTCAGTTTTTCATTTTCAGCTGCATTCGCAGGTGCTCTTATTTAATTAGCATCACCCAAAAGAATTCCAGCCGGTCTAACCCATCTTGTACCATACAAAAGCTGCAGGAAAAAAAAAACTGTAGCTTGTTTTAAATGCTTGGAATCTCCTCCCCCGAACGCAGAGCCAAATGCTGAGCTTATCTGGTTTCAAACTGCTCTTCTGAATTGCGGTCTGTTTGATTAAAATTTGTCTACTGGAGATTCACAGACACGACAGCACGGTGGCTGCCTGATGGCCCCAAGAGGTCTTTTTAACCGCCTCTAACAAACAAAATCACTGCAAACAGTCAGGGGACAAACCCATCTCCCTCTCACCCCCAAAGAGAAACCCCCAAACTCCTAAGCCCACGCGCAGAGGGGACACGTGGTGAGACGAAGCATAGATTAAGGATGATTAGAAGAGGCAAGAGACCCTCTGGAAGGCAGGAAAGCCACCAAAAGAAACTGGAAACGATCGCGTGGGAAGAAAATAAGCTCCCTTCCCTCGGCGCTTTTGCCACCTTCAGCGAAGTAACTCACAGAGAAGTGATCACTTGCAAACGCTGTGGCAGAAACTGTGGGTAAAGCATCCCGCACCAACGCTTAGCGCAGTGCTCTGAAGCACACGCAGGCAGGAGGATTTAATTTGAGAAAGTAAATGATCTCATTCATCCAACTACTTGGCATCAGATGCCGACATTGCTTTTGCCTTTCAAAGGAGCGTTCCCAGCTCCAATTTAGCATTGAGATTCCGGGCTAATGAAAGTGCATCTAGGCTAGTAAAACAGACCAAAACAAATCCTCGAATTGAAGTCCTGTTGTGTAATGAGGAAGTTTAATTAAGGCCACACATTACAGCTGTAAACGTTCCCTTATATAATAAGGTCTAAATGAAACTGAACCTAATCAAAGTTACAATTCCTTCATTAGCAAATTACAAACAAGAGCGCACAGCTGACACACCGGCTATGATTATCACAACTAATTGCCTCGTTGTTACGAACCAGCCTGAAACCGCGTTCAGATGTCCGTCTGCAGCAGCAAATTAGGGCCACATCAGGCTGCTCCAGCCATCACAAGGGGCTCTTGTGGAGCAGTCGGAGCTACCCGCCGCCCCGGCGGCTCACGGCCCAATCAAAGCCCCCTCTACAAAGGCGGCTTTGAAGGCACCACAGCCAAGAAACCCGCTCCATATGCAGGCCGGCAGACTGCACTTCATTAGGCCTGTTGTCACATTTTCCCTCTTCTTATTCTAATGATCCTATTTTAATACACACAGGAACCTCTCCTAATTGATGTCAAGTGAGTGACTTCCACATTCATCACCGGAGCACATCAAATGCGTCTTGGCGCAGGGGCTCGCCATCAGAGCGCTTAAGACCCGAGGTGTGTCTCCAACTACGGGAAGCAGGGGGAAAAAAAAAAAAAAAAGGTATTTCGGCATTACCTGTTTAATTGGGATTGCGCGGCCGCTTCCAATGCTATCTGTTCTGCTCTCCAGGACCTTCTTCTCTTTGTCTGGGTCACTCCCTTTCCGAGACTGCAGAGCAAAAAGAAAGTTTGTGTTCCATTAAATGCAGCGGCTCACACAGAAAATGCCCTTTTTTTTTTTTTTTTTTACTTTTTCAAAGCAATTAAAAAAAAAGCATTTTGACACATAAATAGAGACTCAAAGGGCACAGGTTACAATCCACAAAAAGTACACAACCATCCCGAAATCGGAACACTGAAAAACTGCCTGTAATTTTCAGCTATCCAAGTGTCTGAAATGGCTTTTGGGTTTAAAGAGTTCCAGGTTCGCTGCCTGAAGACCTGGTGGATCACAGGACTCGTTTCTGAAGTCTCCAACAACGGCTCCAAAGCGGAATGGAGGTTCCAGCCTCTCATTAACAAACTCCCGATACATACGTGCATGTACTTAACTCACATCTCGATTCTCAGAAATGCAATTTAATGATGCTGCCTTTGATCATATTGACTTTAACTTTTGATTTTTCTACTTTTGGTTGTTTAAAAAGTTGGAATTCCAAGAAAAAGTATGGAGTGATGCTGAAAAAAGTTACCTGAACAGAAAGAAGAAAAAAAAAAAATCAGCGTGAGGAAAGCGCAACTGCTATTTAAAACCTGAATCTTGGTTTTCTGTATCACCGGGACTGCCCTGGGAGTAAGCTCACCGTGTTCAATTCCTGACTTTACAAAGGGACATGGGAATTCTCAGAAGTTATTCAGATTCCAGTCGGTTATTGCGAAAGAACGCACGAGCATAATGATAGTGACAGATTTATTTTAGCACAAAAAGAAGACCTGAGAGTCATCCTCCTTAATAACGGACCTGACAAGTGACAACTTCACTCCATTACTTTTCAATGGGAACATTACTCACACAATATTGAAAATGGGAAAACATTTTCGTGTGCTTTTCAAATCGGCGATGATGTATGAAACGAATACATTTGCAATGTCCAGCACCACAATGAAAAGCTGAGCGACACCAGATCCTCCTGCTTCCCGTTTTCAGCAGAAAGAGGTGTTTGAGAGACACAGAAATTAGGAGAAGCACTAGGATCGCGGATGGCTAATACTCATTTACCATATTATATGGAGGGGTGGAAGGAAATAAAAAAAAAAAAATCCTCCGAGCAGTTGCCTTTGGGGGCAAGAGGAGGGGAGGGAGAAAATACAGGGAGGAGGACTGGAAGTAACACCAATACATTTACCCAGCAGGGATGCGGTGCTGCTTTCCCGGCTCCGCCGGGAGCAGGCTCCTATCACTAGTTACTATGGTTCGGGGCAATGGAATGACGTGCTGGGGAATTAAACAAAGAATAAATGAAAGCAAGCAAAACAAGTGGGAGGGATGAAATCCAATGTTCAGGATAACTATTGTTCCCCGTCCTTCAAGACAGATTTCTGAATCTGAAAGTGCCACTTCCCAAGAATACAAGGCAAAACAATGCTTCAATGGCACAAAGCACCCAGAAGTGACATTTTAAAGAAAGTCGGTGAAGGTAGCCAAATCCTTGGGAGGGAAGTTGTCAACTTGAATGTTTCTTTTTATTCGACTTTTTTTTTTTTTTAAAAAAAAAGAAAGCATCCTGCCTCTGAAAAACCACTTAAATATCAGTGCACTGGTTTTTATCTTTTTTAAATCATCACCTCTTCTATTCAATAAAATTGACTGTATCTGGAACAGCTTGGACACAGAAGGAAAATATCTATATGCAAACTACTGTCAAAAGTCCGAAGTATTGAAATGTAGGGATTTCTATTGGGCAAATTCTATTCTACCTCCTGGTAATCAAAGAACATGTAAGATTTTCAAGGGGAGAATCTTAGCAGGCTCCGCTATTTATAAAGACAAATTGTGCAGCGAAACAGAAAGATATTCTGGGCTGTCATGCTTTTGTATCTATCTGTAACACACACAATACAGCCTGTAAAGTGAAAAACAGCCTCTAAACCATGCTGGACAAACATTAGCCAGAGCTTTGTCTGAAGTCACTTCTACACATTAAGTACTTTATCTAAAACTTCATTCAAGCGAATCAGGGGAGGTCCAGAAGAACTTAGAAAGCTGCATGAATCTCGTTTGACTCCTTTTTTTCCTTTGCACTGGAAATCACGTGCAGGCTCACGTCACGTTACCCAAGGCAGGTCTGAAATCAGATTATTCCTGTCCCAGAGGGATAAGGCACCTGAATTTGGGCACAACCAGAATCCCGTATCAGCAGCCCAGAGAAGCCCCAAACTGACCTCTAACAGCAGATAGTGAAAAAGAGTGTTCATTATAACTTTTTTATCAAGAGTCCCGCTTGCAGTTCTGCAGAGATTTAAGAAAAAGAGCACTGAGTACGGGAAAGGGAATGCCCCTTGCCTTCCCAGACATTCAGTCTCCCCATATGGGACTGGGGACACAGCTACCAGCAGCCCTTTCCTTAAGCACCATTACTGAGTAGTCCCCATTAACACACTGCGCAAAACAAAGGACATTCCATCTTCTGCTATTATTTGAGCTATTTTATCACCTCGGTAGAAAGTCAAGAATGACTGCTTGACTGCAAATCTAAATAACCGAAGCCAAAAAGATCAGATATCGCATAAAATAAGCTTCAACACGAAGAGGCTTAACATTCTCAACTGCATTCCAACTAAAAAGCTGCCTCAGACTTAAGAAAAATCACATCTCTTTGCTACTTAACCCAATTTTCTTCCAGCATTAAAAGACCTTCATGCAGGACACTAAACATATCACCTTTGCTAGACAACAAGGCTCAGTTTATCTTGAAATATAAAAAAAATAAACAGAAACACAGTGAAACATAAATGAAAAAGGCATAAGCAAATAACAGCTGAGGAAAAGAAGCACAGTAAAATATAAATAACAGTAAAATATTTCAATTACACGATCAGTTCATAACTAGGCAGCACACACTGGTCATTTATTTATTTAATGAATGAATTCTAGGATAGATGTGGCTGATATGCAATCTGTACTACAACAGGGTCAGTGTTAAATACTTCAGGGCATGGGTTACAGTGCAAGTCAATACACAACATTCAATAATTCCCAGATCTTAAAAGACAGAACTCATTCTGAAACCTCAAATTCCTTTTTTATTTTTCCATAGGACTTTCCCCCCCGTATTTTTCCCCAGTTATCAGACATTAAGGCAGCTACTGACATCCTCTCCTATTAGCAAATTTGGTTCTTAATATGCTGTTCTTGCAAAGCAGAGCTTTAGTCTATTTGTTTCCAGCAACGCAGCTGAGTTTAACGTTCCTCTCAACCCTTTTATTGTGCTTGGAGACGGTGTGTGTTTCTTTTTATTCACGTTCTCAAACTGACGCCCCCTCTGATTTAAAGCACCTCCAGTGTCCCCATCACCCCCGACACCCAGTCAGCCCTCTCAGGATTTTACGCATCCTTCGGACCAGCGATGGTGGGCGAAGGCTTTGGAGAGCAGCAACAGCATCGCGGCATTCCCAGGCTGACACTGACACCTAGTGGGGTCGGGAACTGCCAGCCTGCCCAGCGCCAGCCCCAGGACATCCCTGAAAACAGCAGTGCCAAAATCGGACACTTCGTCCCCTGCCACCCATCTTAGTACATTTTCTTCTTTGGCATCCAAACGCAACCGCACGATATTCAAACCTTTGTAGTAGCTGGAAGATCTCTTTTTAAATCAAAATCTCACTTTTCGGATGAAACATGTGAAACAATCCCTGGAGCTCTATGCTTTCACACAGTGCTTCAAAACGATGCCGAAACTTTCTGCTTGCTAAAGGCCGAGGGGTCAAATTTTGTTTAGGTACAAGGCAATTTGTTGTGGGCTGCTCCCTGGCTACAACCAAAGGGAATGGTAGGAAAATGTGCCAGGGGAAGCTTAGGTTGGATATTAGGAAAAGGTTCGTCCCCTGGAGGGTGGTGGAGCACTGGAACAGCTCCCAGGGAAGCAGTCACAGGCAGCACCAAGTCTGACAGTATTCATAGAATCATAGAATCAGCAGGTTGGAAGAGACCCATCGGATCATCGAGTCCAATCATTCCCACCAATTGCTAAACCATGTCCCTCTGTACCTCATCCACCCATCCCTTAAACACCTCCAGGGAAGGTGAATCAACCACCTCCCTGGACAGCCTGTTCCAGTGCCCAATGACCCTTTCTGTGAAAATTTTTTTCCGAATGTCTAGCCCGAATCTCCCCTGGTGGAGCTTGAGGCCATTCCCTCTTGTCCTGTCCCCTGGCACTTGGGAGAAAAAGCCAGCACTCTCCTCTCTATAACCTCCTTTCAGGTAGTTGGAGAGAGCAATGAGGTCTCCTCTCAGCCTCCTCTTCTCCAGGCTAAACAACCTCAGCTCTCTCAGACATTCCTCAGAAGGCCTGTTCTCCAGCCCCTTCACCAGCTTCCTTGATCTTCTCTGGACTCGCTCCAGAGCCTCAACATCCTTCTTGTGCTGAGGGGCCCAGAACTGAACACAGGATTACTGGTGCAGAGTACAGAGGGAAAAGAACCTCCCTGGACCTGCTGGTCACACCATTTCTGATCCAAGCCAAGATGCCATTGTCCTTCTTGGCCACCTGGGCACACTGCTGGCTCATGTTCAGTCTCTGTCAACCAACACCCCCAGGTCCCTCTCCTCCAGGCAGCTTTCTAGACAGACTTCTCCTAGTCTGTAGCACTGCTTGGGGTTGTTGTGCCCCAAGTGCAGGACTCAGTATTTGGCCACTGGACTCTTCCCAGTGGAGAAGCATTTGGCCAATGCCCTCAGCCCCACAGTGTGAGTGTTGGGGTGTCCTGTGCCAGGACAGGAGTTGGGCTACATGATCCTTGTGGGTCCCTTCTAACTTTATGATTCTATGATAATGTAGGGAAGTGAACACAGTATCAGCTTTGGAATACAAAAAAACCCCAAACATCTGTTTACCGTGGCAGGGAAGAAGTGGCTCTCCAAACAACTAACGCAAAGATACAATCACCAAAGGATTTCCATGTGAGTCCTTAGGGATTCTGTGTTTGTTATAAAGCACATTAAGTGTCAAAAAAATGCTTATAAACCCACAATAATGAACAAAATACAATCCCAAATCTTCCAGCAAGACTGATAAACTAAGGAAATCGTCACTTGAGGCTTCATTATCATTTCCCAACCTACTTATGCATAACAAAGACCTATCGTATTGGACCAGTCAAGCTTTCTACTTAGTACGTATTTTGCCTCTCAATAAAGCAAAAAACAGATGGTTGGGGAAGTAAAAAAGTGATTTTAGTCTCCATCACCTCTCAACCCTGAAAAAGAAAAGCGAGTTGAGACTGTACAGTCATAAAACTAGTAAGGGTACTAGTTTTCCCACACCACATGGTATTCCCACAACAAACCTTGCGAACCCTCTACAACTGCTGGAGCCTTCAAAAGAAGCCCCAAGGCACTTAAGGGTAGGACGGGGAGCAGAGGCCCAGCTTCCTCCGAGATTACTGCCAAACAGGGAATCTAGACAGGTCCAAGATTTAAAGTCAGACTAGGGCTCCAGAATTCAACCATGGATTTGTTTGTTGCACTACAATTCCCCGTAGGATAACTTCACTGTAACAGTTTCTCTTCAAGTCCTCAAGCAGAACCATCCCATTCTACGACACTTTTGTTTTCAGACCTGTCTCAACACTCCTGTCTGGATTAGATCGGCTCAACTCAACAGGGCTGAAGTTCAGGCCGTCACCACAGAGCGCTACGTAAAATACAGCAACAGTCTCTTCCTTGGCTCACTCACCGTGAAGAGGTTGGATCGGCGCTTGGACTGTTTACGGACAGGAGTTGGTGTGTTGGCAGTGGGAGGAACATCAATCCGTAGCTCCTTCTGGCTGGTGCTTGGAGTTGATGGGACAGAGGAGGAATAATCACTTAAACTCCCTCCTCCATTACTGGTCTGCAAGGATTAAAGTCAAACAGTGATGTACTGCTTTCAAGACATTATAATCCACAGCTGTATCTTAATTCAGTCCTGATAAGCAAGAACAGCAGCCCAGGCTCAGGGACAGAGCAGTCATGGCAGGGGGAGTGGAACTGGATGAGCTTTAAGGTCCCTTCCAACCCAAACCATTCTATGATTGTATGACTGTCCTACAGCCACTTTTCCACACATTTCAATTCCAAGCCCTGGAATTGAAATGTGTGGAAAAGTGGCTGTAGGACAGTCATGACTTCCCTGACATTATTTTGTGAAGACTTAGACAGCTCTGTTGATGTGGCAGGCACATTTTCTTTCTACACAATCTAACCTGAACTGGATAGGAACAGTTTCATTTGTTTTACTAATGAATGAGTAAGTAAAAAATTGGGGAAAAGTCTATAAATTCTGGTTTTCTACCTCAAAACTGCTAAGCCAATTTCTGTCTCAAACCTCGGTAAATTACCTAGTGCCGTAGAACTGCATAGCTCGACTTAATCCTAGTCTGGGGACATCGCCTTACTGAGACCTAATCAAGACAATGACAATAATTCAACATTGTAAAACGGCTGTTATGGAGGTAGATCCTTCCCAACGCGTTTGCTGAAGCCTTTGGTATGGGGATACAAAACCTTAAAGGAGGATATCCCCATTTACTCAAAGTAGACAAAAATGTCAAGTTACATCACAGTCTTGTAGCAAATAAAGCAGCCACTCAGACTACAACACAATTAACGAATTGGGGTAACAAGAGACTGATAGCAGGAAGGTGAGGAAGACAATAGAAAGGACAAAAAGGTGATTAAGAACAGTGTCTTGACTTTTAAATTATGTTTCATTATTACACATAACATCAATACAAACTAAAAAAAATCATTACAAAGGAAGCGGAAGTCGTATGGAAAGGGGAAAGGGCAGGTTTTTTCTTCTCAGATACAAGAGTACCCTTTGCAGATAAACTGTATGTGCTGATGGGGAGCAGGGCAGGGAGAGGTGGAAAATTCTGCACGCTGAGGACAAACAGCTCACCAGGAAAGCAGCAGTGGGCGGAGAGTCTACACGACAACTCACACAAAACTTCTAGGGGATAACAGAGGTCTGTGGTGCACACAAAAGGGTGAAAAAACATCCGTAAAGCAGTCATGTTTCCTAAAATAAGTGAAGGAAGAGGGTATTTGCAGGATGCCTGAGGAGATGGATTCTCCCATGACACTTAACAGGTAACCTGGTCACATCTTAAATGTTGTTGATAAGAGTTCATCGGGTAAAGCTCAGAGGGAAAAGCAAGCACTCCAGCGTCTACCCTTCAGCATCACCCCTACACTAGTGACAGGTCCTACATGCACAGAAAGCTTCCATGCAGGGAAAGCACCCACAGCAAGACAGGACCTCTCACGCACTCCTTGGAGGTCAGTGTAAGGATGGGGATCTTGAGCTGCAAGCAGAGGAGAGCCCTCCAAATGAAACCTGTGAAGGAGAACCAAGTAGGAGACAATCCTCCCTTCTATCATCCAGCTAAAGTCTATTTTAGTGATTTCAAGTCTTCTTGCAATTCTCCTAGATTTTATTTTTTAAATTCAAGAAGAGAAGGGTAAAGAGGAAGAGACACAGGACACGCAGCTCATGTTTGGGTTGAAGGGCCGGTAAATGCAGATAGAAATCTGTCAACACCACTTCTGAAAGTCACTGCTTCTCTGTAAATAACAACTCATTCCCCAGTTTATTTCTGTGTGACAGGACAGGACTGACAGGCTTTTTGATGGAGAAAGTTCTTCTCTTTCCTTTCTTTAAATATATGCGAACTTTAAATATAGATGAACTTTCATCTTCCCTTCATTCCCACTGAACTGGGGAAGTGTGGCTGCAGAAAGCCTGAGGTAAAGCAACTGAAAGACAGGACTTTGAGAGAGATCTTCCAACACAGCTTCAAATGCTCAGAGGAAGCAGAATTTGGAGGTGGCCTACATGTATAATAACGGAGATGAAAGATTGCAAGCCAAAATCATCATTCTAGTGTCCTAACAGAGAATGTAACACCAAAGAAATAAGCAGGACAACCTGGGAAGATGTGACCTTAATTTACCCTACACTTGGTCTCCCTTTTTCCACGGCATCTTACCGAGACTCCATGTGAGACACCAAATATCCAGGAGAGCAGGCAACCTGCACGAAGACACACTGAACCTGTACAAGTCAAAGATTACCTCTCTGGAGAAAGACAAGAAAGACTCTTGCATGAAAAAGAGTAATGTAAAAACAACCAGTAACTGGGACACTTCTCAAGTCACCAAAAGTCTTTCGGAGTTCAAACAGCCAAAGACTTTGGAAATAAGTACTCAAAGCACTGGACACGTCAGAGAGGAGAAGGGTAGTCTGGAAGCCTTTAAATGTGGCTGACAAAAGAAGGAAGACAACCTATGGAAACTCGACAAATGTAAAGCAGCATGTGGAAAGGAAACAAAGATGTGGGTGTCAAGGAACAGCTTTCTGACCAGACTGGGGAGGACCTACTGCCCACTCTGCCGGGACTGCAGCAAACCAGGACAGGGGGAATTTGGGAGAAGGAAATCTAAGGAAGTAACGTTAATGGGAAAAGGCACTGAACACATTTAAGATTAAAGTCATGCAGCTGCAAGGTTCAGCTGAGCAGAGAGGAGAAAAAGATGACAATAAGCAGTGAAGAGGGAGAAAAGACGAAAGATCACAACAGGGTGAAGCCTCAAAACATTTAGAAGCCTATTCTACAGAAAGCAGGGAAAAAGGCAAGAAGGAAAGATTCAGATGTTGTACATTGATGACAGGATTTGAACTGCAAACTGTGGAAAAATATAGGGATGCAGCTATGTTCTGTTCCAGAATATCGATCAACTCGATAGGTGTGTACCTCCACCTTTTGCTAACTAAAAACAGGGAAGGGATTTCTACCTTAGGCATCTTACAGCACCATTTTACATTCATTGCAATGATGCACTGCCTCACGGATTCAGAAGCGATTTATTTTCCAAAAAACAATAACTCCTAAAGGCAAACAAATACACCTCAGGTATTCCAGTCCCCAAAGAAAAGACATTTCTGTACAGCCAACGTCTACGAAAGAAGTCCTGCAAGTAATGTTCCTCTTCACATATGCAAACCCCACTGGACTTCCAACTTTGTCAACAAAACTCTGAAACGGTTTCAGAACAAGTTGTGGCAAAACTACCGGCTGGAAAAAAATTGATCTGTATTAATAAAAGACTTAAAAGTAGACAATTTCAAGGTTTCCACAGAATAAAAGCATGACCACCAATACTCCAACTTGTACTGAGGGTGCCAATAAATTAACAAAGACACAATATTGCTCTGAAACACCTGAATTAAGAGAATGGGTTTGACAAGTTAAGAGCTCAGATGTGACTTCCAAGTTACATAGACAGGAGCTATGAAGATTGCAACCAGACAAGCAGTTGGAAACCATATTCTTGGTAACACCTGAATTTAAAGTGCTGCCAAGGTGGCAAGTGGTCTCCTTCAGGTTTGTTTGCTTTCACCAA
Source organism: Coccyzus lansbergi (assembly GCA_033558105.1). Classification (NCBI taxonomy): domain Eukaryota; kingdom Metazoa; phylum Chordata; class Aves; order Cuculiformes; family Coccyzidae; genus Coccyzus; species Coccyzus lansbergi. Next base: position 488,890 of record JAUMJK010000048.1, read on the forward strand.
TTAGAAGTCTCGAGACCTTGCCATGTTGAGACAAGTAGGGAGCCATCGATACGCAAGCACTTTTTAACAAGGTCACTGGTATTCAGTACAGAATTTAGGGCACGTGGCTATAACTATGATTCACAGAGCTGAATGTTTGCACCAAGTCATAAAAATCAAGCTGGTGAACAGCTTCCTTACAGCGCATATTGAATATCGTAGAACCATAGAACAACCAGGTTGGAAGAGACCCACCGGATCATCGAGTCCAACCGTTCCTATCAAATATAAACCCATTTGCTGACTACAGACAAGCTGGTCAAATTTGTGGCAGTGGAAACCAATCAAATAAGCACATTAACACCCATTGGGACACCACACAGTTTAACATTCCCTTTTCAGTCACATTTTCTCACTAAGTTGCTCTAGAGACAACAGCAAAAAGGGCCATTTTCGAGTCACTGCTCTAATCAGTGTCACAGCAACATGGACAAAAGTCAACCAAGTGACTCTAGGTGGGGAAACTTAGAGTAGAACTGCTTACGCCAATACATGCTTCTCTGGCTTTCTCTGGTGACAGATTTTACCGTCTTCATTAAGGAAGCACGTCCATCCTGAGATATGTTCAGCTTCTGGATGTGCACAGTACAACCTTGTCTTTCCTTATCACTAGGAAGATACTCAGCCTGATGACGGTCAATGAATTTCAAACCACTGGAGAAAACCCTGGAAGCCTTTCAGTTCAATGATATGTTATTTCTAGGATGGACCTCATATGAATGGCCAATACTCCACTTACAGAAATCATAGAATAGTTTAGGCTAGAAGGGACTTCAAAGATCACCCAGTTCCATCCCCTGTCATGGTAGGGACATCTTCCACTGGACCAGATTGTTCAAAGTCTCATCCAACCTGGTCCTGAACACCTCCAGGGATGGGGCAGCCACAACTTCTCTGGACAACCTGGGCCAGTGAATGTGTATCTTCAGTATCTACAGAGGCTTCCAGCTTTGCTGCCACATAGACTGGTGCTATAAAAAACTCAAGGTGCTATAGAAAACTGGTGCTATAAAAAACTCAAGCACAGATTTTGCAGAATATCGTCACCGGAGTGCTACCAGACAAGAACAACTCAGATGAAACCACCAACCTGGCCTGGCTTGACCAAATCTGTCCTGTCAAGACAGTCAACCCAAAAGCAGATGTTGCCAATGAAAGTGTTAAAGCCTGCAATGAGATTCCTACTGGTATCTCATAAAAATCTCCAAACTTTGCATGCCACATCCATGGTTCTGTGCAGAGAAAGTACTGAACTGAGTCAAATCCCCACTTTCAAAGCCTTCACACAGTTCAGATTTCCATAGTAAACACATCGTTGTGTAATTTACCTGGCACGCCAGAGTTCAGCATTAAGAAAAGGTTGGACTTGACCTCAGATCCGCAGGCAGCATGTTCCTGAGTGGCTAATTATACAAGGGCAGCAAAACATTCACCTTTTATCTTCTAGAAATTACCTGGTATCGCCCAATGACTCGTGAATCTCACATAGTACAAACATCACAACAAACTGCTAAATGAGAGCACAGAAAGAACAAAGCTGAACTTTTTCTGCTTTACAAATAAGCCGATACAAACAATTAGTGTCTCCTTCTGCTCCCTAGAGATAGGAGAAGCCCTGCAGGAAAATCATCTCTAACCACTGTTTGAGGTGAAAATGCAGGCAGCATGTCCCCCTCCTAAAACAGGAAAGAGATTAACAGGGTGTGAAGGAGCCAGGGAACAACTGAAATAAAGCCAGTGTTGATCAAAACCACAGTTTCCTACCCTAGGACAGACTGCACTGGCTCTCTGCACCTTCTGCTCTTGGGATAACACAGAAAAGGGCATTTCTAGAGAAACACAGAAGCCTCATAGAAACTTCTTCAGCCAGAACACATTTTTCTCTTTCACAAAACATTATTTCAGTCTTTCATCTGAAAACACTATAGGTGGGAATCCACTCTGCTGAAGGAGTTTTGGTGAACACAGCTACACCTCATCGCAGTCTACAGCCTCATCACAAGGGGAGGAGGAAAAGCAGCTGCTGATCTCTCTTATCTGGCGACCAATGACAGGACCAGAGGGAATGGCAGGAAGATGTGCAAGGGGAAGGTTAGGCTGGACATTAAGGAAAGGCTCTTCACCAAGAGGGTGGTAGAGCACTGGAACAGCTCCCTAGGGAAGCAGTTGCGGCACCAATATTCCAGAAGCATTTAGACGATGCCCTCAGACCCATAGTGTGAATGTTAGAGTTGTCCTGTGCAATGACAGGAGATGGACTCAATGATTCTTTAAGGCCCCTTGCAACTCAGGACACACTATGAGCCTCAGGCCGTTGAAGACAGATGATGGAAGAAGAAAGGGCTCCATCCTCACCTCAGCAAAATCCAGAAAGCTGTGAGTGTGCTGCCATGGAACACAATTCAACACCAGATTTCAAACCTAGGCCCAGAAAAACAATTCCAGAGACTTCAGTGAGTCCAGCCCTCCACAGTAAAACCAAATCATCTTGGAAGAGTTGTTTTGTTTTCCTCTATTTAGCAGTTTGACCTCATCTTTTGGGACACATTAGAATTCATCCATCTCAGAAGCTTTTGCTGCTACTCACTGCAACAGCAAGGTGGGGGATAGAGCAAACTTGTCCTGTCATATAGACCAAAGAGCACCAATAAACTCTGAAGACAGCTCCTTAAGAGAAAGAAAGCTGGTACATACACAAAGTCATCTCAATGAAATTACTGATAAGGAAGTCAGATTGGATAAAGCTTTGCACAATCTGATCCAGTGGGAGGTGTCCCTGTCCATGGCAGAAGATTGGTACTCTATGAGCTCTAAGGTCCCTTCCAACCTAAATCATTCTATGATTCCATGATTTAATTAACCAAATGTGACGATAGGCTTTACTAGCACAGTGGCAGCAGCTGCATAATGAACTGAAAAGTTTAACGGAAGATCAAGTCAGAGTCTGAAGTTTAAGAGACCTTGAAAAGGAAAAGGTAAAAGTAGGCACAACAAAAACTAATGCAGGAACCTAACTGTGGTCCTCTGAAGATAAAGGTAGGAGGGAAGTTCACCGACAGGTGCACTGAGTTGCAACATGTGAGTCTTGGAGAAGGCATTTCCATATACAAGATCTGTGTGTGAAACTATGGACATGAATAAAGGAGAATACACATGAGAAGCTTAACAAGAGCTGGCAATGTGTGCTTGCAGCCCAGAAAGCCAATCACATCTTGGGTTAGATCAAAAGCAGCGGGAACAAGGGGCATTCTGCCCCTCTACCCTGTTCTCATTAAAACTCACTTGGAGTCCTGCAATCAGTTCTGAAATCCTCAGCACAGGAAGGACATGGAGCTGCTAAAGCGAGTCCAGAGGATGCCAACAAAGGTGATCTGAGGGCTGAAGAACCTCTTGTATGAGGACAGGCTGAGAGAGTTCGGATTGTTCATGCTGTAGAACAGGAGGCTCCAGGGACACCTTAGGGCAGCTTCCAGTACTGGAAGGAGCTCCAGGAAAGCTGTGGAGGGGCTTTTGATCAGGGAGTGCAGGGATAAGATGACACAGAAGGGTTTTCAGCTGAAAAGAGGGGAGATTGAGATGAAATTTCAGGCAGAAATGTTTTCCTGTGAGAATGGGGAGGCCTTGGCTCAGGGTGCCCAGGGAGGTTGTGGCTGCCCCATCCCTGGAGTGTTCAAGGACAGGTTGCAAGTGGTTTTGAGCAACCTCTTCTAGTGGGTGGTGTCCCTGCCCATGGCAGGTGGTTGGAACTGGATGGGCTTTGAGGTCCCTTCCAACCTAACCCATTCTGTGATTCTATGATACACACACATACACTTGTAAAAACCGTACTTAAAACAAGTGAGATTACTCAGAAATGACCCTGTAAATACAAAAGGGTTATGATGTATGTTGCAATAGTATTAAATACTGTTTTCACTTCTCTTTTACCTTTCATTTTGGACAAAGTAAGCTCATTAAACAACACAGTTTCTTCTTTATTCAAGTGCCCAAAAGATTACAACAGAATCTTCCATCCCAAATGACCCCCACTGTAAATAAGATAATTGTATCTTACTATTTAGTGCTTATCCATAATCAAGTCTCATATACAGTAAAAGAATGGATGATTAAGCTGACTGCGCTTTGCTTTTAATAGTTTAATTTACATATTTAGACAATCACGTTGCAGTAAAAACTTTATGGAGGCAGAGTGCAAGCATAAATAATGCATCTTTACAGATCCGCAGCAGGGAGCAAGCTTGTGTGCAGCCATAACTGAGCTGCCGTTTAGTGAAGTGCCCGTTGAGCTTCACACCTTTCCTTGGTGTAATGGAAATCTCCTAGGAAAGCGAAGGTGCTGACCAGAATCACAGAACAGTTTGGGTTGGAAAGGACCTTAAAGAGCATCCAGTTCCGCTCTCCATCATGGGCAGGGACACCTCCCACCTGACTGGGTTGATCAAAGCCCCATCCACCCTGGCCTTGAACATCTCCAGGGATGGGACAGCCACAGCTTCTCTGGGCAACCCAAGCCAGGGTCTCTCCAGGAAAACATTTCTGCCTAAGATCTCATCTCAATCTCCCCTCTTTCACCTTAAAACCACTCTCCTTTACCCTGTCCTTGCACTCCCTGATAAAAAGCCCCTCTCCAGCTTTCCTGGAGCCCATTTCAGTATTGGAAGCTCCCTTGAGGTCTTCTTGGAGCCTTCTCTTCTCCAGGCTGAACAACATCAACTCTCTCAGCCTGCCCTCACATGGAGGGGAAAACACATTTCTTTGCACTACATTTCATTGTAGTTAACACATACGATGATTTTGTGGGTGACTGACACGCTCACTGCTTGCTCAGGAAACATGTTTAAAGTCGGAGCATGGAAGGTGTGGTGTCCAAGGCCCCTTTCCATCATGGCAGAGTACAGGCAGCCATGGGGCAGTATAGACACACAGGGCCAGGACACGGTGTCACTTCAATCCCCTCTCACAGCAGAAATTAAACAGCAGGAAAGACAATAAGAGTGAAAATACAGGTAGACTCCAGATTTCAAGTACTTATAATCACTGGTAAACAATCTCTTCATTTGGGGTTGTAGCCCCATGAGTTTCTGATACATCTTCGGGTGAGGTGGAATGCACCAAGGAACAAAGTGGCATCCACCTGAGCAACCTCAGAGGTTTGGGACTAACATCATCTCCCCTTCCATGGTCTGGGCAGAGAAAAAAGCCCTTCAGAACTGTTGGATATCGGTACTATTCTCAGAAGATATTACCTTTAAGAAGTGTTTCTGGTGTGTAAGGGATAAGCAACTCCCTCAAGTACAGAAATGAGTTTAGGGAAATGTCTACACGGCCTTGTGATGTAAGGAGAACTTGTGCTATTTTGAAATAAGATTTAACCTGGTCTGCAAGCATATCAGGCCTAGAAAGACTGGTAAGGGGCAGTAGGCATGCAAGGTGGGATAGAGATGTGGAAAACATTCCCCTTGTTTGCATTTCTTCTTGCTGGCCAAACATAAAGACCTGTCCTGAGATGCCCTGTGGCCACTAAGAGGTCTCCAGTAAACTAGAAAACACTTAATCCCTCTGAAAATATTTTTTTGAAGTGTTCAGAAACACCAGAAGGTGAGACACTGGCTGAAGTACTTCTCAATGCACCAGATAGATTGTTTCCTAGCAGCTTCTTTCTTGCTGACAAAGTATACAATAGTTCCATCCATCACACATCGTGAATGATATCCTTGAATTTGAGAATAAAATTCTTTGTCTGCATTCTATAAAATAAAAGTCACCACATTTATGTGAAGTGCTTGCACCAAGGGTTACTGACTCTGGCTATCAAAGGTTTACAGGTAAAGCCCTCACCTTGATGGACACACGTGTGTTATAAACACAGAGAAGGAAAACAGAAGCAGCACTAACTGCAAAAACAAGTGGGTTTTGCCTCTGGAACAGGAAGCATCTCATTCTGTGAAACACACCTCTGGAAAAAACCTAAGTGCATGAGCATAGACACATCTATGACCATTTCCTAGAAGGGGACGTACCTAGATGTTCACCTAGGACTACTGGACACAAGTACAGATGCATCCAAACACACAAACGAGTCTTTCACTGTTTGAAAACTGAAACCCGGGGTGGAGAAGCTCTTGTTCGAATCGACTTAGAATATCCCCCTTGTTGGAATCGAGACTTAGCACTAGACTGGGTGAGGTGATAATTTTTTCCTCTTCTTTTTATCCTGTTCTCTAACGCCTCAGCGCTGGACTGCAGAGTTCTCTTGAGAGTTTCCAGGAGTTAGATTGCCAGAGCGATCCAACCAAAGAAGGAATGATATCTCACTTTATCTGAAGTGATTTGTGCAATCACTGCTTGTGAAGGCCCTCACTCCCACAGAGAATGCAAATGGAGGGCACTCTAAGGATAACATTTCTGATTCAGAGAGAAAACCTTCAGTGAAACATCATTACGTCAGAAGAGATGTTCTAAAGGGCAAGACACCAGCCAGTCTTCCAGTCAAGATCAGAGGTGGTAAATCTTCCCACAGATCATCTTAAACTTGGAATTGCAGTTGCAAAGTTCTTTCAAGTCCACGATAAGGATTCAGCTTCGTTTCCTAAAACAAGGTCGTACTGCCTTTAAGGGTAGCACAAAGGCAATAAGACATGAAGCAAATGTATGGCCTATGCTTTTAGGCATGACATCAGTCTCAGAAGACGTCTAGACATCTTTGACTGGTATTGCAATTGTTCCCCTTAGATAACTATGCCAGCTAGAAAAGGCAGTAAAGAACGTGATTTCATGTTTATTGAAATAGATTGTAGGGAACTTTATCACAAAAGCTATCTCATCTTGATTTGCACGAACGGTCCTTATCACTGGCAAGAAATGTGCTGCACTGGTAAAGTACTTGTACAGAATTTGGTATTTGCTCTTGGCTTCCAAACTAGACTTGGGTAAGAAACTGGGAGGAACCTAGATATTTGACGTTCTTCATCAAACAAGCTTCTTAACAAGGGTGACAGCAACTGCTTTAAGACAACGCAGAACATGGAGATGGAGCTGGTTAAGACTGCATTATACAAAGTGCAGTCAATGAAGCCTTGGAAAACAATACAGTCATCGGAAGACTGAGTCAGCTCCTGGATCCAAGAGTAAGGTCAGCATTGGAAACTGTGACCTTCATCCTCCACATTGCAGTGACAGGATTTTTCCTCTTTCATCACTGAATAGGAGGGGGATCAGATAGAACCTACAGTATAAGTATGAACATACACTACTGGCTGGAAGAAAGTAGTTAGAAGAAAAACATTTCACATAGCCAAGTGCTGGTGGCAATGAACTGGTCAGAGAGTGGCTGAGGCAACATGGTCAGGGTCACATACAAGAGCAAAGGGGATAACCTCTTCCACATGAGGAACTTGTACTTTACCAGAAGGCACCCAGGTTCTTCAGAACAGTCGCACACCTTAGCACCTGCTTTAGAAGGGTGGGAGGTCTGAAGGTCAGTGTTTCCTTTTGGTGTCATCAGTAGAACTGACAGTCACAGCCTGAGCGAAGTATCTGGATAGGACTCAGTTCAAGGCAGAACATGTGACAGCAAAGAGCACTAAGACCAAAATGGAGTTTCCACCAAAGCGCAGAAGATCAATCACTATGACCACAGAAGAATCAGAGCCTTCACCCTGTGCTATAAACCTAACCAGGGTGTTTTCAGAAGACATATCAAATCAAACAAATGAACAGGGAAAATAAAGACAACAAAATCTTTTCTGCAAAGACAAAACACTTCTACATTTGAGTGATTTTTGCCAAAAAGCAAACATGCCCAGTGTGGGAGAAAGGTCCAGAGAGGGAACAAAACCTCACATGGGTGGCTCAAGGTTGCAACACAATCTTAGAAGATGTTACTGGTGTATTATTGAGTTTAGATTGAAAAATGCACCAAGATAGCTGGGGGGGTACTGGGCATTTCTGACTGGAAATTGGGAAACCAGCCCACAGCTCTGAGCAGAGACTGTAAGGGTCAAAATGACAGCTCCGTTATCTCCATCTGCCGAGAGCAAGAGTGCACAGCCAGAGCATCAGCCTGTCTGGCTGCAAAGGTCTTGGATCAGAATTGCAGAGTCACAGACATCCCAGCACTAGAAAATGAAGATACCGAGGAAGGAGCTCACGGGGAAGTACACAAAAGCGCATTAACTACTGTGTGTGGGTTAAAACTGTGCAAGGTAGAAACCTTTGGTATTAACCCTGTGTTTACAAAAACACCACCAAGGCCACCAGGCTTTTGTGCCACATGGAAAGTGGTGTTTCCTTTTGTTTTTCCACACGGTGCCTACAAGTTGCTAAAGCACTAAAGGGGAATCGTGTCAATGGAGCATGACAGAGACAGGCAATTATAACTGCGCGCGCTGCTCACAAATGTAGAATTCCAGCGCGCCCACTGCTGCGATACAGCGGCTGTTAGCACACGACTGGATGAGAACAAGAACCAAAACCATCGTGAGGCAATTTTAAACCACAGCACAGCAAATCCTGCTGTTGTAGCGATCGGCCTGCTCAGAACAGCAGGCTGCTGGGCATAAATCAGTGCCATCAAAGATGGCTTTAAAGCCAAACTACTTTACTGCAGCAGTTTCTTGAAACAAAGTAGAGCCAATTAAAGAGAAAAATATTGCTTAAAACTACAGATACCTTTCAAAAAATGCCAACTACCTAACAAGCAGCAAAAGGAGCACTAGCACTGAATGCACTAGATGAAAAGCGGACTACCAGTTCCCTCTTCAAGCAAGCGTTTGTTATAATCCGTACCTGGCTGATATGTACAGCAGAAACCTGGGCAGAACACACGGATGAGTGGCTCGGGGAGTTTGGTAGAGACTTGCAGGGTCCAATCGAGAGCTGCTGCTTCTTCCTTGTTGCAACGATCTTCTGAGCAACTAAAGACAAAGAAAACATACAGGCAGGTAAGGTACAGCGCACACGGTGAAACACAGCACATCAAAAATTCACAGAATGTAGAAAAAACAAGGTCTTCCACTCCCATTTGCTCCACAAACAGACTGCAATACATCCAGCTGTGATGACAGGTGCTGGTGAACCACATTATGTTCCGCACATCAGAAACGGTGTGACCAGCAGGTCCAGGGAGGTTATTCTCCCTCTGTACTCAGCACTGGTGAGACCGCTCCTCGAATTCTGTGTTCAATTCTGAGCCCCTCACCACAAGAAGGATGTTGAGGCTCTGGAGAGAGTCCAGAGAAGAGCAACGGAGCTGGTGAAGGGGCTGGTGAACAGGCCTTGTGAGGAACAGCTGAGAGAGCTGGGGGTGTTTAGCCTGGAGAAGAGGAGGCTGAGGGGAGACCTCATTGCTCTCTGCAACTACCTGAAAGGAGGTTGTAGAGAGGAGAGAGCTGGGCTCCTCTCCCAAGGGACAGGACAAGAGTGAATGGCCTCAAGCTCCACCAGAGGAGGTTCAGGTTTGACATTAGGAAAAAACAATTCACAGAAAGGGTCATTGGGCACTGGAACGGGTTGCCCAGGGAGGTGGTCGATTCACCTTCCCTGGAGGTGTTTAAGGGACGGGTGGACGAGGTGCTGAGGGACACGGTTTAGTGTTTGATAGGAATGGTTGGACTGGATGATCCGATGGGTCTCTTCCAACCTGGTGATTCTATGAGTCTATGATTCTCTGTGAGACTCCATCCCTGTTCTCCTGGATGAAACTACCTCAGAAGTCCCACTCCACCAGGTAAGCACCAGCGAACCAGTAACATCCCAGTAGAAGGGAAAAGGCAGTGTGTGTTACAAAGAGCAACACCAGGAATGCTGAAATAAGTGTTCTATGTGCTTACAATACTCACTAAGGAAGTTTATAGCAATACACATTCTTCTTTGAAGAGACAGAGGATAAAAATGAGCAACTCTGCACTACAATCTAGTTCAAATGCATCTCAGTGCTATCTAGGTATACAATCCTGGAAGGCATCCTATACCCAGGAGCAAAAGTTCCTTAGGAAAGCTGTCACTCCCAGCCCAAGTAGGGTTAGTTTAAAACACAAGTTTATAGCATTTGAGTCAAAAAATAATCACAATAATAAAAATGATAAAGAGCCCCTGATACAGAACAGTGGGATTAGTGTTGCTATCAGTGGTGCACCAGCGTGCATAGCACATCCCATTCAAATTCATTATGGAAAGAAGCTATATCGCGATTCCTAGTTTTAGCTTTAGATACTTAACAGCACTAACACAGTTGGAAAAATGACGAGTTTACTTTGTGATTTAAGAAAGTTTTTACAACAAAAAAGCAGCATTTGTCAAACGGAGACAGGGATCCCAGTCATTAACATCTTGTATCTACAGCTTAACAGACTCAGAGAATCATAGAATCACCAGGTTGGAGGAGACCCACCAGATCATCGAGTCCAGTCATTCCTATCAAACACTAAAGGAGGAAGTTTTTCACACAGAGGGTCATTGGGCACTGGCAGAGGTTGCCCAGGGAGGTGGTTGATTCACCTTCCCTGGAGGTGTTTAAGGCACAGGTAGATGAGGTGCTGAGGGACATGGTTTAGTGTTTGATAGGAATGGTTGGACTCAATGATCCGGTGGGTCCCTTCCAACCTGGTTGTTCTATGACTCTAAGATTCTAAACCATGTCCCTAAGGACCTTGTCCACCCGTGCCATAAACACCTCCAGGGAAGGTGAATCAACCACCTCCCTGAGCAACCTGTTCCAATGTTGTTCCAATTCCATAATAAAAAAATGGAAGTAATTGATCTAAAATGCAGCGAGTTCCATACCTCTCCTATTATTTTTCAATTTAGAGAAGTCAAACTATTTCAGAAGTTCATCCCATGACACACTGGAATTTCAGTTAATTCCTCTGTTTAGCTAAGGTTTTTGGAAAAAGGTCCTTTCAGGTGATAAATATTTTAAAATAAAGTCCATTACACTACACGTGTTGCCTACCTTTTGAGTCACTAATTAAAAAAGGAAGCAATTTTCAGTCTTTGGAAACAGAGACCAGTGAGGTGGCTCATCAAAACCACTACTAAGACGACTCGTACAGTTCCCTTCCAAGTCAAACCCAAAATATGACTCTCTGAGGTGGTTGATTCACCTTCCCTGGAGGGGTCTAAGGCATGGGTGGATGAGGTCCTGAAAGACATGGTTTAGAGATTGGTGGGAATGGTTGGACTCGATGATCTGCTGGGTCTCTTCCAACGTGGTTGTTCTACGATTCTAAATATTCTGCAAGTTTAGCTTCCCTGCAAGCAGTGAGCTTCATGGAATGAAGCTCTTTATGAAACTTTTGCAATAGAGTCTGTAGTCACTCATGTTTTCTGCCACCAAAATAGGTCAGTGAGGTAGAACTACATCAACTATTGGCATCTACTTAAAAACTCACGTAGAAACCTGCTGTAATTAAACCAACAGCATTCAATCTGCCTCGTTTGGAAAACACAAAATGGTGTTGAATGTCAGGTTGAATGGGGATTTGAGCAGCCTGGTCCAACGGGAGGTGTCCCTGCCCATGGCACGGGGTGGAACTGGCTTTGAGGTTCCTTCCAACCCAAACTATTCTTTTATTCTATGTTTTATGTAAATTGTAAGATTATTTTCCCTCAATACATTATAACACGGGCAGAGATATTGTTTAGCAGTGCAAGCATATAATTTCTTCTCAAATGAATGCGATTTGAATAACAAGCTGGTCCAAGCCTTATGTTTTTCATATAAATGAATGATAGTATAACCATGATTTAGTGAGAATTCATTGTATAAAAAATGGCTCATATATATAAAGAAGCAGCTTCATTAGTTACATCCCACCTCCAATAGGCCCCTTATCATCCTGAAAGGATGATATCAATTAATTTATTTTCTCCTGGCATATTGATCATAACCTTCATCAGCTAATCATGTTTAAATTACAGAGGAATATCGTAGTACTCTGTCATTTCAGACCCATTGGTTTATTGATCTGGAGCCTGGAAAGCTATATATTAGAATATTTTAACACATATTAGTGAATGCAGAGAGCAAACCGAAGGTCAGATTTTAACGTATGCACATGGATTTGTCTTCATCATAACCGGTAAGGACGTAAATTAAGACCAAAAGTGAACTAAAACCACACATGAATGAAAACTACCTTCTCAGCAAGAGCTTCCACTCTCGCATGGGACAGGTAATTAGTCAAGGAAAATATTTACCACTTTCTTTCAACCTGAATATCGGTGTGTGTGTAGCGTCGCATTAACACACACGAGGAAGCTGTGCTAAACGATCGCTCCAGGAAGGCACAAAGGCAGAAATACCCAAGGGCAGTCTAAACTCACCGATTCAAACACACGACCTGAATGATGTACTACAGAAACTAAATATAATATTTCAAAGCAAAAAAAGGCACAAATTGTTACTCTATAATTGTGAAAAGTCATCCACAAAGCAGCTGGAAGCTAAGCCTTACACAGAGCAGCACGAAGAGGGATTTATCCCGCAGAAATGACAACATTACAGCAGAAGATCCAGTGTACCCTCCTTCAAACTGCGCTACAAATTCTGGAATGGACCATTCTTAGCCTCAAATTTCTTAGCTATTCCCTCCGTCAGATAAATGACGCGCCCCCTAATGGAAATCCCCTTCTGAGCTGCCAAACCTTCCCAATTCCCCCTCCACTTCGGCAACAAGTCTAACAACCCACACTGGAGCAAGATTTCCTCCTGTCTCTCCCCTCCCTTCATTAGTCAACCTGCTCTCCTTTGAGACACCAGAGAGGTTTGGCTTCTTTCATTGCCTCATGTAGCTGTCCCTTCGTAATTAGGCTGCATTCAATATTCAAGTGCTCAGGCCTACTTGCCCTCGGGTACGATGGTGGCAGGAGCTTCAAAAGTACCGCAAGGAGTACCCTGACCCTTCAAAGTTTGCAACGTATGAAAGACATGACTGATCATCTGCGGGGCAACTGCCGGACCGCCAAAAGACCTACTGTGTTCTTTCTGAAGCTACCTTGTGAGGAGAGATGAAACTTAAATCTTGCCCATCAGAAGTCAATAAAAGGGGTTCAGCACACATCCCCTCAGCAGTGCTGCTGCCAATTCGCGTTTGCTACATCTTCTGTTCCAGAGAAGAAAGCCCTGGAATACACAAAATTTAGAATGGCTGGTACTGAAAACCCCACCAATCTGCTGACTCCTGCTGCTGACATCTTCAGACACCGTAGTCAGGGAGGAAAAAAACCACGGTTAAATGGTTATGTAGCAAGAGAGAAACACACTGTAATTAGAAGAACAAATACCAGAACCAATGGCATGAGGTTTAACAAGGCCAAATTCCGGGTCCTGCACTTGGGGCACAACAACCCTGTGCAGAGCTACAGACTGGGAGAAGCCTGGTTGGAAAACTGCCAGGAGGAGAGGGACCTGTGGGTGTTGGTCGACAGCCGACTGAACATGAGCCAGCAGTGTTCCCTGGTGGTCAAGAAAGACAATGGCATCCTGGCTTGGATCAGAAATGGTGTGACCACCAGGTCCAGGGAGGTTATTCTCCCTCTGTACTCCACACTGGTGAGGCCGCTCCTTGAATCCTGTGTTCAGTTGTGGGCCCCTCACCACAAGAAGGATGTTGAGGCTCTGGAGAGAGGGGAGATTTAGGCTACAAATTAGGAGGAAGATTTTCACAGAAAGGGTCATTGGGCATTGGAATAGGCTGCCCAGGGAGGTGGTTGATTCCCCTTCCCTGGAGGTGTTTAAGGCACGGGTGGATGAGGTGCTGAGGGACATGGTTTAGTGTTTGATAGGAATGGTTGGACTTGATGATCCGATGGGTCTCTTCCAACCTGGTTGTTCTATGATTCTATGAACCAGAGAACAGCGATGCTACATTGCTCCTGCAGCCCCCAAACCTATTTCAGTTCCTACGTCTTTGTTAGGACTCAACATGACCACTGGTGAGCCCCATCACGGTGGTGGGGAACATCCTTAAAGCAACACATTTTGCTTCCAGAATGATACACAGCCTCATGTTGGATTTAGGAGGTATTCTCAGGGTATTCTGAGATCAATGTATATTCATGAGCACGAGGGTTTACTCACCACCACAGTCGAGGCAGCTGAGGTGCAGAGTGGGACCGCCACTGAAACCATAAGGTGAGAAATAACTGTTCTTTAGGAACGCCTGATTTAAGCTCTGCCCACACCCAAGCATCTTTTCGCTGTTAGTGAAAGCCAATTTGTGTACTTCATTAACCGATTTAAGACTGCTCAGCATCAAAATCTTCAGACTAATGTTGCAGTGCCTGTAATTGCAATGTCAGTCCAGAGGAAGCTCCACAATTAAAACAAACTTTTTTTTTTTTTTCTGTACAGGGAATACAGAAAGCAAGAAAGCAGAAATATTTTTGCTCCAGAGCTTTCAGGTTCCATCTCATCCCAAGAATGACTCAGGGCCTCTGAATTTAGTGTAAATATTCTTGCTTTAGAAAACAGATGAATGCTAACTTAATCGATGGGGCAGATATCAAAAGCAATCAAGAAAGTATCAAGCATTTTACCCTAGTTTTAAAAAGCAATGACAGTCTCCTGTTTTTATAAAGTCAGTTACGCTATCAATTTCAGAAATTTTACTATCAGCCTTCTATCTATAGTACAAAAGGCTAAACAACATTTGTCTGCAAAGTTCAGAATTCCTTAGTAAATAAACAGGGATATGCCTGGGATATTCAGTTATATCTGATATAGTCTGTTGTTCAGCAAATACTCAGTCTTTGGGGAAGTGCGAAGCTTATTTTTTACACATTTAAACTTAATTTCACGAGCCAGAATGACTAGAAGCTCTGTTTTGCCTTAAGGTCTCGTTAAGTAAAAGCACACAAAAATCCCTGGTCTGACAGATGAATAAAATGTCCAAGTTCGGAGAGAAAGCTCTTGACTTGAATGCCTCTTCTTCCATGCCTGACTTAGCTCACCAAAACAAAATTAACCTTCCAACCCCCTGCGGCTTTCATCTCCAACACAACTTTTTGTTAGTTGAACTACTTATTGGTAAGCAGCTCCTAACACCTTCTCCTGGCTGGTTTACTGGAAGGATTGGACCTCTGAGTGGGAAAGCTCACTGGTCCAGCAGGCTCTGAGCAGTAGAGTAAGGGTCCTGCCCAGCAGATCCGCACTGCAAACCACCTCTGTTCCCATTTGCACATAGAAAAAAGTTACCCGTAGACTAATTTCCCCCAAACAAAGCTTTCCTATTCCACTCTCGGCAGCGTAGGGCTGACTATCAGAGGAACGGATTCCCTCGCTGTCGCCTCCTCATCCCGAACCCCAGAGCTGCCCCTCCATAATGAACCGACCCCTCTTTGTGCTCCGTTTGGGAGCTAATCACCATTAGAAATACTGTTGCCAGAGTAACTGCTCTGACAGAGTTGTCTTTCCTTGGTTCAAAGGGCTGTTCACATGTCAACTTCTTGTGCAGTGCGGGGCCGCTTTGGCGGGGGCAGCCGGGTCTCTCCAATCTCATTAGCACAGCTCCATTCAAGTGTAAGGACAAGAAAGGCAGACCTAGGGGGAAAACACTCCTGACAAGAAGTTCAAGACGCAAGGTAAGATTGTCTCATCTAGCTCCAAACCTCTAAGAAGTGAAAACACAAAGGTGCCTAAGCAGCGCACAATAGGAAACCTTGTCTTGCCCGAAACCTGATCCGTCCCTGTTTCATGGTCATTCAAAATGTCCAGAGGTATCAACAACATGACACCACCCTCCTTCCCCAAAGGCACATTGTGTTATTGCATTTTACCAAGGAACACTTGAAATAAAGAAAGGGAAGGCTCCAGACAAACGATATCTGTAACATCTGGTGGTAATTCTCTTCTCAATCATCACTGGTACAAAAGCATCGTGTATTTAGGAGATGCAAACAGCCTTCTCGAGTTACCACTAATTTAAATAAAAATTGGTTTATCACAGAAACCTCTATAAGACCATTAATCTCATTTACTTGCACTGTGTGTACAAGCAGGAGTAAACATCAGGATTTAAAACCTGTCACTTTGTGCAAAGGGCGGAATACAAAAATGGTTCACTAAGTTTTCTTCCCCTTATTGACAGAAAATAGCTCTTGGCAGAGGTAGGAATGTTCGTGGCTATTGAAAAACAACAGGATCGGAGCGGTTTGAGTCAGAAGGGACCTTAAAGCCCATCCAGTTCCACCCCCTGCCTATGATTTTAGAATCATAGAATCATAGAACAACCAGGTTGGAAGAGACCCATTGGACATCAAGTCCAACCATTCCTATCATTTAGCTTAACAGTCCATGTTTACAATAAATAACTGTTCAATAAAAATAAATCTATTCCACAAGTGCAAACCACAGCTAAAGCAGCAGTAAGTGCAACAGCAAGCGCTGCCCACAAATGCTTCTGAATGGGAACCATTTATGTAAGTATCCACTATTGAGGCCACTGTGCTTGTTCTTGTAAATTCAAACCATATTTGAATTCCAATGATCTGACCAAAAAATATAAATATCTACAGGGCAAGGTGCCAAAAGCATTAGGAAGCTTTACAGAACAAAGTGGCTGGGTAACAAATCTCCACTTCTTAAATCCGTCTGATATCTGTACTTTTGCTACTTGCCTACGAGACGCTTCCAAGAGTTGGGCATTTAGATTAATCAGCAAGGTTTCACTTAATTATTATTTTATTTATTTACTTTTTATTATAATTTATTATAATTTATTCTTCCATGTCCTGAAAATCATAGAATGGTTTGGGTTGGATGGAACCTTAAAACCCATCCAGTTCCACCCTCTGCCAGGGGTAGGGACACCTCCCACTGGGTCAGGGGCTCCAAGACCCATCTAACCTGTCCCTTCAACACCTCCAGGTCTGGAGCAGCCACAACTTTCTTGGGCAACCTATTCCAGTGCCTCATCACTCTCATGGTGAAGAAATTCTTACTTATGTCTAGAGCAACTCTTCCTTAAGTCTAGACCTGTTATTCTATTTCTATCATGAGAAACCATCTGCTTCTGCAGTTCTAAGGAGTCAATAAATTAACACAGGGATTTCAATAAAGACAAACTACAGGAAATATAATATTAAAACACTGCCAGTGCCCAAGCAAATACCACAATTGCAGCTGGAAAGTGAACAGAGAGTATGGTATTAAAATTACTGGCTAAAAGCAAAGACATCTTCACCATAATTTCACACTACAAACAGCAAATATTCCTGCCCATCCTTCCCAAATGCATCGTGATGCCAGTAACAGAGTAATTTCTCCCTGCAGCCTGTACCTCCATTGAAGTTGAAAGACGGAAGATTTATATTAGATGAGATCTTAGGAAGAAATATTTTCCTGTGAGAGTGGTGATGCCCTGGCCCAGGCTGCCCAGAGAAGTGGTTGCTGCCCCATCCCTGGAGGGGTTCAAGGCCAGATTGGATGGGGCTTGGAGGCCCTGATCCCGTGGGAGGTGTCCCTGCCCATGGGAGGGAGTGGGACTGGATGATCTTAAAGGTTCCATCCAACCCAATGGATGGAACTTCTATGATTTTCAGGACATAGAAGAGTAAATTAATCTTTAAGACGCATTGATAGGTGTCCGTGGTTACAGTTAAGTCTCAAAGAAGAAGCAAAATCCTTCCCTAGCTGTGAATGGATAGAGAAGACTGCCTCCTCCAATTAATACATTGTCTTCCTTACGGTATCTTTTTTAATATAAAGCTATAACACGGACACAGAAGTTTATTCAACATGAATCCATTGAGAGCTTCAAAGTTGCTCCCAAAATAGGAAGACAAGTTTTAATATGGGATCCAAATCTTACCTGAATTCCCTTTATCTCTTTACATTAAAACAAATTTATCTTCATTTATGTCTCAATTAACTTGCAGGGCTGTTAATTTGCTGGAAATGAAGCCATTGTGTGACTGTTCCTGTTACGTGGGGTATTTAAATGGCAACTGTAATAAGCAGTTACCTTCAGGAAGGAAGGAAGTCAAGTCTACTCGTGTTAATTCTGGAATGAAAAAAAATGCCAGGACAGTCAAGTACACAGCGATGAAGCTAGAGACAGAGCTCCTGTGAAACATGAGCAAAGATGGAAAGTAATGCTATATATTTTGCTTATCTGTATCAGTTCAGTGATGGCCAGACTGGCTAATCTTACAGGTCTTCTCCAACCTTAATGACTCTATAATTCTTTACTGTGTGACAGTCAAAACTTTAAGCTACATATAACCGTCTCGTACAGAATGGTTTGGATTGGAAGGGACCTCAAAGTCCATCCAAGTCCCACCCCCCTGCCATGGGCAGGGACACCTCCCACTGGATCAGGTTGCTCCAAGCCCCATCCAACCTGGCCTTGAACACCTCCAGGGTCAGGGCATCCACAGCTTCCCTGGGCAAACTTTTGGGAACAACGGGCTAACGCACTGCTCAGCAGGAATTCAGTATGTAGCAGAGCTGCCTCTTTAAAGCAAGCTGGAGCTCATCCTGGCTGCAGTTAACCAATAGAAGAAAGGTGTACACTGAGCATAACATATATATCACAAAAGAAAAGCTGGTAGTTCTGTTGTATTATAGCCTCATTGTAGTATTACATGGGCCCCTCAAAAGGGCTTGAAGTTACATACTTCACTCAAATGCACGCTTCTTTCAAACTACTAAAACTATTTTGTAGCTCCTTGGACACAGAAAGTCTCAAAAAAACATTAGGTTACTTCATAACACATAATAGGAAAAGCATGTATGAACACACAATTTTGATACTGAAAAGTACTGTTTCACAATTGCCACAGTTAATATTCATGTTCAGACACAACACTGAGTTCATTGTTACTTCTTCTAAAAGGTTTTAAGACAATTCACCTGAACATAAATTTTAAAAAAAACAGGTTGGAAGAGACCCACCTGATCATAGAGTCCAACCATTCCTATCAAACACTAAACCATGACCCTCAGGACTTCGTCCACCCGTCCCTTAAACACCTCCAGGGAAGGTGAATCAACCACCAACCTGGGCAGCCTCTAACAGTGCCCAATCACCCTTTCTGTGAAAAACTTCCTCCTGATGTCCAGTCTAAATCTCCCCTGGCGGAGCTTGAGGCCATTCCCTCTTGTCCTGTCCCCTGGTACTTGGGAGAGGAGTCCAGCTGCCTCCTCTCCGCAATCTCCTTTCAGGTAGTTGCAGAGAGCAATGAGGTCTCCTTTCAGCCTCCTCTTCTCCAGGATAAACACCCCCAGCTCTCTCAGCCACTCCTCATAAGGTCTGTTCTCCAGCCCCTTCACCAGCTTTGTTGCTCTTCTCTGGACTCGCTCTAGAGCCTCAACATCCTTCTTGTGGTGAGGGGCCCAGAACTGAACACAGGATTCGAGGAGTAGTCTCACCAGTGCTGAGTACAGAGGGAGAATAACCTCCCTGGACCTGCTGGTCATGCTGTTGAAGTACCTGGGGGTGCTGGAGGATGAGAAGCTCAGCATGAGCCAGCAATGTGTGTGTGCAACCCAGAAAGCCAACTGTGTCCTGAGCTGCATCCAAAGCAGGGGGACCAGTAGGGTGAGGGAGGGGATTCTGCTGCTCTGCTCTGGTGAGACCCAACCTGCAGCCCCGTGTTCATCTCTGGAGCCCTCAGCATAGTGGGGATGTGGGAGCTGTCAGAGCAGCTCCAGAGGAGACCAAGCAGATGACTGAGGTCTGGAGCACGTCCTGTGCAAGGACAGGCTGAGAGAGTTGGGGTTGTTCAGCCTCGAGAAGAGAAGGTTCCAGGGAGACCTCACAGCAGCATCCAGTGCTGAAAGGGGCTACAGTTTTCCCTCTGCAGTTAACTGTGATTAACATCGTGTATCACTTATTCCCAACTTGGATGCAAATCATTCCCTCTCAAGGTTAGGTAAGCAAATACGCCGACAAATCTGCTCAACTATCTGGAAAGCACCTGGCATGTAAAGAAATTGAAAAAATAAACCTACATCTTCTTCCGTACGCGAACTGTGTTGCAAGTTGAAGCCTGTGGCAGGAGGATTTATACGGCAAGCACTGTGTCAAGAGACACAGGTGAAGACTTTTGCACATGGATTTACCTGATCAGTAAATCAATGAGCCCTACTCATCTCTGAATTATGACATAATCAAGTCGTAAATCCTATTAGCTCCCCCACAAAGGTACAATTTTAAATACAAAATTTTAGAAGTATCACTTTTCTCAATAGAAATGTGACTATTATACCTCAAGATGTGACTATTCTCCTCAGGAAAAGAAAAAAAAAACCCAACCAAACAAAAAAAACAAAAAGAAATCAGGCATTGTGCCTCCTGGACATATTTCCAGCCTCCTGGGAGCTGGTTTCAAACATTAGCAGTTCTGTCTTCACAGTGTGCTGCATCTCTGACTAACAGTAGCTGGATGGCTTCTTAGCACCATCCATACACATTGTCATCACCCCTCCTCACCAGGACTGTTCAAAAGTAAAGAATTCGAGGTAATTTTGAGCTGATCAAACCTCACTATTGCAATACTGATACAGCCACACCTGAGGGTGACCAACTCCTACGTAGAATTCAGTTACAAAGCATGAACACCATGCAAAGCAAACCCAACAATGACACTGCACCAACATCCAGATGATGAACAAACACTTTATATACACCGCTCACCATCAAAATCAAAACATACAACAGTGTCCTTGTACTTGAAAGAAAAGCCTTCCTTTAAACAAATCACCAAGGATCTAAATAAGATCAAATCAAACATCTGAACTGATGAGCTCACTGCCCACTGAGCCATCCAAACCCACCTCCTGGGCACACAAATTCCCATTACAAAGCCAGTGAAATTTATTGCTACCAAGACGGCTGCAGGTGACGCAAGTGAAATAAAGACAGTTTCAAAACTCATCTCCACAAATCCAAGAGCAGATATGAAATAATTGACTCTGTTACTAAAGACATGGTCCTTAGGGGCATGGTTTAGTAGGGGACTTGGCAGCGTTAGGTTAAGGGTTGGTCTTGATGATCTTAAAGGTCTTGTCCAACCTAAATGATTCTATGATTCTATTTCTACAGGCTAAATTCTTTATTTGGTTGGGTTTTTTTGGGTTTTTTTTTGTGGGGTTTATGCACATTGAGCTGCCATAAAAGCAGTAACTGGCCAGAGCAGAAGCATCCTACAGCATTTAACATAAATCTCACAAAACTCATAAGCTCGCTCTTTACACTTTAATCATTTGCTAACAGTTACAATAAGATTGTATTAAAAATTTAAACTGCCCTACTTAACACAATTTACCTTCAAAGGTCCATTTCCAGAGAATGAATTCGCATGATATAAATGTCGAAGACTTGATCAGATTTATTGCAGTGAGGAATATTTCTCTGGATACAGATCTGACGAGTGAAGGCTAATGGCTTTAGTTTTATTACTTTTTAAGCACTTAATGGGAAAATATAGACATTTTCACAAGACTAAGCTTGAGCAAGAACGGTGCTTTTACAGAACGACAGCACGGAGAGAGCTGTGCCATCTCTTCAGAGATGACTGGTTCAGCGGTATTATAAGTGGAGAGATTAATGTAAAGTATTTATCCAGATAATTTGTCACACAACAGTTGGGCCTGAGCGCTTCTCTGCTAAACAGGGACAGGGAAGGGAAGTAGAACTGCTGACGACAGCCAAGTTTCTATACTGAATTGAGGCCAAACGGCACAATCTAAAGGGAAGACAACTGAAGTCGCCCTGAGACGGTGAAACAGCTCAGAGGCTACTACAGGTACAAACTCAGCAGTTCCTGTGGGGGTTATGAACACAAACTAGTTATCCAAGCACCGGTAAATTACGAAAAACACTACCAGCCTCCCACCTTTCCACTTCATAGAATCATAGAATCAACAGGTTGGAAGAGACCCACCGGATCATCGAGTCCAACCATTCCTATCAAATACTAAACAATGTCCCTCAGCACCTCGTCTACCCATCCCTTACAGATCTCTAGGGAAGGTGATGCAGCCTCCTCCCTGGGCAGCCTGTTCCAATGCCCAATGACCTCCCAATGTTCAGCCTAAACCTCCCCTGGCAGAGCTTGAGGCCATTCCCTCTCGTCCTGTCCCTTGGGAGAAGAGCCCAGCTCCCTCCTCTACACAACCTCCCGTCAGGTAGTTGTAAAGAGCAATGAGGTCTCCCCTCAGTCTTCTCTTCTCCGGGCTAAACACCCCCAGCTCTCTCAGCCGTTCCTCGGAAGGCCTGTTCTCCAGCCCCTTCTCCAGCTTCGTGGCTCTTCATTGTACTTGCTCCAGAGCCTCAACATCCTTCTTGTGGTGAGGGGCCCAGAATTGAACATCATAGAAGAGTTTGAGCTGGAAGGGACCTTAAAGTCCATCCAGTCCCACCCCTGCCATGGGCAGAGACACCTCCTACTGGACCAGGCTGCTCCAAGCTCCATTCAACCTGGCCTCGAACACCTCCAGGGATGGGGCAGCCACAGCTTCCTTGAGCAACCTAGGCCAAGGTGTCACCACTCTCCCAGGAAAACATTTCTAACCCACCATGTATTCCATAAACATGAAAAATACTTCCAAAATACTACAAAGAACTAAGTTTTGCTTGTCCAAAAAGACATTTTTTTTCAAACTGAAAGACAGCTAGGAGTCCTCATGTTTCAATTAATGTCTAACACCTTATCCAATCAATCACCAAGTGCTATAAATCTCCCATATTTCTCATTAGTTACACCATTGCACCGCTTAAATCTAAACATAACTTTCCGAAAGATTGTAAATTACGATGCCTAAGACACAACCAATGGTATCACTCATCAGAAGAGGCATAAATGATGATAGCAAGTCAATTATCTATGCTAAACTGAAGCCGATTTACTCTTCACAATTTTGTTTATACACAAGTATCACCAACAGAAGCCTCACTAGAACACTCCATCTCCTGGAGTTTGCCTATGTGACCAGAAGCCAGCAAGGACCCGTTTTTATTAACATTAATATGTTTTATGCACAAAATCCAATTTTCTATGGATAAAACATTCCTTTAGCATCTGCCAATAACGCTCCTTCATTAAATGCAGACAAGGAAGGGTTTGTTTTTCTTCAGGCTCTAAATGTAGGATTGGTTCTGTGACTTCAAAAGCCACTTTCAGCCTTTTCAAAGGTCATGCGCACGGTGAGACACCCCAGAAATGCCTAACGCAGCAGTATCTTCAGTGCTTAGTGATTCTGGGGTCTATTAGACTGAAGGGGAACAGAATATGTATTCCTACAGGGATTAATGACGTGCTGGTAGCTTTTCAGCCTTATGCCAGCTGTATAACAATTCTTCTTTGGAAGCAAAGCTCCCCCCGGTGACTCAACAGCGCTCATGCTCCGAGCAAGAAATTGTTTTCCCTCTGCTTGACAGCAACCCCGCAAAGCCTGGCTGAGAACAAGTCTTAAACACTTCTTTTAAAAGCCAAGATAAATGATGTTTGTTCCACAAACAACACGCAAATAATTCACAAACAAATCATAAATGTGTCATCACCACATGAAAACAAATCTCCCTTTTCCTGCCACATCTGCTTCACGCCCAGTTCCATTAATTGCTGATTTTAATTCCACTGCAAAGGGACTGCGTTGGTTTCCCCAGGTGGGACAACTCCTGTCCACGTAGGAGCACTCAGCCAGGTCCATCCTGTGCCCATGGACACAGCACCTTCCCCTTTGCAGGACACCTCACAGACACAGATGACTCTTCTTCGCAAGAAGCTCTGCTGGAAATGAAGGTTTCAATCGCGCATGTAGGCGTAACGCACAAAAGAAATTAATCCCAGTGAGAAGACTGTAAATAATCTGGACATTGCAAGGGCATTTTGTTAAGCAGTGACGCTGGCTGAGTAACAGCAGCAAGAGTAACAGCAGCAAAACTCCTATCTGTGGGCACCAACTGACTCGGTAAGCGTTTTCCACTTCTCTGCAGAGGACACTGAGTGAGTGAATGCAGCGTTTGCTGTCGAAAGCAAGAGAGAGCTTGACATGGATGACTGAAACATGCCCCAAAATCCCACCTCCTTTTTCTATCTGTATAAGATTCCTTAAAAAGTTAATTCCAAGTTTTGGAAACTACAGAAAAACTTTGTTCAAAGGTGATAAATCAAAAGCCAAAATGAAACAGAGGAAAAAAGAAACATGAAATCAAAAGGAGACAAAAAGCAACAAATCGAGGGCCTGAGCCCAGCTTGGCACCTTCACATCCACTACCAGTTATCAGCAAATAATGAAGTGAAGTCAGATGTGCTGACTGCTGGGGTACCCACCAAGAAACCATTTCTCACCCCACCCCAACCCCCCACATCACAGATGTCAGGCAGCGCAGACCAGCAAGCAAAACTTCTTCAAGGCAGCCCTCTGTACCACACTGGACAAGCTCACCATCTCTTCCTTACTGATCAAATAGACATTTAAAGCCACCTCTGGTGGAAGCCAGCTCCTTGATATCTCAATTGACAGGCCTACAAGCATAGGCATTGGCAAGAAAAGGATAAAGTTACATGAACCAACTGTCAGTAGCAAGGTGGGTGGCAACTGCCAGTAAAACAAAGCATAGGTATTTTAACCTAAATCCCCTCAAAATAATTTATTAACTCAGGCTGTCAATAGGGAGCAACCAGCTGATACAAACCAAGTTTGCTGGAGGCCCTGGCACAGGTTGCCCAGAGCAATGGTGGCTGCTCCATCCCTGGAGGGGTTCAAGGCCAGGTTGGATGGGGCTTGGAGTCCCTGATCTAGTGGGAGGTGTCCCTGCCCATGGCAGAGGGGTTGGAACTGGATGGACTTTAAGGTCCCTTCCAACCCAAACCATTCTGCAATTCCATCATTCAAGGGATCTTTTTCTCCTTCGCAAAGGATGTCGGATGCCCAGATGCCAATGGCTATCCTATCCCAGTACAGCACCCAATTAAGACTTATATCCCTTAAAGAGCATCTTGAATACCCTGACTTGGTGGGCCTGGCTATCCACCAGCAGCCCCAGTAACTGACAGTAAATAAAACTCCCTGTTAAAGCACTCAAAGCTTAAACCTGTTCAGCACATGGGGCAACCCCGTTATCTCTAAAAAATGAAATAATACAAATAGCTTGCAGATAAAATTCACGCTGCATTTACTGTTGATAAAGATCATATTACAAGATTGGTACAAACGCTTCTATTTCTGAGTAGTAAGAAGCAAAACTTCCCCCTTTAATGTTCACGTTTCCTTCTGCAACACCAAGGACTCAGCACTGCAAGCAACCTCAGCAGCTCAAACTTCACTTTCACAGTTAAATTACATCCTATTAGTTTAAGGATTCGCTATAGAGAATGAGGAAAAACCATGCATTTTAAACTTGGTGGCAGGGCTGGGCGTTTTCTTGCATAGGAATTCCACAGACTAATCCCAACACCTCCTCCAGCTTTGACACACCACTCCCAGTTTAAACTGGGAGCACATAAGTGCTAATCTCAGAGAAGCAAACAGTTCCAATGGGATTTGCATATGCATTCGGATTAGTTGAAAGGGGAACAATTTGCAATGCGTTTCAGAAATCCTTTCAGAAGAACAATTTAGGCTAACAATAAGCTTTGATGTTCAAAATGTGTTTGTTACACAATAGAGACCGTTACAAAAGGATTATGTTTATTACACCGGTTTTAAGTGTTTGATAGCGAAGATAAAAGCACCCCTTTACTATAAAGAGGAAAAACCAAGCAATTCTCTTTAATGTTACTAAATACACTGCAACTACATCCAGACACAGACAAAACTTACAGAAACTCAGATATAAATGCAAAACCAGCATTTTTTTTTCAGGTTTTTGTTTGACAACTTGCTGTGGTTTAAGCTTAAGTAAAATCGGTTTCCTCACTTCAGCTTAGTCTCATCTAAGTAACTTCATTTTCTGAATGTTAACTGCAGGTTTTTCAGACAGTTTTTCTCCAGCAGTGATAGCACAGGGCACTGGGATGCAGAAATGTCAATGTTTACACTAATTACTATAAAACCCAAGGCCATTATAGAGCTGGTGGAGAGTCATAAATCAAAGATGAGGAAGAGTTTCACCTGCAGGGAGGGTTGGGGGCATGATTGAGTTAATTTCTTTGTACTTCTAAAAATTATTATTATTATTATTATTACTACTACTATTTTATTAAAGCTGCTTCAGTTTAGTTTCTAACCTTCAAGTCCTTCTCCTCTTATTTCCCCTTCTCTGGGGATGAAGGGAGGAAAAGGGAATTGGGAACGGAACTGCGTGGTTTTAGCTGCTGAAATTAGCCAGGGTAGAGGTAAACTGTAACACACCTCAATGAAAAAGCTTGAGTATGTTGCATGTCATAAATAACAAATATGTAAGAGGAAAGATTATACTCTGGAGCCTCAAGGAATGACTAGAAATCCCAGAGTATGATGCAACGACAGAGCTGTTCATGCCAGGGCTGCCTCTCACAGTCAAGTTGGGTTTTTGCATAAGATTTGTTTGCCTTGGTATCTCCTCTTACCCTGTTCCAACAGCCTCTCCCCACCCCATCCCGGCACAGGGTTTGTTTCCAGGTGTTCCAAAATGCTTTGAGCACATTGCGTGGGTCTCAACTCATTTTATAGCAAGGGGCAGGGGGCATTTTCTGTGGCATCTCCCCTGAGACAAGACACCTTGCATGTTCAGTCTTGTTCTCCCATTCAGGAATTCTCAGCCAAAAAAAAAGTCATTTTGTGCTGACAAATTTAAAGTTAAACCCACGAAGGACAGTTAAATCAAAGGCCAAGGGCCAACATCTTGAAGATAACGACAGAGATCCCACTTTAGGCATTCCACACTGCCCTCTGCATTTGAGAGCTGGTCAGACACAGCCTGTAAGGCAGCAGATGAAGTGTTAACATGTTTTAAGATTTGTAAATAAAAAAAAAAATATCAAGAAGAGACAGATTCAACCACCTCCCTGGGCAGCCTATTCCAATGCCCAATGACCCTCTGTGTGAAAAACTTCCTCCTAATCTCTAGCCTAAATCTCCCCTGGCGGAGCTTGAGGCCATTCCCTCTTGTCTTGTCCCCTGTCACTTGGGAGAAGAGCCCAGCTCCCTCCTCTCCACAACCTCCTTTCAGGTAGTTGGAGAGAGCAATGAGGTCTCCTCTCAGCCTCCTCTTCTCCAGCCTAAACAACCTCAGCTCTCTCAGCCACTCCTCACAGGGCCTGTTCTCCAGTCCCTTCACCTTCATTCACAAAATGAAGCAAATGAGCTACATTTTATATAGAAATAAAACAGAGGCAACCCAGAAAGACTTGTGGCTATAATAAAACAGGTGTAGAGTGGGACTGTGAGGAGCTCATGCGCTGCTGAAGCCCTCTGTGGCCTTACTGAACTCAGCAGCTCTGCCACCCTTCACCACAGAATCGTTAGCAGCTGTCAAAAGAAGGCTAACGAATCGTCTCGCCAACAGGTTTTACTCAGCAGGATTTTTTTGGTTTAATCCTCACACTTGGGATTCATCCCTATCCACCGTGCCCTGCTCGCAGCCGAGCTGCTACCGCGTTACTCACTAGGCCATCGCTTCGCTCTTCAGGTCACTTGGCTCGAAAGGAACTGCTGAAATTGCCACTGCTCTTTTCAGCATCTGTCACCAGCTCCAGCAGCAACTGCAGCATGACAAGACTCAGCAGAGGGCTCCTTTCCATAATTCAACCTTTGTCAAGCTGACAGGACATCCGACTTAGGTCTACCCTGGTTTTTCTTTCATCTCTATTTAGGAAAAGGCTCTGTGAGGTGCAGGAGTGTTTAGCAGCAGCGTTATTGTGGCCTCAAGTAGCACCAGAGGAGGTTTAGATTGGATATCAGGAAAAAATTGAGATGGGTGTTGGTCTCTTCTCCCAAGTAAAAGGACAAGAGGAAATGGCCTTGAATTGCACCAGGAGAGGTTCAGATTGTATATTGCGAAAAATCTATTTATTGCAAGAGTGCTGAATCACTGGCACAGGCTGCCCAGAGCAGTGGTGGAGTCACCATCCCTGAAGGGGTTAAAACCCCCCTGTAGACAGGACATTTTGGGACATGGTTTAGCAGGCACAGTGGTGTTGAACTGGATGAATTTACAGGCCCTTTCCAAGCTTAACGATTCTATGTTTCTATTTTCCCAAGGTACTAACCGCCACAGCAACCCAAATGTGTGACGCAGACTGCAAAACAACAAAGCAGGAACAGAATAAAAATTAAAATCTAAGCGCAAAACACTGAAAGCATGTTTCTGCGTGATATTAAATAAAACCAAGTGTTCAGGGGGGCTTGTATCTACAATAACTTGTGTTTTAAAAAAGCAGTAGGTGGTCACTATGGATTGGAAATGTGACTCGATGCTTAACAAGAAAGGGAGAGCAAATACTGTCATTTTTCTGGATATGGTTACAATCTGAACACAATTTCTATCTCTGAAGCAAAGTCACAGTCCTTCAGACTCGTGTCTGTGTCCACACCAGCAGGCAGGACTTATATGTAACCTGGGGGTGCAATATAGACATGAGCGACACAGCCAGGTTACCATTTACCAGATAACAAGATAATATACTGCAGCAATAACAAACCCCACATTTTACTTGTGATACTAAATGCATAAGCAGATGAAGCAGAATGCATCCAGGAACAAACTCTCCAAGTTTATGCCTGCTGTAGAAAAAGCAGAGGCTTTAAAAAAAAAAAAAGAGAATTTTCAAGCTTTCTCCTCCTTCTAGAATTTGTTTCCATTTTAGTTTTTCATCTTAATGGAAAACAATTCCTAACTGTACGCAAGACACACCACGAATTTGCTTACAATGTTTTATCTCTGAAACAGAGTTGACGTGAAACTTTAAAAGGCACTACTTACACCTCTCGCCCTCAATTCTATCGCCAATAAAAGCAATGATCACCAAACAACTCTGAATCCTCCTGCCCCAGGATTTCTCTTTAAGCGCACATTAGAGGATTTAAACCTACTGGACCAATTCTGAATCTTCAGTCCTGGAAAACTTATTCTTTCACATTTTGATGAAACTTGTCAACATTCTTGTTTCCGCCTAGTGAAGAATTTGCACAGGATGAACTCCGTGTCTTTTGTTTATTGCACTCCTCAGAAAATGCAGCAGCCACCACCTACTTCGTAACACATAAGCACCAAATAGTTTGAGTTAGAAGGGACCTTAAAGATCATCAAGTTCCAACCCCCCTGCCATGGGCAGGGACACCTCCCATTAGATCAGGCTGCCCAAGGCCCTGACCTTGAACACCTCCAGGGATGCGGCAGCCACAGCTTCCCTGGGCAACCTGGGCCAGTCCCTCACCACTCTAATTGTGAAGAAATTACTCCTTATGTCTAGTCTAAATCAGCTCCTCTCCAGTTTATACACATTGCACCATGCCCTATCACAACAAGCCTTTGTAAAAAGTCTCTCCCCAGCTTTCTTGTAGCCCCTTCAGGTACTGAAAGGTTGGTATAAGGTCTTCCTGGAGCCTTCTCTTCTCCAGGCTGAACAATCCCAACTTTCTCATCCTGTCCTGGTATGGGAGGTGCTCCAGCCCTCAGATTATCCTTGTAGCCTCCTCTGGACCTGTTCCAACAGTTCCATATCCTTCTTATGTTGAGGATTCCAGAACTAGATACAATATTCCAGATGAGGTCTCATATAAGAGGAACAGAAGGACAGAATCACGTCTTTCAGTAGCTTTGCACCACAACTATCTTCTAGGTTTCAAGTAACATGCCTTATCGCATACACCTCAAATTAAGACTTAAAGAAAGTGCCATTAAACTAACCCTATACCATTTATAAAGTCACATGAGAAGCTCCTACAGTGGTGCTGGACTGGATGACCTGTAAAGAAAGGTCCCTTACAACTCAAAGCATTCTATGATGCTATTAATACCAAGTTCTGCAGAGATTACAGTTTCCTACAGGTAACCTAGTGAATGACACACTTAAATAGCCAAAACCTAAACTTCCCTGCAACTTATTATCAATGCAGTATTCAGCTCCTTTGTTGCAACACTTCTTAAATGCTGTACCCTGGACTATACCTCCTCATCCCACCATTTAATTCCAACAACGACAATAACAGATGCAGATGTCATCGGAAAACTTTTGATTTCTCTTCTTTATTCCTCTCACTTCTGAAGCTGGGTGTAGATTTAAAGGAGCCTGATGGAGCAGTGCAAGCCTCAAAGTCCCCAAAGCCTGCAAACACCCATATTTTTCATGAAAAGTAGGAAAGAAATCCCAACAAACAGTGTGGCTACAACACCAAACTGCCAAGCACAAGGCAAATCACACACAGAAGTGACCTCAAAGTCCCCAGTGACAACAGGAAAAATCATGAACCGTAATGTAGGGAAATTGTGAAGTCCAGTTAATCAGAAAACAGAAATCCAAGGGAGAGGTGGCTCTGATATAACTGGTTTTATGTGGCTTGCACAAACACCTGCTGCTCCTCGGGTTGCCCCTCCAGATGCTAACTGCTACCTAGGATGAAGCGATCATCGCTCTCTTGGTGATTCTCCAGAAGTGTTCTATTTGTAGAGCTCATTAGGAGACTTTTGCTATGATATTAACTTCACATACGGAATAATTTCCTCCTACCAACTAACGCTGGACCCTCTTGTAACAACGTAAAGTCTGATTTATGATACTGGAATTGGTTGAGAACATTCCATCTAAGGATGTGCGCCTAAGAGGTTAAAGAGAAATTAAGTGTGTCTGGGGAGATGTTCTGTAAAGACATGAAAGGAGCCACTACAAAAACACTGATAATGTTACATTCTTGTTTCCAGAACTGCACAAACTAAATTTTCTCAATTATTTTTTCTCATTTAGAGAGGAGGGAGCTGGGCTTTTCTCCCAAGTGACAGGGGACAGGACAAGAGGGAATGGCCTCAAGCTTGACCAGGGGAGGTTCAGGTTGGATATTAGGAAAAATTTTTTCATAGAAAGGGTCATTGGGCACTGGCAAAGGCTTCCCAGGGAAGGCACAGGTAGATGAGGTGCTGAGGGATATGGGTTAGTGTTCGATAGGAATGGCTGTACTCGATGATCCAATGGGTCTCTTCCATCCCGGTGATTCTATGATTAATGATGCCCAAGAGTTATGGGCAGCTAGGAGTAAGGGCAAAGTTTCATACTAAAATAACATCAAGTTCAGAATAAAATGTATGCAGAAATGGGCTTTACAAGACAATTTGTGTCAGATTTCTGTATTTGTAACATTTTTCCTATTGGCTTTCATCATTAAATCCTTTGAATCCTCTGATTTAGTTATGAAAAGCTCAGAAGAAAATTCTCTAAAAGAAAATTCTCTGTATTTTATAAAATATGTTAACACCTACTAAAAATGTGTCCTATCTCCCCCGAGCAATAGGAAATAGGAAAAGAAAGAACAGGAAAAGAAAGGAATTTACCTAAAAGGAAAGATAACACTTCCGTACTGGGTTCTAGCATGCTGGCAGTGAGACAGACAGCAAACCAGAGAGGCACATCCTCTAGGCAGCAAAACACTCTGAGAAAGGGCTGTTCCGCTGTATTTGGGCCTCAAGTCCTCCTGCCACGAAAGGGTATGGGCTGTTCTGGTTGGAGTGTTTGGCTTTTGCTTAAATCCGGAGGTACATGAGGCATCTATAAAAATTCCCACCCCCACACGCAATGAAGAAAAAACTGAGATTTGGAAACGCTCGATGAACATGTAACAGCTTAAATGTCACTGACGTGCAAATTTAAGAGCAATAATCAAGCCTAGAATAAGGCTGAGACTTTATTTACTTCCCATTAGACTGATTAGCATTTCCTAATGAAAACATATCTATAAAAGCTGACTTGATAATACTGATAGCAAGTGACAACCTTGCCCTGCAATCCAGCTGTACAAGGATTAATTTGTCATCTTCCATCCCTCAACGGAAAATCCGTACTTCGAGGTCCCTCTTTTGGACACAGTTGTTCATCTTGATGTTGGAAATAGTATTTGGATTTGAAACCGAAGTATTCTGGTAAATGTTTACACACAATAGACATATTCCGTAATAAAAGATGAGTTTGATTTGCAAATTAAGCATCGAAAACCAACAGCAACAGCACAGCACTGGTACACACTGGGAGGCAGCAATGACCTCTGCCACTATATACCTGTAACTGCTGGCTCAGTGTCCTGGTTTATTGCTACTTTGGGCATTTTTATTTCCAAATTCATGTGTTACGGCCACTCATCCAAGGCAGAACCTCCTGAGCCTGTGTTTGACGATGCAGTTAATACATACATACATCCTACCCCTGCACAACAGAACAGGTTATTGGGAATTTTCACCTTTTCCCTTGTTTAGGACATGTGCCAAAGTACTAGAAAACAAACTCCAACCCTAAATAAACCCCCCAGCTAATCCAATTTTCCTAAGAAAGACAACAGCAGCAGCAATAGTTTCATAGGAATGGTTGGACTCAATGATCCGGTGGGTCTCTTCCAACCTGGTGATTCTATGATTCTGATTCTGTGATTCAATGCTACCCATGGTATCGGAGACCAGTAAGCTGCGTCAAAACTTCCACCAAGAGCATCTTTACAGGATGCAAAGGCTCTAACAGCACCTCAACCCTGATGCCGCAGAAATCCTTTCCCCAAAGGTTTATCAGAAACACGTTTTTGTTTCACACCCAGTGAGGTAAGTGACATTGATGGTAAAATTTAATCCCCTGAAGATCCAAACATTCGCTTTCCCTCTGCGACATCAAAGACTTTCATCGCACACAGTCAAATGGGTCAAAGAAAATCTGAACGGGAAAAGACGTGCAATTATGAATAAACGATGAACAAAAATAAAAGCAATTCTCATGCATTAATGGTACATCAAGCTAATTGAAGAAGGCTAAAATCATTAAAAAGGCATCCTGGGGCAGTACACAGTCATTACAATACTGTGCTGACAAGAAATATTAAAATAATCATTTCCCATGTCATTGATAAAATCCATTCTGATAAGCAAGGAAACCCCCTTAACTCCTAATTGGGAAATCTGAAGTAAAATGGATCTCATTACGGTCTGCTCTTATTTTTAAAACATAATTCCCCTGTTTGACAATTCCCAGTTCCTAATATTGAAACCTAAAAAGTAATCCGTTATTTTCTATCATCGGGTAGCTTATTCAGTAAATTCCTGGAAACTGGCATTTTTCTATTTTTATTTAAGACTGATTTTCAGGACCTGCATGTGCAGCTCCAGCTTCAAACAGCACCAGAGATTTGACCCAAGTAGGACAATCATGGAATAGTTTGGGTTGGAATGGACCTTAAAGATCATCCTATTGTTCTTCTTGGGAGAAGAACAGCCCAAACCAGTGCTCTACAACATTCAAAATCCTGCTTGACTTTACAGTACAATTTTTTACAGGAAACAGCTGGGCATGACATCGCAGATGCCCAAATTCTCCTTGTAGTTGGGAAATTACAAGCTTTATCACAGTATCAAAGCAGCTGTAAACTATTATTAGGCAACTGCAATTAATCCTACACACGTTTCAAAAGACTAAGGATCACCATCCTGACAACCACTGCTTACAAATCCCCGTTCTCAACATCTTAAAACGTTAAAGAACAGTTATTTAAGAACACATCGATGTGCATTACCTGCACATCAGCATCATAAGGAGTGTCTGCAGATGAAAGTGCAATATTGCTGTATCTCAGAGAAGCATGACCCTACTCTGTTACAATCAATAGTGAACTCATCAACTGTAACGAAGCATTGCAAACAATGTCTTTGGATTTAACTAAAGAATAAAGTACTGTTCCCATAATCATCATCATTCAGGTTAAATCATTCCACCCCTCAGCTACAGGAAAATGGGAAATGAGTTACAACAGACAAAAGCCGTAACAGATGACCACGACCAGAGTTCAGTGAGTTCAGCAGAGAATTCATCATTTCTGATGCGTGTACAACGAAGGAGCAAAAGACCCTTCAATGTCAGATCCCATTTCTTCATCTGTAAGGTAGGTCTGCATCACATCAGGACAGAAACCAGAAACAGGAAACTCTAATTCACACAAAGCCTATAAAGCAGCACCTGTAAATCTAGGAACTGGGGTGTTTGAGACAAGTCTGTCGGTACCAGGACTGGTAGTGGGCAGTTGGGAAGTTTATAGGCAGTTCCAGATATACAAAACCACTGGCAATTCAAACTTTCTGAAAACCAGAGGAGGAGAGGGAGAACAGGGACTATTTGGGCTACCAATTACAAACGTAACTCACAGCTGACGCAAACCATTGCACGGTGTTTGACTTAAGTATTTGTTGCATGCAAGATGAGAACGCTGCAGCTAACACGACCGACCCAAACTCCACTTTGGCCACTGCTGCTGCTACAGCAGCCCTGCTTTCAAATAGAGAATACATATCAATCAACATTATCAAGAAACTTGATCCAGTGGGAGGTGTCCTTGCCCATGGCAGGGGGATGGAACTGGATGATCTTTAAGGTTCCTTCCAACCCAAACCATTCTATGATTCTATGATTTGATTCATCAAAGGTACAGACCAGCCAAAGCTACAGCACCTTGATCAACATACAGAAATATCCTTACAGGAATCCTACAGCAAACACTAAGCATCTCAACATGGAGCACAACCTACTCCAGAATATATTAACTAGTGATTAAATCCTATACCTGAATTCCAAGAACAGATATCCATCCAGCTGGAAGCAAAGGTTGGAAACAACTCCAATACACAGAACGCACCTTCATAGTTCCACATCGTGCACAGCTACTAACTTGTAAAGAATTACTTTTCCTCAGCTACAAACAATAGAATCATAGAATCACAGAACAACCAGGTTGGAAGAGACCTATCGGATCATCGAGTCCAACCATTCCTATCAAACACTAAACCATGTCCCTCAGCAACCTGGTCCAACCATGCCTTAAACACCTCCAGGGAAGGTGAATCAACCACCTCCCTGGGCAGCCTATTCCAATGCCCAATGACCCTTCCCATGAAAAACCTCCTCTTTTAGAGAAAATCTTTCTTTGTAGAGAAAATAAATCCTCTTCTGCCTTACTCACCCACCTATTAGGAAACTTTCTTTACGCAATAATTGCTCTATATTCCTTTCAAGTCTGCTGAAAAACAGTCAGTTTATGGAGGCTGCTGGCACTGACCCAGGATTTCCCCAAAGTTATTAATAAGATGCTTAACAGCAAACGAAGTGAGGAACTTGAGCCTGGTCCTCTACCTCTCTTCCCTGTCTTCCCTTCACTGACTGTATTCACATCAAGGAGCAGATTTTTTTTCCAGTCAGACCAGCCTTTCTGATGTTGGATAATCACCTTTATTTATTCTGGAGAGGACGTGACCACAAAGAGAAGTTATTAACCAACACTGTGTGGTGCTTGCTTTTGGGCAAATAGGGCTCAAAGGTCCCTCAAGGAGGCTGAAAGTGGCAGCCCCTCCAGAGGTTCTATTGCAGAACTCACTCGCATTTAAATCTATAAATGAAAGTATCAATTTAAACAATAAGTATGGGGTCCGAGTCAGACAACCAAGCAGATGTTTGGCTCCCTCACTGAAGAAGGATCTTGATTCCTTTGCAGAAGATGTGGAAGAGCCACTCAAGGTTAAAAACCGCCTCAAAGAGGGCGTGATGCTAAGCAGAGGCCAGCAAGGGAACAGACTGCGAAGTCAGGCTTGCAAAACCCTGGACTGTGCTACAGCCAACGTGTCAGCGATGCTGTAGGGGACTTCAGCTGAACTACATCAAAGTAGTTTATAGTAGTATACGTTTTATATTTCATGCCCATCAACATACAAAGAACTTGAAACAAATGGAATATGAAAGAGGGGAGATTGACATGAGATCTTATGAAGAAATGTTTTTCTGTAAGGGTGGTGATGCACTGGTCCAGGCTGCCCAGAGAGATGGTGGCTGCTCCATCCCTGGAGGGGTTCAAGGGCAGGTTGGATGGGGCTTGGAGCCCCTGATCCAGTGGGAGGTGTTCCTGCCCATGGACAGGCCTGGAGTGGGGTGGAAGTGGAAAGACTTTAAGGTCCCTTCCAACCCAAACCGTTCTACCATTCTGCAATTCTGTGTGTGTACAACCAACATTCATTCCATGATACCAGTACTTTTAGATAAAATTTCACAAACGGTGTAACCTGTTCTGCACTAAGAAAGTCAAGCCCCCAGCTTATCATAAAATCATAGAATAACCAGGTTGGAAGAGACCCACTGGATCATCAAGTCCAACCGTTCCTATCAAACACAAAACCATGTCCCTCAGCACCTCATCCACCCGTGCCTTAAACACCTCCAGGGAAGGTGAAAGTCATGAGTCTCAGGCTTCTACGGTAGTGAATGTGATAATGATGCAACCAGCACGTACTGTGCTGGTGGGAGCCCAGGGATGCCCTCCCTAATACCCTGCATGTCTCCCAGTACCCAGTATCCTGCTGTACATCCTGGTGATGCCTCACAGCCTCTTTCCAAAGAGAAGATAACTTAGAAGTTCTCTTTTCTGCACTCCTGCCTGTTTAAGGCCTGCATAGAGACAATACCAATCCTCTGAAGAGGCAACCAAAACTATTATTAAGCGAGAGCATCCTAGAGTTGCACACAGCAAGCATCATTCCATCAAGTGGCTTCTACTAACAACTTGTGCTGTTCATTCACACCCCCTCATTTAACGAGGTTAAGAAGTTGCTGTTTCCTGCCGACAAAACCAGCAAAAATTATCAGGAATTGGATTTGGTCCCAGACATGTCTGGCAACTGCAACACATCCATACAGAAGCATTCCTAATCCTATTAGCTGGCAAATACTAAACAGTTGGTTGACTGCCATGTAGGTAAAACAAAACCTTGATATTTCTTCAACACATGATCTCTGTCAATTCTTTTGACTTTACTCCTGAAATCCTGCGGAGGCACAAACAAGCTTCTAGGAAGCTTACAAGTTTATCCCACTAGCCTCGTGCCAAGGGGCTTCTCTCTCCAAGGGTCCCTGAGAAAGAAAAAAAACCTAGTAGACTGCACAAAGATCCACAAATACCATGGCTTGGAATACATAACAAAAAATCTAACTGTAGCTAACACTCCAAAATAAATGTACTAACAAAATCCCCTAACACTTCAAAATTGTACTCAAAACAGAAAATCTAAGCTGTGAAAACAGTAATTTCTGCAATCAGGTCAAGCAAAAACAGTGAGCAAAGCACAAAAACACAGCTTCAAATGTGCCTGAAATCCTATCTACAGTACTGGTTAAAACACCCGTATTTGAAATCAAACCCAGTACAGAGCATGGCAATATTTTCTACTTAAAAATCAGAATGTTGTGCTTTCTTTTTCATGTTAAAACCAGAAAGTTATGTTTTACTTTGTGTTTTTAACTTTGGTTGTCCCTGCACCCAACTCTGACAGGTACTGGTGTGATGCTGTCTCACAGACAGGGCAGCTATTTGCAATGAAATGCTAGCAGTGAACCCCATCTCCTTGAAATACAATGCTCCAAGAAGTATTTCAACGCAACTGAGTCGAGTTTTACGCTGAAGAGCTGCTGCGATGAAGAGCTGGCAAAGCCCTGAGCCACCCGGCGAGATTTCCACCAGAGGGTGCACAGAGCCCAGCTCATGCAGCAAAGACTGTGGCCAGTGTGCTCTGCAGCTGCATGAGCTCTGCCAAGAGAAACTGTTCCAAAACAGCTACAGAGGGTCAGAAAGCACTTTTTCTGAGCTGGAACACCATGACCCCAAACACCTCCTGTAATGCAGACTAGAACATTGTTGCTAGTGACATTTTAAGTCACCCATAATCAGTCAAATTTACTTCTAAACCTCTACACAAAGCTGTCAACTCTTAACATTCCACAGATGCTGCCAGTTAAACCTTATTCTTATCAACTTTCTCCATTTATTCTCACTTTCTCAGATATGCAAGACCATTTTAAAGCACTTTGCACAAACAGCCTCTCGACACTTCCACAAACACAAAACCCATACAAAGCCAACTTTGCTAAAACAAAACACGCACCAAAGAAAACTGAAAGAGAAATGAAGACTGAATGAAGTGGCTTAAGATAGTTAAGAGTAAAGGTGCTGGTAGGGAACACAACACCAGCTTAACGATGCCTCGACTTCATCTAACACAGTGTAACAAAATAAATCCCTAAATGCAAGCATTTTATTTAATTAAACGTTACTGCACACTTGCAAAACAGGACAAGTATCTGAGTTCTCAGACTACAGGAGTTATTTACAAAACCAGCTACAGCCCTGTGAAACAGGTTGCATGAAAACTGTAAGGATTACCGTCTTGGAAGACTCTCTCTACGTTAAGTCCGTAAGTAGCACAGGTTTCGTAGTAAGTGCATCTCTTCAGATCATTCGACAGCTTCCTTGCTCTGGCATCATCTATGACACGTGGATTACTGGAACTTATAGCATCTACAGGACAGCAGAAGAAAAAAAACATAGTTAGATGTAACTTGAAAGCAGTGTCTTACAACTGTAATAATACCCAAGCAGTGAATTTAAGTACAAACCATGAGACATTTAAAATTTTTAGAAGATAACAGAGGTGCGCGACTCTCCAACTTTACACTTTGCTGCTAAAATCACCAGCGTGCTGATGGATTCTAAAAACCAGGAGAAACTTGAACCACTTTTTGGTTATCTTAAAGGAATACTCAGGTCACTAACTACAAAATATACACAATTGTATCAAAGAATGTGAGCTCTGATGTAAAAAACGCTTAGAAGAACAAATGGCTTATGACTATAAACACATTAAGCGCTTTTTAGGACAATTACAAATACCTTAAACTGGAGAATGAAGCACAAATCAAGACATGCTTGTAAGGACAATAATATTTCCAGGAGAGAAACAGTATCAGGTATTATTTTAACACTCAGGGAAAGCTCTCAGATTTACATGATACTTCTGTTTATAAAACAAAAACCCCCACACTATCCAACACTAAAACAATCAGAGGATGGAAATTATAGAATGGTCTGGGTTAGAAAGGACCTAAAGATCATCCAGTTCTAACTCTGCTGTACAGAGGATTGAGATTAATAGGTAACTAAAAATCTAGAGTCCAGCTCTTTGCTCAGCTTCTCATAGAAGTTTTTTTTGGTCCTTCCTATCATAGAATCACCAGGTTAGAAGAGACCCACTGGATCACTCCAACCATTCCTACCAATCTCTAAACCATGCCCCTCAATACCTCGTCCACCCACACCTTAAACACCTCCAGGGAAGGTGAATCAATCACCTCCCTGGGCAGCCTCTGCCAGTGCCTAACACCCCTTTCTGTGAAAATTTTTTTCCTAATGTCTAGCCGGAACCTCCCCTGGCAGAGCTTGAGGCCATTCCCTCTTGTCCTGTCCCCTGTCCCTTGGGAGAAGAGACCAGCTCCCTCCTCTACACAACCTCCTTACAGGTAGTTGTAGAGAGCAATGAGGTCTCCCCTCAGCCTCCTCTTCACCAGGATAAACACCCTCAGCTCTCTCAGCTGTTCCTCATGAGGCCTGTTCTCCAGCCCCTTCAACCAACTTCGTTGCTCTTCTCTGGACTTGCTCCAGAGCCTCAACATCCTTCTTGTGGTGAGGGACCAGAACTGAACATGGGATTCAAGGAGCGGTCTCACCAGTGCCGAGTGTAGAGGGGGAATGGTCTCCCTGGCCCTGCTGGTCACGCCATTTCTGATCCAAGCCAAGATGCCATTGGCCTTCTTGGCCACCTGGGCACGCTGTTGGCTCATGTTCCTATGTTTCAGGCTAGTGCCTCAGTGCTTTGCTTTGGCACTGAAAGCCAATGGTGCACTGAGAGGCTGGGCTGCAAGCAAAGCGTTCTGCAAAGCCTGAACCCTGAGCCCTCTGCACATATTGTGTGTCAGTCAGACAAGCACTCACCAG
Organism: Coccyzus lansbergi; assembly: GCA_033558105.1. Classification (NCBI taxonomy): domain Eukaryota; kingdom Metazoa; phylum Chordata; class Aves; order Cuculiformes; family Coccyzidae; genus Coccyzus; species Coccyzus lansbergi. Next base: position 528,842 of record JAUMJK010000048.1, read on the forward strand.
TGTAAGGGGAAAGTGAGATTTGCATCCAGTCGTTGCAGACCTGTCTTGCACATCATAGCCAAGACTTGATCCAGGAAACTCATCATAAATCACTGAGTCTCAGGCTTTGGTGTAAAGCCACTCATCACACACTGTGTGAACACACTGCCAAGCCAGTAAAAATGCTATTTTCATAAACAAATAATAATACTTTGTACCTCTCGGCAAGAGCTACTTTTCATGCACGCGTTTTAACTCTAATTTCCAAAGCTTACCATAGGAGCCATGGAAAGAAAAAACCCTCACCACCTCCTACCAGATGACAGAGAAGTTTGTTCATTGCTACTCCAGTGCAGGAAAGAATTCTACAAAGGTTATAGTGTTTGACTGTTTATGAAATGATAATACCGTGGACTAATCTTAAAAAGCAACTTATTTGAACAGGGGTATTGTGGTAGCTGGCTGGCTCCGGTAATAAAAGCTGTAAGGTTCCACAGAACCCTACCACTAGTGCCAGACCCCATGTCGGCCGTCAGAGCTGCTTGGAAAGCCTTCCTAAAAATCTGCCACCTTCCCTGGCAAAGCCACTCTCAGTCTTCAGGAAACAGCATCGCTTGAATGTGAGTGTGACGCCGGTGGCTATGGCCATGCTGTATTTGCAGCTGGATTCTGGGCGTGATGAGAGACTGCCTAGCAAATGATGCTGTTGCTGCCTTCTCACGAGACCTAACTAATAAAATCCAAGCAGTCAGCAGTTGAGCTGACAGCAGAGCTTTTTTATCAGGAGAGGGCGCTGGAAACACGTCACCAGACTGGAACTGAGAGTCACGCTTCCAGAAAGTTGGGCTTCGGAAGCAAATCCAGTGCCACAGCCTGACCCACCACCCACTGCAGAAGGAGGAGGCAGAGGAAGCATCAGGCAAGTGTTGATGCTTTGGGAGAGACCACGTTTCACAGCTCATGTCAGGAATATCAGTCAAAACCAACAAGCTGGATGCCCAGTAGCTATACTTCAAATATATATTTTTTAACAGGTATATTTAAGTATTTATTTCACTGCACTGTTTGATAGTCATACAATCACAGAATCATAGAACAACCAGGTTGGAAGAGACCCATGGGATCGTCGAGTCCAACCATTCCTATCAAACACTAAACCATGTCCCTCAGCACCTCATCCACCCGTGTGTGCCTTAAACACCTCCAGGGAAGGAGAATCAACCACCTCCCTGGGCAGACTATTCCAATGCCCAATGACCCTTTTCATGAAAAACTTCCTCCTAATCTCTAGCCTAAATCTCCCCTGGTGGAGCTTGAGGCCATTCCCTCTTGTCCTGTCCCCTGGCACTTGGGAGAAGAGCACAGCTCCCTCCTCTCCACAACCTCCTTTCAGGTAGTTGGAGAGAGTAATGAGGTCTCCTTTCAGCCTCCTCTTCTCTAGGCTAAACACCCCCAGCTCTCTCAACCATTCCTCATAGGGCCTGTTCTCCAGCCCCTTCACCAGCTTCGTTGCTCTTCTCTGGACTCGCTCCAGAGCCTCAACATCCTTCTTGTGGTGAGGGGCCCACAACTGAACAACATAGTCAAATATAGCCAAAACCCTTTGCTTTCCTCTGATGCTCACTCCCACAATTAGCAGCATTCCCACCTTCAATCACACTTAAAAAATCCCTTTTTCATCAGGGCTACAACAAAAAAATGAACTTTGCTGCCCGGCAATAGCTACACCAAGATGCAAAACCATCCCCCTCAAAGGGTCAAAAGTGCAGAAAGGGAAGCACCTCAGGAAGACATTTCCTCCCCCAACCCCCTTCTTCTTTTTCAGCCCCAGTTTTAAGTTGACAGCGTGGCCCTTCAAAGCAGTTCATTTCTGCTTTTTTGGATGCAGTTTCTGCTGTCCTCGGATTTTCGTGTTCCTACTACGCTTTTCATTTTTTATCATCTGTTTCCGCCCCACAGCCCGGTTGCGATTCCTCCTTCCGTGCTGCCCACACTTCCCTTCCTTCACGCAGCATCTCTGCAGGCAGGCAGGGCAAAGCAAGACTTGCAAAATAAGCTGAGAAAGCAGTGAAAAGCTTCAATATCACGAAAACTGGCAGCAAAAACTTCAAAAGAAGATGCCCACAGCTGAATCTACAAGAGCAACTTGTGACACTTGTGTTTTCCCTCTAACACAGCACAGTAACTTGATGATATATTGAGAACAAAGCTTTAATACGAAGTAGGAGAGAACTGAGGTTGTTTAGCCTGGAGAAGAGGAGGCTGATATATCACTGCTCCCTACAACTACCTGAAAGAAGGTTGTAGAGAGGGGCAGGCCTTGGTCTCTTCAATCGAGTAACAGTGATAGGACAAGAGGAAATGGCCTCAAGCAGAATCAAGGGAAGTTTAGCAAAAATTTCTTTACTGAAATAGTGGTGAAGCACTGGCACAGGCTGCACTGGAGTCTCCACTCCTGGAGGTGCTCAAAAAAAAGGGTAGATGTGGCACTTCATGACATAGTTTAGTAAGCACAGCGATGCTGGGCCGAGGGTTGGACTGGATGGTCTTACAGGTCTTTTCCAGCTTTAATGGTTCTATGATTCTAACCTACAGAAATGTCTGTGTTCTGCTTCCAGGACAGCAGCTCTGTAAATTAAGAAGTCTGAAGGCTGGAACCTACACAGAAGCTCCTCATCTTTGCTGAGAATTTTCATGAGAGGGTCTTCTACCTGGCCAGGCACAGAGCAGCCTCAGCTCTTGGGAGTCTGCTCTATGCAGCAAACCAACTGCAGTAACGGAAACTGCAGAAACATCAGTGTGATGCACAGACAGAACAAGGCAGGAATATGCAAAGGGCAGCTCAGACGCAAAAGAAACTGAAATATTGCCAGACCCTCTCCATTGCCACATTTCCCCATAGCAAGCCTAGCAAGGAAGCCCAGGTAACAGGGCTGTGTTGTGGTTTGGGCTAAAGTAGAATCAAATTTTCTCAATTCGGCTCAGTGTTGCTTAAGTAATTAATTTTAGGAAAGTTAACTCCATGTTTTTCAGACAGCTTTTCTCTCTAGAAGTGACAACATGGGTCACTGAGATGCAGAAAGGTCATTGCTTACACTTACTCCTCAAGCAATGCCACCTTCAAGCTGACAGAATGCTGTAAGTCAAAGACAAAGAAGGGCTGCACCTGCCGAGGGTGCAGACAGGACAGATGACCCCAAACTGGCCAGCAGAGCACTCCATCTCATATACATCATGCTTGGTACAAAACTGAGATATCACAAGGGATATCTCTTCTGTGATGGCTGATGTCCAGTGAGGACCTCATCTGTCTATTTGCTCCTGAATGCTAATTGCTAAGTTCAGCTCCCTCCCAGCCTTGGACCCTTTTCTTTGCGTCTGCTTTGCAGCATTCATGGTGATGTACAGTTATCGGGGGCAAGAGGGCCTGACTTCACGTATTTGTATGTATTTTCTTTATTATTTTCTTTATTTATTTATGTGGTCCCTCACCACAAGAAGGATGTTGAGGCTCTGAAGCGAGTCCAGGGAAGAGCAAGGAAGCTGGTGAAGGGGCTGGAGAACAGACCCTATGAGGAACGGCTGAGAGAGCTGGGGGTGTTTAGCCTGGAGAAGAGGAGGCTGAGAGGGGACCTCATTACTCTCTCCAACTGCCTGAAAGGAGGTTGTAGAAAGGAGGGAGCTGGGCTCTTCTCCCAAGTGCCAGGGGACAGGACAAGAGGGAATGACCTCAAGCTCCACCAGGGGAGATTTAGGCTAGAGATTAGGAGGAAGTTTTTCACAGAAAGGGTCATTGGGCATTGGAATAGTCTGCCCAGGGATGTGGTTGATTCACTTTCCCTGGAGTGGATGGGAGGATGAGGTGCTGAGGGACATGGTTTAGTGTTCGATAGGAATGGTTGGACTCGATGATCCAGTGTGTCTCTTCCAACCTGGTGCTTCTATGATTACTTTACTACTATTTTATTAAAGCTGTTCCAGTTTTCACTTCCAACCCACAAGTTCTTTTCCTCCTAGTCCCCTTTCCCCTTTACCTGGAGGAGCGGGAAGTGAACTGAGAGCCCAAGTGCTTGGTTTAAACCATGACAAGTCCCCCACCACCCTACTGGACCACAAGCTCCCATTATCAGATGAGTGGCAGCACTAATAGAAGGGAGGAAAGGACAGGACGTGACTTTGCCAGCTTGGAACAGACTATAAGGTGACCAAAAGATTGCACTTACCCTGGGTTCCCACCAGTACCATGGGAATTTCACTAGTGTTTCGATAGTTGGCCATACGGCTGTAGTAGTGGTAAACTGTCTGGAAGCTAATTTCATCTTCCAAGCTGAAGACAAATATAACAGCATCCACCCACATGGCAAACTGCAGAGGGAAAATGAAAAAGGCAAACTGTAAGAAAAGCAGCAAAGGGGAAAACAGAGACATCCTTACCTTTCTTGGAGGGAAAAACACATCAGAGCAACTTTGTTAGTGACAATAACCAAGGCCTTAGAAGTTGCATGTTCTTTCTAAAATGAGGGACCGACATTCATTACTCTGCAAGTGATAGGGATCTGGGATATACGAAGGCTTTTCCCCACACTCACACTCCACCTCTCTGTTGCTGGTATACGATGTTTCAACTCCAGCTGCTCTCAGCACACGTTGGTTTTAATTCATTGGAAGACAACACTGCAGCCCCAGATTTCTGAATTCATGAATTACGGCCAAACAACCCTTATCTCCAGGGCCTCGAGTGCCCCACGTGGTGTGTTGTTTCCCCACCCTGTGCTGTGCACACATGCTGATGTCTCTGTCAACGCCAGGACAAGCATTATGGTTGGTGGTTTTACAAGCACCGCTAGGAATTCCCATGTCTTGATCAGCATCCAAACCCATTCATTTCAGATTTCCAATTCTTTACGATACAAACACTCTTAGCTGAGCAAACAGCACCAAAAGCCTTCCTCAGCTTTCAGTGTGGAAGCTAACTCTTCTCCCTTGGCATCAGTAATCTGCTACAAGACACGTGCACACTCAGGCCAAGGCAACGTGCTCCTCAGGTGACCATGCAAGTGAAGAAACTTTAGCTCATGAGTGGAATAAGATTGCAGAAACACATTTAACATGACAGTAAACACATACAAGACATCAAAACAAGATTTAAGTTGGGCTTACCTCACTGCTTTTAATTTTCCCTAAGTGAGTCCATTCCTACCCAAATTTAGACCAATGGAAACAAGTTTCAGCCATGGGTATTCATGCTCTTCATTCTATCACTACCACAATACGCCAGGGACATTGGACACACTGAGGACACGGATCGCTGCAAGGAGCTTTGTCTGGGAAACTTTTCTGTACCTTTTGCTGAGCTTCACAAGACTCGCCCAGGTCTGTAAGCACTTAGAGCAGCCTTACCAGCTCTCACAGTTTTGTTTCTGCTCTTGCACTATTTAAACTGCTTCAGTCACTAGTTTGTACACTCACACCATCTCGGCTTTTTGTAAGGCATCCCAAGCTGGCACAGGCAAAGGGAGGAAGGAGGAGCTAGCAGCACGAATTGAGGTTGCTGAGCTTATTAAATTTTCCTTTAGCTAGCAGTGCATCTTGCCCGTTTTTCATACAGTGTATTATCTAATAATTTAAGTTAATGTGCATATTCAACACTGTATTGTACTCAAAACCAAACACATCTCTCTTATGGTTAGAGGGTAAAAATAGCCTTAGTTTTCAGGTTTTCAAGACAGTCAGGAGGATGATCATATGGATGTTAAGGACAGGAATACTGGCACACAGCAGTCCCTGCCAGAAGATCAACCACCACGCGATATGAACTACTAAAACCAGAAGATGTAACCAAAGAAACCAGAGATAGCATCATTACTGTGGATTTGGTTTAGGTCTTTTAAACCAGTCTTTGGGGACCAGACTTGGCAGCACCGTGGTGAGAACCCCTCCTTACACCTACAACATCCTTAAAGCACAAGTTTGCAAGCTAACAGGCTCTCTAAACTTCCTTAATGTTTCAAACTGAAGCAGCAGCCTACTAACGAAAATTATTAAAAAAAAAATCCGGAGGGTGGTTGTTCAACGCAAATCCTTCCAGACACAAAATACGTCCAGTAATTTCTACTTCTTAGAGTAAGTTAAACCTTCATGGATACCAGACCTGCAATATTTAAAACAAAAGGAATTTTGGAAGACGCACAAGGTCTGGAAATCCAGGATGTCTTATCTATACCAGTGTGCAGGGAAACAACTTGAAGGAAGGGAGGTAGCTCTGCTGCTGATATATAAACCCATCCTGAGATTTGCTACCGTGACTGAGCAGATCTGTTTGCTCAAGGTTAAGTCCAAACAAACCCAACAAGCAAACAAAAGCTCTAAATTTCAAAGCAATTAGCATGCAGCAGATTGTTACAGTTCAGTTGCTGCGTTAATAGAGCTTTACAACAGGAGGCTACTACGTTTGTAAGAGATCACAGCAAGAGTAGAATCAAACCTGGTGAGAAACAGAAATGGGTCAATATTCACCAGCAGCATGCACAGCATCACCTAGCGCAGTGCACCTCACCCCTTCTCGTTCTATGAAATGAGCTTTTTTTCCTTAATTATTTTCATCATCAGACATCTATGTTAGACAAGAGATCAGCCAGATACCTCATTTTCCTCCCCTTTCTGCCAACAAGGGGACAGCGAATGGAGACCTGAGCTGCCAGGCTCAGCACTGAAGCAAAGGGTCATAAATTCCAAGACGACCACGGTTAAGTTCGCTATTTACTGATGTCATAATTCTATCCCAATTATCCATAAAAATAGCCTGTACTGAGGCAAAAAGCAGAATTTTAAGGCTAAGATTACCAACCTTTTGCACATCTTAAGCAAAGAGTGGGAGCCAAGCATTTTTCTCCTGATACTATTCTGTTTTCATTATACAGTTATATCTGTTCATGAACCCAGATGTAAATGTTTTAGTGCAGCAATTAATAAACAGATTAAAGATATACATGTGATTTGAAATTATGTCAAAAAATCCAAAGATAATTTACACGTGAAACACGTCTTCTCAGAGGTGAAATAGCCTCAACAACTTAATCCCTTCCATACTTGTAATTTGCTGAAGAAAAAAAATCCCATCTATAAAGTAATTAAACTCCACAAATTCACCTAGCACTGATCAAATCAAAGCCTGTGTGTGTTCATCAGTTTGCGGGCAGTGCAAATAAAGCCTGCAAAGTCAATTCTTTAGGTACAAGAATATTTAGACTGCTGTGCGTACCTTCACAGCTCCAGTATTTATGGCTTTAGAGGAGAGAATGTTCTCTAAGCACCGGGGCCTGGAACTGCTGTGTCCTTTAGCCAATCGATGCACAGCCTCAAACAGAGCTCTCCTTTTAGGTTCGCACTTCACATGGCTGCAGATGTGTCAGCAACACTAATTTTTTGTTTTCATTTGAACTTCCTTCCAGGATGTCTCTCACAGTATCCATTTCCTCCACCTCCCCTGTCTTCTCCTTTGTCCGGGCACCTTCCCCCACGCTCTAATCCTCCCGCAGCTCACGAGCAATAGTGGAGCATTGACACACAAGCTGCTGCCGCTGGCACCGCTCCCGTTCAGCTGTTTGGCGACAGCGCAGTTCCTGCTGCAGGATTTGGGGTTTTTTTAGAAGCTGATCCACCGCTAAGCAGCTGAGCAGCAAGCCAAGCCAGCAGCAGCCACCACAGGTGAGAAATCCCACCAGTGCTCAGGTAAGAAGAGGTGGCAGGGAGAAAAGAAGGTTGCCTGAAGACAGTGACACTGCCTGCACCCAGGCTGGCAGAGTCTGTGGGGATTTAAGCATCCCATAAGCAAACTCTTCAGTAAAATTATGAGTTAAGGACACAAACCCACAATGTCTTCTCAAAAGTAAATCCTGACAAGTCGCCTCCTGCGATACAAGGGATAACACAAAACGTACAAACCCCGAGCTTGAAAGCTGAGATCTCAATGGTGCTGAGCTCACAAAGTTGAGGCTCAAACAGCGCAGGGAGCAAAACGTACAGAATTTAAGGATTTGTACACAGTCTGTTTGTCACTGTGCATACATCTAACCTGTATTCTAGCAATTTAGATGCATAAATTTTCCCGGCGGAAAGATGCTCAGGACCCCAGAGAGATGTGCAGGACCCCGGAAAGAACGGAACAGAGGGAATTCTCTTAAAGGAAGCTTTGTAAAAGGAAGGAACAGGGGTGTTAGGCTGTGGAATCTGTGGGGATGCAGTGCTCACCTGTGCCTCGGGAGGGCCTCCTTCATCCCGGATCAGCAGCAGATAGCTCTGTCCATCCACCACTATCTCCTTCTTGAATCTCCCACCTGCCACACAAAGACACTCGTGACCCAGTGAAAAAGGGAACAAATGCAAAACAGAAAAAGGCTTCACTTGTGGAAAAAGAGAGATCTTGCACAAATCTATGAGCTACTGTCAACGCACGTTAAGTCCACATGCAGAGAGCATGCACGGAAATTACTTAAGGAATAAGTCCCATACTTTAAGAACAAGGCTAATGTGGAAAAAAGCCACTGACTTACATTACAAACGCTAATTCCCACATTAGATGTATTTGGGTTTGATACATAAAAGACCATCACCTTTGTTTTGTTAAAGGGTGAGAAATGCATCTCTACAAGCCAAACAGTTGCGTACAAACAGTATGAGAACCGCAATAAATTTCCTCTGTGCCTCAACTTTTCCTCAAGAGAAGCCCAGTTCTTCCAGCACACACGTAAAATGTTATGAAAATGATATTTCTATAGTCACAAACCACAGTTAGAGGAAAGAACTAGACACATGTTAGACAAAAACACTACGATGGTGGTACCTCTGCAGAGACGTACTGAACAGACAGAGAACGCTGGAGCGCTTACCAGCGGGGAGAACTAAAGCCCTGCTTTGGAGATATAGATAAAAAGAGCAGAGTCACAGCCTTCAGTCAAATTCTGTTCCTTATCCTATTATTCCACGGAGAATTTCCATTCCAACAGAATGTTGAGTGCTTGTGCAAAGCAAAGAGCTGGCACTGAGCCGAAGGAACTGAGCTGGGGGTGCAGCTGCCCAGCTCCCTTCTCTCCCCTCTGGCCTCAGGAGGACTCCACACATGCCCAAGGGCAGAGCTGGGATTGCTTTCCTTCAGGGTTAAGCACATTTTGGGCACCCTGCTGCGTCTCAGGACAGACTTTAGATCCTGACAAATCACATTTGGGGTTGCTGGTGTTATCGGGTCTAAGCCATGATTAGCAGATGTGTCCTCTCTAAGTAGCCGGGTTGTGTTTAGGCTCCACAACAGCTCCACGCTCGGCATCATCCAATCGTCTCACACCCCAGCCCAACATCAAACACCCCCTGATACACACTGAATTTCTTTCTTTATTCTCTTTTTATTTAAACTGGACATTAGGGAAAAAAATCTTCACAGAAAGGGTCATTGGGCACTGGAACAGACTGCCCGAGGAGATAGTTGATTCACCTTCCCTGGAGGTGTTTAAGGGACGGGTGGATGAGATGCTGAGGGAAATGGTTTAGTGTTTGATAGGAATGGTTGGACTCAGTGATCCAGTGGGTCTTTTCCAACCTGGTGATTCTGTGATACTGCTGAGCTGAACTCAGTTTCCCAACTACACTTCCTTCAAAACTTGTCGTCCTATGGAAACCGGTGTGTTCAAACACATGATAGGTGAGGGAACAACGCTACCGAGTTCTCCAATGAGCTCCCTAAGCAAAGACATACAGGCTAACGTGGATCCTGAAAACATCTTCACAATCCCACTCGACGCAGGGAAAGAACCTGGTTTAGCAACTCCATTCCCACAGCCCGACCACTGCAGCAGGTTTCATTCACATCAAGAGCACCTAATACCTCTGCTATCTGCCATATTTAAGCATGTTTAACCACTTTTTTTCCATTTAATAAAAGACATAAGAACAGGGCTTTTTGTTTGTGGTTTTGTTGCTGTTGTATGTGGCTTTTTTTTGTTGTTTTTACTTATTTGTTGTTTTCCTTATAAACCTACCGTATTGTGAACAGCTCAGCAGTACCAGACATACAGCAATTAAGATCATCATATTTCTGGCTGTTTAACTGCACAGAAGGAGTAGAAGACCTATGTATAGATTTTCATTATCTTACTCACAAACTGGATTTCAATTTTGCCTTTGAAGATCAAGTGGCAGATAAATGCACATCATTAGTGAACTTGAAAAGAATAATCAAAACCATGCGTAAAACTTTGCAAGGAAACTCGTCTCCGCTCTCAGGAACTGCATTTCTATTAATAAGATCATTATTTCTATATGTCGTCAATTAATTGCATACGCTTCATAATGAAGTGTTAAATAAGATAAATTACTTAACATACAGCCCTCCAGAGAGGCTTTGAAGCTGTAAGTAACAATGGAAACGCAGTCTATACGTGATCGAAGAGTGAAAGTCCTGCGTAATTGCCGTTTCCTATTTCCTTTTTTTAAAGGCTTAAAGTTCACATAGCTCATTATAAAATACCATGAACCGAACATGTTTAAGAGCCAGTTCATTATCCCCTCTTGTCAACAGGACCCCTTTCAAGCCTCACTGTATCCTCACGCCATCCTCAGAGGTACAGAGGAGGTAGAGACAAGGTGAAATAAAAAGCTCGAGTGGAGAATTGAAAACAATAATATCAAATCCATGGCTGTATTATTAAGATGTGTGCACACAGATTACAAGTGGGAGCAATAGGAGATTTATTCTCGCGAGGCACTTCAGGGTCACCAGTGATTCTGTTTACAAGGGCAGCTTTGAGAAATGTGCTGGTTTTTATCTAACACAGCTTAAGGTTATCCAGCAGCTCTCTTCCTGCATGAGCCCACACTGAGTTAACAGCTGGCGTACCTGCTCCTTGCCTTCTCAAAAACCACTGGCTACGGAGCTCGGTGCAATGATAATGCAGTTTTATTTCCTGTATTAATTCACCTCTTGACAGGTTGTATCGCTGCATCACAGTCTGTCACACTGGACGAGCAGTCAACAAGCACACAGTCAATTTAAATCTGTTTCAAGCAGCTTTTTCACCCTTAAGAGCTGTGCACGCTCGTTATCTGGAATATCCACTAGCTCCTTGTACACTCTCACGCTCTCATTTATTTTTGTTTGGGTTCAGATACTTCATAATAAATAGTTTAAATCAGATAACTCTGAGAACCAAACTGTTTAAAAGAATGCCTTGCATTTCCACCCTGCAATAAGCATTTCAAATCAGACTGGAAGATTCCGAAACGTATCAGCAGACTCATGCTGACTCCCTAAACAAGAATTATTTTACGCAAATTTGAGATCAAAGCAGGATGCATCCCTATTAACTTATGTTTCTACACCACCTACCCTTACGATGAGCACATCATAACCTTAGGTACGACGCAGGACAGAGGTTTAGAAAACCTACCTAAACAGTAAAAATTTATAGAAACAAGAATAGAAACATGGAAGAACATAGAGAATTTTGCCAGCACACAAACCCAAGGCTATGCCAGAAGCTGCCCCGTCCCTGGAGGTGTTCGAGGTCAGGTTGGAGGGGGCTTTGAGTCCCTGGTCCAGTGGGAGGTGTCCCTGCCCGTGTCCCTTCCGACCCAAACCATCCTATAATCTCTATACGGAGACCAGAAGAGGAAGGTAAACAACAAGCTTTTGCCTTCAGGAGCCCTGATGTGACTTAACACCAAGGCCAGGCAAGTAAATGCACTGTGAGGAAAGTGATTTTGGGATAATTGGGCTTGTGCAGCACCACACTGGTTATCATTTTAAAAATGTGTCTCTGGACCATTAGGAAACAGGAATTAAGAGAGATCAGCCAACTACTGTAACCTGTCAAAGTCATCAAGAAATCATCCCTGGCTACATAACACCACTGTATTTTGAAAATATCTGTATATATGATGGAACCGCAAGACACCACATAGGGTGATGACAGCGAAAACAAAGAAACATCCTCCTTAATTTAAAGAATGAGCTCAAAATCCACAGCCCTTGTCCCAAGGGACGTCGCAAGCTTTGTTTCACTCCCATCAGTATTATGACACACGCAGCTTCTTAATGAGCGAATTTCCCAACTCCCATATGTACCTGCCAAGGAGGTCACTGAAAGACTGGCAAGCCTGGCTCACAACTCCGAAGGATAGTGTGATTTCTCCGGCAACATCCTAACGGGAATGTCAAAGCACAGAGATGCTGAACTGCATGTACCTGCGGCCCCAGCCGCATCTCTAAGGCCACACAAAAGACACGCAACTACACAACTCTGCAGTCAGACAGATGGAGCTGGAAAGTGTTTTCATTTAAACAAAAAAGCAATTTCATAAAAACAAGTCATTGAAACTGTGCAGAAGCCTTAATTTGGGAGGATTTCAGTATGGGGCTTATTTGTTCTCCCTAAAACTCTGTGTTTATAAATCGCTGCATTGTCCCCAGTGTCCCAGGGCAAGATCCTTATCAATTCACACGGACTCATTTTCAGACATATACAGAATTCTGCATGAGGCAGCAAACACGACTCCTGCGTACAAACCACACTCCATACTCACCCCAAGATACAGCAGCTCTTCTGCTGCAGCCCTATAAACTCGCCCAGTCAGTCTCTCGCGAGCATCTGACCTGATTCCTACTATAAAACGCTCCAGATAAAATTATAGATTTGATCGATATAAAGCTAAATAAATTCTCAGCATCAGCGATTTACAACCACAGCTAAAGACCCAGCACAAGCCAGAATCCCCAGCTGGGGGAACCAACAAAGGAGTCTTAATCTCATTTCTACGCACGTCACTCTACAAAGGTTGTTGCGTTGAATCAGGGAAGGGAAGAAACTGTCCTTCAGCAAGAAATGACACCGATTTTAAATACCGCATGCACTGTAATCAAAGGTGCTCTATATTGTGAAGGCTTTATATTACACAGGGAATTCCACACAGGAAGGTTTTCATCCAGCTATGAACGCCGGCTGCCTCCTCCTCTAGCCGATGGCTGTTTCGCTGCCTAATTGCTCACCCAAGCATCCGCTGATTTTCATACTCTATCCCCAGGCTTGACAGCATTCGCCAGGCTCTTTATTCAAGCAAATTGCCACGGGGATGAAGTTATTTGGCCGTATGAGAGAGATAAATTCGGGGGGCTGGCCACATGACAAACCCACAGAGCAGCTGAACGCTGACCCCAGCCATGGGGGCAGGGCAGAAGAGACAGAAGCAAAGCTGAAGCATCCACAAAAGCCCATATTAAAGATTCCCAGTGACACGTGAATTCTGACAACAGGGGTCAGCTCCTTAACACACACAGATTCGTTCTCCTGCTCACTCTTGAGATTATAAAAACATACAGTCACGCAATGGTTTTGTTTGGAAGAGACCTGAAAGCCCATCCGCTCCAAACCCTCTGCCATGGGCAGGGACACATCCCACTGGATCAGGTTGCTCCAAGCCCCATCCAACCTGGCCTTGAACACCTCCAGGGATAGGGCAGCCACAACTTCCCTGGGCAACCTAGGCCAGGGCCTCCCCATCCTCAACACAAAGAATTTCTCCCTAATGTCTGATCTACATCTCCCCCTCTCCAATTTAAAGTCATTCCCCTCATCCTATCACTACACACCTCTGTAAAAAGCCCCTCCCCAGCTTTCCTTGAGCCCCTTTCAACACTGGAAGCTGCTCTAAGGTCTCCCCGGAGCCTTCTCTCCTCCAGGCTGAACAACCCAAACTCTCTCAGGGTTGCAGTTCATCATTAGGTAAAATTTTTATTTAAATAAATGACCCTATCAGTGTTTTTCCAGACCATTTCCCACGATACAAGAAGCATTACAACTACCTTCTCGCCAAGCCAAGCTGCGTTCAGTGCTTGAAGTCAATTCGTATCAGTATCAGCAGCAGAGAAGTCATAATAACCCATCACCCAGCCATATGTAAAGTCAGCTTTTGGGTATTTCCTTCATGTAGATATTGCACTAGATGCTGCTTCAGAAACCATCTGTGGTTGAGCACATAACCACAGGAGCGCGAAGACTGGGGAATCTTTGCTCTCACATGAGACTACAGCCACAAGCAGAGAACTGCGCCAGCTCTCCAACAAAGTACCTGGGTCAAAATGCCCCAAAACAACCAAGCAACCTACGCTGAGCCTTGCAAAACCCACCAGTTGCTTTTCTCCACAGGTTTAGGATATATTTTAGGAAATACACGTATCAAATAACGGCACAGAATGTAGACTCAAGCCACAGAATCAAGAATCAAGCCATACCCAAGAAAGCAAAGTACAATCAAAGATATCACGTGTATATATATATAGAGACAATCTTACCCTTATATTGAACTGGTAAGGAAGCACTAATTGATGATTTCTATTATATTATTATTATTATCTTAGTTATCAGGAAGAAATGTTTTCCTGTGAAGGTGATGAGGCCCTGGCCTAGGCTGCCCAGGGAGGTAGTGGCTGCCCCATGCCTGGAGGTGTTCAAGGCCAGGTTGGATGGGGCTTGGAGCAACCTGATCCAGTGGGAGGTGTCCCTGCCCAGGGTTGGTGGTTGGAACTGGATGGATTTTGAGGTCTCTCCCAACCCAAATGATTCTAAGACCCTATGATCTTGTAATCCCATGAAAAGCAGGTTTACTTCTGGAATTTTCTAAGAGCTACAATGGCATTTAATAACATGATTTTGAGATCCATTCACTGGTGTATTGGCAGGGCTTCCACAGAAGACCAGGTCTGATGAGTCCACAAAACCTAGCAGTTATTTGAATGGAGATCAATTGAATTCTAAGTTTTGAATTATCCAAGAAAATACAGTTTACTTATAAAATTAAAATACTAGCTACTCAAGTTGTACAGAATCGGAGACCACAATTAGTGCCATTTAATACAGTTAGATGGAAAACAGAGAGGCAGGGGCTTCATTTTGAAGACAAACATGCTGACATGAGGACAGTCATGCTGAATGACATTTCTGCAAAGGTCTGTGGTCTCATTTTCTAGTGACAAAAAAAAATAACAGGCAGAGCAGAGTGGAGCAGCCCTGAACTGCCTGACTGGGGCTGCAAATTAAGAAAATAAGGAACAGGGTTCCGCCGCAACCCACCCTTGGCTCAACACTAGTCGACTAGAAGGAAATAAGCAGCCGCTGCTTCCATTAAATTCAAACAGTTGCCAACATCTAAAGGAAACAAAAAAAAAAAAAAAACTGTGGTGCTTCACAAAACACTCTGAAAAGAGCATTTGAATGAACCACTCATCATTACACACAAATTCAGTTATGAGCCATATGGGTGCAGGGAATGCTTCCATGGTAGATTCTCTCCCTGTCTGAAGAGCTTGCTGAAAGGAAAAGGAGAAGTCAGAAGCATCGTAAAGAGGCTGGGATTCCCATCTGGTGTTCTATTTCAGTCTGAAGGAGAAGGAAATGGATGGATTAACGGTTGTGATAAATGAATAAAAAGAAGAGCCAGCCTCTAAGCAATGAGGTTTCCTTCACTACATGGAGCCAGGAATTGGAGAAGAGGAGTACATGTTGTTTTTTCAGGATAAAGCTTCCGACAGTCAGTGATTTTCTTCTTGTAAGACAAGTAGAGAAGCTCAGTCTTAACAGAATCATAAAATCATGGAATGGTTTTGGATTCAAACAGACTTTAAGGCCCATCCAGTCCCACCCTCCCTGCCATGGATAGAGACACCTCCTACTGGACCAGGTTTCTCCAAGCCCCATCCAACCTGGTCTTGAACACCTCCAGGGATGGAGCAGCCACGACAGCTTCTAACATAGCCCTGGTTTTGTGCACTGGTAGAAGTCTGTATATTCCTCTGCATTTACATTATTGCTTGTACAAATTCTCAGTGTTGATGCTCAAGGTCCCATCCAACCTGACCTTCAATGCTCCCAATGCTTGTAAGAAGTCCCTCCTCGGCTTTCCTGGAGCCCCTTCCAGTACTGGAAGGTGTTCTAAGGCCTCCTTGGAGCCTTCTCCAGGCTGAACAAACCCAGCTCTCTCTGCATGTCCTCAGCAGAGGTGCTCCAGCCCCTAGATCATAATGTCACAGTGATGTGAGTGCAGACGCAGAGGTAAACCACGCTTGGTACCCATCAAATAACTCATCTCAAAAAAGACATGATACCGCACCAAGCCTCTGCAGCAGATTCAAGCCTCCTGCAAGTATTTTATTAATGACCTGGATGGTGGAAGTAGCAGGCTATTTAATTTCTAGATAATGAAGCAGGAGGGACTGCAATTACATTAGAAAATTGGATTGTACTTCAACGTGACCATGACAAGTTAGAAAAACAGAGTGAAAAAACAGCAGCATCAGAGGGATGAATGCAGAGCCCTCCTCTGAGCAGGACCAGGCAGCTGCAGGGAGAGGGGGTGGGAGGGCAAACCGCTGGCACTGCGGAGGAGCAGCTGGGCATTCCTGCTGAGTGCGGAGGAGCTGAGAGCTTCAGCTTACAAAGCCTAGGCCAGAACTCCCTGTTTCCCTCCGGGTAGTGCATTACACGGAAGATAAGGAACGAGTGAAAAGAGCTCACAATTGCTTCCGAAAAAATATCTGCCTAGAAAATACATGGTAAAATCAGAGACTTGAACAGTGGTTATGGAGGAGAACAGATCCTGGACAGACACGAGGCAGCGGTTCTTACTGAGAAATAATCTGCAGATCCCATTTTGGGGCAAGAGAAAGACTTTTATCATTTTTTTTTCACTTCCTGTGTTATTACAATCCCAGACTAATAGGTAAAAATATCCAGTAGAAGCAGACACACAAAGCTCTGCTCAAGAGTCACCACAGTCCTAGATGAAAACCTAGGGATCTGCAGTCCAGCAGCAACACTGATGGCACTGTGGAATGCACACCCTGCCAAGGTGCATTCTAAAATCATCTGTCCTCAGAGTATTTAAAACCTTTCATGGATATCCCTCTCCTGGTTGGAAGCATCGTTGAACCCCAGGGTATCCTGTTTCCAACACAACCAGTATCTGATTAGCTGTTCAACAAGATAGAGAATCTACTCAACAATTAAACTTGCTCACGGACTAGTAGAACCATAGACTGCTTTGGGTTGGAAGGGACCTCAAACATCATCCAGTTCCACCCCTGCCATGGGTAGGGACACCTCCCACTGGATAAGGCTGCTCAAAGCCCCATCCAACCTGTCCTTGAACACCTCCAGGGATGGGGCAACCACGACTTCTATGGGCAACCTGGGCCAGTGCCTCCCCATCCTCAAAGGAAAACATTTCTGCCTGAGATCTCATCTCAGTCTCCCCTCTTTTCAGCTGAAAATCCTTCTCTCTTGTCTTATCCCTGCACTCCCTGATCACGAGCCCCTCCCAGCTTTCCTGGAGACTCTTTTCAGTACTGGAAGGTCTGAGATCTCCCCAGAGCCTTCTCTTCTCCAGGCTCAACAACCCCAACTCCTTCAGTCTGTCCTTATAGCAGAGGTTCTCCAGCCCTCGCATCACCTTCATGGCCTCCCCTGGACTCACTCTGACAGCTCCATGTCCTTCCTGTGCTAAGGATTCCAGAACCAGGATTCCAGGTGGAGCCTCACAACTGCTTAGCAGAGGAACAGAATCCTCTCCCTCAATCCTCCCGCTGTAATCGAGATGTCTTTGCCACCGAAGGCATACAACTAGCCCCTACCTCAGTAACAGCTTTTAAAAAAGTGTTTTGGCAATAGCTTAGCATTTAACATCACAGACCAAAGCAATCACGTTGAAAGCAGCACAGTTTTTTAGCACATATCCCAGAATTATACCCACCTCACACACGCCTGGAAGCTATACAAAGCCATCTTTCCTCCAAAGTAAGGCACATCATCAGCTAACAGTTGAGTTTTAAAGCAAATAAATAGGTAGGTTTGAGATTTTAATGCTGTTCAAGGCTTTAGAGTGACTCTGCAAAATTTTTAAGAGTTTCCCGCAAAGCAATAAAGCACCTGACCCGCATGTAAGCACCCGCGGCTCTGAAATTGCTTGCCAAACAAGGTATTAGGTGCCCATCAGCTCACCATGATGGAGTAACACGTTTTCATCTGACACAGACTGCACATAAATATGCAAAAATGCTGGCACTGAGCAAAGAAGAGCTGAATATATTAATGTTGCAAGTGTGCCCTTTTTCATAATTCATTCACGTGAAAAAATATTCCTGACAGTTTAAAGGGGAGGAATGAATCCAGTGAGAACCTGCTCGGAACTCCCTCCTCCAGCCCATATCCCTTGCACCCACTCAATGTCCCAAAGGCAGCCACAACGCATCACCTGCAGGTCTTCCTCAGCACACCGAACCCTGTAATTATGTCTTGATGTTATTTTAAGACTCCAGCACTGCTGGTTTTGCTCCTTGTATTCTGGTCAGCAGCATCATCTCTTCTCTTAGCACCACTTTATTTGTATTCCAGCAGGGAACAACTATGAACATTAGATGTTCAAGCCTAATCAGACAGTAAAACTCTTCAAATATAGATGTATTTTAAAAGCTATGTCTTATTAGGTATCAAAACGGAAGGAAAAGAAGGTATTTGTCCATTTATGTGGGTGTGACCAGCACTCTCTGCTCCTGAGCCCTGGTAATGATCATCGTCCTGGCAAGGACCCCTCAAAGAACCCATCTGACCCCACAGCTTCAGGTGACAATTAAATTCACAGTTCCATTTCTACAAATAAGATAGGAAATGAGGCATATACAACAGCTTTTTTTTTTTTCATTATTATTACTTGATGGTTTGCCTTTTTTTCTTTTCTGGACAGCCAACACAGACAGATCCTCACACCCACGAGCTGTACAGACACGGCAAGGCTAATTTTAAAAGCTTATTTTTATCAAGCCATCTGGAGGCAAACCCATGCTAAACAGCAGCCATCAGCCTCTCTGGGCAGGATAGGACACTAGAGTCTACTCCTGCCTGTTTCCAGCAACCTGTGTTTTCCAGTTATAAAAGCTCACACCCCAAAATACTTTCCAATCACTGCTCCTTACAAAGTAGCCCCAGGATTTACAACATCACAGCTCTTTCTCACTGTAGTTCCCGACAAGCTGGCTTATCGCGGATTCCAGACCCTAACCCAATCAAACATTCAAACAGCTCCTGCCTTTCAATCTAATGTATAAACCACCTCCTGCCAACTAAATTCCTGTATCTAAGTTCAACTTCACAAGCTTCCAAGAGAATTCCAAAGATCTAAACATACTTGCTTACAAACTCTAAACTGCAAAACCCAAAAAAAAGCAAAGAACTTAACTCAGTCAAGCACAGAAGCACAGATTTCAAGTTTTGAGGTTTCCCCCTCTTTTTTAAAATATCCCTTTGCATTTTATACTTAGTTTATAGCCAGCTGCTATAATATCCATCCTTTCATTACAGTATTACATTACAAACAGTAATTCTGAAGTTAAAATTGGACTTAGCTCGCTGTGATTATACTATAATCTGTCAGAAGACACAACAAACCATACTGAGATCTGCTCAGGAAACCCAGACAAAGCAACTATCATAACCTCTTTTTTATTTTCAGTCACCTCCCAAAATATTCCAGTTCAAGTATGGGAACGGAAGGATTGTTACATAACAGCTCTGTATCTTAAGGGGTAGAAAAATCCATTTGCCATCTGCATGCTGTATTTCACTGAACGCATTTCATATTTGTATTGCTCTGAACCAAGAGTGAGCAGGAGGGAGAAAAGAGAACGGTGGCACTGAAGTAAATCACAAGATTGAATCCTTGATCCTTGAATACTGTGTTCAGTTCTGAGCCCCTAACCACAAGAAGGATGTTGAGGCTCTGGAGCGACTCCAGAGAAGAGCGACAAGGCTGGTGAAGGGGCTGGAGAACAGGCCTTATGAGGAGCGGCTGAGAGAGCTGGAGGTGTTTAGCCTGGAGAAGAGGAGGCTGAGAGGAGACCTCATTACTCTCTACAACTACCTGAAGGGAGGTTGTAGAGAGGAAGGAGCTGTGCTCTTCTCCCAAGTGACAGGAGACAGGACAAGAGGGAATGGTCTCAAGTTCCGCCAGGGGAGATTTAGGTTGGAGATTAGGAGGAAGTTCTTCACACAGCAGAGGGTCATTGGGCACTGTTAGAGGCTGCCCAGGGAGGTGGTTGATTCCCCTTCCCTGGAGGTGTTTAAGGCACGGCTGGATGAGGTCTTGAGGGACTTGGTTTAGTGTTTGATAGGAATGGTTGGACTAGAAGATTCGATGGGTCCCTTCCAACCTGGTTGTTCTATGATTCTATGTTTAGACTGGATATTGGGAAAAATTTCTTTGCTGATAGAGCGATGAAGCATTGGAAGAGGCTGCCCAGGGCAGTGGTGGAGTCCCCATGCCTGGAGGGGTTCAAAAAACACGTAGACATGGCACATGGTGACATGGTTTAGGAGGCACGGTGGTGTTGGGCTGACAGTTGGTCTGGATGACCTTAGAAAGTCTTCTCCAACCTCAATGATTCTGTATTTCAGACTGATGTTACCTGACGGAAGCGGTAGCCCCACTAATACACAGGAAATTTGAAGATTTGCATCACATCAGAAAAGAGATTCACAGTTTAAAACTCTCACTCAGAAGCAAAGTCAGGTTAGAGTCAGAAGCAAAGCCCATGCACTCTCCCCCAGCCCCTTTTCCCTGTACGATTCCCTCAGCAAATCAACTACTGGGGAAACTCTGCGTGTCCAGCAGCACGTGGAAGGTGGAGTGCAATGACCAGATCAGTATCTAATCCTGCCCTGAGCATTCCTCCAACAGGTAGAGAAGCTACTGACAGTCTGTTACAGTAGCAAATTAAAATACCTCTTGAGAATTAAACATATTATAAATCAGCTACATACCCTGCCCTGCTTTCTGATACAATCCTCCAAACCAAGGCAAGGTTATTTGGAAGGAGAAACCACACCTAGAAATCAAATACAAGCTGAAAAAGAAACATGTTTAGAGAATACACAACCGTAGAATACCTAGGGTTTAAAGGGACCTCAAAGATCATCCAAGTTCCAACCCCATCCCACTGGACCAGGTTGCTCCAAGCCCCATCCAACTTGGTCTCCAACATCTCCAGAGATGGGGCAGCCACCACTACTCTGGGTAACCTGGGCCAGGGCCTCACAGCTATCAAAGGAAAACATTTCTCCCTAAGATCTGCTTTAAAAGCAAGAGCTGAACACTGGGCTATGATTGAGAAATGCACCAGAAGTAATATTTGAAAAGGAAAGCAGGATGCAGGTCTCTTTATCCAACAACAAGAACTCCAAATTGGTTTCTGATCCAACAGCAGCAGAGAGCAGGGAGCACTTGAGCACTTGATGGTCATTTTTATTACTATAGGAGGCTGAAGTTCTAATAGCAGCTATAATCCAAATTAGTTTTTACGTAGGTTGCATCCTTCAAGGATGCCTAGTAAAGTAGAATCATAGAACAACCAGGTTGGAAGAGACCCACCAGATCATCGAGTCCAATCATTTCTATCAATCTCTAAACCATGCCCCTCAGTACCTTGTCCACCACCCGCACCATAAACATCTCCAGGGAAGGCAAGTCAATCACCTCCCTGGGCAGCCTGTTCCAGTGCCTAACACCCCTTTCTGTGAAAATTTTTTTCCTAATGTCCAGCCTAAATCTCCCCTGGTGGAGCTTGAGGTCATTCCCTCTCATCCTGTCCCCTGTCACTTGGGAGAAGAGCCCAGCTCCCTCCTCTCTACAACCTCCTTTCAGGGAGTTGGAGAGAGCAATGAGGTCTCCTCTCAGCCTCCTCTTCTCCAGAATAAACACCCCCAGCTCTCTCAGCCATTCCTCATCAGGCCTGTTCTCCAGACCCTTCACCACCTTGACTGCTCTTCTCTGGACTCGCTCCAGAGCCTCAACATTCTTCTTGTGGTGAGGAGCCCACAACTGAACATGGGATTCAAGGAGCGGTCTCACCAGTGCTGAGTCCAGAGGGAGAATAACCTCCCTGGACCTGCTGGTCATGCTCTTTCTGATCCAAGCCAAGATGCCATTGGCCTTCTTGGCCACCTAGGCCACTGCTGGCTCATGTTCAGTCACTGTCAACCAACACCCCCAGGTCCTTCTCCTCCAGGCAGCTTTCCAGCTAGGCTTCTCCCAGTCTGTAGCACTGCCTGTGAGGAGAAGGGCACCCATCCGACAGACATTCCTCCTTGAATCCTTAGAGAAAGCAAAGGGGGACCTGCTAAAGACACCCCAAAGATCAGCCAACCCTCCAGTCACACAACCTCCAAGGTAAGACCCTTTGGGGAAACTGCTGCTTCAGCACCTTCTCCCCAGGAAAAGAGCAAACATTTCCCTTCTTTAAATTAACAGAGGTTCCTGAAGCAGTCTCAGCCTGAGCGGTTTGCAGAGAAGGCTCTAACCCACACAATCAGTTCCAGGGGACAGGGTGAGGGAAAGGCTGGCGAGGGAGATCCCAGAACACATCAACCCTCTTTTATGCTGAGCCTGAAAGGCTCCAAAAGCCCAAGCGAGCCAGCTACATCAATACTTTAAAATGATCAAAAGAGACAAGCGTTATCTTATAGCTGGATGTCAGCGTGAAACGCCAAATAAAAATAATCAGCTGACAGTGTTAGACTGAAACAGAACACAAAGAACTGAAAGGAGATAATTTTGAAACATGTCTGAGGCCATCATTGTCTCCTGCACACAACACAGTGTTTGTCTGCGCTTTCACAGACAAAACCCGTGCTCCGATAGCCTCTGCGGCCCCACAGAGCACTGTGTGAGCTGGTGAAACACTGCACCAAGGATGGAGTCCAACAAGGAGAACTGCAGCTTCCCATTGTGTTGCAACCCAAGCACCACAAAACAGGACTCCAAGGTTAACGTTGGCTTTTTCAACTCACACACACTTGGAGTTCTTGCAGAATCGTCCCATAAAAGCTGTATGTAAATTTGTACACATATAATGATGATTTTATTCCATAAGACATCATGAGTGGAAAAGCATCTAAGTACATATTCACAAAATTACAGAATTGGAAGGGACCTGAAAAAAGCTCATCCACTTCCAACGCCCCAGGCATGGATCAGGTTGCTCCAAGCCCCATCCAGTCTGGCCTCGAACACCTCCAGGAATGGGGCAGCCTCCACTTCTCTGGGCAACCTGTTCCAAATCTCTCTGCTCTTCATCTGCATTTTGTCCACTTGCTCAGAAAACCAGAACACACACAGCACTCTGGGATGGCTTAATAAAGACAGCCTCCAAAATTAGCTATTTTTACTTAGCTAACGGCTTCTGTAAGGAGATTTGCAACCTGACGAACCCAACTGTTCACAGGAGGAATTCTGTTTTCACCCTGCACATGAATTATGGGAAGAATGGACAAGAATCACCGTTACCAAAGTAGGAACCTTCCCAATTCTGCCACAGCTCTCATGTTCCATTCTATCTGAAAAATCAAACTGTGATCCCCACCTCATTATCCCTTCTCCTAGCATACCCAGGCATAAGGATTGTCAACACACGGTATTCTCTCCCCATTCTTCTTACCTGAAAGGGTAAGTTAAATAATGCATGCAAAGAACAACCCTATTTTTCTTTCTTTTTCAGGAGAACAAGTTCCATTCATGGGTATGGTTTAGTGTTTGATAGGAATGGCTGGACTCAATGATCCGGTGGGTCTCTTCCAACCTGATGATTCTCTGATTCTAGGTTTCATCTCAAAGCCTATCAACTGCAGCATGAGCCAAATGGAAGGTTATTTGGGTTAATCAATCATGCCTGAACTTTTTGTATAAGTATATTGTAAGAGTTCATGGCCTGACAGAAGTCTAGTGAGGAGATGTTGAAGAAAAGCAGCTCAAATTTCACAGTAGCCATTCTCAATCCTCCCTGCCTAAGTTATACCCTGCTGAAGAGTAACAACATGGCAACAGTGACTGAAAACCATGGACATTCATCATCCAGCAGAAAATTTCTATGTTTTGGCAGCTGGCTCACACCTTGCTTTCATGGCACTTCCATTACATCCCTCCTTCTTTAGAGGGAATGCTGACAGTGACACTTCGCTCAGTATTTTAATAATCAATGGTAAGTTTTATGATCATTTCTATTGTTCAAGCGATAACACTGTTCACTGTAGGCGCTGAAAAAAGTTACTTGGTGAAGGCTGTGTAAGTATAAAATTACATTTTGGTCAAGTTTGTAAATAAGTAAATGATCACAGCTTTCTAGAAAACAAATAAAGGCTTTATTCTACATCTCTTACTAGGGCAGTATATTTATTGCAGCCTTTCCTACCTAAGAGACCTCTAAATGAACATAAGCGGTACTTGAAATTTGCTCTATCTCATCCCTCAGGGACAAAGGGACCCAGAGTGCAGGTGCTCTGCTGAGCCTGGGCTGCGGCATCACCAACCCTAATGCAGACAATCCCCTGCGCCCAACTCACACTGCAGCAGAGCCCCAGTGAGCCAAGTGGAACCAAACACCCAACACAACAGCGTGTCAGTCCTGCCAGTGAGGAAAAGAACTGAAATGGGCTACGGCTGCAGAAAGGAAAGGGGAAAGAAGAAACTGAAGGCAACCGAATAACGTGGTATTGTAAGTAATAAAAATATCCAGAGATAAAAAAAAAAAGAGTTAAAAAAAAAATACCTGTTAGCAGCTAAAATAGCTGTGTAGGAGCTTCCAGTGCCTCACTGCTGTACCATGTACTAGAAGGGAAGCCTAAGCATTATCAACCTAGACAGTGAGGAACAGACAGTACTGCAAAGATTCACATGGTGATTTTTCATTTATAGTCTATTCCTAAGTTCTTAAACACTTGGATACAAGAACTCCCCACCGAACAGGAACAGCTGCCTGCTCACTGGCAAAAAGAAATCTCATATATCATAGAATCATAGAATGGTTTGGGTTGGAAGGGACCTTAAATATCATTCAGTTCCACCCCCACTGCCATGGGCAGGGACACCTCCAACTAGATCAGGTTGCCCAAGCCCCATCCAACCTGGCCTTGAACACCTCCAGGAATGGGGCTT
This sequence comes from Coccyzus lansbergi, assembly GCA_033558105.1. Classification (NCBI taxonomy): domain Eukaryota; kingdom Metazoa; phylum Chordata; class Aves; order Cuculiformes; family Coccyzidae; genus Coccyzus; species Coccyzus lansbergi. Next base: position 553,838 of record JAUMJK010000048.1, read on the forward strand.
CCAACACATCTCTGGGCAACCTGGGCCAGGGCCTCCCCACCCTCATTGTAAAGAAATTCCTCCTTATGTCTAGTCTAAGTCTGCCCCTCTCCAGTTTATACCCACTGCTCCTTGTTCTATCACTACAAGTCTTACAAACTCCCTCCCCAGACTTCTTGTAGCTCCTTCAGGTACTGGAAGGTCTGGAAGGTTTCCCTGGAGCCTTCTCCAGGCTGAACAAGCCCAACTTTCTTAGCCTGTCCCCACATGGGAGGTGCTCCAGCCCTCAGATCATCTTTGTAGCCTCCTCTGGACTCACTTCAACAGATCCCTGTCCTTCCCATGCTGAGGACTCCAGAGGTGAACACAGAACTCCAGGTTAGGTCTCATGAGAGCTCAGTAGAGGAGCAGAATCACCTCCCTTGATCTGCTGGGAGGTTTCAACCACTCTGTATCTTCAACTTCAAGGGGATTTTGCCTAACAGGGCCTCGGCTCCCCTTCCTGGTTTTCTTAAACTGAAGATGTCCCTAACAGAGTCAGCAGTTTGTGCTCACATCAGCTCTCTGTTCTAGCATCTCACTGTACTGTGTCAGTGGGGTGGGAGAGGACAAATTCCTCCTTGTTCCTTTTTTCCTTATCCCAGCTGAGACACCTTGAAGCACAATTTATCTGCTTTTTTCTTTTAAATTAATTAGGGTTACTGAGAAGAAAAACCACTGAAATAATCACAACATAACCTACGGTACAAGTCATGTTTTACGCCTCTATGGCATTTGGAATCCAAAAGCCAAACAGTAAGAGAATCCTCCTGACACTGCTATACCTGTAAACTTCAATTCACCTTGGTCTGTGAGGTACTTGGGTGTCAAATTTCAGGCACACCACACTTCATTCTCTTTCTACAGGTAGAATTAATTTTTAGGCAGGCGAAAAAAGGTATCAGGTTGCACACAGCTTACCTGTTGGCTCAGATACGTAAAACACCCACCACACTCTTTAGCAGTAGTTAATTCTCCCAATCGCTTGGAAGATTCGTAGTAGACAGCAAATCTCTCTATTAATCACCCTTTCTCCCATCATTTTCCTGTTGTATCACTACATAAAACACTGCTAGTCCCAGATGACAAACTCCATGTTCTTACAGAGCAATACATCATTTCTTTTTTTACACATGTGCTTTAAAAGTGTCACACACAGATACACCTACACACGTGTTAAATATCCAGAGGAGGCGGCTAGAAGACACTTTTCTCCCCAAGTAAGGCTTATTCTGTGAGAAAACAAAAGGTTTTCACGTTGCAATCACACCAGTGACTAAAATTAGTTCTCAGCAGAAATAAAAGCTGGGCCAGACAATGAGAGAAAACTGCTTTACACTGTGATGTTATACAATTCCTCCTCTAAAGGGAGGTGGTGTCAGGCAGCAAGAGAAATGTCTTGTCTTAAAGTAAAAGAGACGAAGGAAACATGAAACCATCTTTACACACTTAAGATTCATCGACTGGAATGCTGAAGCTACCTAAAAGGTCTACGGGAGATCTGGCAGTTGTCTTACACAGGGCAGGTTTCATGGTAATCGTAGTAATTGAGGAGGCAAAGGACGACAGGAACAGGCTCTGCTCGTAATCATCATCTTCGCACAAAGTGTGCATCAATCATGTTACCAATTAGATACTGATTGCATGATAGCTGATAAATTTCGCTGTTAGTAAGCTGTTCAGAGTCCGCGAGCTATTTTCCTTAAACATCCAAGCTGAGACCTTGAAGCCTGGTGTACACACAATTCTTTATCCAATTTAAAACATCGGCACGCTTAAAAGACCTCGGAAAAAGAAACAAGGAAGATCCACGTTGTCTCCCATCACAAAGGCTTATACATAACTCAATTTATCAAAAGCTACGTTCCCATGCAGGATGTGAAAATCCAAAGCCCCATGTTGTAATGCAACAGAACCACCCGCACTACTGCTCTATTTCCTATTGAGTGGCAGCGCACGGGCTCCTGCTTGGGTGGGAAAGAAATTAAACACTAACAAATCGCTACTTTAGATGTTTACTGAGGATAGTTTACATGGTTTGGATTTCCTTTAACGCTAACTTGATTAGAAATCTTGACCCTATCCCTTCCAAGGTGAATTCGAGCTGTTAATTATTCCAGTTTTGCAACTGTTAATGAAATGGAATGGTGTCATTAGTGAGGCTTGTCAGCTACGCTTATGTGCAAAGAAATGATTTGACACTGCTTTTGTAATCTAATCCTTTCAGGAAAAACAGCCTGTATGTCACTCAACTACTGTAAATAAAACTCCTTGAAGACCAAAGAGGACAGATGGCCGCGCTCTCAAGGAGCACCACCCAAACCAGTCATCGCTTCGGAGAAGAGCACTGCGAATAATCCATACATTTGCATCTTGCAGGGAAAAAAATTATTTTCTGTCTGCAAAAATGAAGAGAAAGATCTGTAGGGGTGCTCATTTTTGCTGAAGACCTGTATTCCGCAGATCTCCACACCGCAGCCCCACTTCCCTCCATCAGCAGTCAGAAGCAGCAGGGATAAATGTGATCCACATGCAGTTTTGTTGCAAGGCTCAATTATCACCCCACCACTCCTAGCTACAAAGCAGTAAAAACATTTAAAGCAAGCTTATAAACTGGAAGACCTCACTGTTACTGCAATTACAAAAGGAAAAGGCCCGTCCATCCCTCTCCTCCCATTTTAACTACAATTCAAGACTGTTAAAACGTCGAGGGCTGCGTTTAATAGCTTCCTTTACTAAGAGTTAATTTGGAACAAATGTTATTGTGGATGCATGAAGCTACAAACTATTGCTGAAAAGACGACTACAGCAAGAGACAAAAACAGTGAGATGTACTACAGACTTGAAATCAAAAGGAAACAAATCAAAATGGTACACAAAACAAAGGGGAAACGCTAGAGTACAGAAACCACCGGCTGTCTCTTCAAAACAAGAGCTGCCATGAAGACAATGTATAGTTACCTGCATCCATATCTGCAAAGAATGGAACAGCCAGTAAGGAAAAGAAGGAACCAGAAATTCAGTGTCTCAGAGTTGGATTTAAAAGTTCATAAGGAGAATAGATAAAAAAACACCAAGTATTTAGTGTAAGATACACCCGTATAAGGTACTACGATATTTTTGATTTCAAGCTATAAACTTGGATTAATGTTAAACACTACAACGTTTCAGGTATAAATTAATTTTCTATGGCATTAGAACATTTTGTTAAAAAAAAAATCTTTAAGACCAAAGATTTAATACATTAAACAAGGAACAAGTCATATCTTCGGTTCAAGCTTGTGACACTATTTTCCCAACATCATAAATGAAAAGACCTGAAAGTGCAGCTTCCGCAGCTAATTTGAAAGGAGCAGCACTACTGAGCAAGTCTGCTCTTCCCAACACAGGACTATAAGTTTCTCATATGGGTACATACAGGTTGCCAAAGTATTTAAGAATGCTAAGTGGTTATGAAAAAGCTGCAATTATACCCACTGTACATATGATCTATAACTAAGCAGGGAGAAGGTTAAAGGAAAAATCTCCAGGAACACTGATATAGCAAATTGGATTCTTTACTCATTCATTCCTGCATGATTAAAAAATGAATAAATATGTAGTTTGTGGGAAAAAAAAAAAAAAACCCAAACCTTTAGTGACGTTTGTGTATCCACCTACCTTCAGGTGACTCCTCCTGGACGTAGGTGCCCGTCAGGTACCGGTGCACAAGGGCAGACTTGCCACTTGCCAGGTTGCCCACAATCCCCTGGAGAAAAAAGAAAGAATTCCTTACTGCAATTAATCCTCATAAAGCTCAGTATATATTCCAGCAACAAAATAGCACAGAAACAAGTTCTCTGTGCTTGAGGAAGTCCACACAAAAGCATGCCCACGGATGAAGTCTCTGCCAAAAGCTAAGGCAATGGCACCTTGGTCTCTACCAGAAACAGCGTGACCAGCAGCTCCAGGGCAGGACAGTGATTCTGCCCCTGCGCTTGGCACTGGTGAGGTTGCACCTCGAATCCTGGGTTCAGTTTTGGGCCTCTCACTACAAGAAAGAGATTGAGGTGCTGGAGCACGTCCACAGAAGCGCAGCAAAGATGGTGAAGAGTCCGGAGAAAAAAGGGTTATGAGGAACAGGTGAGGGAATTGGGGTTGTTTAGCTTGGAGAAGGCTGAGGGGAGACCTTATCGCTCTCTACAACTGCCTGAAAGGAGGTTGTAGAGAAGGGGGTGTTGGTCTCTTTATCCAAGTGATAGAATGAGAGGGAATGGCCTTGAGCTGCTCCAGGGCAGGTTCAGACTGGACATCAGGAGAAACTTCTTCACCGAAAGGGTTATCAAGCACTGGGATGGCTGCCCAGCGAGATGACTAAGTCCCCATCCCTAGAGGTATTTAAAAGACGGGTAGGTGAGGTGCTTAGGGATATGATTTAGTAGTGGATGTGTGTGGTTGGGCTTGATGATCTCAAAGGTCTTTTCCAACCGAAGCATTCCGTGATCACTGAATCCTCACGCAGGGAAGCACCTCTGTAAGCTCCCCACTCCATGGGCACTCTGTAGGTTGCCCTCTGTGGCTTCCACTGACTCGCTGCTTACGCACAAACACGACACACATGGCTGCAGAGACACAAGACTTTGGTGTGACCACCAGGGTCTGCTGAAGTCCCTTGCTGTACCAGCTGGACTTCCCAGCAAGTTCACAGCTCAAACCATCCAGACACAAATATCTGCACTGCGAACATCTGACATCCAAATGGGAATACTCAGCTTTAGAGCTCAACTGATTTTTCCGGTGAGCTGCTTAGCTCGTTTTTAAAACCCAGGCAGAAGTAGAATGTAGCCACATAGGCCAGGGGACAGCAGGGTTTGGAGCACATCCCTTCCCTAGGTTTCAAATAATTTTTACTCTGTTGCCATCTCTGAAGACATTGTACTGGGTTTGGAGGAGCAGATGGGAACTTATTCTGCCCTTTAGACAAACTTCAGCCTACTCTGTTCTTCTATGTTTATCTTGACCCCAACCAGAAGGTTCAGAACATAAGGTCCCTGGGGGGAGGATGAACTCCACTGCTCTGCCCGGGTTTGCCAAATTGGCAGAGGCAGCACGAGCACATTACACATCAATAAACATTCTCTACTCCATTTTCTTAGTCCTAAATAGTAAGGAAGTACCCTCCTTATCAAAAATTGCTTACACCAACAGAGTGGTGCCACCTTAAACTAACCCAATAACAGGGAGAGGGAGGGTCACACCAATTATTTATTCAGGGAACTGGGGCTGTTTAGCCTGGACAAGAGGAGGCTGAGGGGAGACCTTCTCCCTCTCTACAGCTCCCTGAAAGGAGTGTGTAAGGCAGGTGCTGGTATCTACTTCGAAGTAACAAGTTATAGAATAAGAAGAAATGGCCTCAAGGTGCATCAAGGGAGGTTCAGATTGGATATCAGGAAAAATTTATTTACTGACAGAGTCGTGAAGCACTGGCACCGGCTGCCCAGGGAAGTGGTGGGGTCAACATCCCCGGAAGTACTAATAAAAAGTGTAGATGTGGCATAGGATTCAAGATGTGGTCTTGAGAACAGACACAGCTCTGCAGATTAGCAGCCAGGTTAACGGCCTTACGAGCACCACTGCTTCTGAAGAACTGGAAAGCAAGCAAGCTTCACATAGTTTTGCCAGGAAAATACTGTTTCATTTAGGAAAATACATATTCACTTAGCAAGAAGTAGCTTTAGACCTTTGGGAGCAACACATCAAAAGAGGTTTCTGGGCTGCCCTGTAGCAAACCAGTGTAGCAGCAACACAGAAAAAACCCTCCATTACATTAGGAGCCATAATCACAGAATCACAGAGACACAGGATCACCAGGTTGGAAAAGACCCACTGGATCAGAGTCCAACCATCCCTATCAATCACTAAACCATGCACCTCAGCACCTCGTCCACTTGTCTTTCAAACACCTCCAGGGATGGTGACTCAACCCCCTCCCTGGGCAGCCTGTTCCAGAGCTTGATGACCCTTTCCATAAAACTTTTCTCTTGATGTCAAGCCTGAACCTCCCCTGGTGGAGTCACAGCAGATACTGAAACCTTCGCTTACAAGTGACTGGTCCTGCACATATGCAAATTAACGCTCTGTGCCAACAACGTAACGTGTTAGAGAGAAAAACTGCCAGGAACAACAGAAAATTAACAGCTTGGGCTCCAGTAAGAGTGAACGTGCTGTGTCCTGTGCCTGTGGTTGGGATGTGCTACAGTCTTCAGTCAATACTTCAAATACTTCAAAACCCAAATACAATAGCCCAAATACTTCAAAGACACCTGGTGATTTCAGAATACTATTTCATTTTTTCCTGCCATCCCAAAGATCTTGTTGATATAGGCTATTTTGCAGCACTTCTACAGTGTATTCCTCCTTAAAGGCACCCAGAAAGACAATGGTGCCTGGCCAAGACAGCATTATTAAACATGATGCTACAAAGTGACGTAAAAAGCAGCGATCAGGAGGAACAGGATGTGTATTTCAATTAAGAAACCACTTCACTAACTCACGTAGTAGAATTCCAGCCTCCTTCCCTTACGATACATTATTAAAAGCCATGTATAATCCACAAAGAAAGGCAGTGTATTTCATCCCTCATTCTCCTTTTATTCACCTCCTTTAGCTGTCTCAAGATTGAGAGCAAAAAGCATTGATGTTTAAAGATAATGCAGGACTGATGCTCTTGATAACAACATCCAACTGTTCCTTAAAGGAGAAGTTCCTGGACTTCTATTTAAATGAGTTTCAAAGTACGGACCAAACTGACAAAATGTCCTTAGGAGCTTCAATGGAGGAAAACTCCGAGTACTGAAAGGAGCTACAGGAAAGCTGGTTCTTTATCAGGGAGTGCAGGGATAGGATGAGGTGAGCAGTTTTAAGCTGAAAGATACATCATGGATGTCCCATCCCTGGAGGCGTCCAAGGCCAGGTTGGAGGGGGCTTTGAGTGACCTGATCCAGTGGGAGGTGTCCCTGCCCATGGCAGGGGGGGGAACCGGAAGCTTTAAGGTCCCTTCTAACCCAAACCGAACTGTTTTGTGATGCTACAATTCTTCAAAAAACAAAAGAAGAGAACACAAAGAAGGCAGTGACACAGTCAGGTTTGTGCAGGAGCACTAATGTCAACCCAAAAACTCAGGAGCCCAAAGCAAGAGTCCTCAAACCTGGCTAGAAAAATCTACTAGCTGCAGCACAGCTTGACTTATTCCTTAAGCAATTACAGAAGAAGGCATTCAGGAGGGATCTGCACCCTCCTCTAGCAAGAGAGAGGATGTCCTACGCCTCACCTCAGGGCCTGCATCTGAAGACACAAGGCAACCATCTCTTTCCTACAAGATACCAAACCAGCACATGGCATTAAAATACAGAGCAAATGGCCTCAGCGCAGTGCTCAGCATCACCACAATGAGTCTCTGCTAACTATTAACCTCTGGAAACCAGGAGCAGTAAAGTTTACATTGGGAAACATCTGCCTTCTAGTACAATTCCTCTCCTAATCAGGATTAAAGCTTGTTTTAAGGATGATCTCTCACAGCATGACAAATATGCCAGCATGTTTTTACAGCAGTCATATTCCTGTCTCCCACATTATATATACAAATAATCTGGGTCATTTCTATTTATTTATGGATACATATGAAAAACACAAAGTTATGACAAGCATGTTAGGGAACAAAAATAGCATTCTATCCCTGTTGAGAAACAAACCCAAAAATTCAGCTAACAAGGCCCTAATGCAGTGCTCTGTCAGTTATGACTTGTGCAACACTGAATCATTGATTTCCATGTGCCAGACTGTAAAACAAATCCAAACCACAATGTCCTCATCCTACCAAAGCTTGTTTGTTAAAAAAAATGTGTAAATGTGTTGATGGCGTTTGGCATTTAAAAGGAAACCAGCACGAAAGCCTGATTATGCTTTATGTTTTGGGGTTTTTTCTGAGCGACTTAAATTATTTTGTTCAAAAGCAGAGAATCACAGAATCATTAAGGCTGGAAAAGACCACCAAGCTCAGCCAATCCAACCCTCAGCCAAACATCACCATGCCTATGTGACTATGTGACAAAGTGCTACACTTACATGGTTTCTGAACATCTCCAGGGATGGGGACTCCACCACTGATTAGGGCAATTTTTTTCCTAATATCCTCCTGAACCTCTTGAGGCAGTTTCCTCTTTTCCTCTCATCCTATCACTTGTTACTTGGCTGAAGAAATCAACAGTCACCTCACCACAACCTCCTTTCAGGTTGTTGTAGACAGTCATAAGGTCTCCTCTTCTCCAGGCTAAACAACCCCAGTTCCCTCAGCCGTTCCTCATAAGGTCTGTTCTCCAGCCCCTTCACCAGCTTCATTGCTGATCTCTGGACTCACTCCAGAGCCTCAACATCCTTCTTGTGCTGAGGGGCCCAGAACTGAACACAGGATTCAAGGAGCGGTCTCTTCGTCTCTCCTGCTGCACTGCAGTGATGGAAGCAAATGCTCCAAGCTGCTCATGCTCCTGACACCCCTGACAAGGCCACCAGCTGAAGCAACACCCCCACAGCTCTCCTCAGGGCTGAAAGTTATGACAGTCCTGTGGCAGAAGGGGCAGGTTTGGCTTTTAACACAGGTCTTTCCTTCCCCAGTCAACAGCAGGAAGCAACACTGCAGCTAGAAGCAGCAAACACAGAGATAAGCCACTGCATGAACTCCTTCAAAGGGCAGATGGACAGGAAAGACAGAGCAATTCTCAGTGATCTCCTCATTTGCCCTTTCTGCTGGAGCACAAGTTCACAGCCACTTCAGTAATTTGCAGCAGTATAATCAAATTATTACTTTTGTAACGGTAAGAGTTCTGCTTTTATCCAGGACCATACAAACTGCAGTCCTGGGCGATCATCTTGAGCCTCATGCGTGCTGACCACTGCAAATCGATTCTCTACAGCAGCCACATGGCCCAGGTTTATTTTCCTACCGCTAATTCAGACAATAAGGGCAGATACCCAAGGCAAGTATTTACATAATGCAGCCTTGGAGACGCAATAAACAACTGTACTGAGACCGTTACCTCCTGCTCAGCAGTCACATTTTTTATGACAAGACCTCACAACCACGGCTTGGGTCTCACCTGCAACCCCAAGGGTTTTCAGAATCATAGAATCATAGAATCATTAGGTTGGAAAAGACCTTTGAGATCATCACGTCCAACCATATCTGTCCACTACTAAACCACATCCCCAAGCACCTCATCTATCTGTCTTTTAAATGCCTCCACAGATGGTGACCTCACCACCCCACTGCACAGCCTCTTTCAGCACTTGATAACCCTTTTGGTGCAGAAGTTTTTCCTAATGTCCAATTTGAACCACCCCGGGCACAGCTTGAGGCCATTCCCTCTCATCCCAAATTATTGCTGAGTGCTGAATCCGCAAAGCTGAAAGAGGGGGAGGGAAAGGGGAAGGGAGGTTGTGGTGAGGAGGGAGCTGACCTCTTCTTCCAAGTGACAGGGGATGGGACAAGCCTCAAGCTCCACCAGGGGAGATTTAGGCTGGACATGAGGAAAAAAAATTTCACAGAAAGGGTCACTGGGCACTGGAACAGGCTGCTTAGGGAGGGGGTTGAGTCACCTTCCCTAGAGGGGTTTAAGGGACGGGTGGATGAAGTACTGAGGGACATGGTTTAGAGACTGGCGGGAATGGTTGGACTCGATGGTCCAGTAGGTCTCTTCCAACCTGGTGATTCTACAAAACCCTCTGAAAATCCTCCCCAACACAAGCCAGTCAATCCCACAGCAGGCAGGACTCCTATCCAACCAACACCTCCCACTCCTATCTCTTAATACTTCATTATGCAAGGCATTTTGAGAGATATTTGTCTTCAAAATTGCACCATTAGTTAATCCAAATCTAGTGACCTTCTGCTGGCCCTTCCTGTAGTATATTTGTACCCCTTGACTACCTTATCTCTCTTCTACTTACCCTGTGCAGCAGTGAAATTAAAACAGAACCACAACTGTAGTCATGAGAACGCTGCATCAATTAAAACGCCGTTCTGTGTGAGCACATTTATCATCTTATGTTTGACCTACGCTTCCTCTCACCTCCATTAACACTACTTTCAACTCAGATTTGGAAAAAGACATTTAACACAAGAGAAGCAGGCTGGAGAGGCACAGCCCCAGCTGTCCATCCTTGAATTAAGATGCTTTTGCCCAACACACTTTGCCACTTGGCAACTGGGTGTTTGGATCAGAGCCACTGGCCCGGTTGCAGCTGCTGTCAGGAGCTGAGCACAGACCTTACCCGAGGTATCACCCAATTCTCCATCTTCTGCAGGGTTTGAGAAAGCGACTGTCTTTAATTAAATCTGGACTTGCACATGGCAAACGTCACAGCATCTGGACTCCACAATCCTGTGTTGCTGGCCTGACAAGATGCTGGTGTAACACTCGCTATACAAGGAGGCACCAGCATCCACGTTCAGAATGTTTTAAAGGGTAAATTCTGGGAAACTTGTGCAAATCTGTTTGTTATTTCTGCCTTTTCTTCTACCTATAAGGAAAATGCCTCAGCCAAGGGAAACATTGCTGTAAGCAGCCATTAAGACATCGTGCGTTTCTACACTGAACTGTAGGGTTTGAGTTGCTTTATGCACCTTCCAAATATTCCAGTCATGGAATGGTTTGGGTTGGAAGGGACCTCAAAGCCCATCCAGTTCCACCCCCTACCATGGGCAGGGACACCTCCCACTGGATCACGTTGCTCAAAGCCCCATCCATCCTGGCCTCGGACACCTCCAGAGATGGGGCAGCCACGACTTCCCTGGGCAACCAAGACTAGAGCCTCCTCATCCTCACAGGAAACATTTATTCCTCAGATTTGATCTCAATCTCCACTCTTTCAGTTTAAACCCCTTCCCTTCTCATCCTATCCCTGCCCTCCCTGATCAAGAACCCCTCTCCAGCTTTCCCGGAGCTCCTTTCAGCACTGGAAGCTGCCACTAAGGTCTCCCTGGAGCCTTCTCTTCTCCAAGCTGAACAACAGCAATCCTCTCAGCCTGTCCTCACAAAGGAGGTTCTTCAGCCCTTTCATTACCTTTGTGACCTCCTCTGAACTTGCTCCAACACATCCATGTCCTTCCTGTGCTGAGGACTCCAGAACTAACACAGGACTCCAGGTGGGGTCTCATGAGAACCACCTAGAGGAGCAGAATCCCCTCCCTCCTCTGCTGGCCCCACTGCACTGGATGCAGCTCAGGACACAGTTGGCTTTCCGGGCTGCAGATGCACATCGCCGGCTCACGTTGAGCTTCTTATACGCCAGGACCCCCCCAGGTCATTCTCTTCAGGGCTGCTCTCAATTCATTCCCCTCCTAACCTCTATTTGTGCTTGGGATTGCCCTGACCCAGGTGCAGGACCCTGCACATGGCCTTGTTGAACTTCAAGAAGTTTTCGCATGGACCCACCTCTCTTGTGGTTCCTCTGGATGGCATCCCTTCCCTCCACTGCGTCAACTATTACAGAGCACAATAAGTCCCAGCAAGCAACCCCAGACAGAATATTCATTTTTAAATTCTTCTACCACAGAAAGAGAAGACATTCAGCTCTTGAAGAACCGGTGAAAATCAAACGCAGTGAGATAGAAGGAGATTTCCCATCAGTTGCTCACTGCCACTTCCCCCTCCTACCAAAGTCCAAGCCTTCCCCACCTGGAATACCCACAATGCAGTAAAACAAGTCAAAACTGAAATACTATGAACAAATAGATCTTTGAAGCATGATTATAAAAACAGAAGATAAATAAACTTCATGAAGATAGCCACATCGGAGAAAAATGCTTTACTTCTTAGATTTGATTGGTATTTTTTTCCCCAACCACAGATTTAATGAAGCTTAGAAGACTTTCACTTGTGCATAACATTGTCAAGATGTTTTTCAGAGACAGAAGGAAGTAGAAACTCACCACTTTCAGTTCTGGGACAGATCGGCTTAGCGTCCATTCCTGGCTATTTACAAAGGCATCTGTAAGAGTGGACAACATTCACAGGATCAGTACAGTGACATTTAACCATCCCCAATAGAGAATTTCACGCTAAGGTTTTGGGTATGGGAGACCGAAAGTCCCACTCAGTCTTCGGAGACCAACAATCTAATGTGACAAACAGGAGGGCTTTGGATAATTGTACAAAAACTCAAAAAGACCAGAGCATTCTCGCATTCCACACTTTTCACAGCCCAAACGCACTCTCATAGCAAGCCCAGTTGTATCACCACCACAGGCGTTAACATGCTCCAACCAACTCCAGTCTTTCTGGGCTGGAAAAGCCTCTTCCAGCCTGTGTGTGGTTAAACTGTTCCCCATCCGTGAGACACGTTTCCTTCCTATACGAAAAACTCTGCTCAGCTCATCACACTAAATGTCAGCAAGTGTGGCTGCCAAGGCCAGCAGAAACTTCTCCACCCAGGTACGTAAGAATATGTCCCTGTTGTAAAACTCTGCTATTTTTCACTGCACATCACACATAATATCACAACCGCAACTCCCAGAAGTGGTATCTCCAGTACAGGAGAATATTAGTTTATACCGATGGCTTTATCAGTACTGTTGGGATTTATAGTACTGAAAACCACACTGCACTGGTTTTCACTACCACAGTCTCAACAGAAATTACCCACAGAGCCATTTACTATAAAATTAAACAACAATTACTGAGGCAGGAGGGAGGTGTTTCTGGAAAACTGATCAGCTAGTTCCATCATTCCTCCCTGAGGAAACGCAGCACCAAGGTCCAACCTCACTGACAAGAAAAAAAGCAACAATGCTCAGCCAACTGCAAGCAAGCGGATAATTATGCTCCTCTTAAAAATGCAAACAGCATTACTCCAGATCCTGAGCTGACCCTCTTCGAACCCCCATATACAGGACGAGTGACTGTGTGGCACAACATGGAATGCTCCTACCAAGCAGAGGAGATCCAACTCCACCATAATTAAATGGCACTGGAGCAGTCCCGGTGTTACTGAGTCGATTGCCAGTGTTGGAGGAAATACCAAGGGAGAAGTTAGACCTGAACACCTTATCCATGACTAAGCAGAGGGATGGCAAACCATTGCTTCCACTCTACAACACCCATCAGGAGAAGGCGGCTGCCATTTCACTTTTTATCTTTTGATCCAGAGAATAACAAAGCTGGAAGCGATTTGCCATCCCAGCTGGTATCCTCACTGTTAGCCGTAAGCAAGCCTTCCCGCTGCCTGAGAACAACCTCAAAGCAAACATGCATTTTGCGTTCCGTCTCTGTTCCCCACTGAATACTTCTACTCAACATTAAAAAGACACATTAGCTGTGAACTTGGGATGCCTTTTCAATCTTTAACACGTCACTTTACATTTCAGCTACAAACAGAAGCACACATGTGCTAGGGGTGTATGAAAACACTTTGAAAGAAAAAAGAAAGAAATGTTTGGGTATTTGACAGTCTTACTTCGCCTCCTATGCTCTCCCTGCAGGGAGGAGGAAAACCAAACCCAAAGGCTTCGGTTAAGATCCTCTTGCAGGTTTGAGTTAACCTTTTAGTACTCCAGCTGCAAGAGAAGATGTCACCATAGAATCATAGGATAGTTTACGTTGGCAGGGACCTTAAAGTTCATCCAGTTCCAATGCCCCTGCCATGGGCAGGGACACCTCCCACTAGATCTGGTTGATCAAAGCCCCATCCAACCTGGCCTTGAACATCTCCAGGGATGGGGCAGCCGCAACTTCCCTGTGCAACCTGGGCCAGGGCCTCCCCACCCTCACAGGAAAACATTTTTTCCTCATATCTTATCTCAATCTACCTTCTTTCAGCTTAGAACTGTTCTCCCTCATCCTGACCCTCCAATCCCTGATCAAGAGCTGGTCCTCAGCTTTCCTTGAGCCCATTTCAGTACTGGAAGCTGCTCTAAGGTCTCCCCAGAGCCTTCTCTTCTCCAAGCTGAACAAGCCCAGCTCTCTCAGCCTGTCCTCATATGGAAGTTGCCCCAGTCCTCTGATCATCTTTGTGGTCTCCTTTGGATTCACTCTAACAGATTCACATCCTCCCTGTTCTTAAAGTTCCAGAACTGAAAATAGTTCGAAAATAAAGTAAAGCCTTAAATATTATTTTGCAAGATCTGCACATTCCAAAAGCAGAATTCAGGCAGGAGAGACAATGAAAGGTAAATGTACAAAAAGCCAAGAGGTCAAAACAAAAGCAGAAAGATGGCAGCTGGCAAGAGCAAGAGTGATCCAGCCAAAGGCCATGGGCTTGTTCACCCTTCTTGGTCTTTCCCTTCCCTGAAATGCATCAAGATCCCAAACAGTGACCTTCTGACACAAATAGTCTTGGACACCCAGTTCCCTCAGTACAGGTAATACGTGCATTTAAATTCTGATCAGCTATAGGGTACAAGAAATAGAACAACTCCAACTTAACAAGGTGTCACCAATGCCTTCTCTGATTTGTTGAATTGCTACGTACACAAGTTTTGAGTGTTCTAACGTTGAAATACCATTTAAAATACTATTTCATTGCAAAAACACACCTCTTAAACAAAACTCGACCTCGACACAAACTAAAATTTCCAAATACTGTTATCTTCAATTTGTAGTTAAATTACAGACCGTTGGCCACTGTCCTTTTAAAACACCTCAACAAACTTTTATTAGGAAATCTATGAATTAATCTTCCCTCCTCACCGTAGTTTAGATTGGTGTGTTTGCAAGGAAAGATGACAGATGAAAACAGAACATGTCATGGAACAGCATCTGGTCGCTCTAGCAAAGACGTTAACATCCCATCATTTGTGCGGACGCTGAAGAATCCAGCTCACTAATTTCTAGTACAAATGCCTCAAAAAGGAGTGATTTACCCTGAGTTAAGCCCAAGATTCATGGAAGTCAAGGTGAAAAGGTCAAATACTTGCAGGAAGAACATCACAAACAGGCTTGGGGATTCACTTGCTTTTTTAATAAAGAAAACTTCTAGCTAGAGCATGACTATGAAACATGGGACACATCAAACTGCAGCATCTAAAGCACAAGCACGTTCGGCTGAAGAAACAAACCCGACTACTGCATGTTGACTTAAACACGCAGGATGAGATCTGCATAATAAATGGAACCACATGGATGGAGCTGCTCAACTGGAGTCTTGTTTGCATTACTTTCCAACTCTGGAATTCAAGTGAACTCAAACCTTCACATCTAACTACAGCTCATCCATATGAAAGGAGTGACTCCTGTCAATAATTAATCACAGTTGCATGTCCTGTCCATTTGACTTCTGCATCACTGATCAAAGCTTCAAAAATACATGGAGTCATTCGTTTATTTTCAACACGTGCACCAGGAAGATTATTTAGGTGGCTGATTTTGCCAAGTTTACTTTTCCACAAAAAAACCCCTTCATTTTCTTCCTTTTCCTTTCTTTTCCCTTTTTTCTCTTTTTTCATTTCCACCATTACATTCAGAGTTCCTCAGTTGCATTTATAGATCGTTAACACCAAAGAACAAACAGCAGTAAGATCCTTGGCCACTTTAAAACCTTGGTTTAATAACTCCAGCCGGAGGAACCTTCTCATTCAATTCCAATACGAACAATCAGGTGTCAGTAGAACCATAGAATCATAGAATCACCAGGTTGGAGAAGACCCACCAGATCATCAAGTCCAACCATTCCTATCAAACACTAAACCACGTCCCTCAGCACCTCATCTACCCGTCCCTTAAACACCTCCAGGGAAGGTGAATCAACCACCTCCCTGGGCAGCCTATTCCAATGCCCAATGACACGTTCTGCGAAAAACATCCTCCTAATCTCTAGCCTAAATCTCCCCTGGCGGAGCTTGAGGCCATTCCCTCTTGTCCTGTTCCCTGTCACTTGGGAGAAGAGGACAGCTCCCTCCTCTCTACATGATATATTTTGGCTCTTCATTAACACAGCATTGTGAGGAAGTCTTGGGACTCCACGGCCACCCCTGCTAAGATCTATCCACTCCACGTCACAGCACAGCAGTTGACTTCCCAGAAGGTCCAACTTGTCCAACAATGCATAGAAAAGCTCTGCTTAGAATAACTTGTTAAACAGAAACCCACGTTTCCTTCTTCATATGCAGTAACAATCACTAAAAACTAAATAAATACTAGCGAAACAATGCTACTGAGAGACAACAGGTTCAGGATCAACATGACCATCTGTGACTAAGAAAAAGGGAGGGAAGTCACGTGGCAAAACCTTGGAAGTTCCACGGCAATTATAGAAATAACACCAGGAAAACCCCTGCCTTAGATGTTCAGCCATCTGTTTCATCCCATACCTGATGATAGAATCATAGAACAACCATGTTGGAAGAGACCCACCGGATCGAGTCCAACCGTTCCCATTAATCACTGACCCAGGTCCCTCAGCACCTCGTCCACCCGTGCCTTAAACCCCTCCAGGAAAGGTGACTCAACCCCCTCCCTGATCAGCCTGTTCCAGTGCCCAATGATCCTTCTCTGTGAAGAATTTTTTCCTAATGTTCAGCCTGAAACTCCCCTGGCAGAGCTTGAGGCCATTCCCTCTCATCCTGTCCCCCGTCACTTGGGAGAAGAGCCCAGCTCCCTCCTTTCCACAATCTCCCTTCAGGTAGTTGGAGAGAGCAATGAGGTCTCACCTCAGCCTCCTCTTCTCCAGGCTAAACAACCCAAGCTCTCTCAGTCTCTCCTCATAAGGCCTGTAAGCTCAGCCCCGCACCCCAGGATGAGTCAGGAGGCTGCAAACCATGTTAAAGAAGCGCCAGGGCACAAGGACCGTCTGCTGCCACCCCAAGAGCCACACACTGCTCTCCAGACCCCAAACCCCCACGGAAAAGGGGAGCAGATGCTACCTGGGGGGCTCATGGCTCTGTGGGGTGGAGATGGGGACAAAGCCCAGTTGCCACACCAACCCACAAATGTACTCTATTTACCACCACTGGCAACAACAGTAAGGCAGCTGATGAAACCACAGAGTAAACACTTTTAATTGGAGCTGATGAGATTTACACCACAACACTCTTTGCATCCCCCCTGCTTAAAACCACCCCACAAGCCAACACAGTGTCTGCTGGTTGATACTTTGGGAGGACCTAAGCTGCCCCACACCACAGCCCACCATGAGCCCACCGTTCACGGCCTCGACTTGCAGCAGGGAAGGTTTAGACTGGATATCAGGAAAAAAGAAAACCTTTACTGAAAAAGTGGTGAAACACTGGGAGAGGCTGCCCAGGGCTGTGGTGGTGTCTCCATCCCTGGAGGGGTTCAAAAAACAAGATGTGGTGCTTTGGGACATGGTTTAGTGGGCACAGTGGTGGGGTGTTGATGGTTGGACTCCATGATCCTAGAGGTCTTTTCCAACCTTAATGATTCTACGATCAGCAGGGCCAGCACGGAGCCTCTGCTCAATTTCTTGTTCAGCACCAGCCCTCGCTCCACCAACCTTGCTTTGTCCTTTATTTGCACCAAATCATGTCGCCCTTGACTGGAAATTTAATCTAAAGCTCAAGAAGCTCACAGATTCCTTTTTGTCTGTCGGAGATGAAACTCTAATGGCAAACCTGTCCAAACGGAGGGATGAGCGAGGAGCAGGCAGATGTCTCTGCAGTACAACATGAAAAGACTTAAATCTTCCATGATTCTTGGAAAGCTTCTTAGTAAGAGCTTCCCTCAGGCTATCCCAAAGCCCCTTTGCTGTCCTTTTAAATGAGGAAAAGTTATTAAAAAAAAAAAGAAAAGCCAAAGGATTTCTCTGGAAACCCTCAGCAAAAGACCCTTTGCTTTTTTCCTGAGAAACACAAATGAATGTTAAAAAAAAAAAAAAGTTAAATATGTTAAAAAAACCTGTTAAAGTTACCTGTTAAAAGGTAAAGTACCAACAAAGCTATCACACACTGGTCTCCATAATTTCTGCATTTTGTGCAATATGTAGTGTAACTTCTTACTTTGAAATAAAACCCAAAGCAATTGGGTACAGAAAATATTCCTGTAAGTTCCCACAGAGACACAAGAGATACCCACACACCTCTCCTTTGGAGCCACATCACAGGAGCGCTTCCAGAACAGATTTCCTAAAACCTGTGTGGTGATTTTCTCAGCAAAGATGGAAACATGCATCTTTTGGGTTGAGACGCATATTGCTTGGTTTTCCGAGAAGGGGTAATCCCTCAGCCTCATTTCTCTCCAACTCAGCCCCCAGCATCTCAAGCCAAAGCTTCGATTCCATTCCTACAGAGCCCAGCAGGAAAACATCCTGACGCATTTCATAGAATCACAGAATCACCAGGTTGGAAATCACCAGGTTGGAATAAACCATGCCCCTCAGTACCTCATCCATCTGCACCTTATACACCTCCAGGGAAGGTGAGTCAACCACCTCCCTGGGCAGCCTCTAACAGTGCCCAATGACCCTTTCTGGGAAAAATTTTTTTCTAATGTCCAGTCTGAACCTCCCCTGGCAGAGCTTGAGGACATTCCCTCTCGTCCTGTCCCCTGTCACTTGGGAGAAAAGCCCAGCACCCTCCTCTCTACAACCTCCTTTGAGGTAGCTGGAGAGAGTAATGAGGTCTCCACTCAGCCTTCTCTTCTCCAGGATAAACACCCCCAGCTCTCTCAGCCGCTTCTCATAAGGCCTGTTCTCCAGTCCCTTCACCAGCTTCGTTGCTCTTCTCTGGACTCGCTCCAGAGCCTCAACATCCTTCTTGTGGTGAGGGGCCCACAACTGAACACAGGATTCAAGGAGCGGCCTCACCAGTGCTGAGTCCAGAGGGAGAAGAACCTCCCTGGACCTGCTGGTCACACCATTTCTATCCAAGCCAGGATGCCATTGGCCTTCTTGGCCACCTGGGCACACTACTATTCTAGATGCATTACTTGGAAGACTGTGCGATATTCCAAAAGGTCTTTTTTATGCATTTTTTTTTGCATTCATATTACAAATATATAAAAGTCTGTTTTTCATAGGGATCCCCTCTGCTCACGCCTTCAGTGCTGCATACGACTACAAACAATAAGGATAAAGCAGCAGACAGATATTCAGAAACCCATCCATATAAGAATCGGGAAAGGTGATGCTTTCACCTCTCAACACACGAGAGGTTTGATTGAGCTACAGATTATGCGCTTTCTTCCCATACATCAGCCAAATCACTGCTGCACCTACGCAGTCCCAAAGAGCCCGTTTTCTTTCCCAACTGCACAAGAGCCACTGGTTCCTCCGGAGCAGTTTAACCCCAAGCATCACGACCGCGTGGCCCTGTCCCCTCCCAGCCCTCCTCCGCACAGCTGCAGCCGGGAACACCAGCCAGGTTCTAGTCAGAGCACTGGGAAACCTCAGCCCCTCATGCACGACACCGTATTTACACTTTGTTAAAAGGATTAATAAACACATTGCGGAATAAGTCACACGTAGCAATCCAATTGCAACCCCACAACAAGAGGGATTTTGGCAAGCTGAGAGTTTAAAAGATTCCCCCATCCCTCCCAGTGTTGTCAGAAAGAATAAAATCCCAAGAGCTCCTACAGTTCCAACATAAACGTTTGATACCAGTCCGATTTATCTCTGGCAATAGCTACTTGCTAATTATAAGAGGGAAAACTGCTTTAAGCTCGGCTGCTTTGAGGCATCAGGCATCTAAGCCAAACCCCATCAGAGCCGCACGTCTGTTTGACATGTGACAAACCATGCCCTGTAACCGAGAACTGTATTAAATAGATATTTAGGTCAAGCCCAAAACCTCTCTTCCAATAGCAAACAGCAGCTGCAGCAGCATTATCCTCTGCGCTGCCATGGAAACAAAAGGAGGACCGGAGATGGAAAGAGCTACACAACCTGAACAGACACGGAGTCAGCCTTTCCTGAAACACGCTATGCGCAGGGGAGCTCGGGAGCACTTCTCTGTCATATCATGCATAATGGTTGAGTTCCCAACCCCGTGTTTAAAAGGTGGGTAGACAAGGTGTTCAGGGATATGGTTTAGCAGTGGACACATACAGGAGGACTCAACCTTAGAGGCCTTCTCCTATTATTCTATGAAAATGGTTCCAAGTATATTGCCAAAACCAGTTCCATGGTTCAAGTGTTACATCTAGCATCACCAGAATACACGCTGAACTTTAAATATAACATGTCTTCAGCCATCTAAAAAAAAATATTAAAAAAATCATCGAACACAAACACACACACAAAAAACCACACCCCTTTCACCATGCGTGTTTAACGCATGGGTAGACAAGGTCCTGAGGGATATGGTTTAGTGTTTGATAGGATTGGTTGGACTTGATGATCCGGTGGGTCTCTTCCAACCTGGTGATTCTATGATTCAAAAAAACCTCAAATCCAACCATCCAAAAAGAGCTCAGAGAAGATACTCTGCCAGCACAGAACAGGTTACTGATCTACAGGCACTTGGATTTGGAGCTCAAACAAGCCACACACAAAGCACAGAATCATGGAATGGTTTGGGTTGGAAGGGACGTCAAAGCCCATCTAGTTCTGACCCCCTGCCGTGGGCAGGGACACCTCCCACTGGATCAGGCTGCTCCAAACCCATTCAACCTGGCCTTGAACACCTCCAGGGAGGGGGCAGCCACGACTTCTCTTGGCAACCTCGGACACAGATTGCCTCAGACCCTCTGTTGAGGGTCTGATGTGCAAATCACAGGCTGCTGAACATCAGGGGAAATACAAGATTATAACCACCTCCCTGTAAGGATGTCCCAAATACCCCAAACAAGACAGTACAAAAATCATAGCCTGTGTCGTCTTTCCTGACTACAGGCAGAATCAAGGAATTGCCCTTTCTTATTCAAACCGGAATACTAATGAGAAGCCTCCCTGCAACGCATCAAAGATGAAGAGGGACAGCTTATACAGTTGGCACAAGAAGAATCAATGTCAAAGTAGAAATGAAATAAGATGAAGTGGGGGAAATGAGAAGCTCATTCTAAATGAATATAGAAAAAGACTGGATTTGGTTAGCTAGAAAGAAGAGAGTGACAATGTAGATACAAAAAGAATGACTGAGGCACATCATTCCATGGGCTGAAAAAGCCTTTTAACTTTTCAGAATGAGAAGAATGGCTGTAACTCGAAAACAAAGCAAAAAATAAATGAGGGGAACTTGGTGACTACTTGAGAGAGGAGAAAATAGTTACTTTATAGGTAAAACAGCCACAATGCTCAATGATAACCAAAGTCTGCCATGACTGAGTCAGTCGACTTAGCAGGAACGGACACTCTGCTTGGAGGCAGTGAGGGATGTGTAGGCTTCATACCTGTAAAGCTCTCCTATGCTAACCCAGCTAAAAGCAATGCTCTGCAGGTGTTCAAGGCCAGGCTGGATGGGGCTTTGAACAACCTGATCCAGTGGGAGGTGTCCCTGCCCATAGCGGGGGGGGTGAACTGTAATGTCTTTAAGGTCACAGAATCACAGAA
Organism: Coccyzus lansbergi; assembly: GCA_033558105.1. Classification (NCBI taxonomy): domain Eukaryota; kingdom Metazoa; phylum Chordata; class Aves; order Cuculiformes; family Coccyzidae; genus Coccyzus; species Coccyzus lansbergi. Next base: position 575,330 of record JAUMJK010000048.1, read on the forward strand.
CAACCAGGTTGGAAGGGACCCATCGGATCTACTAGTCCAACCTTAATGGCCCAAACCATTCTATGATTCTACTTGGGATTTCCACCACCAGGATTCCATAGAAGGGATTACACTTGGACGATATGTAGTGTTTGATAAGAATGGTTGGACTCGATGATCCGATGGGTCTCTTCCAACCTGGTTGTTCTATGATTCTATGATATCCGAGCATCACCAAAACCCAAGCAGCAGTATGTGAAGCAGGTAGTGGCAAATGAGCAAATCCATGGCAACCTTAGAGAAATAAAAGCCTGAAGAGGAAGGAGATAACAGACCATCAAGTCATGTTTAATTAAAACAGTGAGAAAAGCACAAAAAGCACGGCCAACACCAAACCCCAGACTAATAACTTGCCTGTGTTCCTACTGGAGCACAGGTCAGCAGCAGCCAAGACCTGACAAGGTGGTATCGCACACCTTGCCTCTGCTCTCCCCAGCTCTGCAGAGGCAGCTAAAAGCCTCTTCATACAAAGACAGCCTCACATGTCTTTTATCCATCGGCAGACAGCTGTGCCTCTGCTCAGGACCGACGCTGCCACCACCACACAGGGACTCGCGGCTCAATTACCTTTTGGATTACAGCAACAGCAACAACAACAACAAAAAAACTCCACAACGTTGGGCTGGTTTTTAATCTGCCTCTTACTAGTTTCACAAGACGCTTCTTAATCCTTGTGTAAGAAGGGATAATCAAGAGTGAATCCATCTTTACTCTCCTCCTCTCCCATGATGATCCTTCTTGCCTTAGCGCTCTCAGGCTGCACCACCCGGCTTAGCCGGATTGGCCCTTGCCTGACCACTCACTGCCTCTCTAAGGCATCTTTATGCTCTCCTGTACTTATTTCCAGATGGCAGGACACAGTCACTCCCTGAAAGCCTCCAGAGGTGGGCACGTTTTGCCCTTTTAGTGGAGGTGTGACAGCTTGCTCTGCTTTCTGTCCTCAACACCCTCTGCATGGAGCCCTGTGCACCATTCATTCACCATTCACAGAGCTCCTGTAGATACCAGGACCTCTGTCAATTCCTTCAGCACTGTCATATATGAGGTAGGATGCCCTCTCCCCATGCAGCTCTTCACACTGAGTTGAATCTGCCAGTATGTCAGCTGTTAACAAGCAAAAGATCTTTCTACATCTGCACAGCCACGTCCTGCTCTTCACCACCATGAACAAGCAGCGAGTTGTCACCCTACTTCGTCCCCTCTCCCAGGACACGTAGCAATATCTTAACCAACGAGGCTGCAGCACAGATTCCTCCAAGACTTGTTGCTGGGTTTTATCCAAAGGGAAAAATCAGCTCTTTTTTCCCTCCACACTATTTCCTATACACACACAAGAGGACCCTCCCTCTTATCTGACAGCAGCTCAGCTCAAGTCTCTAGTGAGAGCAGTTCTTCCAGTCATCAAAACAAACAGATTTCCCTCGTTGTCGCCTCAGGAACTCCAGTAAAAGCGAGGCACGACTTCCCCCATAAAAGCCCAGTCCATCCTTCTCCAATACATCATTTATCCATGCATCCATCGGGTTTACTCCCTGTTTCTCAGTGGCTGCTCGCCCTAAGGGTGATTTATTGGGACAGCGGCAAATCCTCCCCCCGTCACACCCACGATGAAGTCAATGCAGTAAATGGGTGGGATCCAGAACTGAGCTCGCAAATCCAGGCCTGTCTACGCGCCTGGTTATCAAAACCTCTTCCCTCTCGAGGAAGCAGCAAGCAAGCAGCGCTAGACGAGACTGCAGAGTGAGTGATGGTGCATCAAGGATGCTGTATTCTCCTCCTGCCCTGCACCATCTGCTGCAGCCACAGCAAACGCCGTATCCGAGTTCAACCACTTCAAAATTGACTTATGGCTCAACTTCCTCGCTTGTCAACCAAAATCCGTCCTCTGGCACCGTCCGACCCTGGATTTACTGTTTCGGTTCTTTAAATTGCAGCTTCAAAAAACGAGTCCAGCGTGTTTGTGCAGAAGTACATCTAGAAAAACATTTCCCCTCTCCGCAAGGGAAATTATGACTTGTTTATGCAACACATTTCTGAAAACATTTTTCTGAACTGGAGTCATGTCTCCCAGATTGCTGTGCCGGTTGTCAAAACAGAGCTGGTTTTTCCCCGACTGCACCATATGTAAAACCACGGCCACTTTCCCTAACTTGATATCACCCACGCAAGACTTGGAGACCATGAGTGGAAAACAGAGAAATGAGATGCTGTTCTCCAGAGAGCGGCACAGCGGGAAGCATCGGATGGGGTTTATGTTTATTAGCCTGATGTGCATCTAACTTGTTCAAACACGGCTTTTGTCAAACGTCAAACAAAAATGTTAATGTGCTCCAAGGCGTGCTCTCCAAGGGAATTAATGCCGAGCTGGAACCCACGTGAAAGCCTCAGTTACAGCAATGAGGAAAGAGCAAAAAGGGGCCCCTTTTGATTTCAATTGCAAATAGATCCTCAAAGATAGAAGGGTTTATTTCCTAATAACCTGGAGCAGGAAACCGGGGCAGGGGCCAGCATTGGAAACACCAGGTTTGTGTCTGTCTGGAAGGCTCTGTCTCCCAGTGCTGCTGCGACAAGGAGAGGCGACAGCAGGCAACCTGGTGCTGTCATGTGTCCCCATCTCCTTACCTACCCCTGTATGGGGACACCCAGGCTCAGCCTCCACAGTCCAAGTAAGCAGAGGGCATCCTCGACTGGTGGTTGTTTTCCTGCAATAAGGATAATGCCCATTCATGCAATTCCAGTGTCGTTTTGCCTTAGAAACTGCTAAACCACGAAACATTAAGACAATATGGGACCACAAAAGCATCACCACAAACAGTGTCATAATGCATTGCATGTCTGAGCCAAAGCCAGAGGCTCAAAGGGAAGGACTCAGGGCTGCCATTATCATTTGTCTTAGAACATAATTAGGAAGAAATTCATCACGATGATGGTGGAGAGGCCCTGGCACAGGTTGCCCAGAGCAATGGTGGCTGCTCCATCCCTTGGGGGGGGGGGTTCAAGGTCACGTTGGAAGGGGCCTGGAGCAACCTAATCCCGTGGAAGGTGCCCCTGACCATGGTAGGAGGTTGGAACTGCATGATCTTCCAAGCCCCTTCCAACCCAAACCAATCTACAATTCTAACAGTTAAAAAAGGCAGTAAGCGACTAAAGGTTCCATTTTGAAAGCTGCTTCCTTCCCCAGCTTCCTATTTAAAAAAACACCTCCTCTCACAAAGCAGTTTGGAAAACATCAGATCTATGCAAAGAGGAGTTATTTATTCTGGAAATCCAAAACATGTGTCAGCTGAACTTCAGACTGGGTGACTATAACACACAGCCTTGTTCAGCTGCTCCTGGGAGATAAAACTTCAAGTCTGTAGGGAGGAGAAGGGAAGAAAATCCATCCCTGTGACTCCAAGACAAGACCTGCTGCCCCTCCTTGGTCCTCACCTCCTCAGGGAGTCCATCCCTCCTTACCCTGGACACATTCAGCGTTCTGGAGCAGCTACCAGAGTCGGGAAAAAGGGATTCTGCAAATGACAGGCAAGCCCATGCTAAAGACAGCTTCTTCCAAGCCTCAACGGAGTCTGAAGCACCAGATGTGTCAGTAAGGGGAGAAGGATGGAATGACTGCTGTCACTACTGAACAGATCAGCATCTGTTCAGCAAGCCGTGCTTAAAGCTCACCTTCCCATATCACCTGAGGAGTTAGAGCCGCACGTGGAATTGTAGGGACCTAACCCACAGCAGAACCAGAGTGGCCGCTGAAGCTACTAGGACATCTTATTGGAAGCAAAACAATTCAGGTTAGACACAAGCACCAATTTACTAACACTTCTCTATCTGAGGTTTATAAAGCAGAAACTTCAGCTTTGCTAGAACTGGTAATATTGCATTTTTTAAAAACATTCACTGAGGAATAAAACTGTTCTCGGTCTTGGCAAAAATCCTGCCCTCTGGCTACATTCTCATCTGTGTTTCCTGGGCGAAGCCAAGAAACTCCAGTGTGTTTTCAGAGCTCCACTGGGTTCCCATCCCCTCAGGCAAGAATGGTAAACTCCAATGACTCTACTAGGAATGGTATCTTTAGAGAAGCCCAGGTAGAGTTCTGAATCAGAAAACAAAGTTGCTACACCTAAGAGACCTGAATTTCCTTCCTTACAAACCTACTCCAATGTTTTCTGGACCCACTGGTTTACACCACACCAGAGAGCCCGAGTAGTAAAAGGAGAATTTGAAGGAAGAATCCTTGTTGCAGAAGTCCTCTTGCTGTGCCTTCCCGCTGCTGTGCCCTGAACTGCCCCATCTCTTCTCCCAAGGAAACAGTGATAAGACGAGAGGAAATGACCTCAAGTTGCACCAGGGGAGGTTTAGATGATACATTAGGAAAAATTTCTTCGCTGAAAGAGGGGTGAAGCATTGGCAGAGGCTGCCCTGGGCAGTAGTGGAGTTTCCATCCCTGGAGGGGTTAAAAAAAAATGTAGACGTGGCAGTTTGGAATGTGGTTTAGTACGCATGGTGGGGCTGGGCTGAGGGTTAGGATGGATGCTCTTAGTGGTCTTTTCCAACCTTAATGATTCTACAACACTGCATCTGAGCAAGTCACACCGGTAGCTGTCCTCTTGGTAAGACCCTGTTTGCAAACATCTAAAGAGATTGCTCTGTCTTCATATTTTGTTCTGTACCAATGCCGCAAGCACCTTTTCTTAATTACCTTTTATCAATGCCAAAACCTAACGCTTTTTCATAAACTGAGAAAAGAAAAGCCGGAGGCTCGTTATCCCATCATGGCTTTTCTTCTCTTCCACCTTTGTGCCACTTCCTATGGTAAACTCCACAATGTCCATGACTCAAATTCTGTATGAGAAACTCTTGATGTTTGGGAAAAAAACCCCAAAAGCCAGAAAAACAATGATCTCAACTATAGTTCAAAGCTAACAAGAAGGGTGTCAGCCTCTACATTAGCAACACCACCACACACGCTCTTAAAAAGGATAATTATCACAATCAGCCTTAAACTCGGAATGAACTGCAGCCATTTGGAAGCAGTACAATGGAAAATTAGAGAGCAGACAGCTACAGTCAGCGTATTTCAACAAAACCACCCAAAAAGAAGTAGCAGCACAACCTACACTAAATGCACACTTTAAGCACCTCAAAGTACAGGGAGCAGGTCTCCTCTGCAAAATGCAGCTCTGTTATAGCTCTATGCTGGCTGCAGCTCTACCTCACACACAGTTGCTCCAACCAGGCACAGAGCAAGCTTCCTCTTCAGGGTGCAGGAATGGCAACTTCTCCCTTGTTTCCATTCAGGGACTTCCCCCCCTGATTTTGCAGAACAAGATTGTGCTATAAAAATCCTATGCCCCTTGCACACCACTCTCTGTTTCACCAAGAATCATAGAATCATAGAACAACCAGGTTGGAAGGGACCCATCGGATCATCTAGTCCAACCATTCCTATCAAACACTAAACCATGTCCTTCAGGACCTCATCTCATCTACCTGTGCCTTAAACACCTCCAGGGAAGGTGAATCAACCACCTCCTTGGGTAGTCTATTCCAATGCCCAATGACCCTTCCCATGAAAAACTTCTTCCTAATCTCTAGCCTAAATCTCCCCTGGCAGAGCTTGAGGCCATTCCCTCTCATCCTGTCCCCTGGCCCTTGGGAGAAGAGCCCAGCTCCCTCCTCTCTACAACCTCCTTTCAGGTACTTGTAGAGAGTAATGAGGTCTCCTCTCAGCCTCCTCTTCTCTAGGCTAAACAACCCCAGCTCTCTCAGCCGCTCCTCATAGGGCCTGTCCTCCAGCCCCTTCACCAGCTTCCTTGCTCTTCTCTGGACTCGCTCCAGAGCCTCAACATCCTGCTTGTGGTGAGGGGCCCACAACTGAACACAGGATTCAAGGAGCAGTCTCACCAGTGCTGAGCACAGAGGGAGAATAACCTCCCTGGACCTGCTGGTCACACCATTTCTGATCCAAGCCAGGATTCCATTGGCCTTCTTGGCCACCTGGCCACACTGCTGACTCATGTTCAGTCGGCTGTCGACCAACACCCCCAGGTCCCTCTCCTCCTGGCAGTTTTCCAGCCAGGCTTCTCCCAGTCTGTAGCACTGCATAGAGTTGTTGTGCCCCAAATGCAGGACCCAGCATTTGGCCGTGTTAAATCTCATGCCATTGGACTCTGCCCAGCACTCCAGCCTGTTTAGGTCCCTTTGCAGAGCCTCCCTACTCTCCAGCAGATCGACACTTCCACACAGCTTTGAGGGGAACTCGAACTGTCTCCAGGAGAGCATTTACAAAGACAACACACGGTCAGCATATCACATCAGCCACTGGTGCAGATCAAAACAGGCTCTGGTTCCTCCTCCCCATTTAAATGGATTTATTTTTTTTCACAGGCAAAGACAGGCACACACTGCGCCTGCTGCCAAGGCTGTGGCAGCCCCATCACAGCTACACCATTCTATTTCTTTTCACACTACAGCACGCAAAAGCTCACATCCCAAGTTGCTATCAAAGCAACTCCCACAATAAACCATATTGGCTTACTAATTAAAGGGATCCATTCCGTCAGGAAGGCTGACACAAATACTGCTGCAGGGTTAAGAGCATATTTTTAGCACTCAGCCCTTCCAACATTCCTACGGCAACTGCGTGAGCCAGGCAGAGCCCGATTACTCCCAGAGCAGCATTGACAACTCTATCGAGGAAGCAGGTTTCCACATTTAGCCTGGAGAAGAGGAGGCTGAGAGGAGACCTCATTGCTCTCTACAACTACCTGAAAGGAGGGTGTGGAGAGGAGAGAGCTGGGCTCTTCTCCATAGTGACAGAGGACAGGATGAGAGGGAATGGACTCAAGCTCCACCAGGGGAGGTTTAGGCTAGACATTAGGAAAATTTTTTTCATTGAAAGGGTCATTGGGCACTGTTAGAGGCTGCCCAGGGAGGGGGTTGAGAGTCACCATCCCTGGAGGTGTTTAAGGGACAGGTGAATGAGGTGCTGAGGGACATGGTTTAGTGCTTGATAGGAATGGTTGGACTGGATGATCTGATGGGTCTTTTCCAACCTGGTGATTCTATGATTACTGCACTTGTAATGCCACAGGACATTCAAATAAACTAAACCTCAGCAGTATTTGTCTTCTCCAGCATCAAGGTTTCCATCCCCTGGAAGCAGCCAGTACCTTTTCACAATTCTCTTCACCCGTGTTGCCTCACTGGGGGTCGGGTGCAGACACTCAATGTGACAAGAAACTCAACAGCCCAACTGTGTATTCCTGATATCCTAAAAAAAGTTTCTGCCTACTCAGTTTCCAGCTGGAGATGCTGTGCTGTGACAATGAGCATGTTTGCCACAGAGCAGACATGAGATATACTAGAAATAAAAGTTATGCTAATGCCAGTTTTCTCCAGCAACAGCAGGTGTGGAAGAGCTCACCACATGTATCCCAAGAGCAATAGTTATTGTTATCATTTATAATTGAAATATTCTACCAGAATTCAACTCAAATTGTAACAGATATAGAATCATAGGATGGTTTGGGTTGGAAGGGACCTCAAAGCCCATCCAGTTCCAATCCCCTCTGCCATGGGCAGCAACAACTCCCACTGGATCAGGTTGCAGCAAGCCCCATCCAACCTGGCCTTGAACACCTCCAGGGAATGGCTTCCATGGCTTCTCCGAGTGACCTGCGCCAGGGCCTCCTTGACCTCACAGAAAAACATTTCTTCCTGTACCTTAGACCTGGTTTTATTTTAAGAAACCTGACATGGTCTTTAAAAGAGGCATTTTTAATTTCCACTGCTGATGCTTCCATTTACCCCACAGAATTGAGGGGGGGGTCACCACACTGCAGATTACACTGTAGATTGAGGACATTATTTACATGATAACAAAAGCCTGATCTCAGCAGTGAAAGGCAAAGGGAGAAAGGAAGGGGTTTGAAACTGAAGGAAAAACTCGTATTTCCAAATTAATTGTCTTCACTTTGCTCTAGGAAATTGTGTTCCCAAAGCTATGGAGTATGAAAATGTCACCTCCCTGGCGACAGTTCACTGCTGCAGGACTAACTGCAATCCAGCACACTAGGAAAGGCTGGAAGGCATTCCCACCAATAAGCATCTGGACTCCAAAGAAGCCAGGCTGCTTCATAAAGCAGTTCCCTTCCACAGGGCTAAATCTGCAACCCCAAGCTTATCTGCACTCAGTGTGCTTTTATAGCTTTCAATATTTAAATAACCAAGGAAAAGAAAAAGGCAAATTTCAAATCCAGAGCAGAAAATACACGGCAGCAACAAGTTTCCACTTGAAACTCGGTCCCAAGAGATGCCTGTAAGGTTGTTCCAACCACATTCCAGAATTCTTCCTCGAGAACTCAAGTCACCTAACCCCAAGATTAGTAAAATAGCATCAAGTTGTGCCCTTTGGAGAAGGGAGCTGGAAAAGTGAGATGCCTCCTTGCTTAGGGCTGTGTTCTGCTTAAGGCAACCTGAAGCTGGTACAGAATCACAGAACGAATCAGAGAATGATTTGGGTTGGAAGGGACCTTTAAGGTCAGCCAGTTCCCATCTCGCTGCCATGGGAAGGGACACCTACCACTGGATCAGACTGATCAAAGCCTCATCCAGCCTAGGTTTGAATACCTACAGGGATGGGGCAGCCACCACTGCTCTCAGCAACCTGGGCCAGGGTCTCCCCACCCTCACAGGAAAACATTTCTTCCCATTAACTCATCTCAATCTTCACTCTTTCATATTAAACCCTTTCCCCCTCATCCTATCCCTGCATTCCCTGATCCAGAGCCCCTTCCCAGCTTTCCTAAGAGCCCCTTTCAGTACGGGAAGCTGCTCTAAGGTCTCCCCAGAGCCTTTTTTTCTCTAGGCTGAACAACCACAACTCTCTCAGCCCACCCTTGTATGGGAAGTGTCCCAGCCCCTGCATCCCCTTCATGGCCTTCTCTGGACTTGTTCCAACAGGTCCATGGTCTTCCTGTGCTGAGGACATCAGAACTGCAGGCAGGACTCCAGGGGAGGTCTTGTGAGAGCAGAGGAGCAGAATCTCCCTCATCCTGCTGGTCCCACTGCTTTGGATGCAGCCCAGGACGTGTTTGACTTTCTGGGCTGTGAGCACATGCTGCTGGCTCACGTTGAGCTTCTTATTCACCAGCACCCCCAGGTCCTTCTCTTCAGGGCTGCTCTCAATCCATTCTCTGCCCAACCTGTAATTATGCTTGGGATTGCCCCAACCCAGGTGTAGAACCTTGCCCTCAGTGTTGTTGAATTTCAAGAGGTTCTCACAGGCCCACCTCTCAGACCTGACCGGGTCCCTGTGTATAACACAGAAGTCTCCAGATAAAGCAGATGTGCTAATTAAACACATGTGCAAAAGAGTAAAGGCACAGGCCTTTCTCTCCAGTTATTACTCCGAAATGAGATATTCCCAATAGTGAGATCTCTCCATTCCACACAATTGTAATCTCCCATGTTTATGGATGAATAAAACTTTCCCAATCCTAAATACAAGTGTGAGCCAGCCAGCTCATTTAAGAAGAGGTGGTTTGGGCGATTCACTCTATCTGACACAGGAGTCTCCAGACTATTTAAGATCAGGCAGAGGCCACGTGCATCAGCTGGCTCCAATTAACACTTCACCTTTATCACTTGAGAAAGTATTTCCTTATGGGCAGAGAACCACCCATTACTCAGGCCTCTGCTGACTCACAGAAATAGAAATCAGCCTCTAAAAGCTGCTGTTCCACCATGTTATGCAAATTCCCGCCAGCTCTGGGAGGAAAGGAGATCGAAGTTAACATTAACAATTTGAGAAGATGCATCTGGGTATAAATAGAACACCCACAATAAAACACAATCAGAATGAGCAGTGCCAGGAGCTTGTACTTAATTATGTTAAAATGCAGTTATTCTAGTTAGTAAAATCACAGAATGACTAATGCTGGAAAAAACCTCCAAGCTCATACCGTCCAACTGTCAGCTCAACACCACCGTACATACTAAACCTACAAAAACTGAAACAAACCCCACGTTTTCCGAACGCCTCGGGGATGGGGATTCCACCACTGCCCTGGGCAGCATGTTCCTGTGCTTCTCCACTCTTCCACTGAAGAAATATATCCTAATATCCAACCTGAGCCTCCCCTGACGCAACTTGAGGCCATTTCCTCTCATCCTATCACCTGTTACGTGGGAGAAGAATCCAGCACCCACCTTGCCACAACCTCCTTTCAGGTTGTTGTAGACAGTCGTACGATCTCCCCTCAGCCTCCTCCTCTCCAGGCTAAACACCCCCAGCTCCCTCAGCTGCCTCTCATAAGACTTGTGCTCTAGACACTGCACACTGCAGATACAGTAAGAATGGCAAAAGAATCTGTTTTTCAGATAATCCGCATCGTCCACCTCATTTTCCTCTTATTCAGACAGTGGGATGAATATCCCCTGACAGTTAGCTCACCTTATCTGCCTCAGTGCCAGCCTCCGGTGTGAGCGCACACCATTTATGTATCATGTGGGGCTGCCCAGCTTGCTGGGGCTGTAGTTTATCAGGAAACCTAATAGACTAAAAACATTAAATCACACTGCCCTTTCCTCTGGCAGTAGCTGTAGAAGCTTCAGAATGCCGAGAAAGGTGAAAAGGTGCACAATTTTATGCAGGATCATCTTGCTGACTTGCACTACAAAATTAAATACTGAGCACAAGCCTAATAATTCCGTAAAAGCACTGGATAGCAGATGTGGATGAACCTGAACCATTACCTCGCACACAAGTCCAAGTGCCCTCTCCATCAGGCCCTGGCATCACCACTGCCTCAGCCAGCTCACGGCTGCCCTGCAAACCCTGCCTCCCTGCTGGCCAGGTGCTTCTCTTCAAATAACGGTAATTAAACCAGTTCATCGTTACGGCTGATGGATGTGTTCAGCACACCCAGTTCTGTCCCAAATGCACGGTTCATACACCACTGTCTGCATCCCAGTTTCAAGCAAAGTGTGTGTAGATGATAAGACATGTCCGTCACCTGTAACAGTCTAAAGTGATCTTCATCACTGGTAATTATGCCAAGGATCACAGAATGGTTTGGGTTGGAAGGGACCCTAAAGCTCATCTAGTTCCACCTCCGCGCCATGGGCAGGGGACACCTCCCACTGGATCAGGGGCTCCAAGCTCTATCCAACATGGCCTTCAACACCTCCAGGGATGGGGCAGCCACGTCCCTCAATACCTCACCTACCTGTCCCTTAAACACCTCCAGGGAAGGTGAATCAACAACCTCCCTGGGCAGCCTATTCCAATGCCCAATGACCCTTTCTGTGAAAAACTTCCTCCTAACGTCTAGCCTAAATCTCCCCTGGCAGAGCTTGAGGCCATTCCCTCTTGTCCTGTCCCCTGGCACTTGGGAGAAGAGCCCAGATCCCTCCTCTCCACAACCTCCTTTCATGAAGAAGTCTGTCCAGGCAAGTCTCTATGAAGGAAAAATCTGAAATGAATGCAATGAATAAGAAATCCTCTATGGATTCTATGCTGAAAATTATGCCTCTGAATCCAACACCTACTCAACACCACATCTAACACCTCAAGAACTGAAAACCTCCCATCACTCTCTGTGTGCTTTACCACCACTCTTTAAGCTTTGACCATTTCACACAGTTTTGATCTACTGCTCAAGTAATCCCAAGCTTTACCATCTGTGTGGATAACCTGCTTTGTAAAGCCTGTTCATCCATCCTTCTCAAGTCTTTGTTATCCACTGGGCTTACACCAGCCACAAAGCTTACGTCCCTGCAACAAGATTCACCACCACCTGCTGCCTGAAGGAAGACAAGCCAAAGTTCCAATGTTCTTCTTTTCACAGACACCCCATGCACACCAGCTTGAGTTTGATCCAAAAGCTGCTGCCACGGAGGAAGGAAAAGTACCACCACTCCTAGTGCACTTGTCACATCAAAGAGACAGCACCTTCAACATTCATTCAGCCGCCTCCTCAAAGTCTAAATCATTATACAAGTCTTGCTACTCATGGAGCAAAGAGGAATACGAGTGAATATCATCACAAAATGCAATGAGAAAAAAACAAAACAATGCAAATCTGCCAGTTCTGCTGTTTATCCAACCAGATAATTATCTTCCCATGCATCCCACCTGGAGTATTGTGTCCAATTCTGGAATCCGCAACACAAGAAAGATATGGAACCGCTGGAACAGGTCCAGAGGAGGGCTACAAGATGACATGAGGGCTGGAGCACCTCTGCTACGAGGACAGGCTTACAGAGTTGGGGTTGTTCTGCCCAGCTCTTGGAAGACCTCAGAGCAGCTTCTAGTAATGAAAGGGGCTCCAGGAAACCCAGGGAGGGAGTTTTTACAGGGGCATGGAGTGATGCGACAAGAAGGAATGGCTGTAAAGTGGAGGAGGAGGAAAGATTTGGACTAGGCATTAGGAAGAAATTCTTCACCTTATGAAGTTGAAAGGCGAATGGATGCAGCTGAACAGTCTGCCTGCAGAGTCATACGCTTTATCTTTCACATCAAATAGAAAGTCATTATAAACCTTACAGATCATTTTTACCAAAAAAAAGGGAATTACGCTCTATTTCAAAAGGAACTGTCGGAAATCACATTTTAAAAATTGAAAAGCTGACAGCACCCAGTTCAAATTTGCAGAGTAAACTGGCAAAGATGAATCACATGAGGAGCAACAAGATTTTCTGTGTAAGCAAAAGATGGAGTTGTGTAGGTTTCTGATACTTTGACACAGAGGCTGAGGTTGGAAGCTGGCATCCTCGCCTGTTACACAACACAAACACACAGAAATACTTCAGGTATTTTGAAGTTACCAGGAAAGCATTTGCCAAACAGAATCATAGAATGGTCTGGGTTGGAAAGGACCTCAAAACCCATCTAGTTCCCACTCCCCTGTCATGTACAGGGACACCTCCCACTGGATCAGGCTGCTCAAAGCCCCATCCAACTTGACCTTGAACATCTCCAGGGATGGCGCAGCCACCACTGCTCTGGGGAACCTGGGCCAGGGCCTCATCACGAAGAATTTCTTCTTGATGTCTAATCTGAATCTTCCCCCTTCCAATTTAAAGCCATTGGCCCTCATTGTTCCACATCCTTGTGCCAAGTCTCTCCCCAGTGAGTCCAGAGAAGAGCAACGAAGCTGGTGAAGGGGCTGGAGAACAGGCCTTATGAGGAATGGCTGAGAGAGCTGGGGGTGTTTAGCCTGGAGAAGAGGAGGCTGAGAGGAGACCTCATTACTCTCTACAACTACCTGAAAGGAGGTTGTAGAGAAGAGGGAGCTGGTCTCTTCTCCCAAGTGACAGGGAACAGGACAAGAGGGAATGGCCTTAAGCTCCGCCAGGAGAGATTTAGCCTAGAGATTAGGAGGAGGTTTTTCACAGAAAGGGTCATTGGGCATTGGAATAGGCTGCCCAGGGAGGTGGTTGATTCACCTTCCCTGGAGGTGTTTAAGGGATGGGTAGATGAGGTGCTGAGGGACATGGTTTAGTGTTTGATAAGAATGGTTGGACTCGATGATCCGATGGATCTCTTCCAACCTGGTTGTTCTATGATATGTGCCGTAACCCTGCAGTGCAGAACCCCAAACAACCCTGCCAGCAGCGACAGGGAGATGGAGCCCCTCCACATCAAGAGATCAACACCTGAAGTTGAGCACAACTCCTCCAAACCACAGAAATCCGTCCACCTCCTCCTAAACATAAAATCAACAAAAAAACCAAAATATGATGCCATTCTTTCCAGGCTCCTTCAGCACGGGATGTTCCTCCTTGCAGCAATCCGAAGGGCAGCGAAGTTCTTGGTGATTTCCCAATTATTTCCAGCAGTGATTTATAACTTGCCCAGGGACAAAAGCTGCAAATAGCTCAAGAGTCAACTGAAAACTTGAACTCTGTTCCATTTTTCATGCATGCTGTCCTAACAGCAGGATTAGAACATGCTGAACGAATCTGTACAACCCCAGTAAGATGCCCGAGATGTCCCTCAACAGGTTGCCAGCCTCCCACAGGTTCACTAACCACAGTTCAGAATTACAATGCGGTTCTCAAACAATAACCTGTACATAAGTAATCTTTCACTTTATATGAAGTTAAGCAGTTTTCTCAGAATTTAGCTCAAAAATCTTTTAGAAATTAAATGACACACTCATTCCTGTAGATGCAGGTGACCAGAAGTTCAGACTTCAAAAGCCGTGCTGCAGTTCATAGAGTCATAGAATCACCAGGTTGGAAGAGACCCATCGGATCATCCAGTCCAACCAATCCTATCAAACACTAAACCATGTCCCTCAGCACTTCGTCTACCCGTGCCTTAAACACCTCCAGGGAAGGTGAATCAACCACCTCCCTGGGCAGCCTATTCCAATGTCCAACGACCCTTTCGGTGAAAAACTTCCTCCTTGATGCCCAGCCTAAATCTCCCCTAGCGGAGCTTGAGGCCATTCCCTCTCATCCTGTCCCTTGGGAGAAGAGCCCAACACCCTCCTCTCTACAACCTTCTTTCAGGTAATTGGAGACAGCTCTACGAGACAGCTCAAGCTGCATCTGCAGGAATTGTCCCACTTCGTGTCCTAGAGGCTCCTGAAATGTTTTCCAGCCCTCAAAAAACACCCTAAAACCAAACAAAACCAGGCAAACAAAAACCCCAAACCAAACAAAGTCTCATAACTGCCTCAAAGCTCAAGGTTTTAAGCTCAAGTCATCTGCTGAAACAAAAGACATTAAAAGGAAAACCAAGTACTACAAGACCCACAACAGCCGTGAGTCTTCAGCTCATTTTATTGGTTCTGCAATTACATTTTCCTAGGCTTGGCCTGGTAGATGTGTGTCCTACTAAGTAAACACGATGAAGAAATAATGGTGCTTGAACCAGATAGAAGTGATTTCATGAGCAGGAGTATCTGGAAACTTTCCTGCTTTCCAAGACCAAAAAGGGAGCACATAGGCATGGAGAGAAACTGTGCTGACTCCAAAACCCTGTAACAGAGCTCACTGGCCTAGGTACAGCCGTAAGATTATCAGATACACATAGAGGCTGAAATACAGATACTGCAACCTGACTTTTTTAATTTTTTGTGCATGTTTGTGTTTATATATTATAGAAGAATTCATGTATAAAGTAATATAAATGTAGTTAATTTAGATGTAACATGCCCCAGAAACGCCAAGCCACAGAATCAGGGAATTAAAAAACCCAACTCCTCCGAGACTGGCAGAAAAGGACATGAGAGCTGACAGATAAGCTACATACTAGCTAAATTCACCAGGGAAGCCCTTTGTGGGAGCTTCTCGAACTCTCATCCAACACTCACAGCCTGTTAGTCCAGGATGCGTTAGAGATAACCCCGTGAATGGCTGAAAGAACATTAAGAATTCCAGTTTTATTAACTTCGACGGGAAAATATTTTTTTCCACAGTTTTGTTGTGATTTCCGTGCAGTTTTTACTGCAAGAAACCCTTCCAGCATCCTCCCTCTAAGGACAGGCAGAGCTGCCTTCACGCTGGTACCACTGAGGAGGGACAGGGGAGGGCACAAGGAAGCAGCCAGAGGTGGTTGGGATGACCACAGTGCCACATTCCTGGGATTGTTCTGCGAGGAAGGAACTCAGATCAGGTCCAAAAAGAAAGGAACTTTTTACTTTTGAGACTGAACCGTGTAATCCTGCTGTAATTGAGTGTATGCGCTATGTAAAGCTGGTGGCATCGGGAATTCTACGTACAGCATGATGTCGTAGAACTCGCTGGGTAGCAAAGCGCTCTGCAGACGGATTGGAGGAAGAGTTAAATTCCTCTCTTTATCCTGAAGGGCACCAGTGGCAGCCTCGGGAGTGGGCTGGCAAAGGAGATGGTATGCAGACACGAAAGCAGAGCGCTGGGAATGCTGACCCGGAGTCAGAGACAGCCCTACATGCAGACGCGCTTCAGAAACTGCCAGTAAAACACTGGCAGCACAACCACACAGGCAGCCGAGCGTCCTGGACACAGACACCGACTCTGAAGAAAACTAGACCCAAACAGAGGCTGTAAAACAGGTGTAAATCTCATGGAAACATGTTCATGGACATTTTTGTGAGTCAGGAGGATGTAGCAGCTCCACTGCCTGCTACTAAACGCCACCAAGTCCTCAACCTGCTCTCATCAGCGATGGTTCCATACAAGCAGATGTTGCATCTCCTTCATCCTTTATTCCTGAATATATGGGCACCACGGCACTGACTGCAGCTGATGCCTCAACCTGGGAGCCCTAAAAATACAAACTCACTGGCTTGCATGCCCAGAACACTCAATTTCTTCTTTATTTGGGGATGGAAAGGGATTTGTTATCAGTCAATTCCTTACATACCTTGCAAGGGCAGAGGTTATGGCAAGCTGTGGCAGGAACACACTCTGAATATAAAGAAGAGGAGCCTCATCCCAACACCCCTCCTTGCAGGAAAGAGGCAAGAGGCGGTTGCTGCAGGAAACCTTAATGCACATTTCCTACGATTCCACCAAAGTAACATCCAGGAGTAACTGAGAACCAATCCCTTCTGTGTGCTTATTTCTCTAAATCCCCTGCGCAGCAGGATTCCAAGGTGAAAGCTCACCATGTCCCGACATGCATGTTGCAGGGATTTTACAGGAAAGCCTGAATGACAGTGTGTGCTTATATAAAATGCCAACATCTGTGACTTAAAGGGCATAACCTGCAGCTCAATGGAATCTCCGTTTTGTCAGGAAAAGGAACGATCACAGGAGAGAGTTAACACACTGAGCCACTTACTAGAGGAAACTGTAATTAACACAATAATTAACTCCCACTTTGTCTGGAGTCTCTTATCATAAACACAGGTGTCTGTTTCCCCTACCAAACTCATTCCAGAAAAGTCCTGCTTCCCAGATGCTCCCCTACACCACCTGGAGCCCTCAGGACTGTCAGTAACCATCGTGGTTGTTCTGCAGATGTTCCAGCTGTTGTGTGCAGCAGACAGGTGCTGGGAGATGGACCGTCACATCACCTGGGTCAGCAGAATCACCCTCCTGCCACGACAGGGATGAGTAGCCTGGGCTGGGGATGAACTTCTGTAGCAAGGGAGCAGAAGAAAAGGGCTAATGGAAAGAACTAGTAAATTTTCCAGTCTCCACGTAAAAATCATCACCAGTCCCTCATTCCTCACAGACCTTCAGATTTGATTCAGATCTTCAAAAGAACCAAGCACGGATATTTCACTGCACCCAGGAACAGTTTCAAATGCACCATGTGCAAATTGCCCACAGACAGCTCTGGTAAAGCACACCCAGCAGAAAGCTCCTCTCCCTTAACAAAGCATCTGATGCAGATCATACAAACCCTGGTGCTAATCCAGCTGCCACTGATGTGGAAGATTCTGGAAAAAATCATGAGTGGCACAGGCATCCTGCTCATCTACCCAGGAGGATCTGGGTCGGGAACATTAGCAGTCCAAGCAGCATCTATGCACATGGAGCAGCATCTGTTTGAAAAATGAGAGCTCCTGAAAGCCGCGCCTGCAGCAGAACAGGCAAACCAGAGCTGGGCTGCGATCCTCTCTGCCCTTGAAGGTAAGATGGATTGGTTCTGCTGGAAAGCTGTGGAATGAGCAGGGTGGTTTGGGTTATAAACTGCTCTCAGGCAGACAGAGAAGCAATGGAACGGAGCGACACTGCTCATCCCACAGAAACTCCACAGCCTTACAGCACCGCTCCACAACAACAACCTCAGGTTTTGAATTCAAGATTGTCTCAAAACACTTCTAAGAACAAATCCTTCTAGTGTATCAGCTCTGCTCTCAGAATGGGGGCAGCAGTTGGAGTAACCCAAGTCCGGAGATGACTGTAGTGCCCTGTGACCAGCCTCTGCTTATCGGGAAGCCTCCTCCCTGCTTCAGGCTCGGAGCAGAGTCCATTCCAAGGGCTGGAGGTCACAACTATCGCCGGGCAATTCCTCCGCATGCAGAAATCATAAGACACACCTTGATCTGCTGCTGCAGAGCTTCCACCGACCCAGGGAGCCTGACCGGAGAGGTAAAGCAGGTGGTAAGGGCCTCAGGAACACTTTGGTCTGAGCATAAAGCAAACCAACCAGGTTTCTGCACTCCCCACCCATTATGTTCACAAGACCATGAGATAAGAAGGGGCAAGAAAAGGTAAGGATTCCCACAACCAACTCTCCAGTGCAGCTAAACACGCTCCTGGTATTTCCATGCCTACAGGACATACGTCCAGTAACAATCCCGCCTGCTTACACGGCCTCGCACGCAGCCAAGGTGCCAAACACAGATCTTGCTTATCTGATCTCAGCCTACTCTTTTCACGTTCTATCACCCTCAAAACAACTTCATAACAACTTCACCCTGAGTCACCCAGGAAGCCTGGCAGATATCGGAGCTGAAAATCAGGAATTTCTTCAGAAACCTCCACGTCCCCTCCCAGAGGGCCCCATCCCCACCTCGCCCTGAACCTGATGTTCACCTGCGTTACCTCCACCTTCACCCACAGCAACATTATAATCTCAAATCCCATCATCTGTACTAAGCGATGACTTCTCAGCCAACCTAAAAATATCTGAGAACTTCTTAAGACATTGGCCACTCTCGGATATTTTTAAAGGATTAAGAGCGAACACGAAAATAAAGTTACTTGACGTGGAAAGGATTGCATTCAACAGCATTCAGCTAATGGACTCAAGCTCCGCCAGGGGAGGTTTAGGCTAAACATTAGGAAAAAAATTTTCACAGAAAGGGTCACTGGGCACTAGAACAGGCTGCCCAGGGAGGTGGTGGAGTCACCTTCCCTGGAGGAGTTTAAGGGACGGGTGGATGAGGTGCTGAGCGTCATGGTTTAGTGTTTGATAGGAATGGTTGGACTCAATGATCCAGTGGGTCTCTTCCAACCTGGTGATTCTATGAATGCCCATGCCTGGAGAGCTACCAGTGAAGAGCAAGGCTAACAGCCACCTGCCATCAACAAGAAAGCCCCAGGGGTCCAGCACTGAGAGCAAACAGCATCGTCCTTGTTGGGAGACAGCTCCTGCGGTGCAGTTTTCTTGCATGGAGCACTGAATCCTAACCACTTCACACATTTCCAAGCACTGGCTTTCTCACCAGCCCTCAGACCTATGAGATATGCAGTAGGTTGGGTTTGGGTGAGGTGGTTGTGAACAGCCGAGGCCACCTTTGACAGCCACCTCTCACACCAGCACCTGCCTACAACACCCTGAGCGTGGGCTGGAGAGGCTCTTCACTCCCACCAGCTTTTAACCGCTTCTGAAAAACGAGTTTTTCAGAAAGACTCCTTTCGTGTTATCTTCTTCCTTTGACACTGGGCAAACAACCCTGCACAGCTCCACAGGGAAATGAACACTCCTGAGTGCTGAGCTGCTGGTGTTAACTCTTGAGTGCCACCAGCCTGCCCCACAGAGTGCCGTAGAACTGAGGATCTTCATCACCAACAGGATAAAACTTAAAAGAACACATTCTTCTGCAAACAAAAATTACACTTCTTTAAAAAAAAAAACAAATTTCCATTGAGAAGTTGAACAAGCAAGGACATTTCTGGTACTAGGAAAATGGCCATCAACACACAAGGCAAACTGAAGACACTGGACCAATTCACTTTCATAATTAAACCAATAATTATTTCATGGATGTCATCTCTCTGAAGCGATCACAGCTTGGAGAAACCTGACTTGAAAACACATTTGTCTGAGTTACATCAGCAGACAAACAGGGCTGTTGGATGCCAAACTACAAATCAAATTGGGGTGAGTCCACAACACCGTAACACTGAATCACAGAACAACCAGGTTGGAAGAGACCCATCGGCTCATCGAGTCCAACCATTCCTATCAAACACTAAAGCATGTCCCTCAGCACCTCATCTACCCATGAGCTCATTTCTCACTCGAGGAAGTGACAAGAAACCACCAGCATTCTGCCTACAGCACAGAAGGACCAGGATGCGCGGAGACATCAGCCCAGTCAGCTCTCAAATGGGGGCTAGAAGAAAATCACAACAGGAGCAGAGCAGTTGTGCTTCTCTCAACAAGTGCTGTGGGGGGCAAGACAACCTGAATACACTTCTCGTCACACTTGAACTCGGAGACCAGAAGTACGCAGACAGAAGCTCTCAAGAACTTTTGATTTAGGGTTTCAAATGCCTCCTGAACTCCTTCTAAATGAAACCAGGCCTGACTTAGTCTTCAGCAAAGCTTTCCTCAGCAAGGAGCAACCTCATCCCTGAGGCAGCAGCAGACACTCAACAGCTGAGGAGCGGTTTGAGGAACACACTCTGGTCACTTGTGGCTGCAGACCGGACAGCAGATCTGCATAGCTCTTTAAAGATGTGAAATACGACAACTAAGGACGAGTAGAGCTGTATGGATAGTTCCAGGACGTCTACCTACAGAAGATGACACACGTACACCTGCTCACTGCCGACGTTTGCTTCCCACGCGTGTTATGGAGCAATGACACACACAGCGGGTTCCCTGATAATAAACCAAGTCAGACCTGTTTGAAAATCAACGCTGTGGTTTAGCTTAGCTTCACATCCACGCTAACCAAAAGGTTAAACAAAACCAGCAATCAGGGAAAGCATTCGTACAGAGATTTTCATTCTGTGTCCCCTGAAGCCACCAAAGTCTGCAGCCAGCAGCAGAAATGGGCTGCCCCTCCACAGGGGAAATCTTATGGACAAATGGAGTTGGCACCCACCTGGGCACCATCACCAGAAAACAAGATATCGAGGTTTTTAACTCATTAGTGAAAAACCCTACCTTCATCTTCAAGGAATGTAGATGAGAATGTGTGCACAAAATGATTAACTGGCTTGGAAAAGGTACTTGCATTTGTTTCTTCTCAAGATAATACCTGGGGCTTCATAGGTTTGGGGGAGGGTTGGCAACAACACCCACTACAGAAGAAGGGCGAGAAAGGGGACCAGAAGTGAACGAAGAATTAAACTTTAGGACAGGAATTGTAACAAAACACTTAAACAGAGACATAGGACAGCCGAGGAGGAGGGGCTAAAGGGCTGTACACAGCAAAGAGGATACCAGTGACAGCCAGTGCAGATCTGTCACATCAGACAGCGAGAAAGAGCAGCCTGAGCCAGGAAACCCACAACCTGCTGCAGAGGATGTGGTAAAATGGGTGACTTGAAACTCAAACCAGGTTAGAAAATAAATCAAATTTCTCTCCAAATCCTGGGCACAATGCTCTGGAACTTGTCAAGAGCAACACACAATGAATTTGAATTGCTTTAGTAATTAAAACTACAGATGAGTTCAACATTGCATCCTTCATGTGCACAAAGATTTTTTTTTTACTCCCTGCAGAACACAGAGATCGAGACAGAAAAGCTGTTGCCTAGCCAACATAAATATTTCTTTATCACCGAACTGAAACACTTCTGAATTAGGATTACGAACAGTGAGGCCAATATCCCAGTTTCGCAGGCAGTTTATCCCTGATACAAGTGCAGGAACAGCCTGGCAGAGCAGAAGATGCTTCAGGCACTATGTCATTCTGACGCTCATCCCAAAGAAGGCTTTGGTTTTCGGGAGTTACAGGCTGAGCATCATCTCTGCAGGACTGCTCCACAACAGCAACCCCAGCAGCGCTACGGGTCACTGTTTTTTCAGGGTCCAATCTATAAAAAGAAGTGCCACTTCAGGAAAGGAAGCAGCAACTCATTAATTTCACATTAAGACAGAGATGACACGTCCTGCTCTCGAGACCCAAACGACGTACACACACAGAGATGGTAGCAGCAGAACTATGGAGCGTGGGCACCTTGACAGAGCCATCATGTACCCTTACAAAAACAATTATAAATAAAACTGCACCCACTGTTTGAGACAGTTCTCCTTATGTTTGATCCATAAGCGCTGCTGGGCAGTGACTGTTTGCATGGGAGTAAGAAGGAAAAGACTGCATCAGTGTTCCTACCTCTACATAAACCACACATGTGTGTGTCTACCTGCTCAGGCCACCATGAGCAGAAAGGTATTTTTGGGACTGCAGATTCCCTGTCAAATCCACTCAGGTCACCATGAGCAGAAAGGTATTTTTGGGACCGCAGATTCCCTGTCAAACCAGCCAGACAAGCCGACTGACAAGCTCTTGCAAACAAACAGAGAGGCGGCACAAATAACTGTGAAGTGCCAGAGCTGGCAGCGCTCAGCACAGTATTTGCGCTCCCCTTCATATCCAAGTAGGAAAATATCGGCATCCAGCGCTTCCAAGAAGGAAAGGTCTGCTATGGGTTTTCATTCACAGAATGGAAGCATAGCTCCCAGGAACTCGAACCTTGCTGCGAGGAACAAGAACTCTTGGTTAACAACAGGATCCTTCCAAGAAACTTCCACATTATTCCTTAATAAGCACCCCCAAGGCTGAAATTAACTTTGCCAGCCTCAGGAGCCAAGATAGATCATCAATCCCTCTAAAAATAAAAGTCGTTTGATGTAACTAGAACTGACAGTGCTGGATTTTTACATCTAACGTAACAGTTCTCTCTAGCTATTATCAGAGAATCATCGTAGAATGGTTTGGAATGGAAGGGACCTCAAAGTCCATCCAGTTCCACCCCTGCCATGGGCAGGGGCACCTCCCACTGGATCGTGGGGCTCCAAGCCCCATCCAGTCTGACCTTGAACCCCTCCAGGGATGGGGCAGCCACGACTTCCCTGGGCAACCTGTGCCAGGGCCTCACCACCCTCACAGGACAACATTTGTTCCCAAGATCTAAATAATAATAGGCCAGTGAAAATAAAAGTTATAAAGAGGGGGTCTCAGTGATTTACAAATACTGTCTCCATATCCATTAGACAGAGCTCCCCATACCATCCAAGTGGAATAGTCACAACTGGGAAATACGGATTTGCCTCCCTCACAAACCACAAATCCTCTATCTGATACGACGGCCAGATTTTGCGGGAGTTGCCCATAAAGACCTCTCCGTAATGTCTGAACACGCTCAGAGAGTCACTCTATATTATAACTTTAGACAAGTGACCTTTACATCTCCATGTGTGCAACCTCCAAGGAAGGAAGCCAAAGCCCATGAATACAAGTTCTACCCATGGAGTTAAACGCGAGCTGAAGTGAACCCGCTCCACAGTGGGATCTTCAGGACTAACACAGAAGCCAATGCCGACGGCCAAAGCGCTTTCCCAGTCCCTAACCCATTTCTAACCCACGATAGCTGTCACTGCAGATCCACAGCACGGAGGGGCCGGGCTCTTCACCTTGCTCGCTCTCATCTCCGCACCAAAGGAAACATCAATAAACAACCCCACCATTTCAGTTATGATTCATCTGTGATTAGGAAAATACAATTGCAGGCAGCTACACTGGATGATTATTATCCTGATGGCATTTGTCGCCTGGTTTGCTGTAGGAAAACATTTGGCACTATTTTGTCAATAAAGCAGAACTATTTGTCAAACACTGTCATTATGCACCAGTCTGAAACATCAAAATCATCAAAGGCCCTATTTTAAACTTCCATCAAGACAAAGGCTTTGCGCTGGCTGCTGCTCACGAACAGAATAGATGATGGTTTTGCCAGTTCAATATACTGACATTTCTTTTTCCTCACACATGAAAAAGCCCGTTCTGTTATATTTTTTTTTTTTTTTGGCAGAAACAGCTTCTCCATGTGTTTACTGCAGTTGCCTAGGGGAAATCCCAACACTGATTATCAAAAGCAACACTATTACATTAACATAGCCCCTTAATGACTCAGTTTAACCCTCTGCAGCTCAAAGTGCAAGCGAATACGCAGGCATTTGAAAGAGGTTTGCACCCATAAATCTATTTTTAAGATAATAACCATGTCAAGGCAAACAACAGTGACGTGATTGCTGTTTAAGCTATCACCTTACATGAGCCAGCTGGTAAGGGGATCGCTGTGCTCCAGCGATTGGTATGTATCCCACTGGCCAGTGGTACCACTGCAGCCCTGCAGCAGACACTGCCTCATAGCACAGCTCGGGATTCTCCAGCCATGGGCTGAGACATCAGGGTCTGGATGCAGCTGTCTTCACAGAGAGAGCTGACACTGCCGAACACGGGCTGAGCTGCATTGAAACCATGTTCTGTCAAACAGAGCACCTGAAAGCTCTCCTCAGCTCTCAAAGAGAAGGATGGTTCAGCACCTGGTATGAGTGATTTCACTTCTAGGGCACAGAGACCACCACATCCAGTGAAGAACTAGCAACTGAACCAGCCAAGGCTGAGTCCAGAGAAGAGCCACGAAGCTGGTGAAGGGGCTGGAGAACAGGACCTATGAAGAGCGGCTGAGAGAGCTGGGGGTGTTTAGCCTGGAGAAGAGGAGGCTGAGAGGAGACCTCATTACTCTCTACAACTACCTGAAGGGAGATTGTAGAGAGGAGGGAGCTGGGCTCTTCTCCCAAGAGACAGGGGACAGGACAAGAGGGAATGACCTCAAGCTCCGCAAGGGTAGATTTAGGCTGGAGATTAGGAGGAAGTTCTTCACACAGAGGGTCATTAGGCATTGGAATAGGCTGCCCAGGGAGGTGGTTGAGTCACCTTCCCTGGAGGTGTTTAAGGCACGGGTGGATGAGATCTTGAGGGACTTGGTTTAGTGTTTGATAGGAATGGTTGGACGAGAAGATCCAATGGGTCCCTTCCAACCTGGTTGTTCTATGATTCTACGATGCTCTCCACTATCTCCAGCAACGATGAGCAACTTAAACCCTTCCTTTCAGTCTCAAAAAGAGCTCACATGCTACCCGACAACCAGACTCCACTGCTGAAAACCAAATGCTCAGACTTTAACTCCAGACTCACCAGGATTAGTAAACACTTCGAGAGCAACCTCATCCTTCTTGTCACACTAAGCACCCTCCATTTCAGGGTAATAACTAGGAGGAAAGGACCAGGAATATAATGTCTTAAATGTGTTGTTTCCTTGTGCAGATCGGGTTTTGCTCACCTGCGTGAACTTGATTGGATCAACCAAACATCACAATCTCTAGTGGGAAAGCAAGGAACAGAAAGAGCTCTGGCAGAACAAGAGGTGTGTGAACGCAATTTACAGCGTTCACTTCGTGAGGTAACAGAGATGAATGCCTGCACAGCACTTAGAGAAGCACTCAGGGACCTGCCCCAAAGAAGTCACCCGCTACTGCCATTAGTTAATACAGAGCAACATCAAAATCCTACAGTTCTTTTCAATTTTAACACAAAAACAAAGGCCATGACTGCTGGCATCTGGCATTCCCTTCAATACCGCGCACACATTAATCCATCTCATTCCCTAATTCAGCCAGTGACCTTAATACTAGTTCAATTCTTAATCATCTGGCTGTACGAGTGCAGCTGGCATTCATTTTGCTTGACACAAGACCTGCCCAATCAATAAAAATAAAAGACACTCTTAAGACAATGCTTGACAATGCTTAACCTCACCTGCAATCTATTTATCTGCTAGATGTCATTTTCACAGCAAACTCCAGAGAACACTCGCTCCCAATAACTGAAACAGCCAGAAGAGACCTCGGAGTCTTTCAGTCCATCAAAGAAAGGGACTCACCAGTGTTGAAAAGGAATATAGTTGCACCAGCACATCACCAAAACCTTTGAGATGCACAGAACTAACGAGAGTTATCTTAAGTGAAGCTTTGCAAGAGAAGACTCAAGGCCTCCACAACAGATATCGCTTGCCAGCTTCCCTCTGCTTCCCGTGGCCATAAACCACAGAGAATTTGAGATAAGCGCTTAATACAAACTGTTGATGAAAACCTCAAAAGAGCAGTTTATCCTATTATAATGATATGCCTCTTGATAATTGTATACAATTTCGATTCACAAATCTGCGTAACACGTCCTAAAAAGGAGTTGTCCAAACAAAGTTACCCAAATCAAAAACACCAAGTAAGAAGCACTGGGAAAGCACTGCTTTTCAAAGCTCTGCTGCCCCAGAGCCATCCTCCTCCTCTTCTTCCTCCAGAGCAGCAAAAGCTCTTTTTGTTCTGAAAGAGCCATGAAGACTTCAAGAGAAAAAAAAAAAGTTTAGATGAGGTACACAGCTTCCCTTGCCAAGTTCTCCTAGATGGTTTTAAGGCAAAACCGGTTTCTCTTGCTTCTCTGACCTGAGGTTTATGGAAGTTTCCATTTTTCTGTTTCCTTTGGGAGTAGTGGTGGTGAACATCACGTATAAGAACTTTCCTTGCTTCAAATAAATGAAATTAGAAGTTGAATACCATTCCGTGATTCAACAAATTCCACGGACGACATAAGACTTGAAATCAAGCACAAGTGAACTTCAAAACTAATAATTTGATGTTTAGCTGGAAAAATACTCCAATATTAGGACAAGACAGTCAACTGTATAACTATTATTTCAAAATGGATAAACACACCGTGTTTTCAGTGCAAAGGTAGCCACGAAGAAGGCAGCTTCCCACCATCCCATCCGCAGTCTAGGTGGTTTCACATTAACACGTTGCAATCCCCGCACAACAGCAGAACTCACAACAAAATCCAGCAGAGAGGCACCATCCCAGCTGACGAACCAGCCACTTCACCTTCCTCACCCTTGCAAGCAGCTTTTCTCCTTTTGTAGAACAGGAACTTGACCGACACCGATTTGACCTGGCACTGCAGCTCACCTTCAGTTGCTAAGACAGCAGCTCCGGGAACTGGGGCTTAAAGGGCACTTGAGGCCAACAACACCACAGCAAAGGGGGTTTGTGAGGAGAAAAGGAAAATGCTTGGTGTTCTGAGACAGTTAACTGACAGTACGGAGCCCAATTTCCCCAAAAATCAACCTCCACACCATAAATCCAACTCAGTAACCATCAAAAATACGTAGATTTAAATCATCTTTACTCCTCTGCCTTAAAAATTTTGTCTTTTTAGAAGTATATTAGATAATATGGCGGTTAGGAATAGATAGTCACAAAACACCAAGATGGTTTCAAGCTGAAAATGGTTTAAAACATCATCTCACTCTACAGACCTTGAGAGACCTTGCAGAGTAGGTACGAAGTAACTAGCACAGAGCACCAAAACCACCAATGTCACAAGGGAAGCAAGTTTCAAGCTACAGAAGTTCTTTTTGCAACTGGGGATACTGGAAAAAAAAATCCCAGACATTAAAATCAAGATTTTCAACTCGTGTGTCCATCATTACCCTAAAACATAGGCAGAGGATTGTCAAGAGCATATTGACTTCACACCCATTTCACGTCGACTAAAAGAAACCAAAGACAAGTCTTGGCTCAATAGCAGCTCATTGTAATCTTAAAATACTGAAGTACGTCTGGCATGCTAATTATAATATCTCGTTAAGCTTTCTTTCTAAAAAATAACAGGAGAAATTAAAGGAAAATTCATTTAAACATAGTTTTCTGGAAGATACCAATAAGCAAGAGCTGACAGTACATACGCACACGTCTGATGGGAAAAAGCCTTCACGGCATTTTTCCGGAGAAAAGGAGAAAGCGGTGAAGCACAGCAAACCTGTCATCCCGCAACACCGCTACCAACCTGTAACCACAGCACCAGCCCCAGGACATATTTCTCCTGCAAAACAAGACTGAGAAGCTAAATTTCACCAAATAAATTTGATACAAGTACGTACAGGAGCAACCTCTCCGGAACATCTTAACTCTGCCTTATCAGCGGTTACTGATTAACTAAAATCTTCAACGTGTCCTGACCCTCGGAGGACTGTGCTCCGCAGATATAACTGCTGCTAGAACAGAGTAACAGTCGAAGCGCATTGGCAAAGGACAGGAATAAACAGTCGCATGAAGCAACTCTGTTGTGGTTACCTCAAACTTTAACCGAGGTCAGACCACAATTTCCGTCAAGACTATTATGAGCACACAGGAATGCTTCTACATCAATGAAATATTATAATCCTCGGTTACTAGGTCTAAATATTTGGCTTTACTCCTTCTACCCCAAACTCTGGGCATAATCTACTCGCAGCAGGACTGCTGGATCTGTAGCAGGCTGGGAACACTGCAAAGCATCTCCTGCTACCGCTTCCCCACAACAAACCACCCCTGCTCCGACCTGACATCCTCTGCTGTACCTGTGCTCGACAGTAAGACTCATCCTCCTAACTGAGAAAGGTATTTTTAGCACAGCAGCAACTCACAGATTATTTGCTTGCTTTGATCAGCACTTGGTGCTCAAAGGTACTGTAATTACTAGTTAAATGTTTCATCACAGAAACCTATTAAGATTTTAAAGGCAGAGGTAGAAGGAAAGCAGGCCGCCTTATGGTGGAGCCCCACAACCAGCCTGTCTGGTTTAACATGTCCAAACGATACCCTGAGCCTTTTGGATCCTGACAGAAAGCAGACAGGCAGCTCTTGACTTCCATCCCACAGCAAGGTGAATTCTCAAGCTTTTCTCAGGTCCTTTGGATTTATGAAGCCCACAATTCCCAGTCTGATTTCCATCTAGCATTAGCAACACTGTGGCTAGGTAAAGATCCCAATAATTCAAAAGAATAGTACAGAATCATAGAATCACCAGGTTGGAAGAGACCCATCGGATCATCGAGTCCAACCGTTCCTATCGAACACTAAACCATGTCCCTCAGCATCTCATCCACCCGTGCCTTAAACACCTCTAGGGAAGGTGAATCAACCACCTCCCTGAGCAGCCTGTTCCAATGCCCAATGACCCTTTCCGTGAAAAACTTCCTCCTAATCTCTAGCCTAAATCTCCCCTGGCGGAGCTTGAGGTCATTCCCTCTTGTCCTGTCCCCTGTCCCTTGGGAGAAGAGGCCAGCTCCTTCCTCTCCACTACAACTACCTATGAAGACAGTTGCGTGCACTTGAACAAACCCAATGAAGCTGTAAGGTTTTGAGCTTCTGAGTTTGTGCTACAGTAAAAACAACATCAAACTGAGATCAAGTTATGCCACAGAAGAGGTTTAGAATTTTTAATACGCGTGCATCAGCATTCACTGGCTCCTCTGAAGCATGCAGGCACGCTCCTGGACACTATAACCCAGCTTCTGGATTACAGAAGCCTTCTGAGAAGGGTAAAGTTGCAGCACTGGGCCACCCAGTGACCTACATCCAGCAGCATGGGAGCTGAGTTCCCACTCCATAATTAAACGAGCTACACTTGCCTGGCTCGGCTGCCCTCGCATGCATGAGCGATCAACCCAGAAAGAGAGTTTTTTTGGTTCAAGAGGCACACAGCCCAACCGGTTCCCATTGCCACTGCCAGGAAAAAGAGGAGAGCATCATCCAACACCTACAAACCAGTGGCACACACTCCTACAGCCACTGTCCTAAAACATGCCATTGGCCAACCAGGAGAGAAGGAGGACTTTATCTTTTTTTGAGCACACAGCCCAACCTGCTCCCACCAGAGCTGCCAGGAAAAAGAAAGCATCATCCAACACCTACAAAACAGTAGCACACACTTCTACACAGAACCCCATGGAGCTACACTCGCCCAGCTCAGCAAAGGAACCAGGAAAAACAGAAAAGCACCATCCAACACCTACAAACCTGTATCACACACTCCTGCAACCAGCAAGCAACACTTGCCTGGCTCAGCTATCCTGGAAGGTGTGTGCCACCAGCCAACCTGGAAAGATATGGGTTTTTTTGGTTCAGGAGGCACACAGCCCGACCTGCACCCATCAAAGGTACCGGAAAAGAGAGAAAACAACCCACAAACTGGTATCACACACTCTTACAGCCACTGAGCTACGCTTACCTAGCTCAGCTGTCCTGGAATCAGCAAACTCTTGGTTCTTTGGTTCAGGAGGCACACAGCCTGACCTGCCCCCATCAAAGCTACCAGGAAAGACAGAAAAGCACCATCCAGCACCTACAAACCTGTATCACACTCTCCAGCAACCATCAAGCAACACTTGCCTGGCTCAGCTATCCTAGAATGCACGTGCCATCAGCCAGCCTGGAAAGAGAGGGATTTTTTTTGGTTCAGGAAGCACCCAACCTGACCTGCACCCATCAAAGGTACTGGAGAAAAGAGAAGAACATCCACAAACTAGTATCACACACTCTTACAGCCATTGAGCTACACGTGCCCAGCTCAGTTGTCCTGGAATCAGCAAACTCTGAAAGAAAAGGGGTTCTTTGGTTCAGGAGGCACACAGCCTAACCTGCACCCATCAAAGCTACCAGGAAAGACAGAAAAGCACCATCCAGCACCTACAAACCTGTATCACACTCTCCAGCAACCAGCAAGCAACACTTGCCTGGCTCAGCTATCCTAGAAGGTTTGTGCCATCAGCCAGCCTGGAAAGAGAGGGTTTTTTTGGTTCAGGAAGGACCCAACCTGACCTGCACCCATCAAAGGCACTAGAGGAAAAAGGAAAACACCCACAAACTGGTATCACACACTCTTACACCCACTAAGCTACACTTGCCCGGCTCAGCTATCCTGGAATCAGCAAATTCTGAAACAAAAGGGGTTCTCCGGTTCAGAAGGCACACAGCCTGACCCGCCCCCATCAAAGCTACCAGGAAAGACAAAAAGGCACCATCCAACACCTACAAACCTGTATCACACACTCCTGCAACCATCAAGCAATGCTTGCCTGGTTCAACTATACTAGAATGCGTGTGCCATCAGCCAGCCTGGAAAGAGAGGGATTTTTTTTGGTTCAGGAAGCACCCAACCTGACCTGCACCCATCAAAGGCACTAGAGAAAACACAAAACCACCCACAAACTGGTATCACACACTCTTATAGCCACTGAGCTACACTTGCCCAGCTCAGCTGTCCTGGAATCAGCAAACTCTGAAACAAACGGGGTTCTTTGGTTCAGGAGGCACACAGCCTGACCTGCACCCATCAAAGGTACTAGAGAAAAGAGGAAAACACCCACAAACTGGTATCATGCACTCTTACAGCCGCTAAGCTACGTTTCCCTGGCTCAGCTGTCCTAGAACGTGCAGTCAGCCAACGCAGAGAGAGTATTCATAGAATCATAGAACAACCAGGTTGGAAGAGACCCATTGGATCATCAAGTCCAACCATTCCTACACAACTGGACCTAACCCCATCAGAACAGCCAGGAAAGCTGTTGGTTGAAGCTGGTGAAGGGGCTGGAGAACAGGCTCTATGAGGAATGGCTGAGAGAGCTGGGAGCGTGTATCCTGGAGAAGAGGAGGCTGAGAGGAGACCTCATTACTCTCTACAATTACCTGAAAGGAGGTTGTGGAGAGGAGGGAGCTGGGCTCTTCTCCCAAGTGACAGGACAAGAGGGAATGGCCTCAAGCTCTGCCAGGGGAGAATTAGGCTGGAGATTAGGAGGAAGTTTTTCACACAGAGGGTCATTGGGCATTGGAATAGGCTGCCCAGGCAGGTGGTTGATTCCCCTTCCCTGGAGGGGTTTAAGGCACAGGTAGATGAGGTGCTGAGGGACTTGGTTTATGTTTGATAGGAATGGTTGGACTAGAAGATCTGATGGGTCCCTTCCAACCTGGTTGTTCTATGATTCTATGAGGGAGAAGCGCACCATCCAACACCCACTAACCTGCCCAACACCCTCTAACACCTGCCTCACCTACACGTCCTTTCCCAGCCAGCGCGGCCGCTCGACCCCACCGCCCCCGGGGACGAGCACCTTTGTGGGGGGACCCGTTGATGCTCTCGGAGCTGGACTGCGTGTCGGTGGCGGCTCTCCTCAGGCTGCTGAAGTAAGCCCTGGACCTGGAGAAGCTGCCGCGGGGGGAGCGGCCGTGGGGGCTGCCGAAGAGCGCGGCGGGGCCGTCCTTGCGAGCGAAGATGCCGCTGAAGAAGCGCAGGAGCCGGTGCTCGTGGCTGCCGGCGGCGCCGGACGAGGGTCCCTCTCGGCCCAGGCGCTCCGAGAGCCGCTGCAGGTCGCTGTTATCCAGGGTGCGGTTCTTGCTCTTGCTGCGCTCCCAGCGCTCCAGCCGGGACAGGGGGTCCCCCAGCACCTCGCCCACGTCCAGCGTGTTGCGCTTCTCGGGGGGTCGCTCGGGTGGGGGCGGCGGCGGCGGAGGGGGGGGGGGCGACGGCTGGGGCGGAGGGGCGAGGGGTAGGCAGCCCGAGCTGCTGTGCCGCCGCACCCGCGACCGGCAGCCCTCCCCGCGGTGCCTGAAGCTGAAGCTGCGCCGCAGCGGCTCCCCGGGGCTCCGGCCACAGCGCCCGGGATGCTCCCCCGAGCTCCCACCCGCCTGCAGCTCCGAGCTCTGCCCCAGCTCCTCTCGCTGCTGCTGCTGCCATCCCCAGCTGTGGTCTCCTCGCTGCGAAGCCGAGCTCAGCCCCGGCTCCCCTGGCTGCAGCCCCACGTTCCCTCGCTGCAAAGCCGAGCTCAGCCCCAGCTCCGACTCCCCTCGCCGCAAAGCCGAGCTCAGCCCCAGCTCCGACTCCCTTCGCTGCAGCCCCGAGCTCAGCCCCAGCTCCTCCCTCTGTACCCCCGAGCTCAGCCCCGGCTCCCCTGGCTGCGGCCCCGAGCTGAACCCCGGCTCCCGCGGCTGCAGTGCCGAGCTCAGCCCCGGTTCCTGGGGCTGCAGGCCCGATTCCCCCTGGGGCTGCCGCCGGTCCCCGTGCTCGGGGCGCCCCCCGCGGGCTCGGCGGCCGTCGGGGGTCCCCGCGTTGCGCGGCACCTTGAGGCGGCCGAGCTCGAGCTGCCCGGTGCTGAGCGCCCTGCAGCTGCGGAGGCCGCCGGGGCCGGGGACGCGCTCCCGCTCCTCGTCTCCTTCCTCCTCCTCCTCCTCCTCCTCGTCCTCCTCCTCGAGCAGCAGGAGCCCCGCGCGGGTGAGGCTGGCGGAGCCCGGTCCCCGGCCGCCCCGGCGCGGCCCCAGCAGCTCCTTCTTCACCATGGTGACCGAGATGCGGTAGACGGTTTTCCTCGGGGGAGCGCCGCGCTGCATCCCGCCGGCGGCGGCGGCCGGGGAGGAGGAGGCGGGGGGCTCGCCGCTATCCAGGAGGTACATGGCCGCTCCCCGGCCTCGGCGGCACAATTCCCGGTCACATCCAGGCGCGCGTCCTCGCGGGGATCAAGGCAGCGGGGAAGCGGCGGCTTCCAATTTCATTGTTTACGGCGACGCGGCACGTTTGCTGGAGCTCGCGTCCTTCTCTTCCCACCCCCCGCTCCCTCCCTCCCTCCCTCCTCCTCCTCCTCCTCCCGCTCTCCCGGTAAATCCGCTCACTCGCGGGCGGCGGCCGCGATGCGCAGCGCGGGGCGGGAGCGGCGCGGCCGGCGGCGGGGAAGACCCGGCATGGAGCCGCGCGGAACGGAGCGGGGACAGGGGAGGCGGCGGAGCTGGCGCTGCGGAGACACAGCCTCAGCCAGCCTCTCTCTCCGTCTGTCCAGCCCATCCATCCATCTGTCCGTCCATCCGTCTGTCCAGCCCGTCCGTCCATCCATCCATCCATCCTGCCCGTCCCTCTGTCTGTCCATCCTGCCTGTCCATCCATCCATCCGTCTGTCCAGCCCGTCCCTCTGTCTGCCCATCCATCCCTCCGACCATCTATCAGTCTGTCCCCCTCGTCTCGCCCAGTCTATCCGTCGGTCTGTCTCACTCGTCTCGCCTACCTGTCCGTCTGTCCCACTCATCTCATCTCGCCGACCTGTCCGTCTGTCCCACTCATCTCATCTCGCCGACCTGTCCGTCTGTCCCGCTTGTCTCACTCCATCTACACGTCCGTCTGTCCCGCTTGTCTCATTCCGTCTACCTGTCCATCTGTCCCACTCATCTACTTGTCCATCGGTCCTGTTTGTCTCATTCCATCTACCTGTCCGTCTGTCCCACTCGTCTCATCCCATCTACCTGTCCGTCTGTCCCGCTCATCTCATCGCTCCTACCTGTCCGTCTTGCTCATCTCATCTACCTGTCCATCTGTCCTGCTTGTCTCATTCTGTCTACCTGTCCATCTGTCCCGCTCATCTCATCTACCTGTCCATCTGTCCCGCTTGTCTCATTCTCAGCTGTTCCTCATAAGGCCTGTTCTCCAGCCCCTTCACTAGCTTCCTTGCTCTTCTCTGGACTCACTCCAGAGCCTCAACATCCTCCTTGCAGCGAGAGGCCCAGAACCAAACACAGTAGTCAAGGCATGGAATTCGAGGAATGGCAACAGGAGGATGATCTGCAGCTTGAGCTTCTGGCAAGCAGACTCCTCCAAAGGCAGACAGAGTAGTCACCAGTCCAGAGGCCACCAGTTCCACATCCCGACATCCCTTCCTTGCCATGATAGGAAAAATCATGCCAGCCCTAAGGAATGTGACATGGTGTGGTTGCCCTGTCTGGTTACCCAAATTACTTGAATACCAGGGTAGGAGGGATCTCGGGGATCATCTACTCCAACATTTTAAGGGGATTGATAGTTTAAATGAGATGGCCCAGCACTCTGCCAAGCAGAGCCTTAAACACGTCCAGTGCAGAGAAATCCATCACTTCCCTGGGGAGATTGTTCCAATGCTTAACTGAAAAAGTTTCTGGAATCCAACCAAGATCTCCCCCAGAACAACTTCTACCCATTGCCCCATGTCTTTTCCACATGACTCCTTGTAAAAGGAGGGGCTCCGTCCTCTTGGTAGACCCACACTACCAACTAGTACCTGGTAGTAAGATCTCCCCTAAGCCTTCTCCTGTCAAGGCTGAACAAACCCAATTCTCTCAGCCTCACTTGATTTGGAAGGTTTCCTAGTCCTATGATCTTCTCTGGGCTCTCTCCAGTCTGTCTGCATCTTTTTTCTATATTGGGAACCAAAATTGGACACAGTATTCGAGGTACTGAGAGCCACAGCATCATCCACAGAATGAGAGATTTAATCTCGGAGCTCCAAAATAACCAGAGAGGCTCTGCACAACACCTGAACTCAGAGGATGTTGCTCGCAGCCCACGTGCAGCATCACTTCGCTGCGCCCACCCCAGCCACGCTGAGGTCCCAGCTGCCATAGCCTGCACAGCGCATTCCCTCCTGCCTGGCTACTCCTCCAGTTACACAATTAGCACAGATCCGGTCCCACCACAGGAGAAATCCCTCAGGCCCTGGGACGAGAGCAGCCAAAAGCCACAGCAGCCAACCCAAACAACTCACTTGGCTCAAAGCCTACGCCCCGTGTCCTGAAGGGCCCTCAGCAGCAGCTCCCGGTTACCTTCGATCCCATATGGGCAGCTGAAAGCAGGACACACACGCACCATAAATGCGGCTTAACCAACCAAACAAGTCCATACCCCCACTGACGTCATGCCAAGACTCAAAAATGGCAAACTGCAGTGCTGCCCTCTGCCAAGTGCATTAAATGCCTCCAAAACACTGTCCTTGACAAAGCCTTGTCACCCCTCCAAGATACCCACACTGAGAAGCAGCACTATTTGAACCCCCCTCGCAACGCAGCCATTCGAGGGTCCTACTTGTCCCTTCTCATTGCACTGCTGAGGTCAAGTCTATCTACACCACTTCACAGATCTTTAGCAAAAACAAACCCCAGCGCATCCCTGGATGCAACGAAGAACCATTTGAATATGTGGAACAGAACGTTTTGACTTTTCACACCAGACACTGGCTCACCCCACAACATCGCCAGCAAAACCCAAACTTGACTACTCAAAGTGCATCAACATGTTACACACAAGAGAGACTCTCTGCTCTCAGTCTCACAATTCTCAGCAAACACCATTCACTTCATGTAATCCACGTGGTGAATCACAGGTAACATGGGTGTCTCAAACCTTTAAAATGCTTCCATCTCCGCAAGGATTTCTGCCTTGCAGAGCCTGTTTGCTTCACAACTGCAGTGTTGCAGCACCTGCAGGGAGACACCAGGCACTACTGAAGCAAAACACTGATTAAATACTCCAGATTAAAAAGAAAAGATGAGACAAGAACTCAAATGATCAGGCGATGTGCAAAGGAGCCCCGCGAATACAGCTTCCATTGCTTCCCAAACCAGAGGTTATCCTATAGTTGAGTCTCCTGTTATTGCTGACTGGGTGATGAGCACCCAGCACTAATTCCAAACACCAACAGCCATGGAGATGACCACAGTGGCAGAAGAAGCCTAATTACTCTCCACGTAGTACAGACCAAGTTCACGGTAAGCAACTGATGTTACTGGTACTGACTTGAAAAGAACTCTTAAATCACTAAATTGGATGGAAAGCAGCTTTGCATTCTCTCTTTTCCCAAAGAACTCTTTGCAAAAAAGGCTCCTAAACCATTCTTTAATTCCTTATTCTTAACTCCTCGCAAGAATTTCACATTCTACCAGCAGATCCAACACAATCACCATTCAAACATCAAAGCCCAGACAAGGAGAAACTTGTCGCACATGCATCCGAGCACTAGAATTTCAATCCCGAGACAGCCTTGACAGGTCAGTCTGTTTTGCTGCAAGTTTTAGGGGTGGCACCACCTTTGTGACGCTGATTATTTACGTGCCAATGGTTTGCTTTTCATCAGACTAGTTCTAGTCATTCCCATCTTCCCCACTCCCATCATCACTTGTTTAAGAGCAGCAAACCTAAATGTTTCGGGTTTGCATGGTGCAGGTTCAGCGTGAGACACATTATCACTCCGAGTGGTTCTTTCTTTAGCAAA
Organism: Coccyzus lansbergi; assembly: GCA_033558105.1. Lineage (NCBI taxonomy): Eukaryota > Metazoa > Chordata > Aves > Cuculiformes > Coccyzidae > Coccyzus > Coccyzus lansbergi. Next base: position 611,930 of record JAUMJK010000048.1, read on the forward strand.
TTGATTGTGGAAGACAAAATTAGGTCACCTGAACAATTCCTGCAATATTTCAGACCTGATTTCACTTTCCTCTTGTGGAGATGGTGTGCTCCATCCGCTGTTTGTCATTACACATCAGTGTTCAACGGGGAAACAAGAGGCGGCATCTGGACGAGAACAACGTTGCGCTGGAGGGTACCAGCCACACCGAGCTCAGCCCCAGGTCCCTCTCGAGCCACAGGGTTCGCATTAAGCCACTGATCTGTGCTCTTCTGTCACTCTGCGCTTGTCCATTAAACCAGGCCTGAATTCACTGTACGCAATTCTTTGCTGCGCTGAAGAACAGACACCTCGCAACAATGAGCCACCACCGAGAAGTCAGCATTTGCTATCAACAATGATCTTGCTGTCAGCACAATGAAATCACATTCCTGTCCTGAAAACACGGGATGCTGAGCAGGGAAGGGAAAAAACAGTGACAGGACGTGCAGTAAAAGTACAATTCAATCATCTGTCTTTCTCTCACCAAAGCGTTTGCACATCTGTATTTAAGAGAAATTTCAGGTTGCTACAAGCCCAGTCAAAGCCCCCAAGACTTAAAAATAATGGTTCCTCATGGATTCTTCCAACTTTAACAGGCTGTACTGGCAAAAGGGGTGTGATGCACCTACTGACACGGCTATTACCATTATTGAGTATATTATTATATTATTGAGTCCAATGGGATGAGGTTTAACAAGGTCAAATGCCAGGTCCTGCACTTGGGGCACAACAACCCTGTGCAGCTACAGACCAGGAGAAGTCTGGCGGGAAAGCTGCCTGGAGGAGAAGGACCTGGGGGTGTTGGTTGACAGCCGACTGAACATGAGCCAGCAGTGGCCCAGGTGGCCAAGAAGGCCAATGGCATCTTAGCTTGGATTAGAAAGTGCGTGACTAGCAGGTCCAGGGAGGTTATTCTCCCTCTGTACTCAGCACTGGTGAGACCGCTCCTTGAATCCTGTGTTCAGTTCTGGGCCGCTCACCACAAGAAGGATGTTGAGGCTCTGGAGTGAGTCCAGAGAACAGCAACAAAGCTGGTGAAGGGGCTGGAGAACAGGCCTTCTGAGGAATGGCTGAGGAAGCTGGGGGTGTTTATCCTGGTGAAGAGGAGGCTGAGGGGAGACCTCATTGCTCTCTACAACTACCTGAAAGGAGGTTGTAGAAAGGAGGGAGCTGGGCTCTTCTCCCAAGTGACAGGGGACAGGACAAGAGGGAATGGCCTCAAGCTCTGCCAGGGGAGGTTCAGGCTAGACATTAGGAAAAAAATTTTCACAGAAAGGGTGATTGGGCACTGGAACAGGCTGCCCAGGGAGGTGGTTGAGTCACCTTCCCTGGAGGCGTTTAAGGTGCGGGTGGACGAGGTGCTGAGGGACATGGTTTAGTGTTTGATAGGAATGGTTGGACTCGATGATCCAGTGGATCTCTTCCAACCTGGTGATTCTGTGATTACATCATGTGGGATAATACAGTCTACAATATTTTTAATTCCTAAGTGCAGATTTCATATTTCATTTCACATAGATCACACCTATTCATGCCCTTCAAAGCCTACGAGGTTCATTCTTTGTGAGAAGGCATTATTGTATCATAAGAAAAATAGCAAAATATCTTCAACTCATACCCTTTCATTAAAGATGACTGAAGGGAAAAATAAGAGTTAAATCAATTACAATTTTTTTTACCAAGATACAACCCAAAGAGATATTTTTTAAACAGTATCTTATCTGACAGCCCCAAGCAAATTCCAAACTGCACATAATTTCTGATGCCCAAATGTGGCAGATTTCATCACTGCAATTTACTTAAAAGAACAGAATGAAAAACATTTTTTTAAAGGGAAGAGCACAAAGAGTCTCCAGTTTTTTCCGCAAGACTAAGATCAACTTCCTGATATCTTTCCTCAAGCTGCTGCAGCCATTAAAATGAATATATTTTGCCTAACCATCTGCTTCTCTTCAGCTTAAAACCAAAACACAACACCTGACTGAAGCTGAATTTCTACGGAATAAAGCAAGACAGTCCTAAATTCTCTTCATTTAACAGAGAGACATCCAGGGAATTCAGTCTACAAGATACATCATCCCATTTTAATACACGTGAGCCAGCAGTGTGCCCAGGTGGCCAAGAAGGCCAGCGGTATCCTAGCCTGTATTGATAGGAATGGTTGGACTCGATGATCCGGTGGGTCTTTACCAACCTGGTGATTCCGTGATTTTATGAAAACAGTGTGGGCTGTAGGACCAGGGAACCGATTCTGCCCCTGGATTTAGCACTGGTGAGGCTGCACCTTGAATATTGTGTTCAGTTCTGGGCCCATCACTACAAGCACATTGAGAGGCTAGAGCGTGTCCAGAGAAGTGCAACAAAGCTGGTGAAGGGGCTGGAGGACAAGGATTACTGGGAGCAGCTGAGGGAATTGGGGCTGTTCAGCCAAGGGAAAGGAGGCTGACGGGAGACCTCTCTACAACTACCTGAAACGAGGTTGTAGTGAGGTGGGTGTTGGTCTCTTCTCACAGGTAGCAGGTGATAGGATGAGAGGAAATGGTCTTAAGTTGCAGCAGGGGAGGTTTAGATTGGGTATTAAGAAAAAATTCTTTACTGCAAGAGTGGCAAAGCACTGGAACAGGCTGCCCAGGGCAGTGGTGGATTCACCATCTCTGGAGATGATTTAAAAAAAAAAAAAAAAAAGGTAGACATGGTGCTTAGTGACACGGGTTTGCAGGCACAGTGGTGTGTTGATGATTGGACTGGATGAGCTTAGAGGTCTTTTTCAACCTCAATGACTATAGGACTTCACCTGCTAATATGAATCATCAGGACAGAGGCAGCAGCACCATAGATCATCTCCTGAAGCACTGGCAGAGCTGCTCCAACTTGTCCCTGCCCCTACAGTTCTAATATGGGGTTACCTGCAGTTTCACCTGCTCCGCCAGGAAGGAACAGGAGTCACAAAGCCCTGTCATCAACTTGCCAGATGATCCCAAATCTTGGCTTCCACCTTAACCCAAGCTGCCAACAGCTGTCATCTATCTGTCAGGACAACTTTAGAAAAGTGAATTCTGCAACTTCAATTTCCTTCCAAGTAGACTGCTGACTTAATCTACAAGATACTTGCTTGTGATCCTTTTTGTCTCCTCAGACAGAGCACCTCAGACACTGGAAAGCAGCAGGAAGGCTCTCTGAGAGGTGTTCAGAGAAGGATCAGCTGCCCTGCTGAGGAGACTGGTCCTGTCATCTGGCTGCTCATCACCTCCTGTAGGTAAAGCTTCCGAGACTAACAGAGAAAATAACTCACCTCTCCACACACATAGCATTCCCTCAAGGGTTGTCAGGAATAATCCAAGGCCTGCAAGAGGCCTGACAAACTCTTGTAGTGCCATGGATCCAAAGGTCTACATTTTTATGGGGGTGCACTACTCTAAAAGCATGAACTTTAGACCATGGATATAAGAAAGAGGGTTACACTCTGAGCCCCATCACTGACACGGCCATCCAGTGCCTGAGCCGGCGGTTGTGGTTTTGACCAGCGACAAACACATTAACACTGTGACTTTTTCTGCAAAATGAAGCCTCAAAACGGGCAGCACGTATTGGACTGCTGATTTTCAACTGTAGGCAAGAGAAGGAATAAAGCAAAAGACACGACTCAAGTTGGGAGTATGGTCTGCTCCAATCTGTGGGCAGATAAACCCTCAGTGTCTGTACAACCGGTACCACTCTGGACACAGCTATTATTCCCTTTATTCCCACACTGAACATCTCTCAGGGAAGAGAGGCTTGTGGGGATCTTACAACTTTGCAATCTCTTCTATAACTTCAGAGAGGGAGTTGCCGGTTTCCACTCAAATATAAGCCCTCTCCAGAACACTTTCTTCTCAAGTTAAATACATATGTATACAAAATACACAATATATATGGCATCAAGTGCATCCGCACGCTAAGCCGACGACATTAATGGAATTACACAAGCAAGCCTCCAGGTTCTGTACAAAAGTAGATGGATGGAAAGCGCTCAGCGCTCTCACCCTCCGGTTACTGTATACAATTGCCCACCTATGTCTTATGGAGGACTTGCATTAAAAGCCTGCCTAATGTCATTCTGTAACTAAACACATCACGGTGTCTCTAAAATGCTTTTAAGGTTTGCTGAGGCTTTTTAAAGCCTGTTCTCAAAAATGCAGTTCAGTAGCAAAGATAATGCAATGTGAAATCTACTTTAGCAGTAGTGTTTTCAAGCCATCCAGAAGCTAAGCCCAAAAAGTTTCGCAAATACAGAGATGGGTTTGGGTGGGTTCTTAAAGTGCTGATGAACCCATGGGGCACTGAAGTACAAAGCAGGAGAACCATCAGTGAGCCCAAACGGGTTCAGTTCACAAACAACTAAAACCTGTTCTTAGCTAGCGAGTGCAGCTGCACACCTACCTTCAGTGTTACAGTTCCACCACTTCTGTGTGTCCAAACGAGACAGAGAGCCTCTTTGATCCCCCAAAACCCTCTTCTCTCTGACTTCAGGGCATCACATCAAATAGCACAAACCTTCCTGCTGAGTGCAAGGTTACTTACATGGGTATCCTGAGGTGCTCCACGCACAGCCACCCAGGAGAAGAGAAATATCACACAGCAGGAAGACGGAAGAGAAGGAGGAAATGGAAAAGGCTGTGGGTCCAATTCTGTGCACCATTTCAGGCCTTAAAACACCATAATACAGCAGACAACTTTCATGTTGTCTGGCTTGTATCAGAAACAGTGTGACCAGCAGGGCCAGGGAGGTTATTCTCCCTCTGGACTCAGTACTGGTGAGACCGTTCCTCGAATCCTGTGTTCAGTTGTGGGCCTCTCACCACAAGAAGGATGTTGAGGCTCTGGAGCAAGTCCAGAGAAGAGCAACAAAGCTGGTGAAGGGGCTGGAGAACAGGCCCTATAAGAAACAGCTGAGAGAGCTGGGGGTGTTTAGCCTGGAGAAGAGGAGGCTGAGGGGAGACCTCATTGCCCTCTACAACTACCTGAAAGGAGGTTGTGGAGAGGAGAGTGCTGGGCTCTTCTCCCAAGTAACAGGGGACAGGATGAGAGAGAATGGCTTCAAGCTCTGCCAGGGGAGATTTAGGCTAGACATTAGGAGGAAGTTTTTCACAGAAAGGGTCATTTGGCACAGGAACAGGCTGCCCAGGGAGGTGGTTGATTCACCGTCCCTGGAGGTGTTTAAGGCATGGGTAGACAAGGTCCTAAGGGACATGGTTTAGTGTTTGATAGGAATGGTTGGACTCGATCCGGTGGGTCTCTTCCAACCTAGTGATTCTATGATTCTAAGTTCTTAACACACTAAAAGGTCCAACAAGGTGAGAAAGCAGCCAATGATGCTGGAAGGGTTTGATTGCTTATTTCCAGCTCTGCAGGACTTGAGCAAGGCATGAGTGGCAGAAGGCAGAGCTCAGAAACAGAAAAATAAACCAGCTGGAAAATGCTATTACATACCAGTGCTTCAATATTTTCAATAGATTTCTGTACATTTAGTATGTCTCCAAATAAGAAAGATGCTACTTGAACACATAAGTCAACTTCAAAGAATTATTTTCCATTGATGAAAGACATTTCTTACACTAACTTTTCATCATGTATTTGCAGTACGATAGTACATTTTCTCCCTTACAGAGCCACCATTTCACATACTCCTTTTCACAAAAAGGGTCAATGGGCACTGGCAGAGGCTGCCCAGGGAGGTGGTTGAGTCACCTTCCCTGGAGGTGTTTAAGGGACAGAAGGATGAGGTGCTGAGGGACATGGTTTAGTGTTTGAAAGGAATGGTTGGACTCGATGATCCGGTGGGTCTCTTCCAACCTGGTTGTTCTATGATTCTATGACATCGTGGTGCTGGTATGAAGCATCACAACAGACAACCTGGTTGTCACCTCTTCACCTACCAGAGAGTTTCATTCAATGCAGAAGACTCATCTTCTCCCACTTCAGAAACGCTGCCTGAGACTCTGCTTATTAACCCAGAGACCATCAGGAAGCACAGCTCCACCACTGAATTTTGATTAGACAGGTTCTGAAAGGATAAGCTAATTCCTGAAGGCAGCCCTTTCACCACACACATGTCTAAAACGTGCCGTTTCCTCCCTGTCCTCCACCTCAGCCCTTGCCCTCCCCCATTACTCAAATGGTTTCCATGCCATTTCATTAACAGGATGTAAGAATTAACATAATTTTTCTAATACACAAAAAATAGGGGGAAAGGGGGTTGGAAAATTCCCTTCCTCGTGTTTGGTGGTTTCACTCCGAAGCTAAGCAAGCCCAGCTGCTCAGGAAATACCATTGTAATGAACACATTATTGAACAGGGGAGAATCAATGGAGATTGCTGTCAAACACTTCACTTGCTGCAAACAGGCCAGCAATCAAACTGCTCTTACGAAACCCTTCTCGGCCACGGTTAACAACTTCAGCTTTCCAAATTCAAGCACATGATCAAAATTACTTCAAAAATCACACATAAAAGAACTGGATTAGAGTCATTCCGATAGGAAGCCAGGAGCCACCCTTCATTGCTAACACCTGACATAACACCGCGGTGCGAGATGCTGCATTTACTCCACACCAAAAGAGGGAAAAGAAAACGCTAAAAATGACTTGGTCTCACAGCGCAAAGACTAGTCCCTTTGTGCCTGGTTTCATCTTGGATGCTATTTACTGACACATTTGTTGACAACACACAAAAGGCATTAACTATTTTGAAAGACAACTTCAGCCCATTTTGTTATGAATACTTTAATACTACAGAGGTTTCTCTTATTTGGCTGACAGCGATGAACAACTCCGTAATGCCAGAGTTCCTACAGCTGACAGGGCCTCACCACTACAGCCACGATGAAGCTATTTCCCGAAACACCTATGCTATTTATCTGGAAATCTTGTAATTCTATGTGACAAATACTTCCATCGGTCTCCGGAGGAGAAAGCTAATGGTAGTTATAGCTGTAACAGCAGAGACAGAAGACTCTGCTCCCTCTACTCTGCTCTTGTAAGACTTGACTGGTAAGCCTGTGCTCAGTTCTGGAGTCTTCAGCATGGGAAGAGCATGGATCTGTTGGAACGACTCCAGAGGATCCCACAAAGATGATCCAAGGGCTGGAACACCTCCCACATAAAGATAGGCTGAGAGAGTTGGGGGTGTTCAGCCAGGAGAAAGGAAGGTTCTGAGGAGACCTTAGAGCAGCTTCCAGTACTGAAAGGAGCTCCAGGAAAGCTGGAGAGGGGTTCTTGACCTCAAAGCCCATCCAGTTCCAACCCCACCTCCCACTAGATCAGGCTGCTCAAAGCTTTATCCAATCTGGCCTTGAACATCTCGAGGGATGAGGCAGCCACAACTCCTCTGGGTGACCTGTGCCAGTGCCTCGCCACCCTCACAAGAAAACTTCTCTTCCTAACAACCCAAATCTTCTCTCCTTCAACTTAAAACTGTTATTCCTCATGCAATCACTGCACTCCCTAATACAGAGGTTCACATGCAGGTGAAAGAAGGACATATAGCAAGAAACAGAGTTCAACACTAGATATCCAGGCCCCGAAGAGGCCTTCAGTTATTGCTGCCATTACAAAGCTTACTGCACACGCACCAGCCAAACCTGTATGGTTTGTTTCATACTAGTTTTCAGTCACTTAAAAATTAAACTATTCCCAGAGTTAGCAACTTCGACATCTAACCTTGGCAAAAGTGCATCTTTCTCCTCCAATTTTACAACATCCAAGTTCCATGACACATCATCCCAAGCTAACACGGACAGCAACGATGCCAGCAGGCATGCAGACCCCCAGGACAAGACCAGCCATCTAGACAGCGCTATTCATCAGTGCCTCCAAGCACTGCCCCCAGCGCACACTGGAAAACTGGGTCATACAAATCATTATACGCAGATGATGATACCTGTGCATCCTTCCATTTCACTTGTAGTTAAACCCCAGGTTGGGAGGAGGGTGGCAGTGAGTAAATTTCTTGCAAAAGTAAAGAATTCTAGAATCCTGACATACTCTGCTGCTCCTATTATGAACTGTTCTTTCAACTCAAAGTCACAGCATTTTCTAATGGTTCAGGTCGCTTAGCACAAATTAACTTTTGCCTTACAGCTTCTCAAGTTATAATCTCAGTATGGAACAACCTATGTGAACCAGAGCCCCAAAGTTACAGAACCATAGAATAGTTTGGGTTGGAAGGGACCTCAAAGCCCATCCCATTCCAACCTCCTGCCATGGGCAGGGAGCCTCCCACTGGATCAGATTGCTCAAAGCCCCATCCAACCTGGCCTTGAACACCTCCAGGGAGGGGAGATCACAACTCCCCAATCCCTAAGAAGTACAAAAAGAACATGAAAGCGCTGCTCTTAAATTAAGATTAGTCAGAGCAGATGAAAGCTGAAAAATTATTGTTTGCTTTCCCAAGCAGAGAAAATGTGATATGTCAAAAATTCATTCAGAAATTCAAGCCTTGTCCACCTTGAAAAGCAAGGAATTTTCCTTATCAAGAAAGGATTTCCAAGTATTCTCCTTAAGCTTTTCGTTGTGCCTTTTATGTCCAAATTAAATAGTTTGCTGTTGGCATTTGGAAAACCAAATACAGACAGGGAAGCGCTGTAAGGAAATCCCGAGCTGGATGATTTACAGCCTCTTGCTTCTAATGACATCACACACGCTTGTTCTGTGATTCTCATTTTTTATTATGCATCAGAAGCTCCCAGAGTTACTCCTTACAATAACATAACTAGACAGGCAGAAGTTGAGCATAGGCACATCACATGTTATTCCACCAGGGAATGCCTCAAGACAGTCCCAGTAAACACTTGGTATCTGTTACGCTTCCAAACCAAGTAAGCATCATGCTGCTCTCCATGCCTCATATCATCACCCATACACTGATCTCAAACTGCAGAGCCCATCTTCATTCACATTTAATAGGCAACACAGATTTATTAACACGCTTAGTATATAAAGCTATTTTAATAGCAGACACTGTAAAATGTGTAACAAACAACTTGAGCTAAACTCAGACAAGCCTGCCTGTGCACTTCTTATTCAATGCCTACAAACTAAAACTCACAGAAACCACTATAGGAAGAGAATAAAGTGAACCAGCTCTGCTTCACATTGCATGTGCTCCGCTGACTTCAAAATCTTAGAATCACAAAAGAGTTTGGGCTGGAAGGGACCTCAAAGATCATCCAGTCCCAATCTCCCACCATGGGCAGGGACTCCTCCCACTGGGATCAGGGGTTCCAAGCCCCATCCAACCTGACCTTGAACACCTCCAGAGATGGGGCAGCCACCACTTTCCTGGGCAACCTGGGCCAAGGCCTCCCCACCCTCACAGGAAAGCATTTCCTCCTAATGCCTCATCAAAATCTCCCATTTTTTCAGCTTAAAATCATTCCCTCTCATCCTGTCCCTGCACCCCTTGATCAAGGGCCCCTCTCCAGCTTTAGTGGAGCCCCTTTCGGTACTGCAAGCTACTCTAAGGTCTCCCTGGAGCCTTCTCTTCTCCAGGCTGAACAACCCCAACTCTCTCAGCCTGGTCTTATATGGGAGGTGCTCCAGTCCTTAGATCATCTTCATGGCCTCCTCTTGACTGGCTCCATCAGATCCACGTCCTTCCTTTGCTGAGGACTCCAGAACTGGGCACAGGCCTCCAGGTGATGTCTCACAAGAGCAGAGTAGGTAAACAATTCTTCTTGGTAATCTCACCCTTTTGTGATCACATAATGATATTCTTTGATACTAATTGCAAAGACAGGTTTACTACAAGTTCTTCACATTAGGCATGCTGTGGCTGTTGAAGAAGCTGCCAGAGAAACTGCAATGTAGGTATACGAGCTCTGCACTGCAGCGCTGCTGACCAAGGGGCTGTTGGTAGCCCTTGGTATCCTCACTATTTCTTTTGAATGACTTAATTCAGTTATTTTTCTTACTACTGTATTGCTGTGAGAGTGGTGAAGCACTGGCACAGGCTGCCCATGGAAGCTGTGGCTGCCCCATCCCCAGAGGCGTCCAAGGTCAGGTTGGATGGGGCTTGGAGGAACCTAATCTGGTGGGATTTGTCCCCACCGATGGCAGGGGATTGTGAGAGGATTATCTTTAAGGTTCCTTCCAACACAAATCATCCTATTATTCTATGATCTAACACCTGGATTTTACACCAAGGTTAGTGACTGCAGCTCCTCTGCTGGAAGACTATTGGCACTGGCTGCAGGACACAAACCCCACGACTGATTAAGGAGAATTAAAAAAGCTGTTGATGAGGTCACCCAATCACAAAGCATCTGCTGTCTTAGCATGCATTTGACTGGAAGCTGAGGGTAGAATTCCCATAGAAGGCAGCTAAGATGATGAGGTGAGTGGTGTAGGGTGCAGAACAGCATAGAATCATAAAATCACCATGTTGGAAAAGACCCACCAGAGATCATCGAGTCCAACCATTCCTATCAAATACTAAACCATGTCCCTCAGCACCTCATCCACCCGTCCCTTAAACACCTCCAGGGAAGGTGACTCCATCCCCTCCCTGGGCTGCCTGTTCCAAGTGCCCAATGACCCTTCCCGTGAAAAGAGAAGGCTGAGGGAAGACCTTATTGCTCTCTACAACCACCTAAAAGGAGGTTGTGGAGAGCAGGGAGCTGGGCTTCTCTCCCAAGCGTCAGGGGACAGAACAAGAGGGAATGGCCTCAAGCTCCTCTAGGGACGACATCAGAAAAAAAATTGTCACAGAAAGGGTCACTGGGCACTGAAACAGGCTGCCCAGGGAGGTGGTGGAGTCACTTTCCCTGGAGGTGTTTAAAACAGGTGGATGAGGTGCTGAGGGGCATAGTTTACTGATTGATAGGAATGGTTGGACTTGATCCAGTGGGTCTTTTCCAACCTGGTGATTCTGTGTGTGAATTTGGAAGGTCTCCGTTTCAAGTAACCTAAAAAGCCGTGTAGGGTTATAGTCACACGCAGAGAGTTGCGACTTGGCTTTCACCATGTACCTGCCACCTTTTCCACTTAGCTGACAGCCACGGCTTTTCCTGGAGCAACTGGGAAGAAGGCACCTGATCCCAGCAGGAGTAGAGTTGGTGCAATCACTAGGCAATCTGTCTTTCCTTGCCTCTGGCTACTCTCTCAGGAGATCAGGATCATGTTCAAAGAAGGCAGGAAAAAAGAGACAGCTACCTTAACAATCCTTTAGTGTCAAAGCTTACAGTTCGGATGGAATAAAATTGCCCACCAACTGACACCGAAGCCTTTCTGACTGCTGCCCCGAGTTCACCAACCTCTGGTCGGTTTCATCCTCCCTCTAAAAATCTCAGTTTTGTTGTTTATGTCAAGTAAAACAACAGGACAGAAAACCTGTCTGAGGAAGCTTTCTACTTTGCAGACTTGTGAAACACCAAGGGTGAGGGAAGAACGGAGCAGGGCTGGAGAATGAAGAATGCTTCCAGCAAGTTTTCTCAAACACCTGTAACATTTTTTTCCAGCTGTAGGTCACAAACGCACAAGTTTTAACACACTTGGTCTGGCTTGGCCTGGCCTTGCTTTGTGCAGGAAGCTAAGTTAAATGACGTCCTGTCCCCTCTTATAACTTGAATTTTGCAATGATGCTACTAAGTACAGGAGAAGGCTTTAAACCTGGTTGAACACAGGTTTGCTATTTTAAGTTTCACATCAAATGAAAACCCCATAGAACATCTGAATATGTATAAATCTGAATATTTATATAATGAAAGAAAAACTAACATCTACCTCCTTCTTAAGCTTCTGCATGGTATAACAAATGCCACAATGTTCCACTGGAGAAAAAAAGCATCAGTCGCTCAGTAGATGCTTTCAAAGTACACACAAACCCAGCAAGATGACCCCACAGAACACAGTCCTGCTGCCTATAAATACTTGGTGACCTTATCCTAGCAGAGGAGGTATACGATTGCTTCGATGTTCAACATTCACATTCATAGAAATGACAATTTCTACCATACTGTCTTATTTCACTGCCCTTGCTTCATCCCTTTTATGTTCAAAGACAAAATGCACTTCATATTCTTCCCACTAGCTGGTCTGCAATGAAAGTTTCTGAGATGTAAGCTACTCAAACCCGGTTTCTCCCCTGCTTCACCATGTTAAATTTCACTCGATTGAACTTACATTCATTGCCTCTTAAGGCCAAAAGCCTGCTACATATGGAAACAGCTTCTCACCCAACTTCGCACTTACTATCCTAGTGCTTGCAAAGCATCAGCAGAAAGAAAAAGCCACATGAATCATTTGAGCTACAGAACATTTTACCGGGAAACCTTTCCCACCTGTACGGAGCAATTTCTCTCACCCTCTCCTTCCCCTCTCCCCAAAACCACTTATCTCTCCAGCCCTACAGGCTTGATACTGGAAACATTACTGCCTGATCCCCAACCACATCCTTCCTGAGAACAGAGCTGTTAAACCGGAGGCTCTAAAGCACCACTCTTCGATTTTGTGTAACATGAGGTATCCTTCTTTGCTTGAAAGCACTCTACCTAGCTTAGTCCCTGCTTTATATTTGCCTATAAAGATCAGGATAATAACAGAATCATAGAATCATTAAGGTTGGAAAAGATCCCTAAGATCATCCAGTCCAGCCATCCAACCAACGCCACATCTGAAGTGCCACATCTACATGTTTTCTGAGCATTAAGAGGGAAGGAGACTACTTCCCTGGGCAGCTTCTTCCCAATCTCAACCTACCCTGATGCAACTGGAGGTCATTTTCTCTCACCCTATCACTCATTACCTGGGAGAAGAGACCAGCACCCATCTCATTATGGTTAGACTCGATGATCCTATGGGTCTTTTCCAACCTGGTGATTCTATGATTCATTGCAATCTCCTTTCAGGCAGCTGTGGAAAGGAGGTTACTTTGCTACACCATTTTCTGCCAAGAAAACCAGTTTCTGTTGCTAAAAGACGTGAGCACTCCCATGCGATATAGTGGCTTGTTTACCCTCTAAGCTAATTTTGCCCTGTAACAGATGAAGCCTAGCATGAAAACAAGTTTCAATTGCACAACACACGATGCAGTTCCAAGAGCAAAACAAGTACCCCTAGTCTATGGATTACCAATCCTCTTCCAGGGACTGCCAAGCCTGCTTGCATTGCTGCAAAACGTTACAGGACAGTCTTCCTTAACTAGTTTAGCAAGTATGTTCCAAGTAAAACACAAACTTTCCATCTATAGCACTGCCTTTTTTTCCTCCCCTTAAAATGTGAACAGGGATAGCAGCTCTGAATATCAAGCAAGACCTTTGGTGACCCAGGTAAGATTATAAACTCATGTGAGTTATTGTGCTGCTCTGCCCAGCTCAACCACAATCACATAGCAAAGCGCCTCCACACAAACGCTCACACTTGTAAGTCACTCCCTTCAGATAGCATTATTTTTGATAGGAATGGTTGGACTCGGTGATCTGGTGGGTCTCTTCCAACCTGGTGATTCTATGATTTTGAGAGAATTGCAGCATCACTTGGTTGGAAAAGATCTTTGAGACTATTAAGTCAAACCAGACCTGTCCACTACTAAACCATATCCCTGAGCACCTCATCTACCTGTCTCCAAGGAGGTATTTAAGTAATGCCACAAGCCTTCCCCAATTTAAAAAGTATACAAAGAAAGTTAAGACTTGCTATTGCTCTTTCCAATCAAACAACGACCTGAGCCAACTTTGGAAATTCACACAATTCTTCCTACAAATTTCATTAATGAGATGTAATTAATTAAATCTGAGCAACCATGCTGGTGAGGGGGCTGGAAAACAAGTCTTATGAGGAGCAGCTGAAAGAACTGGGGTTGTTTAGCCTGGAGAAGAGGAAGCTGAGGGGAGACCTTATTGCTCTCTACAGCTACGTGAAAGGAGGTTGCAGAGAGCAGGGAGCTGGCTTCTTCTCCCAAGTGACAGGACAAGGGGTAATGGCCTCAAGCTCCACCAGGGGAGGTTCAGGCTGGACATAGGAAAAATAACTTCAGGGAAAGGCATCATCAGGCACGGGCACTGCCCAGAGAGGTGGTTGAGTCACCTTCCCTGGAGGTGTGTAAAGGATGGGTGGATGAGGTGGGAACGGTTAGACTCAATGATCCTGTTGGTCTTTTCCAATGTAGTGATTCTATGATAAACCTGTTGATTTAATGTCTTATCTCTCAAGCAGTTACACAGCTGTAGTGGCAAAAATTAAGCTTCTTAAGTTCAATTAAAGATCTGTACACACCCTTACACTACTTGGAACACGGAGAACAGCTCACACACCCCATCCAGTAAGAGCTAATAACAATTGCTGTAGAAGAGTGATGGATACCTAAAATATGCAAAGCAGGTATTTAAGATTGATAACTTCAAAAAGATGTTTCTTAAGCCTGAGCTAACAATAAGCTCTAAGAATATTCCAAAGTTAACAAGATACCCAAGAGCTCAAAGCCACGCTAAATATTGGCACCTCTGTGCCTTGTCTCCCCACCACTGAGCATCAGCTCTCGTGTTCAGCCCAGCAAACAATATTGTGTTTTTCTTGGGGGTGTTGAAAGTTTAATGCAACTTCCTACTCAGAGCAACTAACAGGCAACTTCAACACCTCCTACAAACACTCTCATGCTGACTACACAGACTCTAAAAGCAGAAAAGGATCTCAATTTCTTGGTTGCTTTCTGCTGTGTGCAAGACGCTTCTCCTCTTAGAAGCTGAGCATTAAGTCATGCTAGTTTGCTACCCCAAGTAGAGACTCCTAGTAGAATACGCAATGACCCAACTGGCTTAAGAACAAGCTGTGCACATCTTGTCCCCTCTGCTGTCAGGTCACACAGAGAAAACCTGATGTTGGACAGGTGTTCTTAAGATAAATCACTCTAATTCACTTCTCAAAGCAGTCGTAGTCACAGGAGGTTGCTCAGGGCCAAGTTACCTCAAGGTTTAAATACCTTGAGGGATGGAGATTCCACAACTACTCTTGGCAACTTGTTCCAATATTTGACTACCTTCACAGTCACAAAGCTTCTCCTTAAATCTAATCAGAATCTCCCATTTCCCAACTCGCCTGTTGCCTCTTGTCCTATCGCTGTGCACCTCTAATAAGAATGCGACTCCTTCTCTACACACCACCGCTTCTCTGCGAGGGCACACCACTGACTCCCAGTCGGCTTCAAGTTCATCTAAATCTCAACAGCTTGGCTCTAAGGGTACAGTAAGAGATGAGGTCAAAGGTCTCACTAAAATCCAGGTACACA
Organism: Coccyzus lansbergi; assembly: GCA_033558105.1. Taxonomy (NCBI): domain Eukaryota; kingdom Metazoa; phylum Chordata; class Aves; order Cuculiformes; family Coccyzidae; genus Coccyzus; species Coccyzus lansbergi. Next base: position 627,209 of record JAUMJK010000048.1, read on the forward strand.
ACATGCTCTGCTCCAATGTTGTCCACAGAGCCAAGCATGTGATCAGAGAAGGCCATGGGCATGACTTTTTCCTTGGTAAGCCTACCCCTGGCTGTTCCCATTCACTTGCCTGTCCTTTATCCTCAGAAACAGCTTCTGGAAAATTACTTCATAACCTTCCACGATCTTTCCAAGACAAAAGAAAACGGTTTTGCCACTGCATGGGCCGATTCTCACCACCCTCAGATACATCTTCTTTGACCAAACTTAGGCTGAGGGAGCACATTCATAGTAGTGGTGAATCTAATCTTGTTCTTGCTACATAAACAAGTATTCTTGGGTCTAGCAGTGGAATTTCAGTAACTGAAACCATTCTCAAACTGAAGATGTCTATATTTTAGAGAGTCTACAGAATTGGAGGCAAAATAAGAAGTGATGAATCTAAATATTTACATTCTTTCACATGTTTAACACATACAGAGAGTTTGTTCTTCACACAGGCCTGAGAATGACCCACAGAGTAAAAGCTGATGCTCACATCTGGCGTTTTCATGTACTGAAAATGCACGTTCATGTAGATGAAGCCCTTAACTTGGGAAGGGCTTTGTGCAGGTGCTTAAAGACATTTAACATTTGTTCATTTCGGGAACTGATGTCTTTTCCAATACCTACAGTCCTAGCCTCAAATATTACCGAATATGTATATTCCTACTTTACAGCAGATGATGGTCTTGCTCGTCTATTTCTTTAAGGATTTATATTCACAATGTAAAGAAGGAAAAGCTCTCACAGTTTCGCATGCATTCATGATTGAACTGTTAGGCAAATATACTGCTAAAGGTTAATCTGGAAACAGGGGAACAGATGTTCAGTCAAAAGGAAACTTTTCTCTAGAGGAGATACCCAGGAAGTTTGTCTTTCCAAGCTGCTCCAGCCCACAGAATTTCCCACCACTCTTGCCCAACTGGGAAAAATTATGCATCGGCCTCCGATTTAACTGTGTATGGAGCAGAAATACCAGCTCTGAGGACTTCAGCATGTAACAAAGCATTTGTGACATAAAGCACTTTTGAGAACAAAACTAAGCACACACAGTTAATTTAACAGCATAATCTCTGTTACAAGCTTCTAAACAAACTTTCGTTAAGTTTAAAATCTCAGCCACGGAGTTGATCAAGATTAAATGATAAAAAGAGCACTCCCCGTGGATTCTGTTTGCAAGTTGAAGCTCACTAAGTGTAGAAAAAGGCCTTCATGTAGGGAAGGGGTGATAGTTTAGTTTGTAGTTACTTAAATGTTTACAGCAGGAGTACCTGAGCAAACAAAATCAATTTTAAAACTCCCAGGCATCCTCTTTACACCATTCACAGAGTGGCTGAGGTTGGAAGAAAGCTCTCCACATCACCTACACCAGACGTTCTGCTGACACTGGGTCACTGAAAGCAGGTTCTCCATGAGTGTGTTCTGTTGAGGATGGAAAAAACCCAGAGGTGAAGGAGACTCCAACCTCTCTGGGCAGCCTGTTCCAGTAATTGACTACTCTCGCTGTCAAAAAGCATTTCCTTGTGATCATATAGAATTCCACGTTTCAGTTTGTGTTTGTTGCCTCTTGTCCCATCAGCGGGCACTGGTGACCCTCCTCCTCCTCCATTCCTTCCCATCTGGTACTTGAACACAGTGATATCACCACCCTTGAGTCTTCTCTGCTCAGGGCTAAGCAGTGCCAGCTCTCAGCCTCTCCTCGTAGGAAAGGCGAGCCAGTTCCTTTGTCATCCTTTGGTCCTGCACTGGATTTGCTCCAATAATTCCATCTCATACTTGTACAGGGCTGCCCACAATTAATGGCAAAACCCCAGATGTGGCCTTACTGGTACTGGACAGAGAGGAACAATCGCCTCCCTCCACCTCCTTGGATGTTTCTTCAGAAAACAAACGGAACCGTGCCTTTTCCTCCTTACAACCATAGTGACCATCAGGAATAGGCAGGCTGAAGCTAAAGGCAGCCGTATCATGGTTTGCTCCATATGTTTCTCATATCTAGGAGAATTTGTTTATGCTGAATTTAACCTCTTGTACTTGACAGATCTTGTTTCACTCGGCATGAGAAATAATAAGAATACTTAGGTAAACGCACAGTAACATAACATTAGCATAGCACATATTGCTTGCAAACACGACGTACCTCTGGCTCCAGTTCAGCGTGTTCCAGTTGCCAAAATGAAATATATATCAATGCATCCTGGCTGGCAAGCATTCAACCACCGTTGCTAACAGCTGCTTCAGTTGCTTGCTGCAGTGGAAGGCTGCATTTCAAAATGAGGATAAAACCTCCATCCCCAACAAGAGGGGGATTAGTTACTCATTTCTCATATTAAAGCCAGATTCTACTAATGGTGGGAAGCCCTCTAAAACAGTTGTAAATCCCTTTGTGGCTCTAATATGTCCTGTCTTAAGGATACCTTAAAGATATTGCACAACCCAGGAGAACAGAAGAGCTGTTCGCCAAAATCTTGTGTGTAAAAAGGAGTTGAAGAGGGTAATACACAAGCCAGACAAATGCAAAGTGTGTGACTAATTACACAACAGGTACTCAACTCCTGGCCTTCAGCTGGCCACCAGCCAGTTGTATGAAGTTCCTTAAAACGGGAAGTTATTTGCAGAGTAATTTAAAACGAAGTAGGATCAAATAAATACAAAAGAACTTTTGAACTGAAGTTGTACATTGCAGCCCTTCCGAAACGCTCCAACCACAGCTAAATAAACTGACTAATGCTTAGTTAGGAAGAGCACGAGCAAGTGTTTTATATTACTGAGAGAGATGTCACTAAAATTTATAGCCATCTCAGAGCCCAGGGAGATGCTTGCATATACACAGCTATTAGACTTCCAGTTCACTCTCTTTCCAAACGAAGTGTAAAGAACACATAAGCACAGCAACAAATGAAGCTTTCTCCCATGCAATTTGTAGAATCAGAGGATCATAGAACCAGTAGGTTGGAAAAGGCGTTTGAAATTATCAAGCCCAGCTGTACCTGTCCATATCCCTAAGCACCTCATCTACGCATCTTTTGAACACCTCCAGGGATGGTGAGTTCTGGGCAGCTTCTGCCAGTGCCCGAGAACCCTTTTAGTGAAGATATTTTTCTTGATGTCCAACCAAAGCCACCCCTGGTGCAACTTGAGGCCATTCCCTCTCATCCTATTACCTATCACCTGGGAGAAAAGGCCATCACTCACCTCGCTACAACCTCCTTCCAGGCATTTGCAGACAGTGATAAGGTCTCCCCTTGGCCTCCTTTTCTCCAGACTGAACAACCCCAGCTCCCTCGGCCACTCCTCGTTAACCTTTACTCTCTAGCCCTCCACTCACTGTGGGAAATGGATGTTTCCAATACTCAATACGCACAAAACAGGAACAAAACACTTTTTAGGAAGTGACTGCTTCAACTCTTCTCTTCCAATTGGTAGTCTGCCTGACACGACAACAAATGCTCATTTATATATTTTCCAATTCTTGCATGAGACACTTTATAACAGAAAAGAGATGGCTCTCATCACCAACAACTGATATCACCAATACAAAGATCGTTTGCTTGCTTTCCCAGTCATAATGTAGGACAGCTACGGCCATTTAGTTAAAGCCGTAGAAGCCTGTTTCCCAACAGACACACAAACTACCTCATTTTGGCAACACCCATACAGACACTTTCCTGTGTTCATCACAGTTATGCCTATTAAAGCCACTCGTAGAATCACAGAATCACCAGATTGGAAGAGACCCACCAGATCATCGAGTCCAACCATTCCTGTCAAACACTAAACCATGTCCCTCATAACCTTGTCTACCTGTGCCTTAAACACCTCCAGGGAAGGTGAATCAACCACCTCCCTGGGCAGCCTCTGCCAGGGCCCAATGACCCTTTCTGTGAAAAACTTTTTCCTAATGTCCAGCCTAAATCTCCCCTGGTGGAGTTTGAGGCCGTTCCCTCTTGTCCTGTCCTCTGTCACTTGGGAGAAGAGGCCATCGCCCTACTCTCTACAACCTCCTTCCAGGTAATTACAGAGAGCAATGAGGTCTCTTCCCAAGTCTGTAACAGCCATGTACCTCATCTGACCACCATCCCTCCTACAATATTACATGATAATACCTCTCATTCTAAGGACCTTAGTGCAAATGCACTCACAGCCACACTCACAACAGCATATTTCTAGCCTTAACGTGATTTTTCCAAACAAGGAAAAGTGATTTGTACTTCATTCTGTAACATCAGCCGCTCAAGGCAGGTTTTCACAACAGCGGAACATTGCAGGTAATTGAGATTCTCCTTCAGTTCAAACATTGCTACAACAAGCACGAGGGATGGGAAAGATACACCAGTGCACCTGCTGGAATACCAAGGAGCGGGACGACCTTCCCATCCCATCAGATTTTGTATTCCTATTGCGTAACCGTATTCCACATCTGAGTACACACAGCTACAGAGTTCAGGCAAACACATCAGCTCCCAAAAACTACCTTCTCAGCTCCTTGTCCATAATTCAAAGAGAAACCAATTCATCGCTTCCTCATCCACACTGAAGTTCAGGAGGATTCATTATATTGTATGGTATTTTCAGCTAAATTAACTATTTGTTTCTGTCCTTCCTGCCAGTCCTTGAAAAGATTGCAGTGAATTTCTGCAAGGAACATTTGTAGGTTCCCCTTACTGCAACTAAACTAGTTTAACTCTTTTAGTGGAACTTAACAGAACAGCTTCCCCTTTGGTTCATAAAACCCAGACAGAAGAGAAACAGGCACCCAGCACAACTGGGGTTTTTTTTCTAGCTCTAAGACCTTTAAACCTACTGTAAGCAGCTTCCAAAATTATGTGCAGAGGAAAAAAACTACAGGAAGAGTAATTTTCTCCATCATTCTTTCCCAAAACCACAAAATCAAAACGTTCAGAAAGACAAAACCAACCCACAAAGCCTCCCAAAAACACCCCTACACCAAAAAAAAAAAAAAAAAAAAAAAAAAAGTTTGTTTTTAAATACATTCTGGAACCCCAAATAAAGGCTCTTTATACCAGCCACAAGGGAATAAAATGACATTCCTCCACTGTCTACAGGAAAGATAATTTAATTTGATGTATGTTGATAAACACAGAGCAGAAATAAAAAGATGGCAGGAAGCTGTGCACTTGCTGGAAGGCAAATCCAAGGATCTGTCAGCCAAAATAAATATTAACACGTGCCCATGGACACACACAGATGCCAAGATCAGGTGCTGAATAGCGGATAAGAAGTCCCAGGTATTGCTGCATGAATTTGAGAGAAAGATTTCTTAAGTACAGGTTAAATCCCAGGATTTGAGGTGCTCTGCATAGCAAGGGGTATCCAAGTGTTAAAATTCAGCAACAAAACATAAGCCAAATCCATTCAAAATACAGTGGTTTTAGCGAATGTGACACAGTTGGCATTGCTAAACCAAAAACCTGAAACATGGATTTTCTTGCTGTTTGCTGTAGGGAAGTACCACCCTGGTAAGGGGGACCACAAACCAGAGCAACACATAGTTCTGCTTCGAACCTTTAATTACAGCCTGGAAAAACAAGCAGGAGAGCTGCTTGCTGGAAGACCTCGGGTCAACCTGCACTGGAGGGGAGAGGGAGAAGGAAAGGAAACAAAACAGGCGACTGATAAGATCGGACGAAGAATCTGAAGCGACTCCAGCTTTCAGCCTAATAAAGAACAGCTTTAAAAGCGATCCTGAACAGAGCGAGTAGGCACTGAGGTTCAGCCCAGAGGTCACACTACAAAACCAGCCTTAAGCTCTGCTGCTGAAAGGAATGTAAATTAATGTCCTTATTCCCTTGTCTGCTGCTGGGATTGAAGGTGCAGTGGCAAAGGGACAAGGTGTAAGTAGGATTCATTTTTCGGAAGCAATCCAAGTGAGCAGCAACTAGATCCACTTCATTCAAGCACAGAGTGGGGCCATAGGAGATCATGAAGATGATCCAAGGACTGGAACAGCTCCCATACGGAGACAGGCTGGGAGAGTCGGGGTTTTTCAGCCTGGAGAATAGAAGTCTGCAGGCAGGCCTTAAAGCAGCTTCCAGCACTGAAAGGGGCTCCAGGAAAGCTGAGCACAGACTTTTTGGCAGAGCCTGTTGCAACAGGACAAGGAGTAACGGTTTTAAACTAGAGAAGGTAGATTTAGACTGGACATAAGGAAGAAATTTTTTACACTGAAGGTGATGAAACACTGGCACAGGTCGCCCAGAGAGGAGGGTACAATCTCCATTCCTGGTATATTCAAGGCCAGGTTGGACAGGGTCCTGAGCAACCTGGTCTGGATGAAGATGTCCCTGCTCATTGGTGGAGGGTTAGACTGGATAAGCTTTAAAGGTCCCTTCCAACCTAAACCATTCTGTGAGTTTATGATCTGCCCAAATCCACTTAAGCTACTAAAAAGTACAGGAACGTACTATTTCAAAAATCAAAATCATCTCCATAAATCAATGAGCTTCCCAGTCTCAAAGGATTTCATCTTTCTGGAGGAACCAGGAAAAGGACGTGACTCTTCAATGAAGAGAGATGCTTCCACTTGTACAACACACTTGGGAAAGGGTCAGTGGTCCCAGAAATGCAAGTAGATGGCAGCAATGCTTGCAGCAGAACAAAAATAAGCAACTTCACTGACCTAAAACACATCAGCAGCTCCTCTGAGAAATGTCAGCAAAGGCATTAAGCCTCATCCTCATGGCCTTCCAAAGTACATGTTTTCTAACGTCTAACCTTTTAGAGAATGACTCTAACAAGAAACAAGTCTAAAGCCTTGCTCCCAATTCAGCACCTTTTGATAACAAAGCCAAGTCCCTCTACCTTGTCTTCTGCTTCATTCAGGTTTATAGTTTAAGGTTTGGTTAGACTTTTTTTTTTTTTTCAACAATCCATAGGTAAAAACATTCATTCCTTTGAGACCTGTTCAGGATAACCTGACAATATTAATCATGTTTACCACAATACTCTGAGAGCTACTGAATATTTTCCATTCTTTTACTATGTAATTAAGCCTCCAGTATGCTACGAATTTTTAGCTCACCCCTGTTGTTTTATGCTGGATAATAGGCTTCACTTTGTCCTCATTCCACACCTTACACTCATTTAACTTGGTAAAGTACATGCTTCGCAAAAGATGTGGTCCTTTCTTAAAACTGAAGCTACTCAAATTCAACGATTATTGCGGAAGGGAAGGGTAACTCCACCAGGAGTTTTTTATAACCTTAAAACCATGAGAAACAACACATTTAAATTCAAATATCAAGCAGGAAAAAATCCCCAGAGATGATGGTACAAACTCAGGAAGAAGTGCTGATAAGCCACGAGCAATTTCAGGATGGCGAGAAGAACATGTTACCTCAAGCCAAAATTCTGCATAGAATAATCCAGCCCAGGTTAAGCCATACATAGAATCATAGAATGGTTTGGATTGGAATGGGTCTTTACAGGACATCCAGTCCAGCCCCATCGCAGAAGCGGTGACACCTCCACTGGACCAGGTTGCTCAGAGCTCCACCCATACATCTGGGTCTCGAAATCTAGTGCTGGTCAAGTTGTTATCAAATAAGAAACAGAAACCCCCTGTTCTTGCGCAGAAGTTCAACTGACCTAAAACAGTAGTAAAGAAAAACTTAATACAGAAAGATTTTGCTCAGTTATTCCCTGTGCTCAAGAATGCAATTCAACAGTTTACACAGTTGTTATTCCTGCCACAATTGCTTCTCTGCACAACACCTTATAGGAGGTGCAATCACAACTATACAAAGAGGTAGCATTTTCATTGCATAATATTTTAAATTATGCTTCTTTTTACAGCATTAAAACTCAAAGACGACTGCCTTTACATGTGAGGGATCTAGGAATCCACAGAACAGGCAAAACAGCCAGAAGGCAAATGCTTCGAAGAAGTAGGTCACTCCTGCTGCTTCAGAATTATTTACAATCCCCAAACACCACGTTCCAAACACAGTTAACGTTAACCACAGGTATTACAGACAAACCAAGCACACGTGCTTGAAGATGGGAAACTAAATTTTCCATTTCAGAAGTCATTCTCAAATGATTTATACCCTCAAATAATAGATACTGACTCCAAACAACCACCTTTCTTAAAACCTAAGTGCTATTATGGTAGTGCAGCACATTGTACATTTAAGTAAAACCTCAGTTAAATGGGGTGCAGTTGTCAGAAGTGCTGTATAGAAAACATCAAGGTGTGTTGCACAAGGATTTGCACTCGTGTGCTTTAGGAAGCACACATTGAGTCTCATGAAAAGTTTGTATTTGACTACTTTCCACTGCTTTCTAGACAAGAAAAAAGAAACTACTTCCAAACTTCTGATTCACAGTAGCCCAGACACTTTTCCAGCTCCACATCAGCTGCTGATGACTTGCACGAGCTCTTCTGGGACAGCAGCAGCAGCATCTATAAGACTGAGTATTTGCCACAAGACATTGCTCTCTGTTTTCCCATAGCAATGCCAACAGCATCCTGGTTCATACCAGGAACAGTGTGGTCAGCAGGACCAGGGAAACCATCCTTCCCCTACACTCAGCATTAAAGATGTTCAGTTTTGGGCACTTTACTACAAGAAAAATATTGAGGGGTTGTAGCCTGTCCAGAGAAAGGCAACAGAGCTGGGAAAGGGGCTGGAGAACAAATCTCACTGAGAAGCAGCTGAGGGAACTGGGGTTGCTTAGCCTGGAGAAAAGAAGGCCAAGAGGAGACCTTATCGCTGTCTACAACTGCCTGAAAGGAGGTTGTAGCGAGGTGGGTGTTGGTCTCTTCTCCCATATAACCAGAGATAGGATGAGAGGGAATGGCGTGAAGTTCTGCCAGTGGAGGTTCAAACCAGGAAAACTTTCTATACAGAAAGTGTTTTCAGGCACTGGAAAGGGCTGCCCAGAGAACTGATTGAGTCACCATCCCTGTAGGTGTTTAAAAGACAGGGGACAAGGTGCTCAGGCATACGGTTTAGTAGTGGACAGGTACGGTTGGAATTAATCTCAGAGACCTTTTTGAACCAAACAACTTTATGATTCTATTAATTCCCTGTTTAGGAATACTGAAAAGCCAGAAAAACTAACTCGTGAAAGCCAGTCCTCACGAACATGATATTTAGAGTAGACCTGCAATAACATGGTTGTGGAATATTCAGCTTTACTCTGAGGCCAGCTGTCCCCTTCGTAGCCTTCACATCACAGCGCACTTCAAGCAGATACTCTCCAAACCAACAAATTGAGGTCAACCCACAACAGAAACGTGACTTCCTAATATTTCATTCAGCTGGCAAACTAAAATGCTTCTGCAGCTGTAATCGTCTTTGGAGCTCATGTATAAGCTTTCACTTCCCAGCTGAGAACTCATATCTTCTTTCAGGACACAGTAACATCAGCAGGGGAAAAACATGTCACCAGTACCACTTATCCTGAACAGGACGTGTACATGGCTTTACCTGAAATGACCTTTCTTACCACACTCAGCTAGGCACACCAGATGGGATTTAAATACAACATTCCCTCCATCCTAATACTACTTAAGCATTTCCCGCTGTGGTGTAGTGGATGAATTAGTACCTGCCACACAACAAAGGAAACGTGGTTCAGACCAATCCCTTCCTGAAATTATTTTAAGTGTAAAAATACCCCCCTAAGGTCAGGTAGAAAACAACATGTGACAGAGTTAACTCACAATAAGAGTTAAAAACAAGATCCCTCGTCACTGTAATTAGTGACAGTAAACAGAGTGAAAACTCTATGCGTGGCACCAACATGTTTTTCATAACTAATATTAAATCTGGCAACTATATAACTAATATTAAACCTGGTAACTTGGCCCTCAGTGCTTTACTAAGAGAAATCCATGCTGGAGTCCTGGATAGGGATGGAACCAGCTTAAGGTCCTTCTGTATCTCAATCCACATGGGACAGACAGGAACCATCCTGATACTCAGTTCTTTCCCCTGCAACATTGCTCACAAGAGCAGGCGGGTGGTAGAAAGGGAGGCTCTCTCTTTCCCTTGCTCCCAAGAGATGTAATGACAACTTGGGAGGTGAATATTATACTTCAAATAAATCAGTATAAGTTATGGGAGCTTGTACTTAGCAGAGAAGGCTCAATGGCAACACAGGGATCATAGAGCAGCAATTCTGTCACTTCACCCAACAGGCCTGAGTTACCTAAAATCATTGACACCTAGTTGCTTTCTAGTAAGATCTACCTCTGAAGCATGTCATGCTGTTAACAGACCTACACAAAAAAAAAAAAAAAAAAAAAAAAATCAAGTCTTAATCCTCTGCTACGTATGGATATAGAATCACAGAAACATCAGGTTGGGAAAGACCCATAGGATCATTGAGTCCAACCATTCCTATCAAATACTAAACCATATCTCTCAGCACCTCATCCACCTTTGCCTTAAAACACCTCCAAGGATGGTGACTCAACCACCTCACTGGGGCAGTTTGTTCCAGTGGCCAACGACTCTTTCTGTGAAAAAATTTTTCCTAATGTTCAGCCTGAACTTCCCCGGCAGAGTTTGAGGCCATTAAAACAAACATGAACACTTCTGCTCTCTTAGCATCACAAGCCTCTCACGCTTGCATAGCACCACTCATCTGAGATGAGGGTCAAGGAAAGAGGGAGCACGGGGCACTCGTGTTAGTACAGAAAACAATTTTACAGCTCAGTCAAACACTTTGCCACACTGAAACCACAACAACAAGCCACATATGGGTAGCAACACTGTATTTACTCAAACCCAGCACCTTGAAAATATTATTTCACCCTTAACTCACTGTACCACTGCAGCACGTGAACTATGTAACTATGCAAAGCTTTGAGGTCACTACAACAAAAGCAGAAGGAAACAGAATCTAAGAACTCTGCTAAATTTTATTAGACTGATTATGCATACTTGGTGTCTTAACCGCCATCTCCTCCTGAAGTGCTGTTATCCCTCAACCCCCTCCCAAGCAACAATTAACCACATTGGTAATGAGTTTGGATTCAGCCAAACTAGATGGCAAGAAGTCAATTGTCTTGTGCTGCATTTGAAGTTTCATGAACAAAATTCATGCCAGCTTTCACCACAGCCTTAACACAATTCTGCTTCAGTTCTCCCAGTTCCACTCCATGCGCGTATTTGATAGGGTAACTGCTCTGTAAGCACAGTTCTATGTTCAATTTACAGACCCCTTCCAAGTCCCTAAAATGCTTGTTTCAGCCTTAGCTAAAATACCAATGTATCCAATCATCACTCATCTCTTAGAAGTAAAATTTATTTTCGTCATTAACTGAACCAGAAATCATTTGCTTAAAACGTGTCCATCAATTTTTAAACCCTGGTTTTCTAAGAGTGAGAACATGAGCTGAAAGGGCTTGTATTTTTTTGACGTGAAGGCATGTTAAAATAGACATAAAACGCCTGGCATATTATAAAGCCAGGTGTCCAATTTTTCTCTTAATGGCTGGAGGCAAAGAGGGAAAATAGCTTTGACCCACTTCTGCAGAAACCCATCTGACCACTCCACGTTAAGCTCCCATGAAAACAGAACACGTTCCTATTCTTTTAATTCATTCTCTGCAGAAAACAGCTGAACCAAAGGGATTTTTATCTCTCTTCACTTGCCATATAGGCTCGTAAAAGTTATCGCTGGTAAAAAAAAAAATATTTTTACGTAAATATTATTTTTTTAATACAAAAAGTACAATATCATGGGTCTTACTGGAAAATCTCGGAAGGAAGAAAAACAAGAATAAACACACATCTGTTTCTGACATCCAATCTTTCCCATAACAGGAGTGCCTGTGTCATTCCCACCAGGGTTACTTTGCTGCAGAAGCAACACTTACAGTGAATAATCATCAGCACTCATACGGAATACTGATAAATGCTTCTGAGAATATAGCAGCTCACCAGGACCACAGAATTGTAAGAATAAAGGCAAGTTATTTACATATATTGAGCTATCCTTCACATCCAGCGTCGTCTTTATTATTAAAGTAACCCCATCCCCCAGCACAGCTTTTCCTATTACAACAGCAAATCCAAGAACCTAGCTGCATCCAGGTAACAAATCAGCTCATTGGGTATTTCCACATTTGAGAAAAGCAGAAGAGTTCCCCATAGCACAGGTCAATCAGACATATCAAGTCTATTTTTCTCTTGCAAGTTGCAGAGAGGAAAAGAGTACCTTCAAATAACTTGCATTTCACAGAACCACGGAATGGTTTGAGGTGAAAGGAACCTTAAAGGTCGTCCAGTTCCAACCCCTATCCATGGGCAGGGACACCTCTCACTGGATCAGGTTGCTCAAAGCCTCATGCAACCTGGTCTGGAACACCTCCAGGGATGGGGGAGCCACAACTCCTCTGGACAACCTGTAACAAACCTATTCTTCTCTCACTCCTAGAAGGCTGCAGACCTGTGCCCTGCAAGCACACTGCGATAGATCAAGCCTGTACGTAAAGCCTGAAGCAAGGAAAAGGACCATAGAGGAAGCAGCAGCCAAAAAAAAAAAAAAATCCCTGTAAGCACCAAAACAACCTGTGGGCAGAGTCAGTGCAAACTGAACTTCCACATACGTTCAAGTTCGCTGTTCCACACAGGCAGGGATGTGACAGCATTGAACGTAAAGGTGACTCACAGGAAGGTGATGAACAGCAGAGCAGAAGTACAGCACCACAAGAGCATCTATCAGATCACTTCTGACCTTTCCATAATCGAGGAACACCGAAATGCACAAAAGCAGGGGATAATTATTTATCAGAAGTTCAGAAAAAAAGCCAGCACTTAGCCCTTAGGCACTGTGCATTTTAAACATTCTGGAAGGGAAAAACATGGACTCCATCTTTAATCCCCTCAGCAGATCCATGCGCAGAGACTGACAGGCCAAGCGTCAACAGCACCAGATGGGATCAGGTTCAGCAGAAGCCACAGTCATATGCTAATTTGCTATTAATTACAGAAGCTGTCAGGACTCCTGCAGTCCTGTGCACTAAAGAAGGGCGTCGCTGAACAGTCCCTGTGGAAGATTTTTAGCTAGTAACAACTTTTGATGAAATATTTAATAGTTAGTGACCACAACTGGGTGAGAATGGACCATGGAAATGTCCAGAATCACAGAAGAGTTTTGGCTGGAATGGACCAGGCTGCTTAAAGCCACATCCAACTCAGCCTTGAGCACCTCCAGGGATGGGGAAGCCACAACTTCTCTGGGTAACTTGGGCCAGGGCCTCTCCACCCTCACAGGAAAAACATTCCTTACCAATATCTAATCAAAATCTCCCTTCTTTCAGCTCACATCGGTTACCTTTCATTCGTTATTTTACACACAAAATCTGGCATTTAGAACTGGAGAAAAGCATTAGCACAAGGGCTAAACTCAGTCCTTACTGCTTTAGGGTTGGATGCTTATTGTGACCTGTTCCCCAAATAATCCTTCCTTACATCAGTCTCCTTTATAAATTTTCAGACTTATGACTTGAAAGCTTAAGAGTATCAACAGACTTTGGGCCTATGTTGTTACTCATCATTTCTTTTCCGTGCAAACAGCTAAGAATAATCATGCCAACAGGTGAAAACAAATGTTTACGTCCCAACTTCTTACCTCAGCACCCTATCCATTCTGGAACATAACACACTTTACTTTAGCTGTCCTGTCAAAGTCTGCCTAAAGCAAGGACCAATGCTGACACACCTAAAAGTTTAACAGGTGTGTAAAAAGCTGCAAGTTTCTTCCATCACCAGTCTTACGACCCTCTGAAGGTATAGAGAGACCAACCTCTTTCCACTTATCTGTCACCGTCTTACCCTTCAAGGAGAGTTTCTATACAGATCCTGTAGGAGTATGTTGTCAATGAAAGCATCGTTTAGATTCACACCCCTATATAACTCAATTCCTAGAGATTTTAACCTGGGGTGGTCATTTGTCCTTTCAAATCACACCAGCCAATGCTGCTCGAAGGTGGGGCAGACACAGAAAAGAGACATCAAGAAAGTAGGAAAACAGCTAGAAAACTTAAGGAATTTCCTTTCCCTCAACACACAAATCCTATTAGCTGCTAAGTACTTGTCAGCATGAATGACTAACAGCAAAGAATATTCATATATCATCTGGAAAGAGCCAAGCCCTTGAGATCTCATTATCAGAGCCCAGTGCCCCAGCTGACATGAATTATTTACTGCAAACCAGTGCTTTTGATTACACACACGCATTACATGCAGAAGGTGCATCTGTGCCCCAGTTTTACAACCACGATGTGGAAACAAAGCCAGAACCTGAGCTGAAATCTAACACCCATTCCATAAACCCAGATGATGCACTAGGCTGAAAGTTGAAGTTTACCCAACACATGTGATAGGACACAGATGTTTTCAATACAAACTGAAGGCCAATGACAGGAGGCTAGAAAACACAGAGCATTTTCTTCCTTTCCTTTTGACACATTGACAGAAAGAATTCATGGTCTTAATCACAAGCACTCAAAGCACAAGGTATTTCATTTAACTTACCTGAGTACACAGGGAGACTTAAACATCAAAATACACTTGTTCTCTTTATGCTCATCTGTTTTAGGCCTGTTTCTACCCTCTACAGTGCAATTCCAGAAGAAAAGCCATTACCCATCTGGGAGATGCACTGACAGCGAATGGACTGTAGCATCAGATCGCTGACAGTGCAACTTCCCCCATCTCTTCTCCTCCTTCCCCATCAGCTTCCCCATCAGAAAGCAGCTGTAAGTGGGCTCCCAGACCACAGTTTCATTGAAGTAGAGTGAAACCTTGCTTGCCTCTCTCAGACCACACCACATGCTAAGGTTCATTGGTTGCTTCCACTCCATTAACACCACCGAAGCCAAGAGAAGTCCTCACACAGCATCCTCATGCCTAAGGCAGCCACCAAGGCAACTGCCAAATGGGCATGTGGAATCTTCCATTTCAGTATTAAATCCAGTCTGAAGCTTATAAAGAACCATTATATTCATGTAACAGAATTAAGAGTGTTTTAACACTGGCCTGAAAAACAATCCAAGTACATGTGAATGCAATGGTCATTCCCAAATGGAAAATGAATGATTATCACATCAATATTGAGATGCTCATTCCCAACACCTTGTTTGGCTGATTTAAGACAACACAAGTCAGTTTTCTTGCATATGAGTCATCTGAAGAAAGTTTCTGAAGTTGGGGCAGCACGTCAAAGAGATGGGAACCCTTCCCTAGCCACACCATGGGGCAGCATCTCCTGTATCACAACCTAGGACCTGGCAGCAAATACGCTTCTGGACAATTTGTAGCCTCTTTATTTTGCTTTGAGAAAAAATGTCATATCTGCAGCGAAATCTTTGCTCTTCCACAGGGAGTTCTTCTTCACACCCTTATTCCCTGGTTGAGCAGACACCTTGCTGATCCACAGGCAGAAGAGAAGTCACACAGGCAAAGGCAAAGCAGCTCAGCCCCCAACACCTATTATAAAGCACAACTCGGCACCATGAAGAGTTCATATACATTCAATATATACATTTCCATTTGTTCCCTTTGCTCTTTACAGCAAAGACTCAGTATTTTTTGGAGCGGCCCCAGGGAGGGAGGAGGAAAGGGAAGCCACAAAGGGAAGCTGGTCATGCCACAGTTCAGCCCAGGCAGACCAGGAGGAACGTCTGTTTGTAGTTCCTCTTCAGAACTCCTTATCAACTTGGAAATATTTACAACCACAACACAGCACAGAGCAATTATCAAGCCAACAAGGAACAGAAACATGTCCTCTAGGGATCTGCAAGAATTCTACAATGTTAATTTTAACCACCAAAGTAGGCATCTTACAGGGGATCTTGTAAAAAGCAATGGGATTTCTTGTCTACAAGCCCTTCTGAAAACCTATCTGTAGGCTGAAATTATCAGCCAAAGAAATAGGATATGCCCAGAGAAGAACACCTCAAGTAACCCCCTGTGTGCACCAAGCACAGCAGAACACAGGTAGCACCTGAAACCAAGCCAGTGTTGACCTCTGCTATCCCACTTCCTAGGTTTACCGTGTTGAGATTTGTTTTCCCCTAAGCTACACAGAACTACATTCATATGTCAAATAGACACAAACACCAAGAATATGCAAACACAAGGGAAATAACATTTTTAAAACTATTAGTGCAAACAAAATACTCCCAGGTCCCTGCTCTGCTACCAAACAAACCTAAAATCATCACAGTGCACTGGAGACAAACGCTAGCGACAAGTTGTTACTTTTTTTTGCCTTCCCTAAAGCTTGCCTTCTTCCAAATCTTTTAATTCCCACCATTTACATCCTCAAGCCCCTCCCCAAAGCCCCAGCTTTCCTCTAAAAGCGCCCTGCCAAGGACCTTTCCCTTTGGATTTTCATAGCACATCCTCTCTCGCAACAGTCTCCAGTTGTCTTCTCCAAGCTTTCTCCTCCAAAACAAAGGAGAAAGAGCCCTGCGAGCTCAGCTAACAATC
Source organism: Coccyzus lansbergi (assembly GCA_033558105.1). NCBI lineage: Eukaryota > Metazoa > Chordata > Aves > Cuculiformes > Coccyzidae > Coccyzus > Coccyzus lansbergi. Next base: position 643,705 of record JAUMJK010000048.1, read on the forward strand.
CCGGCATACACAAGGTTTGGAAATGTGCAGATTCGGAAGGTACATTGCCACAACTGTTCTCATGTACAGCACTGCCTGTCGCTCTCCCAGCTCCACAGGAAAGAGAAGGGAATCATTGAGCTCAGCTCTTGCATCTGCCCACGGCTGCATCCCCGCAATTAACTACTGCCTTGTCTGAATTGTAGAGCAGGGTTTTAACATTCCAGTGACCATGTCAATGAGCTTCTCAGCATCATTTAGCGGTAGAAAGAAATACAGTTACTTAGCAAGCTCAGACAGTCCCAGATGAACAGCCAACACACCTTTCATTTCTCACCTATCACTGCAAACTTACAAACAGCTCTAACAACTATTATAAAGAAAGCATTCTAATTATACTTCATAGAATGTTTGAAAAGCTGGAACAAGCACAGAACATAAAGTTAAGGTTATTTTGTCTGCATCTAATGTCACAGTTGAAATGTATTTGTAATGAGGCAAGTTGGACATCAGTCATAGAATCATAGAATCACCAGGTTGGAAGAGACCCACCGGATCATCAAGTCCAACCATTCCTATCAAAAACCCTACACCATGCCCCTTAGATGTTCCCACAAATTCATCACAGGGCATTGTTTATGTCTTGGTACACACTTCCATATTTCATAAATTATTTCAGGATCACTAGACCTCAGCTGTGTGGTTTTTGCCACTCTCAAAAGGTTGAAGGACGAGGAACATCGTGATGCTGTGCACCTATTCTACTATTCTCCGATTAAACACAGATAGTCCCCTTGAAAATAAAATATTCAGGCTTCTCTTTCCCTGCTTTTAGGGAATTTCTTTTTCTAACAAAAAATATTGAAAAAATCCTCTCCCTTCATCCACTTCCACAGCTCAAGCTCAGAAACAGTGTCACCAAGCACACACCAACTTATCTGCCATCTGAGCATCTCCCAGAGCTATAAAAAAATTCAAGGTCTCCCTTTGACATAACTGGAGGGGTTACATTTTTCTGAATATCAGAACACCGTAAACCTAAGGCCTGAACTGAGAAAACATAGGAAAAGTTGGCCCAGCAAAATAAAGCCTTTAGTTTGCAGCCTGTATATCTATGCATGCCAACATTTCAAGCCTGAATTACATGATTTAGGAAATACCATGGATTAAGCTCTTTCATGGTGTGCACAAGCTGATACAGCACTGAAGAGGAACTACTTGGCGAGGAAGGCTTAAGGCTGTGTTTTTTACGGCAATATAGTTCTTTTATTTCTGCCATTTAGTCTTGTTTTATTTAGCTTCCCCGGTGCCAACTCAAACTTTCAACCGAAGGAGTTTCTTCAGATGTGCAGGCTCTAAGTGGCTTCCTGTTCTGGTTTGAGCTAAAGTAGAATCAGTTTCCTAACTTCAGCTCTGCCTCGTCTAAGTAACCCCACTTTCTGAACGTTAACTGCATGGTTTTCAGACAGTTTTTTCTCTAGAAATTATAACATGGGACACAGGGATGCAAAACGGCTGTTGCTTACACCTATTTCTATAGAAATCAAGGCTATCCTTAAGTCTAAGAGGCAAAAAAGGGCGAGATGTGCAGGGAGGGATGGATAGGAGATCCCAAACTGACTGACCAACAGAACACTCCATCCCATAAACTTCATACTCAGTATAAACTTCAGAGATCATGAGGATCTCTCTCTTCTTTAATGGTTGATGTGTAGCGAGGACCCCATGTGTGTGTCTGTCCCCGGTCCCAGACCCACGTGTTCCTGAAACCAGTTTCTGGGTCCAGCTCCTCTCTGCCACTCCCCTGCCCTGCTCCTGTTCTGCAGCACTTGTGATATACAGTCATCGAGGGGATAGGGACACGATTTCACATATTTGTATATATTTTATTAAAGCTGATTTGGTTTACTTCCCAACCCATATCTTTCCCTTTCCCTGGGGACGGGGTGAGGAGTCCAACTGCTCAGTTTTAGCTGCCAAAATTGGCCAGGCCTGAACCGCGACATCTCCTCATACCCAATCCTCAGTTCCCTGCTTCAGAAGTTCCCTCTCTGCTACCCCTTTCATCATTAACCAAGCCACAGAAGACATTTCCAACTACCAACACATTCACTAATCTCAAGCGGTTTGGTACAGCAGCCCAGGAGCATCGCCAGCACACTGGCATCCTTCAGGTATACCAAGAGAAGCATCCTTAGGTCACAGAATCATAGAACCACCAGGTTGGAAGAGACCCACCGGATCATCGAGTCCAACCATTCCTATCAATCTCTAACCCATGTCCCTCAGCACCTTATCCACCTGCACCTTAAACCCCTCCAGGGAAGGCGAGTCAACTCCCTCCCTGGGCAGCCTGTTATTTGCTGGCTTTAGACAACTACATTTTTTACTGCAAGGCACAAGTTACTTGCACAGACCAGTGACTCCAGATGCTCTTTCTGTATCAGCACGCACTCCTTTCAGGGCATTGCTTTCCACATGGCCTTGCACAAACAAGCTTCTAGAAAGCCTGCCATTATTTTCCCTGCTGGAAAACAGGAGGATAGGGGAAACAGATGCATACCCATTTTTTCCTAGGCGTAAGCTACTTATATTAAGTTCATTTATTCCCCAGCCGATGCAGAATTACCACATAACAGTTCACCTTCAGTGGTAACTTCCCACAAAACCATATTAACAGTCAAGTTCTAATTTTGCATACAAGGAAAAAAAAGAGTTAGTGCCAACACCTATGAACTTTGTTACAGTTCCAGGAAAACATTTCCTTAGAAATGCATTTTTTTCTTTAAAAATAAAACATATTTGTAAACCCAGGCTTCTACGTATCTCACTAAGTAAAAATGGCCTGGGAATGTTCAAACAAATCATTGCTCTCTTGCCGTCAGAAATCTCTAAACTTTGTTTGGTTTCTTGTTTTGTTCCTTTGGTAGGAACGGTTGGACTCGATGATCCGGTGGGTCTCTTCCAACCTGGTTGTTCTATGATTCTATGATTTAATCTTGGCCTCCAAGCCATAGCGTCAGTCACGTAAAGACTCTGTTGTAAAAGCTGGAGAGCAGGGATTCGAGATGTCTCTCCAAAGCATTAACTGGGCATGAGGCTGAAGTCCTGCAACTGATTCTTACTTAATACCATTACTTCCATCACGTCTTGGTAATTTTCCAATTAAAACAAGTGCCTGAGAGATTCAGAGGCTCAAGTCTAACCCGACGTAGCAGCAAGATAAGGTGAGTGTGGAATAATCTCAGGCTTTCAAATCAAAAGCCAATCAGTGTAGCACATGAAGGAATTATTATGCATCAAGTTGTCCTAAAACCCTGTGAAAGCCCTCAGATAGTCAGGCAACTTGAAACTGTTCGCTTATAGAATGGATTTCAAGTATTTCTTTAGCTGTGAAGCAGCTACGGGAACTGCAACATGCAAACTTAAATTATAGGGTCATCCACAGAACGGACTTAAGTAGACTCTCCTAATGCTCTTTAGGAAAATGTTAGCACCAGGCCGCTGCAATTGCTATCATCTGCTAAAATGACAACGTCCAGCTATCAAAGAGCGGGTGTTGGAATTAGTGGGTTCTGAAGTAAACAAGAGGATTTTATAAATAAGTCTGAGTCTTGTACCAGAAGACAGACCTGCACGCAACTCAAGCATGCACCCCACGACCCTGCATTCAGCCAAACCAGTTTCCCTCCTTTATCTAATTTTTTAAAACCTGATGAAATGTTATAAAACAAGAGGCAAACAAGAAAACTGCTGTCAGAGAATCTACTTTCATCGTGATTCATTCCATTAGAATAGCCCCAAAGCAGTCTTACAGAAGACTAATTACTGGTATAAAATGTGAAAAAAGGGAAAACCATGGAAAAAAACACACGATGCAGGACCATTTGCCCAGTAGTTCTCTGAGTTCGAGTCTCACTAAAAACAAGCTCCTTAATTTCTTCTGCATGTCCCATGAAATGCAGAACTGAACGGCCACTTCTCCTTCATGCTATATAGCACAGGGCTTTCATACCCAAAGGAGGAGAAGCTGGTCTGACTTCCATATCTCATTGCCTCCATCTACTGGTAAGAACTGCTGCTTGTAGCAAAACACTTCTATTATTTCATGCACGTTACCATCTTTTAAAATAACTAATTTCAGGAATATCAACCATAAAGGCAGTGAGAGGGGAGAGGAAAAAAAAAAAATTCAACTCAAGATTCCTGCAGGTACAGAGCATCTTACGCACCTTGTACCTTGAAAAATTAGAACTCATTCATCCCTGCCAATGTATGGAATTTACCTTTGGTCTGAAATGTCACAGCAAGAGCCAGCCAGAGGTAAGTTGTCTTATGTATTTCTAGTCTCAGAGGCAATTTAAGAGACCAGTGAACTTCACAGCCTTCACTAGTAGAAACCAGATAAAAGTCTCGCCCTGTGAAGCTGAGATACCGGAGATGCTCTAAAGAGGAAAGCACCTTGAGTCTTCACAGTTCGTACAACTTGTTTTCCATGGTCACCCACATAAAGTTTATGCTACTGAAATTACTCAAAGCTGAACTCTTAATTCCAGATGCTATATTCACTAAGCTTATGAACGTACCAGAAAGAACTTCTCAGTGTGGCTCCTCATCAGCCCTGCTCGTTACATCTGTCAGTTCTGTTACTGATGATTGCTATTTACAGAATCATAGAATGGTTTGAGTTGGAAGGGACCTCAAAGCCCATCCAGGTGCAAAGCCCCTGCCATGGGCAGGGACACCTCCCTCTAGATCAGGTTGCACAACGTCCCATCCAACTTGGCCTTGATCACATCCAGGGACAGGGCAGTCACAGCTTCCCTGGGCAACCTGGGCCAGGGCTTCACTACCTTCACAGTGAGGAATTTCTTCCTAATGTCTTATCTAAATCTTCCCCGTTCCAGTTTAAAGCCATTCTCCCTCATCCTATCACTGCATGCCCTTTTAAAAAGCCCCTCCCCAGCTTTCCTGGAGCTCCTTCAGATATTGGAAGGCCACTATAAGGCCTCCTTTGAGCCTTCTTTTCTCCAGGTTGAACAACTCCCAACTTTCTCAGCCTGTCCTCACACAGGAGGTACTCCAGCCCTCTCATCATTTTTGTAGCCTCCTAGAGACCCTTTCTATTATGACAGACAATTTCCCAACCACAACATAGCAGTAAGTCATTGCATCATTTGTTTGGTTTTAGTAAGTTCCAAGCAAGTACTATCATATTTATTTATTTTGCTTAGCTCAAGGTCCAGGTTAGGCTGTACATCACTGACGCAGTGCCTTCCCTTCTGTATGGAGTGCTTCCACTCATTCCCAAATGTGTTTCACAACAGATAGTGAAGCAAAGCTTCATGTTCTCACGCGTAAGCAGCACCAGCTATGAATATGCTTAATGCCAAGTGCTACCTCTAAGCAGCAATAATCACTTTATTCCAAAATCCAAAAGATTCCACGCACCTTTCCTGGACCAGCACGACCTCTCCAAATGGTGAGCAGTGCTGGCATAGCCATTGCTCTCTACAACTACCTGAAAGGAGGTTGTGGAGAGGAAGGAGCTGGCCTCTTCTCCCAAGTGACAGGAGACAGGACAAGAGGGAATGGCCTCAAGCTCCGCCAAGGGAGGTTCAGGCTGGACATCAGGAAAAAAAATTTCACAGAAAGGGTCATTGGGCACTGGCAGAGGCTGCCCAGGGAGGTAGTTGTCACTATCCCTGGAAGTGCTTAAGGGACGGGTGCACGAGGTGCTGAGGGGCACAGTTTAGATTGATAGGAATGGTTGGACTTGATCTGGTGGGTCTCTCCCAGTCTGGTGATTCCATGATTCTATGATACACCAGCACGCAGCCTCCCCTCCACACCGCAACAAGGCACTTGGCCACATTTTTCCTGCTAAACGGTTCTTTAAGAGTTAAAAGATATGAACAAAAAAAAAAAAACCCACTACACGTCAGTCAAAAAAAATTCTTAATGCTAAATGAGACTGGAATTCTCCAAGAGGTTGTTTCCCCTACATAAATTCTTGTTATTAGATGTGAGCTTCCTAGGTGCCTAAAAGCTTTTCACATATTCAGCTGCTTTCCTGAAGCATTCACCTTTTTTTAAGGCTTCAAAACTACTTGTTCTAATGTGACAAATGCATGCTTTCTATTTTTCCCCCTAGACATTTAGATTGTCATTTATCCTGCCTCCCCCCACGCCCAGTTCTCAGCTGGCAGTAACCAGAAGGGGGCAACATTTGAAACAGCATTTAAAACCAACACCAATTTCCTCCAACCCTCAGGCGATTTGACAGGCTTGTTCTTCCCAAGTAAAAATCACCACGCTGTCTCAAAGCTCCTCACTTGCAATATAACAAGGAAAGTTTTCATTTCCTCTTCCTGCTGACAAATCCAAGAATTTCAGTGAGCGATTTGATCAGAAAACTCCTCTCCAGCAGCGCAGCGTCCCAATTCCACCCCCAGCACTGCAGCTCACTGCTGGGATGATGCAGCTGTTCTGCAGAAACATGACTAACTGGAGGAGAATGACTGCATCCATCGTTTCGTGCACTGAATTTAAGCAAAAATGAGACCTTTTCTGAAGCACTGCAGATTTTTTACCTATCTACCATAACTTAACTTAGACTCTGCACAGCAGCTCCAGAATGAGACTTTTTTTTCATGCAACATTCTTAACCTTCACACTCAGGTCACTTAAGACGAGGGAAACGCAAAACTTTTCCATCTCATGATAACGATACCATAGTTCAATGTCCACCTGATCTTTAAATAGGAAATAGAATCATAGAATAACCAGGTTGGAAGAGACACACCAGATCATCAAGTCCAACCATTCCTATCAAACACTAAACCATGTCCCTCAGCACCTCGTCCACCCATCCCTTAAACACCTCCAGGGAAGGTGAATCAACCACCTCCATGGGCAGCCTATTCCAATGCCCAATGACCCCTTCTGTGAGGTTTTTTTTTCCCCCTAATATTCAGCCTGAACCTCCCCTGGCAGAGCTTGAGGTCATTCCCTCTCATTCTGTCCTCTGTCACTTGGGAGAAGAGCCCTGCTCCCTCCTCTACACAACCTCCCCTCAGGTAGCTGTAGAGAGCAATGAAGTCTCCCCTCTGCCTCCTCTTCTCCAGGCCAAACACCCCCAGCTCTCTCAGCCATTCCTCATCAGGTCTGTTCTCCAGTCCCTTCACCAGCTTTGTTGCTCTTCTCTGGACTCGCTCCAGAGCCTCAACATCCTTCTTGTGGTGAGGGGCCCAGAACTGAACAATAAGGGTTTTTTTTGGGGTGTGTTTTTGGTTTTTTGTTTTTTTTTTTTTTTTTTTTAAAAAATTCAGCAAGCAAACCACGCTCTGGTCTATCTATTTCAAGACAGTGCTGTTAGCTGATCCACAAGCAGAGCCATGAAACTCTCTAAGAGACTGCTGCTATGGTGATGCCTCCTCAAGAGTGAACAATGTCCAAAAAACCACTGTGCAGATTCACAGCAAAAAGCTCTGCTGAATTTTAAATGGTCTGTTTTGATTTGGAGAGCAGGAGAGAAAAGAAACCACGTCGGAAAAATTATTTCAAAAACCTACAAGAGAATTTAAATGATGTCAAAGAAAGTTTAACCTGGGATTCACATAAGAGGCTGATTTTTCCTTACGTGGATAGTAACAGGTTGCAGGGAGGTGGAGTCCCCATCTCTGGAGGTATATGACAGGTAGATGAGGTGCTCAGGATATGCTTTAGTACTGGATAGGTATGGTTGCACTCAATGCTCTCAAAGGTCTATTCCAACCTCGTGATTCTATGATATAGTATAACAATCCGTAAGGATTGTATCTGAGGTTCCACAATAACTAAACACTTGCTAGGTAAATCAGACTTATTTCTTAGAATTCTCCACAGTTTCACAGATGCACTAAGCTTTAAAACCTAAGCAAATACTTCTAAGGTACACAACAACAAGATGCAAATTTTACTTGGTGATTGAGGAGGACTTCAGCATGGAACAGCAGGCCAAATAAAAGGAATCAAGAATTAAGTCACAGAAGTTGAAGTGGACAGGGTAGATTGATTTCCCAATGCTGATTTAGATGCTTAATCCCAGCCTCATCTATCCCCACTAATCCAAAAGGAAGTTTAGAACATGAACTGCCCTTTCATGGCAGCACCAGGCACTGGGGACATCAGGTTACACTTTTTTCCCTACTATGTCTGGATAAGCCACTCCTTAAGGCTTATTAATTCAACAGCTCTTTTGAGGAATGAAAGATCATGAACCGAAAACATCATAAGCCAAGATTGAACAGCCCAGTGTTGTATCGGTGTGATCCCCTCAAGTATTTTGTCAGAACTGCACCTCCCAGGTACAGGCTGCTTTAAGTAAAGCATTTGCATAGACTTAGAAGCCAGAGCAAGTGCCTATTAATAAAAAAGCTCCTCATTTATCGTATTGTACAAACAAATCTGGGATTATTTCCACAATCACATCTTCACTGACTGCTGAACTGTAACTATTATTTTTTCCCATAACCATCACCTCAGACATAATTGTCTCACTTCAAACATTACTCACAGTTTTGTTATTGATGTATCCACCTTCCAGACACATGAATGAACACAGACCACGTGCCCTTATTTACTGCCTCCTCTGGGCTTCTCCTGCACCACTGTTTCAACAACAAAATGAACAGTCTAGTAACACTGTGTCACACAGCACTGAGTCTTCTAGTAATTAGAAAGTCATTGTATATTCTTCATTCCTTTACCAGCATGTTATGTTGTTGTTCATTCATTAAATTAAAGCACTGACAGTGCTGTCATCGTCTGGTACTTCTGACACAAACACAGTCATCATTACTTCAAAATTAAAAACTAGCAATTCATTTTACCATCACTACAAAGTATAAAACAAGTACTATGAAGCGAATTTCTGTGTTGGGGCTCACCATAAAAACATAAATTTGTTTATGACTATGAGAGAAGCCCTGGTACTGGCTGCCCAGAGAAGTGGTGGCTACCCCGAACCTAAATGTCTTCAAGGTCAGGTTGGATGAGGCTTGGAACAACCTGATCCAGTGGGAGATGTCCCTGCCTGAGTCGGGGATGTGGAACTGGATGATTTTTCAGGTCAAACTCTCAGAGTAATCTAAAGCAATATTTTATACACAGAGTTACTTACAGGCTCTTTAACATAGATTGTCCCTATAGCAAGTTCTCCCCAAAAAGGAGTTCACAATCAGAAAACAGATGGATTTTGCTTCTACTCTACATATCATATATCTCTCTGCCTCTGATGCTGTACAGCAAACCTGCATTTCTGACTAGAAAGAATTAATTACATTTAAATGAGTATTGTACTTTGCATCAAGCTGTGTTGTCAGCTGTGCTTTCATCAAGTTGCACTAGATGATCTGCCAAAAAAAAAAAAAAGACCTTCAAGGCCTAGAGGCAATATAAAGGGTAATGGGATTCCTACCCCATGGTTGTCCGTTGCCAAATTCATTGAAGTTTCACCACATGGATACTACAGGAAAAACTCAACTGAACATACTTCTGCTTCTAAACTTCACCACAATTATTGGTATCGTGGCTTGTTGTGAACTCACCAACATATCGACATTTATTGCAAATTAACTTTCCATATCCCTATTTATAGATGGCCATACACGAGGATACTGAAATGGCAAGACTTCACAAAATGCAGCTGAAAACAGATGTGCTAGCCCTTCTGTTCACTCCTTCACCTGATTAGTACACATCTAGATCGTGGCAGTTGTATATATTCCTTACATAAAGACTCTCAAACTAAGATAATGTTTCCCCACGTACCAAGTGATTCACACGAGGAATTGGTATTTCATCTTCTAACACCATGTGGAACACAGAATGGTTTGGGTTGGAAGGGACCTTAAAGCCCATCCAGTTCCAAACCCCCTGCCACGGGTAGGGACACCTTCCTCTAGATCAGGTCAATCAAAGCTCCATCCAGCCTGGTCTTGAACATCTCCAGGGATGGGGCAGCCACAGCTTCCCTGGGCAGCTTCGGCCAGTGCCTCATCACCCTCATTGTGAAGAATTACTCCATATGGTTTAATCTAAATCTTCTCCCTTCCAATTTAAAGCCATTCCCCCTTGTCCTATCACTAAATGCCCTTGTGGAAATTCCCTCCCCAGCCTCCTTCAGGTACTTCTGCACAGGTACAACCTACTGAAAAAGAACAATCTGCCCACAGCACAACGTCTACCCTGCTACCCCATTCCAACAACAAACACTGTTCACATATGTACTGTCCAGTTAAAGAATAGAAAAAACCCAGCATGACCATTCACTTGCCAGTCTCCTTATACCAAGAACATCATCAACATCGCTAATCACAAGAGAAACAATCCTTCTCCACCTCTAAGTGGGAAGTTCCATCTATATTTACACAAACGATGAGAATTTCTTTCTTCAACATTAAAACTACTTATTGAAAGGTACTGAGGGGCATTGTTTAGAGACTGGTGGGAATGGTTGGACTCAATGATTCGGTGGGTCTCTTCCAACCTGGTGATTCTATGATTCAACAAACTGGAGGGTTCTTTCTCTCATTAAGGGGCTCCTTCTCTTTTAGTTCACTGCGCAATTTCCAGCACACAAGTACTTTGAGCTAATCACTGAAGACCCTGCAAAAATGAAATGCTCCAGTTATTCTGAATAGCCTGCACATTCAGAAATTTATCAAAATTTCTCTTTTCCATTTCCAGAGCGAGGATGCTTTTAGCAGCTTAACAACATTCCTTCGATACAGCAGAGTTCATAAAGAACCCCAGTTCATTCATAACTCTATGACTTACATTTCAGACCAAACATTAGGACTGCCTCTGTTAAATCCTTCTAGAGCAAGCATCTGCAATCTAAGAGAAAATGAATGCAGAAATCGCATCCTATAAAACCGATATTTCAGTTCCTATCACCTAAACTTCTGAAAGTTACAAAAAAATCTTGAAAGCAATCTTAGAATCATTGGATTGGAGAAGACCTTTGAGACTGGTTCCAACCATACTTGTCTACAACTAAATCATATGCCCAAGTACCTCATCCATCCATCTTTTAAACACCTCCAGAGATGGAAGGGGAAGGATTACTTCTCTGGTCTTGCTGGCCACACTGCTTCTGATACAAGCAATGATGCTACTGGCCTTCTTGGCCACCTGGGCCATTGACGGCTAATCTTTAGCCAGATGTCAAACAACATCCCCAAGTCCTTCCAACCAGGAAGCTTTCCAACCACTCTTCCTCAAGCCTGTAGTATTACAGGACTAGAGAGAGTTCTAAGGACCCCTAAGGTCCTAAGTCCAGGACCCAGCAGTTGGCCTTGTTAAAACTCATGTCATTGGTCACAGCCCATTGATCCAGTTTGTCCAGAAGTCACTGTTTATCTCCCAAAGTTACTACATTATTGAGCTCATTCACTGTCACATGCAGGCACCAGTAGCTCCCAAGACCTGTATTGACAAGAAGCTGATAAATATCAAGAAAACCTCACAGTCCCAGTTCTCAGGGACTTCTATAAAAACAAGCATTGAACTGGATTATCTTCCTGCACTACCAAACACTGTAAGTAGTATCAGCATGTATTTATATTCACCAAAAGGTCAGACAAAAATTGTTAAGAACATTAGAGCATCAATAGGTTTGGCTTTAATTTTTTTCTTCTATTATTAATCATAAACGGCTAACATCTTGTTTTGACCGGTACCAAGCACAGCTGAGCTAATATTGCGTAGAAGTTAATTAGTGCTTACTGCCAAAAGTAGAAAAATGTAACAATCTGGGGTTTGGATTTATTTGGGATTGTTGTTGCTATCCATAAAATCGTATGTGTATATATATAAAAATAATGAGAATTATTTGAGTTGGAAGGGACCTCAAAGCCCATCCAGTTCCAATGCCCCTGCCATGGGCAGGGACACCTCCCACTAGATCCAGCTGATCAAAGCCCCATTCAACCTGGCCTTGAACACCTCCAGAGATGGGGTAGCCACAGGTTTCCTGGGCAACCTGGGCCAGGGACTTGCCACCCTCACAGGAAAACAATTCTTCCCATTACCTCATTTCAATCTCCCCTCTTTCATCTTAAAACCATTGCCCCTCATCCTATCCCTGCACTCTATGATCAAGAGTCCTTTCCCAGCTTTCCTGGAGCCCCTTTCAATATCTGAAACTACTCTAAGGTCTCCTCACAGCCTTCTCTCCAGGCTGAACCACCCAAATTCTCTCAGTCTGTCCTTGTATGGGAGGTGCTCCAGGTTCTCAGATCATCTTTGTGGCTTCCCCTGGACTCACTTTAACAGATCCATGTCCTTCCCTGGCTGAGGACTCCAGAACTGAATGCAGGACTCCAGGTGAGATCCCATGACAGTAGAGGGGCAGAAACCCCTCCCTCCCCCTGCTGATCACACGTCTGATGCAGCTCAGGATATGGTTTGGCTTTCTGGGTTGCAAGCACACATCTCCAGCTATTGCTGAGCTTCTCATCCACCAGCAGCCCGAGTGCTTCTCTGCAGGGCTGCTCTCAATAGTTGATGTGATTGTTTGGGTTATTTAAATAACAGTTTCATTACTTTGTTTTTATGAAAAGACAATTTGAACCAAAAGCATTGTTTTGTGCATTATCAGATGCCTCAGCAGACAGAAAATATTGTCTATGATTACTATCCTAGCATTTACTTCCACCCTGTTACTGTCAAAAAAAGAACTGCATGCATGAGCCTTACAACTCACCAGGGCTCCCAGAACTTAGGATTTCTTAAGGTGAATATTACTTAAAGGAAAAAAAATCTGAAGTTATCAGTTTAGAAAGGAAAGAGCTAAATTTTTTGTTACATATAGAGATGGTTTATTCATCATTAAAAACAAACTTTGTCTTATCATCTCTTCATTACTATTCAGTAATTTATGCAATCATTCAGAAAAACCTCCAGCCATTAATCAGTCCTAACTATTGCCATTAAATTTAGAACTGCTGCTGTTTTCCATATAAAAGGTTGCTAGAAAAGAAGCTCTGACTTCATCCCTACAAGATTGTCTCTGCTGCATAAGGCAGAGCACAATCACATCAAGCAAGCACAGAAGTTCTACCAACCGAGTCTGTCATTCACTATGCAGAAAAAAACCCAAAACAACAAAGTATAAAGACATTCAACTAACCCACAGCTGGGTCCACGACACAATCAGGGACTTAAGTTACTTAACTCTTCACCATAAATTCGATGACAGGCATACAATATACTAAACATCATTTTTTTTGACTTGCTCATCTGTGACAGAACCATGGAAATACACAGAACTGGACACGGAGAACACATCAAAATGAGTATTTATCTTTTTTCTTCAAATACCTTAGAAAGTATTTTCCTCTGTCCATTAACCTACTTTTCTCTTAGCACACTACCTTTAGAGCATGCAACCTGCAGCATTCAAAGTTAAACCAGACTAGGTAGGTCAAGTAGATACTGAGAGTTTTAAATCCTTCTCCCTCTGGTCGCACAAGTGTTGCAACAGCCAGACTGCATCACTGAGAAGAACAAAGAATATTTCTTTTTCCCCCTCTAACAGACAAGAATTTGACTGCTCTTTTCCTTTGAAAGCAATCACTTAGAATTTGAATAACTACCACGGGAGGCCATGAAGATGAGAGCAACATCCAGACAGGGACAGGCTGAGTGAGTTGTGGTTGTTCAGCCTGGAGAAGAGGAAGCTCCGGGAAAACCTCAGATCAGCTTCCAGTGCTGAAAGGGACTCCAGGAAAGCTGAGGAGGGGCTCTTGATCAGGGTGTGCAGGGATATGATGAGGGAGAAAGGTTTTAGGCTGAATGAGGGGAGATTGAGATAACATCTTAGAAATAAATGTTTTCCTGCAAGGATAACAAAGCGCTGAAATAGGTTGTGCAGAGAAGTGGTGGTTGCCCCATCCCTGGAGGTGTCCAAGGCCAGGTTGGATTTGGCTTAGAGCCTCTGATGCAGTGGGAGGTGTCCCTGCCCACGGTAGGGGGATTAGAACTGGATGGATGGGCTGAGGTCCCCTCTAACTAAAACTCTTCAATGATTCTGTGATTCCAACCTCTGTCAAGTACTGACAGACTACTTGGATTTTAAAAACACACTAACCAACCAACATCCCCCCACCACCACACACACAGCTCTAGCAAATTCTGTAACACAATGTGTGCTTATTGTAGCTCTATCAGGAAAGTGCTACCTTGACAGCTGCATCATTAATCAGTATCTTTAGCTGACAATGAGTTCTTACACAGTACCTTTACCTCAACCACTGTAAATACTGGACTGACAGTACCAAAGCCTTTCCAGAAGCGCAACAACATATTTTCATCACTCTCCATAACTATGGACAACCAATGATGAGTGCTGGAGAACCGACATAATCACTTACAGAACTCAGACTAACAACATTGTGGGTAGTTTCCAGTTGGGAAACACAGCATCACATATTTAGGTAGCACGATTACTGTCATGCCAAGTATCAAAAATACACACTCCCTACAACTCTATTGCATCTTGCAGCTATGCAAGATTGGTGAAACTGATACAAAAAAGTTGTAAAAAGCTCGGAGAAGCAGGGATTTCCCCTTTCTCACTTGTTCAGAAAAAAAAAAAAGTCCTATGAAAAAACAGTATTTTGAAACATTTCAGCAGCATATCTTCTCATTTTACCTAACTTCATCCCATAAGAAGTCTTCAGTAAGCTTCTACAGGTCTTCAATACCACAGGAGTTTTCTGAGCAACCCACTTTCCGAGAATTCCACTTCCCTTTGCTGGAGAGTATTGAAGGCGCAAGCAAGCACGTCAACCAGGAGCTTACAGGATCCACAGACTGAAAACAAGTTCATTTTTAAAAGACTTTCTGAATCTCAAAGCATTGTGTTTTAAAGCCCGTTACAGATTCTATATTCGATTCTACATGCGTTTACTTTCTTTGAAAGCCTTTTCCTATGTAGAAGTCATGCTGAGGTGGGTTGGAATTTTTGCTAAAGCTTTAAAAATAACTTTTTTGGCAATGAGGACCCTAATGGCATCATGCAGTGGGTTTCTATCTTACCAATGCATTTATTCCAAATGTGAGTAACAACAGCATCCTAGCACAATGTGATTCGGTTTCCGACACCTAAAAATTTCCTATTAAAATGGAGCTAACAGACACAAGAAGGAAATGCAGAGTAAATCAGCAAAAAATTATTTAGTCTCTCAACAGCTTTATTGGAAGGTAAGGAATCCATCTCATCTCTTTGACTCATTCTTTCTCCAAAACAGACTCACAGAAATAGAGCAGGTCGTGAATTTTCTGCAAGGAGAATTGTACAAGCCCATCAAATATTAACAACCACTGCAGATGTCTGCAGTCCTTTCTAAAAGCTTTTTTCAGACCAGCAAAGAGGATGCATGAATTAACTAAATTAACTGTTTCTAAACATTCCACTTCTATAAACAATTTTTAACTGAAAATTAGTCTGTTCCTCCAGGGTTTGCAGTCCAGAGCTCCTTTATAACTATTAAGAGTGTTTGCACATCCAGGCTTACAAATGATTTCACAGAAACCTATTCCTCTCTGCACAACCTCAAGCAATAGTTATGTCCCACAGAAGCTTTTCGGAAGGCGTCCAACTCGAGGCTTGTACATCAGCCACATCTCCAGTTTGTCGCTTCCACAAGCAAAAACTTAAATACAAATGTAAAATTACATGCCTGGCATGAAGAGCCTCTTAAAACTTAAGAGGACAGCATACGAATCCCCTCATTTATTGAATTAATATATCTAGCCCACAACACATTTAATGGGTTTTCGTAACTCTCTTTCAGGGCCACCATCTCCATCTCTTGGTGGCACCAGCTGAATACCATAAGAGGCAAACGACATTGTCAGATATAGCTGCAAGGTACCCACCTGAATAACTCTGAAAAGATGAACTTACTGTGTCCCAAGCGACCCTTCACCAGTGCATTAACTTAAAAATCAGTCATAACATGCCTGTTTTATAAATAGGAAATATGATCCAAGACCTTACTTTCGGAACAGAAACTGCACTGAAAGTTAAAAAACATCATACCTACGTTTGACATGCCAGCTTCTTCCCGTTCTTTTGCAACAAATAACATCCTTCCCAAGAAAACCCAGGTGCAGAAATCAGCTCCTGAACTACCTATGTGTACATACACTAGCTCAAACCCATCAGCGAGACCTTAAATTATCTTCTTGGAGCAGTACAGAGCTCTTCGAGGTCGCAGCTTCAGCCACCCACAGATATGCAGCTCCTTACATAACACCAGGCAGTAATTTTTCCCTCTCGCAGAAGCGGAAAAAGTCCCAATTACCACCGGTTCCACCCACAGTCTTGACCGCGAAGGAAGAGCCAGCAGTCGCTGTGCAGCCTTGCTGAGTGCCCACGCTCGGCTCTTCGGTGAGCAACCCCAGAGGTTAGCAGACCAACACCTTCAGGTAACAGCTCAGAGGCTTCTGAAAATAGAAGACCAGCTGCTTTTGGAGTCTACGTGTTCAATAACCAGAATCGCTGATTGACTCCCACATATAAGACCCCCTGTTTACTTACTGCAGTGGCCAGACAGATCTATATTGCACTCCATATCTGCTGGTGAAAGGCAGACCAATTTAGTTTAGTCTGGATTAAACCCACCATTTTTAGCATAACACAGTGTGCCAGTGGTCACTACTTAAGACTTCAGAAGTAAGGGGGCTGTTTCAGGCTTCACACAGCAGCCAAGCAGGTTAAAGTGCAGACCCCACTCAAACGTTACCAATCCTCCTGCAAAAGGCCACTATTAACACACTGACTTCAGACACAATCACCATCGAAAACTGGCATTAACACTACTGAATCTCACATTATGAGATTATTATGAATTCAACTGGTTTTCCATTAACCAGACTATCACACAGCTGTGAATACAGATACTTGGGAACCTTCCTCTTGGACTGTGACCTATGGTTACCTTGTATTCCGTAGAAATTTAATCTGTCAAACAATCCAGTACAAAGTCCATGTAATTATATCTACTTAAGCACAAATCCACAGTCAGCAATAAGCCCTCAACAGATACTTTTGTTCATATACCGGTCAAGTTTCATTCAAGTAATTACAGCCTCTTTGTCACTGGAACAGCTACTGATGTTTGCAAAGTCTCCAGTTTCCAAAGCCCTGACAGGCAAGCCTAGCCAGGCAATTCCCACTTCAAGAACAGCAAATTGAACCAGGTACATAAAGTCAGCATCACGGAGGTTTGCCGTGGATAAACCAGCCTATGTAAAGCATAACAGGGCTGTTTCATTTACATTCACCACTAATTGGTTTGGCTACAAGCCGTAGGTCAAGCCAACTTGGTTTATGATTTGCAAGATGCACCACTTCTACATCTGTACTTTGTCTTTCCCAAATGGAGAGAACTCCATAGAATCATAGAATCACCAGATTGGAAGAGACCCATCGGATCATCCAGTCCAACCCTTCCTATCAAACACCAAACCATGATCCTCAGCACCTCATCCACCCGTCCCTTAAACACCTCCAGGGAAGGTGAATCAACCACCTCCCTGGGCAGCCTCTACCAGTGCCCAATGACACTTTCAGTGAAAAGGGTCATTTTTCTGTGAAATTTTTTTCCCTAATGTCTAGCCTAAATCTCCCCTGGCGGAGCTTGAGACCATTCCCTCTCAACCTGTCCCCTGTCACTTGGGAGAAGAGGCCATCACCCTCCTCTCTACAACCTCCTTTCAAGTAGTTATAGAGAGCAATGAGTTCTCCATCACCACTTTCATCTTCCTAGTTGCAGTCCTGACTCATATACCCACCTCGGATCATTAAAAGAGGATCAGAAACAGGCTACTGACTGGGAAGCGTTAAGAGGCACATAATCTGAAGCAGAAGCCATACAATGATTATTTCTTTAAAAAATATCCCTTACCAGTGTCCCTCCTCCCACTGATTCTAAGCACAATTCCCAAGCAATTTCAGCTCAACTTTAGAGCTGTTTCTGTGCTCTAAGAGCTAGTTCTGTAGTACACTAAGAAAGGGAAAATTGAGGTCCATTGTAGTCTACATGCTATTACAAATAACCAATCTACCTATTTACGTCAGAAAAGTGACTGCAAAGATCCCACAGAATTTCACCTTCTGTTATTCTCTCCTCAGGTTACAGACACCCTACAGGTTCTTTTCCAACATATTTCTCAATGTTTCTCAAAGCAGAGCTGACCTCCCAGCCCCAGCTACAACATGGAAGATAAACTGACCAAGAAATACTCAGCACCTTCCACCAATTTCTGAAACTTTTACTACAAAACACCTGCCAAGGTTTGACATTCGTTAGACAAACTAGATGAAACTGCATAAGCCAACCCACATTAAGAAAATTAGCTTAATACAGTTCTTCAGTCTTTATTTCTCTCACTCAGTTTCTACTTATCCAGGTGTTAATGGAACTCTAACTTTTTAGTTTAAGAGTCACATTGGGAGGTCTGTTGACTCAGAGCTACTATTTATTTCCAGCTGAAATTATGTACAAAAATGCTGTTTTCAGCCATTTTTAGGATTTTCTGTTTACTCGTAAATCATGATGATTTGGTTAATTTTCAACCCTTTAACAAGTATTATGCAATGAGTGCGTTGCTTCATGTATTTCAAGCAGTCATGACCAATCATTTAAATGTATATTCAGAATTATAATTACATGACATCTTAGTCTATCTAGGTGTAAACATGCCATATACTTTTGTCAGTTATATACAATGCTTAAGTAAACTACTTGCACTTTTCAAAGTACAAGATACTGACTTCTTAACATTAGTTAAGGAAGATAATTCCTACTTGTTGGAATATTTCATAGCCAATTGTTGAAGCACTCTTATTAACCAACCAATGCAATTAAGCCCTCACCATTGTTTAGAAGGCTTTTCCATTATTGCAGTCTGATAACCATTCAGCTTTGCATACTGACTGTCTTGGTTACTTGCTAGTTTCTCTGCAGGCAGTTGGATGTTTTTTTCAAGCTACAGGAAAACACCCCCAGGGTTAATTCTTTTGCCACAGCACCAGTTCTACATATCTATCATCCTTACAGTGAAGCCTTCTCTCCCATTTTTCACATACCCATTATCACAGAATTATAGAATGGTTTGAGCTGGAAGGGACCTCAAAGCCCATTAATTTCCAACCCCCTGCAATGAACAGGGACACCTCGCACTCGACCAGGCTGCTCCAAGCCCCATCCAACTTGGCCTTGAACACTTCCAGGGATGGGGCAGCCATCAATGCTCTGAGCAACCTGGCCCAGGGCCTCATAGGAAAGCATTTCTTCCCAATACTTCATCTAAATCTCCCCTCTTTCAGGGGAAATCCATTCCCCCTTGTCCCATCCCTGCAGTCACTGACAAAGAGCCCCTCCTCAGCTTTCCTGGAGGGTCTTTCAGTACTGGAAGGCTGCTGTGAGGTCTCCAGGGACCTTTCTCTTCACTAGGTTGAGCAACCCCAACTCTCTCATCCTGTCCTCACAGCAGAGGTGCTCCAGCCCTTGGATCATCTTTGTGGCCTCCTCTGAACTCACTTTAATAGTTCCAAGTCCTTCCTGTGCTGAGGACTCCAGAACTGAACGCAGGACTCCCTTTAAAGTTTTGACAGACCATTTTGGACCAACTATTTCAGGACTGAAATGCTCTTACGCTTACGCATCAACTGTGTTCCTGCTATTTAGGGGGCCCAGAACTCATCTCAGAAGCGAACAGGCAGTTGTCATGCGCTAGTTTAGGCTCAATCTCTTAATCGAACCATGCGCTTGTCTGGAGATCTACTTTGCAAGCGCATTTCCAGTAAACATCTCTCGTATTCCCTTCCCACAGCACTAATAAAAGCCTGAAACATCCCAAGTACACTTCTGGAGACCCTCTGTTCATCTCCACCATTAGATATGGGTGTGAAGGAAGCACATAACAAGAAACCTCTTTAGAAGGTTCTTCTCAGAAGAGAGTAATTAATAAGGCAGCAGCAACCAGTTACTTCAACACTTACAGCAGGAACACAGTGTCTCACATGTAGAGCATGCCCAGGTCCCTTCACAATCTTTTACTCAGGCCACTGCATGAGTTTCAGATCAAAAAAACAGACAGATGACCTGAAAACAAGCTCATTTTCAAGCTGTCACCTACAAATCAACTCCATATTTGTTAAAAAGCAAAATGTAACAAGCTCCTCTCACTAAGCCTTACAATACAAAAAGGCAGCAAACTCTTACTGGCTTTTTCATCTACGGCTGTACTGCCTTTAATATGAAGAATTAAAGTCTTCAGCTAATGCAAGGTAGAGTAAACCCACTGGATATTTTTTCACATTGTATTTATCGGTGTTAAAAGCAAGCAGCTGATATTTTTCCACAGAATTCTTATTGCTCTTAGGCAAAGGTTTAACAATTAGCTTGATTCTGTTATTCCTGAAAAATTAAACAAAAAGCCCAGTCAAGCCTCAATGAGTTACAGCAGAACAGGACTGTCATGATATCTTGACTTTTAACATTTCACTTGGGTCACTCAAAGTCAATGCAAAGTCTTCCCACTGCAGTTATTAGGCCAAGGTCAAAGCGCTTTTCTTACACTCAGCCACAAAAGCTCGCTCCTGTCCCTTTCCCAGCAATCCAATTAAATAATTCCCATAACAACTGCTCAGAGAATGAAAGAAAATTCACTTTGCAACGTTTATTATTACACTTATTATCTTGTAGCAGTTACAGCCAAGTAAGCATCGGTTAAAGGCCTAAACAGTATCATTATTTTGCTTAACACCTTCTCCTAGTGCTCAGTCACAGCTGATCTCAGACATGATTCAACAGCCAAGGAATTCTGCAGATCTGCAAAACCTGATGAAACAAAAATCAGCTCCGAGTATCAGCCAGCAGCAAAACCAGACAGATCCCTGGCTCTGATCTGCACAGATCACGGCTTACAGACCCCTCCACTCTCTCAACAAGGGTTGGAAGGTGTCCTGCTTAGTTGTAGCTTTGCCAACGCCTGGTGAACTTCTGCAGTGTCACAGTCCAGCCGATAAATACCAGCTCCTTACAGCACAATCCTACAACCTACCCCTGCTGCTGAACCCACGAACAAAAACTGAGCTGCAGCTCCAGCTCTGAATGAGATGCTTTTACCAGAAAAGACTTTTTCCATGGACACGCAAGCATCAGACCTACTGGCTTGCTACCTGTTTCTAGGAATTAGCCTAGTGCATGGCAGATGCGTGTGCGCAAACAATTGCTGCAAGCGGTGACAGGATCCAGCACTCCGTCCCACTGAGGCACTCGATGCACACTAACTGTTCATCAACACCTGCTAATAATTGCTCCTTTTTCTAGACAGAGGGAGTACAAGAAGGCGCAGACAAATAGGATTTCTTTCTAGGTAACCTGAGAAAGAGGTTACCTTAAATGACTTGACAAATAACTGTCACCAGAGGCAGTCGCCCACGGCCACAGAGATCGCTTAGAGGAGCAGCTCCCTGTCGTATCCATCCTCTCCTCCCACAGCTTTGGCTGCTACTCCCTTAACCTTGAAACGAGCAGAAACACTTAAGCTTCGGCTCATGCCATTAGGAAAATGACCTGATTCCCAAGGCTTCCTGAAATTAGCCCTGCTCCCCCATTTCTACTCCCACACAGGCAGCAAGCTCCTCTCAGGCAGGTACTCTTGTCTCACACGACACAAATGAGCATTTTCCTTGCCTCAAGAAAAACACCTGTAAACCATCTGAAGGGTTGTCGCTTAGCTTGTTTTATATCAAGGCATTAACCCCCAGCCAAGGCCTTCAGTCATTGCCACCAGCACGGGTGCCACAGGCACAGAAGCAGCAGAGAAACTCTCGATTGCTTTAAATATCAACATCAATCAACTTACATAAGGAACAATTCCAGTATCTGCGGCAACCAGAGACCTGAATCAACATGCGGGTGAATCAGGAAAGTCGTGCTCTATACAGCACAAAGCCTGGGCTGCTACGAAGACAACCCAAGAACTCCCTGCAATGCGGTGAAGTTTGGTAATCGCAATAATAGAGGTGATGGCTATTCTAGCCAGGTTACATACAAAGCCAACGTTGCCAAGCAGGATTCACTCAAAATTTTCAAACTTAAACCAGCACCAACCTGCCATCATGATTCCACGTTGTTACTCGTGACAAATCAAAGTCCAAATGTTGTTGGGCAAAGAAAACAAGTTGTTGTGAACTAAAATAAGCTTTCAATAAGGCAATTCAGCTTCCAGGACTTACACACTTGTCTCGATTCCTCCAACATTTTTTAATCTGGATTCCAACCCCAGAGTTCACTGTTGATGTGTTGAACCCTTTCCCCGCAGGATCAGTACCTGCATTTAATGCACACCCAGGCAGAGATAAACTGCTAGGAGCTGACAGCCTGCACAGTTACAACAGCAAAGACACCACACTGATCGACCCCAGCATCCCACGGACTGTGCATTCTGCCCACAAGCACTTAACACTGAACTGCTAAGCCCCTCACATTTCAGTCCAAATCAGGACAGTTTCACCTTCTCAATGATGATTATCTGTCACCTACCAGTCCAAATCAGCACAATCATCATCGAGAAGGTGGGACTATCTGTCACCTACCACCTGCAGCGCTAGTCACCTTTAAACAATGTCCACTTTTACTGAAACAGCTATTGCGGGAGACTCACACCAACTGGAACTGCTTCCCTTGAACATTCCTCCTAGCAAAGATGGACTCAGATGTCTGCTTTGATAACTAGATGTTCTTTTCCCAGGTAAGATCATTCCATGTATTTTACTTACTTTCAACAGTTTATATATGCAACACAGTCAAGATACTCAGGCAGCTTAATTACCAATAAAAGAAAGATATCTATCATGTTAAAAATCTGAAAATTAATTGATAAGTTTTGCTGCGACTGGTTTGTACGTTTAATTACCTTGTCACATAAATCTGTCTTGTATCAAGAGATAACATGCAGACAATCTCCAGACATGGATAAATAACCCGAAAGAATAAAAACTCTCTTAGAGTTGCAAGAATTTATTGATATGCTTAGTTGTCTAGCAAGATGTAGTTGTCTTGGGTCAAGAGATAACCTGAAGGAAGCCTCCAGACAGGGCTGGATAATCCAAAAAAAATAATGAACATTCTTTGAAGATTTATATGGCTCTTTGTCTAAAACTAGTATATATGTCCACTGCCTCTGTCAGATATTATGTCTTTTTTAGAAGGGCATCCAGTTCAGTGCTGAACTGTAAAATGAAAATATTATTGCCTTTGCTTCAAAGACTTTGCCCTTTTCAATATTTTACCAGTGAATGAGTGTTTCTCATAAAAATAAAGACAAAAATATACAGATGACTGTTGAGACGTCTTGAGGATCTTTCACTAAAGCTTAGGAATTGGTGATACAAATTTAACTTGTATTGAGAATCTGAAAATGTAAATCCTGTGTTGTTCACTGAAGTATAAAATCACATTTCTAAAAAGCTTAAGAAATAAGTTTTGAGGAGGCTTACTGCTCGGACTAGAATATATCTACAGTCTTCAGTTATCAGGCTGTCAAAACACTTCAAAACCAGGTTAGCTAGGAAAAAGGAAGGATTAAGACAACATCAGAAGGCTGATTTACAAAGACCCATTAGCTTTTTTTTTTTTCATTCGATGAACTTTCCTGACAGATGTTTCCATGGAAAGTGTGCGTTGGCAGGATCCTCACCTCTCCAGCACTGCACAGCCATCTACACTGGCTGGCAGGGGACAGAAGTTACAGAGCAGAGCAGACAAAGGGTGGAGGGGCTGAGCGCAAGAAAACCCAGCCAAATGTACTTGGTACTCAAGCACTCCTAAGCTTTGGGATAAACAAGCATTTTCCAGAAAATGCCAACAGTGGAGAAAGTAATTGAATGGTCTGGCCAACAGCTGTTCTTCCTGTAAGTGCTGCAATTACCTCAACATTAACAAATTACCACAGTAACCCATCAATTTACAGACTGCTTCCACTGTACAATACCAAGAGGTCAACACTAGCAGCATTAACATAAGACAACAATTTGACATCAGGAAAGCGTTTCTCACTTCACTGCAGCCTAGGAAACTGTACAGACTTACCACATGCTAGAAATCCTCTGTTCTTCCCCACAGTGGGTGTTGAGATGGGAGGCACAGAATGAATCATTAAGGTTGGAAAAGACCTCTAAAAGCATCCAATCCAATCATCAGCTCAACACCACCAAGCCTGTTAAACCATGTCACGAAGTGCCATGTCTACACATTTCATCATCGAACATCTCCAGGGAAGGAGACTCCCTTGGTGCCCTGGGCAGCCTCTTCCAATGCTTCATCACTCTGCCAGTATGGAAAGTCTTCCTAATATCCAAACTAAACCTCCTCTGGCACAACTCGAGGCCCTTTTCTCTCATCATCCTATTACCTGTCACTTGGGAGAAGAGACCAGCGCCTACTCGGCAACAACCTCCTTTCAGAGAGCTGTAGAGGGTGATAAAGTCTCCCCTCAACCTCCTCTTGTCCAGGCTAAACAATTCCCAGTAACCTCAGCTGCTCCTCTTAAGACTCGTTCTTCAGACCCCTCACCAGCTTTGCCAACCTCCTCTGCACGTGTTCCAGTAACCTTCCAGTAACACATCCTCCTTGTTAATGAGGGGCTCAAAACTGAATTTCTTTTTCATGAAAACTGTTTCCAAATCACAAGTCTCTAATAAACAATTTGATCGTCCTCCAAAAAACAAGGATTGTCAACAGCCAAGGTCCATCAAAATATGAGAGTCATTACAGCTTAGAAGTACTGAACACAAGACTTAATTTCCTTCATCTCTGCAGACATCAACAGGCACTTAGGAAAGCCACAGACCCTCCAAGTAGCAGTAACTGCAATTGTGTCTCACTGTGTTCAGCTCAAAATCCCCAGCATCTAGCCAACATAGAGAGATTGTGCTGCAACATCTTTCAGTGCTGTTTTGAATAATTTCTTCTTGCTTAAACAAAAATAGTATTTAGCTGCATGACTTGCATGCAGTACAACGCTAACTGTACTGTAATTTGCATGTAGCAAACAAACAACCATAAGGACAATGTATAACACCATTTTGGCAAGACTACTTAGAACCTGTTGATTACACAAGCATAGAATCATTGAATCATTGAACAATCAGGTTGGAAGAGACCCATCGGATCATCGAGTCCAACCATTCCTATCAAACACTAAACCATGTCCCTCAGCACCTCATCCACCCCTGCCTTAAACACCTCCAGGGAAGGTGAACCAACCACCTCCCTGGGCAGCCTATTCCAATGCCCAAAGACCCTTTCCGTGAAAAACCTCCTCCTAATCTCTAGCCTAAATCTACCCTGGTGGAGCTTGAGGCCATTCCCTCTTGTCCTGTCCCCTGTCACTTGGGAGAAGAGGCCAGCTCTCTCCTCTCCACAACCTCCTTTCAGGTAGCTGTAGAGAGTAATGAGGTTCAGCAGCTCGGGTTCAACATATTTGTGATCAGTTGCAGATAACGGGAACACACATAGAGCTCCCAGAGAAACAGGTTCCAGTTTGTTAGAGGCTGGAAGTCATTTTAGAGTCTCCTGCTCAGTTGTAATAGATTCAGTGCAGGAATCTGCTTCCTTGCCCCTGCTGCTCAAGGAACACCAGGTCTCACTGCAGGTCAGTGATCCACCTAATAGCACCCACAGCCCTAACACCCCAAGAAGGCGTCCCCACTTGCAGCACCATCCTATGCCCGTTCCACTAACAGCACTGAAGTTCACCTGAGTCTTAACCAAGCTTGTTCAGCTTCCTATCCTAGTAAAACAACTACTTAGTTCAACAGCAAGCTGGTTTCTGAAGAGTTAGAACCCATCAAAAGGTGGGGTGAAAGGACTCCCCTCTTCTAGCAACAGCAAAGCCATCGTTACAGGATCTCCCCCCTTTCAAGCTCTGTTCTCAGCACACAGTGATGATCTACCTCTGGATTTAGCAGGTTTATACTTTGCGGATCTGTTTTACCAAAAGGCTTTCACCTTCCCAGTACGGCTCTTCAGTCAAATCTGAATCAGAAATCAAGAATCACATTACCTCATTCCAAATTCAACTTGAACTCAAGCTGTATAAATGCTAAGGCACAAAGGAGCACAGAAATATAACCCTCAGACTACAAATTTAGCTCGCCTGACCGACCCAAAGAGGATTTACCCTGCGGGGTTTTTTAAGAGAATTAAAAGCTTAATTTTTTTCTTCAAAAGACTCTCATAGTGCTGCAGCAACTTTATCCATTATTAATCAGCCCTCATCTGCTCAATACATCATTTCCATAAGACCAGAAACTGGCCACATGTTACAACAAGGCAAACACTGCATCCTTTTCTCCGTGCAAAGCTAAGTAGCAAACACAAAGCACAAGTTAGAATGGTTGCTTTCTTTTCATGCAAGTTAGTTTAGCCACTGGCTGAAAAATGCCACATTACAGCAAACCTTGTAAGTAAACACAAAACTTTGAATTCTGAGTTCTTTGACTGGTTTCAGCCAGATTTGGCCCCAGCAGAAAGCTAGAGAACAGAAGGCCTGGAAGAAGGGTACAGAGAAGACTGCTTAACTTCATCTTCCAGCTGGAGGAAGAGATTCTCATTGCACAGAGCTCCCCTTGGCCAGCCACACATCACTCCTCACACCGCTATTCATCACACACAGGGGGCCGGATGCAGCTCAGCGCACGCTGCCTCACTAGCGGCTGCTCACAGAAGGAAGCACACAGGAGTGGACAAAGAGCCCAGGATCTCTGATCTTTTTACAGGAGGACAACAGAACAGAGGAAACCAGACTTGATCAGTTCTGCCATGCAACCAACCTAAGGATGCGATGTTACTACTCAGCTCCTGCTGAAACAACCTGGTCCAATCTAAACAGGATCAGAAGTGGTGAAATTCAATTATTTCAGTCTCAGGTCGCAATTGTCATTAGCAGGGTACTTTACATATTCCTTCTTACAAACACTCCCCTGCCACATTCACTGGAATGGAACATAAATAAAAGGCACTTGATTTACTGTCAGTGCTCTTTTCAGGACATTAATGCACTACCTTTTATTTTTAAACACTTATGAGTGAACTGCAAATTCATCATTTCCTGACAAGTAGATGGAAGATGCAAATTAAACAAACGCCATAGCCTACTCACAGTTAACAACCTTTGCTTTTAAACTAGGTGCTCATTATGACACATATTTATAAATATCTAAATACAGAATCTAGTCTAAAAGTTGGCACTGGTGTAGACCAGAGGCAGAGCTATCTCCAGCGTCAAAGCCCTGCATGAATTCAAGAAGATGAAAGCAGTAATCCAGCAACTTTCAGAATTCTCCCAAAGTCTCTCCCAAATTACTTACTTCCAGGCTGTGATGGTCAGAAAGTAAATCCCACAAGATCTCTCCAAGCGATGACTTTGTATGTCACATCTTTCACCAGTACCGAGTCTCTATTTGCCCACCTTTCCAAGAAGATGAAGCCTAATACAGTTTTTTTCATACATAACTCCCATGTATTCAAATCCCATTTGTCTACTTTTTTTTTTTTTTGTGCTGTAAACAATCATTTCTGTATAGAAAATATTTCAGCAACTGGTTCTAGCTTTGGGACCAGCAGTGCAAACAGAATGGGCTCTCAAATCACTCCCAGGGGAGGAAGAAGTGCTTATGGAATAGCTCAGCCACAGCATCCAAGACACAAACCCTGCTCTGGATGCCAACAAACAGGCCACTATCACAGACTCAACATTTTCCAGATGCTTATTGGACTAACTTCTAAGACTCAAATTTAATGTTCTGCTTTAAAATATGATAATACAATTAGACAAAAGACTTAACCATCACTGGTGTAAGTTGCGTCAGCACAGGGTGGTACTACTTCACTACTACTTGACAGGGAGAAGTTTTAAGATGAAAAGGGAGAGATTTAGAGCAGATCGTAGGTAGAAATGTTTCCCTATGAGGTTGGTAAGGCACTGGCTCAGGTTGCCCAGAGAAGCTGTGGCCATCCCCTCCCTGGAAGTGTTGAGGGTCAAGTTGGATGAGGCTTTGAGCAACCTGGCCCATGTGGAAGTGTCTCTCCCCATGGCAGGTGGGTTGGAACTGGATGATTTTTATGGTCCCTTCCAACCCAAACCATTCTATGACTCCATGTTACTGTCTCTGCTCCTTTTCCAAAGTTTAAAAAAAATTAAATCAATTATCTTCAAGTTTAAGCCCACTACACTCTTCTTGATCTTAGTTCTTATACTTCAAGTTTTCAACCAGCGCCTGTTCAGTATACAGATATCCATTCTACTCAATCCAGTCGTGATCTTCACCAGAATCCCACCAAACACCAAGAAGACAAGCATGGCAAGCACAAATCAACCCAATCAGACCAAGTGTCACCAGACAGTAGCAGCTTTTTCTGGCATCCTGAAATTTTCTCCACACAGTTCCCAGTAAAACCTATATCTTAATCACTGCCTGGGGATTATGTACCCCTGAGGTCAGGAAATACATCCTCTCCCTGACGACATAAAAGGACTACATAGCTAAGTATCAACTTGATTAAAAAGGGAAGAGGTCGATGAGACCGATACTGAGGGAACAGAGCTCACTTTGTGTTATTGTTCTACCAAAAAACAAAACAAAACACAAAACTGTTGGAGAACTTGCATTAAAACATACCTCTAAATTCATCACATTTGAAACTACAGTACCTCTTCCACGCAGTGAGGCGGCATCAGTCTAGTTCAGTGTTAGCAACACTGACAGCATGGAACACCAACCTGCCCATGTTGAACCCAGCCCTCAGCATTAGCATCAACATTTGCATCCAAGCTCAACAGTTGCATCCCAGCTCCAACATCCACACACTGAGTGCCACATTTAGAACCAACATGTAGATGACGGGAAAGAAGTAGCTTTTCAAGGCATTGCTTTCCTTGACAAACACACTCACACAATTAGTGCTGCTTTTTTTTATGCTGCCTCCAAATCTTTTTAAGTAACTTGTGGAGTAAACTGGACTGAGCACCTCTGATCTATCACTCCAACAGCATCTGGAGTAGTGTTATACTAAGCAGTATTAAATACAACTAAACAAAAATATACAAGTCAGGAAGAACACAAACTTATACAGCTATGTTCATACCTCTTTGTGGCAGGTCAGTATTTTAATTACAGAATCACTGATCTAGTTTTAAAGAGATGTAACTCCATTTGTAATTTTACCTATTTATCAGTATTTGATTTAGAATCATAAAACAGCCAGGTTGGAAGAGACCCACCAGATCACTGAGTCCAACCATTCCTATCAAACACTATCAAACCATTCCTATCAAACAGGACCTTTTACCTACTGTGTGATCGCCAGACAGTTTATACCAAATACCACCACTTTCCAATATTCCCATCTGCCAAGTAGAAAAAGATCACAAATGATACGGAGGAATGGCTGCAGAACACTACATAACCCAGGAGAAACGTATCAGCACTGGGCAGCAACCAGAGTTCATCTGATAGCTCCTCTCACTGAAATTAAAGGCTACCAGACAACTTCCACAATGCCTCCCTTTGGTGTCACTATCTTCCAAGAAGATAATATTTGAATTCAGGTTTATAGCAGGCAGCTGGCTCAGCCTAAACAAACTACCTTATTTACATATCAGTTACAAAAAAAAAAAAAAGCTGAAACAAGGCCAATAAGCTACCTTCAGAAATTCTGGCAAGATTGTTTTTTTCCTGTTTACCTACTAGAGCTCTCTTAAAAAACTACCAAACTGGCCTTGTTAACAAATAGAGAGATGTACACTTGAACTTTAATTTTAACAGCATGTCATTTGCTAAAATCAAATAATCCCTTTACGGACATACTTGAGCATTTTAGGTCTCTGAGGTATTTCACCTCTTGCTATTGCCGGCCTACATTCAAATTACAGTCACACTTCACTGTTGGAATACACTTCTTTTCCCTTCTGAACTGATTGATTCCATTCAGCTATCTGCAGTCTCCTACCAGTGGTTACCGACTTGCTCCCACAGCAAGCCTCCGATTAGAGAACTCCATACTCTGAGTGTCTAAATCATCTTGGAATATTAACCCCAAGGTAATACATATACATTTTGCCAAACGCTCATCTGTCAGGAACTTTAATTCAATACATGAAGATATTTTTCACTTTGCTGTAACGCACTTGAACTGCCAGACTTGCAGCTTCTGATGAGATTCTGTCCAGCTACCCCTTTCACACAGATTGCAGCCTTTAACGCTCTCAGAACTGAAGGATTGGCTGTTACTCGCTCCTCTTCAAACAACTCCTTCCTCATTTAAGTGAGGATGAAGGTAATCTTTTTATACTCCTGCATCGCTGAGGCACTGGTCCAGACTGCTCAGAGAAGTCCTGGTTGCCCGGTCCCTGGAGGATCCAAGGCCAGGTGAGATGAAGCTGTGAGAAACCTGATCCAGTGGCAGGTGTCCCTGCCCAAGACAAGGGGGCTGGAACTGGATGAGCTTTGAGGTTCAACTCAAACTAATCCACAATTCTATGATTCCATAATCTAATATTACGATTTCCCCCCATACTCAGCATTCCAGTTTACATTACAGTTGTCTGGATTTCTCAGTAAATAAACCACTTGATACTCATCTCATTTACCAGAATTGGAGAAAGTCAAACACCTCATTAGATTAACACTGCACAAATTATCCCCTCATTTATTCCTTCGTGTTACCCACTGCAGCTTGTGCCACATGGACTGGCAGGAACACATAGACGTGAAGTCAAGAGGCACATCATGCCTTTCCTAGCCTCTGTAGTCACCTCCTATACATATTCCACCCTTACCATGTGGATAACAGCAGTAATCTAGTTGGAGAAAGGGTAAAACATGCTCTAGAGAAGTGTTTTCTACAGGTTGTTTAAACACCATGAAAACCAACAACAAGACTAGGTTAAAAGCGACTAAAAAGGACCAGTGCTTGGAAGAAGCATTTCCAAACTAAACAGGGACCCCAATTGTTTATGTTTGTGTGCAGACCAGTTTTACCAAACACATCATGCTCCATTTTAAAAGCTTTTGTCAGATTATTTGGAGAGGATTAGCAAGCGAGCAATTAGTACGCGCAGTTCACATCAACCACCACATAATTAGCATCATAAATCAATCCAGCAACTCTCCAACTTAATTCCCTCTATTATGCTGGAAGCAAGACGTTCCAGTAAGCCAAATATTCCTGCAGAAGTAGTGTCTTTTTAAGTTGCATAGCTCTACTGACTTCAGCTAAAATACCAGCCTTACAGTGCATTAAGCAGCTATCGAGGCAGTGACCGCTGTAAACATTTGTGGATCTGCCCCGGCTGGTGTTGTTGCCCAGCAGATGAACGCACGTCATATCCTCACAGAGGCTCTGCAGCAGCGTACTCGGCACATCTCCTGCCTTGAGCAAGTTGTGCCCTTTCGGTCAGCCCCACCCTACACAAATGTAATATTTCCAGATAAGTCAATAGTAAGATCCCTCCACCCATAAACTAACGCGCTGTTATACATCTTGATGCTGCAATCTCATAGCGGTGAAGTATTTTTGAAGCTTAATTAATGGCGGCTACAATTAGAATCCTATTTTGCATGAGAAAAAGCAATAAAACAGGACTAAATAGACAAGTTGCCACAGGGTAGAGGAATAGTTTTCCACAGCCTGTTTCTATTCTTTCCTACTTTCATTAACTTGGCTCCAAGGGCACACTTGCAGATTCACGTTCCAGTAAGAGAATTGCTGTAAAGAAGTGATTAACGACTATTGGGAAGTCCCACGTGCACTCAGACTGCAGTTATAGATTGTTTTCATATTCAGAGAGTACCAGTAGCACTGTCAGTTTTTACAGTGCCATGCAATGCAAAGCAGCTGCCTGTCACTATCCTGCATAGAGGGATAGGAGTTCACCCAGAGATTCCCCCAAATTCCTTAAGTCCCAAGCTCAAACAGCAATCTGAAACAAATGCTCTCAGAGCATTGTATTTTAAAGAAAAACTATTACTCAGCTTCATTCACAGCACCAAAAAAGAAAATAATCCTATTAAGATTTCCGAGAATGTTGAAAATACTAACAAAGCTTTAGTACAAAAGCATTTTTAAATTCTACTACCATTATTGATTTTATGCTCATGGAAGCAAGGGAACATTGTTTTCCTTCACTGTCATTATTTATTAGTTTTGATAGTTGCCACTTGTATCCTTGGCAGAATAACACTAACACCTTCCAGCCAGAAACAGAGAAAGTAAAGACCATTTTGTTATTAATTGCAACAGCTTTATCAGAATTTAGCACTACCAAGTGCCTATACCTATTAAGATTTTCCAAGCTGTCATTCCAGTTCTCATGCTAAACAGTGAAGTTACTCAAATGAGAGATACACAGCCCAGCTGCTTCTCCAGAATCTGACATCTGTTTCATCAAGTCCCTCCAACTGCAGCTACAACAGCCAATAGGATGCTGTGCACTCATTAGTGACCATGCAGAGCCATATCCACATGTTAGAATACAGGACTGAAAATCAGATTTACAAATACAGCAGTATAAACCAAAAATTAAAACAATTCCTAACAGGAAAAATTTCATCTGCAGCTTTACTTTAAAAAAAAAAAAAAAAAAACATAGTCTAGAATGTTTCATAACCTCATCTGGAGTGCCATGCCCTGTTCTGGAATCCTCAATGTAAGTAGGAGATCGAACTGTTAGAATCATAGAATCCCCAGGTGGGAAGAGACTCACCAGATCAAGTCCAACCATTCCTATCAAACACTAAACCATGTCCCTCAAGACCTCATCCACCCGTGCCTTAAACACCTCCAGGGAAGGTGAATCAACCACCTCCCTGGGCAGCCTGTTCCAATGCCCAATAACCCTTTCTGTGAAAAAGTTCCTCCTAATCTCCAGCCTAAATCTCCCCTGGTAGAGCTTGAGGCCATTCCCTCTTGTCCTGTCCCCTGTCACTTGGGAAAAGAGGCCAGATCCCTCCTCTCTACTACCTCCTTTTCAGGTAGTTGTAGAGAGCAATGAGGTCTCCCCTCAGCCTCTGGAATGAGTCCAGATGGGGGCTACAAAGATGATCAGAGGGCTACAAAGGTGATCAGAGGGCTACAAAGGTGATCAGAGGGCTACAAAGGTGATCAGAGGGCTACAAAGGTGATCAGAGGGCTACAAAGGTGATCAGAGGGCTACAAAGGTGATCAGAGGGCTACAAAGGTGATCAGAGGGCTACAAAGGTGATCAGAGGGCTACAAAGGTGATCAGAGGGCTACAAAGGTGATCAGAGGGCTACAAAGGTGATCAGAGGGCTACAAAGGTGATCAGAGGGCTACAAAGGTGATCAGAGGGCTACAAAGGTGATCAGAGGGCTACAAAGGTGATCAGAGGGCTACAAAGGTGATCAGAGGGCTACAAAGGTGATCAGAGGGCTACAAAGATGATCAGAGGGCTACAAAGATGATCAGAGGGCTACAAAGATGATCAGAGGGCTGGAGCATCTCCCATACTGGGACCTGTACACCATACTTGTTCAAAAAAGCAGCCACAGTCAGTCACAGGGCACTACAAAATCTCCAGCAGTGACCATCCTGCTGTGTCCTTCTGGTTATGTTACTGAAAAATATAGTTGCAAAGTACTATCAACTGGTAGAAAAATTACTAACAGGAAGAACTTTATCTGCAGCTTCAGTTTAAGAGAAAATAAGAGCACTATCAGGTTCAACACAAAGTGGATTTTCCTGCAAGTTTCAAGATAAATTGCGTTGAGCGTCAATTTGGTTTAATCCTTCAATCCCATCAAAATGATGCAAAAGGAGTGAAAATTCATTTTTGAAGCTTCTCATCCATAACTACAAATACAAAGCAATAGAGCTAAAAGCTACAGATGCAGTTCCAGTAGCAATGAGTCACTTGTATGTATTTTCATTAAGTACAGAAGGGGAAATCACCACAGAGAAGAGCTGTGTGACCATAAGGTTTACATTCATTATCCAACCACGTAAACAAAGGTGCTGAACAAGACACTGAAATGACACATCAACCCTGCATTTTTAGCACTTGCTTCCTTAAGTGGTGAACTGAAGCTTCCTTATGCAGCAAGAAAAGAAAAATGAAAGGACAAGTGATTCATGGGGTTGAAAGTGCATTGCCATCATCACATCCTTTCATCTGTGCCACGGCTGGCTCCAAACCCGTCCTTAGTCAGGATTCTGAAATGGCATTAACAAGGCTGAATCTGCACACACTGATTAAGTAAGACATAATCTTCCATTCACTTAAAAAAATAAAATAACAATAGTAATAATTAAAAAGTTACTATATGCTTCCAGAGGATTTTGGAATCACCAGCTGCCCACAAGAGACTTGCTACCAATACCAACAAGGGAACCCAACATTCCCTCTCTTCCCACGTTGGAATGAGAAATTTAAATCACGTTTTCTAAGGAGTCATAGATCCCCAGTATGCAAATACATCCAAGTGAGGTAGCATCGTTACCTTATTTCTAACAGCAGGCACAAGATTCAGTCAGCACTTATTTCCTTATCACAGTGACAACAGAAGTATGAATTCATTGCAACTTCAGATTAAAAATTCATACCAGAAGACTGAGAAGTAGTTGAAAAGTCTTTCCACATAGACAGAATAGAATTAAAGCTTTCCTGGTTTTATGAAATCCTTCTAAGAGTTACCTTCACCATGCCAAAAGCTGTTCACCACCCACTACCCACTGGCAAGTATTTCATAACTGTAGTTGAACTGTATCTTCGCACTGCATTTAAATGCTTAATCTTCTAAGACAGCAATGAGAATCATAGAATCATGGCATCATTAAGGTTGGAAAAGACCTAAGACCCTCAAGTCCAACCATTAAGACAATATCAACATTCCTACTTAAATTACGTCCCAGAACATCACATGTACACGTTTTTTTGAACACCTCCAGGAACAGGGACTCCATCACTTCCATAGGCAGCCTGTTCCAATGCTTCACCACTCTTTCAGTAAAGAAATATTTCCTAATAACCAATCTAAACCTCCCCTGTCAGAACTAAAGACTATTCACTCTTATCCTATCACCTGCTACTTGAAACCAGCACCCGCCTCACTGCAACTTCTTTGTACCTAACTGTAGGGAGCATTAAGGTTGCCCCTCAGCCTCATCTTCTCCAGCCTAAACAATCCCAGTTCCCTCAGACACTTCTACTAAGACTTGTTCTCCAGACCCTTCACTAGCCTCATCGCTCCATTAGCTCAGTATCTTTCTTGTACTGAGGGGCTCAAAACTGAACACGGGGTTCAATACCAACCACTTAAATCTCAAAAGGGAGGAACAAAAGTGCTGCTAGCAGAGCGCTAAGTATAACACAAAGTGAAATGCCCAAAAACTACAGAGCGTAAGTTAGCTCCTTCTCTTTTTTTGACTCTCTCCTCTATGCTTTCGTCTCCTGAGGAGCCCAGAACTGGACCAAGTACCCCAAAAGTGACCTCATCAGTGCTGAGTAGGTATTTATATTTAAAAACAACCCACACGTTAGAATAGCTTCCAAAACACATCCCACCACGCCAGGCATAGTGACAGGGACCCAGGCACTCAGGCCAAGCTGCTCTCCTGCCTATGAACAGGCACAACACATCACACCACCATTCCCAGGGTCAGGGGTGGCTCCCAGCATCATCCCCAAACCAAATTGATCTGAGCCTCCCCCTCCAAGCCTGTGCTCTGCCATTTGGAATCTTCGCCCTCTGTCCTCCTGGCTTGTTCTCTTACAGCACCTACTCACCCTCACCATGGGGTTCCATCCATACATCCCTTTCCATGGAGAGACAAGATCCATCAAACCTTATTTAAGACCTGACAATACAGAATTCCCAAAAGTCTTGAAATCGAAAATCAACAGCGTTTCACAACTTGTCCACATCTGGTACTGCTTTTGCTCAATTACCTCATGGTACAAAGACAAGCAAGAAGATAAAGGAGACGTTCAGCCACAGTGCTCTCCAGATAGTCGACACGAAGCACAAGCAGCACTTGAAGGCAGTCAAGGACAACTAGTATCACAGAAGGCAAATCTTTTACTCTCCCACAGGCCAGGATTATAAAAAATGTTTAATACACCACTTTCTCAAACTAGGGAAACTTTATCCACTGCAGATCACTCAGTGATTAATGTAGACATTTTCCACAAATGATACAAAGCCATGTGCACAAAGGTCAGAAAGAATGCCCATAACAAAACCTAACAATTTTAGAAACAGCTGTTTGAAATCCACTGCCAGCAGAACATCACACAGGTGAGATGCCACCAGGTTCTCCATTTCAGCGACTCATACGTTTGGAGCTTGTATTACCTTTTCTTCAAAGATTTGCCAGCTATATCAACACTGCCATTTACCTTGCACATTGGTGACGACAAAACCAATTTCCAGCTACAATGCAGTTCAGAATGGAGTATTCCTGAGGCCTGGGGAGAACTTCATCTATTTGGCACTATTCCCAATCTATGTAATTCTCCAAAAAAAAAGAAGGGGGGTGAATTTCACTTATAGCTATCAGACTACAGTCCTTTCTAAGTGCATCCCTAAATATTTGCAATTAATGAGATTAATGTGGGATTACCACATGTGCTATTTTCAGCACATCATCCAAGACGCAAACCATTTTTTTCATAGAATGGTTTGGGTTAGAAGGGACCTTAAAGCTCATCCAGCTCCAACACTCCTGCCATGAGCAGACATCCTCGAGACACCTGCTCAGGTGGTAAAGTTAAGATTAAGACTATTAATACTTCAAGGACAATATATCTTATTAGAATAGAAACCTTGTCAAGGCATTTGACTTGCACATCTCTGTCCCCTTTAAGAAGCTGCGATTGCCAATTTGGCCTTCACAAAGTACTATGCAGAACATAAAAACACAGCAACCAATGGGACAAGGTGTGTATCCTTTCCCAAGTGCTTGAGATCAACCAAAGAGAATCCAACGTCCAGTCGGCAGCACAGCCGAGTGCCCCCTTCTTCTTAGGGAGTAAAAGACTTGCTTGCCAATTTAAACAGAAATAAAACCAGCCATCTGTATACACAGCAGCATGAGCTCTTGTTTCAGCCTTACTGCATGCTGCTTTAAGCTAATCCCCCAAAGCAAACGGTGGGAGAAGCCTGGCACACACCCTGAAAAACCTAAAGCCTCACCACACATTTGTTCCAACAACATCAGTTGACTCACAGCATGTCTTCTCTGCCTTGGGAAAAACATTTTTTCTCAAAAGTTAACAATTTAAAGCTTTCCTCTCGACTTGTAACATCTATGCACTCACTCCAACACATCTGATAATTAATCACACAGCTTTTGCTGAGAACAGGAACAAAGCACATAAAGCCAGAGAACACAGTCACTTTGACCCTAAACAAGTCATTCTCATAAGTTAAGACGCAACTTTCAAAGCTAACTTTTAGTTTACCGTGCAGGTGAAGTTAAGAACAAGCATTTGAATTTCCTTGGTTACTCATCTGGTGAGGGCACCTTCCACATGAAGAAAGAAATGTCTCTCCATCTAGATACCAGCCACTGAAACTATAAGAGATGTCCTGCATTTCACCAGCCTGTCCCCATTGAAGATCTGCAGAACTGCAGCAGGGAAACACTGTTTTTGAGTTGGGCTAACCCACAGCTCAGCACACACAGTCCCACACACACTGCCAGCAGAAAAAGGCATTAAGAGGCTTGTCCCAACCATCCTGCACTGGTCTCGCAGACAGGGATCACTGCCCAAGCCAGCGCCTGCTGTGTATGTGCAAGCTCAGAGTTTACCTAGACGCGCTTATGCACAGATAGAGATCATGTGTTCAGAGTCCCTGTGTCCGACCGAATCACGTGAACGTAATCCCCCAGAACAATAACAGCAGCACATTCCCAGCACGCTCTGTTGTTGCCCTCTCTCCCACAAACCCGAAACAAGAGGGCCATGTTGTGAAACTGCTCCCCAGGCACTGTCTCAAAGAGTTATTCTCAAAGGAAAATTCAGCCCAAGACTCTCCTTCGGTCTATCAAACTACAACATTTTATGTTATTTACTCTGCAGACCTGAAAAGCAAAACAAAGCTCACTTTACAAGCAGAGATGCAATAACTGGTCTCCAAACCCACTTTTAGATCTTTCAGCTTCCAAGAAAACCGATTTTAATAATATCCTGGTAGGTTTGAAAAATTGTTTTATCACTGCAAGCCATACAGTTTGATCCACAGCACAAACAGACAGAACAACAAAGGCTGGAGCAGGGTGGCTGCTATTAAGGCCTGGAGACCAGTTGTCTAACAAAATACTTGGTTTGTTCAGCTTTGTTTGTTTATGTGTAAATAGCTGAACTATACCATAATTTTTTTGCTTAATATAAATAACGCAATGTAAACCCAGATTCCTCTCCCCAAGAGCCTCACTTAATTATTTACTCGCATGGAGATCACCATATGCTGGATCTCGCAAGCCTCTTCCAACAAACTGGCCAAGTTAGAGCAGTGACTGGTATTCACATCATTTTCAGAGTGACTATCACTTTGCAGCCTGACATAAACCTTTGCCAACTCTTGCAGTACAATCAGGTTTTGCTCCTTGTCACATGGTATCTCCACACTGCAGGAAGGCTCACAGCATTCAGAGCAGGCTACTACACAGCAGCGATTCACCCACTCCTTATCACAAAGCTGGTACGTCCTCTATTCTCAACTAATAAAGAGACACCTTCCATAATAGGAAATCCAAGAAGACCAAGCATGGATGTGCCTGTCACTCTTCTATCATCAAGTAGGAAAGAACAGGTATGTGCCGCAGGAAAAACAGCTGCATTTCCCAAGAGAAAGCAAAGCTTTTACAGTATATTCATTTTTTCACACACAGAATCACACAGAACAACCAGGTTGGAAGGGACCCATCGGATCTTCTAGTCCAACCATTCCTATCAACTAGTTCAATCATTCCTTTTCAACTCACTTCTCTCAGATTTGAATACCAACAGAAGCATTAAACTACTATTATTACCTCAGTGCCAAAATTGAGCGTAACTTCTTCCACACGACAGTCCCAGAGTCGCACTGCTCCTCAACAAATCTGATACCAGCATTTAAGGAGTTAGAAAGTCAGAGGGCTCCAAGAACAGACTGGCCACAACAGCTAACCCACCAAAGGGGAGATCCACAGCAGCTGATGACAGATGCCTCTAATGCAGATGCACCTCAGGAGTTTTAACTCCACCCTAAATTACTTTGTCAACAAACAGTTTTTTTAGAAGCGTTTAAAGAAAAAAAATAAAGCAAAGCTTACACCTCCTACCAATTTTTCCCCACCCACCCCCTCAGTTCATGAGGATCTTTGCACAGCCCTGAACAAGTAATTTCCAAGAGTATAGATGTGATTTTCTCCAAGACTTACATTATTACACACCTTAAAGCAATTATTTCAAATCAATCTGGCATTCATAACACACGTCTTTTTTTTAGAGAAAAATTAGAATAGAAATCACAAACTGCACTATAACAAAGAAATTCCTAACTGAATAATACCTGGCATAGCATCCATAAGAATTAAAGCAACAACTTCCTCTTAGATTAATAAATAAAATCAGAACTTCTTGTTCATTTAGCGAAGGGGGATTTAACAAACTTGCACAGACTACAGGGAACACCTTCTAATTACTCACAAGGCACACTGAGGCAGCTGCCTTAACCCTCATCATTGTGGCTCCGTTTTACTCTGAGAGGATTCAAGCTATTCCTTAGTTTGGAAATCCTGCTCTAACTTCTTAGTGAAGCAGGACCTGTTCTGATGGGTTCACCACTGCCTAAAAAGATATCAAGCCCCTTCAGACATTTAACACTTGCTGCATTAGCATCTGTTAATCATGAGCATATCAGCAAAAGTGCTTTTACAGACTATGAGCCAAGATTGGCATTGTCGAATTGCTTTAAAACCCTCTCATGAAGGATTACAAATTAATTTTTCACTGTCTTTTCTTGGGTTTGCGTCATTCCTGAAGTTTTACAGCAACGTAATGCTAGTCTGAGTCTGGATGATAGAAAGGGACTGACATACCCAGCTCTTACCGACGCTTCCACATCCACATCTCCAGATCGTCGCACGCTGAAACCCCACGGTGCTTCAAGCAGTTTAAAGACTGCTGAAGTCATTCCATGTTTTCTTCTACCCGTTCCTAATCACATAGCAATGTAAGAACAGTTTAACACTGCTCAACCACCGATGCATCAACCAGTAGAACTGAGCTTGTAGATACAGAACAGGTGGAGACAGTTCTTACTGCAGCTAATATTCTAAGTAAGGGCAGCTGGAATGGTTTGGCTACTTAGTATGAACTTCACACAAAGAAAAGAGAACACAGCTGAAGCTTTTAAGCTTGATTTTGCAACTCTGAAATGCAAGAACTTGAAAGCAGCCAATTCCTAACATTTTTATCTAGTGAGAGAAAAAAAAAACCCAATGAACTAAATCACACAGAACCGTTTGACCCAGCATCACAGCTACTTGGAACAAATAAGGAAACAAATCTCCATGCAATTAATATCCACATGTCGACTTAAGACCAAATTTAGCAATGTTTAGCAGTTGCCTCCTTTGCTTTAGAAACACCTCATGTACTTGAATATTCAGAACTGCTGCAGCTGAAAGGCCAGTTCTAATTCCAACAATAATTGGTCCAGTAAGCATGTCCAGACGCTCCTACAACAGAACTCAAAACCTAAAAAGTGGGTTTACATTGCTCTAAGACCCCAGGTGCTAGCCAGACACTCCCACTCTGTACTGAAAAACAGTTTCTGAGAATGAGCAACAGCATCTCTGCTTCACTGAGAGAAGTCTCATGTCGCTTTTGACTCCAGCTGTGTTCTCCTCCAGATCCATCAAACCTCTCCTGGGCAGGAAAGCACTATTGAAGCTGTTCAAGGAGTCTGTGTTGGTCAGAGTTACAGTTTAAATCAGCTTAAACTAACGAGTTGTAATTTTCCTTCTGCTGGAAGCAAATATTTCAGCGAAGAGTTACTCAATATTTTGTCACACCACGATTCCTCATTGCCAGTGACAAAGCCAGGCACCTAAGCTACCATGATATTTAGGGAACATCGTTATAACACTCAGGACTGCAGCTCAGTAAAGACTTCTAAGACTGCAGCAACAACAAAACAAACAATTATTTCCAAGTCCTTCCTGCAGGCACTACCACAGCGGTTTGAAAGTCAATATCAATGATAACTGCTTAATTACAAGAGGTTTATCAAATACACAACCCAGTAGAGCTGTACTCTAAAGGTGGGAGTTGTTGTTTTTCAAAATATATGCTGTATTTATTGGTCAGGGTTAGGTGAAGGGCCCTCAGTACAGCAACGATATTAAATGCCCACTTTCTCAGATAAATCTTTTCCGTTAATCAGCTCTAACAGTGTCATGACTCAGTGTCCCAAGTAAGTTAACCAGCAAGTTGTCTATGAAAACTTTACTTATCAGCTCTGCTTCTGAAACATCTTTGCAGGCTATTTTGGTTTTAAAGTCCTCGTGATTGACAAATGGAACTGAGCTAGAGGTTAGGTAACACAAACCACTAGCACATGAAAAGACTAACGCAAGTCACACGCTGGGAAGATAATGACATGTAGTGCTTCACCTACAGCGCTGCACATCCTCCCACGTCAACACAAACTCATCCACGTCACCATAACCCGAGCGTCGCATCACCGTATCCCAAGCATCACATTCAAGAAACATATTTACACCACATAAATATGTATTAATTACCCCATAAAAATGCTCTGCTGAAGGCATAGTCTATCCGGCAGAAATCCAAACACGAGTAACACTGGAAAGGAGCGGTGGTGCCTGTGCCGTGCCCTTCCCACAATACATATCAATCAGATCCCATCTCTTCAGCCAAAGAGGGAGAGCAAAGGGGAAGGGTTTGCAGGAGGAAACAACACAGACTCCAAGAAGCTTGACATCCACACACCATAATCGCAATAAAGCCATGAACAGAATAGAGAATACCCACAAAACTACCACATGCTCAGTCCCAGTAGCTAAGCTTCTGCATCCAACTACAAGATTTAATGTGCGACAGGCACTGCCAGCCTCAGAGACTGGCTGAACAAGACACTAGAGGGGTTTTCCTTCCCCCTCCCCCCCAAAAGCGTTAATGGCATTAAACATTATGCCTTCCCTATTCAAGCTGCAGTGTTTAACAGTCAGAGGAATAATGCAGCCTTTCAAGTCACCGGCTCAATAGCAGCTTTTCCAGCAGGACTTTTTTATTACATATAATTTAAGGACAAGATAAGCCAAAAAACCAAGATGGCTTTAACCAGCTCACTCTCTCAGCTGCTCTACATGACACTCTGCCGGCCTGAACCTTTTCCAAAAGAGAAGCAGAGTGTCTCAACTGCAAAAGCACACAACAGCACACGGCTCAGAAAGTTTGTAAGGAAAATAACTCAAAAATTGCTTCTTAAAACAC
Organism: Coccyzus lansbergi; assembly: GCA_033558105.1. Classification (NCBI taxonomy): domain Eukaryota; kingdom Metazoa; phylum Chordata; class Aves; order Cuculiformes; family Coccyzidae; genus Coccyzus; species Coccyzus lansbergi. The sequence continues at coordinate 686,284 of JAUMJK010000048.1, forward strand.
ACCTTCTGGGCCAACATGGTTTGCTGCTTCTAACTCCGGTGGCAGCTAAGAAAAATAACTGCAGAATACACAGTACTGACAAGTTCTCCTTGTTTTGCACATCCTGAGCAGCTCCAGAGTTTCCACAGGCTCCTCCAGGGAAAGATCAACATCATCTGATCTCAGAAGCCTCTTATCTCCCATCTTGTCTTCAGACCCTCTCCCACAACAACCACACCATAGTCCACCCCTCAGGGATCCTCCGCTATCAGGACAGGCTGAGAGAGTTGGGGTTGTTCAGCCCAGAGAAGAGAAGGCTCCAATAAATCTTAGAGCAGCTTCCAGTCCTTAAAGGGGCTCCAGGAGAGCTGGGGAGGGGCTTTTTACTAGGGCTTGGAGTGATAGGACAAGCAGGAATGGCTTTAAATTGGAAGGGGAAAGACTTAGATTAGACATTAGGAAGAAATTCTCACAGTGAGGGCGGTGAGGCCCAAGCAGCCCAGAGAAGCAGTGGCTGCCCCATCCCTGGAGATGTCCAAGGCCAGGTTGGATGGGGTTTGTAGCAGCCTGGTCCAGTGGGAGGGCTCAGGGTTGGAACTGGATGGGCTTTGAGCTCCTTTCCAACCCACTCTACACTTCATCCAGTAGTGCCTTCCCTTTCCCCATCTCCAAAGTGGACCCAGACATCCAACCTCTCGCTCAGGAACCCCACGGAGACCAGGAAAACCTCCTTTTCCCATGGAGTCCTGGAGGCAGGGTGAGCATCACTCATATGCTCACATTCACACTCACACCCACACACACCAAACGCACAAACACATACTCACACACACGCGCACACACACTCACACAGCAACACTCACATGCTCAAACACGCTCGCACCTCAATACATGCACTCACACCAACACAAAAACATGCTCACACTCAAGCACATGATCACACACTCCAAGACACCCTCACACAAACCCCAAGACAGACACACGTTCGCTCGCAATCACTCACACACAAACACTTGCACTCACACACATATTCGCTCACACATACACACACTCATGCTCACACACTCACAGTCACTCACACACAAGCACTTGCTCACACAAACTCAATCGCGCGCACACACTGGCTCACATGCTTGCACACATACATGCAGTGGCTCACAGGCACACACACTCGCTCCCACACACACACTCACTCCCATACACACGCTCACAGTCGCTCCCACACAAACACCTGCTCACACAAATACAATTGCACTTACACGCGCACTGGTTCACACACTCACCCCCCCCCACTGACACACTTACACACACATGCTCACAGTCCTTCACGCATGAACACTTGCTCACACACTCATTCCCACACACACACACTCACATACACTCTCACATATGCACTGGCTTGCACACTCACACACACTGGCTCACACTTGCACACAATGGCTCTCACACACACACAAACACTCTTGCACACTTGCTCACAGACACAAGCACATGCTCACACACTTGCTCACACACACACTCACTGGTTCACACGCTTACACAGTCACGCTCACAAACACATGCTCACAGTTGCTCACACACACTGGCTTGCACACTTACTCGCACACACAAACACACACATGGGCTCACATACTTGTTCCCACCACTCACACACTCACGCTCTCTCACACGCACACTCACACACTCACCCTCCCTCTACACAAACATACTCACACACACATAAACACACACACAAACACTCTCTCACACACACACTTGCTCCCACACACAAACAGTTGTTCACATACACTGTCTCACACACTCTCTCACCCTCGCTTACACACACATACAAACACTCTCTCAAACACACTCTTACATACACATAAACACTCTTACATGCACTGGCTCACACACTCACTTACACACACACAAACAGCCACTCACATACACTGGCTCACACACACTCGCTTACACACACACACAAACACTCTTACACACACTGGCTCACACACTCACACACACACACTGGCTCACACACTTGCTTACACACAGACACACACACTCTCACAAACACACACTGGCTCTCACATTCACTTACACACACACACACAAACACTCTTACACACACACAAACAGATGCTCACACACACTGGCTCACACAAACACTCTCTCACACACTCGCTTACAAACACACAAACACTCTCGGACACACACAAACAGCCGTTCACATACACTGGGTCACACAAACCCTTTCCCACATACACTCCCACACACAAGCACTCCCACACTCTCCCCCCCCCCAACCCCCAACGCTCTCCCTCTCTCTCGCACATCCCCCCGCCCCCCCCCCCCACCTTCGATGGCGATGACGTGCTCCCGGATCTGGTTCTGCAGCGCCGGCTCGTCGAGGCGCTCGAGCAGCTCGTAGATGGAGTAGATGTTGGGGTGCACGGACTCGAAGCGCTGGATCTCGGCGCGGATGGCAGCCGAGTTGGCCAGCTGCTGCTGGTAGCTCATGGCGCGGCCCCTCGGCCCGGCTGTCAGCGCGCCGCGCCGGGGCAGCGCGCGCCGCCCCGATCGCCCCGCCCACCCCGCCGCGGGACACGCCCCCCCACCCCGCGACGGGACACGCCCCCTCGCGCGCCGCGGGGCGCCATGGGAAATGTAGTCCCGGGGCCTAGCCGCAGGGAGGCGTCATGGCGGGGGAGGTGGTGGAGGTGTTGGACCTGAGGTAAAGGCACCCGAGCACTCGGGGCTTTTCGTTTGAGTTCATGAGGTCTTGAGGGACTTGGTTTAGTGTTAGATAGGAATGGTTGGACTAGAAGATCCGATGGGTCCCTTCCAACCTGGTTGTTCTGTGATTCTGTGAAATTTCATCCCAATGGTTGCCATTTTTTTTTTTCATTTGAATTATGGTTGTCAACTGAGCAACTGGTTTGGGTTTTTTTTGTTTTAAATTAGTTTTACTTTTTTCATTTAGAATCATACAATCACCAGGTTGGAAGAGACCCACCGGATCATCGAGTCCAACCAGTCCTATCAAAATTTCATAGAATCATAGAACAACCAGGTTGGAAGAGACCCACCGGATCATCAAGTCCAACCATTCCTATCAAAATTTAAGTAACTCTGTCTTTTCACTTGACCTAAAGCTGAGTTTCATCTGAGCAGGTGGTTTTTTTTTGTTTCAAACTAGAGTTTCTTCATCCATTTAAGGAACTCTGTCTTTGCATTTCAGCTAAAGCAAAGTTTCTTCTGACCATGTATATATTTTTGTTTTAAACTAGAGTTTCTTCATCCATTTAAGCAACTCTGTCTTCGCATTTCAGCTGAAGTTCCTTCTAAGCAACTGCATTTTTTTACTTTAAACTAGAGTTTCTTCATCTGTTTAACTAACTCTGTCTTTGTATTTCAGCTAAAACTAAGTTTCTTCTGACCATGTATATTTTTGTTGTTTTAAACTGGAGTTGTTTTAAACTAGTTAAATGGTTGGACTCGATGATCCGATGGGTCCCTTCCAATCTGGTTGTTCTTTGATTCTGTGAAACTAGAGTTTCTTCATCCATTTGCTTAACTCTGCCTTTGCATTTGAGCTAAAGCAGAGTTTTATCTGACCAGGTGTATTTTTTGTTTTAAACTAGAGTTTCTTCATCCATTTAAGTAACTCTGTCTTTGCATTTGAGCTAAAGCAAAGTTTCTTGTGAGCAGGTGTATTTTTTGTTTTAAACTAGAGTTTCTTCATCCATTTAAGTAACTCTGTCTTTGCATTTGAGCTAAAGCAAAGTTTCTTGTGAGCAGGTGTATTTTTTTTGTTTTAGAGTTACTGCATTCATCTAAGTAATTCTGCCTTGTCATCTGAGCAGGTGTAGTTTTTGATGTAAGCTAAAACAGCGTCACCCAAGCGCTTGGGTCTTTTGATTTGAGCTGACATCTGGGCCCCTCACCACAGGAAGGATCTTGAGGCTCTGGAGTGAGTCCAGAGAAGAGCAAGGAAGCTGGTGAAGGGGCTGGAGAACAGGCCTTATGAGGAACAGCTGAGAGAGCTGGGGTTGTTTAGCCTGGAGAAGAGGAGGCTGAGGGGAGACCTCATTGCTCTCTACAACTACCTGAAAGGAGGTTGTGGAGAGGAGGGTATTGGCCTCTTCTCCTAAGTGACAGGGGACAGGATGAGAGGGAATGGCCTCAAGCCCCACCAGGGGAGGTCTAGAATGAATATTAGGTAAAATTTTTTCACAGAAAGGGGCACTGGCACAGGCTGCCCAGGGAGGTGGTTGAGTCACCTTCCCTGGAGGTGTTTAAGGTGGACGAGGTGCTGAGGGACATGGTTTAGCATTTGATAGGAATGGTTGCACTCAATGATCCAGTGGGTCTCTTCCAACCTGGTGATTCTCTGACTCTAACTTTCACCGAAATCATTGCATTTTTTAATTAACTTTTTTATCTCACCATTTGCAGTTCTTGATTTAAGCTAGGGCTAAGTTTTATCTAAGTAATTTTTACATATATATATATCAGCTCAAGTTTTATCTAAGTTACTGACTTTATTTCAGCTAAAGTAGAGGCAAGTTTCATCCAAGTAATTCTGTCTTTTTATTTAAGCTAAAGCAAAGTTTCTTCTGAGCAGGTGTATTTTTTGTTCTGAGCTAAAGTAGAGGTCAGTGTCGCCCAAGCGCTTGTGTCTTTTCATTTGAGCTAAAGTAGAGCCAAGTTTCATCCAAGTCGTTGCATTTTTTCAATAGAGTTTTCATCTGACTGCTTGCATTTTTTGACTTAAAGTTTCATCTAAGTAGTTCTACCTTTTTACTTGAGTTCAAGAAAAGCTTCATCCAAGTAGTTGCATTTTTTCTTTAGTTTCCACCTAAGCAATTTTTTGATGGGTTTTCATCTAAGTATTATTTTATTTAAAATAAGTAGATTTAAGTTTCGTCTCAGTAGTTATACCTTTTTATTTGAGCTGAAGTAAACTTTCATCTGAACAGGTGTGTTTTTTGATCTAAGCTGAAGTACATATAAGCATCCCCCAAGCAACTTTGCGTCTTGATTTGAGATAATGCAGAGTCAAGTTTCATCCAAGTCATTGTATTTTTTTCATTTAAATTAGAATTTTCATCTCAGCAGTTGTATTTTTTTATTTAAACTAGAGTTAAGTTTCTTCAAAGTTAACATATATTTTTATTTAAGCTAAAGTTTACTCTAAGTCATATTGTTTTATTTCAACTAGAGCTAAATTTTATCTAAGTAATACTATTTCTTTATTTAAGCTAAAGTTATGTCAAAACAATTGTATTTTTTGATTTAAGCTAAAGTAGACTTAAGTTTCATCTAAGTCATTGTATTTTCTTATTTACATTAGAGTTAAGTTTGATCAAAGTGACTGTATTTTATGTTTAAGTTTCTCGTATTGTTTTATTCAAGCTAGAGTTAGGTTTTATCTACGTAGCTTAGGCTAAATAAAAAGAAATAATTATTAACTTTTCATCCAAGTCACTGTATTTTTTTATTTAAGCTCAAGTAGATTGAAGTTTCATCTATGTCATTGTATTTTTAATTTAAGCTAAAATTTCATCTAAGTTGTGGTTTTTTATATAAGCTAGAGTTAAGTTTTATTGAAGTAATTATTTTTTTTGCTTAAGCTAAAATCAAACTTTCATGCAAGTCATTGCATGTTTTTGATTTAAGTTAGAGCTGTTTCATCTGAATGATTGCATTTTTATTTAAGCTAAAGCAGAGTTAAGCTTCATCTAAGTCACTGTAGATTTTTATTTAAGCTAAAACAGACTTAAGTTTCATCTAAGTAGCATTTTTTAAGCTAAAGTTTTACCTAAGTCATGTCTTGTTATTTAAGCTAGAGTTAGGTTTTATCTAAGTAATTACATTTTTTATTTAAGCGAAATTAAAGTTTCATCCGAGTAATTGTGTTTTTTGGTATAAGCTAAAGCAGAGTTAAGCTTCATTTAAGTCAACGTACTTTTTTATTTAAGCTAATGTAAAGTTTCACCTAAGTGACTATATTTTATATTTACGCTAAAGTTTCATCTAAGTCATATTTTGTTTTATTTAAGCTAGAGTTAAGTTATCTAAGGAATTACATTTTTTGGTTTAAGCTATACTAAAGTTTCAACCACCTAACAGTGTTTTTTGATTTAAGCTAAAGTAGAAATAAGCTTCATCTAAGTCATTACACTTTTTTGTTTAAGATAAACCGGAATAAAGTTAACCTAAGCAATTGTATCTTTTGATTTGAGCTAAATTACACTTACGTTCCATCAAAGGCATTGTATTTTTTTATATAAGCTAGAGGAATTTGATTTAAATAATCATATTTTTTGATTTAAGCTAAACTAAAATTTCATCCAAGTCATTGTATCTTTGCTTTATGCTAAAGTAGGCTCAAGTTTCATCTCAGTAATTGTATTTTTTATTTATGCTAATGGTGAGTTACGTTTCATCTAAGTAATTATATTTTTTTTATTTAAGTTAATGTAGCGTTAAGCTTCATCTAAGCAGTAGTATTTATTGTTTGATCTATAGTAGACTCAAGTTTCGGTAATTCTGTTTTTTAAACTAAAGTTTCATCTAAGTAATTGTATTTTTTTGATTTAAGCAAAAGCAGAGTTAAGTTTCATCTAAGTAACTGGTTTTTGATTTAGCTAATGTAAGATTTCATGTAATTCATTGTATTTATTTAAGCTAAAATAGAACTAAGCTTCACGTAAGTAGTTTCATTTTTTTTAAGTTCGACAGAGTGTCCCTCTGATAGCATGATTTATTTTTTAAAACAGTGTTTTCCCAGACATTGCTCATTCTATGGAGATTAAAATGTTTTGTGTTCAGTCTGATCTGTGCTGAAGGTGTCTCTTCTGTAATCACCTCTTTGCAGTCCTTCCCCATCTCCAATGCAAGGTCAGGCAGAGCTGGCTCCAGAGCTCCAAATTAGCCAGAGTTTCGACTGATGTGAAGTTCATAATAACATTAAAATCAGACCATGGGAAGAATATGCGTAGGATTTCTGGGAAAATTTATCTATCAGCATTTAAGTGGGAAACCCGTTCTGTATCAGGTCTTGTCTCGCTGCACACGATTGATGGAGAGTACTCTGCATGTTGCCCAGGCCTGAGAAAGGAGCCTTGTTTTCCAAAACTCCAAAATGAGTCTTGGAGGGTTTATTTGCCAGCATTTTCTGCATCAGTCTTGCTGTGTGTGTGCAGAAGCTCCTTCAGGGATTCCAGCGAGGGCAGTGAGGAGTGTTTGAGACAGATTAAACAGTAAAATACATCTATACATCTGTTAGCTTAAACCGAAATATTCCACTTTTTTTAATAACTGCTTTTTTGTTTTACTAAACCTGAGAGCCTTGAGAACCTGTCTTTTAAATCCCTCCTGGCTAGTGGTTCCAGTGTCTGAAAACCCTTTCCAAGAAAAAAACATTTTTAAGATCTGCTCTAAACCTACCCTGGTGCAAATTGATGCCGTTTCCTCTCATCCTATCACTTCTGACTTAGGAGAAGAGACCAGCACCCACCTCACCACATCTAAACCATGTCCCAAAGTTCCATGTCTACGTGTCTTTTGAACACTCCCAGGGATGGAGACTCCACCACTTCTCTGGGCATCCAGTGCTTCAGCACTCTTTGGGTAATGAAATTTTTATTATAGAATCATAGAATCACCAGGTTGGAAGAGACCCACCAGGTCATTGAATCCAACCATTCCCACCAATCCCTAAACCATGCTCTCTTGGGGCAACATGAAGTCATTTCTTTTCATCCTATTGCTTGTGACTTGGGGGAAAAGACCCACCTCCCTATCACCTTCTCAGCCACTGCCACAGCAGAGTGGTCTCACCCCACAGCAATGAGGAGGGGACCCACAGGGCAATTGTTTTAAGCTGAAAGAGGGGAGATTTAGATTAGAGGTTAGGAAGAAATGTTTTCCTGTCAGGGTGTTGAGGCCCTGGCACAGGTTGCCCAGAGAAATTGTGGCTGCCCCATCCCTGGAGGCGTTCAAGGCTAGTTTGGAGGAGGCTTTGATCAACCTGGTCAAGTGGAAGTTGTCCCTGCCCATGGCAGGAGGTTGGAACTGGATGGGCTTTGAGGTCCCTTCTGACCCAAACTATTCCATGGTGCCTGTGCATCAAACTCCTGAAACCTCCTCTGCCACGGCCCTGAGCAGAGATGCAACAGGGCTGGAGTCAGCCACCTCCTCACTTAAAAAGCCTGGAATCGCCAGAAAAATCCTTCTTTACTCAAGATAAATTATGGGATAATTAATTTCTACTGTCATTTGCATAAACAAACATTATTAGCAGCAGCATTGCTTGTAAGCCAGCTGCATGCAGAGTTTGGAATTGAACTCAATGAATCCTTACTTAGGGTCAAGATTTTATGGATTTAAACTCCAGAACTGTAAAACATTGGGCAACTTTAATACACAAACCAGCATAAGGTCACCTTGGTTTGGAAATAACCTAAAGGTTTTGAAAAATTAATGCATTTATCAAATTCATTGATCTATATTTTAAAAATGTCCGACTGCTTTGTTTTCTTTTACTTATTTTTTAAGCACATCTGAGGATGTAAGTGGTTCAGATCCTGTGCTCTCTGGGGTGGAAATGGCACTTCTTCTGCTGTAACTGAATTCTTAACCTGAACAGTGTAAGAGAAATTAGGTTGGTAAACTTGACAGTAAGAGGGAGAATGGGTATTTCATAAAAAACAGAGCTTAATTGTGTCATGAGCAATAGCACTTGGTGTCATAGCAAGCATTTGTTCTCTGGCTTATCTACTACCTCTGGCTTGCAGGTCTTCTTTGTAAACCCATGGTGACTTGACGGAACTGAATGAAAGCTGCAGGGAGGACTCTCAGTAACGGCCATGTTGCTGCTGCTATCAGTCACCTCTAAGTGAATTCTGTCACATAATACAGGAGCTATTATGCCTGAGGTAAGCAGTTGCTGCCAATTTATGCTATACACATAGTCTTTGATATTTAAATAGACCCAGTAATGCTTGGGCATTCAGCTTCTTGATATGATGGTTCACACCAAGAACTATAGTGAATCACAGAACCATACAAGTGCAATAGTAGCATCCATAGAATCATAGACTCACCAGGTTGGAAGAGACCCACCGGATCATTGAGTCCAACCATTCCCACCAATCTCTAAACCATGGCCCTCGGGACCTCATCCACCCGTGCCTTTAACGCCTCCAGGGAAGGTGAGTCAACACCTCCCTGGGCAGCCTGTTCCAGTGCCTAATGACCTTTTCAGCGAAAAATTTTTTCCTTATGTCGAGCCTGAACCTCCCCTGGCAGAACTTGAGGCCATTCCCTCTTGTCCTGTCCCCTGTCACTTGGGAGAAGAGACCAGCACTCTCCTCTCCACAACCTCCCTTCAGGTAGTTGTAGAGAGCAATGAGGTCTCCCCTCAGCCTCCTCTTCTTCCAGCTAAACAACCCCAGCTCTCTCAGTTGCTCCTCGTAGTGGTGACAGAGGAAGCTGTAACATGAGATTGAGGTTTTTGGATACCCCCGAACATGTTACTTGATGAATGGACATCCAGAGAATAACTTTCACCATCATGTGGGTATGAAATGAACTGGCTTTGTCAGCAACAAGAAAAGGGGAGAGGGATGGGGTTTAGGGACCTCTGGAGCTCCACATCCCTGTCTGGGTCAGCGCCTGTGAGTTCTACCGTAAATGCTTCTGAGGGTGTTATCTGCAGATGGGGACATGGTGAGGACACGGCACCAGGGAGGGAGGACACAGCATGGTAGCTTCTCACCGCATCCCTGGGGTGTCAGTAGTGTGAAGGTAGTCTCGGTGGCAATTTCCCCCATCCCCTGGAACAGCCAGTAAAAGTGACCTGATTGTCGCAGTTACCAAAGGAAGCTTGTTTTTCCTTAGACAATCCCTGCAAATTTTTCCATTCCGATCATCAGACAGGGAAGTCTTTAAATCGAGCTGAGGGATTAAACCTTTCTTGGCACTGGTTGCTGTGTACAGCGCGAGCTGCCTTCTGCTTATTTAAACAGTTGAGGAGGAGAAGACAAATATGGCCACAGATACCCATGTCATCTTCACTTTTCCTTCTCAGCAGAAATCCATGCAATTTTTATTACCTCTCATGTTTTTATTTTCTAATCCTTCTAGGAAGTTCTTGATGGATAAAGGAAAAAAAATGCAGGAATAACATAGTCCTTGCTTCTACCAGGGAGCGTCACTCTGGGTATTAGTGAAGGTAAAAAACAACTTGTGAAATATAAGAGAGTTTTTGCATTCATTTACCTAAAACTGTTTGAATAAATTAATGGTATATAGAAAAATCAATAAATTAAAGCTTTGGTTCTTTCCTTTTCCTCCTTCTATTCCAATCTCGAGGAGAAACATCAGCTCACATTGGCAGTTTCTGGAAAGATAAGTAATGTGAGCAGCAGAGCAAAGCATTAGGCCAGAGCCTCTGCTGTACATGGGGCTGATTGTTTCCACTGCTGCTGTATGCCTTGTGTTCTTCCAGCTCTAAAAATCGCAGCAGGCTCAGATGAGGAAAACAACTCTTAGAGTAGCCTGAACTGTAAGTGAATGCATCTACTACACAGCAACAACTGGAGCGTTAAAACCCTGTGTTGATATGAAGCCTTTCTGTAACACTCTGATCCACAGACCTTCTGTAAAGCTTTTGCTACCCTGATTTTTTTACTACATAATAACTTGCACATAAGCTTTGTAAAATTGAAGTAAAATGTAAGCTACTGTTGCAGCTTACATAGATTTCTCATGTAAGCAGGCTATAACAATAAGTAGTATTTTCCTGTGCTTGCGGCTGAGATTAGCCTGAAATGCTGCTTGTGATGCACAAAGCAATGCTGAATACATCTCTTTGCTCTTAAACTCTCTTCTAGTGCCTGGCATCTGAAGTGCTCTATCATCCTTTAATGTGAATTGGCAAAGAGAATGACTTTGGCATTACTACCACGAGCATTAACGGATCTAGATTAATTTGGTTTTAGTCTGGGACATGGATAATTTGGGCATTTCACAGCTTTCCTGAGTCTGCTTTTGCCAAAGATGAGATGACAGGGAGGGGAAGCCATGTGAGGATTGGCTAAAACCACTTGGTCTGTTCAGCTTGGAGATGAGGAGAATGAGGAGAATGAGGGGAGACCTCATCACAGTCTACATCTTCCTGTCAAGGGGAGGAGGAGGAGCAGACACTGAGTTTTCTCTCTGGTGACCAATGACAGGACCCAAGGGAATGGCAGGAAGATGTGCCAGGAGAGGTTTAGGTTGGATATTATGAAAAGGCTCTTCACCCAGAGGGTGGTGGAGCACTGGAACAGCTCTCCATGGAAGCGATCATGGTGCCAGGCCAGACAATGTTCCAAAAGTGTTTGGATAATGCCCTCAGACCCAGAGTGTGAATGTTGGAGTTGTTCTGTGCAAGGACAGGAGTTGGACTCGACCCTCGTGTGTCCCTTCCAACTCATGACATTCTGTGATTCTGTGGCTGCTGCAATTGGTGCTTGTCCCTGAGTCTAGGAAGGTCATGAGACTCCAAACAATTTTCACCGTATGATAGGTCTGATGGGTTTTAAATAAAGCATATGGAGTGGTCCCAGCCTCAGTGTGCGTTAGCCTTCTGGCATTGGTTTTCCTTTCTGAGGGTGAAAGCTTTCCAAGGGTGAAGATTCCCACTGCAGCCCTGTGCAGTTGGGTTTGTGCTCAGGTCTCTAGCGAAGTTCCATCTGTGCCGGCTTCCTACTCCTCCCACCCATCTGGCAAATCCACTCATTGCCGTGACTGCAGAAAGCTAAATCGGATGGTTTCATTCTGATTTCAGTACCTTATTCCTTGAAGGTATTCGGCAACCGGAAAGCAGCCTTGAATCAACATCTCAAACATATGTAGCTGCTATCAGATGGCTGTACTTATCTGTTTTGTGCTATTCCCAGTCTGTCCACTGTGGCCTAACTGCAGGAAGTGTAGAAAAGAAGTCTGAGTCTATTCAATTGATAAACTTGGACTTAAGGCATATGGACAATTACTTTGTGCTTTTGGAACTGGGCCCAAATATCTCAGTAAAAACGAGCAGCTGAGTTTGACTTTAACAGAACTATGAATGCAGCAAAGTTCCACAGAGAAGCTGCAGGCAGGGTTCATAATCCATTAGACTGATGTAGACGAGTGTAGATCGTGGAAATGGAGAGCTCTGATGGACTTTCATTTAAATGTTTCTGTCCTCTAATACTTTGTTATGAGGTGGTGGAGCATGTTTTCCTATCTGCTGAAATAGGAATTAGGCAGGACCAGCTTTTCTTTACTAAACCAGGAGCTGAAACATTGATTGACAAGGGGTGGGGGGGGAGTTGAAGCATCCTGTCTGGGTCTGTGCCAGGATTTAATATAAATACACTCAAGTATCACAGATAGTTGAACATGGAGGATTCTTTGCAGACCTAGGCAGAAAGGGGATTAACTGAAGAAACTGAGAACCTAGGGACTCCTCGACCATCCTAGAGAAGTTGTAAGAGAAGTCCAGCCGATAGTTGTAAGCAACATCTCACTTAACTTGGGCTGTTTGGGATGTTCATGCAATTGCTGTTGGTACGAGCAGTGATTTGTTTAATATGCAGGGTGTGTCTGGAAAAACATAAGAGAGAGAGAGTGTTGGAGAGGCCTCTTTGTGCCTACTAATACTGACATTGTGATAAAGACTGAAATCAAACCTGTGTGGAAAACAGATATGGGAACATCAGGTTTTCCTAAATTATCTTTGTCGTATTCTGCAGTGAAATGTCAGTATAAAAACTTAAATAGGTTAAGCTTCCTCTGGTAACAAACAGGGAGGGAATTCTGTTATTTTCCTGGGTAAGGATTGGGGTCAGTCAGTTACTATTACAGGGTGATCAGATTGCTCAAGAGGCTTTGAAACAAATGTAACTAATGAATTAACCTCATTCACAGAGTGTGAAATCTGTTCCAGGAGAAATGCCAACTAGTTCAAACAATACTAATTACGGAGCAGCAACAACAAGCAGTTATCGAAGCTGTAGCTCATTCCTCAGTGTTCCTGTCAGAACTGGGAAAATGCTGTTCTGTACTGAACCTGCTAGAAGAAAGGTGGGACAACAAAAGCAATCTGCTTTTTTGAAGGTCATGTAATCCTACTTGAAGGGTCTTCCACTTGGAGGTGAGCTCCATAGAGTTCACAGCAATGAATCTGCACAGCAATGAATTAGCGGTAGCTCTGTGTGTTCACCACATGGAGAAAGTCTTCCTGGTGTCACCTCTTGGCACTATACCCAGGGACTTGGATTTTCACTCAATTCAGGCTTTCTGGAATGCTAGAACGAACCGTCGCTTAAACTGCACAGCTTTTGGCTCCTTGTTAATCTTAGTTTCTCTGTACAACCATGTACAGTATTTACAGATGGAGAGAACTGTTACCTTTTTTAAACCAAAGAGATTGTTCGGATCTTGAGTTGTGCTGTAGCTTTACTCAGGCTGATAATGGTTCTCCAGGCTCTTCATTGACTTTATTACCCTTCTCTGAAGAAAGAAAGATGGTTTCGAGCCCTAAGTTTTACTCATACTATCCAAAGCTTAGACAGTTTCATCTCAGCAAAGGCTTGAATCATGTGCATTAAAAAAACTTGTTCAATTTCAAGTTATTTGATATCAGTATGCGTGAGTCAAGGCTCAGTCAACATCCTGAATTTTATACTGGGGTGAATCCAGTGATGGCTTCCGTATATGCCAATTCCAAGATGCTCGGCACTTCGTTGAGTCCTTGTCATGACTAATTGAGATTGCACTGGAAGTGTCTCTAAACTTGTTGCTATTGTCGCTTTCTTGACAGAGAATCAATATTTGATTCACCACATAACTCCACGTTAAGTGTCACTTCAGCTTTGCTATGCTGACAAGGCTCTAAATTTTAGGGAAAATTGTAGGTTCAGTCATTACCTTTGAACTTTCGGACATGTGCTATTGATTCCAAGCAGGAAAACCACAGGAGCAGTCACTCTAGATTAGTTCAAGCTAATCTTTAGAATAATTACCTTAATTTCGAGTAACATTTTACGTGTATGATGCTGTAGCACCCAGTGTGAAGAAATGGAGAAATGGTGTGAGAAATCGATAAAGTGAACTCAAAAGGGCTGGGTCTGTCAAGGCTTTGACCTGAACACTGTGCTACAAGGACCCGTAGGTGACAGTCAGGCAAGATCATGATCCCAGAACTTTTGCATGGATGTACCTGTTGCTGAGATACAAAGTGTGCTCTGTTACTGAAGGTCTGAAGAGCAACATTGATCTTCCTGGTGTGAGAGAGGTAGTGACCTACCCTTGTTCTTCCCTCTCCTCCTCCTCCAGAAAAGGAAAGTAGCAAAGGAGTCTTCACAGACAAATGTTCCCTTTGGTCTGAAGGCAAGACAGAAATCAGAACCCTGAGTCATTTACTGGTGAAGATCCCACATGACTTATTTTAAGAGCATGACATTGTGCAAGTGGCCAGCCCAGCATCCCCTGATGTGGATCCTGTGTGACAGATTGCACAGTTTACATAGCAACTGGAAATACACAGCTGCAGGGCACAGTTACGTACCTCAACATCTGTCTGGTAAGAAAGCACAATATTTCTTTGATGTTCTGGGGAGGAATGTGAGCCATACTAGCCAGTGAAGGGGCACACAAGAGTGTGAAAACAAAGCTGAGGATGGTAGTCAGGGCTGGGTGTGGAACTTCCCTACATTGCGTATGAGATGTATTGCTCTTTTTACCCTCGACATGTGTGTCATGGCAGGGAACGTGCTGCCTATGCATATCAGCATTGGAAAAACAGCCAGCAGTAGCCTGTAGCTTGAGAAGGGAGTGCCAGGTGCTCAGCTGTAGCTGTGCAACAGATTGTATGACCAAGAAGAAAAATGCTGTCAGGCAGCACTGAATGTCGTGAGAAACCACGGTGGGGATGTTGAATTGTGCACTGTAATGCTTGGGCTCTCAGGATGGCTGTGGAGTCCCAGCAGGAACGATATCTGGAGTTCAGCTCTGCTGCTCATTACAAATGGGTCTGCCCAAGTGCTGAAGACAGTAGTTCTACAATTGGTGTTTATTTAGGTACGTGTTTGACATCAGTGTGACCTGAAACTGTCTTTCTTTCAAACTTGTCCTTCAAAATCGAAATGCCGGATCTTTACCCAGCACAGTAAATGCAACCCTTCATCATTCTGATGCGGAAAATCCCCTCAGTGAGATGGCTTGAATGTCCTCATCTCCTGTGGACAGTATTCCCAAACACTGCACTGAGTCAGAAAGGGTCTCCAAAGGGCTGTTTACCATCATTGAGGGAATGGGCACAGCAGAAACTGGTGAGATTTCATAGAATCACCAGGTTGGAAAAGGACTTTGAGATCATCAAGTCCAACTGTGCCTGTCCACTACTAAACCATCTCTGAGCACCTCATCTACCTGCCTTTTAAACATCTCCAGGGATGGTGACTCAACCATTTCCTGTGCATCCGTCCTCGTTCTTTGAGCTGCTTAACAGTTCTTCCCTGATACCAACTTGTGTACTTGCAGCTCGAGGAGTGTGATGGCGGAGGCAGGGCTCTCATAGACTACTTGCACTGCAGGGAGGTCTGTGGGAAGATCCCGGGAAGAATTCCCTGGAAAGGGTTTGGTACTCAGTGCTTGTATGCATCACCTTGAATGCTCCCTTTCTGTGGCTGCATCTTCCTCATAAAGATGTAAGAAAATCCCATAGGCTATTTGTCTGCAGACAAGAAAGGGCTCCTGGCACATTTCCACTGTCACATTTTGCTTATGGCTTGACCAGGTTTGTCTGACCTAGTTCTGTTTCTGCTCGTAAACTGGGCTTAATGGTGAAGCCCTGGAATTGTTCCCAGCTGCTACAGCCGGGCTATTCCCTCTGCAGTAATTAATTGCAGTTCAAAAGCCCTTCACCAGCTATGTATCATAACATTAACATAAAAAAAATGCACTCTCTGATTCTAAGCTTTGAACAAGCTTCTTATGTCGGCGAGACTTATATTCAATATCACAGGGGCACCATGAGACCCAACTCAGCAGTTGTTTACTGCTAAATACATACTGAACTGGAAAATCTCTTTCCTGTCTACCCATTATGGAACTGTTATCAGAGAATAAAACGAAGCTTTGGCTTGTTTGTGCTAAGCTGGGTGTGATTTTTCATTCCAGTGTAACTTTCCATCATTTGCGAAATGAATTTGAGAACAAGTATGATAAACTGAAACTTGATACCCAATAACAATTTGAATGTGAGGAGGCTTCTGGAAAGCATTCAGTGATTATTACAGACAGGGAGAACTGTTAACATTAGCCACTTGCCAAAGAGGCAACTTCTGGTTAAAGGATGAGTACCCAAATCATACTCTTTAGATCTAAGTAAGGTAAAGAAATGTATCAGATAAGGCGTGACCAGCAGGTCCAGGGAGGTTCTTCTCCCTCTGTACTCGGCACTGGTGAGACCGCTCCTTGAATCCTGTGTTCAGTTGTGGGCCCCTCACCACAAGAAGGATGTTGAGGCTCTGGAGTGAGTCCAGAGAAGAGCAACGAAGCTGGTAAAGGGGCTGGAGAACAGGCCCTATGAGGAATGGCTGAGAGAGCTGGGGGTGTTTATCTTGGAGAAGAGGAGGCTGAGGGGAGACCTCATTGCTCTCTACAACTACCTGAAAGGAGGTTGTAGAGAGGAGAGTGCTGGCCTCTTTTCCCAAGTGCCAGGGGACAGGACAAGAGGGAATGGCCTCAAGCTCCACCAGGGGAGGTTCAGGCTTGACATAAGGAAAAAATTCTTCACTGAAAAGGTCGTTAGGCATTGGAACAGGCTGCCCAGGGAGGTGTTGATTCACCTTCCCTGGAGGTGTTTAAGGCATGGGTGCATGAGGTACTGAGGGACATGGTTTAGAGACTGGTGGGAATGTTTGGTCTCAATTATCTGGTGTGTCTCTTCCAACCTAGTGATTCTATGATTCTAAAGGTTGTAGTGAAAAATATCTTGTTTTCTGTGCGGGGTTATTTTCATATAGAAATGTTTTGTCTTGTCTAAACCTCAGGTCATCTTTCATGAGCCTGTACATAAATTTACTGGGTCAGAAAGTTAAAACGACACAAGGGACCATCCCCTGATGGTTCTTCTGAGATTTCCTGGACCTAAACTGTGTCAGCTGCACTTGCTTCCAGCTTAATGGGAAGCATGGATCTGGCATCAGAAGCTGGTACAGAGTTCTGACTGGGAGGTGCTGGGTACCTTCCCTGATGGGGAAGGGTTTATGACATGGTTCAATTTGGGGAGGGTAAGCTGCATCTTGTCAAGTTGCACAACCTGAGATGTATGACATAACCTGGAAAAGAGGAGGTTGAGGGGAGACCTCATTGCCCTCTACAACTGCCTGAAAGGAAGTTGTAGGGAGGTGGCTGTTGGTCTCTTCTCCTAAGTAACAAGTGATGGCATGAAAGAAAATGGCCTCAAGTTGCACATGAGTAGGTTTTAGGAAAGATTTCTTTACTGCAAGAGTGAAGAAGCATTGTACCAGGCTGCTCAGGGAAGTGGTGGAGTCACCACATCTGGAGGTGATCAAAAGATGTGTAGATGTGGCACTTTGGGACATGGTTTAATAGGCAAAGTGGTGTTGGGCTGATGGTTGGACTTAGAAATTTGAGATCACTTGATTATATCCCCTTCTTCAAAACAAATCATATAATTTCTTTTCTGTGCAGTTCTAGCCTCTCAGCAGCATTACTTGTTGCTCATTAGCTCACATATAACTCTTGAAGAAGGCGTAGGTTGTGATTTTAAAGCATAATATTACAAAAGATGAACACAGCTTTTTTGTTGAGAGGTTCTGAGCCCTGAACCCATGGTCTTCCATCGCAGAGTGTTCAGAGGCACCAGAAACGGCCCCTTCAGCTGGGGGACCCTGTGTAAAATGGAGTTGTGTTACCAGCTGCCTGCTGGTAGGAGGATGAATAATGCAGATGACCTTGCTGGTGTGCTCAGGAGGGGAAGAAGCATGTTGTGCTTGGGTGGTATTGAGTGTTTTCAAGAGATGAACTCAGTGGAAGTCAAGAGTTTGAAAAATAAGTAGGATCAGGGCCTCAAGAAGATGTTAACAACCAGAACCACTGCTGTCAGTTTTACACTGGAACATTAGAAAAGGGAAGCTTCCAAAGGCTGGATATTGCTCATAGAGCCTCTTTTGGTAACTGCTTCACTGATCAGCTGAGGAGTGATGTCAGGACTCAGATATACAGGCTCAGATATATTTTGTCTGCTGGAAAACTTCTCCTCTGCTTTTTAGAGGTTGCTTAGATCCCTCTGCTGCCCTTGAGTTCTTTGCTAACTTTGGCTCAGCTTTCCTGACACCCAGAGAGGGAAGGGTTGGTCCCCTTGGCCAACATCTGAAGATGGACAATGTGTTAAAAAGAAAGGTCAAGTGTGGTTCAGTAGCTTTCTAAAGAGACCTGGGGTATTTTAAGCACAACACTTTGTTTAAACTCAAAAGACTGAATTGTGACACCCTTCAAAGAAAACTGAGTTTTTACTTCTAGGACAGCTCCCATGGCACTGCCATGTCCCTGAAAGTATTCCAAAGACTGCAAAACTTGCACATATCTGCACTGTGGAATGGGTTACCTTCAAAGCATACAAAGCTGAAACACCTCAAAGCTTAGCCTCATCTTATCTTGCCTACAGTTTCAACTTGTATCACTACTTTGAAATGCAAGATAAAATGTAGACTTATGTCTCCTTGAACTCCAGCGACTTGAGGAAACTTCAAGAATGCAATGGACCTGCATTTGGCAGGCAAGGGGTGGGAATGCAGGCAGGCCTCTTTGCTTTGTCCACAGTTCAATAGGGAATGCAACTGGCTGCTGTTGACCCACATCTCAAGGGTCAAAAGCCAGGGGAGATTTGGCACTGGTTTTCTGAATGGTAGTCTGGATGAAGTAAGATGAAATTGTGCTATGGATTCTTACTTGCTCCTTTTCATCCATCTGACCTGTTGCAAGTATGACTGCTTTATACTTGGGCCCTCAGCTGAATTTCAATGACCTGAGCGGGAAGTGTTTAAAGGTACCACTATGGATTCCTCAGTGCTCCAGAAATGCATAGAATGATTTGGGTTGGAAAGGACCTCAAAGATCATACAGTTCCATCCCCCTGTCATGGGCAGGAACACCTCCCACTGGATCAGGTTGCTCCAAGCCCTATCCAACCGGTCCTTGGACACCTTCAGGGATGAGGCAGTCACAGCTTCCCTGGGCAATCTGGGCCAGTGCCTCGCCATCCTCATCTTGAAGAATTTCTTCCTCATGTCTAATCTAAATCTTCCCCCTTCCAATTTAAAGCCACTTCTCCATATCCCATTACTCCGTGCCCTTGTAAAAAGTCCCTCCCCAGCTTTCCTGTAGGCCCCAGAAGGCTGCAGAGTTATGGATCAGCAAGGCTGAAAGTCAAAACAGACATCATAAAATTTGATAAACCAAGTGAAAAAATCTGCTGTGGTCTCCAGTAGCAAGCAATTCATATATACCCTCTTGAGAACTGTAAATGCTTAATTGTGGTTTTATCTGTTCACTACTTGATTTGAAAAAGGTGCAGTAAGTAGACCTTTAAATAATCCTAGGCAGGGACCCTGTGGTATTAACCTGTTGACGGTTGGATTTGATGATCTTGGAGGTCTTTTCCAACCTTAATGATTCTATGATTAAGCTCTGTGTAAGGAATCTGGGATATAGTACTCTCAAAGTGGAGATAAACTATTGCAGCAGTGGTTCTGTTTGTGAGACTGGGAAACAGGATAGAAAAGTCATTCCTTTTACAGATGACAGACAGATGTGCACATCTGCTGGACCCACGCATGCTGAATAGACCTGGAAATGCTGTTTCCTTGTGTAATGTGAAATCTGGATGGCAAATTGTTATCTGATGTGCAATCCTTAGCAGAAGTCTGAAAAGCTAATTTCAGCTCTGTTCTTTGTTCTTTAAGTGAAATAGGTTTAAGTGGAAGCTAATACTTTTGTTAGAAGGGTTATGCTTAAAAGAGAAAAAATGTTACTGTTTTAAGGCATAGCACAGATCCTGCAGGCCCGAGTCGCAAGAACTTTACTTCATGGCTCTCACATCTAAACAAACTACTAAGTTCAGTTAAAAATGTGCTGCAGGGATGTACCAGTCCTGCCCATAAACTTGGGTGTCTGATGCCAGTCTGAATAACTTACGTGGATGAAAACAATTGGTTTCGTAGAATCATAGAATCACCAGGTTGGAAGAGACCCACCGGATCATCGAGTCCAACCATTCCTACCAGTCTCTAATCCATGCCCCTCAGTACCTCATTCACCTGCACCTTAAACACCTCCAGGGACTACCAGTACCCTGAAGCTCTCATCTAAGCTTCTACCTCCATTAATTCTAACAGACCATGACTCAGGCCTGCAGGATCTGTGCTATGCCTTAAAACAGTAACGTTTTTTCCCTTTTAAGCGCGACCCTTCTAACAAAAGTCAATCACCTCCCTGGGCAGCCTCTAACAGTGCCTAACCACCTTTGGTGAGCAGGGATCAAAGTCCTAGCTGGGGTGGATGCAGGGTAAGGGTCAACATCCTCTTGGGTTGTAAAGCTCGGGGGACACAGTGATCTACAGATACGCTGATTTTTGAGTTAGTCTAGCAGTTAGGTTAGTCACCAAGAGTCACTCTCAAGATCTGCTGGCAGGCAGAAAAACAGTGAAGAGCACAGGTTCAGTAGAGATTTGAGCTAACAATGTGTGCTCGCAGCCCAGAAGGCCAAGCATGTTCTGGGCTACATCCAAAGAAGGAGGGCTGGAGCACATCCCATGTGAAGACAGGCTGAGGGAGTTGGGGTTGTTCAGCCTGGAGAAGAGAAGGCTCTGGGGAGACATTAGGACAGCTTCCACTACTGAAAGGGGCTACAGGAAGGACTGGGGACAGACATTTTAGCAAGGCCTGTTGTGACAAGGACAAGGAATAATGATTTTAAACTGAGGGAGGGGAGATTGAGACTGGATATAAGGAACAAATATTATACATTGAGGGTGATAAAACACTGGCCCAGGTTGCCTAGGGAACGTAGTGGATGCCCCATCCCTGGAGGTGTCCAAGGTCAGGTTGGAGCGACTTGACTCTGTTAAAGATGTCCCTGCCCCTGTAGGGAGTTGGACTGGATGACCCGTAAAGGTCCCTTCCAACCCAAAGCAATCTATGATTCTGTGATTACAATTGCATGCTTGTTCTGCGTTCTTGGAGTAAATCAGCTGTTACTAGCAGAGTGAAGGACCAAGCCTTTTCTCCAGGATTATGGATAGGATCCATTGAATGTTAAAGGATTCACTGCAACCAGTTCTTTCTTGGGTGCCTAATCTCAAGCAGAAAGCATGTTGTGGTAACTCTACATCTCAAATCTTGTGAAAACAAGAGCAAGAGGAAATGCTCCTGTAAGTGAAAATGGGGAAACAGCTGGGAAGGACAGAATAAAGTGAAGCAACTTCATCACTAGAATGACGTTACAGCATTGCAGGGAAATACAGGGAAGTGAAGTGGAACTTCCCAGAAAACTCCCCTTCAATTCATTTACTGTGACAAGAGTGAACAGTCTTAAGAATGACTTGGAGCTTCCCCTATCACAGTAACCGAAACAAAGCTGTAACAGAGTTGTTGTTTCCTCTAAGCAGTCGGCATAGAAAGCTTCCAAAGGGATTTTTTATTGTGAAGCAGTAGGGGCAGTCACCACTGCCTGTGATGTTAGAACCAAAACCTGAATCAACTTGTAAGTGTAGTTATTTATTGGCAAATGGGGTGGTTAAAGACAAGAATTGATCACATTTGTCTCACAGCTGTCTTTGTAACAGGACCAGCAAAAAGCAGTCAATGCACTCTATTCCTGCAGGAGGGTCCCAGGGCTGCATATGATGACCTCCTGCTTGAGACCCTGTGCCTGCTCTGAAGAGACATTTGAAACATGATCTGGAATTCTGGTTCAGTGCTTAGGTGTTTGTGGGGAGTGTTCAGAGCAAACTGGATATGGAAGCTGTTTAACAGATGGGTTGGTTCTGGGCCTTAAAGGACAGAACATGGAACATACATGAACTTGCAGCATTCCGATGGTTAGGAACCTTCAAGTGCAATGCACACCTTATGTGTTACCTGGCACACGAATGCACCAGGTAAGGAGTCAGACCTGTGTGGCTACTGGCATCTGTGGGCTAGCATTTGCTGTTGGAAGGTGACTTGTATTCTTTTCCTAGGCAGCTGGATGATAGTAAGCAAATTGTGTTAAAAGGAAATACTGAAACCACTTGTTAAGTGTTTCAGAATGTAATGAGAGCCATTTCTGAGATGTCTGTCAGATAGAAGTGTGTCTGACTTGTTGCTGAACTGTATAGGTTGCCTGGATAGCCAGGTTAAATATCATTAATCTTATCTGATCTATATTGAAACAAGTGGCAAAGGTGTGGGCAATGTAAGAAATAAAACAAACCTGGGGTCTTTTCCGAGTGGGGCATTCCAACAAGCTCACATCCTCCTTCCACCTCAGCCTTCTGGGAAAGATTGCCTGGAAATAGTTCGATGAAATGCTTGCCTGGATATGTATAAAGGGTCAACATTTAAGCTGTATGGCACAAGGGTATTTTAAATCAGCATAACCTGAACGAAGAAGGTGAATTGTAAAGCTGCTAGAAGTGCTCTAAGAGGCTCTCAGGGGTTTCAAAGTACCTGCATAAGGGAAACAGGACATCTTTGTGAAGTAAGTCAGCCCAGCAATGGCCAAGCTGGGCTTACTGGTGCGTATAATATAAAAGAAGGTGCTGAAGAAGTGTGAAGTGGGGAATAATTCACTATGTGCACGAGTGAGCAGGTCTTTTTGGCCCTGAAGAAGTTAATTCCCCAATAACTGGCTATCTGGCAACTGAACTGAGCAGAGATCTTGTGGGTTTTTTGTGACTAATGCTAGCATTAAAGTAATGGTTAACTTCTAGTACTGCTTTTATACATGATGCAAAAGCTTTAATAAACCCATGAACGTGTCAGAGAGATCAGGCTTAATTAATCTGAAAGACTCCAATAATTTGGCATAATGCATACAATGGAAGAGCACTTTTTGTGTCTGCCAACCTCTTTCCACCACTCTTCAAGTAAGAAGACACTGGAGTTCATAGTGCCAGTTGGTAGGGTCAGTCCCAGCAAAACTCCATTGGGGTGTCTGCCTCACAAGCTGCCTCCTGAAAAGTCCTGACGGCGACAGACATTTCTGCATTTATTTGACTCGAAGAAATGTTAAAGATGTGTCAAAAGATGACTGGATCAGTTCTAGACAGACTAATAAAAAACCCTTGCAAGTGAATCGCTGTCCCAGTGCATTAGACATCAGACCGCTTCTCTCTGGTGAAAGAAAGAAAATACCCCAATGCTTTACATTTTCTCTTGCTCTGGGACAAACAGTTTATCTTGTCTCACATAAGCTGCTCGCAGGTATCCAGTGTGCAATTTCCTTACAAAGTTATAAAAGGAAATAAAATAATTGGAGAAGCTGTTTCAGAGTTCCACATCCTTAGGTGTTCTTTTTATGAGATATTTTCTTGCAAGAAAATCTGTTGTGAGGACACAATTTTAAGCCTGAAAATAATGGAGACTGCTGAAACTTTGCTTGAGACAGCTCTCTCTAAACAAGACCTAAACTTAGTGCATGTTCTCATTGGTTTTAACCAGATGTTGTATTTAATCTGCTTAGCATAGGCATCCACGCTGCTGCAGCCCCATTGTGTGTTTCCTGCAAAGCAACCAGAGAAAAAACTTTTATTGGTGGGAAATGACTAGGTGCAGTTGGTTTATGCTGGCACTAGTAAACTGGCTGATGAAATATAAACATGTACTATTCATATTCTTCATTGAAAGGATCAATAGGCACTAGAACAGGCTGCCAAGGGAGGTGATTGACTTGCCTTCTCTGGAGGTGTTTAAGGTACAGGTGGATGAGGTACTGAGGGACATGGTTTAGAGATTGGTGGGAATGGTTGGACTCGATGATCCGGTGGATCTCTTCCAACCTGATGATTCTATGATTCTGTATTCATCTGTCTCCTGTTCATCTTAGTAAGGTCTAGGGCAGAACTATCGGGGTCCTGAGAGTGCACGATGTCAGTGAAGGTTGTCACCATGTGTTTTTTTAGCTTGTTCCAAATCACTTCTTTGAGGCCAGGGAAGTGAAGACTGAGACTGAGCAGTTCACCCACTAAGGTTGCACACATACTATCTTGATGGGAAAACAGCAAAAACAACTCAGTGTGGTCACCTCCTGTCTTTATTTTCATGAGCAGTGAGCTCTCTTTAGATAGTCTAGCATTCTGAAATGTACTTTTGTTTAGATCTATGGAAACATGGGCTCTGTGGCATCCGAGCACAGGGCAAGAATTGAACAGAACATTGTGCTACTTTGCATAATTCCATAGTACATGCACATTTGAATACTGCATGCAGTACCTAGTGGCAGGAATTGAGGGAGCTCAGAAGGACAAGTGAAGCCATGGATCTGCTACTGTGTGTTGTTTTAAGTTGGGACTTCTTATGTACGTTACTAAATACAGAAAACCATTTCTGAACCAAAGTTGGTTGAGGCTGGGGGAGATATGATGTGATTCCTTTCAAGTTCTTCACCAAGGAGCTTGTTTTGGCTGTGCTGAAATGGGATGTTAGATGGGATTGCCCTTTTCTGTGCTCCAGTAAAGTAGTTCGTGATGCAGTGAGATACTGCTGAATGCTTCTAAATGGTCATACTGCACTGGCTGTTTCTCAGTCTTAGTGCTGGATTGGATGCTGACTAACTCGGTCTCATCTAGGGAATGGACGGTCATGCCTGTTTAAAACTTGGCAGCACGCAGCGTGCCAGTACTAGTTGGGAGGACTTATTAATTTTCTGAAAGCAGAACTCCAACCACATCTGAAGAGAAAAGCATGTGCTGTATAAAGAAGATGCACTTAGTCTCTGGCACTGTGATAAACTCATTCTGTCTGATTGAGCACACGGTGACATTTGACTGACCTTGTCGGCTGGAGGGCTGAATGGATAAAATAAATGAGCTTTCAGTCTCTGACTGAACATATTTAATATGCTGGGTAGGAGGTCAGTATGACTCATCCTTTCCATTTGCTGGATGGCCTGGTATTCGTAGAGAAAAATCTGTCCTTCTGTTGAACGCTTCCAGAGATGTAAAGCCTCTCAGTGCTTGGATCCACTACAGGTGCTTCTCCAAACTGATACCCAGTTTCCCTACAGCTGCCACACCTTAGCCTGGCTCTCTGAAAGGGGTTTAGGGTGAGTATTGAGGTTTGGTCCAACAGAGCAAGGATCCCCCTGTACCATGAGGCCGGTGGCTGACGGCATTCCTCAAAATGCCGTGGCTGCTGCAGCTCCAGAGTGCACCAGTCTGCATCTCAGTATCCAGGTTGCTTCTAGAAGGCTCCTGCTGTTGCTTCTTATTTAAATAACACTGCCCCGAGTGTGAGAAGTTGGCTTTTCTGCCAAGCCAAATGCTGCATCTAATTCAATGGGATTGCCTTATCCCAGACTCAGAGAAAGCAGCAGGCTCAGCACAGCATTAGACATGCTGTCCAGGTAGCAGCAAACTCAGAGAAGGAACAGTAATCAGCTCGTGCTGCCTCAGTGAGATTGGGCCTCGGTTTCATAACCTGCTTTGAAAAAGGGTCCCTGAGGAAACAGTGTGCTGTACAAGAAGATCTCCACAGGAGTTTAATTAGGTGGTGCCCTTTGAGAAACATACTTGCTGCCCCTGAAGGCTCTTTAACAACTGGGCCTCTAGTTCCTAATTATCTTGTTCTTTTTGACTGGGACAGCTAAATAATTACGGTCTGAGCTGAGTGAATAAAGGCAGTAAAGTGATGTTCTGAAATGCAGTCAACCACCCATTGCTCTGACGAAAAGTGCGGTGATGTAATAACAGAGCCTTGCAGGGGATCGATGCGAGTGTAGGAATGCTGCAAAGCGTTTGCAGAAGTTTGCCAAGGAATTAATCAAGTTGGCTTTATCATGTAAGCTGATGTAACTCCTCCATGTTACAGCTGAAGCCTTCAGTGATTTCTAAATGAGCAGGACTTTAAATGAGCAGAAACCTGAGCAGGAATTGATAGATACAGTTGTCTGTCCCTGTCACCACACTGTCTCTGATACACGGACCAGATTGAGCAGCAGAGCTCTTAGTGCGGCTTCTAAGTCACTTTGACTGTGCTACAGTGACGTTGGAGGCCTCATTAGTCTGACAGTTATGAAAGCTGAACCCTCAGAGTGAGAAATTAGTGCAATAATAAAGTAAAATTTCTCCAGCATGCTGGCCATTCCTAGCTTGTGCAGGAAGGCTAAATGCAAACAGGAGACAGGGATTACTGTATGCAAATAGATAATCTGTTTGGGGTTCTTTCCCCCAGCTGTCTAGACAGCTAGACAAATGCCAGGTTAATTTTTCAAGGCACTGACTGCAAGATGTTTTAACCCTTCATTCTTTATCATGGGTGCAATCCATCCATATTGTCTGGTATTTGTTGACCTTATACCAACAGACTCGAAGCTTTGTCGAGGTTGTATAACTTGATAAAGTTAAATTTATCACTGTCCCAGATTATAGTGAGTTTTTTGTGCTTCTTAGTGGATGAATGAAATATAAAGGTGACTGAGGTTTGGAAGATAAAATAGGAGCAAATAAATCCTTGATAGGCTTGGTCTGAATGGCAGCTGTAAATCCTGCTCTCCCTGTACTAATTTAAAGGTTCTTGGGCTTAAATTATAGAATCACAGAATCCTAGAATGGTTTGGGTTGGAAGGGACCTTAAAGCCCATCCAGTTTCAACCCCCCTGCCTTGGGCAGGGACACATCCCACTGGATCAGGCTTCTCAAAGCCCCATCCAGCCCAGCCTTGAACACCTCCGAGGATGGGATGGCTACCACTTCCCTGGGCAAGCTGGACAAGGGCCTTACTGCCCTCAGTGTGAAGAGTTTCTTCCTAATGTCTAAATCTTCCCCCTTCCAATTTAAAGGTGTTAAAACTTAGAAGTGAAACAGGAGAGTTCTGAAAAACTCTAGATTAAGGAATAAATGTACTAATCTGAAATGAGAGTGTAGTGGAACCTGAGTATGTTCTCATAGCTGCGCAACTCTCTGTCTCACCCGCCTCCCTCCGAATTCTGCTGTTGATGTCAGTCTTCTCCAGTCTGGTGCGTGAAGTGTTTTCTAGGTGTGAGAGCAAACACCAGACTTCACCAATATGTTTCTCTGTGCCTTGTGTCTGTTGGTTTGCTGCCCTGCTGCAGCGAGAAAAGGCTACAGGCCTATTCAGGTCCTAGCTTCTGCCTGTGACAGACTGTAGCAAGTCCTGGCTGGAGTCACACTGTGTGAAATTCAAAAGGTGGCTACAGCGGAAAACCTTTCCAGGACAAAATCTAAGTGTAGCCTGTGCTGCTTTGCTTGCATTTGGACTGAGCAAAGGCATTTGGCACAATATGATGAAGCAGGAGGCAATGGCATTGTAGACATATGATGGATAACCAGCTTGTGGCCCAGAGCAGTTGCTCGTATCAGACCTATGGAAATTCATACTGGGTATGATTAGCACTTGCTATCAGGCAGAATCTTAAAAAGCTGTTCACGAAGAGGGAAGGAAAGCTTATAATGGTTGATAATGACAGGTCTTACAAAGAACTAGCTCTCCAGCACTTCCTATGAAGCCATCTGCTACACTGAGAGAGCACAATGCAGCCGTATCATCATTGCCAACGTGGAGCAGGATCTGCAATGTTGCAGACAGAAACATTCCTTTGATGTAGTTGGGATTGTTACTCCTACCAAGTCCATAAGCAAAATGTAAATGTGCTCTGACAGTGGTTTCTTGCCCAACCTTGGGGTGTAGCAGCTGGAACTGTTTCATGGTCTGCTGCAGAAGCAGCAAAGATGCTTCCCTAGCAGCTTCTGTGAGTCCCAAGCTGTATTTTGTGTCTGTGCCTTTTCCAGAATTCATGAGGAAGACTTAGATATGCTGCTTTATTGCTTCTTAAGCATTAGAGATCTGGTCAGCACCAGGAGATTTCCCCCTTGGGTAGATCATCTGCATAGGGAAGCCGTAAAGTGCAAGCATCTACAACAAAGAGTTAAAAATCCTTCACAGAAAGGGTTGTTAGGCACTGGAACAGGCTGCCTAGGGAAGTGGTTGAGTCACTTTCCCTGGAGGTGTTTAAGGTGCGGGTGGATGAGGTACTGAGAGGCATGGTTTAGAGATTGGTGGGAATGGTTGGACTCAATGATCCATTGGGTCTCTTCCAACCTGGTGATTCTATGATTTAGTCGCATAAATAGTGACAGCGCCAGGTTTGGTACGAGATTGAGCAGCAGTTAAGATTTGTTGAATATTGAACTGAATACTGTGTGCTGGAAATCATTAGATGATTGGATTTTATGCTTTACTCAAAATTTGTTGTCATTGTTCAAGCAAAATCACTCCAATAGAAAAGTTGTACTTTAGTGCAGAGAAAGTAACCCTGAATACAACTTTTTTTATTAGCACAGTGTGGTACAAGCAAAGGAACACAGTATCGTGACCTGAATTAAATGACACGGTGAGCTAAAAAGCTTGTCATGTCATCTTTTCTGCAGCCAACACTCATTAGTGCTCCAGTCTGTATGCGTTTCCACTTTAATTTCCTATCAATTTCTTTACATAAGCTCAACACTAAGCATCTTCTGTGTGAGGTGCCAGCTGACTTCACTAGTGAATGGTCACATCTCTATTACTTTATATTCAGCCACATATTCCTTTGGTCTCTGACCCTTTGCTTGTTTCCATTCCTTCAGGGTGCCAGGTTTGCAGTTTAACTTAAATTTTGATCAGTGAGTAGAGAATACCCCAAGTAGAATTCTGCCCTGACTTCTATGAGTGCCAGGAATTTATTGATATAAATGAAGTAATTTGTATTTTCAGGAGTCAGGAAATAGCTTTATCTTCTGTAGAGATGCTTGAAAGATGTGTGCAGGGAATCTAATCTACTATATGGGTGTGCTCTGGTGGTAACCAGCATAGCTTAAATCTGGCTGGCAGGTCTGTCTCATAAATGCACAACAGGTTTCCTTCCCATTTTAAGAGGGATTAACAAGTAAAACTACTAAGGGTGTATTCAAGCACTCAAAACTTTATAAGCAATGACTGTATTTCAAGAGCACATCTGTTCCCACACTGGTGGGCCAGTTTGTCCAGCTGCAACTACCTTTTCCTCCTGGCTTTGGCAATTCCCATTTCTAACAAACTGTGCTGGCCATGGCCATGCCGGCTCCAGTCTGACAGCACCCTGGGCCTGCGATGCATGCCAATCAATTATTCAGTCACACCTTCACCCAGACATTTTCGATTGCAGTAAAAAGAGACTTTTTTGAATGAAATGTACCGAGGTTTGGTAAACTTGGGAATCAGAGCACAAAATTCTGTCTTTTCCTGCTGTTTTCCCCTGAAATCTTGAGTAGTGTCTTTTAAATTGTCTCTGAATGAGTGACCCTTCTCTGAATGGGATCATTGCAGCTGATAACTCTGCCTGTGAAATCCCTGTACTGCTCTTCAAATACTTAAAATTCATTTCCCACAGCCATATGGTTGTCCCGATGATTTAACCTCTATTCTCAATGGGACTTTGATTTCCACAGGCAGATGAGAAGCTTGCCATAGACTATCCCGGCAACTGCAACAGCCACAGACTTGTTACATCATCAGAAAAGATTCAAGCTGCTTTCTGAGAAATTAAATGACTAAAAGGCAGGAGCACGTGGAAAACACAAAATCTGAAATTAGCTTCTGGTAAAACCAGTAAGAGTTTCATCTTCGATAAATGATGGAAACCGGTACATAATTTTGGTCATGATGGTTCTAATGTAGGAAGCCAAATGCATCATCATTCCCTGGGCTTATTGCTGTCTGGTTTCTTATGGCTGCATCTCATTTTTAAAAGGCAGCATCAGAACACTGCTCTGAGCATCGTGGCAATAGCTAAGCTTTACCCATCGTACTGGAGGCTTGAGGCAGAGATAAGTCACTTAATATTTTTATCTCATCAGGCATATGTTTGTTATGTGACCCTCACACTGGAGAGCCCTTCTCCAACATTTGCATTATCCTACCCTGACTGATGAGTTTGTAGCTGATATGGGGAAAGGAAACATCCCTATACCGAAGCGCAATTAATTTCATAAGTCAGCTCAGTCCGTATTTTCTTTGACTCTTTCACACCAGCTCCCCTTAAATCCAGCTTCATGTGCCAGTTTTGAGGTCAAGGTGAGACAAACTCGGTGTTGAGTGCTGTATATACAGGAAAGGAATATCTAGGAGTGGGGGTTGTGGTGGCAGCAGAAGGTTTCTAAGAATATATTACATAGTAGGCGTGTTGTACCATCGATGTCTTCTCTGAGCTCTGTCAACAGTGAACTGAACTATTGCAGACAACCTCTGCCCACAAAGCTAATACGGGTCAGGGAAAAGCAACACTAATTGAGTCTCTATATAATAAGGTTTCTTTACGATTTGAAGTCAGTGAGCTTTACAGAATTCTGGACTCAAATAGGTAGGGCAAAATAATATTAATGTGTCATTGAAACTTAAATTTAAGGATAAGCAAACCACAGTGATTAGACTGAAAAAGGAATTCTCTCCAAAGGCACAGTGTGTTTCATGCTGATTCCATTAAGGATTTTATGGCTTTCGATGTGGCTAAGCATAATGCATTTACAAGGAGAAGCAGCATGATGGATGTTGATTTTTAGAAGCGCTCTTCAGCTGCGCTTGGAGTTGCTTACCAGCTTTTCTCTGGAGACTTAATTAAGAGAATAAACTGTCCATCTTTGTAGGGAAATACTGGCACCCTAGAAACATCAGTTTGCTTTGATGTTACTGATTGGTGCTTATGAAGCAGATGTATCCAGGTGTCATACTTTTTTTTAATGTGGCTGATTATCATAAATGCTGCTGCTTTCTTATATGTCATGAATCTCAGCTTTATGGCCCTGGGAAGCTGCAGGAGGTGCAGCTTCGTTTTATGGACTTGGAAAGACAGCATACCCGAAACAAGTTATTCAGTGTCATCCGTCATCGCAAAGAAACTCCTCTGCCCACTCCTTCCTGTTGCCTTCTGGAAGGGAGATGATCCTGTGAGCTTGTGGGAAGTTGCAGCTAGTTCCTCGTGACTACGCTGTGATACAGTCATAGACGCATACAACATGGCACCAAGGAAAACAACAAAATTGAGGCTGAGGCGGCAATTTTTCCTTCACCGTAAAGATGCTGATGACTTTGCTAAGCATGTTTTAGGAAGCAGGATGTAAGCTTTGGCAACCCTGTTCCCTTGACCCTCAGGGCTACCAGATCATGGTAGTGTCAGGATGAGCACACTTGTCTGCACAGTGATTCTTCTTGAGAGAAGTAAAATTTGGGAGTTCAAGAAAGCCAAAGTGTGAGTCTAGAAGATGCCAGAATTATCATAAAATCAATCATAGAATGGTTTGGGTAGGAAGGGACCTTAAAGTCCCTCCAGTTCTAACCCTCTGCCATGGGCAGGGACACTTCTCACTGGATCAAGTTGCTCCAAGCCCCATCCAACCTGGCCTTGAACACCTCCAGGGATGGGGCAGCCACCACTGCTCTGGGCAACCTGGGCCAGGACCTCCCCACCCTCACAGGAAAACATTTCTTCCTAGTATCTAATCTAAACCTCCTTTCTTTCAACTGAAATCTTTGTGTTATTATGTGTGTTAACATTAAGAGAGCAGCAAACAGGAGAAGTAGGTGAGGGAGAAAATGTGATTTAATATAGCGTAAAGCAGCCTGTGCAGAACACGTGAGGACGGTAGAATTGAGACAGGCAGCTTGTAACCTGGCATAGTTCTCCTGCTGTCCTGCTTTGGCTTTGCAGGCTGCAGACTTTTTATGGCAATAGCTGCCAAGTCTGTGCTACTGCTTTCATGTACTCTAGGAGTTCAAACCCTATTTAGCTTTAGAATAATTAAACGAGCTGATAAAGCTAAGGATAGAAGGGATGGAATTTCCTTGAATTAAAAAAAGAGGTTTTAACTTTTAACTTTGATGGAAATATATTTGTAGGACAAGTTATTTGCAGTTTAGCTTCAGTATGAGAGTTGGATTTCTTTAGTGAGTAAAGCTTGCAAGAGACCATAGCTTTTTCTATTTCTACTATAGTAACTATTAAATGTATGGCTGATACATATGCATTAGAGAAGCATCAAGGATGGCTCAGCAGCAAATTAGCGACAATTCCTGTTGCTGAAAAGGCTGAAAGACTGCTCATTCTGTTCTTATGATTCTGCTAAATCAGTATAAACAATGTATTTCCTAACCGCCAGCTATTTGGGATGATTCTGCTTCTGCAAGTTTAGTCCTAATTAAGTGACTCTGGCTGGAATAGATGTGTTTTTGTCTGGAATAAATGTCAGGTAAGAATAAGAAGGACCTGGTCTCTCACACACAGCATTAGGAATAGTAGCTCAGATGTTTGTGCTTTGAATTGGTCATGTCAGGAAGTCTTGAACTGTTTCACTTCTTTGGACAACAGTTGTAAGAAACTGCTGTTTCAGGTGTGTTTGTACCTTTCTCAGTGCTATACAGATCATGGAAATGTTGAATAACTACCCTTGTAGGTCTGTCTGCAGAAAAACACAGAGCATTAGAGATGAATGTTGTGCAGAACTCACGTATTGTTATATCTTATAACCACTTTGAAAACAGAGTTTTCATGCCTTCTCTTTCCCAGGAAAAAGGTTCAATCAGCTCTACTAACAGAAGTCGCTTTTTGCTGGTGCTACAGGAAATAGAACTTAATGGCCTCTAGTGAGTAATGGAAGAGTATTTCCCATAACAAAGCCCAGGTCATCGTCAGCATTTGCTGTACACTCCTAGCATTTATGACAGGCAAGAGGGTTTTGCCCTGGTAGTAAACAAGATTCAGAATATCTTGGGAAAATATCAGAGGCAGGACCTCACCGTTTGGTAATTGCTAATAGATCACTTTCCCTTCTTTAAGCTGTGGGAGGGAATTCCCACTCAGAGCGGCTGCAGCCAGATAATTTATACATCACCCAATCTACTGCTCAGCCTTTGTCTGAGAAATTATTTAAAAGAAGGTATGCTGTCTCTGCCCTAGTTTTTCCTGCTGTGTTTTATGTGCTTCTAGCAAACAAGGATGTGGTAAACTGTTTACTTGAACTTCATATTCCAATGCCCAGCCCACAGAGCTACAGCAGGTTTGCCTCGTGAGCAAATCTAATATTTTTCAGTCCTGAGCATTCGCTAAAGACTCCCTCTGTATTTCTCACGGTGACATTTGGAGTGGAGAAGCACAATCGTATCTGCTTGCATCTTCTCAGCTGCATCTAGTGTAATTGCCAGATTGAATCTTGTGATAACTTAAGTGTTTGATTTATTGGAGCCAGCCTGTGAGATGTCTAATAACGTTGCATAACGGTAGTCTGCTGGACAAATTCTAGTATCTGCAATTACATGAGACTGTGTCTTTTCCTGCAGGAAAGGTGGTTCTAGTGACATTTGAAATGCAGCCGGAGGGAACGCTGCTGGCTAGAAAGGAGCAGCTGATTTTTTGTCATTCTGGGAGGCTGAGCATATGGCGCAGCACGAGGCCAAGCAAGTTTCTCCCTGTGTTTTGCCAGCCTGTCTCTTAGTGTTCCCTGCAGTCTGCTCTCCCTCCTCGGCAGGCAAAAGTTTTCTGTGCCTCTTTTCCAACTTATGAGATATAGTAGTATGACATTGCTTTTCCCTATAAACCCAGCTTCATCAAACACACTAGGAAGTCGTGACCCACTAGCCATGTGTGCAGTCTAATGCCTGCATTGCAAATGTGCAGATGCCTTTCATTTCTCTGCTTGCGCTGCACTTGGTCAAACCTGTTACTCTATTTTCCCAAGATACCATCAACTGTGGTGTCAAAATTATCTTCCTGAACTACTAACACTGGCCTCTGCCCCACTCTTTACTCTCTGTCATAGAATCATAGAACAACCAGGTTGGAAGAGACCCATTGGATCATCGAGTCCAACCATATGGTTTTTTGAGCTCAAGAATGAAGAAAACATTTGTTCTATGTTGTTTGTCTATCCTATGGTTGTTTGAGCTCAAGAATGAAGAAAACGTTTGTTCTAGAATAAAATTAATTAGTTCTTAAAAAGCAAGGGGAACTGATTTGAACTTTGATTAGAGTCAAGACCCTTCAAAAGAAACTGTTTGCCTAAGTAACCTTTGTATTTCCTTGACATAACTTTACCTGGAAAGCTGGATCTGACTGACAATGAATTATTCTGTTGCAATTCTGTGAGACTTAAGTACTACACAAGCTTATTCGACAAATCCTATGGAATCACGAACTTGGTAAAGTCTCAAAAAGAGGGAACACAGCAGTGCAGGAGTGGATTGATAACTCATTTGATCAGATTTTCAGATTCTGAGTTAATTCTCTTTGGTGGAGAGTTGATACTTCCAGTGGAGAGCTCAGTCACTTAGCTGTGTTAAGGTGGATTATGCTGGTGCTGGGTGCTCTGTGTGAAGCAGAGTCTCCAGTCTCCAAGCAAATATGCACTTTTGGATGTTTGTCTCAACAGCCACAATGTCTTTTATCTCCAGTGCTAGTGGTTTGCTTCTTTTTCTAGTACTGCAGTTCAAACATATTCATAATTTGGATTTGGGGCAGCATGGCTACTGCCCTTGTCCTTTTAACTACAGTGTCATGGATACTTCGACAAACAAATTATTTGTGACTCTGAGAAATGAATCTAAGTGCTTGCTTGTGCAGAAGGAATCAGGGTCTGCAGTCCACGTTTCATATACCGTGCAGATGCCAAGCATCTCTCTTGAGCTGAGCTGGATGCCTGATGCATTATTAAAGGAAGCTCAACAGTGCAAGTGGCTTCTCAAAAGCAGAAACTGGCTCTGAAACTACACAGCTCACAAAGTGTGCAACTTGCTGAAGGCAGCAAAAGATTATGCATCTTCTTTGAGATCAGTCTGCTACTGATTGATTACAAAACCAGAAAAAGCCCACGAGCAGACCAAGCCAGAGGGTGCTGCCTGACAGTAATAGAACCACTGGTTCCACTCTGATTAGCCTGGTTTTACTCAAATTTAGGTAGCAGTTGTGACTAATGCGATGGATTTGGGCAATAGCTTGCCATGACTTTCATGTTTCGTCCTTCTAACTGGAATATAGTGCACTGTGTATCTGAGTCTAGCAACATCTATTAGAAATATGCACAAGAAATTAATTATTCAGGCTTGTTACGGTGAGCCTTAAATTTGTCACAGTCCGGTGTTGTAAAAGAAAAGCCTTATAATTCCTCGGTGGGAAGCAGATGTTTTAATATCTGCTGGTTGTATAAAGATTTACTGCAGGAATAATGCCTCACTTGCCTTGCGCTGAGGCAGTGGCATTCTACTTTTGTCCTTGACATGAGTAGCGAGGCACAGTCCTGTTAAATAACACCTCCATCCTGAACAAAAGATTGTGGATCCTGATGCTATAAAAATGGTAAGGCATCCATCCTCTCTCAGCATGCTGTTGCTATCTAAAACTGAGATCAAATACTTCTCCCAAATGATTTTCTTGCATTCCAACTCTGTAATTTAGGGCTCAGAAGGAACCCAGAATATATCTAACCAGAAAGAGTTGTTCATTTCCCTTCTTTTCTGTTTCAGAAGGGCATTATGATTAGTTTCCTGCAGCAGTTTAGATTCTTTCATGCTTTAAAATATAACACAAACGCTTGTAGTGATAGGACTTAGGGGCAATAGCTATAAACTGGAGAGGGACAGATTTAGACTGGACATAAGAAGGAATTCCTTCACTATGAGGGTGGTGAGACCCTGGAACAGGTTGCCCAGGGAAGTCTGCCCCATCCCTGGAGGTGTTCAAGGACAGGTTAGATGGGTCTTGGGCAACCTGAGCTAGTGGGACATGTCCCTCCCCAGTGCAGGAGGATTGGAACTGTATGATCTTTAAGGTCCCTTCCAACCCAAACTATTCTATAATTCTATGTTTCTATGAACACAGAGGCATAAATGCTTTTAGTAGCCATACTGTGTACTAAGAGTACTTTAGTGTTAGTGGGTTTAAACCTGGAATAGGTTTGGTCTCTTCTAGAATCAGAGCAGACCCTTAAATAGACCCAAATCAGGGATGAGAAATGGCCTCTGGGATGCTCTCCCCTCTGAGCCAAAGCTGTAGATTGAAAAGCCATGAAAACATGGGTTCTGTAGCCATAGCTGATACTTTGTGGTTGTGATAATGCCCCAGGCAGTGGGGCTGCAATTCCTGCAGCTGACTCTAGAAAGAAGTTGAGTTCCCACTGCACCTCTGCTGGAACCAGACTTTGCAGTTGGCTTGGAGCTACAATGTCTGTAATAGGAGTAAGTAACATGCAAAGGGAAAAATCATTACTTCTGAAACATAGCGTTTATTCTCTAGTACTTAGAGTATCAACTATCATGTAATGTGAACCTTCAGAGAAATGCTTTTAGAAGTAAGATCTCTACTTTAGCTCATCAGGCTAACTTGCACCCCACAGCTTACTGGACAGGTTTAAGCAGTCTAAAGTCTCTTGTTTCGCTGAGTCCTACAGCAAGCGTTCTAAAGCCATTGTACACAGGTGGACAAGGTGCTGAGGGACATGGTTTAGTGTTTGATAGGAATGGTTGGACTTGATGATTCTGTGGGTCTTTTCCAACCTGGTGATTCTATGATTATATGATTCTATGAAAAGACTCCAGCATAGATCTTCTGGCACTATTGTGTAAATCTGAATTAACTACAGCGTGCATTAACTTCTTGATGGGAAGAAACAGAGCTTCCTCACTGAAATAGTGTAGTACCTTAGAAATTCCCACAGTTAAGAATATTGGAATAGCCCACTGGTTAAATCAAGAGCTCAATATGACATTGGCTAGCTGGAAATTATAAAGAAGAGAATAAGGATAGAAAGAAGAAACAGGTTCTTCATCAAAAAAGTAGTCAAAGCCTCAAACAGGTTTCTGAGAGAGGCTGTGAAATTTCCATCCTTGGAGATACTCAGAATTCAAACCAAACAAAGCCCTGAGCAATCTGATCTGACTTTGAAATTAGCCTGGTCTTCGGCAAGGAGTGAGAGTGCCTGTATCAGATGGCCTCCAAAGGTCCCTTCTGCCCTGAGTTATCCTATGGTTGTCATATTCCTAACCTCTGGTTGTCTGTGTCAGGTGGGGCTTCTTGAACCAGATGCATGGACCCGTATTTAGTAACCCTTCATGTTTTAATTCTCTTCTATGAACTTAGAATCACTTCATCATAGAACCATAGAATGGTTTCAATTGGAAAAGACCTTTATGGTCATCAAGTCCAACCACTGATCTGACCCTGCCAAGTCTTATCACTAGACCATGTCTCCAAGTATGACATCTGCTTATCTTTTAAATACCTCCATGGATGGGGACTTGTCCGTAGTCATTTTTGAACATCTGTAAACTTCTGTTACCCTCCACATTTTGGACCACAGTGCTCCATTGTCTGTGCTGCTAGCCGCTGCCTTCCATTTCCATTGAAACCACTTGTTTCCTGTGACGACTTCAATCTCCTGTGTTGTGAAATACAGTAAATGTCACTTGATTCTATAAATGTCTAGCATGTTCCCTATCTTTCCTACTTTATAGGAAGAGAAAACCAGTTCTTGGGTGGAGATGTATAATCCTACTGACTTTCCTCAGAGGCCTGGAGCACTACAGGCAGTTGTGGAGGCAGATATAATGCTTGGGTTGTGCAGCCAGAAAGTAACTTGGTGTTCTTGGCTATCTGAATAGCATGGCTTGTCCTTGCTCGTACTGAATGGTTTAGAACATGCCATGGATGACGACAGCTTTCTTCAGTTGGCCAGACCCTCAGGTAAAATGGCCAGAGCCTGTTTATCTTACATCTTAATTATCCTGTGAGACAGATTGTACAGTTGTTTCCCTGATTCTCTCTGCTCTTCTGAAGACTTCAAAGTTGTGTGGCAAAGTTTATGTCATGGACCAAATGTATTCCTTGGGTCAATGCCCAGGAAGCCAAGTCTGGCACATCCCACCCTTTATTTGCATGGAGAAATCGAGAAGTCACTATCAGGAATTGTCTGTTCTGCAGGAGACACAGGAGCATTCATCCAATAGCCATAAAAACTAAGAGATAATATTCTGATTCATCCTCTGTGTTTGGAAAGAGAAAATCAAAAGACAAAAGGATGGCTTGTGCTGGCTTTGTTTTCCCTATGCAGTCGATGCTGGAGCTGGGCATCGCATTAACAGACCTGTTAATAAAATATTCCATAATAGCCAGAGCAGCTCGTTCTTAATGGGAAAACATGAAATGTTCCAGTGGGAAACAATTGCTCTTTATGCGAAATGCATTTCTTCTCTCTCCCTTTTGTTCAAAGAATCTTATTTGGAACAAAAAATAGCTTGTGCCTTTAGCCGTCCTCTGTTCGTGCTGCTTGCTCCCCGAACCAGAATCATAATCCCTTGTTTGGGCGACATAATCAGTTACACAAATATCAGTTGAGATAGCACAGACAGATTATAGCTCCCAGCAGGATCTGGGAGGCTGGGTCAGGCTTTAAATACCTCTGCCTTTATGCAACTGTTTTTCCTAAGGATAAAGCAAGAGGAATATAAACAAGAATTCTTTAGGCAGATGGCCTTTAGTAACCTCTCCACGAGGCATCACCAGCCTGTAAATAATAACTGGTCCAGAAATCATACCCTGACTGAATGGCCTTCCCAGACCTGAGTACGGAAAGCCTTGTCACACAACTAACAGGAAAGATGGTATTGAAAAAAATTACTGCTATTGTTGTGGAAAAGAGGCAGATAATTAACAGTGAAGGGTGAAAGACAGTGTAGAAGATAGAATTCTTACTCAGTTTTAAACCAGTGTTGACAGCTAACACTTGCAGCCATGCAGTACAGTGATTATCAGCTTTGGAAGGTGGAGAATACTTTTAGGAAGGAGCCATAAAGTGTAGGTTGCTTCATTTTCTCATGTGCTGTGACACGGGAGTAACCTGCCCTTTGTGTCACTCATGCTGCTGTTCCTTTAAGGGCATTGATAAACTTGTAAGGAAAAAGGGAAGTTTGACCTGTTGTGATTTTAAGTCTCATCTGCAAGGTAATGCACCTGTTTCTAATCCAGATCCATATACAGGTTCATGAGAGTCCCTACAAATCCAGCCTGTTTTTCTGGCCAGTTTCTCCATACACGTGCTTCAAACTCATCTTCCAAACCAAGGCAGGGGATGCTCAGGCTGTGCAAATTGGAATCGCTGTTGCTGTTATGCAGTGGTATGAATAAAATCTCCAGAGATATCATTAAAGATGTGTCTTGGATGGTTCTCGAACTGGTACATCTCAAAACTGTCTCACCTCAATTCCTCTCTGTTAATTTAACAATCCAGTTGCTATCCATGTATATTTATGCAAAGCATATATTATAGAAGGGCTTTTTCTAGGCTGTAAAGAGTCTGCAGGGAGAGGAGATAGTATGGAAAGGGCTTTGGTTGAGATGAAAAGTGTTAAAACGGTCTGGACAGAGGTCTGGACAGAGGTCTGGAAACGCTTATTCCACCAGTGAATGCAAAGCAAGTAACTTGCCTAAATCTCTGCTTTGGTGAGGATCACCATACATTAATGTTTTTTGTATCTGCAGATTCCTAGCTGGAAAAGTATGTTATTTGACGCTTCCCAATTAGTTCAATTCATTCTTAGTTATCTAGTGGTTGTGTAAGCCAGCAGTTTTGGTTACAGCAAACAGTGCAGATAAAAGTCATCCTTGCATCCTAGTGAGACCTTCATCTCCTTTGGTGGCCAGGAATAAGTAACAGAAGCTCCTTGGCCATCCTTGTGCTGTCAGACAACTGTTCTTGTAGAGTGTTAGAGGGTTTTTTTACTGCATTCTGAGACAACTATTGCCCCTTTAATATTGTTTCTGAGTTACTGTGAAGGCCAGCTAACCATTCCAGGTACTTAAACTGGGTAGGGAAACTGCAGCTGAGTAATCATCGGAGTGGTTGTCACTGGAGGACAATTAGGTGTATAAATGCTTGCAGAGTTGGATGACCATTCTTCCAAAGTGTTTCCATACTTGTCTGCAAAACTGTAGTGAGTAAAGATGCTTAATTTTCCCCAAAATAATAATAATACAACAGCCAAGTTTGGCTGCGTTAACCTGAGTGTTTGTGAGCTGTAACTCTAAATTAGGCATTGCCCTTAAGCCTGCCAGAGTAAAAACTGGAAAGTTGAAGGATGAGAAATGAATTAGGAAACTTGTCTGGCAAAGCTTTATTCACCTTTAACCAACACACATGTGAGTTGTGTTGGCTGCATGCACAGTGTGAGTGTAAGGCTTAGGTGTGATTCAGCTAAACGGAATGTAAATGAAGTCTCCTAGAATGAAAGGAGTGGGAACATTCTGGACTACCATTAACTTCGTATCTTAAAAACATTATTGGATCTGCCGCTTCTAACTCCTCAAAGATAGCTTTCAAAACCCTGATTAGAGATGATGAGAACCGAGGCTTTTGTTTTCTCTTCAATGAGAAATGTCTGTAAATCTTCTTATTCTTGATGCCAAGTATTGTTTGAGAAATGAAAACTCGAGTGTCTGAAAGGCACAGACAAATTGAATTTAACATAGAGAGGTTGCCAATAGCTGGAATTCAGCATTGCCTCCCAGCCGAAGAGCTATAGGAAACCATAGTAATTTTTAGTAAAACCAATGTTCAAGTAATGACACTTCAGTAACTTCAGCCAAGGTCCAAAAAGAATAGAGATCAAAGTGGAAGGGTCTAAGTTCGGTACGACTTGGCTGAGCTAAATCACTGCCCTTGTAGTTCAGAACCAGCATGTAAGAATTTAGCCACGAGCTGTATCCAAAGCC
Source organism: Coccyzus lansbergi (assembly GCA_033558105.1). Taxonomy (NCBI): domain Eukaryota; kingdom Metazoa; phylum Chordata; class Aves; order Cuculiformes; family Coccyzidae; genus Coccyzus; species Coccyzus lansbergi. The sequence goes on from JAUMJK010000048.1 coordinate 727,292, forward strand.
AACAGCAGGACCTTTGTTAGAGCTGTACTTTGATGCGCTTCTAAAAATGGCCTGATGCCGCAGGTGGTCCTGCAAGTGCCCAGAACTGCACTGATCAGGTTTTAGGAGGAAAAAAAAAGCTTTTTATAAGCTGAGACAATCACCTCGCTAGTGTTCCCTGCTGTTTTTTGAACTGCAGTTCTTGTACTGAGCAGGTAGAATAATGCAAATAAAACAATGCATCATGTGAGGAGTGATTGTGTAGTCCAAATTAAACTGTAGCACCTCTAAACTTGCAGTGTTTACTTAAGATACATTTACTGAAATAATCACTAGAAGACATCAGAATAATCAGGTGTGTTATACCACAGACTGGATGCTGACAAGGAGAAGATATAAAATTAATATAAATATACTTGTAGATGACATGGAGAGGCACATGAGCCTAAAAATAATTTTTGTAGGGCCAACCTAGAGTAACAAATAGTGTTGAACACCAGCTGTTCCAACAGAAGATTGTTTGCACAGCCCATTTTTTTCCTGGAGGAGGAGAAGCTGGTTGCGTTCAAAGGTGACAGAGCAGGTTGGAGGCTGGAGGACAAGCTGTGACCAATTTCAGGTCCGTGCACCAGTGCTACAAGTCTGGGCAACGGCAGGAAAGTGCACACCATAGCAGGGTGTGTGAGGTGAAGGAGCTGGCGTGCAGGAGCCCCAGCCAACAGGGAAGCAGCTGTGGGGCCACAGCAGCTACTGGAGCAGCACAACATGCCATGTGCAACCCCCTTGGGGACAACGAGGAAAACTGGCAGCAGTGGGAAGGCATTTGGGAATTAAACTAGCAGATAGTCCTCAGCAAATGAAGTGAGAGTACAGGGACTTGCAGGTTCTCGATTGTGCTGACATACACAACGATACACAAATGTGAGCAGTACTCAACAACCTACAGTCCTGAAATAATTTGCCTCTATGAAAGGCAGAGGCCACACAGGGAGCAGAGGTCTGTTAGTCTTTGCATTTGTGTTACAATACAGGCGTGAGCCATTAGATAAGGTCGAAGAGTCTGGCCATCGCTTCATGAAAGCCTTGAAGAATAATTACGCTCTCTCCTTGGTGGGTAATAGCTCGTCAAAGCCATAGCTTACGGTGAGCTGCTGACTCTCCCAGCTGTGATTTACTCAGCGTGCTCCTGGTTGTCAGCCTTGGGACCGGCTGATGCATTTACTCTCTGACTATTCACGTCGTCAAGCTCATGTTACGGCACATGTCCTGTTTAATAGGAGTGAAGATGCCTGAAAATAGCCTGGTATCTGGAAGTTTGTCCTTATATTTGGATCCAGTAGACAGTACTGAAGTGCTGCCTTATCAGACTGAAATGGTCAGATTAAAACTCTGTGGCACTGGCATTTTTGAACTAAAATTCAGAAGTCACACATGGAGCTGGCTGGAAAAAGCCCCGCTGACCACAAACAGAGTCTGGGACAAGACAGAGTCAAGGTTGTTTCTTTGAGCTGAGAGAAAGGCCAAGCCACAGCTGCTCGTCGTGTCTGGAGCAGACAGCTGTAGAAAACATTCTGCTGTGCAAATATTAGGATGCCATAGGACCCACTCGTAGTCTGGCTTGCATAGCTGAGCTCCGTGCTCAGCTCTTGCCCTCCCCCTGTACCAGAATTATTCTTAGGGGTGAAGCAAGAACAGAATTTACCCTGCTGGCAAGGAACCGTGAAGCTCCTGATTTCATAGTTGAATGATAAAGTGCTCATTAATATTATACCACAATCCCTATGTGGAGGCTGTCACCTAATGACTATTTGGCAACAGGACTGGGTCTCAGTGCTGACCTTCAGTGAGTTAGGCAATTTAAAGAAATAAAGAGGAGCAAAAAGCACTGCCAGGTGTAGCTTTCCAGTAGGAGCTGTGAGACTTTAGTGCTTAGGGGTAAAGGCCTGCTCTGCTTCTGGCTAGCAACATCAGGAAATAAATCTTAGATTCTTGTGGGTAGTGCCTGTGTGAAAAATTTAACAGTATTTAAGCTGGACTAACAGGAGGTAAACTCTCGCTCAAGGGACCATCACTGCACAGGTATAAGGGAACACCTCAAGCGAGAGATGGGGTTGATGCAAATAATTCTGTGATTCACAAATGCCTTTTTTTAAAAGTAAAATGTTGATCTGCGGCTCTGATGCTGGGTAACCACATGGAAGCAAAAACAGCTCTCTATTGGATGTGCCGCTCCAGTGATCCCCATTGGTCAGCATTCATACCCTTCAGCAGAGATCTGGGCAGGCGGTAGATGCAGGAATTGAGTATAAACCCTAATTCTCGTTACCTCAGTACCCGTAGAATAAAATCTCATGTCCTTAAAATATATTCTTTTTTTCATTGAAACTAGTAGCAGATTAGTAAAATGTGAAAACTTATTTATGAGACTTCAGACATGCTCATGACACAGTGTATGGTACTTGTGGTATTTTTCTTCTTTTTTTGGCACCAGAATAAGGTCTTAATATTCAAAACTGCCCCAGTGTTTTCTTCCTGTGGATTTCTGAGAGCAGCCAGATCTGGAGGTTAAACAATTGCAGCTTTTGAAAAGCAAGAAGGGGTTGGGAGCACCAGTGTCATGATGCACAGCCGGAAAAGGGTTTTTGTAACAAAAAGATCTGTTAATGAATTCCGAGTATTTATAGCTCTGTGAGCTTTCCTGCAGAGTTTATCTCCATGGGAAGTTATTAGCTCAAAAGTGAGCTTAGTCACAAGCCGCTTATAGGGAATATTTCTATTTATAATATTCTCATTTCAGTAGCTGGTGCTTCTATGACACGATTATTTAGCAGGTGAGGTGTCCAGTACCACTCAGGTCCAAATTTATTCCTTTAGATATAAGCGTCTTAGTGGGGAAAGAGCTACACAACCGTGACAGGCAGAGGGACACATGCTTTGTGAGGGTGGGATGGAAGAAGAGAGAGAGAGGTGTTGAAGCCCCGTTGCTTGCCCAGGAACCCTGTATTTACACTGAGCAGCAAACCAGGGGTTCCTGTGGCAAAGGGACTGGAATAATGGCACATGTATCAGTGCTAATGTTGTGCATGTTATTTTTTCATCCATTTGCTGCTTTATCTGATCGGTGGCTTCTGAAACAAATGCGCCTTTTGCAGTGCAGGGTGACCGGGGTGTACATATGCCAGCACAGTAGAACAGCTTGGAGCGTGAACTGCTATTAAGGCCATTCATGCATGAGGTAATTTGTTTTATAATAGCAGCAGAAAGCCTGCTTATGCATCAGTGAGGTGCACCAGCCTGCTAGCCATCGGGGAATTAAAATAAGATTGTTGACCGTGTATGCTAATAAACATGAACTTATGCCCAGATAGATATTTTTTTGGATTCTGGCCATGTAGAACCTCCTTATTTGTTGCCACAGTGCAGGGACATGAATCTTTTAGCTGATTTTGCCAGCATCTTTCTGCAGCAAGTTGTGTTGGAAGAAGATGTACCCCATTCCCTGGGTCAGCTTGTTCTAGTGCGGGCCGAAGGTTGAAACTGGATGGACTTTAAGGTAACTTCCAACCCAAACCATTCCACGATTCTATGTTTCTCAAAGCTGGAGCTCTTGGTGTGGAGCTGGCTACATTGCCACTGCTGGAATCCACCCACACTAGCCGGCCAGCGGCAGCTGCGGCTCAGTTGATACAAGGGTTTACTTGGAGGTCTTTGGAGTCTGATAATGCCCTCCAGGGATCGATGAGGGGGCAGGGAGGAGAGAAAGTGAGAAATGAGGGAAACTATGGATTGAGCTTGGGTAGCATTTGTGAATAAGCAAAACCTGATTCTTCCATCTTAATTTCGGTTTTAGCACCCTGCTTGTATGTGCCCTCTGCAGGCTTTTTATTTAGGCTTCCTGTTGAGATTTGACCTAAAAGAAGGCCTTAAGATCACATGTTGCTTCAGTGTCTTACTGCTTTTCTAGAGCAGCTTTCAGTACCAGGACATCAGGAAAACCAAGATTTTACCTGTGAGCTCAAGTAATATCCATTGTTAATTTTACTGGGTGGACAAAGTTCCCTGTTCTTTTCACAAGGAACAATGCCACTATTTGTCGCTTCCTAGTCACTGAAGGTCCTGCCCATGTGCTTTTCAAACTAAGTTGACTTCAGTTATAGCAGAAAACTATATCTGAAACTGAGGTCCTAAAGCCCATTGTGGAAAACAGGGAATGTGGGCCTAGGTCTGTGTGATGTTGCTGTGAGGTCAGATGATGCCGATGTGTGAGTGTGCTGTCAGTGTTGATGTGCTGGAGTTCCTTTCCTGGAAAAACACCTTGGTTGTAGCCAAGACAAGCTAGGAACCCAGGTGAAGCCCAGCACAAACCCACAGCGAGCAGTCCCACCAGGACTAAACACTGCAGTAGAGCCAGATGCTAGGAACAGGGTCTGGCGAAAGCCCAAGGCAAGGTGAGGTGAAGGACCAGAGATGGAGTCCAGGCAGGAGGTCTGGAGCAGATGAGGGCGTTGACAGTGCTGGAGACAAGCTACCTGCACGCTGGAGATGGATGCAGCTATCACGTGGCTCAGGCCAGGACTGTGCAACCAAGGATGGGCTAAAGTGGGACCCCTGGGCCATGGGCAGGGGTGCAGGTACATGCCCCCTGTGCAGGGTGATGGGAGCCTATTGGTACCCTCACAGCCCTGGCAAGTTGTCACAACAGAAACCTTTCTAGCTGGAGATGAAGTCAAGGAACACATTGGATTTCTGGTAAGGCTTAGGATGCTATAGCATCTTTCATTATTGTCAAAATGAGGACAATTTACACTGTGTCCTTTTTTCCTCTCACGCAGGAGGCTGTAAACACTGACTCAGCTGTCCTTGTTCAGAGTTTATCGCTCGGTGCTTGGGCTGCCTTAGCAATTGTAGAATCAATGAATTACAGAATCAAAAGATTGTAGTATCAGGCTCCCCTCAAAACCAGCTCTAGCTGCTGTGGTTAAAGCCATTAGTTGAGCTCCTTTACCAAAAACTCTATAATCCCACTCATTTACTGACAATGGGTGTTACTAACTGTTGCTCAGGACCCCTAAGGGTGTATTTTTCTTTTATTAAATATGCTAAATGGCATCGCAGACAACCCTGCGGGAAGCTGAGGTCGCCTTGAGTTCTTGGTTGGTGAGGCAGCCCTGTGATTCATGAAACCACAGCAGTTCAGCTAAAGCCTACCCTGGAGTGCCTGAGCTTTATGCCATCCCATCTCTCAAAAACGCGATTCAACCTGAGCTGCTCCAGCTCTGTCTTCACAAAAGCCAGCAAACCCCACAGCCAGCTCGCTGGGCTGTAAAGCATCCGCTTCTGACAGATTTATTTTGGTTTTGACAGATGGAAGGCTATGATGCGCTGCCTTAAACGTTTATGAGAATGAACAGAGTATCAGTCATCTTTTACCACAAAGGTGAATGGGAGTTGCAGATACCTCTGTAGCCAAAAGGTCAGTTGGAAGCACGAACTTCTGCTAATAAGCCTTGTCCCAGGCAGACTTTTTACGTGCTCTCTGTACCAATGGGGCCTTGTCTCCAGACAAAACATCATCTGCCATGGCCAGCTTGAGAAATCAGCTCCTGGCTTTCATTTATCTACTTGATGTTACTCCTGATGCTGCTGCTTTCTTCCAAGGCCAGAAGAAACTTGCTACCGTGCAAAAGTGTGTTTCCAGACATCTCCATCTCCATATCCTAAGTGCGGGGAGGTGTCTGTCAATCCACAGAAAGCATGTTCTGTCAGATCTGATAATGAAAAACTCCAAACAAAACAAGGCAGTGAACAATTTTTAATGCTGCTATAAATCACGTTGAAATGAAGCGTGTCAATGACTTATGTGGAAAACTAAAATGAGGCAAACAGGACTCAGCAGCTGGCAGTCTTTCAGTGTTTTACACTCTTCCCACACGGAACTGGCTTTATTTCTAGTTGCACATGCAGGTTTTTACCCCTCAGCCTTGCTAGTGTCTCATGTTAACATCAGCAGGAGCCTTCGTCAAATACATTTGTCTTTATACTGATACTTTTTATAGAATGGGCTGCTTGCCACCCAAGGAAATTGGAGTTTCAGAGGAGTTCAAGTGTTTCCTCAGTATAATTCATTCCCTGAGAGGATTAAGAAAAGCATAAATCTGGCAGCATGACTGCTGTGCCTGTAGGAAGCAACACACGTTTCTTACTGAATCTGATAGAAGAAAGCTAAGACTCATTTGGGTTTTAATGAAAACCAGAGTGTCACTAAATATAAATCCAAACTTGAGTGAGTTTCTGCAGAGGAGAAACATCTTAGTGTAACCTTTAGTTAGTGACCGTTCTGTGCCCCCTTTAACCCCAAGTAAACCGAGCGAGGCTGCATGAGTGTGCAGAATAACAGGAGTAATGTTTATTCCCTCTGAGGAGGAGGCTATGAAACGTCCCCTTGCTGAATCACAGTTCAGAAGTGTGTGGAGGAGCCCAGGGCAGGAAACATCAGACAATTTGTACTTCTGTTTTCCAAGGGAAGTTCAAGCTGTAAGTGAAAGTGGATTTACAGTAGCTTCCGAGATCTGTCCTGTCAAGGCTTTGGAGACTGCTGACCTTCTCATTTGTGCGATGCACGAGTGGTGCAAAGCCATTTGTGCAAAGCTGGAGGGCACAAATGTCAAGTGCTCCTCTCTTGCATGCTGCTACTTGTCAGCAGTGGAATATCTGTATGGCTAAAGGGCAACCGCTGAGTTATCAGTCAATCCAAAGGAGCAGGCTTGTACCAGCAGCTGATGTTTTGTAACTGTTACCAAGCTTGAATTAAAAAGCTGTTTAAAAATTCCTGACAGCTTGAATAACTTGTTAGCTTTACGATATTGAGTAGTTGATGTTACAATCAGATGCCACGAGAAATAGAGTGATATTAAACTTTTCCCAGTCCAAATCTTATCGGATGCATTAAAAGCAAAATAATTTTCCCTGTACTGTGCCACGTTTTTGTGTGCTTTTTCTCCTTTTTTTTTTTTTTTTTGCTTGACACAGAAAATTTAGTCAGAAGTTTGTCTCTTTTTCCTCCATGGAACCTGTTCACCTTTTAAGTGCTATGTGTGCTACAACAGGGCCCTGCCTGAGCCTCTCCCCATATTTTGAGGAAGAAAAGTGATTGTTTGCTTAGCTGAGGAATGGAGCTGGGCTCTCAAAAATCGAAAGTAAAGCTTCAGGTGCTAACCAAATAAAATTGGATCTTAACTGTTTGTAGGCTGGAAGAAAACAGTGTGGAAAAAATATTTGCTTCTAGAAAGGAACCGAATTGGTATTTCAGTCTGACCTTTTGTAAAACTGGGCACAGACATAAAACTGGGTGAAAAAAATGAATAGAAATGGTTAGTAGGAGCCAATAAAACTAAAGATAGCTTGCTGCTTCCAGCCAAGTCCTCTAAGTGGCTGAAAAGAGACTTTAAACAGAGACAAGACCCTTCCTTCAGCTCCAAGGCAGAGGGTGTTGGTTGAAGTCTGTGTGTTTTATCACTTCTCCTGGAATGAGTGAGCTGTTGTAATAAGTTCACCCTACTTGGACTGAGCAGCGTAACCTTTTGTACGCTTTTGCAATCCTGGCTGTGCAGCTTTGCTCTCTGTGGTTAACCTGGTGAGGGCACTTGAAAACATGGGAAACTTGTGATGAGATGTAATTGTAAGCCCCTGGAGTGCATGCATAGTTCCTCAAGGGTTAATCTTTGAGTCCCTTCCTGCAGTTTGTTTGAATAGTTTTCCTGGCTCAAGTGGCTATCAGTACACCAGGTTTGGAAGTATTGATTTGACCTCAGGACTGTTATCTTGATGGTTTGAAAGACCTAGCCTCCTGTCTCTGATCTGCACATAAAGATACACTTTCCTATGAGCTGGCTCAGAATCAAGACCCAGGGCTGCTTTGCAGAGGCATTTCTCCTTGATCTGCGAAGGACTTCCGAAGTGTTCATGGTGAAGAATTTGCACTTGATCCAGTCTCACTCTCAAAGAATCTCAACTTTTTGACTTATCGGCTGCAGATTTGTCATCGTAGGGCAGGTCAACATGGAAAACTTCATTCTGGAAAGGGAAAACTGACATGTAAATGTCACTTTGGTGAAGAGAGGAAAAGATCGGAAGAAGTGTTTCTTAATTATCAATAATAATCTTTGAAATGCAAAACAAAGTGACTAAAGCTTCTGTACTCAAAGGTCTCAGAATGATCTGCAGCTGCGAATATGTACTGAATCACAGAATGGTTTGAGTTGGAAGGGACCTTAAAGATCAGCCAGATCCACCCCCTCTGCCATTGGAAGGGACACCTCCCACTGGACCAGGCTGCTCAAAGTTCCATCCAACCTGACCTTGAACACCTACAGGGATGGGGCAGCCACAACCTCCCTGGGCAACCTGTTCTAGTGCATACCCACCCTCTTTGTGAAGAATTTCCTCCTTATGTCTAGTATAAATCTCCCCCTTTCCAATTTATAGTCATTGCCCCTAGTCCTGTCATTCCATGCCCTTTTAAAATGTCTCTGTTGTACCCCTGCTTCAGGCACCTGAATGTTGCTCTAAGGCCTCCTTGCAGCCTTCTCTTCTCCAGGCTGAACAACCCCAACTTCTCAGCTCAGTGGGAGCTATCTTAAGCATTTCAATTTTCTCACAGCCATAGTTTTATTATCAGTGAGACAGAGCTGTACTGTGTTCTGCTTAGATCTGTTACCACCATCTCTTTGTGTGGGCTTGTACTTGCCAGGACTCTTCCAGAGCGGCTTCCTTTTCTTTTGCCTGCCAAGACCCCTTTCTGCGCTGGCGTGTACGTAGCACTGGTGGAGAGTGTTTAAACATCTGCAGTTGGAGGCTGAGACACTGCTCCCTGTGCCACGTAACAGAACAGAGCCAAATTCATGCCTAAGAGCGAAGTTCAATAGTTGTGCTCTGGGAACCAGTGCAGCGTGGGACCAGGCTTTATTCAAATCTTGATTGCTTCACTGTTTACAAATAAAAAAGTGCACTGAACTTGGCTGAATGGTAACCAATTGGGCTGTTTAGCTGGATTGCTTGGTACAGAGCACTACAAACTTCATCACAACTGTGATAACTCACATTTTGTCCCTTCCCTCTGCAGAGGTTAAACTGATGCACATTATTTCTTTTCTGGCATTAAGATAATCATAGAATCACCAGGTTGGAAGAGACCCACCAGATCACCGAGTCCAACCATTCCCACCAATCTCTAAACCATATCCCTCAGCACTTCATCCACCCGTGCCTTAAACACCTCCAGGGAAGGCGACTCAACCACCTCCCTGCGCAGCCTCTAACAGTGCCTAATGACCCTTTCAGTGAAATATTTTTTCCTTATGTCTAGCCTAAATCTCCCCTGGCAGAGCTTGAAGCCATTCCCTCTTGTCCTGTCCCCTGTCACTTGGGAGAAGAGGCCAGCTCCCTCGTCTCTACAACCTCCCTTCAGGTAGTTGTAGAGGGCAATGTGGTCTCTCCTCAGCCTCCTCCTCTCCAGGCTATAATAAAATCTATAATAAAATCAAGCAGTTTGTGGACCGTGCAGGAAAATAGTAATATGGTTATTGTACTTTATCGTCAAATACTCTGACAGCTGAGAATTCCTAGATAGCGTGAGTTCACAAATACTTTATGTGTGAATGTGACTAAATTTACATAAACTCCAGTGTTTGCTCCAGCACCAGTAGCACTAACGCCGTACAGGACAAAGATACAACCTGGTGTGCAATTTGGCTGCCTACGGCTGGCAAGATTCCAGGCTCTTGGACATCAGTGGCCTTGACTGGTCTGACAGTAAGTGTAAGCAAATAAAAGCCATTTGTCCCAAGTAGTTTGAGCGTATGGCCTGGCAAGAGGAAAAAGCCTTTTATTGTCAGTTCAGATTGCGTAAGGGAACCTATAAAAATGGATGAGAGTTAAAGTAACACATCGAATTGTCATGGCTTGCGTTGCAGAAAGGCACTGGCTGAACACACGGTGCTACCAGCGGCCTCTGTATTGTTCCAGGGTTTTTCTTATAGCCCAGGTTGTCTGCAGGATGGGGTTCAAACAAGGTGAGCTGTGAGCAGTTCAGGTTAAGGTGACCCTAGTTTTATAGTTCAGAGTCCTGATGTTTGGGCTCTTTTGATCGCATTACCTGTCTGTGCAAAGTATGGGGCTTTCTAGGTGTGCTTGTGAAACATGCTCTGGTGAGGCAGTTCATCAGCCGTGTATGAACTTATGTGAGCCTGACATAATGATTAGAACTGTCTAGAAGCTGTTCATGTGTTTGCCCTGACAGACCATGAGGCAGGTAGATGGGTTGAGGGCAGCTGAATAACTGGTTTACTGCATAAATGTGATGAGTTTGTGAAAATACATAGATTCCTGAGCAGTCACTTAGGCTTCTTGTAACTGTTGATAGTCTGATAGCTTGAAGTTGATATGTGTGATTTCAAAAATCACTTATTTAAGTGCTCCCTTATTTGTGGGGTGCTTCTACTCAGAGGGAAAGAGTGCACACAAGAACTAGCAAGAGCTGAAGCCTGCTTTCCACTACATAGTATCTCTTACAGGAGGATGAAGTGTAAAGAAGACAACATTTCCATGTGTAGCTTCTTGATACAGTTTGGAAACCTCTCCATACTGTTCACCTCACAGCAGGACTAGAGCAGAAATGTTAATTGGGAAGCTCTCTGCATGCATGGTGGGAGAGGATATTTCACTTTTTAAAGGCTAATGCCCACATCAAAGCTTTCCAATTTGATGTGGGCATTAGCCTTTAAAAAGTGAAATATGTAAGAGAATGAAGCAGGAGTGTGGTAGTGGATGATGATAGAAGATAGAGGAAGCATATTGGTAGATGCCTCTTGCCTTCTAAAAAGGATGATAGGTAGGACACAGCTTCTGTAAGGTAAGGTGGGACTGGCATTGTGTGGTGCAGTTGGGAGGATACAAAAGACTGCAGCAGTCACTTGTAAGAGTCATTCTGGGACCATATGTCTTAGCCATAGAATCATAGAATCACCAGGTTGGAAAGGACCCACTGGATCATTGAGTCCAACCATTCCTATCAAATGCCTTAGAGCCATGCGCTAAGCTGGGATCATTTTGTCTCTTTTACTTTTGCTTTTACAATTCAGCACTTCCCAGTGCAAGAAATGAAGTACAACTGTACAACTTCCCAATGCCAGTCTGTGCATCCTGGGAATGTGTATAAGGGATTGCATTTGTGGATTTTCAGTGAAAATACCTCTAGGAACTTGAACTATCCAAGCAAAACTCTGGAAACAGCGGAAGGGCTAAATTCCAATAGTGTGGTGCAGTTGGTTCTTGGTTTTGCCAAGAAAAGAACCAGGAACAGAATAACAGAAGTATTGTCCTTGCTCTCAAGACAGGATTTCAAACGTGAACCAGGGATGGTAGATCCAAAAGTGAAGCTACCATCCTCCTGACATAGTGGAAAGTATAGTAAATGGAGGGAAGATCCAAAAACGAGCCTAAGCTGAGTGCTCAGGTTGGACTGCAGTCTTAGGAAGTTTTTGCTTCTGTCCCATCACAATATACTTGAATCAGCAGGTTCTTAATGACTCAGAAAATGGAACTAGAAAGAACATAGTATCTGGGAAGGGGAGGGATGAACAGGTAGTTATTAGTCAGGAGGCAGGACAACTAGCGTTGAGGTGAGTAGAACAAGTTTAAAGGGTAAATTTTCCTTTTTTGAACAGTGATTGACTATTTTCACTGCACAGCAGTTACTTATTGAAAAACCAGGGTTCAGTTTCAATGATGAGGGACTGGAACATGCTCACCCTAAACAGCTAAGAGCAAGGCGAGCTGGTTGCCAAGAGCATGTTAATAAGCTGTTGGAATGGCAGAAGAAGTATCTAGAAAAATCAGTTGAGGATTTAATGCAAAAGGCATTGATGGTGTGAAAGGTAACAGAAAGATGAGGAGGAAGAGAAGTGCAGGGACAAACTTGTCTGCATGAGGACGGTGGACAGGGCCACAAGCAGCAGAGGCAGATTTCCTGTAATGCAGGCCTCTGTTCCTGCTTTTTAATTTGTTAAATGCAAATTTGTGTGGTTCACTGCCAAGAGGTCTGGGGTTTTGGACAGGAGGACATGCCTATAAAGCAGTTTGAGAGACAGAGGTTAGAAGGTAGGTCAGACCAGGTCATGGGTAAAAGCTGAAGACCAACTGAGATTCAGTGGAGGAGAGTTGAAGGAGGAATGACCAACAGGAAATGAAGCGACAGCAACAAACGTTATCCTGAAAAATGCCAGATTGTTTTTCATTCCAGTAGGAATATCTGTCATGATTCTCAGGGTAGGACCCCATTTGGTGGGACAGTAAAGGAAACAGCTAGTTCTCTGGGGAAAACATGACATGCCAGATGTCCAGATACTGGGTGAAGTGCTGTGCTCTTCCTGTTGGAGTCAGTTTTAAAATACATTAAATTTAGCTTTCTTGGATTGAGGGTATGGAATGACAAGTTACTTCTATAGATCAGAGAAAAGCATATGCACTCTCCTGTGCACGTGAGGTGGGGCTAGAGCCCAGTCCTCCTTGCACCAACGCTTCTGCAGCTCCCTGGGCTTAGTTATCATGTACCTTGTTCACTGTGGTCCAGTTTCTGCAATGTTCTCCACGGAACAAGAGGTGTGATGGAGAGAACAGCATCTGTTTCACACAAATGGGAATAATATACCAGCTGGTAACTATCCAGGTCTGTGCTGGGAAAGAAAATACTTGCTAGAGAAGATGAGTCTTGAAAGTGAAGAAGAGCCCCTTGAGACCAAGGTCTCAAGATCCTTCATCCCATGATGTAGCAGGCCTCACAGCCTGTGGTTTCCTTGGGCTGACACTGCTGTAACATATGTTTTTCTGCAGAATAATAGTTATGTGTTAGCTTGTGTATAGTAGTTACGGCTCACTGAATTTTAACAGCCTCGTCAGCTGGAGCACGAAGCCCTTTAAACCGCACATTCCCCTCATAAAAAAAAAAATGCTTCAGAAGTGGCCTTGTTGCCTCACTTACGGCAGAAAAATACAAGATTCAGCAGTAATGGTTTATAGCACAGCAGTGGTTTGGGATGCTGCCTGGCTCAGTACTGAACACATTCAAAGGTACTAAGACAACAAGTATATTATTGTAGACATTGGTGGCCAGCCAGAGATGCTCTTTCCAAGTGTTTTGAGGATTAGGTTTTGATCACTAAGTGTTGCATTAAGGACCGGGGTTGGCAAAGAAAGATGTTTGGATGGATTTCATAACAATTAGGAACAGTAATCTGTACTTGCACCTATGGTAGGAGATCTAACTTGCAGTTCTTTTGAAAGAATGGGAGAAATGGTTCTCTTTTTCAAATCCTGGTCAAGAGGTAAAGGCTCAGGCAGTTAACTTTGGCTGGAGAAGGTCATAGTTCTTCCCTGACAATTGTTTTGTCTCAGAAAGATTATCTGGAGGAAAAGGGGAGGTTGTACAAGGCTGCTGCCCATTTGGTTGTTGTCAGCAATGTAAAATGAGGAAATTGGATCTTCCAGGCTGACAAATGATTTCACTATCCAGTCTTTAGAAGGAAGGCTGCTTGATTTGTTTTGCCATCTTTCTATATATGAGAAGTATAAACCATCATGTGACAGTACATCTACAGAGATTTGAGTAATTTCTTTTTGCTTTCCAGACATCTCTGCTGACTTTATAGTCTTTGCAGCTACAGAGGGCCACTGGGAGGATTAAGTCATGATTTGCCAGTCTTTGACACACGCTAAAATGTATGCGAAAGCTTTTGGGCCTGAGGCTTACAGGATATCATGCCAGGACGTGCCAAAGAAGCTCTAGAAAGATGGAAATGTTTGTGGTTTTATTAAGAAATGTAAGGAATGTGGACTATTTCACTTCAATAAATGTCAGTCTCTAGCTTCCAGCTTACTACTGCTGAGACAATTTCCTCTTACTTTAGCAGTAGTCTGGAAGGATAACAACCAAGCTAGACGATGTTGGCCATCAGCCTCTATCATAACATGGAGGAAAATAACATATTGATGTTTTTTTCTTTCCAGTAATTCCATCATCTTTGAGATATTGACACAGGAGTAGAGATCCTGATTCGCAATAAAAAATAAAGGTGCTTTAGCCTTACAGAGCTGAAGTTCACCAGGAATGTGGAAGGTATCACCACAGGGTGCTTACTGTAGAGAAGGTCAACAGCAAAATGTACAGCGGAGGGTCAGAACTCTGCAAATGCAGCTCATGAGCCACTTCAGCAGAAAAGCTGGAGCCAAAATGGTTGGAGGAGAGGAGAAGGTACAGAGGTAGAAGGAGGGAGGCAGAGGGATAACAGTGGAGTATCAGGTAAGCTGAACTCCTTCCCTATTTAAATTTGCAGCTGCAATGATGAGTACTTTGTCCTGGAAGAGTTGTGTCAACCCAATAGATATTTCTCTAGGTCAGGGTGTCCTTCCCAGATACTCACTACAAAGCTTTCTGTATTTGTCAACCATGGCCGGAATTAAGTCCTCTCATCTTTTCTCAGTGCTCACCTACCGTTGGCTCTTGCTGTCAGAGCCAAACATCTACCGTACGCCTACCTGACTGGTGAAGGGGGACGTGGCTCCGTAGTCACTACGTGTTGCAAAAGCAGCTCCCCTATGTTAATGCTTGGGCCCTTGGCTTTCATCACAGTCAACTGGAATTTGCAGCTCTGTGGCCAAACAGTACCCAGACTCCGAGGGACATTTTAATACCAAATCCACGAACAAATCAATTTAGTGCAGTAAGCTACTTAGTGGGCCCATCTGGTAACTGCTAATTTACAGACTGGGCCATCTGCCACTGCCACAAGCTGGGAAGACTGGAAAAGTTACCCAACACAGCCAACAGTTTAGCCTTGTTTTCAGTGTGGTTGTTTTTTTTTTTTTTTTTTTCTTCCGCAACACTGTGTTTTGTTTCGCTGCTAGCTGACAGGAACGGCAGTGGTTTCTGTTCTGAAATCCAGATTTCTCAAACCTTGGATAATCTTCTGCGGCTGGGAAATGCTGCTGCTGCGACTCGGCAGTTGTCCCCGGGTATGTTTATGCAGCATTCAAGCTACTGACAGCAGGATGGCTTGGGAAGATATGTTTCTACCCAGCGCCTGCATATTTTAGCTTGGTGAGACAGGATATGTGGAAAACGTGTGTGTTATTAAAGCCTCACTCCACTTGAGTCACAGAATGCCTTCTGCTCCAATGGAAACAAAGAGACGAGGCTGTGTGATATGGCAGCAAATCTGTTCAGAGTAGCAGATTTGTTCTCTGTTTGACTTGTTTTTGAACATGTGTGGGGAGTGGAGGATGAAGGTAGGTTGCGAATTCTTCAGTAAAGGTCAGCTTTGAAGAGAGATGTTTCCACAGTCCTGGCGAAGTGGTCCATGGCAGTGCAGGGTCAGTCAGGTACCATAGTGCACAGGAGGCTGTGCACACACAGCTCCCCATGTGTTGAATACGATGGGTTCCTTGGCTCCGTGGCATGCTGCCTAGGTGTTTCTAAGGCAGGCAGCACTTGCTGGTGTCCTCCTTCGAAGAAGAATGCAAACCAGCCACCAGCTTCAGCTACAGGAGTGTTAGCACCCTCTGACCTGCCTGTGCAATCTCTATGCTTAGTTAAGGCCAGTTCAGTTTCATAGAATCATAGAATCACCGGGTTGAAAGAGACCCACCGGATCATCAAGTCCAACCATTCCTATTTCTTCTCTTACTGTGTGGCGTCCATCTCCATGAATGCTCATCTGCTCTAGCTGGGCACGTTCTTCTGAAGGAGTGAGCTACTGGTTGGTTTTGTTCAATGCCTACGTGGGTAGGTCTTGTCTTTTGCTCATGGTGGACTCCAGCTTTCACAATGCTCATAACTAGGATACAATTTTCTGTTTGAGGATGATGTGGTGAAGCTGAGCTAAATGTCTCACCTACAGTAGAAACTTACAGCTAGGAGAAGCTTTAATCTGAATACAATTTTCCCTTGAGAATGTATTTCTGTGCCCTTCAAAGGGTTTGAATTTTAATCCGTACTTGTTTTGTGCTAAGTGGATCACGTTTTAGGCTCTGGCCACCTGAATAGTAGAAGTGGCGGCCAATAGGATTTACATATTTTTCAACTGTTTACTGCGCAGATGGTGAAAACTGAATCAGTGCAGTGGACTCAACACTGACCTTCTGCAGGTCTGACCCTGACAACTCCTTTGGGCTTCCCTGGATTAAGATTGCAGGTCATTTTAGGAAAGGGGGAAACCTCAGCAACAACAAAGAACCTGCAAAACCAGCTTTTTTTGTTGGCAAGGCAAAGACACAAAGCTTTTCCATACTCCACGAGAATAATGGTATTCTGCCTACCAGGACAAAGGCCTTCTACTGAAAGTTAGGGGCTGCAATTCCTTTTTCATCTGAGCATGGTTTTCCTCACTTACAGTGATTGAAAGAGTTATCCTTAGGGGCTGGCCACGTTAATTGAATTCTGTATCAGACTGTGTGAAGAACCAGGTGGGCCCAGAGGAAAGATTACCAATAAGGGGTCTTGTGGATAATGTGATTAAAAATTATTTGGCTGCGGAAGAGAGAGCGTTGTTGTTCTCCGTTGTATTTCTCTGCAAAGAGATAACCCTGATGCTGACTACTGAGGCGACAGGTCATACATGTTTAATTTGAACTGCTATAAAAAGAAACTTGCAGTAGAGTTGCTCACTGGGAATTCAATAAATAAAAGTTCAGTATAATCCCATGGATATCTCTTCATGTACTCTTCTTGGAACCACAAAAAAATTGAGCTAAGGAGTTGCTGTGTTAAGAGCAGATTAGATCTGAAAGGCAGATTTATCCTTTTCTCACGATGGAATTTAGATGGTGAGCACCTGTCTGTTACTCACAAAAATCATACACGAGTGCTACTGGACTGTTTTACAGCTGGGGATAGGGTATCAAATGAAATAATGGGCCCCAGGTCACCCTAGGTCTCCTTGCAATGGCTATGGTGGGTGCTATGCTTGTTAAGCCCTTGTTATCTCTTGGTACCCTATTGGAGATGTAATGAACGGGATGTCTGTGTGGTGGGAGAGATCCTTAAGGGGCAGCCACCTGGGTTAAGGCAGCTGTGAACACACAGGCTCTGCCCCAGCTGTGTTTTGTTTCTCACAAGGCCATAAATGAGGCTAAGATGTTGGGTGGCCATGGAGTAGGGATGTGTACTGTGATGGCAGGAACAAGCAAACCTCATTAAAAATCAATTTGATTTCAGATGAAGTCCTTTTATTATGGGTTAACTGGCTGCCTATATAGCAGGACAAACATGAGGTTAAAAATTGATTGGTCACTTCTGCCCTAGTAACAAGTCTTCATTGGCCACCACCCAACCACATAGCTATGTTGCTAGGTTGCATCTTCTGTGGCCCATCTTCAAGTTTCTTCATTAACGTAACACAACAGAGTCATGTTGCTCCCTTAGCAAGTTTGCAGATGACACTAAGCTGGGTGGAAGTGTGGATCTGCTGGAGGGTAGGGAGGCTCTGCAAAGGGATCTGAACAGGCTGGACCACTGGGCAGAGAGCAAGGACATGAGGTTTAACATGGCCAAATGCCGGGTCCTGCACTTGGGGCACAACAACCCTATGTAGAGCTACAGACTGGGAGACGTCTGCCTAGAAAGCTGCCTGGAGGAGAGGGACCTGGGGGTGTTGGTTGACAGCGGCTGAACACGAGCCAGCAGGGGCCCAGGTGGCCAAGAAGGCTAACGGCATCCTGGCTTGTATCAGAAATGGTGTGACCAGCAGGTGAGGCTGCTCCTTGAATCCTGTGTTTAGTTGTGGGCCCCTCACCACAAGAAGGATGTTGAGGCTCTGGAGCGAGTCCAGAGAAGAGCAACGAAGCTGGTGAAGGGGCTGGAGAACAGGCCCTATGAGGAACAGCTGAGAGAGCTGCGGGTGTTTAGGCTGGAGAAGAGGAGGCTGAGAGGAGACCTCATTGCTCTCTACAACTACCTGATAGGAGGTTGTGGAGAGGAGGGAGCTGGGCTCTTCTCCCAAGGGTCAGGGGACAGGACAAGAGGGAATGGCTTCAAGCTCTGCCAGGGGAGATTTAGGCTAGACATCAGGAGGAAGTTTTGAAGGCAGATGTGCATCCTGTAAGTCTGAGTGCTGAAAGACTGCAAAATGCCCCTCAGGGGTTTAGTTTGTTTTATTGAAGTTTATGGCTTGGTTTTGCCTGCTTCGGTCAGGAAGGTGTTTCTGGGAGAGGCCCTGCACCTCCTGCAGTGTTTGAACCTGAAGAGATTAGCCATAGCACCAGGAACTGTGATATCCTTCTTCTGTGTTTCTGCGGCTTTACCATCTCCGTGTGCTGCAAACAAGGCATTACTGAAATGATGCAACAACCCCTGCAAGGAAGTACCTGCTGTTGACTCAGTGCACCAAGGCAAAGACCTGGCTGTAGGTGGCACAGTGAATTTTCCATCTCTGAAAGTAAGTTGAGGGGTTTGTAGCTTTGCAATGGAAATGATGGTGACAAGGCGTTCCACGTCATTTGTCCGGGTTCTGCTGGCATTCAGCAACGACAATGAACCAATATGATCTCCTTGCATTTGTTGCTCTGTAAGATGCTTCACAAGCCAGCAAAACTCATTTGTCTTTAGGATAAGTTAATCACTGATTTAATTTTGTGGTCATTGCCTTTCTCCTCCTGAATTTTGTAGTTCAGTCAAATTTCATGTGTGTCTTCAACCTATGTTTTTCCCTTCTATCTGTATTCATATGCAAGTGCAACTTCAGCTTCTGAATTGCAGAGAGCTTTGCACAGTGAAGAGAAAGATCCTTGAGAGAGATGAAATGTACCTTTAAAAACTGCTTAAGCAAACAAGTAACTTCCTTGCTGAGTCCAGGCCCCTCTGTTTGTGGGGTTTTTTTCTTTATTATTTCAGAATTATTGCTGTCTGTGTGTCACTACCTCAGTGTTTCAGCTTGCAAAATAATCATGTGAAAACTCCAGGGACTGGCGATGTGGCACTAACAAGTTGTGGTAACACTTTGTCCATTGTCTTTGAGCTGGTCAACAGCTTTACTTTGCTAGTGTCTTTGATGCAGAGAAGAGCAAAATACCAGCTGGCAATGCTTGGCATTTGAGTACCTGGAATGTCCCAGGAGACCTTTCCTTTTTCTTGCCTTAGGAAGTAAGCTTAAGAATCATAGAATAAAATCATAGAACAACCAGGCTGGAAGAGACCCACTGGATCATCGAGTCCAACCATTCCTATCAAACACTAAACCATGTCCCTCAGCATCTCGTCCACGCGTGCTTTAAACACCTCCAGGGAAGGTGAATCAACCACCTCCCTGGGCAGTCTGTTCCAGTGCCCAATCACCCTTTCTGTGAAAATTTTTTTCCTAATGTCCAGCCTAAATCGCCCCTGGTGGAGCTTGAGGCCATTCCCTCTTATCCTGTCCGCTGTCACTTGGGAGAAGAGGCCAGCTCCCTCCTCTCTATAACCTCCTTTCAGGTAGTTATAGAGAGCAATGACTTCTCCCCTCAGCCTCCTCCTCTTCTCCAGGCTAAACACCCCCAGCTCCAGCTTCGTTGCTCTTCTCTTAAGGTAGTCAAACAAAGGATTCCAGCATCATCTTTAGGTCAAAAACTTGGGTGGAGTCAACCAAATCCACGTCTTGGGTGCACGAATGTGGACAGTGGGCAATGGATAATCTCTCTGGTGAACAAATGGGTGAGGTGGAAATCCTTGACACAGACCCGAGTGTAGAGAGCTTTGATTAGAGGTGAAATGCTCTGCTTTACTTAAGAAGAAGCGAGGGAAGACTGAAAGTCAACTTTGTGTGAGAGAGGAACCTGGCCTGAGACTCTGGGTTGTACGTTGGAAGAGAAAATATGCTGTAATCTTCTATCACCCTCAGTTTGCACTGGGCTCAAGTGTCAGTATGAGTGTGAGGCATTAAGCACTGGTAGTTTTCTCTGAGCTGGATGCTCTGAGAGACTTGCAGTGCCTGTCTGGAGGCTGTGGTATTGCTAAGCTATTATTGCTGCTTGCTGTGGAGCTGGGCAGGAACGTGTGGGGGACAGAGCTCACTTGGCAAGAGCCAAGTTGGGAAGCTGTCACTGCATTTGTCAGACAGCCTTTTTAGAAATAAATGTGCTATGACATAGCTTTTCCAGACTCCTAAATAAAGCCATCTCTTGGGGGTGCCAAGCCTTTGTTATTCAGGGGCTGTGAGCAATGAGCCCTTAACTGCGGTTCAGTTTAGAGACTGGAGAATATTTCCTTCAGGCTTAGGAGAAAAATGTTGGACATAGCAAAATGACTTATTTTAGGGTTAGTGTAAATCTTGAAATGAAATAGTTGAACCTAATCAAGCAATGCAATGTTATAATAAAACTGCCAAGAAATAAGGGCTGTGGTTGTGTTCATTATTGCATTGAATAAATCTGGAGCCCCGTGCAGGAACAGGGACAGAACAGAAGGTAAGCTGGCTTTCCTATTTCTGGGCTCAACAACATATCCAGGCTTCAAGACTGACCACTTACTGCAATGAGAGGTGTTTTTTCCACCCTTGACCAGCAAAGTGACTGTCATACCCCTAAAGAGGCTCTGATATATTTGAGATCGGCTGGTGTGAATTTGAGTGAGAGTATTGGTGTAGAGGTGTAACTTAGTCCTTGCTGCATCCTTGTTGGGGGGCATTTGCTTGACACTTCATCTTTTTTTATGTAAATCTCCCCTGCTCCTCTTGCCAGCATCTCCAACAGCACCTTTATTTGAAGGTAACCTCTGTCTGGTGTTGCTCTGAGGCTACTAATTCTCCATATGCTTGGAGTTGGAGAGGGATGTGTCTTTATCCCATGGCATCATTGAGAGCTTTAAGCCTAACAGTGTCTCTTCCTGTGCCTTGTGGATGGGTGAAAGAGTTTGTGGCTGAAGGCATTTCTCTTTCACACAGCTTGCTTATCCAAATTCCTTGTAGCAGTGGAGACGCTTATGTATTGGATAAAAGTGTATAAGGAAAGGTGAACACTTCTCTGCAGGCTCCTCTCTTCTGCTGCTCCATGTGATGGCCTTGATCTTGCTAGTGTTCATGCAATTAATAACCTGGATTTATGATGCTTATGCAGGAGTTGTGAAGAGGGAGAGAATCATCTGTGCTGGCAGATTGGTATTGTCAGGCCTTCGGCTTGCTCATGCACTAGAAAGGAGGGGAAAGGCATCTGGCAGTTTGAAAGATGATGAGCTTTTTCTGTAGATGAATATTATTCTTAATTAAGCTTTTGTTTAGCTTGGGGTTTTCTGATCTAATAAGTCTAATTTTTTATCATCTTAAACTTTTCCTGGAGAACTCTGAAGTGCGGTTTAAAACGCAAATCTGTTTTTATTGTTTTGCACTCAGCTGTCAATCAGGTGATGGTGGTGTGCTGCCTACATGATGAATGACTTTAATTTCAACTCCCAGTAAAAAGGAATGTTTCTTGTGCTGTCTCTGTTCGGTTTTAAAAGAGCTTGGTGAGCTCTAGAGATTCAAAGCACACAATGACTTGCGTGGGAATGGAGCTCTTTACTTTCCTGGCTGTGGTCAAGGCTGCTGGTCAGGACTTGTAAGCTGAGACTTATGAAATAAAACCAAAACCTCTGTTATATACCATCTGGTGCCTTCTGAATTAGGCAATTAAGGAAGCTGCTTACTGTCATACCTAACATACATCCATTATTGCTGAAGTACTGTGAACTAGCCACGGATAGCACTTGGTGAGAAGAATAGGAGCGAGAAAGGATCTGTCGTTCAGATGCATCAGATCTTTGTCCTTCAAACAAGGATGTATTAGTGGCCAGCATATTTTCTGAACCATAGCCACTTCATCTAGACCAAACCTGCTCAAGCAACTGAGAGCAGGTTGTCCAGGACTCTGTCCACGTAAAGCTGAAACATTCCTATAGGTGGAGGAGATTCCAACCTCACTGGGCAACCTATTCCAGTAAGTTGACCACACTTGCTGTCCAAAAGCTTTTTCTTGTGTTGAAATGGAATTTCATGTTTCACTTTGTGCCCATTGCCTCTTGTCCCATCAGTGGTGAGCTGCCACCTCCTCCTTAGCTCCCACCCATCCAGTATTGGGATGCAGAGATAAGATCCTCCTCAAGTCCTCCCTACTCCAGGCTGAGCAGTCCCAGCTCGCTCTCATCATGCAAGCGTGTTTCTTGCATGCATAAAGCTAGACTTAGTGCATCAGTAAAGAAATAAATGTAAGAGAGAGAGAGAAGACTGGATAATACAGGGCTTGAGTGATTTGCCTTTACTGGGCCAAAATGCATTTATTTTAGAAAGAAATAACTAGATAAAGACAGTAGGGAGGACAAGTGCTGCTTGAATACATAGCCACAAGGCACTGTAGATTTCGATGCTCGATAAGGTGAGAACTTGTTCTGGTTAAATATATGGGTGGAAACCAGTTTGTCTAAAACTACAACTCATAGATACTTATTTTTACACTTGCAGTTCCTATTTTTACTCAGATATTTTGACTCTAGTAATTTGGGAGATGTTGAGACAAAGCATAAGACCTGGCAGGCAACTCCTCTGTGCTTTACAGAGAGTGAGATTCTTGAGATGAGCAGCCAGGTCTTCAGGGAAAGGCAGAGCTTTATCTGACAGTCTGCTACAACTTGAACCTGTGACCAGACTCCAGTAACAGAACACCTGAGAGCTCACAAACATGGGAAAACCCTTAAGGGAAGTGGCAGCTTCTGTTTTCCTCCTGTCAGAACTTTATCTGTGATTGTAAACAGTTTTGTGAATGCTGTAAGAGTTATATCTTCACTAACTCTACTCTTTAGATAATCTCGTATTCCTAGGGTTACACTTGAGCTTTCTCTGAAGAGCCTGAGTACTACCAGCTCCTGCTCGTGTCAAGCATTCATTAGGTAGTGCACCTGGTCAAGCTTCTGGAAGAAGCAGCAGCAAGGGTGAGCAGCTAAGGTTTTCTTTTTACTGATAATTTACCTTTCTGTGGTCACTAAAGCGTAGTTGTGCTGCTTCTGTGAAGAGCTAGCATGAGCCAGCAGTGTGCCCAGGGAGCAAAGAAGGCCAATGGCATCCTGGCTTGGATCAGAAACAGTGTGAACAGCAGGTCCAGGGGGATTATTCTCCCTATGTACTGAGCACTGGTGAGACTGCTCCTTGAATCCTGTGTTCAGTTGTGGGCCCCTCACCACAAGAAAGATATTGAGGCTCTGGAGCAAGTCCAGAGAAGAGCAAGGAAGCTGGTGAAGGGTCTGGAGTACAGGCCTTCTGAGGAGTGGCTGAGAGAGCTGGGGGTGTTTATCCTGGAGAAGAGGAGGCTGAGAGGAGACCTCATTGCTCTCTATAACTACCTGATAGGAGGTTGTGTAGAGGAGGGAGCTGGTCTCTTCTCCCAAGTGACAGGGGACAGGATAAGAGGGAATGGCCTCAAACTCCACCAGGGAAGATTCAGGCTTGACATCAAGAAAAAATTCTTCACAGAAAGGGTCATTAGGCACTGGAACAGGCTGCCCAGGGAGGTGGTTGATTCACCTTCCCTGGAGGTGTTTAAGGCACGGGTGGATGAGGTCCTAAGGAACATGGTTTAGTGTTTGATAGGAATGGTTGGACTCGATGATCCGATGGGTCTTTTCCAACCTGGTGATTCTATGAAAAGCCAAACGGCCCTTGGTATGCTGTCTTATTGTTGTATCTAACATAACAAAATAGCCAGCCTTCCTTGGTTTATCTTCATCTTCCCAGAGAAGTCGTGTCTGCCCCATTCCTGGAGGTGTTCCAGGCCAGGTTGGATGGAGCTTTGAGCAGCCTGATGCAGTTGATGGTGTCCCTGATGGCCTTTAAGGTCCCTTCCAACCAAAATTATTCTATGATTCTGTGTCCCAGGAAGTTTTTTTAGCTGTTACATAGAAGTTAGAATCATAGAATCACCAGGTTGGAAGAGACCCACTGGATCATCGAGTCCAACCATTCCTATCAAACACTAAACCATGTCCCTCAGCACCTCATCTACCCGTGCCTTAAACACCTCCAGGGAAGGTGAATCAACCACCTTCCTGGGCAGCCTCTAACAGTGCCCAATCACCCTTTCTGTGAAAAACTTCCTCCTGATGTCCAGCCTAAATGTCCCCTGGCGGAACTTGAGGCCATTCCCTCTTGTCCTGTCCCCTGTCACTTGGGAGAAGAGGCCAGCTCCCTCCTCTCCACAACCTCCTATCAGGTAGTTGGAGAGAGCAAGGAGGTCTCCCCTCAGCCTCGTCTTCTCCAGGCTAAACACCCCCAGCTCTCTCAGACGTTCCTCATAGGGCCTGTTCTCCAGCCCCTTCACTAGCTTCGTTGCTCTTCTCTGGACTCACTCCAGAGCCTCAACATCCTTCTTGTGGTGAGGGGCCCACAACTGAACACAGGATTCGAGGAGCAGTCTCACCAGTGCTGAGTACAGAGGGAGAATAACCTCCCTGGACGTACTGGTCACACCATTTCTGATACAAGCCAGGATACGACTGGCCTTCTTGGCTACTTCAGCCACTGCTGACTCATGTTCAGGTTGGCATGGTTTGTGTATTTACAGCTTCTGATTGTGTTTCAGATGAAGAGCTTAAATGGTGTAGTCCACTATCTCAAAACTGCCACTTGAAAGCAGCGATATATTTAGCTGTTTTTTTATTACTAGCAACTTCAGCAGTTGAAATTGGACCTTGGGGCTTCAAAGTAGCTGCTTGGTTAAGGAAGCATCGCTGAATAAAAGCTCCCTGCTCTGCTCCCCTCCCCCTGCTTTTTGACACTACCAGCTGTGTCAGCCTGGCAGCAAGGAAGGGAAGTTGGCCTTGAAGTGAATCTAAAGAGGAAAGACACTGAGAAGAGGAGAGGTGGAGTTAGCCAGCTAAATGCGATAGCAGCCCGCAGCGTGGGAAGATGAGAAAGCAGAAGCAAAGAGACTGATGCTTGAATCTCTGTGTGGGTGAGCTCTGCGGAGCAAGGTCTGAGTAGAGGGGAGGGCCAAGGAGTTTAAAGACTGAATGCACTCAGTGAAAAGGCAGGGATTACATTCCCTTTTTCTGGAATAACAATCAAAGGACAGAGGTAAGAGGGACAAGGAGGAATTGTATAAAATCAGTGCCAAATTCCAGTTAAAATATAAACCCTTAAAAAACAAGGGACTGTGAAATGGGAAGACACCCTAAAATCTTTGTGCTGTAATGCAGGAAGCAAAGGACAAAAATCACGTCGGTGAGGATACTGTAGGCATGATATTTCTGGTTTTCTGTATTCTGATGTTATTTGTGCTCTAAGCTGTCACTGGCTATACTTATTTTAAGCCTTAGTGCACCCAAGTTCTAGATTCTTTCAGAGTAATAAAGTAACTGCCAACACAATGTCTTTTTTTTTTTCCACTTTACCCCTCTTTTTATAAGAGGAGAGGAACAGAAGCCTGGAGACAATAGGAGGACATTCACTTTCTATAGCACTCCTGGCTTCAAGAGGGAATAGTGTGGCTTTCAGCCAAGTCTAACACATTCAAGTTGAATTCCACAGATTTCAGGCAGCTTGAGGTGAGTAAATCGGGAGCTTAAATGCACTGAGTAGAAGTTGTAAGTCTCAAAGGTCGTTTTGAATTGCTGCAAGGGACTTGACTGCACCACTGAAGGCTTGGAGAGAGTTGAAAGTATATACAAAAGTAAATAAAAAGGGAGAAAAACTCGTTTATAGCTTTTAGGGCCACACAATGGCAAGTCTGCAGTCTCATCTTGTCAGAAGTGCTACTGCTCTGTGTAATCAGTGGCCTGCAACTGCTAATGGCTTTTGCCTTTCAGTAAGGGAATATTGCCCCCCTTTTGGATGAGAAGAGAGTGGAGCATGGCAGTGGCTTGCTCAGCTTTTCCTCAGTGGTTGAGGTAGACACTTAATGTGGGGTCCTGTGCCCCAACCAGTATCTCCCCACAGAGGCATAACTTATCTGATACTGCAAGGCTGGTGAGAGGGCGGCGGTTGAGTGGTTGTTGGAAGAGGGAGGGCAGAGGGATAGGGCTGTTTCTTTGCTGTGCTGCAGTGCGGCCGAGAGTGCAGACCCTCTGGTCCAGCTGTGTCTCCCCTTGGTTACCAAACCCACAACTGTTTTGGTAGTCCTGGGTAACCACAGTGCTTTGCTCACCCTTTTTTCCTTTGGCAATGGTGGCAGAGTGGTGACTCACCAGAAAAAAACCCACAAAACTCTTCTAGGGATTTTCAGAATTGTGTGCCTCTGTTATGTTGTTCTGCCAGCCAAGTACTGTGAAACTGTTCAAAGAAAAGGACCAGGCTTTGCTGTCTGTTCCTGCTTTTTCTCAGACTGAGGCATGGAGAAAGACAAGGCTGGTGCTTACAAGTCAAAGGTGCTTGGCTCTTCAACTATGCCATGTTGGTGAAGAGTGTCCCATCATGTCGGGAGGATGGTTCTGGCTCTTCAGCTGTCCCCCAGTCTAGTAGTAATCCGTTGGAAAGACCAGAGAAAGGCTGTAAGCTGGTCCTGGGAGCAGCTGACCTGTAAAGCTGCTGGCTGGAGGACAGTGGAGTGTGTATACGGGGCTCTGTGTGACCAAAGTAAGATGATGCTGTTCCTTAGTCTGGCTGCAGTTTATAATTTTCCCTTATGATCATCAGCTCTGCCTTCTGAAAACTTGCTGTTTACCATGATTTCCCTGCTTGTGTGGGTGGCAGACACGATGAACCTGCACATACTGCTCTCTTCTTGCCTCTTGGAGTCCGTGTAGAGGAGGTCTCGGAGTACAGCAGCTCTGCTATGAGAGCAGCTTTCAACATACTGACATTGTAGGCTTAGTTTCAATGTGGCTGGCTTAAAAGCAGAACAGCTTTCGTTATGCTTTGTCTTGTGGCAGAATGCCAGGCTCCCCAGCTTCCTCCTGTGGTTGTGGTGGCTTTCTGAATGATAGAATAAATCCACTTTTTTCCCCTTCCTAGTTCTCCCTTGTGGGGCTCATGAAAGCCCTGCTCTCTGAAAGGCATGTTAGAACCCTTAAAATGCATAAGAGTATCAAAGTGTGACGTGAGAGAATAATCTACATAATCAGATTTTTGGTTTTATCTGGGCTTTTTGCACAGAAAAGGCTGTGAGAGATGTTCTGTGCTGAAATCTGGACCTTGGCCTCCTCTCTCACCCCTCTTGCTGTCTATTTAGCATGCAAAGATTGTCTCTCTTTGGCCCCACTGACACGCAGAAACCATTTGAGGCCAGATGAGAATTCAAAGTGACCCTTGAAGTAGGAAAGGCCTGAAATAAATAGGATTAGTTGTGTTGGGTTTTTTTGAAGGCTGAGAGAATCCTTGCTAGCAAAGTGGTACCAAATGAGCAATGGGATTAGATAAGTCTGTGCTGGGTGTTTCTCTTGTGGCTTTGTATTTCTACAATGCCATAAAAAGCAGGTAAGAGTTGGCTGGGTGGAGCATACTGTGGAAAATAGCCACTAGCAGGCTCGGCTGATTTTAAAAAAGAAAGATAGTGATGGGAGAGGCTTTATGGTAGGTGGACCAAGGCCAAGGATATGGACCTTGATAACATGTTCTCTTCACAGTGGTCCTGATAATCCTGAATAGGATCAAGTGCTGCCTATGCTAGAGGTCTTGGGAGCAAGGAGGTGCATTTTGTGCAGGAGGATTTCAAGTTTTATGCAATCCAGTGAGTTGCAGCTGAGACCAGGCCTGGTATTTACTTGCCCATGAGGGTCTCAAAGCAGATGGTGAAAAGGTGACTTAGAGACAGGCAGGGTTTTTCAGCCTTTGAGGTTTTTCTTA
Source organism: Coccyzus lansbergi (assembly GCA_033558105.1). NCBI lineage: Eukaryota > Metazoa > Chordata > Aves > Cuculiformes > Coccyzidae > Coccyzus > Coccyzus lansbergi. The sequence goes on from JAUMJK010000048.1 coordinate 755,092, forward strand.
AATGAGCAGTGTGAATGGGCACAAACTTTAGTCTGCAATCATGTTTTGTGCCATCTGTGACCTATTGGGTGATAGCAGTGATGAGAAAAACTACTCTTTGAGAGCTTACTGCCTTACACAGCTTGGGGAAAGGTAAATCCAGGTTTGTACATCTTTACTTTGCTGTAGCTTTTCTTAGGGAGGATTCTTTGAGAGTGGATATACAGTGATTCCTCTAGCTGAACTTGTTTGTGAAAATAGGACTCTTTCCAGGAACACACTAGAATAGCATTAAACCTCTCTAGCTATAGCAGCATATGGCTGTAAGCTCAGCCTTGAAGTTCAGCTATTACTGTAGCATTTCCAAATAGATTAAAATGCTTCAGTAAGAGAAATCGCCTGAGAAACTGGGTTCACTACTTTATTCCCAACCTCCAGGCTGGTGCTTGGAGTCTGCGGCATTTAAATGACTTGTTCTAAATGGAGTCGTTGAATTCCTCAATGCCTTTGACACCACTGTGGAAGAACTCAACTGTGGATCCCGGGCTGGTATTGTCATCCCCTTCAAGCTGATGAGTCCTTGGTTTTGTGTCACCCCCTCACCCCTGCTGATGGGTCCCTGGTTTTGTTTCCTCCCCACTGAGCCGACAGTTCCTTGCAGCCTGGAAATCCAGTCCATGGCTCTAGGGCTATGGAGTGCCCCTGAGCTTCGCACATGGGTTCCTATGCCTTTCCCTCTTCTCTAACTGCTGATGCGTTGGATATGTCATCGGTAGCTCTTCATTTTATCTGTGGTTTAGTTTCCAGGATGTTTTATTTGGCAAGGCTCTACTAAGATGTGCAGTAATTTATCTACAGCTTCACCTTGGCAAGATTTTTGCCTCAGTTGAAGAAAACGCTTGCTCTTCAGCTCCTCCAAGTTGAGTGTTTTGTTCAGAGATGTGGATCGAGTCCTGCTGCTGGCTGAAGTCTGTGTTAGTCTGTTAAAGAAATTAGGCAGCTGCCCAAAAATCTACCAAGGGGCAAAACCTACTTCTTGCTATTAAAGTATTTAACAAATGGGATTGGTAGGTAAATCCATAGTCCATGGCCACCTGGGTCCCGTTGCTACAGCCACAGCAGATCCATGTGGGCACTGGAAGCCTGAAGGAGTTCAGTGTTTTGGGAGTGACCTACTTGAAAATACAGCCAGTAATGTAATTATCAGGAAACAACTCACCTTCTGTTGCCTAATTATACTTTTCATGTATACTTAGCCCATTTAAAAGGAACTGTGTTGGATGGCACACTGGGTTTCCCCTTAATTACTGCTGTATGGTAATTGCCATGTAATTAGCCTGTTACGAATATAACGTTTGTGTATTATTGTGGGACAGTGATTGATGGCATGTAAGCGTATATTAAAAGTGCTATAGATGTTATTCACTCAGGGTTGCAAAGGCCTTTGTCAGTGGCCTTTCGCTGCTATCCGGTGGTTTAATTTTCCTGTGCTTAAGGTGACCTGTAATAATACTCCATCATCCAGTCAATAGTTTGGAAATGATGCTGGTGGGTTGTGGTGAGATATCTAATGATCCTCATTGTGTTTGCAAAACAAAAAAAGGTAGCTAGTGCAGTAATAAATCAAGCAAACTAAGAAATGAGTTGGAGGACTTCTGGTAGGAGTGTTTTGGTACTGGTAAGTGCTTCAAGGTGCTGAGTGTTGGTTAAAAAAAGAGGACTGGTTAATAATCCCATTGCTGAAAGGATATAGGTTCAATTAAATGTTAGTGCCTCACCTATGTGTAATCCTTCCTGCTGTTAGCTTACCCGGCAGCTTTGCTGGGGCGCTTCTGTAAATTAAATTTACCCTAAAAGGAAAAAGTACCCCTGGAGACCACCTTTGCATGAATCACTCTTGTAAGAGGCGGTGACCCCAAAAGGGCAACAGAAAAAGGTCTTGAATCCTTGACTGTAATAAATGTGTGTAGCCTTGTGGCACCAGAAACTGTTGAGCACAGATGCAATATGGATTTGAAGCTGGCCGTGGTTAAACATGCTGAGCAGGAGACCATCCTATTGCTTACAAGTGGAAATTTGCAAGTATAATTTCTGTATTGCTATCTGTAGCCTTGGTTCAAGATTTGAAGTTGTGGGTTTTTTGCTCCAGGAGGTTAACTCATAACTCTGGATGTGATTCCCTTGCTGTCAATGTGCTTTGCGCATCTGCCCTACTTTACTGTTTAACTAGTGATGGGACGACCTGTGTTCTTGTGTACTTTGTTTTTCAGCATCTTTGGCTGTCACATGGTGCAGATGTGGAGCCAGGTGTGATCCTTACTTCAGCACATGTGGTCACATACTGTCATCTCCTGTTTTCTTATACATCAGCATGGTCTCACACCGTAGTCCTGTGCCTCCTCGTAACTGAGAGAAGAAAGAGCATGAGCAGTCCAGCAGCGGCAATAAGACCAGCAAGGCTCTTCAGAGGACAGAGCATGAGATGGTTTTGTTCAGTGCAGCACTAAAGGAAAGGTATTTTAGGAAATGGGAAAGACCAAGCCCATAGTTCACCACAGGATTTGCATTTCATTTAACTTCATTTTAGAAGTGTTGGCCCATTGCATTGTAGAGACAGTTTATAAACCATGAGCTGTGTTTAAAAGAAAAACACAGCAGTGCTTGCCCTTGCTTCCCAGGTGATTGCAGAGGGAGTTACAGTCCCAGAGATCCATGCCTGATGAAATAAGTTGCAAAGAGGCACCTGCTTGGCAAGAGCTTTTGCAGCAAGTACTCTGTGATGACTAAGTTGCCTGAGAAAGGCTTTCAGAGCAGCATATTGCTGGAATTGACATTTTTCTTCCTTCTGTTTTTTATTGTGGGACATGTTGCACAAATGAAAATTGTACCAGGAATAATCAATCTCCAGTTGTGTGGAGATTGCTGCTTTTGCCATATAGTCGCAGATTTAGCAAAACTGAAGTGACTGCACAAAACTTAACTTAACTGCACAAAACTTTCTGTTTCCAGTGGAACCAAACATGATGAAATTAAATGTGACTAAACAGCACAGGCAAACATGTTTTTTATCCTGAATTGACTTTGTATGTAGGCTTTGGTTCTCTGAAAGGCATTAAGAGTGAAACAGTCTGTGAAGAGGACCAAACTCTTCACTAACATGTTATTCTCCCTCTGTACTCAGCACTAATGAGACTGCTCCTTGAATCCTGTGTTCAGTTCTGGGCCCTCACCACAAGAAGGATTTTGAGGCTCTGGAGAGAGTCCAGAGAAGAACAAGGAAGCTAGTGAAAGGGCTGGAGAACAGACCTTATGAGGAACGTCTGAGAGAGCTGGGAGTGTTTAGCCTGGAGAAGAGGAGGCTGAGGGGAGACCTCATTGCTCTCTATAACTAACTGAAAGGAGGTTGTAGAGAGGAGGAAGCTGGGCTCTTCTCCCAAGTGCCAGGGGACAGGATGAGAGGGAATGGCCTCAGGCTCTGCCAGGGGAGGTTCAGGCTGGACATTAGGAAAAAAATTTCACAGAAAGGGTCATGGGGCGCTGTTAAAGGCTGCCCAGAGAGGTGGTTGATTCACCTTCCCTGGTGGTGTTTAAGGTGCGGGTGGACGAGGCGCTAAGGCACATGGTTTAGAGATTGATGGGAATGGCTGGACTTGATGATACTGTGGGTCTTTTCCAACCTGATGATTCTATTATTCTATGAAAAGCACTTGGAGCTTGCACAAGCATTTTGCACCTGTAGTTCCGCATACTTGTATTTGAGATGTGATGGCCTTTTCTATAGTAGTCTGTCATTGTTGATTGGATGTTCCGGAGTGGTGGGGCAGCCATAGATTCTCTAATGACTTTTCTGTGCTGTGATGATGTCACTTTGTGTAGGAGTGGCAGAAAATAGCAGTTGTTTAACATGAGGCACTCCATTCAGCTGCAGTGTCAAGAAGTCTTAGTGGTGGGCCTCAAGTTAATGAAAAAGGGTGTTTTCACAGAGATGAAACTAGTGGGAAGAGGGAGTAGACAGCGTTTTCCAAATAATCATTTGTCTGTTCCCTCTAGAAACTGAAGACATCATTTAAATAGCATCCATCCCACAACATACTTGTTGTAGTAAATGCTATGCTAGGAAAAGTCATGCTTTCAGAGAGGAGTGTGATTGCAGAGACCTGACTGTTCTGGTTGGCTGTCTTTAAACACGACTCTAGCATGTGGTGCTCCTTGCTAGTCGTCCTAATCTTCTGTTTGCAGTGTGATCTCAATCTTGTGTCATAGAAATAAAAATAAAGATGAGAGGAGCAAGGAAGAAACAGCTGGTGGCTTTTCACTAGTGCTCATTTTGATCCTAGCATCCTGCTGTTCTTCTGATTCAACTCTCTGCCTCCAATACATGTGTCATGCTTTCTCAAAGTCACTTTTACAAGTTATTTCAATAAACTTCCTATGTAGTTTGCAAATATGTGTTGCAGGAGTGAACCTGTTAAGCTGTGTTGTTGTTTTTTATATTTTTCCTGCACTTCCATAAAATTACAAGTTGTGGCTTCTGGTCCTTGTAGTTTGTCAGCTTAACAGCATGCAGCTGTAGAATTAAACTGTTACGGAGTTGTTCTCAGATGTTTTCTTCCATATGGTAAGTGATGCAGTTGTATTTTGACAGTCACAGTTATCTGCTCAGCTTGATTGCTTTCTCAGCATCTGAAAATTCTTATAGTGTACTTCTAGGAAGATGATGGTGGTCTAGTATGGTCTGTGTTGCTGTATGTTAAATATCTAACCCCTGGAAACTGAGCATGGCTGGTTCATAGCAAAATCTGGGAGGATAAGGCTCGATGTGGGGTTTAACAGCAGATAGATAGGGGTGTCCTGATACTCATGGGTGCCCTAGGCACAGATGCAGTGGAGGTGATGCTCCTACAGGCGGCCCCTTGCTGCTGCCTGATCAGATGTGGTCTGGAGTGACTCTTCCATAGAATCATAGAATCACCAGGTTGGAAGAGACCCATAGGATCATCGAGTCCAACCATTCCTATCAAACACTAAGCCATGTCCCTCAGCACCTCGTCTACCCATGCCTTAAACACTTCCAGGGAAGGTGACTCAACCACCTCCTTGGGCAGCCTATTCTAATGCCCAATGACTCTTTCCGTGAAAAACTTCCTCCTAATGTCTAGCCTAAATCTCCCCTGGTGGAGCTTGAGGCCATTCCCTCTCATCCTGTCCCCTGTCACTTGTGAGAAGAGCCCAGCTCCTTCCTCTCCACAACATCCTTTCTGGTAGTTGTAGAGAGCAATGTGGTTTCCCCTCAGCCTCCTCTTCTCCAGGCTAAACACCCCCAACTCTCTCAGATGCTCCTCATAGGGCCTGTTCTCCAGGCCCTTCACCAGCTTTGTTGCTCTCTGCCTCCAGGGTGATGATCACCTTTCAGAGTCCTGTCTCTGTATCTTTATTTCCTGCTATATGGTCTGTGATGCTCACAGTAGATTTGTCTAGCTGCATCTCTGCAGCAAGGAGGCTGCTCTTCACAGCCTTGCTTTCTTGGTATATTGTGAAATGATTTTTTTTTTACTGTGTGACCATCTCTCCAGGAATTCCTCAGGTTATCGAGTTGTCTTAGAGCTCCTTTGGCAGTGAGGGAGTATCAGCACATACTACAGGAAATGGGGCAAGAGAACAACCTGGCCTTGCTTCTGCTGTTACTTAATATAAAATGCTATAGAAAAAAACCCTTAGTTTTGATAGTTTGAAGAGCCCCCTTCATATTTGGGGTAGAAGTGTCTATTGGCTCTGATGCCATCTCCTTTCATGTTTCAAATATTTGAATATGACAAATGGGTCATGTAGTGGAAATAAATATTTTTTTATAAACCTTACAAGTGATTTGAAGCTGTGCAGCACTGAGATGGTGAGGTTTTCTCTTGCTTCTGCTCTTCCCTTCCTCCAGTTGTTTGCAATCGACATGGCACCCAGCTTGTAAGTCTGCATGTGTTATTCAGAAAGTGGGTAAATACTACAAAACACCTTGGAGATCTGTTTTGCCCTAGAACCTTTTCTATTTTACGAGCTCAGAACAGAAACTGATGATTGAGTGTATTTGAAAACTAGGTCTTGCTGTGTTCACAGGGATTTGCTCCTTGGAGATGAGTTAGTTCTGAAGCACGACTTCTGTGTATTTGACACTAAAATAGGGTAGCTTAGTTGTTTGTTTCCCCTTGTTTTCCAAAATGAGTTTAAACCTTCTTGGGAAGCATTGACAATCTAGTTCAATGCAGTAGGGCTTTTTTCAGGCTGACAGAAAACAAATTTTGGCAATAACTTTGTTGATGTGTCTGCAGAAATTGATCTGAAGCAGCTCACACTTTGAGGTGAATGTGGCTCAATTTGACTTCTGGAAATATTTTTCTTGAGTATCAGAACAGCGAGCTCGGAACAGCTTTTCTAACAAAAAGCATTATCCTTTAGCTGTATATTTGGACAAGTGGTTTATAAAAACAAAACATCTACAGAATTTGAGATGATGTATAGGACCTGTCAGCAAAAGTAGCTGCACTTTAATCAGATGGCACAGTGTGCAGTTACTTCTGGACTGGACCAGTGACTGGATTAGGGGTTTGAAACCAGACCTTCTGAAAAAGAGCCACTTTACCAGAACTGTTCTGAAGGCTCTAAGCAGGCCTTTTTGACCTTGGTGACATGTGCTCGTTACGGTGCAACAAGAAAAGCTGCTTCACTGTATTACACTCCGAATGACAGCCAGTTAGTCAAGTTTTATGGAATAGGCAGTATTTTTCATAGGAGTGGTTGGACTCAATGGTCTCTTCCAACCTGGTTATTCTATGATTCTATGAAGAACCTCCCACACAATGACAGACTGAGAGAGTTGGGCTTGTTGAACCTGGAGAGAAGGCTTCAGGAGACCTCATAGCAGCCTTCCAGTACTGAAATGGACTACAGAAAAGCTGGGTTTGGGGTCTTTATTAGGGAATGCAGGGGCAGGATTGAGAGGGAATGGTTTTCAGCTGAAAGAGGGGAGATTGAGATGAGATATTAGGAAGAAGTTTTCTTGTCAGGGTGGTGAGACCCTGGCTCAGGTTTCCCAGGGCAGTGGTGGCTACCCCATCCCTGGAGGTGTTCAAGACCAGGCTGGATGGGCCTTGGGTGGTCTGATCCAGTGGGAGGTGTCCCTGCCCATGGCAGGGGGGTTGGAACTGGATAGGCTTTGAGGTCCCTTTCAATCCAAACAATTCCATGCTCTGTATAACATAGCTTAGCTGAAAATATTGTAACAGACACATCAATTAATTGGCTCAAACAAGCCGTTTGGGTAAGTGGATATGAACTTTATATTTAATTACAAGTTGCAAGTCCTACCAAACCTCACACAGACTGCCTAGTACTCACATTAGAATTGTATTTTTTCAGGTCGATTTTGAGTCAGAATCCTCATATCAAGGGGAAAGGCTGAGGTTTTCATTGTTCAGTGGCACAGGTGGTACTAAACTGCTAGCTTACCCAATTGGATGTGCTTATTTGACTATATTGTGCTTTTTTAAAAATCCATAGGAGGTGTTAACTTAAACTTGTGGTCACAAGTTTGTGATCCTGCGTGGCTGGTTGTGAATGTCTTTGGGGCTTTTTATTGTTTTCTCATAACAGTAAACCTCGCTTGGTGAACAGCTAAAAGGAGAAACTGCAGCGGGAGTGAAGGAGAAAGCTGACTATGCTGAGGTCTGGCTATTCCTGTTTCGGTGTATATTTGCTGAGTTTGAGGTCAGAATTCTTATTGCAAGGCCAAGGGAAGCAGGCAGAGCCTGCCCCAAGCTGCAGAGGTAAGGGCACCGACTGACCCTGTCTGCTGAGCTTTACCCTCAGCACATCATTGCTTGAAGGTGTAAACATACATCTGAGACTTGATCAGATCTTGTTTTAACCATGTCTGGGACAAGCTAGGCATGGATACTTCTCCGACCCAGCGTATCTGAAGTTCCTTCAGAGACTGATTTCTAAGGGCCAACTTCTGTAAGAGGATTTTGACAGCAGAGCTTGGAGTTGGAGTTCAGTACTAAGAAAAATTTTAAGCCCTGTGTCAGGTGTTTTGAGTATGGCTCAGTGCGTTATCACTTAACCTCTGTACCCAGACAAGCAGAAATCCTCCTCTCTATCTTTTATGGACCTCAGTTGTGCTAAATAATTGTACCCAAGCTGAACAACTCTTCCTATTTGCTTTCAGTAACTGCTAGTAGAGGAGGCAAGGGGAGTGAACTGAATAGTGCTGCTTTTAGACATGAAATGGAAGTGCTAGTTTGGCTTCTACATATTTGAGTTTCAGAGTACAGCTGACCACCCCCCACCCAAAAAAAAACCCACCAACCCCAAAACCGAAACCCTAACAAAAAAAACCCTCAACCATGAACAAGCAGCTGGTCACCTTCTTTCCCTAATATACATTGGAAATGATCCTTTAACCTGTGGACAGGAAGGTTGTGAGACTCTCACATGAAGGAAACTATTAAATGAAAAGCTCCACTTAGTAGTATCTGGCCATCCTGTGTTGGGCACTGGACATCAGCCAACAAAATACACTTGCAGCTCAGAAGGTCAAAGAAGTGTAGCCAGCAGGGTAAGGGAGGGGATTCTCCCCCTCTACTCTGTTCTGGTGAGACCTCACCTGAGGTCCTGCATTCAGTACTGGAGTCCTCAGCACAGGGAGGACATGGATCTGTTAGAGCGACTCCAGAGGATACCATGGGGATAAAGAGATAGAGCTCCTCTCCTGTGGGGAAGGGTTGAGGGAGCTGGGGTTGTTCAGCCTGGAGAAGAGAAGGTTTTGGGCAGACCTTATTGATGCCTTTCAGTACTTAAAGGGGGCTTATAAGGAAGATGGGGCTTATAAGGAAGAACAGCTGAGAGAGCTGGGGGTGTTTAGCCTGGAGAAGAGGAGGCTGAGGGGAGACCTCATTGCTCTCTACAAGTACCTGAAAGGAGGTTGTAGAGAGGAGGGAGCTGGGCTCTTCTCCCAAGTGACAGGGGACAGGACAAGAGGGAATGGCCTCAAATTCTTCCAGGGGAGGTTCAGGCTAAATATTAGGAAAATTTTTTTCACAGAAAGGGTCACTGGGCACTGGAACAGACTACCCAGGGAGGTAGTTGAATCACCTTCCCTGGAGGTGTTTCAGGGAGGGGTGGACGAGGTGCTGAGGGACATGGTTTAGTGATTGATAGGAATGGTTGGACTCGATGATCCTGTGGGTCTCTTCCAACCTGGTTGTTCTATGATTCTATGGAGAAACATTTTAGCAGGGCCTGTTGCAGCAGGACAAAGGGTAATGGTTTTAAACCTTAGAGAGGGTAGGTACAGACTAGATACAAGCAAGAATTTTTTTATAGTGAGGGGGGTACAACACTGGCCCAAGTTGCCCAGGGAAGCCCCATCTGTGGTGCACTCAAGGCCAGGTTGGAGTGGGCTCTGAGAAAGCTGATCTGGTTTAGTATATCCCTGCTTCTTGCAGAGGGTTGAACTGGATGGGCTTTAAAGGTCCCTTCCAACCTAAACCCCTCTGATTCTATGAGTTTGTTGTACTTGGTACAGGCAATAGCTTAGCTGGATCTGTGACAGTCTCTGCCAATTAACTGAGTTCCTGGGATTTAGGATGGATGTTTTTCTTGTATACGTGAATGAACTATCCCTCTTTTCTATAGGACATCACTGAGTTTAACTCCTCACTTCAGTAGGAACACATGAAAATACCAAACTTTTTAGTCTGGTGTAATTACAACTGCTTTTGATGTAGTAACCTGGAGTAATCAGTGTGCAAGTTGGATATGCAGCTGATAAGCTTGATGTCTTCTGGGCAAAGACAGCCACCATCTTTGTCTTGAGGAAACTCAGTGTGGTGTGATATTCATCCCATTGCCTGATACTGCTCTCTCCTGGGGTGGCTCTGGTTTGTAAGGTGGTAGAAAGATTTTCTCATTGGATTCCCATCCTTGTTTTAGGTGAACAGGTGAGTAGGTCAGGGATTTTTACTTGTGCTGTGCAGATGTGTGTGAATCTGTGGCACTTGGGGGGAGCTGGGTCACTGCTCTGCTGTGAGCTCTTCCGCTGGAGTTGTTTTAGTGACTGAGTGATGACATGTGACAACCCATATCCAGCTTTCTGGGCCTCTGCCTTTTGGTCTTGTTCTTTCATGCGAGCTGCTTCTTGAACTTAGAGCTGAGGTGCTGGGGACTTGCTGCTCTATATTTGTGCAAGATTCTCACAATCTCTCAAGCGTAAGTGTCTAGTAGTTAAAGCAGAAAGCTTAAATGTGTTGAAATGGGAGGGGGTTCATGTTTCTATTCTTTCTGACATTTTAAACAGAACCAGGATCTCGGAACGTGCCTCACTTGGAGCAGTACACTTGCAGTTATAGGGAGTATGATTCTTTCTATAAGTATATAAACAGTAAAAGGAGGACAAGGGAGACCAAACAGTCCCTTTTGGACTCAGAGGGAACAGCAGTGACAGGGGACGAGGAGAAGGCTGAGGTACTTAATGCCTTCTTTACCTCAGTCTTTAATTGTAAAGAAAGCTGTTCCCTCTGTGTAGATACCCCGGAAACAGAGGAGCAATACAAGGCTCCCATAGTCCAAGAAGAGGTGGTCAGAACCCTGCTTGGCCAACTGGACACCCACAAGTCTGTGGGGCCAGATGGGATACATCCTAGGGTATTGAGGGAGCTGGCGGATGTATTGGCCAAACCCCTTTCCATCATCTTCCAGCAGTCCTGGAAGACTGGGGAGGTACCTCTGGACTGGAGACTGGCTTATGTAGTTCCCATTTACAAGAAGGGTAGCAGGGAGGATCCGAGGAACTACAGGCCAGTCAGTCTGACCTCAGTGCCAGGGAAAGTCATGGAACAGGTGATCTTGAGTGCTATCATGAAGCACTTACAAGAGAACCGGGTGATCAGGCCCAGTCAACATGGGTTTACCAGAGGCAGGTCCTGCCAAACCAACCTGATCGCCTTCTATGACAAAGTCACTCGACCTGGATGAGGGAAAGGCTGTGGATGTGGTCATTCTGGACTTCAGTAAAGCCTTTGACACAGTTTCTCACAGCATTCTGCTGCGGAAACTGTCAGCCTCTGGCCTGGACAGACGCACACTCTCCTGGCTAGAAAACTGACTGGATGACCGGACCCAGAGAGTGGTGGTAAATGGTGTTAAGTCCAGCTGGAGGCCAGTGACAAGTGGTGTCCCCCAGGGCTCACTGCTAGGTCCAGTCCTGTTCAATGTCTTCATCAATGACCTGGATGAGGGCATTGAGGGTACCCTTAGCAAGTTTGCAGATGACACAAAGCTGTGTGGAAGTGTCGATCTGCTGGAGGGTAGGGAGGCTCTGCAAAGGGACCTAAACAGGCTGGGACGCTGGGCAGTGTCCAATGGCATGAGGTTTAACACGGCCAAATACCGGGTCCTGCACTTGGGGCACAACAACCCTGTGCAGAGCTACAGACTGGGAGAAGCCTGGCTGGAAAACTGCCAGGAGGAGAGGGACCTGGGGGTGTTGGTCGACAGCCGACTGACCATGAGCCAGCAGTGTGGCCAGGTGGCCAAGAAGGCCAATGGCATCCTGGCTTGTATCAGAAACGGTGTGACCAGTAGGTCCAGGGAGGTGATTCTCCCTCTGTACTCAGCACTGGTGAGGCCGCTCCTTGAATACTATGTCCAGTTCTGGGCCCCTCACCACAAGAAGGATGTTGAGGCTCTGGAGCAAGTCCAGACAAGAGCGACGAGGCTGGTGAAGGGACTGGAGAACAGACCCTATGAGGAGTGGCTAAGAGAACTGGGGGTGTTTATCCTGGAGAAGAGGAGGCTGAGAGGAGACCTCATTACTCTCTCCAAGTACCTGAAAGGAGGTTGTAGAGAGGAGGGAGCTGGGCTCTTCTCCCAAGTGACAGGGGACAGGACAAGAGGGAATGGCCTCAAGCTCCGCCAGGGGAGATTTAGGCTGGAGATTAGGAGGAGGTTTTTCACACAGAGGGTCATTGGGCATTGGAATAGGCTGCCCAAGGAGGTGGTTGATTCACCTTCCCGGGAGGTGTTTAAGGCACGGGTGGATGAGGTCTTGAGGGACTTGGTTTAGTGTTAGATAGGAATGGTTGGACTTGATGATCCGATGGGTCCCTTCCAACCTGATTGTTCTGTGATTCTGTGATTCTGTGATTGCTATCCAAAAAACTCCGGACTGTCTGTAAGAGCTCTTCTCAGCCAGTGCCTCTGAGAGTGCTTTTCTTGGAGGGTGTATCCTAAGCAGCTGCAAGGCTGCACCATCAATAAATCATGCAGTTATGAAGCAGGGATATTTCATCCTTGGAACTGTGAGAAGGGAGTCCCTACTGCCAACTAGATAAGCTGAGCTGTTTGGCTGGAGTGGTGTGCATCTGGTGACACATCTAGCAGCCTGTTGAACTTGTCCTCCAAAAGGCTAAGAATAAAATAGAGGATTAGAAAGAAATCCAAGTGGTTTCTCATACAGGTCTGTTGACTTTCTTTTGGTGTTCCTGGCATTTACGAAGAGCAAAATAATTGGATTTCCAAGGAAGGCAGAGGATAAGTGAAACTTATCTGAGAGACTCAACTCCAGTGTTATATTCCAGGAGGTTACAGGAGGCAGTTAATGTGAAGACACAGAGGTGTTAATTCTCTTTCAGAATCAGTTAGAGAGTCTTGACTCACGACTTGGAACCTAGAAGGTAAACATCTTTCTAGGAGGTAATTACTGCTTGGGCCAGATAGCTTGGGCTTAACTAAGTGGAGAAGAACATGGTAAGAATGTTCTGAAGTGGCTTCTAGCAATGCTTCCTCTGTAGGTTCATCATTCAAGCAGCAGGTGTCCTGGCAGAGCTGATGGTGACTTGCTCCTCCTCAAAGCAGACAAGTTCATGTATCAAAAGCATTAAGAATGGCTAAAATACCAGAGACTCAGTGAAGGAAAACAAAGATAACGGCAACTGTGTGAAGCAAACAAGGCAAGAACAAGAACAGATTTATCCATGTGAGGAATTCAGGCCTCCTTGGTGGCTGCTGGTCACTGGGGTGTGATGGTATGTGAGCAAACAGCTGCCTAGAGTGTGTTGGGGTCTGTTACTGCATCAGAGCAGGGACAGGCTTGGATGATGTGACCCACTGACACAGACAACAATGTTGAATATCTCAGCCTAAAAGCCTTCCTTTCCAAATGGAAAGAGCATCTTCTGCTGATAATATCCTCTGCCTCTTAACTTTGTCATGGTCGGTAGGGTAGGATGATCCCAGATGAGTGCAAGTACTCTGTAGATGTCAACTCTTCTAGGCTGAGTCTAAGCAACAAAACAAGTTCATAAGAAGATGCCATTGACTTGCTAGGGAGTAGAAAATGAGGGTGGAAATCAAAGAGCAGATCTGAGGGGCCTGGACTTCCGAGGTGCCATTGTGGTGTGCTGAATCTTGCCCGATGAAAAGTTCTCTTGGAAGGATGGCAGCATCGTAGAGATTCAAACTTCCCATTGCCACAGATGTACAGCTAGCACCAAATCTGAGCTTAATCAGTCTTTTTCACAAGCCCTGTTCTGTCTTGGAGTGTTAAAATGGGACTTCCCAATGCTTTGTTTCCAATGCAGACACAATAACAATGATGCAGACATAAAATCTTTGAGATGCTGAGCTATATTTCTGTGATGGAGCATAGCAGGAAATGCCAGGCTGCTCTCTCACTGGAGCAGCAGTTCCCCTTAAAGCTGCAGTTCTCTATCATTCCTCTGTCCTTGCCCAAGCCCATCTGTGGTTTGTTGCTGTACTCTACAAAAATAGACTTGCTTCCTTCACTCTTAAGTATGATGAGTCTGCTGACAGCAGTATTGTCAGCTGGCTTGTAGTTGGGCTTTGTCAAATGGAGGTGCTAATATGCTTTGATTCATCTGCTTGGCCACAATGAAAGGCTTAAACCAGCAGGCTCCAGAGCTCTGCACTGGATTTGTTTGGAAATGTAGACACTTAACGGTGAAGAAAAGGTATGCCATCACTTTAGAGCCTGAGGAGGAGTATCTGAACCTGTGCCCTCAGCACTTTGAATCTGTAATTAAGAGTTCAGGCATGTTTGGCTGAGGAAGCTGGCTTGGCAGGGGAGGGGGATTGTTTTCCCTGTAATGTGAAAGATTGAGTCCTAATTACCTAGTTGAACATTTGGTGTCATGCATGCTGAGTGAGTGAATGCAGCCGCTGAAGATATAATTTGGCTTTGGGGGATCATTGTTTTGTAATTGCTTGGCCAGCGATGTACCTGATCTTGTCACGTTTTGCTGCAGGGAAACATTCAAGTCCTGGAGATCTTGATGTCTTTTCTTCAGCGGGGGAAGGAAATGAGAAGCAAAACTGCTTGTTCTGCGCATTCCTGGGCTGTGCTTGCTGCTGCAGTATCCCGGTGTCATCCCAGCAACGGGTTAGGTGACCGAGTAACATCTGTCACATACCGTTTGTTCTTTCATCCTGTTCCCAGGGACAAGTGCTGTGCAGTGGCTTCACTTCAAATGCACATGCCTTTATATGTTAAAGAGGAGTTACAGAAATGTCTATTCATGCGTAGACAAAGCTGTGCTAAATATGTCCATTGCAATTCTCAATGGTGATGTTTGGAGGAGGAGAGCTTTGAGGCTACATTACTCTGATGATTTAATTTTGCTTAGATTTAGTTTAATGCAGAGAAGAGTTCAGCTGGCTGGAGCAGGAAGGATGCATAGTTGGGTTTATAGTTAAAGCTATAAATGATTTGGGGGTGGCTGAAGGTGTCACATCGAAGTTGGTTCTATTTCCCTGTAGTGATTGAAATCCTTTTGTTGCCTGTCAGATGTACTCTGAGCTTTGCATTGCATCTCTTGGAGCCATCCCTGGCACATCTCTTCTTGCTTCACAACCGTTCCATTAGCAGGATAGGAAAATAGTAAGGCAAATCCCTGTGAGGCTGGCAGGCAGCCTGACAACTGACCCTAGCCAGGAGGAGTGCTGCCCTGGGGCCTCTTGCATCGGTATGGCTGGCAGGCAAGATCGATCATGGTCAGCTAGGGAATTCCACAGTTCACCCTGTGAGATGGTCCCAGGAAAGCATGACCTCATAGAATCATAGACTAGTTAGTTGGGAGGGACCTTAAAGATCATCTAGTTCCAACCCCCTGCCATGGGCAGGGACATCCTGCTAGATCAGGCTGCCCAAGCCCCATCCAACCTGGCTTTGAACACCTCTAGGGATGGGGCAGCCACAACTTCCCTGGGCAACATGTTCCACTACTTCACCACTCTCATGGTGAAGAATTTCTTCCTACTGTCTAGTCATCTGTGCTCCCTTCTGGAGCTAAAGCACTCCCTGAAAAGAGAACCTTTAGAAGCAGCCCTGAGCTTTTGGTCCTGTCAGCCTCTGAACAGTGTGTGGAGATGGTGGCTACAGGGACTAGGATTTCTCAGGTGGAAGTGATGCTTTAGTCCAACTTTTGTCTTGGCAAATAGAAGGGTTTGGTTTTGGGAGGGTCTGAGGCAATTCCACTCTAAATTGCAGCTTGAACTGAACTAACAGAAGCATGCTGAGGTTGAAAAACTTGCATCAGTGAGTAGTGAGAGCAGGGAATGTGCTAGAAGGACCCCAGCAAGGCAGTGCCTTCGCCCCTATGGCTGTGATCTCACAGCACCTGAACATGGCAGGATGCTACCTGCTAAAACAGGATCCAGTGACAGCCTCGGACAAGGTGAGAGGGTGAACTGGGTCAAGCAGGAGGAGACTAGGTCAGAGATGGGGCTGGAGACAGAGACAGTGTGGGTCCAAGATGTTCATCCTGGAGATGTGCTGGAGACCGGTATGCACCTTCTTTATAGCTCCAGTTAGGACCATGTGCTCTGGGTTGAGCGGAGATCCTGGCCTGGGGGTGGGACTGCTCAGGGTAGTCCAGGACTGACTGAATTAAATACTCATCCTTTTGAGGTGAAAGGAGCTCCACTGAACGTGAAAGTTGGTTATTTCTGGAATGTGTTGCAGTGTTCATTCTTTAGGAACACGCTAACTGCCAAAGGTGCACCACAAGCTCTGACACATAGGGGGATCCTTACTGCAACTGTGTTGATTGTGAAAAAAACAGGGCTAAAGATACTTAGTGGTGAGTTTATTTTATTTTGCTTTCTGGGCTGGAACTTTTTCAGTGCCTGTGGTACCAATGTTGATTGGGAAAGCGCAGGGATTAAAATATAAAAGTAATGGCAATTCTAAACTGACTTTATTTAAAAAGCAAAGCTTAAAGGATGTAAAAGGAAGGTAGTGATGCCTGTCTTGCTGTGCTGGGTCTGCATAGGAGGGAGTTGATGTTCTTTGCAGCAGCCTGTCCGGTGCTGTGGTTTGGGTTTTTAACTAAGGTGGTGTTGATTAGACTGCAGCATTTTGGCTGTTGCTGAGCCTTGCTGGCACCATGTGGAAGATTTTTGGGTTTTTTTTCCCCTCACTGTGTCCCTGCCAGGGGGTAGACTGGGGGTAACTGAGAAGTTTGGAGGGGAGGCAGCCAGAGGACAGCTTACCTGAACCAACCCAAAGGATGTCCTGTGGTGGATGAGGTGATAGAATCATAGAATCATAGAACAACCAGGTTGGAAGAGACCCCTCGGATTGTCAAGTCCAACCATTCCTATCAAACACTAACCCATGTCCCTCAGCACCTCATCTACCTGTGCCTTAAACACCTCCAGGGAAGGTGAATCAACCACCTCCCTGGGCAGCCTATTCTGATGCCCAATGACCCTCTGTGTGAAAAACTTCCTCCTAAATCTCTAGCCTAAATCTCCCCTGGCAGAGCTTGAGGTCATTCCCTCTTGTCCTGCCCCCTGTCACTTGGGAGAAGAGCCCAGCTCCCTCCTCTCTACAACCTCCTTTCAGGTACTTGTAGAGAGTAATGATGCTGAGCAATAAAAGCTAAAGCAAGATAGGAGGAAAGTGGGATGTTCATGCTTATGGCATTTGCCTTCCCTAGTTAATTACGTGTGCTATGGCTCTGGTTAGCAAGAAGCAGCTAAATATCTGCCTGCTGATGGGGAGTGGAGAATGCCTTATTTTGCTTCCCTTAGGCATGTGGTGTTTACTTCGCCTACTAAAGTGTCTTTAGCTGCATCCATGAGCTGTCACAGGCTGGTGGAGGTTGGAATGGACCTTTGGAGATTCTCTTGTCCAACTGCCCTGAGTTCCTCTAGTTACCTCTGGGTTCCATCTTGCTGCTCTGGCTGCTGTGCAAGGCCAGGAGAGCAGGATTTTTCCCAAAATAACTGTGCTCATTAGTTCGCTTCCAGCTTTCCTTTAGTTCTTAGACGATCTGTTTCCTTGGTAAAACAAATGAAGCTGGAAGTATTTGTGCAATTTTCTCTTACTTTTTTTTTTCCCAAATAAAACTTGATTTAATGAGGAGCAGCATGAAACCTTACATCAAAAAATCTGTGTAGTTCTGTATTGCTTTCTTCATACCAGAGAAAAACAGAGCCAGAATTACCTGCTGCATATCCTTTCAGCTGTTTTTAGTTGTGCTAATAAACATCTACCAGAGTCTGACCTCGGATGCAAACTAAATTCCTCAGCGCAAGTGTTTACTGTAAACAATGTACTTGTTATCAGGGAAGTTAAAAAACCGTGCTTGATACTGAAGGGAATGAACCTTTGCCAAAAGATAAACACACAGCAGTAGTTGCTTCCCATTCCCAGACTAAAAACATCTCACTGCTGCATTAAAACCTCTGTCTTGACTGGTATATGTGAAATATTTGAGGCAGCGTGTGTATAGGGTCTGCGTGTGGTTCTGAATTTTTAGTGTCATCAACATCCTGCTTCTTGCTTTTTTTTTTTTATTTTAGGCTTGGTTTGATGTGCTGTCCTTGGCAACCCAGAGCATCTTGCAGAATTCCAAATCCTCAGCTAAATGCAGTTCTGCAAGTGGGCTGTTTACAACCCCAAGTGAAAGCTTACTTTTTAGTTTTTCTAACGATAAAAACAAAGTGGGAATGGGAAGAAGTGGACAAAAAAAGTGGAAAATGGAAGAAAAGCTTCCCATGAAAGACATTTGATTACTAAAAAGGTTTAGGGAGGAGAGTAAGGGGAGAGATGATCCTGTGAGAGAATTGGTGTGAGGAGTGGAGCACTGGAGTGGCATTGCCGTCTCTGACCGAAGAGTAGCCCCAGGACTGGGATGTTAAACCTGTTCATTATTTCTTTTGTTTGGACAAGCAAGTTGATTCATTTGTCTGGGGAGCAGGAAGGAGGCCAGGGAGACCTTCGTGGGGCAAAAGGCAGGGGATAGCTGGCTGTAGCCCAGCTGATTATAAACAGGATCTCTGTCTTGCTTATTGAAACACAAGTACTGTTTATCCAGACACAAAACTGAAGGCTAGAACACAGTGTCTTACCGCAGGAAGATGGACTAGTCTTTTCAGTGCAAAGAAATGCCTCAATATAGTTGTCAAAAATATAAGGACAAAATATACTTTCATTTATATTTTGCTGACCTTCATATCAATTGGTTCTTACTTCATAAACTGAGGGCAGGAGGGAGGGGTTGTAACTTTATACACTTAACCAGCTGGTTTTTCTTTTCTTGATACAACATCGAATATGGAACTGCACTAGGATTGGGGCAATCCCAAGCACAAATCCAGGCTGGGTAGGGAATGGATTGAGAGCAGCTCTGAAGAGAATGTGTTGGTGGATGAGAAGCTCAATGTGAACTGGCAAAGTGCTCACAACCTAGAAAGCCAACTGAATCCTGGGCTGCACAGAAAGCAGTGGGACCAGCAGGGTGAGGGCTCTGTCCTCCTATCACTTGGTTCTTATGAGACCCCACCTGGAGTCCTGCTTTCAGTTCTGGAGTCCTCGGCACTGGCAGGACATGGATCTGTTAGAGCAAGTCCAGAGGAGGCCACAAAGTTGATCTGAGGGCTGGAGCACCTCTGCTATAAGAGCAGGCTGAAAGAGTTGGGATTTTTCAGCCTGGAGAAGAGAGGGCTCCAGGGAGCTCTTAGAGCAGTTTCCAGTACTGAAAGGGGCTCCAGGAAAGCTGGGGAGTGGCTCATGATCAGAGAGTGCAAGGATAAGACAAGGGGCCATGTTTTTTACCTGGAAGAGGGGAGATTGAGATGAGATCTTAGGAATACATGTTTGGCTATGAGAGTAGGGAGGCCCTGGTCCAGGTTGCCCCGGGAAGCTGTGGCTGCCCCATCCCTGGAGGTGTTCAAGGCCAGGTTGGATGGGGTTTTGAGCAACCTGATCCAGTGGGAGGTGTCCCTGCCCATGGCAGGATGAGCTTTGAGGTCCCTTATAAGGCAAACCATTTGAAGCTTCTATGTTATGTATAATGTACAAAGTGTAATTTGTGTTACCATTACTGAACAGAGGAGTTTGCTAATCATTTCAGGGCTTTCCTCAAAGCAGAAACGGAAGGCTGTTTGCACTGGCAGTACGTGGTGTTGTGTCTCACTTCCTAATGTCTGGCTCAATTTTTTTCCCTTGCATGAAAAAGCAGCCTAGCAAATTAGAAGCACTCAGTAGGCATTATGATGCTCTTAATTACGCAGGAGCATAGACACTATTCACGACAGTAATAGGAAAACTACCAAAGCAAATGCTGCAGACTGAAATGCCAAATTACAGTCTCAGCTCTTGAATGTAACTAAATTAGCAAGTTGATGCTATAAGCGTGGGGTCCATGTTTCCCAGAATAGTCCCTTAGATTTATCTGCTAGTGAGTGCAGTCCTAGGAAGAAAACTATTTGCAAGTGGGTTGATACACAAGCTAGAAAGCAGGGTTGTCGTTAGTCTGCCTTGTGATTTGGGAGTAGCCGAGGGAATTGGGATTGTTCAGCCTGGAGAAGAGGAGATTGAGGGGAGACCTTATTGCTCCTTACAACCACCTGAGAGGAGCTGGTACTGAGGTGGGTGTTGGTCTCTCTTCCCAGTGACAGGCAATAGGACAAGAGGAAATGGCCTCAAGTTGCACCAGGGGAGATTCAGGTTGGATATCACAAAAGTTTTCTTTACTGCAAGAGTGGTGAAGCATTGACGTAGGCTGCACAGGGATGTGGTGGAGTCCCCATCCCTGAAAATGTTCAAAAAGCATGTAGATGTGATGCTTTGTGACAGAGTTGTGCATGTTTGTCCTTCCTGCAGCACGTGGGTTGTTAGTATGTGTTACTAAAAGCCTTGCAGGTGTTGGAGCTTTCAGTCCTAGAATGAGGTCTTGGTGTTGTCTGTCAGGGATTATTTGGCTTCTGGCATGAAGTTAGCCACTTGTACTGTTTTCCCTGTACAGTCATAGCACTGGTCAATTCTCACTCACTGATGTTTAATTTTGTCACTGAAGTCCACAGCAGAGAATTGCCTGGATCAAGTCCTGGAGTAAATTTATTTTCACTACAGCAATGCCTGCCAGGACTTCTTTACATGAGGGCTCTGCAAGGAGTGCACTTTCTGCTTTATCTGTCTGTGATAAGACTCCAAGTATGAATGAAACACGACTTGATTTGCTAAAATGTCTCATGGCAAGAGGATGGGAAAGGTATGTTAGAAGTGAGGTGCCTGCCTCTAGCCTGCAGCTGGGCACCAGGACCTTGGCTCCTTAAATGGAAAGCATGAAGTGGCTTGTCCTCACTTGAGGTCATTAACTCGGATAATACCAAGTACCTAGATGGCTTTTCAGTAGATATCGGGGTACATGTATCATTACAGACCTCTCTGGGCTTTGGATGCAGTGGATCTAATCCAGGTAAATGGAAGCTGGCATGATGTGTTGGTTCAAATGCTGAAAAAAAATGAGATTTGTCTTGAATCCAAGTTAAAAGGCAGATGTAGCTTGTTCATCTTCACGTCAGAATGCACATGCATGTATTTCTGGGTTATCTATGGAAAAATAATGAAGAAAGGAAAGAATGCAGTAAAGCAGGCTGGCAAGGACACCTGATATTAATGCCCATTCTGTCCTTACAATTCCAGGAGATACTTGCAGGTTTATCCTGGACTGCTGTCAAGGAACCTGTGTGCAAGCTCTTATAACTAAGGGCAAGGTGTTTTTTTCTGGATTCAGTCATGAATGGCACACATTTCAAATGCAATTACAAGCTCGGTTAATTGGGGCTCTGGATTGTGAGGCTTCCTTTGGCAAGGAGGAGCTCTGAGCCCAGGTGTGTGGGAGGATTCCCTCTGTGGAAAGGAAGCCTCCTTTTTTGAATTGAAAACACTGTATTGCTTGAGTACAGTCCGTCTTTGAGACTAAGCTGCCTGAAGTCTCTTAGAAGGTGCTTAGTGCCTCCTGCACTGGTCAGGAAATGCTGCTTCAACAAGCACAGGAATTTGATAGGAATGGTTGGACTTGATGATCCGGTGGGTCTCCTGGTGATTCTATGATTCTATGAAGACCCAGTTCCATGGTGTCTCCAGATGACTGGGTGAAAGTGGCTTTGTCTCTGACATGGAACAGGGTAAATGGACCCTGTGTGATTGAAGAAGCCCCTAGTACTGGGTGTAGTCTTCTGATTCTGAGGTCAGGCTTCATTTTTCATTTAAGACCAGGAGGCTCCTAATGCAAGTAGCTGTAACATGGGTTTTTAAGCAAGTAGGTGTGACCAGTGTCTGGTTTCATTTTTGTCCTTTGGTAACATTACATTACCATTGGATTTCTAAAATATTCCCAAGAAAATAATATAGGTGTATACACTTAAATTTCTTCCTCCTCCTGGGCAGAGGGAATAAAATTAAAAAAACTGAAAATCCTTCCCCAGGTGAAACAGGAATGCTCAGCAGAAATCCTTTCTGCCTTTCAGAAGTGGAAGCAGTCTCAAAAGTGTTTGGTTTTAGATTCAAAGGGAGAGCTTTAATCAGAAAGACGTGACTATTAAACCTCTTTCCCTGTCTTTCCGTGTGTTTTTTCCCTGCTTAGTTACTGCTATTGCTGCTCAATGTGCATGGAAATTCATCATGGAATCATTGAATGGTTTGGGTTGGAAGGGACCTTAAAGATCATCTAGTTCCAACACCACTGCCATGGGCAGGGACACCTCCCACAAGACCGGGTTGCTTAAAGCCTTGCTCAAAGCCCTGTCCAACCTGGCCTGGAACACCTCAAATTCCCTCCTAGTAAAGAAGTGCTGGTGGGAGGCAGTTGTCAAACTGTGTTTTGGTAATGCATGTTTAGCTCTCTCAGAAAGGAAAAGCTCATATATCAACATAAGGCTTGGTATTTCAAGAAGCACTTTTGTGGGGTAAATTAGGAGAATTAGAAGAACTGAGTTACAGCTCCATAGGGACGTAGTATTTATTGTTCAAGCCGCAACTGCCTTTGGGAAAATCCGAACATTGCTTCAGCCCAAGTTTCCTACAGGGAAAAAAAAACCCCCCAGTGCTTTTTTGTCAGCTGTGTGTCTGTTCTGTTGCTTTTGATTCCCCCCACTTGGAGGATGAGTATGTCATCGCTACTCCTAGTTCAGCAGCTCTTCAGAAAGATCACATAGTGTTAAACATGAATCTCCTCTGCTCTCTAAGTGTGTGAGCTGCCAGTATTGAGGAGGGGAAGCAAGTTGTGAAACCTTCTCTGACCCAGTAGGCAAACATCCCAAAACCTCTCTGGAATGGTTTCTGAGTTGGGAGAGACTTCCAGCAGTTGCTGCAAGCTTTATTTTTTCTTTGATGGGTGACGGACTTGGGAGGGAGGAGGTGGAAGTAGACCTAGGGTTTTTGGGGCTGCTGATGGAGGTATAGTTCGGTTATCTCCCTTCATGGAAACACCATGTGATATCAAGATGGAAATGAGAGCTTCTTGAACTGATATCTCCTGCAGTTTGTGTAGAACTGTGGACTTTCTCATTTTAGTGTGAGAAGGTTACTTAGTGTTTAGCTTGTCTCCTCTTCTGCCATGCTTACTCTCATCAACTCCACTGGGAGTGCCTCTAAGCTCAGAGTTTGGCTCTGAAATATGGGCATGTAACTGTGAGACCTGATGTAGTGCAGCAGGGCTAATGACAGCCTGGGACTGGACACGGGTGCCCTCAGTTGGAGGTCCCTGTAACTGGTTTCATATGAAGCTCTCTGCTGCCCTAGAGACTGTTTTTCTGCTGACATAATGTCTCTGCGGTGTCTTGTTTGTCAGCTTGTAGATCCACTGCTGTTTCATTTACTTAAGCTCATGTTTTGATTTCTTAAAAAGCAAGCGGAGTAGTTAAAAGTGGCAGTGGGGTCTGGCTTTGCAGAAAACCCTGTTACTTTTTCTGTGACTGGACAAATGATTTCCTTGTATTCCATAGGTAATTCCTGCTAGCATTGATGCTGGCAACCTGGATTGGAATCAAGTTGGCCACTTGAGCCAGTGATGCTCCCTACCCATAGGATTTCCTTTTTAGCTATTTTAGGTAACTGTGCAAGTGCTAATTCAAGCAGATCCTGGCTGAGTTACTTCTCATTCTTGTGCAGGACAGACTGCTAGACAGCTTGGTCAGGTGGCCATGCTGTATCTGCCTCTGGGCAGACAGCCCTGAAGCGAACTCGTTGTAGAATCATAGAATCACCAGGCTGGAAAAGATCCATCAGATCACCGAGTCTAACCATTCCTATCAAATACTAAACCATGTCCCTCAGCACCTTGTCCATCCGTCCCTTGAACACCTCCAGGGAAGATGAATCAACCACCTCCCTGAGCAGCCTCTAACAGTGCCCAGTGACCCTTTCAGTGAGTTTTTTTCCCCTAATGTTCAGCCTGAACTTCTCCTGGTGGAGCTTGAGGCCATTCCCTCTTGTCCTGTCCCCTGTCACTTGGGAGAAGAGGCCAGCTCCCTCCTCTCCACAACCTCCTTTCAGGTAGTTATAGAGAGCAATGAGGTCTCTTCTCAGCCTCCTCCTCTTCTCCAAGCTAAAAACCCCCAGCTCTCTCAGCTGCTCCTAGTAAGGCCTATGGTATTAAGTTTCTGCTTTCACCACTTACCTGCAATTCCTCAGCTTGAAAACGTGTTGTAATAGTGTTGGCCATGGCTGTCCTGTTCTAGAGATACAATACCTCTGTAGAGATGACGATGTTGATTTTTATGAAAGTAATACAAGAAACATGCACTTTGGATGGTGGTGGGTAGACTTTTTTTCTACTTTGTTTTAACTGACTGGCTCTTTTCCCTAGTTTACACAATTTTGTTGGAGAGAAGACTTTCAATAGTAGAAAGAGAAGATTGGCACTACTCTTCCAGGGCGGAGCATGCCCAGGACCAAAATAGCTGTCATTAATATTGCAAATGCAATTTTTGCCAGAGGGTAGCAGCATAAAAGGTTTGCATTTACTATTCTGGGAAGGGGAATGCCACTGTCTCAGCTGGGGAAGGACTATTTCTTTCTCCAAGAGAGTTAGCACATGTACCCAAACAGCTCCACCTTCAGCCAGATGAAGTGTTGAATACATCAGAAATGAAAGGTTTAGGGCTTGTGGCTTAAATTGAGTTAAGCTTCAGGGCTGCTAAACCGATGATCCTGCCTGACACACAGTGCTATCTTTGAAGGTAAAATAATCCAGGGAAATAATGAATTTTTGTTATAGTAAAAAGTGTAGGCATATAGGGAGACCGGAGCTTATGTAAGAGAATCAAGCTTCTGGAGCTGTAACTATAAAGCATTTAAATAACACTATTCAAAAGAGTTCGACTAGCAAATCTGTGGACCTCTTATTGCAGTAATTCATAAGGAAGCAATGATACAAAACACATTTTTCTTATTTAAATGTGTTCCATTGGGTTGTGCTTAGAATTTTTCATTGAATTATTCATTGCCTGCTCCTCCATTCACCTTGTAGAGCTGGCATATATCTTGTCAAGAGAGACTGAAATATGTATTCAATCTGCTCTTATTACCAAATAAGTTGTCTTTATTCTGCCTGTAAGGCATTGACCTGGTACTTACGTGCTATGATATGCAGTGCAGACCGACCCAACCAGTTTTCTTACAGCACATAAGGAGCTGTGCAGGCTTCAGGAGCTCCAGATGTTGGCAGCCCCCTCTTATGGGCTTTTATGGGGGCCCAGGGGAAATTTGGATCAACAGGCTACAGGGCTGGCTGTTTAACTGGCACAGAGGCATTGGTGGAACAGCATCGTGTCTTTGAAAGGAGGTTGTAGTGAGATGGGTGCTGGTCTCTTGTTCTAAATAATAAGTCATAGGAGGAGAGGAAAAGGCCTCAAGTTGTGTCAGGCGAGGTTTATATTGGATATTGGGAGATATGCCTTCACTGAAAGGGCTGTCAAATACTGGTACAGGTTGTCAAAGGAAGTGGTGGAGTCACTATTCCTGGAGGAGTTTAAAAGAACAAGTGTGGTGCTTTGGGACTTGATTTAGCAATGGACTTGGCAGTGTTGGGTTAAGGCTTGGAATCTTAAAGGTCTTTTCCAACTGAAATGATGCTGTTACTCTGTGGTCTGTGTGCAGGACTCCTGGGTAACTGGGTGTGTCGAGAGCCCCAGACAAAGGGTCATGGACTAGCCAGGGGTGCAGATGGGAGCAGCAGGATTTGGGGCTGTAGGTAGGCAACGCTGCTGCATGGGTGCAAGGGACCACCTGAGATATGGGGCCAGAGGCAGGAGAAAGGCCCATATGCCATGTAGCTTTGGCCAAGACATTGCAGAGCTGGAAAAGAGTTTCTGGACTGTGGGCAGGACTGCAGGCGAAGGCCCCTGATGACCTGCTCAGGACCATCAAGGCCTATTGGTACCATCAAGGTCCTGCTCAATTGTAGCACATTGATCTCTGGTTCTACTATGAGCCAACCTCTTTTTTTCCCACCATGGTTGTCATCAGTTTTTCCCTCTGCTTGATGCTGCCTGTTAATCTTGTTGCTTCTCAAGCTTTTTAGTGTGGGGAATTTTTCACAGGTAAATATTGATCGGGCAGTGAGTTCCTGATTTTTGGCTTTCCATATTCAAGCAAGGTTCTTCATATTACTTAGAAAATTGAGGACAGAATACGACAGGCAGCCTTTTTTGTTGCTTGCGTAGCTCAGAACACTAATGAGGTCTGAGTTTTCTGTGGGCTTAACAGTGTTTTGACAGTCTTTTGAGGGCAAAGCTCCTCAGAAGATGCTTTTGAGTTGTTTATCTGCTAAAGCTGGGACTCTAAGCTGAAGATCATGGTTGCAGAAATAAATTCAGATTTACCAAGTGAATTTGTCCTCTCTCAGCTGAGACCTGGCCCAAGGCTCTCTTCCTTGCCTACCTTCTCATCTAATACTTAGCCAATACTCTCCTGTAATTGGATCTAACAGCTAGAACACACGAAATACAGAGTTGAGACAGAATTCCAACCTGCCAATAGATGACAAAAGCCTCTTCTCAAATACCAGTGTCTGGCTGTGTCTTCGGCCAAGTTTATTTTGCTGGGGACTTCTGACACTTTCCATGTGATGTACTGCACAGCTCGATGCCCTGAGATGAGACACTTTAAAAGCAACAGTGAGCTTTCTCAGAACTCAGCTGGGCTTTGTGCTCATGAATAAAATATTTCCTGCCTCGTTTTATTTGTTCTGTGTGCTGAGATGAGCGATGACAGAAGTGAAATCCAGGAGGCTGTTGTGTGAAATAAAAATAGGTTTTATTTCTGTGGCTGTCAAATGATTTGGTGTCCATGCTGGACTGAAATGACGCACCCCTTGTAGCAGAAAATGTGTTGCATACAGTGCTGCGTGAGTGGAGAGTTGTGATGCTCCTGTCTTATGACAGGCTGAGTAGTTCAAATCATGCTTCAGTGGTTTCTAGTCCTTTGTGGACTGAGTTGGGGTTGAGCTTTCTGGGCTGGCTTTGCTGTCCTTCATCTTATCTGTGTCCCCTGAGCTGCGCTGAAAGAGGTCCCTGGGATGCTAGCAGAGCAGGGATGAGAAGCCATTCCCCAGCAAGGAGGAAAAATCTTCAAGAAAATCCACCCCAAGTGGACTGTTAGGAAGCATTTAAACTGGACAATGACAACTGTGTATGAGAACAACCCTGAAGAGAAGGATTTGCAGGTAGTGATGGACAAACCTGGCCGTGAGACAGTGATATTTGTTTGTAGCCCAGAAAGCCAACTGTGTCCTGGGCTGCATTCAGTGCAGTGGGACCAGCAGGGGAAGGGAGGGGATCTGACCCTCTGCTCTACTCTGGTGAGACTTCACCTGGAGTCCTGTGTTCATCTCTGGAGCCCTCAGCACAAGCAGGATATGGATCTGTTAACAGTGAGTCCCAGGGATGCCATGAAGATGATCTGAGGGCTGGAGCACCTCCTGTGTGTGGACAGGCTGAGAGAGTTGGGGCTGTTCAACCTGGAGAAGGCTCCAGGGAGACCTTAGAGCAGCTTCCAGCACTGAAAGGGGCTCTAGGAAAGCTGAGGGCAGACTTTTCAGCAAGACCTGTTGTGACAGGACAAGGAGTACTGGGTTTTAAGTAAGGAAGGAAGGGTAAATTTAAGCTGGATATAAGGAATAAATTCTTGACAGTGAGAGTGGTGAAACACTGGCCCATGTTGCCCAGGGAGGCAGTGGAGGGAGGGAAGCCCCATCCCTGGGAGCATTCAAGGTCAGATTGGTTGGAACTCTGAGTTAAAGATGTCTCTGCTTCCTCTGTGACTAGTGGGGGGGCGTTGGACTGGACAAAATGGGAGGCATGTCTGGCCTTCTAGAAGGGTTTGCTGCCTTAGTGAGCTTGACAGGCTGGGGAACTGGGCAGAGAAGATTCTTGCAAGATCAGTGAAGGGAAATGCCATGTCCTGCTCCTGGCAAGGAGTAATGTGATGCAGTTGTGCTTGCTTGGGGGCTGACTCCCTGCAGGGTGGCTTTGCAAAAAAAAGGGCTAGAAAGCAATGTTGACGTTGGAGCTGCAGGTGCTGCCAGTCTGACGGTGAGGGAGGGGGCTCAGTTGGGGCCAAAGAGGGGCTCCTTCTCCTGTCTGGGACTGCAATACCCTTTAGAGCAGCTCTGGACCTCTGTGCTTTACACCAAAACTGGGGAGGAAGCCCAAGGGCAAGAGGGTTGCTGCAGAGGGACTTGTGGCACATCAGAAAGGAACTGGTCACTTTCGGGGGACTTCAGTGGGTAGCAAAAGGAGTATGAACAACTGAGTGGCCCAGTTTTATCTCTCTACAAGCCTTCTATGCACCCTGGATAAGCCTTACTAAGCCATAACCAGTAGTCCTGATGTGGAACTGGATGGAGCTACTCATGGACTAGCCATTTCTTGCTGTTGGAGCAAACTTGCAGTGGTGTGGGCTTGTCTTGCTGATCTGTACAAGTGCCCAGATCTCTGCAACTGCAGAGCTGCAGGCAGGGTAGGAACCTCTTCCCAGAAGTCACAAGCTTCTATTAGGACAGCCCTATTAGGACAGGCCCTATTAGGACAGCCCAGTCTGCAGTCCTAGGTCCTGGGCAGCGTTGTTCTCTTGCCCTGGCACTCAGCTCTGCCAAGGCTATATGTCGACGTCCTTGCCAGAGACCATCCCTTTTCTTTCCTTGTGTTTTTTGTTGTTTTGTTTGTTTTTTTTTAATTTACAGTACAGTTTGACAAATCCAACTTGCAGTTAACTTACTCCTCACCTGTTTTGATGTGGTTGTAGAATAGCTCCTTAAATCATAGAATCATAGAACAACCAGGTTGGAAGAGACCCATTGGATCATCGAGTCCAACCATTCCTATCAAACACTAAACCATGTCCCTCAGGACATGTTTATGTTGCATTATGTCCCTCAGGAAATGTTTATGTGCATTGTGTTTAAAAACAAACCAACCAACCCAAAACCCCACAAACATCTGAAAACACAGAACCAGCATCCAACCACCCAAATTCCACTAGGGGCTGTGTTTTTAAGAGGTGCTGCTCATTGTCGCTTGCCACCTGTTCGGGAAAGTCAGTTTTACAAGTTCTAGCAGTTTGTATGTGAGGGTTTCTATAGCCAGGCTTACACAGGGGAGATTGTGATGAGAACTCAAGAAGTAATGTTTTCTGTGAGGGTGGGAGGGCAATGGAACAGGTTCCCTCAAGAAGTCGTGGATACTCCCTTGCCTGGAGGTGTACAAGGCCAGGTTGGATGGGATTTTGAGCAGCCTCACCCAGCGGCAGGTGTCCCTGCCCATGGCAGGAGCATGGAAGTGGATAGGTTTTAACATTCCTTCCAACACATTTGTGAGACTGTGATCCTTTTTCTGTACCGTTACCACAGTGTCTGAACCATGAACCTTTCAGGGAAGGCAAACACAGCAGCACCTTGCCCTGCTTGGTGGTCATGGCGATGGGTAACAACTGTGGAGTATCCATGCTCACAGTGCTCTCCCCATCTGGTTCTTCTCTTACTTGTGGGACATCTAGTGGCCAGAAGGAGATTGGATCTTTGGAGTAAAAACCATACTTGGAAAAGCTGATTCTCTTTCAAAGAAGGGTCACTTAAACCTTAATTTTCTCTGGCCTATAAGCTTAAAAGAGTTACGTGGGTTTCAAATATTGATATTTGACAATAGTTTGGGTTCTTTGTCACAAAAGTGCTTTGTGTGGAAGCAGCAAGTACAAACTGCAACTTGTTTTTGTTAGCCCTGCTCTTGTGAGAGCGAGTTTTCAGACTTGCTGCAAGTTTCACCTGGGTGAGATTGTTCTCTATTTCAGCTCTGTCTCATCTATGACCCTCTGCTGCTCCTTCTAGCAGCCATTTGTACCTTTTCACTTAGGATATTTCTGTCTCTGGTATAACCAAGTGTTGGCTGTGGGGGCCCGAGAGCAGATTTGGAGCTTGTCAGCAGCTGGAGCAGCCTTTCAGCCTGGTTGTAAGAACTGTGGGGGTGCAGGTGGTAGTGAGCAGGATAAGCACTGTTGTTCACGAGTTTTGCTATATTTGCAGGATGTTTTTTTGTAAAAAGTAGCCTAGGCTTTTAACTGGTCTGATATTGTCCCTGAGCTTGTGACTGGACAAGGTGCTGGAGAGGAGGGAGCTGACCTCTTCTCCCAAGTGACAGGGGACTGGACAAGAGGGAATGGCCTCAGGCTCCACCAGGGGAGGTTCAGGCTCGACATAAGGAAAAAATTCCTCACAGAAGGGGTCATTAGATGCTGGAACAGACTACCCAGGGAGGTGGTTGACTCGCCTTCCCTGGAGGTGTTTAAGGTGCGAGTAGATGAGGTACCAAGGGGCACAGTTTAGAGATTTGTGAGAATGATTGGACTCAATGATCCAGTGGGTCTCTACCAACCTGGTGATTCTGTGATCCTGTGATATAGGATGTGACAGCTCCCTCTTCTGTTCTGTTTTCCTCTTTCTAGGTGTGGGGGAGGTGAGAGACAGCCCAAATGATGAGAGACAGCAAGAGGTGCCTTCGAAAAGAACAGCTCTGTGTTCTGCGTGGCAGTGAGCTTGCACACCAAGAGGTTCCCTGGGCTTGTTTGGCTGCTCAACGTCTTTCCTATGGCTCGGTAAGAGTAACTGGGGAAACAATGGAACGTGCTTCCTGTTTAAAACTCTTTATTCTTCTTGGCAAAGCCTATGCAAACCATCATCTTTGATGGAGTTGAAAAGGCTCATCTGAGCTTCTGTAAGGGCCTTGTGTATTTCATAGCAGGTAGAACAATTGCTACTGCCTTTAAATCTCTACTTTAATGGTATGGTCTTTATCACCTTTCCAATACATGACCTGTTTGAGGTTTTACTTTCTTTCCATTATGTTCTGTACCCTTAAGGGCACAGAATCCATTTAGAAAGCAAATTGATATTCCTCTGACCCTAAGTTTAGGGGGGTTATATTTTGAGGCCCTAATGGAAAGATTAGCTGAAACATCTCTGAGTGTTTCTGAGCCCTAGCAGTCTGGTAGGTCTGTGCATTTCAGATTCTGAAGGTCAGAACTACTCCCCTTGCAACCAGCACATGCCATGTAACACCACTGATGTGCATGTAGGTGCTAGGCAGCCTCTTCTGAGAAGAGAGAAGACCTGGGAACCCAAGAGACTCTCTCATGGCTTAACCTCAGTAGGTACCTAAGCACCACACAGATGCACACTAGCCCCTTCCCTCCTCCCCAGCACAATGAAGAATGAAATAGGAAGAGCAAGACATTCCTATTTGTTTTTATTGCTGAGCGTGATGATACATGACATGGAATGTCCCTTTGGACCGTTCAGGTCAGTTGTCCTGGTTATGTCCTTTCTTAATTTCTTCTATATATCCTACTCACTGTGGTATCAGAGCTGGAAAAGGAGAAAACCATGAAGCTGTGTAAGTGCTGCTCAGCGATAGCCAAAACGCTGGTATGTTGTCAACAGCCTTATAGTCACAGATTCAAAAGACAGCAGCATACAGGCTAGCTTGATATTCAAGGGTATTTGCTACTTCAGAGAATCATAGAATCATAGAATCACCAGGCTGGAAGAGACCCATCGGATCATCAAGTCCAACCATTCCTATCAAGCACTAAACCATGTCCCTCAGCACCTCATCTACCTGTGCCTTAAACACCTCCAGGGAAGGTGAATCAACCACCTCCCTGGGCAGCCTATTCCAATGCCTAATGACCCTCTGTGTGAAAAACTCCTAATCTCTAGCCTAAATCTCCCCTGGCAGAGCTTGAGGCCATTCCCTCTTGTCCTGTCCCCTGTCACTTGGGAGAAGAGCCCAGCTCCCTCCTCTCTACAACCTCCTTTCAGGTAGTTGTAGAGAGTAATGAGGTCTCCTCTCAGCCTCCTCTTCTCTAGGCTAAACAACCCCAGCTCTCTCAGATGCTCCTCATAGGGTCTGTTCTCCAGCCCCTTCACCGGCTTTGTTGCTCTTCTCTGGACTCACTCCAGAGCCTCAACATCAAGAAGAGAAGATGGAGCAACAATTAGGTCTAGTTTTGTTATTCTTTTCTGACTCTTCAAGAGAGGACTTTGGGAAAGCAATCACAGAATATGAGCAGACATTTTTCCAGGGGAAGGGGAAAGAACTGCTTTTTGGGAAGAGGTGTTTCAGGGAGATGCAGGCTTGTAGAAGCAGGAGTATCTGAGGTCTGGTGGGAGCAATGCCAGGCAATGCTGCCTCACTAGCTGCCTTCCTAGTACTTGCACACTTCAGTGATTCACGTGCAGTTAGGAAAGTATATAGGGAATAGAAAGGGGTTTTTTTCATCCTACTGGTTAAAATGTTGACTTGCACTTGATGAAATTTCTGCTTCTGAGTAACCCAGACCTGCTGCAGCACAGGTTTTCTGCTCTGTGCAAACTCGAGGTACCCAAAGAAGAAAAGCTGGGGAGGGGCTTTTTATCAGGAAGTGCGGGGATAGGAAGAGGGTTAATGGTCTTAAGCTGAAAGAGAAGGGACATTGAGATGACATTTTACAAAGAAATGTTTTCCTGTGAGGGTGGTGAGGTAGAGGTTGCTCAGAGAAAGCATGGCTGCCCCATCCCTGGAGGTGTTCAAGGCCAGGTTGGATGGAGACTTGAGTGACCTGATCGGTACCATAGCAGGGGCCT
Source organism: Coccyzus lansbergi (assembly GCA_033558105.1). Lineage (NCBI taxonomy): Eukaryota > Metazoa > Chordata > Aves > Cuculiformes > Coccyzidae > Coccyzus > Coccyzus lansbergi. Next base: position 787,548 of record JAUMJK010000048.1, read on the forward strand.
GGGACAAGATTATCTTTAAGCTCCCTTCTGACCTAAAACAATCTATGATTCTGTGATGCCTGTGAGATGTGATCTTCAAACTGCATGACCGTGATGTGCCCTATGAATCATCTACTGTTATTTCCAGATGTTGTGAAGTCTTACAAACCACACTGGGGAGGCCAAGCAGTGGGGGCTTTTTCTGTGTGTTGTTATGAACCTTTATAGTCTTGTGCCAGGAGACCTGAGCTTTAATTCAGGTTTCTCATACAGAAGTGGAGCCACATCTGCAGCAGGAAGGCTTCAGAAAGGAAGACCAGAGGCTTCAGAGACATCTAGACTGGCCCCCAAGGCCATGAGGTATTTTAGAGAGACTCAGAAAGCTATGGAATTTGGTATTATGCAGAATGTGAGGCTTTGACAGTTCACACTCCCCCTCTGCAGGTCTGGAGAGGGGCTTCATGGTTGGACTCGATGATCTGGTGAGTCTCTTCCAACCTGGTTATTCTATGATTCTTTGCAAACCCTCTTTCTTTCCAGCTCATTCTGTCTTTTCTAGTTGATTATGTAGCAGTTCTAGATTCTGTATCAGAGGCTTTGTAGCTTAAGGACCTGGTTTTTGAGAGGAAAGCTTTGGAACTTTGACAACTTACCAGTAAGTTACCCATGCATGTGTATTTCTGCTTGTAGGGTCTCCTCATAGAATCATAGAATCACCAGGTTGGAAGAGACCCATTGGATCATCGAGTCCAACCATTCCTATCAAACACTAAACCATGTCCCTCAGCACCTCATCTACCCGTCCCTTAAACACCTCCAGGGAAGGTGAATCAACCACCTCCCTGGGCAGCCTCTAACAGTGCCCAATGACCCTCTGTGTGAAAAACTTCCTCCTAATGTCTAGCCCAAATCTCCCCTGGCAGAGCTTGAGGCCGTTCCCTCTTGTCCTGTCCCCTGTCACCTGGGAGAATAGCCCAGCTCCCTCCTCTCCACAACCTCCTTTCAGGTAGTTGTAGAGAGTAATGAGGTCTCCTCTCAGCCTTCTCTTCTCCAGGCTAAACACTCCCAGCTCTCTCAGCCGTTCCTCATAGGGCCTGTTCTCCAGACCCCTCACAAGCCTCATTGCTCTTCTCTGGACTCGCTTCAGAGCCTCAAGATCCTTCTTGTAGTGAGGGGCCCAGAACTAAAGCAAATTTTGCTCCTTGCTGCCTTACAGCATTCAGACAGAAGTTGCATCTGAAGTGTGGTTCTAACTGGCAGGTCTTCTTGATCTGCTGAAGGTTTTTAAAAGATGGGCTCTAGTTCCATGTAACCTTAAGCACCCTCCTGGTGTTTGTGCTGTGTCACTGTCATTCATGCAGCCTCCTTGCTTGTGCCTCAGGTTCATACAGGATAGTGAAGGAAACCTGTGGAGAGAGCATGGAGAGGTAGCCTGCAGTGGACTCACTGCACCCCTTTGTTAGCATGACAATAAACACATAACACTCCGGGAAGGGTTTTATGTTGGTGCTTTATTGGGGGGCCCCTCAGAGATCAGGGAATAGTTTCTCAAATCTGATCTCCCAACACTGTTATAACTCGACCGATATTTATTCTCGTGAGGTTTCGCAATCTAATGTATATTCAACAGGTTACATCATTGCCCAATGCATATGTATGTTTTGATGACCTTATCAGCAAGTTTTTATCAGCTCTTACTGCGCTTGCGTGCCTCCTTCTGGTGGTCGTGAAGAGGAAGGTTCCCTCATCATCCTCAGAGGAAAAAAAAATTTTTTTTATTGTGAACTTTTTACCTTTCTTCTTTTGGGCAAATGTCCAACGTGAATTTACTGCCAGTTTCCTTCTATCTCTACTTGAATTAACTCTAGTTCCGTAGACTCCATTCTTATCTTGCTAATTGAGTGACTTGCGGTCTCCTGTTTTAACGAAGTGCTGTTAGTGTTATCTTGTTAGCATTCCTAAGTAACTAACACTTTTTCCTACACCGCTAGGTTTTAAGATTTCTTGTAACTTTAAAACTACTACATACATTTAAATAATTTCTTTTCTTGATTTGCAACTAATTCAAACTACTGTATATAATAAAGTTTCAGATTCTTGCTCCAACACCTTCAATTAGAGAGGTATTGATAATAACCAAAGTGAATTCCTAGGTGACTGTGGTGGTTGTTAGTGATGTGCCTGATCTTGTTTGTGTTCCAGAACTCTGCAAATGGTTCTGAGCTAGAACTTCAGTGTCTGAGGTCTCAATTTTTGCCCCATTAACTGGACTGGTTTTGCCAATTGCTTGTATGATGGGTCACATCACGAAATTATCTGAAGTCTAGGATGCAGTGGCTTGTCCTTACACAGCTCTGGCAGCTGGTGGAGACAAGTGTGTATGTACTGGGAGGCTATTGCATACCCAGGCATGCTGAGGGCTGGCTGAAGCAATCTCTGGGCTGGAGAACAGCAAGATTTAATGCAATAGTTTATTTTGACTGTAACAATGAAGTGGTGAGGTGTAGGAATCGGTGATACCAAGGTAGACCTGTTTGATATTTTTGACTTGGGGTCCTTGAACTGACCTTGGGTTGTAAGAGCAGGAAGCTGAACAAAGAGGTGAACATCAGAGATGCAAATCAGGGTGGAGACAGCATTTAGGGGCAGCATGTGGGGTTTTGGAGGTCAACCAACCCCATATTGCTGCTGGTGATTGCGAGCGCATGGACAATAGGCCTGGGCCAATCAGGATGCTATAGAAAGCATGTGGACAAATGAACAAAGGTATACAAACCTGTAAATTCCAACAATAGAGGTCTCCACTTTTACATCTATCTGGAGTCCGTCTCATCGTTTCGTTCCCACAGTGAGGATGTCGGAGAACAAGTCCTATGAAGAGCAGCTGAGGGTACTGGGGTGGTTTAGGCTGGGGAAAAAGAGGCTGAGGGGAGACTGAGTCACTCCCTACAACTCCCTGAAAGGAGGTTGTAGAGAGATGGGTGTTGGTCTCTTCTCACAAGTAACAAGTACTAGGATGAGAGGAAATGGCCTCCAGTTGCACCACAGCTAGGAGATTAGATTGACTGTTGGCATCCTGGCTTGTATCAGAAACAGTGTGATCAGCGGGTCCCTTGAATCTTGTGTTCAGTTCTGGGCCCCTCACCACAAGAAGGATGTTGAGGCTCTGGAGCGAGTCCAGAGAAGAGCGACAAAACTGGTGAAGGGGCTGGAGAACAAGCCTTCTGAGGAACGGCTGAGAGAGCTGGGGGTGTTTATCCTGGAGAAGAGGAGGCTGAGAGGAGACCTCATTGCTCTCTACAACTACCTGAAAGGAGGTTGTGGAGAGGAGGGAGCTGGGCTATTCTCTCAAGTGACAGGGGACAGGACAAGAGGGAATGGCCTCAAGCTCTGCCAGGGGAGATTTAGGCTGGACATTAGGAGGAAGTTTTTCACAGAAAGGGTCATTTGGCATTGGCAGAGGCTGCCCAGGGAGGTGGTTGATTCATCTCCCTGGAGGTGTTTAAGGCACAGGTAGACAAGGTCCTGAGCGACATGGTTTAGTGTTTGACAGGAATGGTTGGACTCAATGATCTGGTGGGTCTCTTCCAACCTGATGATTCTATGATTCTATGAAAAATTTCTTTACTGAAAGGGTTCTTGGGCTCTGGCAGAGTCTGCCCAGGGAAAAGATTGAGTCACCATCCCTGGAGGTGTTGAAAAGATGTGTGGATGAGGTGCTCAGGGTTATGGTTTAGTAATGGTCAACTATGATTGGACTTGATGAACTCAGAATCATTTGGTTGGAAAAGACCTTTACGAATGGTGTTCTTGGGAATTTGGTCAGCCTTGGAGTTCCGATGACTGGGACAATTCTGTAGAGCTCTAAGTGAAGAGGGGTCTGTCTTTCTGGTCATGGAAATCCACACTTCTTTGAAGAGAAATGCCTGCCTCTCCAATTTCTCTTCTGCCAGAGTATCTTTTTGCCTGCACTAATGCTGATTCAGCCCCATGTATAGATACACTTGCTCCTGGTTTTCCTTTGTTGCACCTGAAACTGGTAGCTGGATGCATAAGGAAGGGAACTTATGTGACTGAGAGCAGGAGGGGACAGGACAGCAAGTCCAGAGGGATGTTGGAGCTGACTGCTGGGAAGGGAGTGGAGCAGCATGTATGGAGCGGATTGGGTAACATAAAAGGTCAGCATAACAGCAAACTTTTTTTAGAGATGGGCTTGATTTTGAGATACTGAGTGTTAAGCTGGTCCTTTCACCACTTAACCTCATCTTCTATGTGATGGAAAATTACTGCCCTCGTGTTCTCCCTTTGTCCTGTTGTAATACTAAATACTCTCGGAGAGGTGCTTATCCATGCTCTTAATGTGTAGTAATGGGGTAGCTATTTTAGAAATCGATACAAATATCACACTAAAAAAGAAAGGCTTATAGATTGGTCTGTCAAGAGCTGTTCTAATAGATTTGTCTGACATTTGAGACACTTTCCCCAAAAGTACTTTTGCAGTTTCAAATTACTTAAATGTTGCTGGCTGCAGATTCCAGGCCAGCTAATACAAGTTGTTAGTGTGGAAACATTTCTCTGTAGTTTCAGAGAAGCTGGAAATCATAAGTGTTTTCATTATTTTTTTCAATTGATCGAGAATATATTCTCTCACAAAATAGGGAGCGGCAGCTTCAAACAGATGCTGTTTTCCTGTGGTTTCAGCTTTCTGGTAGGCTGGAGAATCGGGAGAGTTGAAGATGATATGAAAGTTTAGAACAGATCTTTCTAATACTGCTACTTGCTGCATGAAAAGCTGAATGATGCTGACTTGAGATGCAAAAAAAATATACTTCAGCAGTAATTCTTACCCTTCTTGTTTCCTTCCACAGCCCCGTGTGCAATGTCTCAATGGTCCTTATCTGTCAGCGTACTCACAGCCTTTCTTTTGCTATGATTTTTACTTTTTTCGAAAGCAGGACGAGGGGCAATGGCTGTAAGTCAGAGAAAGGCAGATTTAGACTAGACGCAAAGAGGAATTTCTTCATGACCAGAGTGGTGAGGTACTGGAACAGGTTGCCCAGGGAAGCTGTGGCTGCCCCATCCCTGGAGGTGTTCAAAGCCAGGTTGAATGGAGCCTTGGGCAGCCTGATCTAGTGGAATGTCCCTGCCCATGGCAGGGGGTTGGAATTAGATGATCTTTAAGGTCCCTTCCAACCTAAACTATTCTATCATTCCATTATTCCTAAAAGTGTAATAATTGCCAATAACTGCAGTCATTCATCGTATTCAAGGCTGTGTCTTTGGGGTGTGTATGTTCTGGGGAGAGACTGAGACCAGTCACCTGTGTGAAAAGCTTGAAGACTTGCGAATCTTTGAAGAGTAACTCTTATAATTGCTTGCTCTTAGGCTTAGCACTGCTCAGAGATCCAAAAGGGTCTATATTTCTGCAAGAGTTTGATTCAGGAGTGTGTGTGAATTGGCTACACCTTAATATCAGCTGCAATTTCTTTTCCAAATAGAGAGGAACTGGCTCAATTACTCCCTTCCTCTTGGAGCCTGCAGTGTCAATGGCAAGGAAGTAAATAACTTATAGAATAGTTTGGGTCAGAAGGGACCTCAAAACCCATCCAGTTCCACCCCGTGCCATGGGCAGGGACACCTCCCACTGGATCAGGTTGCTCCAAGCCCCATCCAGCCTGGCTTTGAACCCCTCCAGGGATGGAGCAGCCACCACTGCTCTGGGCAACCTGGGTCAGGGCCTCCCCACCCTCATAGGAAAATATATCCTCCTAATATCTAACACTAAATCACCTCTCTTTCAGTGTAAAACCATTTTCCCTTATCCTATCCCTGCATTCCCTGATAAAAACCCCTCCCCAGCTTTCCTGGAACCCCCTTTAAGCACTGCAAGGTTGCTCTGAGATCTCTCTGGGACCTTCTGCAGGCTGAACAACCTCAGTTTTAGTCTCAATTCAGCACATTTGGATAGTTGCTATAAAGCTCCCTTGAGCCTTGCAAACTTGGCAGTCTTTGGAAGATGTGCAGTTGTGAAAAGTTTCTGTTTTAATACCCTCACTCTTATTCAGAAATAGTTGGTCTAATGTTAGTGCAGAACCTATACTGAGTAGTTTCACAGTGCTTTGCATTAGGAAGCACAGTGATTTCTTCAGGTGAATTTAGGAAACACCCATTTAAAATCTCTCTTTGACTTAAAGAGCCCAGGGAAATTCAACTTTGCCCTATCTACATTTTAAAGGTTTTTTTTTATTGTAAGGCTTAATGCCAGGAACGGAACTTTAAATTGAATAGATTATTTACTGAAAGGATAAGTCTGCCGCCAGGCAGATCAGGACAGAGCCTAAAGGTCTTAATGCTTGGTACTGCAAGCAGGGAGGTTAATCTCAGCAAACTACTTGCCCCGTATATTGTTTTTATTCATAGGTCTTTCCTCTCTACTAGTTTTCTGTTTCTCCTTACTCACATTGGTCTCCTCCGGTAGCTGGGTTTTGAGACACATGCTGATCCTGCCTGTGATTTCTGGCCAGCCCATCACCAGTGGGACTGGTGAAGTTTGTTTCTTGTCATTGTTTCCATGGTGGGTTTGCCAGGTCTATCTGTGTTTTGTTTCTGTTTTCCCTTTTTGCCTTGGTTTTCCAGTAGACGGGTTCCCCAGTTGGAAAACCTTGTTAGAGTAAACATTTTCGCTGCTCATTTTCTTAATTTTTGAGGTGCTTTCCCTTTATTCATCAACCCTATCTGTCATTCCCTCAAGGGGCTGCTGGTAATTCTTTCCATCCCTTGCCATTCTTGGTTCTATGCCCTCTTTACCAATTCCCCCAGCTTACTGGTAAAAAATATCATTGCCTCATTGAGTGGTGGTTCCCATCTTGCCCACACAGAAGGTGATTTGCAGATAGCATCCCCTGGTCATAGATAATGAAACCAGCACCAGCCAACACCAGCTCCCCAGCCACGTGTTGACCTACATGAGTGCCCTGCTCCTTGCACCCTTTCTCCTCAGCAGTAGGACTAAGGAAAACACCTCCTGTGCCCTTGACTGCTGTCCCCAGTGCTCTGTAGTCAATCAAGTAGCCCAGATCCTTGTCTGGAAGGCACATTTGGCTCCTCTTCAACCTTGAGGGTCATGAACCTTTTCTGTTCTGGGTGTAGAAGCAACTATAATGATAAGAAACATAAGGAAAGCATTGAAAGGAACTGCTTTGTCCCCAAGAATAAAGCTGACAGAAGTGACCGTGGCTTTTTTAAACTGTGAGGATGAAGCGAAGATAACATTTGCCTTTTTTTTCCCAGCCACAAGGTGATACCTTCTTTATTATCATGGCTGTTTTGTGAAACTTGTTTCTTCTTCCAGCTGGGAGAAAGACTGACAGGAGCACAGCAACCAGAGAACTGTCTCTCTAGCTTCACTGCTGGTTAATGATGGACCAGGATATATATAGCACAGACTAAAAGTGGCATGAGACTGTAGTCTTCTTGTCCTGTGACTTTGAATGATCTTTAACCTTGTAAATACAGTGTCTTGGAAAAAGGACTTACTGAAGATGTACTGGGGGAAAGGCAAGTGTGACCAGACTTGAAATTACAAACGCACACAGAAATGTGCACTCTGTATGCAATACCAGTGCAGTCTCGAGGGACACTGTCTGAAATGATGACATCTGTTCAGGCCAGGGACAATGAGAAAGGTGTTCCTGGTCCCCTTTGTGCTGCTGGTTGTGGCTGCAGCTAGAGGCTCTGGGTTTGGTGGAAGCAATGGTTTGTATTCTTCTCCACTCCTGCATGTGAAGCCCAGGAGATGGCTCAGAAGCAGCAGTGTCTGCAGAAGCTCTCCAGAAGTTAACTACGAACGGCTCATACATGTCACCTTTGTGCCTGACCTTGGGCTTATGCTGTTCTTCCCCTTAAAGCCCATCAAATCCAACCACCTCCCCAGACACCAAGCTCCTTAAGGTCTTGGGAAAACAATGAAATGTATAAATGAGTGGATCGCATTCCTGGTTTACTCTAAATTGCTTCTCTTTCATTATAATGCTGCGTGATGGACATAAAATCTGATTTATAAACTACTCTTATAAAGAACAGGCTGCTTAATGTTTTTAAGCATATAGGCTTGACAGCGGCAACTGAATAATGAATTAAAATAACGGTCAATGAAAGAAATATATCTTTGCTAATCTATAATTACTTGGAAGCTTCTTCATACATTTTCCATGAGAGTCGTTTCCTTGTAGGACTCTGAAAAATGTGGGCTTAGTGTTTGTTTGCTTTCAACTATGGTTTTCAGCAGATATCGACTGAAACAGCATCTTAATCAGTCTGACCTCAGCCTCTGGGGAACTTTTTTTCCATTGACTCTATCTCTTCCTCCTCGCCTCTCCCTGTGTGCTGAAATTCTTGTCAGAGCTGCGAGCTCTGTCTATTAATATTGCCCTTAGTGCTTCTTATTTTAAGATACTTTTTAGCTTGAAACTTTTCTGAACTTTCTCATCTCAGTGGACGTTTCTGACATTGACCTTAAATTTTCTTGGAAGCAGTTTCCTCCCATCGTCCTACTTTTCTGAAACTGGCTTTCCAGCAGCAGCTCTGCTGAGAACAAAATCCTAAGTAATGCAAAGCATTTTAGACGGCTTGAGGAGTCAGGCCTTCTGTGTAAAGGCTACTCAAACTAGATAATTTTGTCAAGTTTTCCCACCACCAACCCTGGAGTGCGGCTATCATTCTTTTTTTTTGCTGTGGACTTTGCAAGGGTTCTTGGCTTGTGTTTGTCGTCTCAACATTTCCTGCCACCTACTTTTTCACAGCTTTCTATTTCAATGAGTTTGGTTGAATCCAGCTTGTCTATTGCAAAACGTAAAGGTTTCCTTGCCATCTCATAGCTATATTTTTGGAGTTTTTTTTGGAAAACAACTTGTTCAGATTGATCTAGGCTGAATGCTGTCTTCAGTTCTGGGCCCCTCACTACAAGAAGGATATTGAGGCTCTGGAGCAAGTCCAGAGAAGAGCAACAAAGCTGGTGAAGGGGCTGGAGAACAGAACCTATGAGGAGCAGCTGAGAGAGCTGGGGTTGTTTAGCCTGGAGAAGAGGAGGCTGAGAAGAGACCTCATTACTCTCTACAACTACCTGAAGGGAGGTTGTAGAGAGGAGGGAGCTGGGCTCTTCTCCCAAGTGACAGGGGACAGGACAAGAGGGAGTGGCCTCAAACTCCACCAGGGGAGATTTAGGCTAGAGATTAGGAGGAAGTTTTTCACAGAAAGGGTCATTGGGCATTGGAATAGGCTACCCAGGGAGGTGGTTGATTCCCCTTCCCTGGAGGTGTTTAAGGCACGGGTAGATGAGGTCTTGAGGGACTTGGTTTAGTGTTTGATAGGAATGGTTGGACTCGATGATCCGATGGGTCTCTTCCAACCTGGTTGTTCTATGATTCTATGAATGGCACAACTGAATAGAGATGCTTGTAGCTCTGGAGTCTAGCCTCTTAAGCAAAACGTTGCTCAAGATACGCGATATGGTGCTTGCTAAAACAGGAGCTTAGTACCCCAGAGCAAGTGTGAATTCAGCCTGGGTTTGTGTTTCTGCTGTGCTTTTGGAGCAATAGTCCAGTATCTGCTGCCAGAAGTGGAGTTTTTTTCAAAGCTGGGGCACCCTAAATTTATCAGTCAGAATGCTCTGCATTTCCAATCACACTTTCCAACCAAACAATCCTCCTGTCAAACTTTTTGTATTAGCTCCACAGGATTGAGGATTGCTGTCCCTTTTTGTTCTGTGACAGCAGGAAAACAGAAATAGAAAGCAGTAGAACTTGGACCAGTCATCTCATGGGATCACAGAACAGTTTGGGTTGGGAGGGACCTTGCAGATCATCCAGCTCTGCCATATGCAGAGACACCTGCCACTGGATCCGGTTGCTCAAGGTTCCATCCAACGTGGCCTTGAGCACCTCCAGGGATGGAGTAGCCACTACTTCCCTGGGCAACCTGTGCCAGTGCCTCACCGCTCTCAGGGTGAAGAAATTCTTCCTAATGTCTAGTCTAAACTTGCCCCTTTCCAGTTTATACCCATTGCCCCTAGTCCTATCACTACAAGCCTTTGTGAACAGTCCCTCCCCCGTTACTGTAAGGTTACTATAAGGTCTCTTCAGAGCCTTCTCTTCTCCAGGCTGAACATCCCAGCTCTCTCAGCCTGTCCTCATATAGGGGGTGCTCTAGCACTTAGATGGTCTTTGTAGCCTCCTCTAAACTCGCTCCAATATGTCCATACCCTTCTTGTGCTTAGGGCTCCAGAACTGGACACAGGACTCTAGACGAGATCTCACAAAGGCAGAATAGAGGAGCAGAACCCCCTCCCCTGCCCTGCTGGTTGTTTTGCATTGGATGCAGCCCAGAAAACAGTTTCTGGGCTGTAAGCACACATTACTAGCTCATGTTGAGCTTCTTGCCCACCAGTACCCCGATGTCCTTCTCTTTGGGGTTGCTCTCAATCGATTATCTGCACAGCCTGTGTTTGTTGCTTGGGATTGCCCTTGCTCAGGTGTGGGACCTTATACTTGGCACTGTTGAACTTCACTGACCAACTTGTTGTCTAGTCAGGAATTGGCACTGGACAGTGTGTTAATAAAAGCTGACAAGTCTGTACATCTGTTAGCTTGGGGTGTGTCATTGCAGGCTTTTGGTACCTTTCCTGGTAAATACTGCCCTTGATTAATAATCATAGAATAATAGAATAACCAGGTTGGAAGAGACTCACCAGATCATCAAGTCCAACCATTCCTATCAACCACTAAACCCTCAGCACCTCATCCACCCATGCCTTAAACACCTTCAGGGAAGGTGAATCAACCACCTCCCTGGGCAGCCTGTTCCAATGCCCAATGACCCTCTGTGTGAAAAACTTCCTCCTAATCTCCAGCCTAAATTTCCCCTGGTGGAGCTTGAGGCCATTCCCTCTCATCCTGTCCCCTGTCACTTGGGAGAAGAGGCCGTCACCCTCCTCTCCACAACCTCCTTTCAGGTAGTTGTAGAGAGCAATGAGGTCTCCTCTCAGCCTCCTCTTCTCCAGGATAAACACCCCCAGCTCCCTCAGCCATTCCTCATAGGACCTGTTCTCCAGCCCCTTCACCAGCTTCCTTGCTCTTCTCTGGACTCACTCCAGAGCCTCAACATCCTTCTTGTGGTGAGGGGCCCACAACTGAACACAGGATTCAAGGAACGGTCTCACCAGTGCCAAGTACGGAGGGAGAAGAACCTCCCTGGACCCACTGGTCACTCCATTTCTGATCCAAGCCAAGATGCCATTGGCCTTCTTGGCCACCTGGGCACACTGCATGTCTTTTGATGCATCTGACACAAAGAAATTTGAGGACCTGCTGGATCAAGAATTGATTATCCATCAGCAATGTGGCAGGAGAAGAGGCCAGTGACATCCTGGGCCATATTGGCAAGGTTATGGCCAGCAGATCCAGCAAATGGAGCCTTGCTCTCTCTGTAGTGTTTTTGACATCATAGCTGGAACACCGTATCTGGTTTGAGGCTCATCAGTACCCAGTTATTGTTCAAAGTGCATCAAAAGAGAAGCTGCCAATATTTCTTTGGGCTGGAGCATATAACGCATGAGGAGAAGCTGAGATGAGACAGTGCTATGGGATCTTACTGGTATCTGCAACTGCCTAGTGTGGGAGGGTGAAGGGGAAACGGATCCGAACTTCCCAGGGATGTCTGGGAATAAGGCAATGGAAACAATCTTGAACAAAGGAAATTGCAAAGAGATAGTAGTAAAAAAAATCAGCCTGAGAGTGATCAAACACTAGAAGAAGGATCTTGAGAGATTGTGGGATTTATGTTCTTTGAGATATTGAGCTGTGGGCAGTCCAGTACTGGTCTACCTTGATCTTAAGGATATGGTTTAGTGGCAGATAGGTGTGGTTAGACTCGATGATGTCAGAGGTCTTTTCCAAGCTGGTGATTGTATGATTCTATCTCTAGAGGGACCTTCCTGCTTACATGATTCTGATTCTATGATTTTCACCTAAGATACTGTATTTGGCCCTTTGATTGTGTCTCTTGTAGAGGGGTTAATCATACACGAGCTGCTGATGCACCCTGTTCTCGGCATGTGATTAGAATAATTTGATAGCATGATTTAGTAATATGTTTCTAAAACCAGATTGATTTCTTCACTGGAGCAATTTCTTTTGATTAAATTAAAGTTTGTGAAAGCTTTGCCACCACTTGTCTTTGTGCCATACAGCTCTGATTAATGTAAAGGATCTCAGTGGGTGGGAAATAGGCCTATAAATATTATGCATAAATATACCTCAAACTAGGGAACTATATTGTTCAGTGAGTCTTGGCTGTGAACTTCATAGCAGCGAGTGATACCAGGAAGGATAACTTTCTGAATCTTGCGACAACATTGCAAAGACCCTTAAAATGAAAGAACTTGATATTTTTTTAAGCAATCTGGGTGCATTCAAATATATTTTTATTATTGAAGTACGTGTGTTTCTTTTTAAAGAAGGTGACTTTGATTAAGTGAAGTTTCATAGAATCATAGAACAACCAGGTTGGAAGGGACCCATTGGATCATCTAGTCCAACCATTCCTATCACACACTCAACCAAGTCCCTCAAGACCTCATCCACCCGCGCCTTAAATACCTCCAGGGAAGGGGAATCAACCACCTACCTCCCTGGGCAGCCTATTCCAATGCCCAATGACCCTTCCCATGAAAAACTTCCTCCTAATCTCCAGCCTAAATCTCCCCTGGTGGAGCTTGAGGCCATTCCCTCTTGTCCTGTCCCCTGGCACTTGGGAGAAGAGCCCAGCTCCCTCCTCTCTACAACCTCTTTCAGGTACTTGTAGAGAGTAATGAGGTCTCCTCTCAGCCCCCTCTTCTCCAGGATAAACACCCCCAGCTCTCTCAGCCATTCCTCATAGGGCCTGTTCTCCAGCCCCTTCACCAGCTTCCTTGTTCTTCTCTGGACTCGCTCCAGAGCCTCAACATCCTTCTTGTGGTGAGGGGCCCAGAACTGAACACAGGATTCAAGGAGTGGCCTCACCAGTGCTGAGTACAGAGGGAGAATCACCTCCCTGGACCTGCTGGTCACACCATTTCTGATATAAGCCAGGATGCCATTGGCCTTCTTGGCCACCTGGGCACACTGCTGGCTCATGTTCAGTCGGCTGTCGACCAACATCCCCAGGTCCCTCTCCTCCTGGCAGCTTTCTAGACAGATTTCTCCCAGTCTGTAGCTCTGCATAGGGTTGTTGTGCCCCAAGTGCAGGACCCGGCATTTGGCCGTGTTAAACCTCATGCCATTGGACACTGCCCAGCTGTCCAGCCTGTTTAGGTCCCTTTGCAGAGCCTTCCTACCCTCCTTCAATGTGAAGGAATTTATTACTACTTTCCGTTTTTTGGATTTTTGTTTGGAAAGCTTTCATTGCGGAGTTGGTATCTCAAAGAGCTACAGCGTAAGTGCAGGAGGCTTCCCTGTGTTAGTCAGTCACTGGATTATTCTGGATATAATGCACATTTTTTATTTTGATCCTTCTTAAATTCAAAGAAATCCGTGTAGTGGTAGCAAACTAGGCTTGTGAGCCTACTGCATTGAAACAGGTGGGAGTGGGTCTTCAGTTGGCTTGAGTGTTTGAAGTCAGGGGATTGTTTGGAGTTTTTCAGCTGATTTAAAGTATCTTAAGCTTTTCCTTCCTCCCCCACCCCCCTTCTCATTTTTGCGTCTTGTTGAACACCTTCATACCTTCTCAGAAGATTTCCATCAAATCGAATGCATAAAAGCCTGGGGCGCACAATTGCTAGTCACTTCAAACATTCATCAGCTGAAAATTACATAATTATTATAGTGGATTTATTTTATTTTTAAGGCTTTTACAGAAAGAATCTGTCAGTGTTCTGTTCATACCTATTAATATTTCACACGAGAATGCATTTTTAAAGCTTTCTGGGCTAACAGGCGTATCGGAATGATTTCACCCTTTGTTCTGCAAATGTGATGCACTCTTACACTTAAAGTAAATACAGGTGTCTGCATTTAGGAATCTAAATTGTTAAAAGGGATTTTAAATGCTTGTGAAACAGCAGGATAGGTAATGAGAGTGGGTAGGACCACAGCTTTCTTCTCTGTTGTGATCCAGCTTTCAAGGTCCCATAATACCTGGTCTTTGTATCTCTGCAAGGTCACACTTAGGTTTGTCAAAGAGCCTGTTCTCTTTAAGCGAGACTGGTGGGACATGCAGACTAAGAGGTGCTTCTAATAGGTTTGGACTCTGTCAGTGCCTTTTCACACAGTTCAGATATCTCTAATTGCCAAAATACTGCCATTTTGCGCTAGGTGATGTTCTTTTTAGTGTGCCGTTTAGTGTGTTGTTATAGACTTGATAGGATCTTCTGTTACATACCTTGGAAAGCTAATGGCTAAGAAAACTAAAATTGCTTCCAGTAATTAATGCTAAATCCCTGTGACTTGAGCAGCCAGCCAGGAATATGCCATTCTACGAGTTTTTCTGTTCAAAATGACTAAGAATCATTGGAGCTTGCTCTCTTTTATGAAACTCGGTTTATCTCCAGAGGTGCACCTGCCTTCCTGAATTCAGGAAGAATTTAGATACCAAAAGGGTTGCCTGTTCACAGAACCGTGTCTGTGGAGAAGCTATCTCCAAATAGGACCTCTCTTGATGCTTTTCCAAGACCCTTAAAGGCCCAGCCCCTGAAGAAGCTCTGCTATCTGGTTTTGTTGCTGAAGTTGTATAGTAAGGGGACTTACCACACCTGTTTGAATAGTTTTGTTGACCTTTCTTGCAATGAAGAGTACTTCTACAGTTCCGTATTTTACTGAGCTTTAATACAGTCCAGAAATGAAGCCAACAAATTCCCTGTATTATCTGAATGGGATTAGACTTAGTGTAGTGGTGGGTAAGTGCATCCCAGTGGTCCCGACACACAGAAATATGAGCTCTCTCTCTTTACTAAAAGTGTGAGGGGAGGTCTATCCTTGTCTTTTTCCTGGAATTAAGGAGTTTCCTCTGCTTTATCCCTATGCTTTTGTGAGGTGACTGTCGCTGTAATATTGACCTGACATCCATGTAGCAGCTTCAGATGTTCTCCTTTGCCAGAGCTGTGAAATGGTAAAAGACACCCAGGGAATTTCTCACCTTTGCTATGAACAGCTGGGCATTTAAGTTGCTCGTGAGGTAGAGAAATGAAGGACGTGGAGGTGTGAAATGGCAGATAAATCTGGCCTCTTGCTTTATACTTTTTTCCTTTTTTTAATTTTTTTTTTCATAAAAAAGGATCATTAATGTGCTGAAGCATCTTGTTCTCAGCACAGGAAGGACATAAATCTGTTAGGGCGAGCCCAGAGGAGACCACAAAGATATTCTGAAGGCTGGAGCACCTCCCATGTGAGGACAGGCTGAGAGAGTTGAAGGTGTTTAGCCTGGAGAAGAGAAGGCTGCAGGGAGACCTCAGACCTTCCATTACTGTAAGGGCCTCCAGGAAAGCCGGAGAGGGACTCTTGATCAGGGAGTGCAGGGATAGGATGAGGGGGAATGGTTTTCAGCCGAAAGAGGGGAGATTGAGATGACATCTTAGAAGAAACGTTTTCTTGTGAGGGTGGGAAACCCTAGCCCAGGTTGCCCAGAGTAGTGGTGGCTGCCCCATCCCTGGAGGTGTTCATGGCCAAGTTGAATGAGGCTTTGAGCAACCTGATCTATGGGAGGTGTCCCTGCCCGTGGCAGGGGGTTGGGAGCGGATGATGTTTGAGGTCCCTTACTACCCAAACCATTCCCTGATAACTATCCTTATTTCTCTCTAGGTTTGTTTTGCTCCTGATAATTATGTGCAAGGTGCTTTTGAGACTAAGTAGACTAAATTATAATCTCGTAGTTAATATTTCATGGTTTTCATAGTTTCCTCCCTTTTCTTTTTTAATCTTATTGAGAAATACAGTATCAGTTTTGTTTTCCCCTGTAGTTATGAGTCCAAAATCACAACATAAAAAGTGTAAAGAGCCACATAAGCTGTTCTCCCTGCTTGAGGTGAGTGGCTGCGGTCTGGATGGAAAAGGAAAAAGTAGGTTGGGATAGTGAGCAATAAACAGGGTTGCAGAAGGCAGGTCATATGCAGTAAACCAGCTTCTAGTGCAGATTCATCAGGAACAGTGTTAACAGCTTGTACCTGAAGCAAAATGAATCCGTTGGGATTTCTGTGATAGAAATATTCTTTGTGATTCTCCATATAGAATCATAGAATCACCAGGTTGGAAGAGACCCACTGGATCATTGAGTCCAACCATGTAATAATTCATTTTAGTTTATGTAATTGCTAAGTGTCCTGGCTGTTCCAAGATAGTATTTGGCGTTTTACTGCCTCTGGTGATCCCTGGGCAGAATTTGGACCATGGAATTATAGTGATTTGTACTCAACAGAATAAATACATCACCTTTTTTGCCTGTTCAGCACATCACATTGCTTCAAAACTCATCAATATTTTTGCTTGGGCTCTTCTTTGAGCTTTGAGTGGGAACAGATGCCCCAAGAATACTTTCAGGTGTTGAATTCTGTAGTGGCTTTGCTGTGAAACCTCACATACAAACCTCTTTAGACGCTGTGATAATATGTGGCTCAAAGCTTAGCCAAACCATCCTTGTTCCTAAAAAAGGATTTCATTGCCA
This sequence comes from Coccyzus lansbergi, assembly GCA_033558105.1. Classification (NCBI taxonomy): domain Eukaryota; kingdom Metazoa; phylum Chordata; class Aves; order Cuculiformes; family Coccyzidae; genus Coccyzus; species Coccyzus lansbergi. Next base: position 804,213 of record JAUMJK010000048.1, read on the forward strand.
GTAGTGGCAATTTTAATGCTGTCAGCCCTTGAAAATCTCCTTGGCATGAATTTTCCCTGGGTGTGGTGAAGTGGTTGGACTCGATGATCCGATGGGTCTCTTCCAACCTGGTTGTTCTATGATTCTATGATTCTAAGTGTGACCACTCCCCAAAACCCAAATTTCATAAGAGTGAATATATTGGTTAACTTAACAAGTGGATGCCAATTCTGCCCTCAGTGATAAAAAGCCCCTCTTAATTTCTCACGGATCCTAGTGCAGATGGTGATTTACTACTGGCTGATGAAGTGAACCCTATGGTGCCTGAGTTTCTATGTAACTGAAGCTGCAGAGTTCAGAAATTCCTGAAATTCAGAAATACTTCAGTCACTATTTGCCTTAAACCTGGTCTCTTGCTTTAAACTTTTTTTTTAATTCAGAGAGTCATAAGGTTCATTGGTGCACAGAAGCATCTTTCTTCCTTAGGGTCTCTTCTCTGTTCTTGGCACAGTGGAAAATGTTTTTATATCTATGTGATTTTCCATTTCCTAGTAATACAAGCACTTGCTGTGTTTTCATTCCTGCATAAATGATGATGCTGGTGGTCTGAATGCTGATCCTCTTGCTTCACTGATCATAGAAACATATCTCTTTCATCTCCAGGAGTCTCCAGTACACCAGCACCTGCAGTAACAGCTTTTCCTTGTTCACAAATATTCACCTCTGTTTAGTCCCGAACTGGAGTTAGAAACTTTGTGTTAGTTGGGAAAGACAGCAAATTCTGTGCCGTTTGCTAAATACTTAAATCTCTCTAATGGTGACAAACCTAATTTTGCTGGAATACAGTAAATATTAGTGTATTTGCTACCATTTGATATAATTACCATAGATTTTAATATTTACATGTGTATTCTCATATCAAGAACGCTGGGAATTGTGAATTATTGATAGTGGAGGAGCTGTTGTCGATGGAATATGTTTATCATCTTTAACCTGGTAGATAAAAAAACTTACTGACGCATTCCGAGAGCATTTCTGACTTATTCTCAGGTTGCCTACTCTTTAGTTGAGGTATGGAGGGTTTTGCTACAGTTGAGAGTTGTAAGGTGCCCCCCAAAATCTGTCTTCACTCCATTGATGTGTAATAAAGTCAGGTAGAAGGGTGTGTTCCCCAACCCTACAGCTACTTTTTGAAAGGGATGATTGAGCTCCTTATTTACATACTCAATATTTTCTCCTCTAGAGAGTTGTCAGCCATACTAGTTTCACAGGGCAGGGACTAAGGTGATCCCAGAAGTAGTTACTATTACAAGAAGTTCAATATTTTTAAGTGAAAGTAGAATCATAGAATCACCAGGTTGGAAGAGACCTACTGGATCATTGAGTCCAAGCATTTCTGTCAAACATTAAATCACGTCCCTCAGCACCTCATCCACCTGTGCCTTAAACACCTCCAGGGAAGGTGAATCAACCACCTCCCTGGGCAGCCTATTCCAGTGCCCCTTTCTGTGAAAAAAATTTACCTAATATTCATCCTAGACCTCCCCTAGTGGAGCTTGAGGCCATTCCCTCTTGTCCTGTCCCCTGGCACTTGGGAGAAGAGACCAGCTCCCTCCTCTCCACAACCTCCTTTCAGGTAGTTGTATAGAGCAATGAGGTCTCCCCTCACCCTCTTCTTCTCCAGACTAAACACCTCCAGCTCTCTCAGCCATTCATCTTAGGACCTGTTCTCCAGCCCCTTCACCAGCTTCTTTGCTCTTCTCTGGGCTCGCTCCAGAGCCTCAACATCCTTCTTGTGGTGAGGGGCCCAGAACTGAACACAGCATTCAAGGAGTGATCTCACCAGTGCCGAGTACAGAGGGAGAAAAACCTCCCTGGACCTGCTGGTCACTCCGTTTCTGATACAGGCCAAGTTTCAGCTAAGTAGTTGCCTTTTTTTGAAAGTTAGGCTGTCCCTCTGATGGCATGTTTACTTTAAAACAGTATTTTCAAAGTGTTCACTCTTTGGAGATGATAACATCTTGTGTGAAGTATGGTTTGTGGTGAACAGGTGTCCTCTGTCATCTCCTCTGCCTGCAGTGTTTCCTTATCTCTAATGCATGGTCAGACAGAGAGCTGGAGACGGCTCCAAATTAGTAAGAGTTTTGACTGTTGTGGAGTTCATAATAACGTTAAAATTAGACCTTGGAAAGTCATAGAATATGTATAAGATTTCTGGGAAAAATTATACACGTGCATAGAAGTGGGAAATCTGTTCTGTAACGTTTCTTGTTTTGCTGCATGCGATTGATGGAGGTCACTCCTCATGTTGCACAGGCCTGGCAAAGGAGGTTTGTTTTCTAAAACTCCAAAATGAGTCTCAGACTTTATTTGCTGGCATTTCGGTATCAAAGGGATTTACTGTGGATATAAATCACAGTGAATTTTTGTGTTCAGTGCTTCCGTAATGTTAGTGCATGACCATATTGCTACTGCCTGCCCCCAGCAAGATTCTTCTTAGGAAATGTGATGGTGGAAGACGCACAGAAGCAATTTAGGTCTCTGGTTTAGCTGTGAGTCTTTGTTTCTATGTGTTCCTTGGAAGAAGTGGGTCCCTTGGATAAGTTCTGTCTTTGAGCTAAACACTCTGGTGGTAGAGGCAGGTAGGACAGTGCTTCCTCCTGATTTAAATAAGAGGTCCCCGGTGCATGCTGATCTAGAAGTTTCTCTCACAGATGGTGACCTGGTATTGGGTCTGGGTTGAGTGAAGAAATGAAATTAACTTTTTTGCATCAGTTTTGGCAGCGCATAGCAAATAAAATGCAAATTAGAACAACCTCCAGTGGTTTAAACTTTTTAACAGCCTTTTTATTATGAGCTTAAGGTCGATTTCAAGTGCTAAAGCTCTGATAGGCGAATCACGGGCACTTTGGTTTTAGTGAAGTCTTTGTGTAGTTATTATATGTTTCTATTTTAGTAGTTAGTATATACTTCAACATTTAATGTTGGCGTCTTCAGTCTGTTTGCTACTCATTTCATAGTTGAACCAATTACACAAACCAAGAAAGGAAGAAAATGGAGCCGTGAAGTGAATGACAACTGCTTGTCTGTAAGCTATTAACTGCTACTGTGCAGCAGGTATGTTTGTAGGGCAGACACAGAGCCATGGATCACTGGAGTGAAAGCTCCTGCACGTGTGTTTATGCCAAGGTAATGTGAGGTTTGAGGTAAATAAAGGTATCTCCATAATGAAAGGAAAGATTGCACTGAGGCCAAGCTGTGGGCTTGAAAAATCCAACTCGATTTTCTCTTCTGCTAGCGTTCCTTGGCAAAATGACTTGGTGGAGCTGGTTGAGCTCTTTGTGCTACCAGGTCCTGCAGAGTAGCAGTACCTGCCTCACCATCACCTGAGAAAACTGCACCTGATATCTACTCTGACAAAGCTACAGAAGTGCTTCTGCTGAGCCTTTTGGTGGTTATCCAGTTACACATCATAGCCTGAGGACTGCATGCTGGGAACAGATTCCCATGCACCTCATTCCCTTTGTTTGGTTTCCAAGGGGAGAAAAACGTGGAGCTGGGTGAGCAGAGGAGGCCCAGTGTATGGCAGCAGGTTCTATCGTTTGGATGCTGTGGAATCACCCTTCAGAGTGCACTAGCACAGCTTGGAGACACCTGTGCTTACCAGGAAAGAGCACTGAGCGCCTTGGATCATCAGCACAGACCCAAAGCATCTTCGCTTGTTCTTAAGGTTGTGTTTTCAACAGCAAGTCTTTAATTAGGAATTTAATTAGGAATGGTTTGACTCGATGATCTGGTGGGTCTCTTCCAACCTGGTGATTCTATGATTCTATGAATTACGACACATGCTTGTTTTGTCTTGTTGAACAATATGAGCTGTATTCTTTCCCTCTGCTGCTCTGGGATTGCTTATGGATTAGAAGCTATCCAGAGCTGGATGTATTTCTCCTTATGTGCTCATCTACTACACGGCAAAGTAAAACAGGATTGTGGGGAGTGCTTGAGCTGATGGGATGCTAACATCTGTCCTTAGTAGGTGATTAAGAGGATGAAGAAGGTTCTCTTGCAGCACACTAGGTAGCTCTGTCTCCTGCCTGGAGAGGGGACTGGTAACAATCTGGCTCTCCAAAGAAGGAATATAACAGCAAGAGAAATAACTGTAAGTACCTGAGATCAGAGATAGAAGGAAACCAGATTTCTGGTCCAGGGAGGTTATTCTCCCTCTGTACTCAGCACTGGTGAGGCCTCTCCTTGAATCCTGCGTTCAGTTCTGGGCCCCTCACCACAAGAAGGATGTTGAGGCTCTGGAGCGAGTCCAGAGAAGAGCAACGAAGCTGGTGAAGGGGCTGGAGAACAGGCCTTATGAGGAACATCTGAGAGAGCTGGGGGTGTTTATCCTGAAGAAGAGGAGGCTGAGAGGAGACCTCATTGCTCTCTACAAGTACCTGAGGGGAGGTTGTAGAGAGGAGGGAGCTGGCCTCTTCTCCCAAGTGACAGGGGACAGGATAAGAGGGAATGGCCTCAAGCTCCGCCAGGGGAGATTTAGGCTAGACATTAGGAGGAGGTTTTTCACTGGAAAGGGTCATTGGGCGTTGGAATAGGCTGCCCAGGGAGGTGGTTGATTCCCCTTCCCTGGAGGTGTTTAAGGGACGGGTAGATGAGGTCTTGAGGGACATGGTTTAGTGTTTGATGGGAATGGTTGGACTCGATGATCCGATGGGTCTCTTCCAACCTGGTTGTTCTGTGATTCTATGATTCTTTTACACCTACACGTCAGGCAAAAAAATTAAGGAATCAAGAGTAAGATCTTTATTTGGTTGAAATAGTTGTAAAATCCTCTGTACTCGCCAGTGTGTCAACAGCCTTGTAGTGAATTAGATTAGTAGATGTTGATTTTAGAACTGTGCTTCATTATTCTTTCATACACTAGAATCTAATTATTTGTTCCCATGAGCATTTTCTCATGCTAATGTCTTTTTAGTGGTCCTGTTGATTGCAGAAACCGGCTGCAGTGTCATTACCGGTCTCTGCAGGACACGGGCAGCAAGGGAGACAGAAGCATTGTCCTTCTCTCTTACAACCAACCTGCAACTGTTCTTTCCCATGCACTGCTGCACTTCTACCTGCCTTCATTTTTAACTGGGGTATAATCCTGCTGTTACTCTCATGCATTCTCCCTTCCTCCATGCCCTCCCTTAAAAGGAAGGCATGACACAGATGAAAAGGTGTGGCTTTGCAAGCTGAAGTATATCAAAACCTTCCTCTTGGAGTAATGATTTCAGTAGGATTGCTGGGGCAAGTCCTAGAGAGTCGGGTAAGTGCTTCACCATGGTACGTGATTAGGTGTTGATACTTCTGTTCTTATGAATATAGACCCTTAATACGCTGAAACTGAGGTAGCTGCGCATCTGCAGGTTGGTAACATACTTTTCTAAGAGCTTTCACTACCAGTTACTAGAATTACGTTAATTCAAATAATGGTGAGGTTATCTAGAAGCTTTCTGAGAGTGGAAGCTGCTCTTGCTTTTTCAGTTGCAGATGAGTTTTTAAAAGTCTATTAACGTCTCTTTAGAAGTAGTTATTTATTTTGGCTTCTCTTCTTTTTAGTCCCTTCCAAGCTGAAGATTTCCTTGGAATACGCTCCTCCAGGTGCTGTGGGAGTCATAGTAGGAGTATTACACTTCAGAGGATTATTCTGGTGTTTATCTAATGGTTCTTACTCTTGAAATCTGTTTGTTAGTTTAAGAAGGTTATGCTTTAATGCAGTAGTCTGTACTTTAAAAATGCCTTACTCTGTATTTAATGCGCTGGAAATATGATGGAAAATGAACTGCATTTGCCTGTCCCACAGACTGCAGCTGCATCTCACATGTGTACAGTCGCCGTGTTATTTCTAATGCTCATGGAATTAATGAGCTTTACCCACAAATATCAACTAAACACCGAGGTATCGATGCAGCTCTTCAAAAACCTAAATTTAATCTGAGTTTTTCAGGCTTTGTTTGCACTCTTGCTAACTCTCTTCAATTTTTTTTGCAGCATGTTCATTCTTATCAATTATTTACAAATGCAGCGTGAGACAAACTTGCAGTCCTTTAGTGTTGTGAATGAATAATTTAATGCCCTTGTTTCCTTTTAATCTTCTCTCTGTACAGTTATGACCATAGTCACTTTTCTGGTCTTAACGTACTAAACAAATCAACAAGTAAAGTAAATCTCTGCCAGTAAGTGTGTCAAATGGATCCAGACCAGAATGTATTTCTCCCCGTGGAACTCTTATCTTGAATTATGACTTTAAAGACATCTTTATCCCTATCATCAATCATATGAAATGATAAGAACTGCTTACTGTGTTATAAGGAGTTGTTTCTCCGTGCACGGTTGGCAGTTCTAGTTAAATCAGTGACATGGGAGGTGTGTGTGTGCATGTTTGCCTTGTGTCAGACAGCCTAGTGCTTTGGGGGACAGTGCTTTGGGGGCAGTGCTTTCCCAGCCATCACAACCAGTCTTAGTTGTGTCAGGAGCTGACCCTTCACAAGGGCAAGACAATTGCTTTATGGCCGCAGCCATCTAAATGCCTCTGGTAGTCTGTTTCTGCTGTGACCTATGCAGACCTCCTGCCTGGAAACCATCCTCATGCTCAGTAAAAGGTGCAAAGCTCATGTCCTGCCAAGGGAGGGGAAAAGGTATTTTAAAACATTTGGGATGCTGAGTGAGACCTGTCATAACCTCCACACTAAGGTGAGCTGTTTTCTTGTAGTTGGCTGTGTTTGGAAACACAAATGAGTTACCAATCTTTTGTTGGCAGTTTTCTTGTTTATCAGGCCGTTGATCTGCTCTGAAGTCAGCCCCCTTCCCTGCATGACCCTGTTACTGCAGGACCCTGTTCGTCTTTGGTGTTCAGAGGGTCTGTGAAAAGCCAGGCAGGCTGGACAATGGGTGGGTCCCATACTTAGGGCAGATAAAGTGTATTGATTGTATAGCCAGTCTATAAAACCAGATCCACTATGTCTGCTCTTGCATCTGTCTGTGGGTGAGTGATGCTTACCAGGTCTCTAAATGGTTCACAGGTAGTTCCTTGGACCTCACTTCATGGATGTCCAGCGTAAGGCTCTATTGGCCTGAACTGATCTTGAGAAAGTAATGAGCAGAAATGGTAGTGTGACTGTTCTAGGCAATCTTCTAGTGCTTCATCCTCCTTTAACGGAGCTCTGGGCCATGGTAACCTGGTGACGCTTGAACAGTCCTTTCCACTGAGCCAGCAGAGATGAGAGGTCACTAGTGCAGGCACACAGGTGAGCTCTAGGGATTCACAAGCTCACACGTCTGCAGACCCCTTGGGCAGCAGCACAGCCCCTCTGTTTGCATAACCCTGGGTAGTTAAAGAATAATTTAAGAGGATAAAAGAGGTTGCAGTGACCATGTGCAGGGCTCATCGTGACAAACACTAGACAGACCTCATTTCACATGTCAAGGGGCCCATTTAATATCTCTTTCTGCCTATTTCCCGGGAGAAAGGTGGTTGATTCACCTTCCCTGGAGGTGTTTAAGGGATGGATGGACAAGGTACTGAAGGGCACGGTTTAGTATTTGATAGGAATGGTTGGACTTGATGATCCGATAGGTCTCTTCCAACCTGGTGATTCTATGATTCTATTCCTCCTTTGCCTTCCCCTCCTCAGCTGGCATGCTTCAACTGGCTCCTCTCTAACATCCTTGAACCTCAAATTTGTGTTCTTGTCAGGTGCAAAGTCCTGGTTCCCACACAGGTTCTTGACAGCCCATCAATTAGTGTGATTGCCATGGTTCTTCTTGTCTCTGTTTCCATTATGTTTGTCTGCCAGGTCTGACCCTCTCTATATTTTGTGTATGACTTTCCTTTTTTCCTTAGTATCCTATTGGAAAAGCCTGCTGGAATAAACATTCCAACATTCTACACATGCTTATCAACTAGCATGATCCGGGTTGGGTCTCTTGATTCCCTCCCTTGCTCAATCAAGTTTTCTTCTCTGTATGTTTTAGTTTATGGCTTCCTCCTTTTCTTATACTTTCTTTGCATGGAAAAGGCCCTTGAGCAAATACCTACAAGGGAGCAAATGCTCTCTGCTTCCACAGACCCTTGCAGTCCCTGGGCAAATAAAGCCATGCTTGTCTTCTGGAGATCTGGAGCAGGGCACGATCAGGCCAGCGGCCTCTTTGGAGGTCAGTTTGTTCCACTGATTTGTTCTCATGATCTGGTTTATGATCTGGTTTAGTAAGTCTGCTGCAAAATCTTTGCCTGAATCTGGCACAAAGCTTGCCAGGCTTCTGTTCTTGTTCTGAAGATGCGAAATGATAGTTATTAACACAAATGAGACTACAAACTTCAAAGCAAGAGCATGTTCTGTTTCCTTCTGCAGCTTCTGCTTGGGAGCAGAGTAAGACCTTCCTGTGGTGCCAAAAGAGGACAAACAAACCAACAAATTGGTCTGAGATAGGTCCACTGACTTGAGCCTGAGATTTATCTGCCGCTGGAAGGAGTTCCCATGTGGACAGTTTAGGCCAGCCCAAGCGCAGCTCTTAATGACACACACTCCGAGAAGTCACTTTGAATCAATATTTCGGAGTTGAAAATCGAGGGAGACATTGTAATGGGAGATGAATGGCTTCTACATGGTGTGCTTCCTCTCTAGTGTGTTCAGAAGAGACACAAAGAGATGATACGCATGCAGAAGGTGGGAAGGAGACAGAGGGCTTTTTCTGTCTTCTTCTGTCACCTAACAATAACAGAGCAACTATGTTCCATGGTGGGCTGAAGAATTTGAGAAGGTTACTGTGGACCTTTGTTATGCACAGTAAACAACACCAAATGAGGCCATAGTGCTCCCTCTCAACACAAAGTGTCTTTCAAAGTATTCTTTGATAACTATGAAGTATAATAGAGTCATAGAATCATAGAGTCATAGAACAGTCAGGTTGGAAGAGACCCATCGGATCATCGAGTCCAACCATTCCCATCAAACACTAAACCATGTCCCTCAGGACCTCATCCACCTGTGACTTAAACACCTCCAGGGAAGGGGAATCAACCACCTCCCTGGGCAGCCTATTCCAATGCCCAATGACCCTTTCTGTGAAAAACTTCCTTCTAAATCTCTAGCCTAAATCTCCCCTGGTGGAGCTTGAGGCCATTCCCACTTGTTCTGTCCCCTGTCACCTGGGAATACACACATTTTCTTCTGAAAAATTACCTGTTTTCCTTGCTTTAGGGGTTGCTTGCATCACAGCCTATCATTGTTTATTACTACTGCTTCCCACTGCCTGTACCATTCCTGTTTTCTCTCAAACACCTTGTTTTTCACACTTGCTAGTTTGTGGCATTTGAAAATGGTATATTCTTACTCAGGAATGCTTCATCAGAGCTGCAGTGTGTCTGTTTCTGTATCTAGGAGAGATGCTTCTCACCATACGGTGGCAATATTACTAAAAGCGAAAAATCTTACTTCCAGGAAAAGATCTTTACTGATATTATTTTGAGAAGTAACATAAAGGGAGTGGAAGTATTTGCTATTAGTTTAACTAAAACTTTGTTGTTGTGTGCTTTGGTGCAAATGGAGTGGTGCTTCTACAAAGACACGGGGATCTGCTCTGGGGAGAACTGAAATGGATTTGCTTCCATGGGTGACTTAATTTTTGGATTCAACAGACTTTCATAGGATCATAGAACAACCAGGTTGGAAGAGACCCACTGGATCATCGAGTCCAACCATTCCTATCAATCATTAAAACCATGCCCCTCAGCACCTCGTCCACCCGTGCCTTAAACACCTCAAGGGAAGGTGACTCAATCACCTCCCTGGGCAGCCTGTTCCAGTGCCCAATGACACTTTCTGTGAAAAACTTCCTCCTAATCTCCAGCCTAAATCTCCCCTGGTGGAGCTTGAGGCCATTCCCTCTCATCCTGTCCCCTGTCACTTGGGAGAAGAGGCCGTCACCCTCCTCTCCACAACCTCCTTTCAGGTAGTTGTAGAGAGCAATGAGGTCTCCTCTCAGCCTCCTCTTCTCCAGGCTAAACAACACCAGCTCTCTCAGCCGCACCTCACAGGGCTGTTCTCCAGTCCCTTCACCAGACTTTAAGTCCATCTCCTCAGGTCACACATGTTGAGCATCCTTGTTATGGGAGCAGACAGAGGCCTGAGGGGTTGGTGTCAGGTGCTGCATCTACTCTAACCTTCTGACTTAGTGCCAGACCAGCCTTTTTTTACACTGCACTTCATTTTCTCTGTGATTGAAATGTTTCTTCTTAATATCCCTTTTTGTTTGTGAATACACTGGATTAGGGACCGCTTGTTTTACTTAAACACTGCATAGCTCAAGTTCCTCAGGAGCCCATCAGGGATGGGAAGGGAAAGATAGTTAAGACATGGCAATGAATTGAATGGGATGGCATGTAAGGTAGGTTCTTTACACTGGATTTTAATAACCTCTCCCGTGCCTTCCTAGGGCCTTAACTGGCCTTGCTGTTTTGTGTCTAACTAAAAATTAACAACCACTGCTCCTTCATCTCCCCCTCTGCCACTCTCTTTCAGGCTCCTATGGGCACCATGAGGCACCGAAGAAATGGCAATTTTGAGAGTTCCAGGCTCCTCTATTCCAGCATGTCTCGCAGCATAGATGTGGCTTGCAGCGATGCCGTGAGTATCCGGTACATCCTTGTTCACCGTGGTTTTTGTCTTGGGATTGGACCCCAGTGGTTACCAGCTGGGGAATGTTAGGAGAAGGATGATTCCTTTGTCATTTTTCCCTGTGTGGTGAAGCTTTCATAACCAGTGACCCTTCCAGCTATAGCAGTGCTTTGTTCACGTGGTGAAAGTCTAAGGTTTTATTGCCTTCCTTCTGATCCCTGTACTCTACATCCTTAGTTATTTCTGATTAATCGCTCCTGGGTTTTAATCCTTTTTTATATCTCAGAGACAAATCCTCTGGCTCTGTGAAGAACCCAACCTGTTTGCCAAAGCAGACAACATATAATTATGTTAAACAGCCCTTGAAAAGCCTCAATCACCTGCTGATCAAAGCGATTATCTTGCAGATTTCTTGCTTCTGCTGGGCTTGTAGGAATCATGAGCAAGGTGTTCCCCCTCCCTTGCATTTATTTGGTCTTTCACTTTTGTGTCTTTTCCTGCCTAGTTATGTTTCTTTCCATTTTCTTTAAGTTTGGATATCATAGTCCTTTTCAAAGTATGCTTTTCCCCTTGGGATAACTTCCTGTAACAGCCCTTTAACTCCAAGTGTTCAGTCCGAATGGTAAACCTAATACTAGCTGCATGTCCTTCCTTTGCATCCCAAGGTAAATCTTGGCTTGCAAATTAAAGCTGTGCCAAAAAAACACCCCAACCAAGCAAAAGATCCAAACCTCTAAATTTTTATCAACAAGTGAGAAACTTTTTTTTTTTATGTTCTGAGCTTGTGGGGCAGATGATGAATTTGCGTCTCCAAAGTTTGAACGTTTCCCCTGCACTTATGGAGTTGCAAGGTTAATATGGGAGTTAATGCTTGAACAAGCTGGAGGGACTTCATTTTCCGTTGCTGTCAGAAAGCTCTGCTTCAGTTGTTCGGGTGTCCTGATGGAGTCTTACTGCATTGACTTAAAATTGCTCCTACCTAAGGGGACATTACTATATTTATTATTATTATTCCTTTGGGAAGAAAGTGTTTGCCGTAGTCTTTTGAGCAGTAGCCTGACCAGAGTTAAGCCCTGTTTGAAAAATATTCAGTGCTGTGAGGTATTTGGATACCTGGTGATTTGGATACAATGCTCTGTAGTCCACAGCTAACTGTATCGTGCCACTGAATTCAAATATGATGTTTACTATGTGGGTCTTTTGAATTAAAAGGTGAAATTGAAAGAGGCTCTCCAGCAATGCTTAGGGGTATAAAATCATTTTGGCTGTTTAAGATTTTCATTTAGGGGGGGAAACCATACCTTTTACTTCTTTATGTCCTTCAAGCACTCTAGATACTAAAAATATTGATATCATATGTGTTTTTTGGAATGCTTATTTGTCGTTTTAGTAGTTTTTTTTTTCCTGTCAACTACCACCAGTAGTTCCCAGTTGCCTCTCACCGTCCACTTTGAGAAAGGAGATCTATGAATTCGCAGCAGTTCTCTGTGCTTAAACTGACTGCACTGTTTGAGATCTCTCCTCTTTTATGAGTTATTGACAGTAATTATTTTTTTCTTTTTCAAGGATTTGGTCAACTTCATTCAAGAGAACTTTAAGAAGAGAGAATGCGTCTATTTTACAAAAGACACCAAGTCCCAGTAAGCAGATACTTTTCTCTTGTTCTGCAGGCGGAGGGGCTGGGAGCTGAGGGTATCTGTGCTGTGTGGGGAGCAAAATATTGGTTCTTTGGTTAACTTCGCCTGAATCTCACTTACACAACTCCTCTAGTTGTCGCTGCTCATTTGCCCAGGCCTGGGATAGTCTGGTCAAAAAAGCTGGGAGTCTGATTGTTGGACAGGCATCTTGCAGTGCTGCTTCCAGCTCTAGACCAGTGCTCTCCAAACTATTTTTGTTGCACACCCCATCAGTAAAAAATTTTCAACATACCCCCAAGATATGTTTAATTATAAACTATAAATATCTACTGTTGTACTGATAGTATGTATATTGTAAAGCATGCATATAAGTAGCAATTTAAGAAGCGATGAGAGAAAGATGAAACAGACATTGGGTTTAATTGTTGTAAAAAAAAATGAAATTTTGCTTCATGCATTTCCCACTTTGGAGACTGCTGCTCTGAACTGTCAAGAGTTCATAGAATCATAGAATCATAGAACAACCAGATTGGAAGAGACCCATCGCATCATCGAGTCCAACCATTCCCATCAAACACTAAACCATGTCCCTCAGCACCTCATCTACCTGTGCCTTAAACACCTCCAGGGAAGGTGAATCAACTACCTCCCTGGGCAACCTATTCCAATGCCCAATGACCCTTTCTGTGAAAAACTTCCTCCTAATCTCTAGCCTAAATCTCCCCTGGCGGAGCTTGAGGCCATTCCCTCTTGTCCTGTCCCCTGTCACTTGGGAGAAGAGCCCAGCTCCCTCCTCTCCACAACCTCCTATCAGGTAGTTGTAGAGAGTAATGAGGTCTCCTCTCAGCCTCCTCTTCTCTAGGCTAAACACCCCAGCTCTCTCAGACGCTCCTCATAGGACCTGTTCTCCAGACCCTTCACCAGCCTCGTTGCTCTTCTCTGGACTCGCTCCAGAGCCTCAACATCCTTCTTGTGGTGAAGGGCCCAGAACTGAACGCAGGATTCAAGGAGAGGCCTCACCAGTGCTGAGTTCAGAGGGAGAATAACCTCCCTGGACCAGAAATCTGGTTTCCTTCTATCTCTGATCTCAGGCACTTACAGTTATTTCTCTTGCTGTGATATTCCTTCTTTGGAGAATCAGATTGTTACCAGTCCCCTCTCCAGGCAGGAGACAGAGCTACCTAGTGTGCTGCAAGAGAACCTTCTTCATCCTCTTAATCACCCACTAAGGACAGATGTTAGCATCCCATCAGCTCAAGCACTCCCCACAATCCTGTTTTACTTTGCCGTGTAGTAGATGAGCACACAATGCTGGTCACACCATTTCTGATACAAGCCAGGATGCCATTGGCCTTCTTGGCCACCTGGGCACACTGCTATACTGTTCGTATAGAAACTGGTATTATATCAGCTTCAGTTACTCCACTGCTAACTTGATTCAAACGAGGAGCCTGATCTTCATGCTGACTTGGTCAGCGTGTCTTCCAGCAGCTCTGTTTAAAGGACTTTTAATATTAATATTCCCTTTTGGAAGCATAATTGTAGCAATAGATGCTTTTTGGGATGTAGTTACCAGTGCTGGTGTTGTGTATAATGTTGTGTGAATGTATCAGAGCTTTGTATAATTACAATTTCTCCTAAAAGCAAATCACAAACTTCACGCAGAATCCTCTCCAGCAGAGACAGTGTTGCTACGTTTTGTTCAGGCTAATGTTCTCTTAAGATAATATCTTACACTTGCTCTGTGTTTTCAGGCACAAGTGCCTCCACCATTCGAGTTTGAGGACTGTAACCTTGCTTTTGGTATTTTTGCCTTATTTTTCATACCAGGAGAAAAGTGATCAAACTAATGCAACTGCAGAAGCCCTAATATAGAGCTCTGAAGGCTCTCAGTAACCCCATACTTTGTAGCTGGGAGTTAAAAATGACTTAGAGAAGGAGAGGAGGGAAATTAGTCTCATTGCAGTCTTACTTAAGGTCCTCTTCTGGCATCTGAAATGGGATGTCTGGCGAAGGACCAACAAAGGATGGGAGAGCTGTTTTTTAGCAGCTTCCCCACTGGGAAAGGATTGCAAGTCATACTTGATACTTGCTAGGGTTTTTTTGTCTCTCTCTTTTGAAGATGAGCTGGGTTTATTTGCAAGCTTGATCAGAGCAGAGGAAGCCAGCTAAGTTCTCTCCTTTGAAGAGATGTGCTGTGACTTACTTTTACAGCAATCTTCACAGGAGAGCATTGCTCAATCTCATGTTTGCAGTCTGCAGACTAATTGCGAAGGTCACTGTAAACACACAAATTAATGTCCTCATCTTAATCCTCCTGGGCTGATGCGTTTTTTTATTCCTTCACCCCACCCCCCCACCCCCATATGGCCAAATCGTGCAGTGCTGTTAATAGCATCATTCCTCTTGCTTTGTTTCCTCATGTACCTTTCTGTGCTGTTAGCAAAATTAACACTAGGTAAGTGTTTACCTGATGGTGTTTGTTGACTTAAAGAGCAGGAGCCAGGTTTGCTCCCTCTCACTGCTGTTCATGTTGCTCACTGCAGTTGTCAGTCCTCTCTTTCATAATCAATGACCCCTTCTTCCAGTCCTCTAGGAAGTAGGGATAGAAGCTATGTGGAATATTCCATGTGTTGTCCACAGCTTTTCCTAGGAAAAGAGTTCTCCTAGCTTTCATAGAATCCTAGAATCCCTAGGTTGGAAAAGACCCACAGGATCATCAAGTCCAACCATTCCTATTAATCGCTAAACTGTGATCCTCAGCACCTCATCCACCCATCCCTTAAACACCTCCAGGGAAGGTGACTCAACCACCTCCCTGGGCAGCCTCTAACAGAGGCTTGAGGCCATTCCCTCTTGTCCCCTGTCACCTGGGAGAAGAGCCCAGCTCCCTCCTCTCCACAACCTCCTTTCAGGTAGCTGTAGAGAGCAATGAGGTCTCCCCTCAGCCGCCTCTTCTCCAGGTTAAACACCTCCAGCTCTCTCAGCTGCTCCTCCTTTCCCAAATAGTCCCATTCAACCAAAATGCAGATCCTTCCTCCTGTTGATGCAGTTTCAGTGCTGGTGAGGACAGTATTGGTGGTGACTGCACACCATGCCATGCAGCAGGTAGGAGTGGTGGTGGGAGAAGCATGTGAAGAACAAAGCCAGCAGCCTGCAAAAGCTGCTCAGAAACCAGACGACCATTCCCTCATGCTGTGAATGTCTTGGACATCATCAGACACCAACTAGGCCATGGGTTTGCATGGAAAGTTAATTACCCTTAGTGGTCACCATAGTGATCTTTTCCTGTCATGCTGAAAGCACAAAAAGGGTAATAAAACCCTTGTATGTATCAGGTTAGCAGAGGATGAGGTCACTTCTGATGGCATCTGATACCAAGTTCTGGTTCATTCTCTACATTTCTGCATGCAGTTGTAGGATTTCAAATTAAGCTGCTGGTGACCTAACTTGGTTTGTGATAATGGAGGAGGTCACATAAGTGAGGCTTATCCAGAAGTTTCTGCTCTTCTCTCGGCACAAACTGTTTCCCTGGATCTACTCCACTTTGTTGCTCAGTGCTAGACAGAGGTAGATCATACAGGGAGGAAGCATGATTAGATGTGATCTCATCTAATCTCACCTTTGAGTGACGTAGGTGGTGAGGGGCCTGGAGAACAGGCCCTATGAGGAGTGGCTGAGAGAGCTGGGGGTGTTTAGCCTGGAGAAGAGGAGGCTGAGGGGAGACCTCATTGCTCTCAACAACTACCTGAAAGGAGGTTGTGGAGAGGAGGGAACTGGGCTCTTCTCCCAAGTGACAGGGGACAGGACAAGAGGGAATGGCCTCAAGCTCCGCTGGGGGTGGTTCAGGCTTGACATCAGGAAAAAAATTTTCACAGAAAGTGTCATTGGGCACTATTAGAGGCTGCCCAGGGAGGTGGTTGAGTCACCTTCCCTGGAGGCCTTTAAAAGATGGGTGGATGAGGTGCTCAGGGACATGGCTTAGTGACAAATAGGAATGGTTGGACTCAATGATCCAGCGGGTCCTTTGCAACCTAGTGATTCTATGATTCTATGATCTGAGAGCTGGTTCCTCTTTGTTGCTAATTTGTCTCAGCAAATCCAAGTAGAGTCCCACGCACATGTCTGGTTCCGTAGCTCCACCTGCTGCTTGGCTTGTTGAGTTGGGTTAATCCAACCCAAATCTGCTCCCAGACTTGGCACTTGATGTGACTGCTAGGGCAGGCACTCTGCGTTCTACAAGCTCCATGTTTGCTGCTGAGTAACACTTCTTGGAAATGTCCTGATGGAGTAGAAGTTCTGAAGGTGCTGTCAGCTGTGAAAAAAATCTGCCTTGCTAATAAACCTACCAAGAGCTTACTTGTCTGTATTCAGGACAATGACTGTGAGGTTTCATGCCTGTTCTTTCTTATTTCAGGGGTAACTTATGCAAATGTGGATACCCTGAAAATCAACACGTAGAGGGCACTCAGATTAATACCAATGAAAAGTGGAACTACAAGAAACACACTAAGGAGCTTCCTACTGATGCCTTTGGGGACATTCAGTTTGAAAACATGGGAAAAAGAGGAAAGGTAGGTGATTGTTTTAAGGGTAAGGCTCTTGCTGGGTGTGCTGTGTTCTGAATCCAGTGCTGGTGGAAGCTTCTGAAAAGCAAGGAAGGTGAAGCAAACGTCAATTTTATTCTAATGGGAATGGGAGGAGTCAGGCTAAAAAGGGTCAAAACCCTGAAAAAAAGTTCACAAACTATTTTCCACAGAGAGGATCCTACTCTGATGGTAAATTCAGTGGGAATGTAAGAAATCAGTGACATTTCAGAAGCTTTATTCTGTTTCAGTGGTTGAGTTCCCTCCTTCCCCCCCTCCCATGTTTTTCCTTGGTGTGGGGAGAGGGGAATAAAAAACAAAATTGCTAGTGTTGCTGTTTCTGATGATTTAGACTGATACCCTGTGAGGAGTCACACGTGGCTGAGCTCATCTGCCTCATCTAAATAACTCGTATTTACTGCCAATGCAGCTTGCTTGGGACAATCAAAGTAAATGAGGAAAATCAGAGTATGCTGTGCAAATTAATTGGGTTTGTTTTATGCACAATAACAGAAACAAGAGGCATTTGGGTGGGAAGTAAGGCTCAAGGCTTTGTGTCATACTTAAACAGATCCAAGTACTTCACATAATTGTTGATATGCGTATTTTAGCTTCATACTTGTGTTGTAAGCTGCTGGGTGCCATTACTTACAAAGTATTTGCTCTGTTGTAAAATTTCTGAATTCTCAAAGCTTAAGTGTTCTTTCATATAGAATCATAGAACCACCAGGTTGGAAAAGACCTCTTGGATCAAGTCCAACCATTCCTATCTGCCCCTAAACCATTTCCCTGAGCTCCTTGACTACCTGTCTTTTAAACACCTTGTTGGGATGGTGACTCAACCACCTCCCAGGGCAGCCTGTGCCAGTGCCCAACGACCCTTTCTTTCTTCATGTTGTGTACCCTTTCTCACCTTGGTAAAGGGGTTTTGTATCCTTGGTTGTTTCATGAGGACTCTCAGGGCCACTATGTGTGTTTCATAGAATCACAGAACAACCAGGTTGGAAGAGACCCATCAGATCATCGAGTCCAACCATTCCTATCAAACACTAAACCATGTCCCTCAGGACCTCATCTACCCGTGCCTTAAACACCTCCAAGGAAGGTGACTCAACCCCCTCCCTGGGCAGCCTGTTCCAGTGCCCAGTGACACTTTACGTGAAATTTTTTTTCCTGATGTCAAGCCTGAACCATCCCTGGCAGAGCTTGAGGCCGTTCCCTCTTGTCCCCTGTCACTTGGGACAAGAGCCCAGCTCGCTCCTCTCCACAACCTCCTTTCAGGTAGTACTTTGTTCAATTGCTTTATATAATCCATTCCACCAACACGTTGTCTGGAGTCATGTCTCTATTCCACGTTTTTATTCCCTATCTTGCAAGACACCTACAGGCGTTAGACATCATGAAATATTTTCTCTTTATCTTGTGCACAGTAGGGACATCTTCAAAACCAAGGTAACCCAAGAGTTGCAGACTTTTATCAGCAAGGGATGTGAAGTTCTGTAATTTTTAGGGAAGATAAGTCCTGAAATGTCCTGAGTAGATATATTAGATGTCATCTGACCACCAAAACGCTATGTTCAAGCTCTGCTTGCACTCTTATTATTGTTTCACAGGTCCTGTAACATCCCAGGACATTGCTGTTGCTGTATTTTATCTGGTGGTAGCCCTCAATCTGAAAAAAACCCTTTTCTTAGTGCCTGTCTGAGTTCAGCTGCTGAAATACCCTTCTCCTGGCCCTTGTTTGGGGGCTGGTTGAGCCGCTGATGGTTGGGGTGCACCAGCCGGTTGTACCAGGAGATGGCATCGTTGCACCTCGGAGAAGGAAAGTGGCTGAGCAGAGCAGAGGGGCTCAGCCTGCAAAGGGCTCTGGAGGTGCTAAAGTGCCAGACATAGAGTTGCTGGTAAATTGAATGTGTAGAATCATAGAACAACCAGGTTGGAAGAGACCCATCTGATCATTGAGTCCAAACATTCCCATCAAACACTAAACCATGTCCCTCAGCACCTCATCCACCCGTGCCTTAAACACCTCCCGGGAAGGTGAATCAACCACCTCCCTGGGCAGCCTGTTCCAATGCCCAATGACCCTTTCTGTGAAAAACTTCCTCCTAATCTTTAGCCTAAATCTCCCCTGGCGGAGCTTGAGGCCATTCCCTCTTGTCCTGTCTCCTGTCGCTTGGGAGAAGAGGCCAGCTCCCTCCTCTCCACAACCTCCTTTCAGGTAGTTGTAGAGAGTAATGAGGTCTCCTCTCAGCCTCCTCTTCTCTAGGCTAAACAACCCCAGCTCTCAGACGCTCCTCATAGGGCCTGTTCTCCAGACCCTTCCCCAGCTTCATTGCTCTTCTCTGGACTCGCTTCAGAGCCTCAACAAGAAGGATTTCTTGTGGTGAAGGGCCCAGAACTGGACACAGGATTCAAGGAGCGGCCTCACCAGTGCTGAGTACAGAGGGAGAATCACCTCCCTGGCTCTGCTGGTCACACCATTTCTGATCCAAGCCAAGATGCCATTGGCCTTCTTGGCCACCTGGGCACACTGCTGGCTCATGTTCAGTTGGCTATCAACCAACACTCCCAGGTCCTTCTCCTCCTGGCAGTTTTCCAGCCAGACTTCTCCCAGTCTGTAGCTCTGCATAGGGTTGTTGTGCCCCAAGTGCAGGACCCGGCATTTGGCCGTGTTAAACCTCATGCCATTGGACTCTGCCCAGTGGTCCAGCCTGTTTAGGTCCTTTTGCAGAGCCTCCCTACCTTTGAGTAGATGAAATCAACAAGTTTTCAGCTGAAAGCCTTCACTGTTGATTTAACAAAAGCTGTCATACAAATTCAAGGTACTTTGTGTGTTGGCAAGGGTTGAGGAGAAATGCCTTCTCACTACAGAGCTGACAGGATTTGTCAGAATGTTTCTGGCTCGTTCCCCTCTTCTGTGGGGAACCCTGTCCTGAAAAACAGCCAAGGCTTTGTGTGTCTGATGCTTCTTAGAGCAGAAGATGTGGGAGTCCTGCAGCTCTCCTGTGTAGCTGCTGGACCCTTTTGTGATGTGTTGTTCTGAGCCAGATGCCATAACTACTTGTGGGAAGCCATCCTGGACAGATGAATATGTTCTTTTGTTAAATGCTTCTCAATATACGGACACTTTTTCCTCAAATTAATCCCTTGGTTTTGCATTCCTGCAAGCATTCAGCAGTCTATACAAAAGCTCCTATGCCTCAGGTCCAAGTTTCTCATTTTCATCCCCTAATAAGGGTTGTAGCCATGACTGCCTTCCAAAAGTCTGTCACTCTAAACTACTAACAGTGATTAAACTGCAAAGGAGCTCTTGAATAGCATAGCAGGGAAAAAACCCAGAGCCTTTTACAGAAACAGAGACATAGTAGGTCTATCTGAAGCCAGGTTATCCATCTAGTGTGCTTTTGGCATCCTTATTCAGTGTTCAAGCTTTACTATGCATTTGATAAAACTGTAATGTGTTATACTTAAAATTCTGGTTTGCGTATGTGTTATGATTGGGCCACTGCGACTGTGCATGTGGAGCCTGGAATGAATAATTCATTAAGTTAAGGCTTTAATAGTGTAATCAAAATACAGTTGCAATTCTTATTAGTTCGCTGTAACAATGCTACCACTAGTTCGTCAGCTAAGCTATAAAGAGCATTGTTACATTTAAAATGTGTTCATCTTTCGGTTGTTCCTCTGAATCCCAGCATCAGTGCTCTTGCTTTTTCTCTAATGGAATGTGAGTTGGGTGCTCAGTTGTACTGGGAGGATAAAGATGCTTTGGAGGAAGAAACAAAGGCTTCATCATCGTGTCACCTTTTATCTACTGGCTGTTGGATTAAGAGTGTACGTTAGAAGAAAACGCGGTTCCTGGTCTGTTCCCAGCTATTTATCTCTTGCTCTATCTGTTCTCTTATTTTCTCTCATCCAAGTACATCCGTTTATCATGCGACACAGACTCTGAAACGCTCTATGATCTTATGACCCAGCACTGGCACCTGAAGACCCCAAACCTTGTCATCTCTGTCACTGGGGGCGCCAAGAATTTTGCTCTCAAGCCCCGGATGCGCAAGATCTTCAGCAGGTTGATCTACATTGCCCAGTCCAAAGGTAAAGATCTGAACATGCATCCATATTACTTTATTGCTGCATAAAACTATTGGAGAGGTGCAGCTCAAAGGGTCAGCAGAGAAGCACAGCTTTCAGTTTGTTTCTGCTTGGCTGGTACACTTGGGGAAACATGACCTAACAGTTTGGAAGCAACAAGGATGAGAGCTGATCATCAGATGCCCATGATAGCGTAAGATATGTAGCATGTCTGTTGTCTTCAATTGAAGAATAAATGCCTCTTCTGAGGTCTTGAGAGGAGGTTGGGTTGTGATGTGTTAAAGGTAATGCATTGGGAAGGTGGCTTTTCCACTGGATTCTCCCATGTGATTGGATGTTTTCTCCAGGGGCCTGGATTTTCACAGGAGGCACGCATTACGGGCTGATGAAGTACATCGGGGAGGTGGTCAGAGACAACACCATCAGTCGGAGCTCGGAGGAGAATGTGGTGGCTATTGGCATTGCAGCCTGGGGCATGATTTCCAACCGAGAAAGTCTGATTCGCAGTGGTGATAATGACGTAAGAAATGTGTACGGTTCGTGGGGAAACAAAGACGAGGATTGGCTACCATTTGTGCAGATTATACCTCAGACTGACTACTGTGCTTGGCTGATGCTGTCAGGCATGTGCTGACCAGCTTGAGTGGTCAGTCAATCTCTGCTAGTATTTCTAGTAAAGCAGAGCTTGGCAGATTGCTTTCCAGTGCAATGTTTCTATAGAATCACTGTCTACTTATCCAGAGCCACTGTGTCCTACACAAATCAGCCTGGGGGCAGGTTTTTTTTTTTTTTTTTTTTTTTCAATGTACGTAGCAGTGAGAAGAAACATCAGATGTTCCTCCCAGAACAGGAGGAAACTGTAGTGTTCTCATGTGCAAGACAGTTGCTCACCAGACTTGGTCCAGAGGATTTAGCTGGAGGCTTAGAGTGTCTATATGGAAGTTCAGCTGCTCTGATTTTATGCCTGGCACAGTATTAGGGAATAGCATTTAGAATTCTAGCTGCTGTGAATTCCTTGCGCAGTAGCCTGTAGTGGGGATTTCCAGGAGCTAAGATGTGTTGTCCTGCTGCTTCTTTTACTGACCTTGGTCCTCAATCCTATTGTCCAATAGGTTAAACACCCTTCTCTGCTGTCCACTAGATGTCATAGAAAATGTCTAGAAAAAATCCTGCTAGATAAATAGAATTGGATTGGAAGGGAACTTGAAGCCCATCTAGTTCCGCCCCCTGTGGTGAGCACGGACACCTCCCACTGGATCAAGTTGCTTAAAGCCCCATCCAACCTGGCCTTGAACACCTACAGGGACGGGGCAACCACCACTTCTCTGGGCTACCCGGGCCAGTGTCTCACAACCCTCCCAGGAAAACATTTCTTCCTAAGATCTCATCTCAGTCTGCCCTCTTCCAGCTTAAAAAACCTTGTCATCTCCCTGATCAAGAGCTTCTGCCCTGCTATCCTGTGGCTCCCCTTTAAGTACAACTTCCCTTCCCCAGGCTAAACAACTCCGCCTCTCCCAGCCTGCCTTCATAAGGGAGGTGCTCCAGAACCCTGGTTATCTTCATGGTCTCCTCTGGACTCACTCTAACAGGTCTATGTCCTTCCTCTGCTGAGGACTCCAGAACTGATCACAGAGCTTCAACTGAAATCTTACAGGAGCACAGTACAGCAGAAGAATCACCTCCTGCAGCCTGCTAGTGTAGTTTATTTAGGACTCTAAGGAGAGTTGTGGGCAACTCATCTAATGAGGACCCTGGCAACCTAGAACACTCTTATGATTCTGTGAGAGAGCTGGGGTTATTTAGCTCAGAGAAGAGGAGGCTGAGGGAAGAACTTATTGCTCTTTACAACTACCTGAGAGGAGGTTGTAGAGAGGAGGGAACTGGCCTCTTCTCCCAAGTGACAGGGGACAGGATGAGAGGGAATAGCCTCAAGCTCTGCCAGAGGAGGTTCAGGCTTGACATCAGGAAAAGATTTTTTACAGGAAGGGTCATTGGGCACTGTTAGAGGCTGCCCAGGGAGGTGATTGAGTCACCTTCCCTGGAGGTGTTTAAAATACAATTTGATGAGATGCTCAGGGACATGGTTTAGTGTTTGATAGGAATGGTTGGACTTGATGATCCAGTTGGTCCTTTCAAACCTAGTGATTCTATGATTCTACAAGGTGTTGGATGTAACTTTGTTGCAGTTTTGCTATTTTGGGTAATTGAAAGAAGCAAGCATCCCTTATCAGAATCTCCATAAGGAATAAACCATCGCAAAAAATCTCCATTGTGCCATGTGCTGAGGTGCAGTTACAAGAAGATCATCTCAAACCAGGCTGCTCTTGTGAAGAGAAGATTTCCCTGCAGATATTTACGCTGTGCTCTGGTATGGGGTTTCTTCCACTGTCCTCTTCTGTTGAGGCCACCAGTGAGCAGTGTTTTAGTGACACTAGTGAGCTGGGTCTGGAAATCCAGACTCCTAATGTTGGATAGTTGGTGGTAGGAGTTCAGCAGTCACTGGCTTGTCTTTGAAGGCTTGTGCATGCTCTGCCCTTGGATCCCTGTGAAACGCTGTGCTTGTGCTTCTAGGGGTACTACTTGGCGCGCTACATAATGGACGATCTCAAGAGAGACCCCTTGTATTGCCTGGACAATAACCACACTCATCTCTTGCTGGTTGATAACGGCACCCACGGGCACCCAACAATAGAGGCAAAAGTACGAACTCAGTTAGAAAAGTACATTTCGGAGCGGGTTATCCCAGGTAGGTGTGCGCCCTTCTCCTGAATCCTTTCATGCTTTGGGGCTGATTCAGTGATTTTCTGGAAACGAGGAGTAGAGATAGCTGTGATATGAACCTCCAACCTGGACTCTAACGGTCAAAACAATAGGTAAATACAATAAAATCCCATGCTTGGGGGACTCTGGAGCTAGTAAAAATTGATTGTTAGGATGAACGAAGCATCTGCTGAAGAAGGTTGTCTGAAGTCAGCAATGCGGACTGTTAGGCAAAACTGATTTTTCATTAAAAACAGGAAAAGACATTAATGGGTCTGGCAAAACCAACAGTAGGCTGGTGTCAGTGTTTGTGTGAACCGCTTGGAAATTACTTCATTGTACTCAGGAAAAATAGGTTGTTCGAACTGCATTATTGGGTTGAATCTCTTTGCTTTTTTGTGTTTGTTTATTTTTTTCCCCTTTTGGCCCATTTCACAGAATCGAATTACGGAGGGAAGATTCCAATTGTGTGCTTTGCCCAGGGTGGAGGGAAAGAGACTTTAAAAGTAAGTTTATTGAGTTCACTTATTTCCAGGAGCAACAGTAGGGACGTTGCACTAACTTTTAAGATGTTATTCCACGAGAAACGTGATAAAGTAGACAGAACACAAGCTTAGCATCTGTCTAATGCTAATGACTGAAAGCTTTGTGAAATCAAACGTGTAACTCCTAGGAATTTGGAAAATAAAATCGAAAATTAACTGAAAGTTCAGTTCATGGTTCCTACCAGTCTCCTGGCTGTATTGCTGTTACTGGCACACAGGCATTCATCTGCATTGCCTTCATTTGTAGATTAAGCTCTTTTCTCAAGGAGTAAACAATCTCTGCTCAGCCCACAGTGACACAACAGGCCCCACACGGTGAACGTCTGTCCTTGCCATGCCTTAATTTTAGCAATGTTGGCCAGGAAAGGCTCCTCCTTTCCCAACTTCTGTGACTGGTACACAATGGCAGGAATTGACTTTAGCAGAGGAAAAGTAAAAATGTTTCAGGCTTCTGTTTTAAACTGGGATGTATAACATCCACTTTAGTTGAGCCCTTCTTAAGAAAACCCCTTTGATCTAGTTGGCAAGAAGAAACACCTTGCTTTTAATTAATTTTAACTAATAAGAAAATAATAAAATATATACATATACATAAAATTGTCCCCCTCCTCAATGACTACGTCACCACAGAAGCTGCAGAGCAGGCAAGGGAAAAGGTCCTGGGCTGGACTCAGTGGCAGGAGGGAACTGCACTTGGGAACTGGTTTAGGAATGCATAGATCTGGGATCAGGGGCCAAAAGATGGATGAAGTCTGTATTGGATGCCAGCCATCAAAGAAGAAAGCCTGACCTTGCATTCCCTCAGTTTTACTGAACTATGAGGTGTGTGGTGTGGAAGGCTCTGTTGGTCAGTTTGGGTCACCTGTCCTGGCTGTTCCTCCCTGTAAGTGTGACCCTTTCACACATGGCATTCCACCAGCTTGAGGATGACCTTCATCTCCATAGGAATAGACATAAGGAGTGACCTTTCTGCATCCCAGTGCCCCATGTTATCACTTCTACAGAGAAACGCTGCCTGAAAACCTCACAGTTAACTTTCAGATAATGAAGTTGCTTAGGTGAGACTGAGCTGAAAAGTTAGAAAATTAATTTTGCTTTAGCTCAAACCAGAACAATCATGAACCTACTGTGCAATTTTCAGGAAGAATATTCTCACAGTTATTAGGTTTGGAGTCGCAGACTCCTAGTTGATTTTTCTGTTCTCATGAAACTGTCTTCTCAGGTAGCTAATGGGTGTTCTGCTCTTCTCATGACTGATTGTAACTTGCGTTGACTCCTTTTGTGCAATGTGCTGGCAGACAGCTTATATTTTGGTACCTGTGTTCTCGATGGCACTAATGCAAATAAAATAAACGTCTCCTGTTGTGCTCTTTGCCACAGGAGAGCAATGGCCCTTCCATCATTACTTCCACACCTTTTTTTCTTGCCCATAAGCAGCGTATGATGCTGTTGTGTGAGAAATGGTGTGAGTAGCTGCTTGAAGACATCCAGTAACACTGAGTTCAATGTTCTCCTGGTGCTGCAGAGGTGATCCCTGTGTAAAAGGCTGCTGCTTGCACCTCCAGCAAATAAAGCCAGAGACCTTGTACTCAGCTGTGGTGTAACTTAAGTGATGCTGTGCCATAAACAGTGAGTGGCTGGAGTCGAGCAGTGTCATAATGTGTTCTGAATGCCATTTCCCCTTGGCAATATTCCTGACCTGCTTATCAACTCTAAAATGTGGCAGATGGTGCTTTCCATCCCTCAGCTTCTGTGTGGCTCTTGACAGCTCTCTGTTATTAGATGAGTGCTCTTTTAAAGAGCTGGCATTGTTGAGGTATTGGTGGGCAGTAATTAAAACACTGCTCTGGACCACAGGTTTCTGTCAAACCTATAATCTCTGGGCTTTCTTACTGAGTAGCAGGCTCTGATAACACAGTCGTGCTTCTCCCTCTTTGGCTCCCTAGTCTATCAATGTGGCCATCAAGAGTAAGATTCCCTGTGTTGTGGTGGAAGGTTCTGGCCGGATCGCTGATGTTATCGCTAGTTTGGTGGAGGCGGAAGGCACTCTTACTTCCTCATGTGTCAAGGAGAGCTTGCTCAGGTATCTGCCTCGCACTATTTCAAGGCTTTCGGAAGAGGAGACCGAAAGCTGGATCAAATGGGTAAGTGTGTGCTACTGCAGGGGGGCATAGAGGACATAGGGGGTCAGGAGCAGCTAGTGACTTCCAAATAAGGGATCTGATGAGACCTGTAGGATGTACAGGGCTCCTTGCCATGACATATCTGAGGGAATTTAAAAAAAAGAAAAATGTCCAGTTTTACAACTTATACAGATTGGAGCAAAAAAAAAAAAAAAAAATTGCAGGTGGATGAGGTACTGAGGGACATGGTTTAGAGATTGGTGGGAATGGTTGGACTCGATGATCTGGTGGGCCTCTTCCAACATGGTAATTCGATGATTCTGTGAAAAGGAGTCAGGGATTGTGACCTTTTGGAAAGGTAGCACATCTAGGCAGAGGAGAACTAAGGCCAGATGTTTTGTAACTGTGCCCTCTGTACGCTCATGATTCCTTGAGCACTGGCTGCTAGAAGTCTAACTTGGCTGATGTGCTGGTTGGTTTTTGCATGTTTTTTGTTGGTGGAGAAATTGGATGTTTGCTGAATCCGACCTCACACGACTAAATCCTGCTGGATTGCTGAGAGACAAAGGATTGTCACTGCTGTCTCTTGGAAATTCCAAATTGTAGTGAACCTCCTTCAGGATTCTCTCATATGTTCTAAAAGTTCTCGTCTGTCTTTCTGCATCCCTTGAATACTGGGCAGGACAGACTTCCCTTACTGCCTAGGAGTCGAGCACTTAGGACTCACTGCTTACTTGATCAGAGTTTTGCCACAGCAACATCCCAGCACTATCTCCACTGAGACTCTATTAGTGTTGACATAATAGTTCTGTGCGCATGGGATGCAGGTGGAGATTCGGCACTCTACATGCACCAAAATGGTATTCTTTTGCATCTCTGTGCCTCTTTGACCTCTCAGGGTGAGAGCAGAGCTCTCAGGATGTCGTCACCATCGTGATCTATATGTGACTGTTTATTATTACAAGAGATTTTTTTTTGGATACTAGGAAAACTGGGGAAGTCAGGAGACTATCTGCTGTCTTGAGTTGTGTGAGCCAGTTTTAGGAAACTCTTGTGACTCTCTGATTACCTGACCTTCAGAGGGACCTGGTTTTAGATATACCTGTCTTCTTAATACAGACAGAAGGAAATGGAGCTCCAGGCAAATCTTAATATACAGTTATTTTTCAGAAGTCTTGGTTCCAAAACCACTTCAGCTCACTGAGCGATCCATTAACTTCAGCTAATTGACTCTCTCAATTAACTGCCCAGCACTTTATCCTGGGGTCTGAATCTGTTTTTCTCTCTTGGTTAATAATCATCTACCCACGCTCAGAGAGGGGGTTGATTATGTATTCAAACCTCAGTTGAAGTTCATAAGGGGGAGGATGGGAAATATTATTTTTTAATCTGTACATGTAAAGCCCCTTTTCTCAGCTTTCTGCACCCGAACTTCTTCATTATGGTTTTTTTTTAATCCTTTTATGAATGTACATTTGCAATTTGTCTGCAGGTGCTGGAGAGGCATCCAGACACTTAAACTCCTCTGTGTTTTCTTTGATGTGAACCAAACAAAGCTTCTGCTATTGAAACTGTTATTTCTGGTGAGGCCTGAGTCAGGACTTTTTGCCAGAGCTTAAGCAGACTGAGACCATGGGGAAACCTACAAGTTGCGCTGAGCAACCTGCTCCACTTGACCCTATTCTGAGCAGCAGAATCCCTAGAGCTATCTTATAATCTCAACAGTTTTCTGCTTTTGTGTTAAGAAGATTACAGGGAAAGGGGCAGAAATAGGACATGGTTCTACAGACACCAGGTCTGAACTTGCACCGTGGAGCTTGGGAGCTACGGCGTCCAAACCTGAAGAGGAAGAATTGCCCTCTGAACAGCCCATGAACCAGAAGGTTTCAGAAGGATCTCTGCACTGGGGAATGTAGAGCTGCTGAACGTAGTTTTCCGTGTTTGGTTACCCAGCCATGCCCTTTGAGTGTTCCTCATCCTTCAGTCAGGAATGGCTCAAGTTATTTGTTATCTGTGTGCCCCAATGAACGCATCTTTATAGGGCTTGGTAGAATCATAGAATCACTAGGTTGGAAGAGACCCATCAGATCATTGAGTCCAACCATTCCCACCAATCTTTAAACCATGTCCCTCAGTACCTCATCCACACATGCCTTAAACACCTCCAGGGAGGGCGAATCAACCACCTCCCTGGGCAGCCTGTTCCATTGCCTAATGACCCTTTCTGTGAAAATTTTTTTCAATATGTTGAGCCTGAACTTCCCCTGGTGGAGCTTGAGGCCATTTCCTCTTGCCCTGTCCCCTGTCACTAGGGAGAGGAGTCCAGCTCCCTCCTCTCCACAACCTCCTATCAGGTAGTTGGAGAGAGCAATGAGGTCTCCCCTTAACCTCCTCTCCTCCAGGCTAAACACCCCCAGCTCTCTCAGCTGTTCCTCATAAGGCCTGTTCTCCAGCCCCTTCACCAGCTTCATTGCTCTTCTCTGGACTCGCTCCAGAGCTTCAACATCCTTCTTGTGGTGAGGGGCCCAGAACTGAACACAGGATTCGTCTTTTGTTTTGACAGAGCAGAGGAGATGGAAGCGATTTTCTCTAATAAACTACTAGATGTTGTTTGGAACTTCTGTTACCACAATCGTTCTTTTTCCTTTACAAGTAGTTTCTAATTACTGAGATTATATCTTTTTAGTTATGATGTTCTGTGTAGAGGGAATTGCAGTTATTTGCTATATGTTCAGAAGATAATTAATCTTGTACTTTCAGTTTGAAATGAATCTCATTATCTGCTTCTGGACTTGATTAAATTTTAACTGTATGTAGAAATAGGACTGATGAGAAGCAGTTTTGCTGTGCTGTAATGGGAACTTTCTTTTAAAGTTGCTCCAGGAGATCAACTGCTAAACAGCTTAGGCAGCTTTGAAATGGAACCTTTTCTTTTTGTAGATCAAAGAAGTCCTTGAGAATCCTCATTTACTGACAGTTATCAAAATAGAAGAGGCTGGAGATGAAATTGTGAGCAATGCCATTTCTTTTGCTCTTTACAAAGGCAAGTAATTGTTTTTCTGTTAATGTTTTTCAATAGATGGTCAAAGATGGCTGTCGACTTTCTAGAACAGCCTTCCCTAGGGCAGTGCCATCGCTCTGGAGTTAAGCTCCTGCCACAGTCTGGAGCTTGTCTTCATCTGCAGTTGTGTGGACATCCTGCAGCAGCTTTGAGATCTCTTAATGTGGGTGAGATAGAAATTCAGTTCAGATAATTGGGAAGGTGTTCAGCGGAGCTCTGAGGATGCTGGGATAGCATCTCCAAGAGCTGCACACGAGTACGCAACACAACCAGGATCAGTCAGGAAGCAAAGCGACCCCAGTGTCTTGCTAATATGAGTAGTTCAGAACCTGGGTTCTCTACCACTCCAACACAGCAGAACTGGTATTCAGTGAAGGTTGTTAGGCACACCTCATCTTCCTCTCTGTGCATGGAGAAAGACCCTGAACATTATAGCTCCTCATGACATTCCTTGGGTAGGGTCCCATTGGGAATTCTGCAGAATATCTTTTGTGTAGAGGATGCAGGACATTGGAGAGCTGAAGGAAATGTGCTGATTTTGGTTGATGAGGCACTCCTAGCAGCTTGTTTGTGGCCTGTGTTAGACTATAAATATGTCTCTAAGCTTCCAGCTTCCTTTAAAACCCAGTCAGGAATACATACGTGAGTCTGGGAAAATAGATTTGACAGGAGTCCTGCCAGGTAGAGTGCAAGTCGCAGAGATGAATAGAAGTAAGCCAAGAAGCTTTTCAGTTTCTGGTCTTTTACCTGGAGCATTGTTCCTCCTCTGCAGCTTTCAGCACCAACGAACATGACAGAGATAACTGGAATGGGCAGTTGAAGCTGCTGCTAGAGTGGAACCAATTGGACCTGGCCAGTGACGAGATCTTCACCAATGACCGAAACTGGGAGGTACAGACCTTTACCATCTGAGTACAGTGACACGATACAGGGAAGCAGTGGGAAGAGAGATATCAGCCGCTATCTCAGCACCTCAGCTTCTGTGGTGATAAGTAAGAGTTTCTATTCCACCTTGCACTGACATCACTGGTGGCAAAGGTTATCTGCCTATTGCTGGAACTCTCTAAGCCGTCCAGCTAAGGCAGTTGCCTACAGAGAAGAGGGATTCTGATGAAAATGTGGCAGCATGAAGGGAAATGTGGCAGTTAGGCACATACATCAAGCCATTAGGTAAGCTTAGTGTCTCACATGATCCCTGATATTTGCTTTTCCATTCTTCCTAGTCTGCTGACCTGCAGGATGTCATGTTCACAGCCCTAGTGAAAGACAGGCCCAAATTTGTCCGTCTCTTCCTGGAAAATGGCTTGAATCTGAGGAAGTTCCTTACCACAGAGGTCCTTAGAGAGCTGTACACCAACAACTTCAGCAGCCTTGTGTTCAAGAACCTGCAGATCGCAAAGAACTCTTATAATGATGCACCGCTCACATTTGTGTGGAAAATGGTTGAAGATTTCCGAAGAGGTGTTAAAAGAGATGACAAGAATAGCAAGGATGAGGTGGAGATAGATCTTTCAGTAAGTGATGAGCAGTTTCTTTCTCCTAAATGACCGTTCAAAGGAAAATAGCAAAAATTCCGTTTCTGGTGTAGCAGAATTTGCTTTAATGACCTCAGCAACATTTTACATCTAGCATACTGACCTTTTTTACAATTGCATGTAAGGGTCTTATAGTTACAAGAAAAAGGGGTGAATTTATTTGGGCGTTAAGTTAAAATATTGTCTATTAGAGCAATTAAGTTACACTTATTTATGCTAATATAAATTCAGAATCGGGATATAGGTACCAGAAGAATTTGGACTTATATCTTGGTATAGATTCTCATGTCTTAAACCTTGATTGTTGCAATGTTGTGAGGCTTCTTGTGGACTTGATTTCATTGTTGGATAGAACCAGACTTCTCAGTTATTGCAGCACAGTAGTTCCAAATATCAGAGCAAGGTCTGAGTTTCAAAACTGGAGCTCAGGCATCGGATAGGAAGCTTTTGAAATCAGGTTTTGACTTCAGAGATGCAATGCAACACATGCACCATTCAGGAAAAGCATGGTTTGGAAATGCTGGATAGCATTGAGAGTTTCCATTAAAGCTTGTGGTTCTTAAAAGTTTTATTGCTCAGGAGTCATTTTGCCATAGCTTCACCTGGTTCCTAACTGCTCTAGTGCAAAGAAGCCGGTGATACAGAAATTACTTTCCTTTTTGTGAAGTTCAGGGTCTTGCTTAAACCCCAAAACCCTATTGGTATAAAGTTAGTATTCCTTTTGGAGGATTATAATCTTTTTCTCTAAACACAAAGTCAGGCTGTGAATGAGGCTACCTGAACTGCATGGGTTAAAGCTGAAAGTTAAAGCAGAAAAGACAATGGACCTAAATGTCGTTTAATACCCATTTCAGGAAAAACATAGAGACTGATACTTCCCCATCAGATAGGAAAATATAAGGCTTTATTGAAGTATAAACTAACGTAAATGTGTGAGGAGTGCCAGATAGCTGAGAGAGGATTGGCGGCTGTAAAATGAAGAAAACCTGGAAAGAAAAGTGTCAGACTAGGATTTGTTCCAGTTGAAAACAATCAAGTGAGCGTGAGTTTGAGGAGTCGTTACTCTTTTCTTTCAGGATGAGTGTCCTATCACAAGGCATCCGCTGCAAGCTCTGTTTATTTGGTCAGTTCTTCAGAACAAGAAAGAGTTGTCTAAAGTCATTTGGGAGCAAGTACGTTGAATTCTCCTTTCTTTCCCATTGCAAACAGCACAGTGGCATTCCTTGTCTTTGCTTTGTAAGCCCTTGAAGGCTCTGGATCCATTTTTAAACACAAAACCACAAGAGATAATTTCTAACGACTCTAATATTACCCATTTTGGGTTTGTGTGTGTAATTCATACTTTCCTTTCCTAATGTCGTGTGTGACTCAGCAGTCCAAGCTATCATTTACTTACAGTTGTATGGACTCAGCCTCGGATGTCGAGTTTTCAGGTTGTAAATGTTTTGAATGGAATTTTGCTAACGTGATCTGAACACTTCGGGGTACATGCAGCTAGTCCAGACTGATGGAGAACGATAAAGGTAGAGAAGCTCCTGGTCGAACAGACCTGCCTTGGTGAATCTTCGGCCAGAGATGCAAAGCTGATATATAACTATGAAAGAGCCTTTTCAGACTGGTTACCAGGTCATCATACCAATACAGTCATGACTACCACTTGTTTTGTGGAACTGGATTTCATTTATTGAATTTCATTGACTGGGAACTGCAAAATAAGGGGATAATTTTTGAGGTCTATTACCTTCCCTTACCAGAGGGCTTTGTATGACTTAATTCTCTCTCCATAGACCAGAGGTTGCACTTTGGCAGCCCTTGGGGCCAGTAAGCTCCTGAAAAGCATGGCGAAAGTGAAGAATGATATAAATGCTGCTGGTGAGTCTGAGGAACTCGCTAATGAGTATGAGACCAGAGCAGTAGGTAAGTGCCTTCTTTAAGTCCTTTTAGAAATTTAATCAAAGAGGTCAGGAAATTGTTTCTTTTCTTGGAAAATTACTACTTTTAGTGCTCTCGGGGGTCTGATGCGCAGCAACAATTGCATAGTGATATACTTATTTCATGCAGAAAAACAAGCTAATGACCCTAGTTTTGATCAACAAAATGCAAGGCAAAATGATTAATACAAATTGCCTGAAATGCTACCCAGAAGAGAAGTGACATCTCAAAAGGAAGTAGAACGCAAGCTTTATTTAGAAAACCATATAGCTAACATTAAATGCTTCCCTTTAATGTCAAAGTGTATTTTTACTGCTTGGAAATCTCTTCCACACCACCTGTTCCCAGGAGAAACTGTGGGTCCTGTTTTGACTCCAGAACTGGGTGTGAGATTGGTAGAGAATTTGTTTCGCTGGGAAGAAAAGATTCCTTGCTCTGGTAGCAAAGCTGAAGAAAGACATCCAGACATAGCAGGGAAAATAGGGGGGAAGAGAAGCTTTCTGCATAAATGCTGGTAATGTTCAGGTTGAGAAGAGCCATTCTCCAAATTTGCAGGAGTACTTTGAGGAGTAAAAGGTGGTTGAAATTCTGAAGTGCAAAATCATTTACCTTCCTTAGTCTAAGACTTGCCACACTGTCGCTCGCTGAGAACACAGGTGTAGCTCAGGTTTTTTAATTCCTTTGTATGACCTTCAGTTTCTTCTGCTGCAAGGACTGTCAGTAGATCAGAATTGAGCTCTGCATCTCGTGGGCTGAAATGACCAATGGTTTCTTATTTCATGAGTGTAATTGATGCCAGGAGAGCAAGGGAGAGCTCCTTTTCTGGAGCCATAATGATGATGTTACCTCAGTATCTACTTATTCTGCAAATTATTCCGAGAAACGTGAAATGAAAGCCAGCACAGTTGGCAGATATCACAACAGGGATTAATTTGTAACACCCACAGCTTAAAAATTCAAGCTCATCTGTGGTCTCTAGGCTAAACAGCCCAGTTCCCTCAGCCACTCTGCATGAGACTTGTTCTGCAGACCCTTCACCAGTTTCACTGCTCTTCTCTGGGCACACTCCAGGACCTCAATGTTCTCCTTGTAGCAAGGGGCCCAAAACTGAACGCAAGACTTGAAGTGTGGCCTCTCTAGTGCTGAGTACTGGGGCATGATCACTTCCTTGCTTCTCCACACCATTTTTGATACAAACCATGATGCTGTTGGCCGTGTTGGCCGCCTGGGCACACTGCTGACTCGTGTCTAACAGGTTGCCTTGGAGAGAAATGAAACAAGTGTTCCCTCTCAGGCTTTGTTGCAGGTTATGACCCTGTTCTCTTGCCTGGTGCAGAAAGCAGTGGTTCTGTAGCTGCATTGCTACTGTCATACCCATAAGTCAAATTAGCTGATGGGTAAAGTGTAGTGGCTCTGCAGGCTGAATAGGGAAAGCACAGCACCGTTGCTGGAAAAGGCCTCTGGAGACCTCTAGTCCAGATGTTTTGTTGAGGTAATGTTACCACCAGGCCTAAATCAGTCCAGTCATGACTTCTTTTGGCCAAATCTTGAACATCTCCACAGATGGATATTGTCTTATTGCTTCTAAAAGCAGGTCATATTTGTTCCTTTCTCTGGGGCTCATGGAGACCAGATTAACCTGCTGAACTTTGAGCTTTATTTCCATTTGTGTATATCAGAATGACTATAGAATCATAGAACAACCAGGTTGGAAGAGACCCACTGGAACACTGAGTCCAACCGTTCCTATCAAACACTACACCGTG
The DNA here is from genome assembly GCA_033558105.1 of Coccyzus lansbergi. Classification (NCBI taxonomy): domain Eukaryota; kingdom Metazoa; phylum Chordata; class Aves; order Cuculiformes; family Coccyzidae; genus Coccyzus; species Coccyzus lansbergi. Next base: position 838,899 of record JAUMJK010000048.1, read on the forward strand.
TCCCTCAGCACCTCGTCTACCCATGCCTTAAACACCTCCAGGGAAGGTGAATCAACCACCTCCCTGGGCAGCCTGTTCCAGTGCCCAGTGACCCTTTCTGTGAAAATTTTTTTCCTAATGTCTAGTCTAAATCTCCCCTGGCAGAGCTTGAGGCCATTCCCTCTTGTCCTGTCCCCTGGCACTTGGGAGATGGGGCCAGCTCCCTCCTCTCCACAACCTCCTTTCAGGTAGGTATAGAGAGCAATGAGGTCTCCCCTCAGCCTCCTCTTCTCCAGGCTAAACACCCCCAGCTCTCTCAGCTGTTCCTCATAAGGCCTGCTCTCCAGCCCCTTCCCCAGCTTTGTTGCTCTTCTCTGGACTTGCTCCAGAGCCTCAACATCCTTCTTGTGGTGAGGGGCCCAGAACTGAACACAGGATTCAAGGAGCAGTCTCACCAGTGCTGGGTACAGAGTTGAGAAGAACCTCCCTGGACCTGCTGGTCATGCCATTTCTGATACAAGCCAAGATGCCATTGGCCTTCTTGGCCACCTGGGCACACTGCTGGCTCATGTTCAGTCGGCTGTCAACCAACACCCCCAGGTCCCTCTCCTCCAGGCACCTTTCTAGTCAGAGTTCCCCTAGTCTGTATCTGCACAGGGTTGTTGTGCCCAAAGTGCAGAACCCAGCATTTGACTATGAAGCTGTTTCACAGCAGCACAAGGCCACAGGGTAAAGATCTTTTTAGCACAAAGTGTATTTGACTTCACGAGGTGAAAACTGCTAAAACAGGCCTTCTTAAGGGGATCTACATCCCTCAGGTCAGATTATTTAGCAAGACATTGAGGAGTAACCAGGTCCCACTGAAGTCTGTTTGCATATTGCAATATATGTGACGATACCAGCTGAAAGTATCGCTCTGTGTGTGTGTCCTTGCAGTCACAGCAACACAACTGTTTGTGAACGACCTGGGAAAATGTGCTGTGAGAGGGAAGAGCTTCTAGGGAAGGCTGATGTGTTTTGTAAGAGGCTGGATTGCTCTCCAGGGCAGTGATGCTATGTCACGAATCCCCCCAAAAGTGCTGCCTTTGAGTACAAAACATCCAGAGCTGAAAAGAGAAATATTTTTTCACTTTTTGTGTGTGGTTAGTGGCAAAAATCTGTGGGTGGATTGAGCTACTCAAAGCTCTTCTAAAACAACTGTTTGCAATGCTTCTACCAGTGAAAAAAACATTAGATTCTGCCCTTGTTCTTCCACCCTACTATTAATATGGAACTACTGGGACTGACTATGAGTTATTAGATCAGTGCTAAATGAGTGAAAGAAAGGTGAAAGAAGTAGATGTACTGAGTCATTTTAGTAGGAGAAGTTCATATTCTTCCTGTATTTTCTAGGACAGAACTCTGCTTAATGCTATCTCTGTAGAAGCTGATTTAGTAGTACAGTTGTGTGTCCAGGAGTGAATTCTCTTTGAAAGTTAATACTTGTACGTGGGGTTGTAGAGCAATGCACGTGTTGCTTTGCTTTGCTGAAAACATGAGGAGAGTTTTTGCATCTGCGTGTTTTAATATTGCAAACATTGTACTTGGGAAGTCAGTGAAGCCAATTGCACCCAGGTTGGTGGGAAATTGAGTCGGAAGTTGTAGCTCAGTGTGGAGCTGCCCCTTTCTTCCAGAGCTGTTCACCGAGTGCTACAGCAGTGATGAAGATCTTGCTGAGCAGCTGCTGACCTACTCCTGTGAAGCCTGGGGAGGGAGCAATTGTCTGGAACTAGCAGTGGAAGCTAAAGACCAGCAGTTCATTGCACAGCCAGGAGTGCAGGTAATGTCATTGAAAATAGCAGAACCATAGAATTGTTTGGTTGCAGAAGACCTTTGACATCATTAAGTGCAACTGGACTTGTCCACTAGTGAACCGTTTCTCTGAGCACCCTATTCTCCCATGTTTTAAATATCCCCATAATGGGGACTAAACCACTCACTCCCTGGGCAGCCTCTGCCAGTGCCTGACAACCCTTTGGGTGAGGAATTTTTTTCCCAGTATCTGAACCTTCCCTAGTGTAACTTGAGGCTGTTTCCTCTCATTCTGTCCTTTTTCACTTGGGAGAGTCAACCAACACCCACCTCTCTACAACCTCATTTCAGGCGATTGTAGACAGTGATAAGGTTTTGCCTCAAACTTCTATTCTCCAGGCTAAACAGTTCCCTCAGCAGCTCCTCATAAGACTTGATCTCCAACTCCATTCCCCTGCTCTGGACACTCTCCAGTCCCTCAATGTCTGTCTTGTCCTGAGGGGCCCAAAACTGAACACAGGGTTCAAGGTGTGGCCTCACAATCATAATAAGCTTGATAAGGACTGCCTGAAGTGCCTTCCTTGGCACAACTCCCGTGTACTCTGTAGATGTGCTGCGCAGTGTCAAGGGCCTCATAAATCAGGTCAAGTCCTGCTCAGCCTCTCCTTGAACTCCTCGTCATGTAGAATGAAGGATGACTGGACTAAGGAACCAGCACATGGTTACTGATACAGAACACTTTCTGTATTGTTGAAACAGGAATCCAGCTTGTTTTGATACAAAGCTCAAAGTTTTGGGTTATTTATTACTAGATCAAATGTTCTCCCATAGTGTTCCTTGGATATTTTGTTGCCGTTAGAACAAATGAGAATGTTTTCTTGTTCCCTGCAGAATTTCCTTTCCAAGCAGTGGTATGGAGAGATTTCAAGAGATACTAAGAACTGGAAGATTATACTCTGTCTGTTCTTTTTCCCTTTAATAGCCTGTGGTTTCATCTCATTCAGGTAATCAACTGGCTTCTTATTAGCAGAAGCAAAGTAAGTCAATTAATCATAGAATCATAGTACAATTCAGGCTGGAAGGGACCTCTGGAGATCATCCAGTCCCACCCCCTACTCTCAAAGCAGGGTCACCTAGAGCAGGTGCCCAGGACTGTGTCCAGTTGGGGTTTGCGGATCTCCAAGGATGGAGACTCCATGGCCACTCTGGGAAACCTGTTCCAGTGGTCAGTCACTCTCAAATAAAGATATTTAATGGCTGAAGGAGCTTTTCACAGATTCTCCTCACTCTGATCTGGAGTCAGGATGTGCCGATCTACTTGCATGCCTGAAGTCAGTGGATCCAGACTGGTGTTAACTTTAAAGTACCACCCTATGCTAGACATTGCACCTTTCTCATTTTCAGTCTGATGAAAAGCATGAATGTTTCTAAGCATACAAACTGTGTTTTGAGACCTTTTCCCTTTTTTAATTCCTCAGGAAGAAGCCTGTGGAGAAGAGTAAGAAACTCTTCTTGTATTATGTATCTTTCTTCACATCCCCCTTTGTCGTCTTCTCCTGGAATGTTATCTTCTACATCACTTTCCTGTTGCTCTTCGCCTACGTGTTGCTTATGGATTTCCAGAAGGAACCTACCATCCTGGAGATCATCCTCTACGTGCTGGTCTTCATTCTGCTTTGTGATGAAGTGAGACAAGTAGGCAGCGCTTGCAGACCCAAAAAGTTTAGTGCTAGATTAAAAGCTTTGCATTTTCTTCCCTGCTTCCTAGTAGTGTAAGGCAGTGCTGGCTGCTTCTTTGCGACAGGGGGAACAAATTCCTGGGAAATCAGTTCAGGAAACTCAAGGCACGATGGATATTTTTCCCCTGAGATTTAATCCCTGCTTGCATCCTAATAGCTGCAGTCTCCATGCACCAAGGGGAATGTATGTTTGCTTTGAGACTGTACAGATAAGCTGATACTAATGGAGATATTTCTCAGCAAAGTTGGTTTTGATTACCAAAGAATCCAGAGGTTATACTTCTCTGATTTATCTGGATGCATGCCTTTAGATCCAGTGATACCTGCCTCTCTTCTCCAAATCTCTTTTTTTTTTTTTTTAATCTTTGTTTGACCAATCAGCAATATATCATTATGTGCTTTCGTTTATCTGTTAATCATGAATGTGGGTTTTGTTAGTTTTATGGAATCCCAAGAACCAGCTTTGGGCTGCCTGCATGGATTATACTGGTGTAGTTTGGAAACAGCATGCAGGACTGCATTTATAACCAGCCACATATTTGTTATTCCTCTCCTTTTGTTTTTACGGGGTCATATGAAAAATGTTGTTTTTCAGGCATGCTGCTCTCTACCAGTCAGAGCTCAGAGTAGAGGGATGATACTGGGGAAATTGAAGGAGAAATGGCTACAGTGCTGCTTTCTGGTTGTCCTATAAGACTTTAGTTTCCATGTGAGTGTTAGTGATCTGCTGGATCAAACCACTCTGCAACAACATTTCTTATATGAGCCCAAATGATGTGGCTGAGTGTTGAGTTACTGTGCTGAACTTGCTGTGTGGCCTTTATCTATTGGTGCCCTCTTTAAGGCAACTTTACCTCTTAAACAAAATGGGGAAAAGTAAAAAACTGTTGCAGTGAAAACACCAATAGAGTGCTTGTTTCTGCTGATTTAGGTTCTGATGTCTCTAGACCTGTCCTTGCACTTCCCTTATGTACCCAGCAAATGTCACGGGGAAAGCCTTGGGGACAGAGACCTTTTTTCCTACCAAAGTCACTATTTCTCACTACTGTGACCAGGTAGTTTCAGATCCCAGTAATCCCATTAATAGCTGGTGGCCAGACTGTATCAATTGGGTTGTGGGAATGAGAAGATAGCTAAATCAGAGACTTTATTGAGGATTTAATGTTATCTTAAGCCTGTGTCCTGGCTTCAGGCCTGTTTCACTAAGGAGCAAAATGCAGAGCAGTGTGCCAAACCTCTGAGTTTCTTGGGGAACTTCCTCTCAGATAGACTGGGAGTGCACTGGTCTAACTCTGCAGTGAAGATAGTAGCTGTGTCCTAAATATTAAAAAAAAAACCAAAATGGGTTGTCTTAGATCTTGTTTTTACATCAAAGAAAAAGTAAGAGTAACGTTGCCTGGGGTCATACTGCAGTCAGATAACCAGTTTTGGGGAGAAATCAGCTCTCAGAGCAGTGTGTCTTTGGAAGTGACAGCTACCAGGAGCTGTTCCGTATTTCAAACAGGTAGATCTCCTGAATGGTGAAACAGAATCATATCTGAACTGTAAGCCTCTGCCTTAAACCTGTTTTTACTTCTGATGGTCCTAGAGATATTTAACTAGCCAGAGCTATTTTCCGACAGGACATTTAGAGCTGTCATGGCAATAGTGAAATTGGAGATGCCTTTTTCCTACTGTCTTAGCCATGTGGATGTAGCCTTCAGACAGGTGAGTGGGTAGACTTGTGGGGTGTGCAGGAAAGCTCTGTCTTCTCAAATGGAGAAGGAATCTGGAAAGAATCTGGAAAGAACTTCTGTGCATGTTAACTCTTAGCAGCAAGAACTGCTTGATATTTGAAGGACTGAAGTGCACTGCAATCTCAGTTGCTCTTACCTGCTTACATGCATCCACCTCTGTTTCTGCTTTAGACCAATACCTGTTTCCTTTCCTCCATTCACAATTGTGCCCTCAAAGGAAGAGGCTGCATTTAATAGAGCTGTAGTGCCCTGATGCAGTTATTGTTTTGTGTAAAGCATTTGGATTCTATGCATCTAGCTGGTCATTTAAAACACCATTTCACTAATAACTCATGTTTGATTTAGGGAGCAAGTGAAAACCATGGACATGGTTTAGTGTTTGATAGGAATGGTTGGACTCGATGATGTGGTGAGTCTCTTCCAACCCAGTGATCCTGTGAAGTAGGCAGAGTCAACCCAATGCCCTGGGCATCAGATATGCTGTATACACACAATGCTCAACCTTTGGTACCTTGGATACTAAGAAAAGTGCTTATAGGTCCCAAGGTGCTAAAATAGTCTGGTAATATTTTGAGCCTGACAAGCTGGTAGCTGCCCCACCTGTCCAGCTTTAGCAGCACATCCCATCGTGTAGTGGAAATACAGCAATTGTGCAACTGGGATAGCAAAGTGGGGCTTGCTGCTCATAGCTGCTTTTGAATTTAGAAGAAAACTCCCACTTGATCTCTGTTCCCCGTAAAAGTACAGAGAGCAGAATTGCCTTCCTTGGATGTTCTAGTTATAGTGAGATTCAATGATATCTCTCTACTAAGCTTTGACTATTTCAATGAAAATGAGAAGCAGTTGTCATCAGGGACTCAGTCTGTTTCTTCAGACCTTGGTGGAGGTTTCTCCTCATATAGCTATATGTTCTAATGAGTCACTTCTGAATTGGACGCAGAATTTTGTTCCTGCACAAACACTAGATCCAGGATGCTGCATCCCATTCAGTCTGGGAAGGGGCTGAAATTCTCACTAGACTTGTAGAACCAGGCAGTTAAAGAATCGGTTAAAATATGCATCTTTGGCCAGAAGCATGTGTGGTGGTTACTTCCTGCTCTTTTTCCTTTCCAGTGGTACATGAATGGCAGTAAGTATTTCTCAGATCTGTGGAATGTTATGGATACGCTAGCAATCTTCTACTTCATAGCAGGGATTGTGTTCAGGTGAGTAGTATCTTTCCTTGGTGACCGTGTTACGGCTTTGCTTCCTATCTGGGTTTTGCCTACAATGCATAACGAGATTTTGGGAAGCAGTTTGTGCTTGTGAAACTCTCTTCTACGAAGGTCCCAATTCTGCCAAGTCTTGGCACTAAATGTTTCGAAGCAAATAAATAAAGTGAGGTGGGTGGGGGACGAACCTCTACATGCAGTATATCCTCTTTTCCTTAATGGAAGGTGAGTCTATTCTGAAATCAAAGGTGGCTTTCCTGAACTCAGATCTTTCTGGGCCAGCAGGAGAGCCCTTCTTAGGTTGGCATGAGCACGTTTAAAAGATGGTGTTTGAAAGCTGCTTAGGTTTCATGGCAATGCCTACATGTCGGGCTATACGGAGCACATCAGACAAAGCTGCAGGGTCAGATGGCAAATATTTGAGTGAGAACTTCTTTGGCATTTTCCCTGACTCCTGTTATCTATTGTTCTGTGTGGTAATCCGGACTCTGAGCTTGTTGCATTTAAAGGGGCTATAATTGTACCTATAGTAGTCTAACAGAATGTCATTAGCTCATGTAAGCTGTTTTACACGAATAGGTGAGTTAACCGTGATGAGGAAATGATGGAAACATGTTCTTACAGCTGAGTTGTTCAGTGAGCTCTAACTTAGTTCTTGTTCCTCAGCACAGCAGCGACCACTGCACTGTGGTGGGTTTGGAGAGCTGAGGGAGTAGCTGAAGATACAAGATTTCTTTGCTGTTAATAGTTTTAGAGGGGAAGAGGAGGCACAGTTCTACCACCTGCTCTCAGGTGGGAGTGAGTGGGAGAGGGCATGGGGCCCTGGATAGCTCTGCTCTGTTTTCCAGGTGCTCACGTTATGCTCTGCATTTCAGTGTTTCAGTATATTTTTACCTGACTTCTGCATGCCTTACCCAATGCTTCTCTTCATTTTCTTTTACTGTCTCCATCAGGCTTCACTCATCTGATGAAAGCTCTTGGTATTCTGGGAGAGTCATTTTCTGTTTGGACTACATAGTTTTTACTCTGAGGCTGATCCATATTTTCACAGTTAGCAGGAATCTAGGACCCAAAATTATTATGCTGCAGAGAATGGTAAGATTCTGGCAGCTGTTCAAGAGAGTCTAAATAAATGATGCGATGCCTTGTTTTTCCTCAAGAGTGAAAATCACCACCGTTCTGATGATGGCAGCAAGTTCTCTCCTTCTCTTAAATCTGCTAAACAGGATTAATTAAGTTTTAAATAGGACCTAATTAAGAGCAGGGCCTTTTTCTCTCCTGCTGCACTGGGAGAGTGTAAAGATCAGGCTGAAGAACAGAAGAGGAAATTTGCTTCCTGGTAGCTTCTGTCTCTTGTGTCTCAAATGTTTTGGTGGTGTATTCCATCACTTTTGTTGCTCCTATGAGCATTCCCAAACAAGACGGTGATGACAAATGGTATAGGAGCAGGATTTCTTTCTTCTGCTGCATCCATCAGATGAGGAAGTGGAGAAGTGGGTGGTGAGGAACCTTTTGTGGAGCAGCCATGCTGATTCCCCTTTGTAGTTGGAGGGGATGTGTGCTAGCAAACTGGGAAATGCAATAGGAAGAGAGTGGAGTTCCGTATCCTACAGCTATGGCTTGCTGGAGGTGTGGGGATGAGGAGCACTGGAGAGCTGGAGTATGTCTGCTTGGATCTGTGCCTGTCACTTGGAACTGATCTTCACGCTGTATGCACATATGGACACGCATATATACTCCATAGAAAAGAGATTTGGGAAGTGCTCTCTCACGTGTTTAAGGAGTGGCTCGCAAAGGGCACATAAAGTGAGTACTGCTAGGTGTCCTTAGGAGAGGTTTTCCCTGTCTTCATTTCTGCAGTGGTTGGGTTGTCTTGTGCCATAGCAAAGGACTGGCATATATTGAATTAAAAACCCATCTGTGTGGGGACAATGGGAGTCACAGCAGGGTGTGCATCTTATCCTGCAAGCGTTTATTTTGGCTCATACCACTTCTAGATGAAGCCTAGAGATTGCCTGGTCCTAGAGTGCCTTATGATATGGAAGCAACAACACAGGCTTGTTTCCTGCATGTCTCTCTTGTTTGACCTTCTTCAAAAGGGACAAGTTTGTTGAGTAAGTCTAATAACAAAGATACTTGGGGCTAGGGGAAGGGCAGATCTCAGTGGAGGTTGCTCTGCAACAAATGGGAAAGATCATCTGGGATATTACCCTCAGTTATCCATGCATTGTTAAGAGCCAGAGTCATCAAACTTATCCATAGTGTCTGGACTATAGATGCTTGTTTGAAGCCAGGTGAGATCTTAGGAAGAAATGCTTTACTGCGAGGGTGGTGAGGCACTGGAACAGGTTGCCCGGAGAAGCTGTGGCTGCCCCATCCCTGGAGGTGTTCAAAGCCAGGTCGGATGGGGCTTTGATCAGCCTGATGTAGCGGGAGGGGTCCCTGCCCATGGCAGGGGGTTGGAAGTGGTTAAACTGGTATAAAATTTATACTAAAATGGTGTGAAGTTGTGTAGGCATTTCTGCTATTTATTCTTCACCCTAATATCAAATAGTAGGGGAAAAAAGGCAATGTATGGCTTGCAACAGGAATGCATTGGGGCACTGATGCATTTGCTTGTTCTTTTTCAGATGATAGATGTCTTCTTCTTTCTCTTCCTCTTTGCGGTGTGGATGGTGGCCTTTGGTGTGGCCAGGCAAGGCATTTTGAGGAAGAACGAGCACCGCTGGGAGTGGATATTCCGATCTGTCATCTATGAGCCATACCTGGCTATGTTTGGCCAGTACCCTGATGATGTTGATGGTAGCTATCTTCTGAGGGAACATCTGGGTGGGTGGTAGGCTTTGTCCTTTTGGTGGTTGCTCAGTCCTGTGTTGACTCTTTGAAACCTTGACAAGGCAAGATTTGATGTCTCATGGGGAGATGTGGAGCGCTTGGGGCTGAGCCCAACAGAAAAAGGAGGAGGCAGCTCACTGTTTGCTCTCTGTTCTTTCTCTCTGAGGTACCACCTACAACTTTGACCGCTGCACCTTTTCTGGGAATGAATCCAAGCCCCTGTGCGTGGAGCTGGATGCCAACAATCAGCCCCGTTTCCCAGAGTGGATTACCATTCCCCTTGTCTGCATTTACATGCTCTCAACTAACATTCTCCTTGTGAACCTGCTTGTGGCCATGTTCGGGTACGTAATAAGGGAGGGATCCTTATTTGGAGCAATATGCCTCTGAGAATTAAATCCTGGAAACCAGCCGGAAGCCAAGTCTTGGACTCTGCCTCTGTCTTTCGCAGAGGAATTGCTTGGAGTAGTTCCTGGACAGGGTTCCCAGCTTAGAAGAGACCTCAAGCGAAGGGTGATGTGCAAAGGTGAACAAAGCTGGACTCCAAAGACCATCAGAAATGTGGGGTTTGGTGATGTGCTAGGAGTGGTGCAGCAGATCTATTTATTTTATCTGCTTTTTCCTGACCTGTGCAGGGTCTGGGGACAGAAGACAATACATTTCCTGCCAAAACAGGGTGAAAGCAGCTCTTCCCTAGAAGTCTCTTGGCTTGTTGAAACTTTCATTTTAAGTGTCTGATGATAAATGTCCTGGTTTATGCAGTTATGCCAGTAAAAAAGATTTTTCTAGTTCAACTTATTTTGTGGAAGGACCCACCATAGGTTCTGTAATGATGCTTTTGGAGCTTTGCATAGTTCATATTAGCCATAAACTAAATGATGTGATTAAGCAGGAGTGCTGCATGGTACTGAACTTGGGAAGCCTGGTGGGCAAAGAGCGATCCCACTGTTTTTTAACTTGATGCAGTCAGAAACATGTGAATCTGTGACAACTCCTCCTGAGACCAGTGTGTACGTAGTATTTATCAATCTTTAACGCTAATGTCTATTAGACACCAGTCCAATCAGCATCTGTATGTCATAATTACAATTATAGATTGATTGTAACAACAAAGAGTCCAACTTTTCCATTGCATGTGGTTTGCATTAGTTGAAAAGGATGAATATTTTGTTTTACTTACAAAACTTCACCTTCTTTGTTTAGATACTTATGAAACTTCACCTTCCCTGGAGATGTTTCACCTTCTCTGGAGGTGTTTAAGGCACAGGTAGACGAGGTCCTGAGGGACATGGTTAAGTGTTTGATAGGAATGGTTGGACTCGATGATCCGATGGGTCTCTTCCAACCTGGTGATTCTATGATTCTATGAAATTCGGGATTTTATTTATTTTCAAAAAACAATAGGTAACTTCCACCAGGTGAAGGTTTTTGCTTATTATGTGTAAAGGTTGTTAGGATTCTGATGCCGATACTTTGGAAACACCCATCTGCTGTTTACTGCCAGCAATGAAAGGTCAGACAGTCTGTGAGCTGTTTGCTCTCATGGTTGCTGTGCTACCAGGATCATCCAGTATTGAGGTTTGATCCATGCTTAGACCATTCTTAATATCTCTGCTAGAATTCTCAGGAGCATTTAATTTTTTTCTATATGTTCCATTTTCAGAGTTTTTTTGGTGGTGGTTTGGGGTTTTCTAACTTTTTTTGCATAGAAAGAAGCTAACTGATGAATTAATGAGGCACAGCGTCTTGCAAAGAAACAGGCTGTTCTCTTGTATTTATACTGGAAGAAAATTGCCTAAAGCTAAGGTAGGGAAGTTATATGGAGTATTTTCTCCCTGTTCCTATTTATCTAGTTTATTTGTAATTTCAGTTTTGTTGATGCTTTTCCCCATGGCCTTAGTTTCTCCCATTTTCAATTTTATATCTAAAAAGGAGAACAAACTCAATAACCTCCTAATCAGTAAAAATCAGAGAGAATCAGAGAACAACCAGGTTGGAAGAGACCCACCAGATCATCAAGTCCAATCATTCCCATCAAACACTAACCCATGTCCCTCAGCACCTTGTCCACACGTCCCTTTAAACCCTTCAGGGAATGTGACTCAACCACCTCCCTGTTCCAGCCCCCAACGACCCTTCCCAGGAAGAATTTTTCCTGATTTCCAGCCTGAGCCTCCCCTGGAGGAGCTTGAGGCCATTCCCTCTTAGCCTGTCCCTTTACCAGCTCTAGGATGACTTTATGGGAACACACCCTGGTATAAAGAGAAACTCTGTGTTTCTTGGCTCTGCTGGAGGTCTTTGGGGAATACCTAACGCTGTATGTATTTCTCTTTCTTTTCCTGTTAGTTACACTGTTGGATCAGTACAAGAAAACAATGACCAGGTGTGGAAGTTCCAGCGATACTTCTTGGTCCAAGAATACTGCAGTCGCCTGACTATCCCCTTCCCTTTCGTCATCTTTGCCTACATATTCATGGTGATGAGGAAATGCTTGAAATTCTGCTGTAAGAAAGAAAGTAAAGAACCATCTATTTGTTGTGAGTAGATTTTTTTCTTACTGCCTAGAAGTCATCTTGGTGGCAGGAACATTGCAACTCTTCGATGGCACAGTGTGCTTAAACGAGGGAGTTAGTGTTTCAGGAAAAATTCAAGGGCAATATAGACCTACCGGAAATGAGGAGCAGCTCATTTGTGTTCTCCATCAACTGCAAAACCACTCTGTAGCTGGAAACCTCTTTGATAAATTTCTCATCAAAGATCCTGGCTGCTCCTCAGCCGTAACCTTCCTTCAGTACTCAAGGTGTGCTCTTTCTGGGATGTGGGGAATTATACTCCAGCTTCCTTGTGATATTGCTGCAATTTGGCTTTGATCTGGTTAGAGAGCTTCTGTGTTCATAGAATCATAGAATCACCAGGTTGGAAGAGACCCACTGGATCATCGAGTCCAACCATTCCTAGCAAACACTAAAGCATGTCCCTCAGCACCTCATCCACCCATGCTTTAAACACCTCCAGGGAAGGTGAATCAACCACCTCCCTGGGCAGCCTATTCCAGTGCTCAATGACCCTTTCTGTGAAAGTTTTTTCCCTAATGTCCAGCCTAAATCTCCCCTGGCGGAGCTTGAGGCTTGTTCTGTCATGAGACCTGCTCCACTTAAGTACTATGCAGTTATCCAGTGCTCTCTTGTCCAAGCCATTTTGAGGCAGAATTACCTCATGTATGTATGTCAATTAAGTCTTCAAAATTAATTATGGAATTGTAGAATTGTTAAGGTTGGAAAAGATCTCTATGACCAACTGTCAGCCCAATCCACTGTGCCTACTAAACCGTGTCACAAAGTGCCACATCTACACACTCTTTAAATGACTCCAAGGATGGGGACTCCACCACATCCATGGGATAGCCTGTTCTCTCCTCTTTCAGTAAAGTAATTTCTCCTGATATCCGATCTAAATGACCCCTAGTACAACATGAGGCCATTTTCTTTCCTCCTGTCACTTGGGAGAAGAGACTCACTCACTACAAACCTCCTCTCAGGAGCTCCCCTCCTCCTCAGGTCTCCCCTCAGCCTCCTCTTCTCCAGACTAAACAATCTCAGTTGCCTTAGCTGCTCCTCTTACGACTTGTTCTCCAGACCCTTCCTCAGCCCAATTGCCCTTCTGTGGGTGCAGCCTTACCAGGTGCTGCCTATGCCCCTTCTTGCTTTGGAAGGGCTTTATTTTTTTTTTTTTTTATATTAGAGCGCAGAATAAATTAATCTAGAGCCTGCAGCAGCTGAAAATTGAATTTCATAGTCTGTGTGAAAACTGTAAACAACCCTATTGTTATCAAGTGGCAGAGACCCCTCATCTTGCGTGCTCTGAATGTGTGGGTAATTTGTACAGGAGTCTGTTTGCCACTCTGTCTTCTGGAGCATTTCATTTTGTCTTTCCATTACAATCCCCAAACTAAGACAGCTTAGTGGCTTAGGACAACCTAATGGACCACAACTGTTTTCAAAGGCTCTTCTACCTGCTAGTGAGTGACTGTGAGGAAATTGAGAGTCTCCCTGTCCCTCTGGGCGTGACTCTGAGTCAGTCATTTCCCTATTATATACTCTGTCAGAGGGCACCGATGTGAATTGTTTTAACTAGCTTTTCCCCTCCAACAAATGGAGTGTTTTCTCCTCAAGTACCATTCAGAAGCAGATGAGACAGGATAAGTTCAGTTAATTGACAGACTTATTCACTTGTGTCATCAACTTGCCTGTTGCCCTGCAGCACGGGCTGGATTTTGTTATTAGTTGAGGAGAAACTTGTCTGCTTTGGTGTATAAAATTCCTTAGCAGCAGCTAAATAATTTTAACTGTCCACATCACTGGCTTCCTTGCTGGGGAGGTTGTTTAGTGGCAAATATTTCTGCTCAAGTGATGTCCAGGTGATATTGCAGTTCTAAAAGTGAACGGAAGAATGAGCTGGAGCCAGAATATCATTGTGGTTGAGCTGGTGGCAAGAACTGAGAACTACATGGAGAATACACATTGATGAATTGCCTGTTGCGAAATCTTGGGTTCTCCACTTAACTCTTGTGGAAATAGTTGAGATTTGAGGGCTTAAATGCCTGTGGAGAACAATCGAGGTGGTGCAAGGTCAGAGGAGCACTGGGTGGAGGAAATGGGACTTCATTCATTTGCCAGCTGTGGGTTTCTTTTGCCTCATCTGACTTACTTTATCAAACCCCAGGTGGCTTGTGCTGTCCTGCTGGAACAGGATAAAAATGCAGAAGTAGTATCCTGGAGAAGGACTCTCATGCCTCAAAGTGATTTGCTCTCTATCACTTTAACTTACAGCATCGGTAGGAGATGCTTTTATACATGACATTGCTTCATCGTTTTGAAATGTTTTAGTTCATGGATCTTAGCATGTTATTCCTAATGATCCAATATGGGATAATGTAGAAACAAATGGAAAGCTTACACCTAGATAGGAACTTACTGGAACGCTCTGTATCTGTTTAGGGATTGTCCTTTCACAACACACTCGTGTTGACTAAGACACAAAAAATTCCAGAAAGAATTTTGGAGCTTGTTGTGGGGTTTTTTTGTTCATGTTTTGGATTTTTTTCTTAACCAACTCTGGTTGTTGGGCATGTGCAGTCAAATACAGTAACATCATGGTTATCAGAGCTGTGTCCCAGGTGGGAAGTGGGGCTGCAAATGCGGTTATGGAAAAGGGAATCATGATGCTCTGAATGCAAGCATTAGCCCAGCCTATCTATATCTTAGCACTGGAAAGACAAATTAACTGACTCTGCTGTTGTTGTTTGTCTTCATGTAATCTTCCCAGGTTCAAAAAATGAGGACAATGAAATTCTGGCATGGGAAGCTGTCATGAAGGAGAACTACCTTGTCAAAATCAATACCAAAGCAAATGACTCGTCAGAAGAGTATGTCTGCCTTCTTTGTCTTTGCTCTCTTTGCTTTTCGTAGAATATTTTTTAGCAAAGTCAAGTTTTCAGCAGCTCTGAATGTTTGCAGGCTACTGGATAGATAAGCTCTGCATAAATGTGACTTTTCTTTTTATTCTTGATGTAAAATCATAGAATCATAGAATCACCAGGTCGGAAGAGACCCACCGGATCATCGAGTCCGAACATTCCCACCAACCTCTAAACCATGTCCCTCAGTACCTCAGAACTCTGATATTCCCTTTTTAAGATATATTCAGTCATATGTACATATTCACAAAGCTGTTCTGTGAAAAGAAGGAGCTTATTACAGAAACTGTAATTTGTCTCCGTTCATACAATTTAGAAAGCAGAACAAGAACAAATAAATGTTAATGTATCTACATACGTAGATATAGCAACGACATATAGTACGACATAGCAACTATTGAACAGATGGTGCTATACGTGGACCTTTCATCCCCATAACTCTGTTCTTCCAAACTTATAGATCAGAGTACTGAAGAATATCAATGCATTTTGGAAAAACACTGTTAATCCAGGGTAAACATTAGTGTTCTCTGTAACATATGCTCCAAAAAGAATCCACATTGAGGCAATAAGTGAAACAAACACCAACATAAAGCCGATGAAAAGCCAGACACGAGCACCTGTTCTTCCTAAACATCCATCACTGTAGCTGTCTCCTCTCACCTGTGCATTTGATACAGCATTTATCATGAAAAAAGCTAGTGTTGAAAACACCCCACGGGTATGGAATGCATGGTGAGGTTTTGTCAGCTGCTGCAGAGTGTCCTCAGGAATAGTTGATTGGGGTGGTAAATGCAAACTGCAATATGGCAATGGTTATAACAACATAAAATGCACATGGTAGTTGGGCTAGAAGTCTTGAACACACCTATTCCAAATGCCTATCTCAAGTGGTTTCACCTTTCTGCGCTTGAGTCTTTCTACTTTACTGCTAGAGGAGAAAGTGTTGACTTTCTGTGGTCTTTTGAGGTCTCATGGTGGAAAGCAACGTTATAGCTGATAAGTTTTGTAACATTAACAATTTAATTAATTAATTAATTAATTAAATGGAACAGCTGAGGTTGTAGAGAGGAGGGAGCTGGGCTCTTCTCCCAAGTGACAGGGGACAGGACAAGAGGAAATGGCCTCAAGCTCCGCCAGGAGAGGTTTAGGCTTGACATCAGGAAAAGAATTTTCACGGAAAGGGTCATTGGGCACTGGCAGAGGCTGCCCAGGGAGGAGTTTGAGTCAGCTTCCTTGGAGGGATTTAAGGGACGGGTGGATGAGGTGCTGAGGGACATGGTCTAGTATTTGATGGGAATGGTTGGACTTGATGATCTGGTGGGTCTCTTCCAAACTGGTGATTCTATGATTCTATGATTATGCAGTTAGCAAAAAATATGTAGTTAGACCTAGAATATCAAGCTTTTCTACAGCATTGATTTATATTGAGGTCTGTACTTAGCAGCATGAATAGGGAAGACCTAGGGAAGAACTCAGTATTGGGTAAAAAGCCAAACAAATATTAAAAAAAAAGCTTTTATACTGAAAGCAGAAGAATCTTGACAAGGAAAACAGAATAGTGCAGCACTGTAAACAGTTCCTCTGTGAGTTGTTATACTTGGAATAAAAACAGTGCCAAAACAACTGCAGCCCTGCCTTCTTGGAAGGGTGAAAGGCCAATGTGGCCACGATGGGTGTCTGCACACAAACTGCTTTTTAACCGTCTGACTGTGTACATAGGGCTGTCTTTGGACAGCTTCCAACTGTAGTTGCCTGACCTCCACTCTTTGGTCAAAAAAGCAAGGACTCTTATCTCTGGATAGACTTGACAAAAGAAGTTCTGCATTGGGGGTGGGAGTTTGCTGAGGCTTCTCTAATACCCAGATTCACTCCTCTCCTCTGTGTCCTCTTTCTATTTTCAGGATGGTGCATCGATTTCGACAGCTGGATGCAAAGGTACTTGTGTTTCAGACTTCTCTCGGGGTGTTGCTCTGGCTGGTAAGGCAGGTAGTGGTCCACGAAGAAGAAATTCAGCATCATTGAGAGTCAAGTACAGTCTTTGTTCCTATTGCCAGGACTCCATTTTGGGCTTTTTAATCGCGTTCCTTTGCACCTTTCATTCTGTATGTAGTGTTATTTTGTGATAGAAAATGAAGCAGAAAGTTGCTTGCTTAGTGTTCAGGAGGTATTTCTGAGTATTTGATGGAATTGAAGTGAAAATAACTTATCTTCTCAAACTGTGTTATTGTACTGAGTAACAGGCCCATGAAATCCCCATGGGAAGAGGCATTGCACACTTAGGCTATAGCTTTCTCAACACATTCTGCCAAGTTTAGCTTCTAGTGCAGAAAGCACGAGGTAATTAAACCTATTTTTTTGTTTGATTGCTTAACTTCCACTTAAAATGAAGCAGCAGTTCAGGTGCATTGTGCAAGCAGTGCTGGCAGTGCCTGCTGGGTAAACAAAGGATGCTCCGTACATATTACAGGATAGGAGGACCTTTAATTATGAATAAAATGACCAATTCTCATCGGATTCACAGGAACACCTTGTGCTGAACCAATCTAAAGCTACTAATTTACTAAAGAGTGTATCGTTATCAGAATTGTCGTGCAAGAGTACTGTTTAACTGGGATACTGAAAAGACCTTCATTATGGTAATTTTTTTTGAGGGCTTAATGGAATTACGTGTTTTTTCTCTGAAGTGGGGAGTTATTTCGGTGTGAAGAACAGACTTATTTAGAAATTCAAGGATAAAAAGACCCATATATACTTCAAAATGCTTCTTTTGATTACTGTCAAATCATTTAGATCATCAAATAATAGCACACTTTCAAGACTAAAATGGAAATGATGAGTGACCAAACAGGTATCTAGTGATGCTCCTCTTGAAACTGAAAGGGAATATGATAACCTGAATTCTCTACTGACAAGTAATGCCTCTTTATTATCTGTTTTGTCTATTTATTACTTCAGTTTAATGACAAATGTACTGAAGCCAGTAGTGCCCTTGAGTAACTGAGTCCTAGGAGGAAGCCTTGATCATGGGGGTGAACTTTTCTTTAAACTCGATGTGGATGCCCTGAGGAATAGTGAACTTCATCTATGGCATGGGGAAAATTTGAAGGCAGCTCCACGTGTCAGAATGAATGCTCTGCAAATCTCCATTGATCCACAATCTTAGTTTTGAAGGTGCACAAGGAGCTGGAGTGTAGGTGGGAGCTTGTAGCTGTCAAGATGCCTGCTTGTTAACTAGGTGAAATACAGATGCATTAGGACTGACCGCAGTAATTGCACTGATGAAAACCATCACTGAGAGTGTCTTTTCAAGCACTGTTGCATTTGGTGTAATATTTGGAGAGGCAACGACTTGTTACATGTGTTAATTATTAGCACTGCTTTCCTGTGAAAAGCAATATTAACACTGCCTCATTTGCTACCACAGCGTGACTACTGAATACAAAACCCAGCCACTTATAGCTTTCAAAGTAGTGGCTGGTGTCTCCGGAGTAGTCAGGGAGGCAGGAATTAAGACAAGTTTTATACCTGTTGTTGCTTGTTATGTACAGTATTTTCTAGGTTTTGTCTGTTGTAGGGTATTTTAAGGTAGTTACTGCTGCTTGCTTGGTTGGTTCTCTTCCTTTTCCTGCATCCCAAGATGCAATCATCTGTTGGAATGAGTTAGATTGACTTTTATAAATAAAACTTTTTTTTTTGCCTTAATTCTTAAGCTCTCTGATTTGAAGGGCCTTCTGAAAGAGATTTCCAGCAAAATCAAATGATAGAGGCTGAAATCCAAGAGCAGCTCCCTGAGCAGGGTAAGCAATCTTTGATCCCATTCTCTGGCTTGAAAAAGTTGTTGGCGTCTGTGACTTAAATTGGAAGAGGATTCTTTAGAAGAAGAGTTAATATTAATTATTGATGCTCATATTGATATTGTCTAATGTTGGAAGAGAAATAAGAGCTAAATTCTCTTCCTAATTTGTTTTCTTTTCTGAAAAGTACAGTTCTCCATCTGGTATTTCTAGCAATTTTTGGCACAGTATGAAGCATCTTATTTTGCTCCCTTGCCTTTGGAAAACTATGAGTAGTCCTAAGTTATTTTAGTCTTTGTGCTGGAATATTAGGAGCTTCAGTGCTGGATCCTTCTTGGCTTGTTCCTTTTAACTCCAAAGGACATAAAAAACAAATAGTAAAGGTGGAATTTTGGGGAGGAATAAGGTTTATTTTCCCTTTGTCACTGTAGTCTTCCTGTGTCCTATACAATAACTGGTAGAGCACAGAGCTGATCCAAAGCACCCAGAGCAGCAGTTCAGTGTCTAGTCATGAGCCCTGTGTCCTTCATGAAGTTCTGCAGAAGAACTGAGTTGGAGTCACAGATCCCATTGAGATCTGAACACCAGGCAGAATATTGATGGATGCAAAGAACACCTGTCTTCACTACAGAAAGCAGATTCAGAAGTGCAGATGTTTATAAGGATAACCTGGAATGACCTGATCAGCCTGAGCATTAGAACCTGGCTCCTTCTTCTGTTGAAGGCTTTTTTTTTGCAAGACAACTTACACCTGTGCCAAATGTTCCTGGATCAGTTGTCTTACCATTTTTCAGAGAGAATTTTATACTCACTTTACCTGAAATTCAATTTAGTTATGAACGACATGCAGCCACCTAACAAAATCCGCAAGCATCACTAGTTACTGGGCCTTCTTGGATGCAGCGAAGTCCTTGTCACGTAGACAACAGGCTGTAGAAGAATGGAATTATGGAGTCTGTCTGGTTCAACCCCACTCCAAACAGTACCGGCTCAGATCAGAGGGAGCTGCAATTTGGCTGAAAACTGGGTTGCAATTCAGTAAGAATAAATGCAAATTTTACAGTTAGCTGGGAATTACTGACTGCACCGGTAAAAGATAGGGAAAAACTGATGAGACAACAATTCTGCAGACCAAATTCTGATGTGGAATACTGAATATCTACTGTTTTGTTACTGGAAAGATGTATAAAGAAATCTTCCAGCTGCTCATAGTGTAATGAATCCTCTGTTGGGTACAGCATCCAGTCTTAGCACTAAGCTTCAAGGAAGGCAGTGGAGTCGTTGGAGGGTGTTTGGAACAGTGACAAGAAGAACCGGGAGTCTTAACAACATAATCTGTAGAAAGGAGCAAATAAATTAATGTTAGCTAGCCTGGGAAAGAAGAGTCCTGCTTATGATGGAGGATGTGGAAGTGACCTCTTATTATGGGTAATCAATGCCTCGAAAAGATTGAGTCCCTTTCCAGTTTATGCCTGGTAAACTATCCAGAAGGCATTCTGGTCATGATCAAACCTCTGTGCATGTGAACTGTCCTGATTCTCAAGCTGAGCCTTGGCCGTTCACATAGTAACTTCATGGTGTGAACACAGAGGTTAGTGTCTCACAGGAAGCAGATGTGCGCATTGCGCTATCGCATCTGAAAGGGAGTACTTGTATCCACACTGACCATCTTCAATAGGAGATCCTGGGTTGGCCATTCCAGGTATTTTGCATGCAGGTGTTTCCTTTGATTTCACTTCCTGACAACTGGTACCTCTGCTAAGACACCACGTTCTGAATGGGTGCTGCAAAGAGCTCCTTGATCCCGAGTGTTCCACAATATACCGTTTTCCGAGCTGATGTCGTGACAATGAAAGCAAAGAGTTGAGGAGGGCTGGGAGCTCTGCTCTGACTTTTTTTTTTCCTTTTGCTCACACAGGTACCAATTCCTCAAGGATAACTTGAGCTGGCAGCAACTGCCAAGCAAGTGGTAACCGATCCTCCAGAGTGTATCTCAGCAGGAGTCACTAGGATTTTTTTTCCTTATAAAATAGTCTTTTCTGTGTGTTACAAGATGATGATGAAACATTAAGATGACTGTTTATCTCCTGGCAGGATTCCCACATTACCCAAGCTCTCCTTTTTCCTCATGTCCCCAGTGTTCAATTAGTCCTTGTCAGTTGCTGTTAAATAGCACTCCGGATTCGAAGAGTTCTGCTGCTGCCAAAATCACTTTACTTTTCAATTTCATTCAAAGAGGCCTGTTCATGGATTTCCTTCAGCCACTAATTGCTTGTCTTGATAAATCAATCTCCCTTCCTTTTCCTTCCTATAGTAGCCAGATCTAGCTTGTTACTGCATGGTCTGTCAGACCTGCCTAAATCTGTAATGCTGGTGTGCCAGAGTACAATGTATTTCAGCATCATCTCCAGGAAGAAAGAGAACCTTCGATCCAATCCTGCATCCGCATCTTGGACTCTTCAAGAGCAGTTGTGGATTTCTTCCCACTCTACCTGGAACTGTGCAGCAATGCAGAAGCTCAGCTATTGTAAACCTGCATGGGCAAGATTTAATTAGTCTAGAAAGCATTTCCGAAAGCTTTGTGTGTAATTCTTGCTTCTTCCTTTATTGATAATGAATAAATGTAGAGCACTGAAATTAATTTGGTTTTTTTTAAACATCTGTTTGCAGATGTTTCATTTTGAAATGGAGAACCAGCTTTGAATATTGTGATGCTTGCTATGGTGAGGTTCCTTTCTGCTTTGTCTGAAACAGCAGCTGAATTGTGTGGCATTTTCTGTGCTATGACAGTTATTTACCTTGCAAAGCATTGTATCTGTCTTAATCCTCACTGCTTAGGAATGGTCTTCCAAGGTGTTTGATTTTGGAGCTTTGGGTGTTTTCCTTTTGCCTGTCATAGAATCATAGAGTGGTTTTGGCTGGAAGGGACCTTAAAGCCCTTCCAATTCCAACCCCCCTGCCATGGGCAGGGACACCTCCCATTGGATCAGGTTTCTCAAAGCTCCAGCCAACCTGGCCTTGAACACCTCCAGGGATGGGGCAGCCTCCACTGCTCTGGGCAACCTGGGCCACTGCCAAACAACCCTCACAGGAAAACGTTTCTTCCTAAGGTCTCATCTCAATCTCACCTCTTCCAGCTTAAAACACTTTGTCATCTCCCTGCACTCCCCTGATCAAGAGCTGCTCCCCTGCTTTAGTGTAGGCCCTCTTTAAGTGCTGGAAGGCTTAAGTTCTTCTTGAAGCCTTCTCTTCTCCAGGCTGAACAACCTCAACCCTCTCAGCCTGTCCTTATACGGGAAGTGCTCCGGCCCTTGGATCGATCATCTTTGTGGCCTCTGGACTCACTCCAACAGATCCATGTCCTTCCTGTGCTGAGGACTCTGGAACTGAATGCAGGATCCTGGGTGAGATCTCACCAGGGCGGAGTAGAGGGTCAGAATCCCCTCCCTCAACCTGCTGGCCGCACTCCCAGTGCAGCCCAGGACACAGTTGGCTTTCCGGGGTGATCCATACACTTCACCATGAGGGTTTTCAGGTAAAATATGTGGTTGCTTACATGGATGCCTCATAAGGTTTGCAGATGAGTAGTTAGGTAGGTGGAGAAGGAGTTCCTGCTGAGGCAGGTGAGTCGCCGTGACCAATGTGAATACAGCTATCGGATGCCTGGTTAGGAAGCAAAGACTGTGTGAAGGCCTCTGTGCCGAAGAGTGTATTCTGTTGCCTGCCTGCTGTGAAAACATGTAGGTCCAGGATGGTGAAGACAAGAGCAGACCATTCTGCATGTTTTGGTGTTTGCTTCAGTACAGGGATATGAAGCTCTGTACATGGGGAAGGTTCCTACTTCAGAATGCAGCTCACTGACTGAGGAGGCCAGTACGCGCATGCATTGTTTATTGGAGCTGCTGCTCTGTTTGTCTTGGTAGCAGCAAATACAATAGATTGATAGAAAAAAAATGTGATGAGGAGTTATCACAACAGTTACTGCTCTTCTCCTGCTGCTTCACAATACTTAAATTTACTGTATGCCATGCATTACATGATCCTGGGGGACAGAGCACTGCCAATAAAAATATTACTTGTTTACAAGTGGAAATATTTGTGTTTTGCCCTCAAAAAGCTTCTGAAGGACTCAGGCTTTCATTGACATTTGTGGCAGTAAGATTAAATCATAAAATGTTGAGAAAAGATTCTTGTCTACAAATTATTTACTCCTGTGTCATTTGTATGCCTCATCTGTGAAAACTGTGTTTCATTCCTTTCATGTATAAAATGTGCTCTGCCCAAAGAAATCATGGCTCCATCCTGCCTTTTTCTTTCCTTTACACAGTCTAAGCTGTGGATACATGTCTTCTCCCAAGTGACAGGGGACAGGACAAGAGGGAATGGCCTCAAGCTCCTCCAGGGGAGGTTTAGGCTGGATATTAGGAAAAAGGTTTTCACAGAAAGGGTCATTGGGCAGTGGAACAGGCTGCCCAGGGAGGGGGTTGATTCACCTTCCATGGAGGGGTTTAAGGGACGGGTGGACAAGGTGCTGAGGGACATGGTTTAGTGTTCAATAAGAATGGTTGGACTCGATGATCTGGTGGGTCTCTTCCAACCTGTTGATCCTATGATTCTATGATTCTCTGTAGGGTCCTGATATTGCAGCGTCTGCTCTTGGGCTGTGACGCCCCTTGTGTGGGGATGGTGCCACTGCCACAGACTCACCAAGGGCAGATGATACTGCACTAACCTGGTCGCCTTCTGCAAGTCAGCAACATCTGTTGATGTGGGTGTCGTCCGGCTGGACTTGAACAAAGTGTTGAACACTGCTTCCCACCTCCTTCTCTAGGATGAGCCAGCCAAGGAAGTCAAGGGAAGTGGAAATATTGGCAGGTAGGTGTCATGGTCCACTCATAAGCAGACGTATGATGGTTCATTTCATTTACAATTTCAGAGTGCAAACTGGAACTTTATTAGTTGTGCCCATAAAGTGGCTTGCGATAGAAAGAGAGAGAGAGAGAGAGAGAGAGAGAGAGAGAGAGAGAGAATAAGGAGAAAGATGGGGAGGAAAGGGAAGAAAAGGGGTTTATTGCTGCCACCATGGGGGGTCTTTTTGTTATCTTTCAGACTTTGCCAATCTGACTTCTAGTTGGGCCTTAGTCCTCCTGATTTATTCTCTGCACAATCTCACTTCCCTCCTGTAGTCCACCCAAGATGCCTGTCCCTTCTTCCAGAGCCCATAAACAAAGAAAATGAGAAGTGTTGATATTGTGCTTGCTAGTTTATACGTGAGTTAGCACCGGTGCACTGCAGGGAACACTTCAACAACTTTCTGAGAGCAACCGTCTTGCCATGTTGGCACCTGGGATCTCTCTGACACCTTCCTGTAGGAGGTCATGAAGAGGCAGCCTTGGCTTTTGGAGCTGCAGAGTTTAGCTTTAGGAGACTGTCTTGTTCTTCAAGCCAGCTAATACCTGAATAGTCCTTCCTGGACCTGCCTGCAGGCCTACCCTGCATGCGTATTGGTGGTGCATAAATTGCAAGCAGCTCACCCTGGTTCCCATGTGTGCACTGGACAGCATGTGCACAGTACAGCATGTCGGCAGCATGGATGAAGTGATAACCAGTGCCACACATCCGCAGCTCTGCCTCAGTAGAGCCCAAAACGATCTTCCCCCTGCAGGAGAGCGAGAACACATTCACCTCAGTGGCAGAGCTGAGGTGGGACGTTACCTAGGCAGGGTATGGAATGGCATGCTGGATGCCCACAGCACCACCCCTGAAATTACAGAATCATAGAAAGGGTTGGGTTCGAAAAATCATAGAATCATAGAATCACCAGGTTGGATGGGACCTATCGGATCTTCTAGTCCAACCATTCCTATCAAACACTAAGCCATGTCCCTCAGGACCTCATCTACCCGTGCCTTAAATACCTCCAGGGAAGGTGAATCAACCAACTCCCTGGGCAGCCTATTCCAATGCCTAATGACCCTTTCCGTGAAAAACTTCTGTGAACGTGGGATCATTTTGTCCTCTGATGTAATGCTTCTCGTTTTGACTCAAAAAACCCTCTTGCACACCCGCTTGGTTTGGCATCCATTTATTTCTTTTATGTATTTTTTAAAATTTTTTTAAAATTTATTTATTTTATTTTGGTGGTGGTTTTTTTACATTAATGTGACTACTGTCTATGGAACAAGGAGCAGAAGAGGTTTCTTTGGTTTGTTTCTCATTGTGTTGAGTTCATCCCTGCACAGTCAAGTCTCAGACACTAGATTGGTCTGAAAGTCTTTGTGGTTTCATGCATACCCTGAGACTTGAATCCCTTGCTAAGTGCCAGGCTGCTGCTGTGCAGGACATGAGACAAAAAAAGTGCTGGGAAACCATGTTTGGCTAATTCTTGGGTTTGCTACTCATGAATGAAGTAATTATCTAAAATATATGCTGATTTAAAGCTTAAGCTCACCTTCAGTCATTTTTTATCTAATGTCTAAACCTTTATGTAACTGCTGAGTGACTCTGCAGCAGTGCAAGTCACTTCCAATAAGCGGCAGCATGAGGCTTACAAGGGACAGAGAGTGGTGGTAAATGGTGTTAAATCCATCTCGAGGCCAGTTACAAGTGGGGTTCCCCAGGGCTCAGTGCTGGGTCCAGCCCTGTTCAATGTCTTCATCAATGACCTGGATGAAGGCACTGAGTGCGCCCTTAGCAAGTTTGCAGATGACACTAAACTGGGTGGAAGTGTTGATCTGCTGGAGGGTAGGGAGGCTCCAAAGCGATCTGAACAGGCTGGACTGCTGGGCTGAGACCAATGGGATGAGGTTTAACACAGCCAAATGCCGGGTCCTGCACTTGGGGCACAATAACCCTATGCAGAGCTACAGACTGGGAGAAGTCTGTCTAGAAAGCTGCCAGAAGGAGAGGGACCTGGGGGTGTTGGTTGACAGCCAACTGAACATGAGCCAACAGTGTGCCCAGGTGGCCAAGAAGGCAAATGGCATCCTGGCTTGGATCAGAAATGGTGTGACCAGCAGGGCCAGGGAGGTGATTCTGCTTCTGTACTCGGCACTGGTGAGGCTGCTCCTTGAATCCTGTGTTCAGTTCTAGGCCCCTCACCACAAGAAGGACGTTGAGACTCTGGAGCGAGTCCAGAGAAGAGCAACAAGGCTGGTGAGGGGTCTGGAGAACGGGCCTTATGACGAATTACTGAGAGAGCTGGGGGTGTTTATTCTCTATAAGAGGAGGCTGAGAGGAGACCTCATTGCTTTCTACAACTACCTGAAAGGAGGTTGTGGAGAGGAGGGAGCTGTGCTCTTCTCCCAAGTGACAGGGGACAGGACAAGAGGGAATGGCCTCAAGCTCTGCCAGGGGAGATTTTGGCTAGAGATTAGGAGGAAGTTTTTCATGGAAAGGGTCATTGGGCATTGGAATAGGCTGCCCAGGGAGGTGGTTGATTCACCTTCCCTGGAGGTGTTTAAGACACGGGTAGATGAGGTCCTGAGGCACATGGTTTAGTGTTTGATAGGAATGGTTGGACTCGATGATCTGATGGGTCTCTTCCAACCTGGTGATTCTATGATTCTATGACAGGGTGTGACACCCTTGACTTCAGATATCCAGGTGAATGTTTTGCCTGGTTTCACCCAGGATTTTGAGTTTTACAAGGGCTTGGGTTGGGTGGTTGCAAGTAACTTTCGCTAAGTAATGGGGAAAGGTGTAACAGCTGAACTATCTGAGAATGAGCCCTAGGGATGGGGAGAAAATCCATGAAGATTATCAGTACAGTCAGTAAAATTTAGGGGAAAAAAAGAGATTAAAAAGATTTTAAAAAGAGAGAGCTCTTCAGCATTTGAGATAACAATCTTTGGGTCTGGAGGTAATGTTTGCTTTGCATCAGCAACAAAATTGTGCCAGGTACCCCTTAAGAGCTATTACTGCTGACCTGGCAGGCACAGGAAACATAAATATTTGAAGTTTCAAAGGCTCAAAGTAATGAGAAGAGACCTCTGAGAATCTGCTGCAGCCTACGATGTTTCAGAACAGTCATCCAGTATGTGTTATTGAGGCTTTGTTTGCTGTTATGTGTGCTTTCTGTTGCTTCACTCTCAAAGTCCACCTCCAGCAACGGCAGCAGAAACTGTTTTAGGTTTGGGTTGCATCCTTTAGACCAGGATGTACCGTGCATCTCAACAGTGCAGTGCAAAATGGGTTGGACTCTGCCTCCGCACGCTGACTGAAGTGTTTCCTTTAATTTTTATGAAACTACTGTTAAGACATCATTTTCAGTGTTTTTCAATCTCGACACAACAACTCTGTGAGTGCTCTCAGAGGATCAGCAACCTGTGCTGAGTTCAAAACTGCCGGAGTGTAAACTCCAGGCTTATGAAATGAATCTGGTTTCACCCTTAGCACTGCAGGTGTGGGAAGCTGATGTGTCACTATATTTACTTGCCTTAGCTTTACTTTCCTTTTGACCACCAAATCTGCAAGTGTTTTACAGCAGAAAGCTACGTCGAGCAATGTGTCCAGCAAGGCAGAAGGTACAAGCTTATTAGAGCAGTTAGAGAGGCTGGATAAACAAAGACTTATTCTCCACCGCAGGTAGTTAAGGGCTGGCGAATGTTCAGCAGTGCTGAACACACACCCACCTTTCAGGTCAAAGCATCCTGAAGAAGCCTCCCAGCTAGAAGAGAGAGAGTAGACCCAGCTAACAGGTCTGTTAGCTCCTGGAACCTCTGCTACTTGGTACGTGCAGGAAGAGCTCCCACATCGCTCTGACTCTGGCGAATGTTCAGCAGGCTACAGGCAGTGTCTGCACTGACAGTACCATCACCTGCTAGTTTTCAAAGGTTCATGCAAACAAGAACTAAAAGGAATCAAAGCTGTCTCTGTTGGTGTGTATGAACTATGGTTCAGATCCCAGTGCCTCTGTTAGCCTGGGGAAAATCTAGAAGCCTTTCTCCAACATCTGTCTGCTGATATCATAGAATCATAGAACAACCAGGTTGGAAGAGACCCATTGGATCATCGAGTCCAACCATATCAAGTACATGCAGCTCCTTCCAAACCTTCTTTTCTATTTGCTACTCTGACTTGCGCAGCAACAAACCCCATGAATCAATGCAACACTTAGTCTTCTGCATGTCTAAGTGAGTTACTTTTAGGAAGCCTTTTGGTTTTGCCAATGCTGTCCTGTGAGGACTATGAGGGAAAAAAACAACATGGTTTTGTTTTGTTTTTTTTTAATTTAGTTGGGTTTTCTTTTATCCAAAGAGACACTATTAACTTACATCTGTTGCTCTTATCAAAGTCACTTGTTTCATCAGAAGTGGGGACTTGGCCGCTTCCTCACACCTTTAGGTGAGGAGTTTAGTTCATGCTTTTGGGGGTATTTCTGCTCTTAACTGGAGAAACGTCAGGCTATGTGATGCCTGCCTCACCCTCACCACCTCATTTGAGCATTAGGCCACCATCCAATTCATTTCTTTTGTCAGATAAAGTTGTTCAAGTTGAATCATTCCCTTTTGCAAAGTCATGGTGACTTTGGTGTTTTCTCTTGCTTACACTATTGGTCTTAGCAAGTCCAGGTAGTTCCATTATACCACAAACCCCCTGCCCCAAAGGAAAATATCCCATTTATCTCTTGTTTGCTGCACTTGGCCCTCTAGTACTAGGCAGGAGGTACCCATAGAGATGCACAGTCCATGAGTGGGGACAACACTGCGCCCTGCTCAGACTTGCCTTCTTCCCATCAGCATGTGCCTAAGCCTGTTGCCATCTTGTCTACCCCTAGTTTCCTCCTCTTCCCCAGCTCCTGTCTCTGTTTGGATTGTGTGTCCTCAACCCAAACACGCCTCTGATGTGGACAGTGGATGAAACCAATTTTGCTGCAGCATGAATCACCTTCCCTGGAGGTGTTTAAGGCACGGGTGAATGAAGTCCTGAGGAACTTGGTTTAGTGTTTGAGAGGAATGGTTGGACTCAATGATCCGGTGGGTCCCTTCCAACCTGGTTGTTCTATGATTCTATGAATCTACTAGAGTATATAATGTATCTATGGAGAGACAGTAGAAATACTTACTGATTTCATTACAGGCTTAATAAGCCAAGATTCAGAGAAGTGGAATAGTGAACATCTCCATTCTCTGAATGCCACAAAGCAACACCAGAGCTCTGCAGAGGAACTTCCATTTCATTCATGACATCCTTCCCATTCTGTGATGAAATGATTTTATTTTCAAGCCCCACTCAACGTTACTAGAATCTCACTGGCAGCATTTCCCAGCAGCTACTTTAAGAGGAAAATCTTTAAATGCTGCAATCGGTTCCATAGTTAAACTTACTATTGGACTGCCTACAATGATGCGGCTCAACAGTTAGAAAGAGGTTTTACCAGTCACATTCTGTTGGAATATTTACCAGTCCCAGCATACGAGAGGCAGATGATTCCTTTTCTAGGGGTGAAGTTGACAGATAAATGTTATCCAAACTGCTGCAGCTAGTTAGTGGGGAAGTGGACCTTGGGGCTCTGCATGCCAAGTTCTTTCCATCTAAGCAGTTTGAGCAGTCTCATTTCTTGTGTTTCATCACTACAGCAGCAGCACAACTGATTGCAGAGAAATGACTGCAGAAGCAGGTCAAACAGTCTACCAGGAGGTCTGTCTTTGATCTGAGAGAGTGTGGTCTTGGCTCTAGTTGCAGAAAAGTTGGGCATAGCACAACAGAGACTGTTAGTGACAATCTCCAGCTCAGTTTAAATTCTTCACTTTGTGGTACTCTGGTCTGGCTGCAGAAGGGAAGAACATTACCCATTTTCCATGGTATAGACAGCAGATAAGGAGAACTGGGAAACAGGAAGGGCAGACCTTGCTGCAGAGGAACATATCCAAGAGCCAGGAGAGGGTGTCTTCAGCTGCAGTGAACAGTGAAAATGGACGTACAGGAGATTCTCTGACTTTTGACAGGGCAAAGTTTCAATCAGCGTTCTTTTTATCGTGTTCCCAATGCTGGAATCCAAGTTGGCTTGCAAAAAAATGCCAACCCCTTTTGATAATATTCACCCACTTCCACCTTTGTCAAAAGAGTGCTTGGGTGGGATGACACACACGTGGTTTGGCACTATCCACTGGTAACACCCCGACAAGGTTCGTTTGGCACCATGTCAGCTTGTCCACCTCAGGAACAGCTTGTTCACCTCAGGCACAGCTTGTTCCTAGCACGGTCTCTGTGCTCATGCGCGGCTCTATCGACTGGCACCCAAACTCTTTCCTGGCATTGGCCATGGCTTAACAGGTTCCTTATCTAGGATCTCACAGCAGCAATGGGGAATGAAGCCAGTAACCACTGAGGCCCAGAGCTGGGCAGTTGTTTCTGTTCTGTCTTAGGTGTGCAATGCCTTTAAGAGTCTTTGCCTTAAAGTAGTTGCAGTGTGAGTGATACTTACCTGACTCCATCTGCCACCTGAGGAGTCAGGTCCCTGTGGAGTGCAACCTTGTGATCGACTGCCATCCTGCAAAACCTAACACCCAGAAGCAACTTTACCCTCTCCCTGGTTAAATCTGAGCCCTGGTACTTCACACACTCCCATGTATTTCCTTGAGTGCTCGTCATTTGGGAAGTTAAGAACTCGGCACTGGTGAGACGGCTCCTTGAATCCTGCGCTCAGTTCTGGGCCCTTCACCACAAGAAGGATGTTGAGGCTCTGGAGCGAGTCCAGAGAAGAGCAACAAAGCTGGTGAAGGGGCTGGAGAACAGGCCTTCTGAGGAATGGCTGAGAGAACTGGGGTTGTTTAGCCTGGAGAAGAGGAGGCTGAGGGGAGACCTCATTGCTCTCTCCAACTACCTGAAAGGAGGTTGTGGAGAGGAGGGTGCTGGCCCCATCTCCCAAGCGACAGGTGACAGGGTGAGAGGGAATGGCCTCAAGCTCCACAAGGAGAGGTTTAGGCTACACATTATGAATTTTTTTTTCACAGAAAGGGTCATTGGGCACTGTTAGAGGCTGCCCAGGGAGGTTGTTGATTCACCTTCCCTGGAGGTGTTTAAAGGACGGGTGGACGAGGTGCTGAGGGAGATGGTTTAGAGGTTGGTGGCAACAGTTGGATTCAGTGATCCCGGAGGTCTTTTCCAACCTGGTGATTCTATGATTCTATGCCTCATAATTCAAGTGGAACTG
This sequence comes from Coccyzus lansbergi, assembly GCA_033558105.1. Lineage (NCBI taxonomy): Eukaryota > Metazoa > Chordata > Aves > Cuculiformes > Coccyzidae > Coccyzus > Coccyzus lansbergi. Next base: position 869,620 of record JAUMJK010000048.1, read on the forward strand.
TGATTTGAAGGTTAGTGGAGGAGTGTCACACGCAGAATCCTCACAATGAGCATGATTACACACATCTCTACCTTGTGTACAGTCAGCAACGGGTGAACTTGTTTGAAGGCAGCAGTTTCCCTCCCAGCACTCATGGATACTTAAAACCCAGGGGCTGAATCTTACTAGAAGTGTTTCAGTAGCTCTGTTCCAGTATAGTTGAGGTAGAGCGATAAGATACGTTGCCTGTATCTGGAAAGCTGAGTACTATGTGTTGGAGAGTGTGTAGAGAGCACCTTGCCCTGTCTGACTCCAGATAACTGAGTGCTGAGGTGTTGTGTCTAGTTAATCCCTGTACTTTCTTATGGTGTTTTCAATATTGAAGTCAGGCCACAATATTGAAGTCAGGCCAAAGAGCCCATTCATTCCCGTGCTGGTTGATTCACCTTCCCTGGAGGTGTTTAAGGCACAGGTGGATGAGGTCTTGAGGGACTTGGTTTAGTGTTTGATAGGAATGGTTGGACTCGATGATCCGGTGGGTCCCTTCCAACCTGGTTGTTCTATGATTCTATGATTCTATGAAAATGAAGCCTCAGCATCAGGGTGATCTGACAGGGGAAGCCAAGCGTCCAGCACCACTCACTTGTTAGCTGGACTCAGGCTTTGCAAGAGTCAGAGCGATGTGGGAGCTCTTCCTGCATGTACCAAGTAGCAGAGGTTCCAGGAGCTGTCAGACCTGGGGTTGTTCCAAGGGTCTACCCTCTCTCTTCTAGCTGGGAGGCTTCTTCAGGATGCTTTGACCTGAAAGGTGGGTGTGTCAGGCAGGTCCATGTGAGTGGACTCCTGTTCTGTGCTGGGGAATTTTCCCCTCCTCGGGGAACACCAGCTTGTAAATTCCTCTATTTAATCCAAGAGAGAAAGGTACTGGGTCTGGTGCTCAGCAAAGGATTGACTTACCAAGTTTCAATGGATAACTAATGGCTGAAAGTGAACAACGTAACTAGATTCTGCCTTTGTCTGTGGAGTTACCAAGAATTTGGTGCTTCCTTATAGTCACAATCCTTGGGAAAAAAAACCCACTGCAGTCCATCACTTATCAGAGCACTGCTGCTAAATAGAGAAAAGCTGACAACAAATATTTACTCTCAGATCAATTCTGTTTAAAGTGCAGTGTTTGTAGCAGAGCTTGGATATGGGAAGGTCAGGTATAGGATCAAGGCTACATTTATATAAAGACAGAGGAAAATGCGTTGAAAACAGTTTCTTCGAAAGGGAAAAGACCAGAGGATTTTGAACGTCAGACTATGAGGATCTTAATTTTTGTCCTCACACTGAGCGTCTTCTCATGTTCGGGTAAGTTGCTCAGAATGGAACCGCATTTTTCTTATGGTGATTTTTGGGAGGAAAAGTACAGGACCACACTGCATTTCTAATGGAACTATGCATCTGTTTCAGGTTTTCCAGTGTATGACTACGAACTCCCCATCACAGAACAGGCTCTCAATGCTTCCCTTGCAAAGATCAATTCCCGGGCTTGGGGGACAAATTTGTATGGGATTGTCAGGAGCCATGTCGTGCGAGTAAGTGTCCAGACAATAGAGATCCTTTACCTGAAATATGCTTAGCTGTGGTGGAAAATTCTTTTTCATCCCACCCTGGAAGCTCAGATTTAATTGGAGTTTTCTGATTTTGCTGGGAAGAGGGTGGATTTGGGCATTATCTAAGCTATGGCTTTAGGAACTTAAATATTGTTTGTATGCTGGTTTGTAATTAAAAATACTTCAGCAATTTAAATTTTTCACCCTTAGAATATAAGGTTTTATAAGAATATAAGTGTTTTAGGGTTGTCTGGTAAGATTTTTTTTTTCATAACTGGTGTTTTTAAACACCTCCAGCTACCTCCTTTGCTCTGGTTATAAAGTAACTTGGTTCATCTGAAGGTCACGCTACAGACACATTCTGTCCAGAATTCTCCAATCTGTTTCCATTATCCATCCCTATACACCAATTCTGGTTTAAATCTACTAGTGTCTAAATGTAAGAAGGAATCCCTGATCAGATTTAATTTGTGCTTGCTAAGAGCTATGTTGGATATTCAGAGCTAAGGAATTAAATCTTTCCAAGTTAAAGTCAGCATGTCCATGTTCCTGAACATCCTCAGAACCATTGTTTCCATAGGTGACTTGTATCAAAATTTTTGCAAGAACAAATGACAAGATGACTTTTTGGATTCATCTAGTCCCTGGGGGGGGGAAAAGTGCTTGAAAGCAGTGGGTGGTCTTTGTTTGGTTTTGTTTCTGTTGTTTGGATTTGCTTTTGGGTTTGAGTCTTCTATCTTGAGCTAAAATGTTGATTAGACTGAGGAGTTGAAAAGGAAATCCTAATGTGTCATCAGAGGCAGCCAAACTCTCTGATGCTTGCAGTGTTGCATGTACGTGGCCCAATGAAGCACCTTAAGTCACAGGGAGTGACTCTGTAAACTGGATTAATTCAATCTCTTGCCATCGTGTGATTGACTTTCCAAGTCATGTAATTGCAATAGACTTGCCAGCCTAGATACCCAAAGCAGAGCTGGTTCCCAGAAAAGAGGGGGTAGTGTACTGTGTTTATCTGCCGCTGGCAACTATAGCCCCCCAGTTCAGCTCTGAGGAGTAGAAGGGTCCTGCAATGGCTGTGAGTTCCAAGTGAAACCTCTGTGAAAAGCTGTTCTATCTTGTTGCTATCAAATCTTCTTCAGAGAGGAATTCCGGAGCACAATAAAATACCCATTTGTCACACACAGTTTTCTTCTCTAAATGGGGCACTGACACATAGAATCATAGAACAACCAGGTTGGAAGAGACCCATCGGATCATCGAGTCCAACCACTCCTATCAAACACTAAACCATGTCCCTCAGCACCTCATCTATCTGTGCCTTAAACACCTCCAGGGAAGGTGAATCAACCACCTCCCTGGGAAGCCTGTTCCAATGCCCAATCACCCTCTGTGTGAAAAACTTCCTCCTAATTTCTAGCCTAAATCTCCCCTGGTGAAGCTTGAGGCCATTCCCTCTTGTCCTGTCCCCTGTTACTATGGAGAAGAGACCAGCTCCCTCCTCTCTACAACCTCCCTTCAGGTAGTTGTAGAGAGTAATGAGGTCTCCTCTCAGCCTCCTCTTCTCTAGGCTAAACACTCCCAGCTCTCTCAGCCGTTCCTCAGAAGGTCTGTCCTCCAGCCCCTTCACCAGCCTCATTGCTCTTCTCTGGACTCACTCCAGAGCCTCAACATCCTTCTTGTGGTGAGGGGCCCAACACTGAACGCAGGATTCAAGGAGTAGTCTCACCGGTGTCGAGTACAGAGGGAGAATAACCTCCCTGGCCCTGCTGGTCACACCATTTCTGATCCAAGCCAGGATGCCATTGACCTTCTTGGCCACCTGGGCACACTGCTGCCTCATGTTCAGTCGACTGTCAACCAACACCCCCAGGTCCCTCTCCTCCTGGCAGTTTTCCAGCCAGACTTCTCCCAGTCTGTAGCTCTGCTTAGGGTTGTTGTGCCCCAAGTGCAGGACCCGGCATTTGGCCGTGTTAAACCTCATGCCACTGGACTCTGCCCAGCGCTCCAGCCTGTTTAGGTCCCTTTGCAGAGCCTTCCTACCCTCCAGCAGATCGACACTTGCACACAGCTTTGTGTCATCTGCAAACTTGCTAAGGGTACCCTCAATGCCCTCATCTAGGTCATTGATAAAGACATTGAACAGGGCCATAGTACCCTTCTGCCTTGCTCCTGCTTGACGAAGAAGCAAGGTGGCCATGTAGTGTGCACAGAAGAATGACAGGCACTAACTGTTTGTTCTGTTGACCTTCCTTTCTACTAGGTTGACATGCAGAACAGCGATGCTTACAGACTACATCTGCAGCTCAGCCTTCGTGAAACTGTGTGCCCGAAAGCGTCAGGGAGAGACCCGTTCACATGTGACTTCAAAATAGGGCCTTTTGTGGTAAGTGCCTTGGGTGTGAACATGACCTCCCGCCCCCCAGCTCCATGTAGAACGTTCTCAGGGAATGACTGGTTTCCTGACAACAAAACCAAAGCCAAACAAATATAACTTGCAGCACAGAGTGGTTGTTAGGTGGGAAGGGTCAGTGCTGGGAAAATCTTCTGCCTGGTCAGTGGGGGATACAGGAGCAGCTCTGAGCTGAAATAGAATGCGTGTCTTGGAGCAGCATGTAGTGAAAGTGTGTACTTTGGGAACAAATCCTTGAAGTGACATACAGCTTATTTTCTAAGATAAAAGGGTAGAAATACTGCCATTTGACCTGCTTCTGTCTATCAAGCATCTATATCAAGCCATATAAAGGCTTATCTTCCTGTGTAGTGCAGATTCCTACTCTGCACTGACAGTGCTAAGCTTTTTCAGGTTTTCAACTCTCTTTTCAGCCTGAAATAAACACAGATCAGGGTCTTGCTACAGCTAGTGCTCTGCTCTGATTCTTAGATGACTGGCTTTGATGCAAACACATCATCTTTGAATCTAGACTTCTCTGCACACAGTCATTTTTGCCAATACGTGGCTCCCACTGCAAGATTCTCAGCGGTTGTCTCCTAAGTGCTTGTGCAAATCTTGCAAAGCACGTGGAGCAGCTCTTGAATCCGTCAATGCAACGAAGGGACGTTGTTAGACTTCCACAGAAATTATATCTGCTTCTTCTCGTTGCACCAAGATGAGCTTTTCTCACCTCTTTTTCCTCTGTGAATGCCTTCCAAACTTATCTGTCCTTCCTGGGGATAAACTTTAGAGAAGAAGAGGGATTCTGGGAAAGCATAGAACAGATGGCGCAAAGGCTTTCCTTAGCTTATGAGTCATGGTACTATCTCAGGAGGTAGTTTACCCCATGGAGAGGGAGATGAATATCTTTTCAGGTATTACTACTCTTGATTAAATGGGGTGTGTGTGGGTGTGTGTGTGTCTATGTCTGTGTGTGTGTCTGTGTGTGTAGATGGGACAACATGGAATTGATAGTTGTTGCTAGGTTTTCTTTAAAGACAGAAGGCTTGGCTGCTGCAAAGTTGCCACTGTATCCTAAATAGACACCATCCTTCTTTTCTTCTTGGGGCAATACGGTACAAAAGACAGTGTGAGGATCTCTGTTTTGAAAACTTGGGTACAGGTTTTGATGGATCTCCTGTCAAATCGTAGAGACAATTTCTTTAAAGGTAGTTTAACTTCTAGAGCTGGACCTGTCATCAGCATAGACCTGCACAGCTCTTCTGTTTGGAACCAGTGATGCCAGAGCCATGAAAAGGATTCAGAGATTATCTTCTGCCTCCAGCAGGCACAAGACTTCACACAGCTAAGGCACAGCAACTTGCATATTAGCAAGTGGAGAGATAGCTTGTTTGTTGTCATATGCTATGAGAATACATTGTTGTGGCCAGTCTGCTCCGATAGTTTGTTAGGTTTGTAGTCTTGCTTGACTTTCTTCCTTTTGGAATTTGATTTTAAATCCCTCTACAGCTTCTCTCCCCCAGGGAAACTCCCATGAGAGGACTTCCACAATACTACCTTGCTCTGAGATTTGCCCTGTTTCAATGTCTTACAGCAAACTGCTTTCTGCAGAAGTGCTGTGTACGTCTCTGGTGAGCTGATCTCAAGTGTTCGTGTGGAGTGCCATCGTGGTGCATCCAGCTCCGAATCGATGAGCAGTGAGGAGGTAAGGAAGGGGAAAACTGATTTTTGCTGCCTGAGGGAGAGAAAATTCCGCTTATCCTCTTTTAAGGAGAGGTCAGGTGTATAGGTGTGAACAGCAATTCCTGTTGCTGTTTGAGTTTTTGGTCAGAAAAAGCAAATGTGGTTTAAAATCCATCTGCCTCCTTTAATGCTTCACTTTCTATCAGCTGAGAAGTTTGACCTTGCTTGACGGATGCCTGGGGAGAGTGTGAATCTCTGCAGCAGTCTGGCACATCCACTAAGTCCAACACTCATTCTTCACTGACATATTGAGCATGTGCCTAGAGAACAGTGACTGGCACATCTTACAGACAGAAGCAAATGGGATGGGTTTGACCCTTTTACCCAACCCAGCTCGCAGACAAGCATGGAATCATAGTGTAGCTGAAGAACATGTGCTTTGCTGAGAGTTGTGTTGCCTGTTTGAGCTCTTTTTCAGTGTGTCAGGTGTGATTCAATGCTGACCCAACCTTTGAATTATAGAATCATAGAATCATAGAGTCACCAGGTTGGAAGAGACCCACTGGATCTTCGAGTCCAACCATTCCTATCAAACACTAAACCATGTCCCTCAGCACCTTGTCCACCCATCCCTTAAACACCTCCAGGGAAGGTGAATCAACCACCTCCCTGGGCAGCCCATTCCAATGCCCAATGACCCTTTCTGTGAAAAAATTCCTCCTAATCTCTAGACTAAATCTCCCCTGGTGGAGCTTGAGGCCTGGTGACTGTTTTCCAATCATGCCAGTGTCCACTTTTTCTATGAACCTGGTTGCCTGTGCTTACAGCACAGATCTACAGTGGGTGTTGTGCTTGAGGGTTATGTGCAGGGAGCAAAGCTAGTTTCACAAGCAAAGTGCCAGAGGACTTTTTGGAAAGTGCAAGTGACTTAAGTAATAAATTGATGCAAATAGGATTCTGTATCACCTTCTCTTGGTATGAATTGCCAAATTAACTCATAATTTCTGTGTAGTTGTTCAGAATGTCTGTTGAGAGCTAGCTAATACATGTGCCCCAGGAAGTCATGATTTGCAGAGCAGAAAGACAGCACGTGAAGTACTGAAATATGTAACACAATCTTAGATGTTCAATCTGTCTTTGTGGGTTAAGCGTAACCCTTGTTTGATAGGGCATTCAGTATAAACACTTACTTTTACGAGCAGACATCTTCTTTAACCATTACTTAAAATGCAGCACTACTGCCAATATTCCTGCTGGGGAATATATTTCCTGCAGTGTTAATAAGGAATAAATGACAAGGGGATTATTACACATGAAAAGGAAAGTATTCCTGCAGAGGGCTGCAGCAAGTGCACCGTAGATCTTGCTCTAAAGCTGTAATTCAGTTCACGGGATCTCAGCCTGGCCGGGATGGTATGGTGTGGATGCAGTGGATGGCGTTGGTGTGGCTCCTGTAGTGACATTTGGACAGGAGAAGGAATTGTGATTGGCTGAGACTGGGATCATATTACTTGGATAGAGACAAACAGAAGACGAATACAGAGAGCTTTTAAATGAGTAATCATAGAATGACCAGGTTGGAAAAGACCCTCCGGATCATCGAGTCCAACCATTCCTATCAATCGCTAAACCATGTCCCTCAGCACCTCATTCCCCTGTGCCTTAAACACCTCCAGGGAAGGTGAATCGACCACCTCCCTGGGCAGCCTCTAACAGTGCCCAGTGACCCTTTCTGTGAAAATTTTTTTCCTAATGTCCAGCCTAAACCTCCTCTGGCGGAAGTTGAGGCCATTCCCTCTTATCCTCTCCCCTGTCCCTTGGGAGAAGAGCCCAGATCCCTCCTCCCCACAACCTCCTTTCAGGTAGTTGTAGAGAGCAATGAGGACTCCCCTCAGCCTCCTCTTCTCCAGCCTAAACACCCCCAGCTCCCTCAGCCGTTCCTCAGAAGACCTGTTCTCCAGCCCCTTCACCAGCTTCATTGCTCTTCTCTGGACTCGCTCCAGAGCCTCAACATCCTTCTTGTGGTGAGGGGCCCACAACTGAACACAGGATTCAGTAATGAAACTGAACACAGTATTTGTAATGGCATAAGCAGTAATTTTGTTTTCAGAGAAATTAATAAGTTTGGAATTACGTCACATAGTTATCACATAGTACCTGAGAAAATGAAGGAGAGGTGGACTTCTTGACTGGTGAGTTTTTTAAAGAAATGTCTTTGGTTTACAGATGCTGTATATGCCAATCATGAACCCCAACAGGCGAGGCAACAGTCGCAGAGAAGGTAAGGCATTTCTGCCATGCTAGGCTCTCCTGGCACATGTTGCTTTGTCTTTTGGATTGTCTGGGCCATCTGAAGGTTGTCTGTCTGAGGGAGAACAAAATATGGAAGACCAGCAGTTGGCCAGGTCCTGCCCAGCAGGAAATGGCCTCAAGCTCCACCAGGGGAGATTTAGGCTGGACATCAGGAGGAAGTTTTTCATAGAAAGGGTCATTGGGCATTGGAACAGGCTGCCCAGGGAAGTGGTTGATTCACCTTCCCTGGAGGTGTTTAAAGCACGGGAGGACAAGACGCTGAAGGACATGGTTTAGTGTTTGATAGGAATGGTTGGACTCGATGATCCGGCGGGTCTCTTCCAACCTGGTGATTCTATGATTCTATGATTTTCGTGGGGCATTTGTAAGACTGCAAAGTCAAGTGGTGCTGAAGTACTGTGTGTACACATTGTCTGGATTGCCCGATCTGTGCTTTCATCATCAGTACTTCAAAGAATCATGGAATATCCTGAGTTGCAAGGGACCCACAAGGTTCATTGTATCCGACTCCTGGCCCTACATAAGACAACCCCAACATTCACACTGCGTCTGAGCATGTCGACCAAATGTTTCTTGAATAGTGTCAAGCTCAGTGCCGCGACTGCTTCCCTGGGGAGCTGTTCCAGTGCTCCACCACCCTCTGAGTGATGACTAGCATGCACCCTTGAAGTTGTCCTCATGTTGTGCACAATGCTCAATGAGCACCTGTTTGAAAGCTTGTAATGCTCATGTGTCCCTACGTTCTTTTCTATTTTAGAAGATACATTTGCTCCTGAAGCCTTCCCTTCAAGGGGAAGAGGTGACAGCCGTGGAGGCTATTTCAACCATGACAAGATTGAATAATACAGTTGAGGTGAGTAAAATTCAAAGTGTAGCTTTCATGTCCCCTGGGTCTGCAGGTTTTGTGGCAGAGTGGGAAAGTGACAGAGGACCTCTTTGGGAATGTGCTTCTTGGCTGCAAGCATGGGAAAAGCCATTTGACTCTGGGTATTTGTAAGACTTGCTTAGGAGTAAATTCAGTGACACAGAGTGCAAACAGCACTACCAGCACTTGGGTGAAGACTCTTTTCATAACATCCAATCTAACCCTCGCCTGGTACTTCTTCCCTGCAATTCCCTTGGGTTCTGCCACTGGTCACCAGGGAGAAGAGATCAGTGACTCATAGAATCATAGAACAACCAGGTTGAAAGAGACCCTCCAGATCATCGAGTCCAACCATTCCTATCAAACACTAAACCATGTCCCTCAGCACCTTGTCTACCCGTGCCTTAAACACCTCCAGGGAAGGGGAATCAACCACCTCCCTGGGCAGCCTATTCCAATGCCCAATGACCCTCTGTGTGAAAAACTTCCTCCTAATCTCCAGTCTAAATCTCCCCTGGAGGAGCTTGAGGCCATTCCCTCTCGTCCTGTCCCCTGTCACTAGGGAGAAGAGGCCAGCTCCCTCCTCTCCACAACCTCCTTTCAGGTATTTGTAGAGAGCAATGAGGTCTCCTCTCAGCCTCCTCTTCTCTAGGATAAACACCCCCAGCTCTCTCAGACGCTCCTCATAGGGCCTGTTCTCCAACCCCTTCACCAGCTTCGTGGCTCTTCTCTGGACTTGCTCCAGAGCCTCAACATCCTTCTTGTGGTGAGGGGCCCAGAACTGAACACAGGATTCCAGGAGCGGCAGTAAACTGCGATGAGGTCTTCCTTCGGTCTCCTCTTCTCCAGGCTGAACAAACCAAGTGACTTCAGCTGCCCATCATACGGTTTCCACTCTAGACCCTTCACCAACTTCTTGGCCCTCCACTGGACACTCTCCAGTGGTTCAATATCCTTTTTGTACTGCGGCACTCCGAACTGCACATAGTACTCAAGGTGGGAATTATTTCAAAGGAATCTTATGTCTAACTCTGTGCAAGAAGCTCAACTAAATGCTCTCATTAGTGCTTTCTGATTCTTTATTTATTAGTATGTCCTAAATATGCAAGAGGAAAAAAAAATGGCGAAATCTTTATATAAAGAACTTTTCCAGCTCTGCAGTCTGCAGACCCACCAGTCTGCTGATGCCTGCAGGAGTTAGCAAACTGCATATGAAAGAATCACATCAATGATTAATGAGCTTACTTCAGCGACAAGTACTAATCAGATTTTCTGGATTTATTTCCTAGTGTATCTCTGGAAGTGGGGGTGATTGTAAAATTCACATGTCACGCTGTGAGCCAATATTTACAGCAAGTAACTGAGGCACATGAGTGAGTGACAGCAGGAGAGGCAGCTGCTGTACAACAGCTGATCGTCGGTTAACAACCTTAGCCTGCAAGCTTAAGGTCGTTAGTTATTGTGGCCTGCAAGGTACATGCAGAGCTTGTTGCAGCTGACTCAGTTGTCACAGTGTCAGCAAAGAGCTAACAGTGTTAGCGATGCAGGCAAACTCCTCTGAAACCTCGTGGGGAGGAGGGACTCCTGCTCTGAAAGGCTCCGTACAGCTCTGGACTGCTAACAGAGCCAGAATTGAACAGGCGCAGTACAGCAAGGGGGAAGCTCTTTTCCATGGTGAGAGGCCACCTGAGTCCATAACAACAGCTCTGAGAAAAGATGCATCACCCCTGAACCCTGCCATGCCCACCTCTAAAGTATGTGCCGTGTGATGGAATTGGTACCTCCCAGCAGCTCTTGGGCCTGAGGAAAAAAATTTTCACAGAAAGGGTTATTGGGCCCTGGAACAGGCTGCCCAGGGAGAAGGTTGAGTCACCTTCCCTAGAGGGGTTTAAAGGACAGGTGGATGAGGTGCTGAGGGACATGGTTTAGTGTTTGATGGGAATAGTTGGACTCGATGATCCTATGGGTCTTTTCCAACCTGGTTATTCTATTATTCTATGATTCTATGATGCTGTTCAGAACACACAACATGAAAGGCTTTATGAGTGTGCATAACTATGTGGAATTGTGGGTTCCTTTAAACTGGAATCTGCCTAATGGTGTTTGTGGCTCTGAATTGCAAAGAGGAGCCTAAACATGACTCAAACTCACCTTGAAATTCAGAAAGCAAATGAAAAGGACCCCCTCACACTACTCTTTCAAAATGAACTGCCTAAGACAGTAGTTTTCTGCAGGGTGGTGTTCAACCTATGACTTATGTCTAGAGTCTCACGAGCTTCATTGTCTTGATCAGAAAAAATAAGAAGAAAGCTCTTGCCTTTGCTTGCAGTCCATCTGCAGATTGTGCATGATGATTTTCTCTTATTGTCATCAATCACGCAAGAAAAGTGGGTTTTAACAGACAATCAAATTCTTTCTGCATCAAGCCAAGGGGCTGCGATTGCCTCCTTGAGTTTTCTACGTATTTTTTTAGAATTACTCTGGTGTGTTTGCACCTGGCACAGCTCACTGCTGGCAGGAGGGTAGGGATGGCAGTTGTTACAAGCTGATTAGCAGCCTTGCAAAAGCAGAAGTGAAGAGATATGCATCCTTGGATAGTAGGGTTTTTTTTTTTTTCAGTGGAAGAAAAATTAGTGACATCGGGCTGCTTGTCATACCCAAGAAATCCAGGATTGAATCTTCAGAATAAAATGGATGCTTGTTTTTGTCTTCTATAAAAATAATAATGGAGCAGGGTGCATAACTCTCCTGGGGCCTGTAAAGAAGAGGTTTTAATCCCCAATGTCCTTATTAAGGAACAGCTTGATTTTGCTTCCAGTTTTGTATTCTCAAAGCTTCACATAATCTGTCTTTGTTTTCTGTCCTCTCGATTCACCCACCCCTCTTTCTCTAGTTCTCAGAAAGCAGCTTATTGCTTTCTAGGGGGGAAAAAGTGACACATCAGAGGGAAGGAAAATCCCTGCAGAATGGGATCTGTTGCATAGTGCATGAGCTCTGTATCGGATCAGCTTTGAGAGTGAGAGTGAGAGCAATTTATCACTTAAGCAATATGGAGGAAATGACAGGCTACACTTACATCCCCCCTGTGATAGCTGAATTCTAGGTGTCACCTGGCATCTGTCATATTCTGCAGCAGAGAAGACAACATGTTTTCATCTGTTCAGAGGTGAAGGACTGCAATTGAAACACACCCAGGCAGAACCTTTCCTGATGCTCCGGTCAGATCCTGGTGCAAAGATGAAGCAGAGGTGTCACTGCAGAGAGGAGAATTGCTGTGACAATCTCTTGCTGCTGTTCTCAACAGCAGTGATTTTTGCCTTGCCCTTTGTCCACCTCTTCTCAACCTGATTTAAAGGATTACACCTGATACTGCACTGAGGAAATTGCTCCTTCTTCTGGAGGATGCAGAGCTTGGATGATTCCTTAGACTTTACAATGTCTAAGGCCTGATTGCAAGCGCCTTAATTTAATTACTGGAGATAACTAACAGAACTTCACTGGAGCAATAGAAAGCTCTCTAAGCTGCCTTCCAGCCTACTCTTCCCTGTTGCATTTTGCAGGCACTAGAAATGAGCTCATCAAAGAATCATTCAAGTTGGGAGGGACCTCTGGAAGCCCAACCACTACTCAAAGCAGGACCAGGTTCACAAGACTGCATAGATGAGGTCTGAGTATCCCGTGATATAGATCCCTTGTCCTCTCTGGGCTTCAGGTTAAAGCACTCTTGGGGGAAGATATTTCCTTAAACTGAGCTGGAATTTCCCATGTTCCCACTTGCTCCTGTTTCTTTTCTTGTCACTTGGTTCCCAGTGATGAGTCTAGTGGCCGATCCTGTTTCTTTGGCTTGATTCTCTGTCTCCAAGGCTGGGCAGAACCCAGGTGCTTCTGGACAAGCTGCTCTCAGAGGGATGCTATCTCTAGCACTACTACATGTGTGGACACTCCTTTCCGGCACAAATCTATCCCTAAAATTTCAGTAACAAAATTGTCTTAGAGAGAAATGTTAGGTTGCCATGGTGACAAACTTGCTGAAGATACAGTGTAGGCTACAAACTGCTGTAGAAGCGAATCACAGGTTCTTTTAGAAAAACATATCTCAAATTTCTTGTGCAGATTGTAGCTCTTAATTCACACACATTTCTCAGAAGACCATACACTAGTTTACAGCCTCGACCATGTCTGCTTTTGAGACTTCACAATATGTGTTGATTTGTGTCCCCCGTGTTACTTGTTTCCTGGTTGTTAATTTTTCTATCTCTCTGGTTGTGGATTTGTCAGGTTTTCTTTCCACTCATTAACAATTGACTTGACATTTCTGCACATGTGAAGTGTTTCGCATATGCAGGTTTCTTTTTACAGATTCCACATTATATGATTCTGACACTAAATGAATTATTAAGCAACTCAGTGGAGATGAATATATGCTTTATGATGAAGTGTTTAGGGATATGATTTAGTAGTGGACAGATACAGTTTGACCTGGTGATCTCAAAGGTCTTTTCCAACCTAAGGATCCTATGATTCAATGATTTATGAGGGCATAGGTGTTTGTTTACTTCTGTGAAGCATGAGAAAAATTTTGAGCTGTGACATTTTGAGCTCTTCTCCCAAGTGACAGGGGACAGGACAAGAGGGAATGGCCTCAGGCTCCACCAGGGAAGGTTTAGGGGGGACATTGGGAAAAAATTCTTCATAGAAAGGGTCATTGGGCTCTGGCAGAGGCTGCCCAGGGAGGGGGTTGATTCACCTTCCCTGGAGGGGTTTGAGGATGGGTGGACAGGGTGCTGGGGGATATGGTTTGGTGTTTGATAGGAATGGTTGGACTCGATGATCCAGTGGGTCTTTTCTAAGCTGGTTGTTCTATGATTCTATGATTTCTCCCTTATTCCTTTTTTTCCTTGAAGTAGACTGAAGAATGAGAAGAATCAAGATTCAAAGATCCAGCATGTGAAGGACGAACCTGATGCCATTTCCTTTTCTTTGTCACGACAACCTATTCTGTAATGAAGTGAGAGCCTTTCCTGGAACTTCCTACTCTAACATGGAATGGTCATCTCATGAGATGCTAACTCATGTCCTTGTCAGTCATCAGCCACCTTCTGATGTGCTAGAGTTGACTAGGAGGACAGATCCAAACACTTAGGTTAACTGTGTGGAGTATCTGTTGCACCATCTCATAATGATGCTATTAAAAGACCATTATTCCATCTGTTTGTTCTGCAGTTGCTCTCCGGTTGCTTGTAATTTTCTGGAGTGCTTGTACCTAATTATCGATTCATTCAAAGTAATAAAGGCACTTAATTGCTTTTTCTCTGGGGTGCAGCAGCTGTGGGCAAGATGTCTTGGTACAAATGCAAAGGTGTGAATTTTACTCCTCCAGCAATCTGGCTTTAATGGGTACTTGGCCACTAAGGTAGGGGGCTGAGGGAAGCTAATGATGTTGATTGTCAGGTACTGTGGCTTTTGGAATAAGGTCAGGTCAGAAGACGCCTTTGATGTATTCTACTGCTGGGAAACACGTCGTTACAGTCTTGTCCAGTTCTCTTCCCTCCGTGTGACGGAGTCCTCACTGCAGCTCTTTGGGAAGGAAAAGGTTACTGTGCAGGTTAGGGTGGGGGTTTTTTGTTTATTTTTTTAAGGCGTCACCACCAAGTTTGCCTTTGGTTATAGTTACAATGTAGACTGGAACCACAGTTGTGCTTCTGTGTGCACCTAGTTCACCCAGTGCAGATGTGACCACACTGGATATAGAATCATAGAATCATAGAATCATAGAATCATAGAATCATAGAACAACCAGGTTGGAAGAGACCCAGCGGATCATCGAGTCCAACCATTCCTATCAAACACTAAACCATGTCCCTCAGGACCTCATCCACCCGTCCCTTAAACACCTCCAAGGAAGGTGAATCAACCACCTCCCTGGGCAGCCTATTCCAATGCCCAATGACCCTCTGTGTGAAAAACTTCCTCCTAATCTCCAGCCTAAGTCTCCCCTGGTGGAGCTTGAGGCCATTCCCTCTCGTCCTGTCCCCTGTCCCTTGGGAGAAGAGCCCAGCTCCCTTCTCTCTACAACCTCCCTTCAGGTAGTTGTAGAGAGTAATGAGGTCTCCTCTCAGCCTCCTCTTCTCCAGACTAAACACCCCCAGCTCTCTCAGCCGCTCCTCATAGGGTCTGTTCTCCAGCCCCTTCACCAGCTTCGTTGCACAAGTCATTTGTAAAGAGGCAACAGAAGAGGTTCCTACAGACGCAGTCAGGTTGGATCATCTTCTGTATGCAGCGAAGGAAACAAAGAGGTGTCTCATAGGTAGCTGCTGCAACAGCAAAGGCTCATCCATGTGCCTGGTTAGACACGTCCATGCTTGGATCAGCAGAGTTAAAAGGACTGAGCAGCCCTATGGTGCAGTGAATCTCCCCTGACTGAGCTGCAGACCCTGCTGCAATCCACAAACTGGAGACTCTTGTTGCAGCTGCCCGCTTTGGATGATTTGATTCCCTGCACGTGTTACTTGATGCCAAGATTGCTTAGTTATCCTCTTACCAAGGGAAGTTTCTTCCTGCTTACTTAGTGAAGCTATGTCTCACCACTACTCTTGGCTGCAGTGGAAAGAATCCAGGTGAGGATTTTGCAACCCTGAGACTGAAAGTGTGTTTTTATCCTGTATTATCTATTTTTTACCTTCCCTGTTTACAGCTCTGTTTTTTCTGGTATGCCGACTGAACATGAGCCGGCAGTGTGCCCAGGTGGCCAAGAAGGCCAATGGCATCCTGGCTTGGATCAGAAATGGTGTGACCAGCAGGTCCAGGGAGGTTAGTCTTCCTCTGTACTCTGCACTGGTGAGGCTGCTCCTTGAATCCTGTGTTCAGTTCTGGGCCCCTCAGCACAAGAAGGATGTTGAGGCTCTGGAGTGAGTCCAGAGAAGAGCAAGGAAGCTGGTGAAGGGGCTGGAGAACAGGCCCTATCAGGAGCGACTGAGAGAGCTGGGGTTGATTAGCCTAGAGAAGAGGAGGCTGAGAGGAGACCTCATTGCTCTCTATAACTACCTGAAAGGAGGTTGTGGAGAGGAAGGAGCTGGGCTCTTCTCCCAAGTGCCAGGGGACAGGACAAGAGGGAATGGCCTCAAGCTCCACCAGGGGAGATTTAGGCTAGAGATTAGGAGGAAGTTTTTCACGGAAAGGATTATTGGGCACTGTTAGAGGCTGCCCAGGGAGGTGGTTGATTCACCTTTCCTGGAGGTGTTTAAGGCATGGGTGGATGAGGTCCTGAGGGACTTGGTTTAGTGTTTGATAGGAATGGTTGGACTCGATGATCCGATGGGTCTCTTCCAACCTGGTTGTTCTATGATTCTATGATTCTATGAAAGAAGACACTTCTGGGAAAGGCGCCTGTTGCCTGAACGCCTGAGATCTGGATAGGTGCTTTCTGTCATATTTGCAATGGATTTGTGCCAAACCAGATTCACCTGGACACTTTCTGAGACAGAAACAGTCGAATTAGTTAGATATCAGGTGGCATACAACAGTGCCATTTAGCGCTGAAGAAATCTTCAAAACACACAGACACAATAAAGCCGGGTGCTTTAGGAATAAGTGTCAGCTGGGTTTTAAGATCTATCTCCCCGTCCCCACTGTTCAAGGTCAGGTTGGATGGGGCTTTGAGCAATCTGATCCAGTGGAAAGTATCCCTTCCCATTGCAGGGGGGCTGGAACTGGATGATCCTTAAGGTTCCTTCCAACCCAAACCATTCTATGATCTGAATCCCTGTCCACTCTTATCGTACAGAGCACTTGCTTAGTTTGCAGTTTTGCCACTGCACACTCTAATGTTCAGCTGTTTTCCTCCATAAGTGGTGGTCACGGGAGTTGGAGAGCTAATTGTTGGCTCTTTATCACTTGTACAACTGTCTCTCCTTTCCAAATCAACTGATTTTTCTCTCTAAAGCAACTCTCCCACCCAGTTTCACTCTCTAATTTTCCCTACTTACTGCAGCGAGGTAATTTCATTAGTAGAGATTTCCATCTCAGAAGTGTGACATATAGTCAGAGGAGCTCTTGATGATCACTCGTAGCAGCAGCAGGGAGCAGAAGGGAGTAGAAGGTACTGATAAGGCAAAGACTAGAGGTCCAGAAGAGGAAGGGTTGTTTTCCTTTTTCATGGTGGTTTTGCTTTGCCTGTGTCAACAGGACTGAGAAAATCACCTCTTCATTGTGAACTTGCATCATCTGTTTCTCTGCTGCAGTCGAGACATTTTTCTGAGCAGCAACTTCCTGATAGGGTGACTTCACATCTTTGTGCTGATCTTAAGTAGAACTATTTAAAAATTGGTGGAAAGAAACAGCTTAGCTGCTTTCTGTAACTCCTGAGCTCAACAGCTTGTAGCCTCTCACATAGTCAGGTAAGTCTTCCTGTCTTAGACAAAGGCATGAGTGAATAGAAGAGCTTCCTAGGAGGAGACCTCATTGCTCTCTACAAATACCTGAAAGGAGGTTGTGTAGAGGAGGGAGCTGGGCTTTTCTCCCAAGTGACAGGGGACAGGACAAGAGGGAATGGCCTCAAGCTCCACCAGGGGAGAATTAGGCTGGAGATTAGGAGGAAGTTTTTCACAGGAAGGGTCATTGGGAACTATTAGAGGCTGCCCAGGGAGGTGGTTGATTCCTCTTCCCTGGAGGTGTTTAAGGGACAGGTGGATGAGGTGCTGAGGAACATGGTTTAGTGTTTGATAGGAATGGTTGGACTTGATGATCCAGTGGGTCTCTTCCAACCTGGTGATTCTATGATTCTAGGCTGTTCCTCCAAGACCTGACTTTGTCTCCTGGAAGGCGCAAGGTGGATTGACACATAAGCCAGCTTCAGCTCTGCTTGTACTTTTCCTTTTTTCACTCTTGCATTACCCAGTTCCCTGCAGGCAGTTCTGTTGGCCTAAAAGCCATCACATTATCCTGATTAAGAGTAGTGGCAGGCGTCTGTGTTGTTGGAAGAGGAAGGGTTCATGTTTGCTACAAAATTCTTATATCATAGCTCCACATGTCTAGGAAAAGGGACAGAAGAGAATACTGAGTCTGATAGTAGGTCTGTCAAGACTTAGAATCATAGAATCATAGAACAACCAGGTTGGAAGGGACCCATCGGGTCTTCTAGTCCAACCATTCCTATCAAACACTAAACCAAGTCCCTCAAGACCTCATCCACTCGTGCCTTAAACACCTCCAGGGAAGGTGAATCAACTACCTCCCTGGGCAGCCTATTCCAATGCCCAGTGACCCTCTGTGTGAAAAACTTCCTCCTAATCTCCAGCCTAAGACTTGGAGCAGAAGGCTTTCCTGTGAGCTATGGGCTGGCTAACTGATGCAGGAACGATGAGCAAAGCCCATCCCTTGTGTTTTGAGAGATAACCATCTGTAAGCAAACAAGAACAGGAGCGCTGCTTTCTTTCAGGAAGCTACTTTCAGCATCATTGCTTCACCTTATTTGCTCTCTTAGGACAGAAGTTCAGTGGCAAGGATCTGTCCCTACAGTGCCTTCCATCACTTATGGGATACGCTGCCAGTACATCGTCACTGACGATGTGTGGACATTTAGATTATGATACATTCACAGTTATTGTCTGACCTCAAATATCTTACTGCCTTTTAAGAATGAAAACTGGGATTGCATCCGACTCCCATGTGTGATATTTGTATAGAAAAGGTCTTCTGATCTCATAGGATTGCTGGGGTGGCTGTCCTGCAAGCAAAAAAACTTCCCAGAAGGTGAGACAGTTATGTCCCTCAGGAACAAGGGAAGGAGCTTACCTGCAAGCAATAACCATTGTAGGACATTCATGGGTGGTTATGTTTCCTTTTGCCAGAAGAACTGAAAGGCCAGATCTCTCCAGCACAGATGGGACACCTACATGCTAATCATGTGTGCACTTCTCTAAAAAAAAATAATTAACACAAAGAAAACACTATTTTCCCCCCAGCAAAATAGATTACAGGTATCTTAAATGCCTCGAATACAGATACCTTCACACCTAGAAGCTGATGGAGCATCTGCTGTGCAAATGTTTTCTGGCACTAGGGAGCAATGACTTTTTCTTATGCATTACTCAAGTCTTTTGTGGTCTCAAATTGCTGACTCAAGCACTTGTTTGGTTGCTATGGATGTTCCCTTCCCGTGTCTGAGAGTATGATCTGAAATACCACAGCTATGTCCAACAGCAAATCTCTCCTCACTGTGATCGAAGTCTGAAATCCTACCATGGTCCTAGTCTTATTCGTATTCAACCACATCCTCACATTTGTGGACTCCCAGCCTACGAGCCCACTGGTAGGCTCCAGACCTGCCTCCTCAGAGAAACCAAGCTCAAATTATCCTCTTTATGTACTGGAAGGTTGCTGTAAGGTCTCCCTGGAGCCTTCTCTTTTCCTGGTTGAGCAACCTCAACTCTCTATGTGTCATTATCAGGCCCCTTTTTTTCCCTCCTTCATCAAGGAATGTACTGACTCAACCATTTGCATGCTAAGTCCTCCATGGGGACCCTCTCCAACCTATTACTTAAAGTAGCTTTGCTAAGTGACAACCAGGGTGTTACAGTGGAGTTCATGAGGTAACATCGCAAATTTCTTCTGTGTTTTAAAAGGGACCTCAACGTTCAATGCGGAATGCATGGCATGGAAAGGTGGAATGCTGCAAAGAGCAAGATGCAGAGCAAAGTACAGAGAGAAAAAGGCAGGCTGCATGTAAGCAGACCACTAGTCATGTTGTTGGAGTTTGCTTGGAGAGTGAAGGCTTCTGCAGCAGGAGGGGCAGGAGTGGAGCTTTCCTTACATCACTTAAGGATGTTGCTTGCAGTGGAAGGAATGCACAGACTAGAAATTCCTCTCTAGTAGACTTTGAGGTTGTTTAGAAACCTTTCAGTGCAGAGCAACTTGAGCAGTTATAGGGTAATTCAGGCTGAGAGTTGGGATGGTTTAATCTAGAGAAGGATCCAGGGAGACCTTATAGCAGCCTCTCAGTATTGAAAGGGGATACAGGAAAGTCGGAAAGGGGCTCTTTATCAGGGACTGCAGTGATAGGATGAGGGGGAACAATTTTAAGTTGAAAGAGGGGAGGTTTAGGTGAGGCATTAGGATGAAATGTTTTCCTGTGAGGGTGGGGAGGCACTGGCTCAGGTTACCCAGAGCAGATGCCCCATCCCTGGAGATGTTCAAGGCCAGGTTGGATGAGGCTTTGAGCAACGTGATCTAGTGGGAGGTGTCCCTGCCCATGGCAGGGAGGTTGGAACTGGCTGATCTTTAAGGTCCCTTCCAACCCAAACCATTCTACGACTGATTATTCTATGAGAGAACTGTGGACTTAGGCTGATTTTGACTTGTGCAACAATCTGGGAAATGAGCAGGAGTAATCACAACTGACTCAGGCAGTGTCAGGAGATCCATCCCTGCACAGAGCAAGCATGTCCTACACAGACCTCATAGAGTCATAGAATCACCAGGTTGGAAAAGACCCACAGGCTCACTGAGTCCAACCATTCCTATGAAATACTAAACCATGTCCCTAAGTACCTCGTCCACCCATGCCTTAATGAACTCCAGGGAAGGTGACCATCTCCCTGGGCAGCCTCTGCCAGTACCCAACGACCCTTTCCATGAAAATTTTTTAATAATGTTCAAGCACCTCAAGCACCTCAGTTTGTCCCCATGGAAGGAGGGAAGCTGCTGACTTTTTACTCTCTAGGAAAAGGCAGAAAAACTTGCATTCGTGGCAGAATTAGTCCCTTTACATGCATTTTCTCTTTTTTTCTTGTACACCCCAACACTTTTTATGCTGGCTGTATCTGAACAGTGGTATTGATGAAGGACACCAACACAGAGTGGTGCCAAAAAACTGGGCTCAGTTCACTTCCTGCCCTTTTGCCTGTGCTTAGGGAAAGGCAGAAGAATTTGGGTTCCAGGGTTCATTGGGCATTGGAACGGGCTGCCCAGGGAGGGAGTTGATTCACCTTCCCTGGAGGTATTTAAGATGCAAGTGGACAATGTCCTGAGGGACATGGTTTAGTGTTTGATAGGAATGGTTGGACTTGATGATCCGGTGGGTCTCTTCCAACCTGGTGATTCTATGATTCTACAGCATTTTATTCCTGTTTCTCTTTGCCATTATGCCATAGATGCACAGTGAAAATTGGTGTAGATAGAGCTTGATGCTAGCATGGTTTGTGCCACCATAGGATGTGAGTTGATGCATTGGTAGCTCCTGAGTAATTCTGTTCCCTTGGCCTAGCTGGGAATTCATACGATTAGCAGCAGCTAGAGGGGGTTCGGTGCTACATGAAACTCGTTTAAGAAATTTCTCAAAGGGCAGAGGTCATCTGGAGTTAAAGCCGAATGGATCCTAGCCCATTTAGAAAGAAAGTTATCGCTCAGTCTGAAGGAATGTGGAAACTTCATGGCATACACTCTGTCAGCAACCTAATCTCAGGTGGATGACAAACCCGACTGACCCCTGGATGATCTCTCAGAATTGAAGGAGAGGCCTTAATTGCCAAACCCGTATCCTAATTCAGAGTAGTAAGACGCTGGATCGGGTCCTGAGCATTTTCCAGCCTTCATTCTACCGCAGAAAGCAAAGTTGTCAGCATGTCTACAAGTGCAAGTTCAACACAGGAACTTGGGAGGGTTTTAAGGAGACACAACTGTGCTAAGGGTGGAGAACGTGACTGAGTTAGTCAGTAGCTAATGCTGAGCATCAGCTGTTCATGAGCCTGTCTGGCTATTTCCCACTGGTAGTGATGCCCACTAGGTGTCAGAATTGAATAAATGTAAGGCTGACACAGGGGAGACAGGATCCCAGTTTTCAAATTATTCTGATTTTTTTTTTCTTTCCTTCTCATTTTTGGCCTGCTGTGCGATAAAATGACCTTTGGGGAAGAAGGATCTCTCTATTTAAATGGTGAAGGGTACAGGGGATGATGAGGAGAAATGACTGAGCAAAAAAAGCCCTGGTTAAGAGTGCTTGTTTTACCTGTGGGAGCCCAGAGCCTAAACTCTGCTCCTGGCACACAGATGCTTTGCTTTTTCTCCTAGGGACAGTAGAGTTTTCACTCTCCTACATGACAAACTTAACCTTTCTGATAAAGTGACTTTTAATGAAATTTCCCTCGGCTTAGGCTACAGGCTGTAACGTGACTTTGATAGGGGAAAAGCTAGAGAAACGCTAGCTGAGGAGATGGTTTAATTTTATAGATGAGGTTTTCTGTCTATCCCTCTCACCTCTGCTCCTAGCTCCCATCTCTCTTCTCTAATTCAAGAGCTCAACTCATTCACTACAGCTGTTTAATATTAGAAAGGGCATCACAGTGACTCTGAAGATTAGGTAAACTAATTAACGCTTGCACAACCAGGAAGAAATTAGCTGCAATCTGACACTTTACAGCTGCCCCTGTTTTTTTTTTCTCCTTTCAGACATTCTGCTGACTTGAAAATCCTCTCCTCTTCCCTCCCCCTGCCTTTTTCCAGGAAAAACTTTTGCCTCACAAAGCAGTGGGAACTCTCTGCAGGAACCAGAGCACCAGCAGACCACTGGGACTTCAGAGCAGTTTTCATGAATCAGCAGCTGCATATACTGCTGGTAAGGTTCAGCAGTCAGAGATGTGACGTCCCTAGAAGGTCCCCCAGCTGATCTTGGCCCAAGTGATGTGTTTTTGTAGTTTTTGTTTTCTTGCAGCATCAGCGGGGAATTCATATTCTCCTTTATGATGTCCTTACATGCCTTGCTGGGCTGCAGGTCAAGGTCAAAACATCTCTCAGGGAAGGACACGCTATGCTGAGTGACTTGTTCAGTGTGTTTGTCTTGGCCTTAGCTGGTCCTCCTCGTCCCAGAATGTGACATTCATCTCCCATCTACTTTGGGACATCTTCATGCTGCTCTGAGTCACTTTCTTGGTGAAACAAGAACTTATTACCTGTCATCTTCGCAGCACTTAAGAGTCTGGTCCTGACTTTGTTACAACTTCCCGACTGTGTCTGAATCTCCTCCTCATCAAAATACTATTTGCTTTTCAGACTGAAATGGAAGCCAGATCCATCCGTACATATCTGTTTCGATGTTCAACGTGTGTTGCACTTGTTGCAAAGACCAGTGGTGGATCCTACCCACAGCTTCAATCCAGGCAACATCAAGTGGCAAAGAGGGTACTTGGCAAGTTTCCACGTGGTGAAGGCTTCTGGGAAGGTGGTGGAAATGTGTCTCCTGGCATTGCTTGCTTTCTGTGACAGGCAAGGGACTCTCTGCTAGAAAACCCATGTTAAACCAGAGCTAGAAAGGGAAGCTTAAACTAGAGGTCTTAACTCTTTCAAGGAAGTTAGACTTCTGGAAGTGGTCAAGATGCTCATTGTATATTAAGTTGGGGAGATTTAGCTGGAGAAACCAAGCTTAAGAAAGAAATTGGGAGTGACTTTCATAGAATCATAGAACCACCAGGTTGGAAAAGACCTCTTGAATCACCAAGTCCAACCATTCCTATCGGACACTAAGCTATGTCCCTGAGCACCTCGTCTACCCACCTTTTAAACACCTCCAGGGAAGGTGATTCAACCACCTCCCTGGGCAGCCTCTGCCAGTGCCCAATCACCCTTTACATGAAAAATTTCTTTCTGATACCTAGTCTGAATCTCCCCTGGTGGAGCTTGAGGCCATTCCCCCTTGTCCTATCCCCTGGCACTTGGGAGAAGAGGCCATCTCCCTCCTCTCCAAAACCTCCTTTCAGGTAGTTGTAGAGAGCAATAAGATCTCCCCTCAGCCTCCTCTTCACCAGGCTAAATAAGCCCAGTTCCCTCAGCTGCTTCTTGTAAAACTATCAAGGAATTTAGACTCCTGGAAGTGGTCTAGATGCTCCTTGTGTATTAAGTTGGAGGAGGTTAAGCTGGAGAAATCAAGCCTAAGAAAGGAATTGCAATTTCTTGTCAGCTTTCAGAGACCAACCTGGTTTAGGATGTTAGCTGTCTGTGAGACTTGGTGTTGAAGAAGGAGACCACCCACAAAACTGCTGAGCCTGGCAAGATCCCAGGGATTAGAGGCCATGATTAATGAGAACTTAAAAAGAATCTTATGTGCTTTTGGAGGCTGAATCTTTTCCTTAGTACTGGGGAGGTGCTGCTGTTGGCTGAGCCTCCTGATCTGAAATGATTAATGGAGAAAAAAAAATAACAGCCTTACAATTGAAAGCTGTTGATTTAAATGGAAAAAAAAAAATAAAAGAGAAGTCCATAATCTCACATCAAAAAGCTGTACTATGCAGAAGAAGGGGGTTCAGAATCATTTAAACCTGGAAATTAAAGCCTTGTGTCCCCACCAAGCATATAAATTTCATATTTTATCATGACAGTGTACTTGGAGTTTAGCAATTTAGTGAAGCCTTGCCAGAGCTATTCTGCAAAGGGAAAATCTAAAGTGTTTGGGATGCGTTGGGAAAGTAGAAGCCTGATCTAGATTTTCCAAAAGCCTTGACAGTCCTTCCGAAAAAGAGTACTAGAGAAGTGGAATAGCCAGGATACAAAATGAAGAATTGTTAATGCTCAAAAGCTGGCATGGATGAAATGACAATGTGAGAAGACGGCACTTGGCAAGTGCAGCTGATGCAGAGCTGGTTGTTGCAGAAAACCTCTCAACTTGTGGTGGGCAGTTTTGTCAATACCCTTACAAGGATCATTCTTCTAGCAAAGGGCTGCATGACACCTCTGGGTTCCTGGGACCAGGTAGTGAAGTCCCAAGAACTTTTTCTGTGCATGTTTCAAAGGTTTTTAACTTTCTTTCATGTTTGAGTGCTGAATGAACTCTGGTTCAACAGTGAGAAAACTCCATTAGGCAGGATTGCCAGGTACTTTGTGAGACTGGTTGGGGAGGGGAAGCCAGAAAATTGTGTGACAGTCTCTAAAGCAGGGCCTACTAAGGAATATTATTATACATTTCCTGCTTAGTGGAATGGTCTGGCAGAGTATTTTGAGGGGAAAAAATTGTGCTGTAGGAAATGCTGGACCTGATTGCAAGAACTTTAGACTTGTTTGTTTTCCTAAGCTGGATAATAACTTTTCATAGAATCATAGAATAACCAGGTTGGCAGAGACCCACTGGATCATCGAGTCCAACCATTCCCACCAATCACTAAACCATGTCCCTTAGCACCTTGTCCACCCATGCCTTAAACACCTCCAGGGAAGGTGGCCAACCTTCCCCAGGTGTCATCACCCCCACTTGCCGTGTGGTGATGTACTGGTGGTCTTTGCTACCTCACCATCTCCTAGTCACCAGCGTCCCACGTCCAGGCTCGCACTTGTCTAGCCTGGTCTCAACACCCTCCCCCTTCCCATCTAGTTTAAAGCTCGATTTATGAGCTTAGCTAGGTTTTTAGCAAGGGCTTTTGGCCCCCTAGGAGACACATGTGTCCCATCCTTAGCAACAGAGTCTGGGGGTGCGTGAGCCACCCCATGGTCAAAGAAGTCAAAGCCCCTTTCCTCACACCAGACTTGGAGTCAGGCATTAATCGAGTTCTTCTTCATGACTTCCAGCTCCTCTCTATTTAGCCTTGGGATGGAGTAGAATACTTTTTGAGCCCCAGAGCCCTCCATCATTTTCCCAAGGGCCCTGAAGTCTTTCTTGATGGCTTTGGTCTTTCTGCTTACTAAATCATTACCAGTTTGGACTACTATCAGAGGATAGTAGTCTGTCTCGTGGACCAGGGAAGGAAGTTTTCTAGCTAATTCTTTCACTGATGCCCCTGGTAAAGCAGCAGACCTCTCCATGGAGTGGGTCCAGTCTGGAGATGGGTCCCTCTGTTCCTTTTTGGAGCGAGTCCCCGACAACAATCACCCTCCTGTTCTTCTTCATGGAGGATAGTTTTCTCTTTTTCTGAGGATGGTGCAGCCTAGGGAAAGCTTCTAGGCTGTGGGAGCCATCATCCTCATACTCAGGACTGGATTCCACGTGCAGCACATGGTACTTGTTCACCAGGGGGATCTGGGGTTTTGTTGTCTGGGTGAGGGGAGCAGGTTTCCTTCGTCTGGTTTTATTAATTGCTAAATTTTTATCATCTTGGAAAGATTTGAAACGAACACTTGTCTGTGAAATTGTTTTCAGCTTCTTGAGCTCCTAAATGCTCAGTTTCTGGGCAGGTAGCATCAAAAGATAATCCCAGCTCAAACCCCATTTTCCTAGCAGAAAGGAAATGATTAAAATAGATGAGGTACTGCATGGAGAAAGACTGTCAAGAACAGGAGCCGCGTTCGAAACCTGTCTCTTTCAAAGCATCGGATCAGTGGATCTGTGCATCTGCAATGTGTTCAGTGAACCAGAACACATCTTTTTGTCCCAAAAGCTTATATGCCAAAGCCTGCAAATATACCTGCTGAAACAAGGTGTCTGCGGAAAGACCAGAAGTGAATGGTTGGGTGCTATTACTCTTTGCCCATCATTTAAAGTGTGTCACAGATTTAGTTCTCTCACTGAAAATGGATGGAACAAAAGCCTAAAGCGGAAATATTACGCCTTGGCTTCCTGCCCAAACTACATGACGGATCTTCTTTAAAATGTCTATTCATTATTTCATTTCATAATGAAACTATTTCCTCGCTATCTGCTGTTGCACAACAAGCTGTGTTCTGACACTTCTAAATTTGTCAACCTTCATTGCCTGAAAGGACCTTACAAAAAGTTGCCGATAATCTAGTTTTCTTAAAAATCCTGGTTTTATCGAAAATGTTACATGCTTTACACATGGAGAAGAGGAGGCTGAGGGGAGACCTCATTACTCTCTACAACTACCTGAAAGGAGGTTGTAGAGAGGAGGGAGCTGGGCTCTTCTCCCAAGTGACAGGGGACAGGACAAGAGGGAATGGCCTCAAGCTCCACCAGGGGAGTTTTAGATTAGAGATTAGGAGGAGGTTTTTCACGGAAAGGGTCATTGGGCATTGGAATAGGCTGCCCAGGGAGGTGGTTGATTCACCTTCCCTGGAGGTGTTTAAGGCACGGGTGGATGAGGTCCTGAGGGACATGGTTTAGTGTTTGATGGGAATGGTTGGACTCAATGATCCGATAGGTCGCTTCCAGCCTGGTTGTTCTATGATTCCATGCTCCCACCGTGAACAGAAGCACAGATACTCAGCATGATGCTCTTGCTTATCATCGGTTGACATTTGCAGTGTTGGCTCTGCTGGAGAAGAGTAACCTGGAGCAGAGAGCTGGAGTTCTACAGGACAGGCTGATAAGCTGGAGTCTGCCATGGCTTGAATGTGAATGCTGCGGGTGATGCAGGAGAGTCCATCTGTTTTGTATTCGTATCCATACTCGGATACTGCAGGGCTCTGACCTTCACCTGGTACGGGCTTCAGAAGCTGATATGCCCACGAGCCTGGCTTGTAGGAGTGTGATCTCTGCAGTGATCTCCTCTGAGCAACCAGAGAAGTTGCAAAACTCATGTCTAGGTTTTAAAACTCTCTCTTTGTCCTGCATAGGGAATGCTAGGGCTGTTAATTTAAGGCTACAGCATCACTCTTAGATCTGCCACCCTTCATGCAGCCCTGGTGTGTGCAGTGGGCTTGTTTAATCTAGGAGCAGTTGGAGCCAGGGGCCAGTTTGGCAAAAGAGGAGGTTTCTGGTGCTTGTGCCTCCTCTTTCCTTCTAGAGAGGAGGAGAAACAGAAGAGAGATGTGTTTGCATGGAAAAGCTGCTTTTCAGTTCCCGACTAAAGGAAGGCATGAAGGCTTTCTTTGCCCACATGTATGATTTGCCAAGAGTGGGAAATTTACTCTTTAGCTATGAAATACAGCAGAATTAGGTAAAGGCTAAGCTGAAAGTCTTTTAAGTACTTTCTCTTGTCCCTCTCTGTATGTTTGATTACTTACCTACTGTCCCTCTGAGCGCAGAGAGCAATCATAGAATCACCAGGTTGGAAGAGACCCATCGGATCATCCAGTCCAACTATTCCTATCAAACGCTAAGGCATGTCCCTCAGGACCCCACCCACCTGTGCCTTAAACACCTCCAGGGAAGGTGAATCAACCACCTCCCTGGGCAGGCTCTGCCAGAGCCCAGTGACTCTTTACATGAAAAATTTCTTTCTGATACCTAGTTTGAACCTCCCCTGGCGGAGCTTGAGGCCATTCCCCCTTGTCCTATACCCTGTCACCTGGGAGAAGAGCCCAGCTCCCTCCTCTCCACAACCTCCTCTCAGGTAGTTGTAGAGAGCAATGTGACTGCTATGCTGCTGCTGGCCTGGGAATACTCTTTCCCAGCCTCTAAAGTTCTAAAAAATATTGCAAATGCCTGTTACAGAGTTAGTAAATGATGTTCTGAATGGCTGAGCCCAGTATGGGCCAATACGCTTTGCCAGTTTCCCTTGGACTAATCCCAGTTAATGCAACTGCAGAACATGCTGTTGCATGAAGCTGCAGTGAACAAATGCTTTGTGATTATTAGGGACCGGTAGATACTTGCTAGCATGGAGTGCTGCCCAGTTTGAAGTCACTTGCTCTTGTGAGTTCGTTTTTAGAGCAGAATTAAACACTTCAGCCACTATCTGGCTCCAAGACACTGAATTTAACAAAAACAATAGTAAAATTCTGGCTCCTCTCTTTCCTCTCTCCTCATCCTGCTCTTCACTGATCAGGGACAGATAGTTCAAACGGGCAAGTAACAGGCAAGCTGAAAACATGAAATGCAGGGAGACAAGGCAGCTCTGAAACTAGGTTAGAGATGAAATGAGCTTGAAATTTGGCAGCTGTAGGCAAGGCTGGGTGGCCCCAGGGAAGTGGCTCGAAATGATTGATGAAATAAATGATTAATGAAATAGTGTGATTGCTCTATCACGGGATTGTGTTACTGTTTGGATCCCAAAGACAGAAATTGAGAGAAGCCATGTGGGTGTGAATGATGTAGAGGAAAGAGTGCAAGAGCGGCAACTCCCAGGAGGAAAGTAGATCCCTCAAGTAAACCTCATGCTGGCTTTATTGCACTCTATGGGATTTAAAATATGCTCCTTGCTACTGCCCTGTTCAGAGGATTCACTTACCTTTTGGTTCTGGGATTTACCATCTGCACAGCTATCCTTTATGTTTAGGCAGCTGAAAAAGAAAACATCTCATTTTATGCTCTGGTATTTGTTTTCTACCTTCTCTGCCATCTGCTGAACACCTGGGCAATGTAGGTTTTTTTTGTGTATCAGGAACATTTGGTCTCCTGGGCTTGTAAAGGTTTTCTGGACAGGGGCAGTAGCACAACCTTGGAGCTTCAGCTCTCCTTCTGTTTTTTTCCTGGCACATGCTTATTTTAGGAAGGCAGAATGTTGGTGTGAGTTGTTCAAATAACAACTAATCCCTCATGCTGATAGTTGTGTCAGTGTAGCCTAAATAAGAGATCGATCTATGTTTGCACCCCCTGCCAGCTTGGAAAGGAAAGATTTCAGAGCTCAGAGAGTGGCTTGTGGGAACTCTTTGCATCTGCTGTTAGATTAATAGATTTAGACTCTGGAATGACATAACTTTGCCCTGAACAGCTTTTTTTTTTGGGGGGGGGGGGGGGGGGGGGGTTGGGCGGTTTGTATTTTTTTTTTCCAGTTAAAAACACAAATGCATCACTGTTGCTAGAGTTTAAATGTTTACAGCGCAAAATACTGCCAGTCAAACTCCTGTTCGTTAGGAGTTAGCTTGAAGAAGCAGTTTCCTTGGGCCCATCAGATGACTTCTTTATTTCTGGAATAACAGTCGCATTCATTGGCTTTCCATGGCTAGCATGTCCTAGCAAGTGGCTACCTCCTGCTGTACAAGCTTCTAGCAAAATCCGTACCAGGAAGACCTCATTTCTCCCAGAAGCTGCAGCACCTTTTGGTTCTTAGTGCCAACTGGCTAGCATGGCTGGAGACTAAATAAGCAGGTGCTTATAGACGTATGTATATATAGATATAAATGTGTCTGGTTTTAATATCTAGAATATTATCTTCCTCCCTTCTGGTGTGCAGTTCTTCAGCCGTGGTTCACAGAATCATAGAAAGTCCTGAGTTGAAAAGGACCCACAAGGACCATGGAGCCTGACTCCTGCCCCTGCACAGGACACCCCAACATTCACGCTGTGGGTCTGAGGGCATTGGCCAAATGCTTCTGGAATATTGTCAGGCTTGGCGCTGTGACTGCTTTCCCAGGAGCTGTTCCAGTGCTCCACCACCCTCTGGGGGAAAACCCTTTTCCTGATGTCCAAGGTAGCCCTCCCCTGGCACATCTTTCTGCCATTCTCTTGGGTCCTGTTGGTTAGGAAGACACTCTTGTATAGAAATTACACAATACAGAAATGCCAGATTTCTTTACCCTTTCCTTTCTGACATGAACGACTTGATTTAAGGGTCATTGGGCATTGGAATGGGCTGCCCAGGGAGGTGGTTGAGTCACCTTCCCTGGAGGTGTTTATGACATGGGTAGATGAGGTCCTGAGGGACATGGTTTAGTGTTTGATAGGAATGATTGGACTTGATGATCCTATGGGTCTCTTCCAACCTGGTGATTCTATGATCCTGTGATTCCTGAGATGGTGTTCCTGCTTTTGTTGCTAAACAAAAAGGCATCTAGCTTTGCAGGAGCTTCACAAGCGAAAACAGTTCTGTATATGAAAGTCCCTTATTTGTCCAAGGACAATAAACATACATGGAATGGATTGTCAAAGGACTATATGTTGGATTTGTTGTTTTTCTAGGCAATCCTTTATTTAGTCCTGGGTAGCTGTTCTGTAGAAATGCTTTGTCTTCTGTGGCTATGTGGGCGGAGAGCTCTCAGCGCTGGTTACTCACGAGGCTAGGTGTTATCTCTGGTCTGATTTGGAGAAAGCTTAAGAGAAAAAAACTCTTTTTCTGCGTGTCTGTCCTTTGCTCATTCTCCTCTTCTTAACAGCAAGACAAGGTTTTGGGAAGTGCTTCCTATTTCAAAGCACAGGACTCTCGGCCTGGGTGACATCACTGTTTAAATGCTGAGGTGGATTTCAGGTACTTGCTAATTTGATGAGCACAAAGTCATGAGCTAGTGAATGTGGCTGACCTTCTGCAAGACATTAACATGGGGAGATAAGGACCTCTTATGAAACCACTGAGGTTACACAAGAGCCGTTCCCTTCTCTTGCTTCTGCTGACGACAAGGCTGTTTGGGTGGCTCCTCTGCAAAACCTTGTGGGACTTTTACGAACAATTACCCATAATGATTTGCCTCTGAGAAAACTTTCTCTGACTCCTGCCATGCGCTTGGGATGTTATGGTTAAATGCCAGTGGAGCACTGCTGCTGTGCCTCTTTTTGGCTGAACGTCAAGAGGTACACATCCAAATGTCGAGGGTTTTTTTCACGTACACAATCTGAATCATTTTAAAAAATCAAATAATTAAAACAAAGAAGCAGAAGTGAGATCTCCATGTGATCACTCTGCATAATCTGAGCTGTTCTCGATGCTACAGAGGAGTCGTGTGACTTCCTTTGGTCCTCAGAAAAGGCAAACCTTGCAGATTTACCTCTGCTGCAAAGGTGTCCCTTGCTGAAATAACCAGGTAATTGTCTTCAACTGAAACCTCCAGGGCATGGAAAGCTACCAAATGTCACGTCATCAAGACCAACCATCTAATTTTGGATTGCTGGTGAGGAGGCTGGAAAGCCCTTGAGACCAAGATGTATCATCATCATGAGACTGAGAGAGAGAAAAAAGAGCTGTACAGAAGCCAAGTGCACTGGTCTCTTCTTGGATGGTGCCAGTAGAGATGTTGTGACACAAGGAAGCCAACTTTCTGGTTTTCCTGTAAGGTCTTGGGAGCTGAGAACCTTAAGAGAAATGTCATAGCCCAATTTCTTGCTCTCAGACTCCTCTGCAACCATTCCCTGGCTTCTGCAAGGGCACATCTTACAGACTTACTGGGATGCTGGGGATACAGAGACAATGCTAAGCTGTTCTTCATGCTCTTTTCCCAGCCTGTCCTTCTTCTGTTCTGCTGGTTATCATATGCACATCTTGGGGCACTGGGACTCCTGACAGCTGCTGACTTTGGTTTCAGAAGCCAGATTGTACCTGCAGTTTGAGTTTTCTCTGAGTAAAGGGAAGGATAAAAAAAAAAAAAAACACACTTTTTAAAAGGTTGTTTATAAGAAGAAAATGGGGCAGAGTGGAATAGAATGCGATGCTGAAAGAGGTTGACACGGTGGTTTCACCAGCTGCCTGCTCTCACAATAAGCAAAGACTTTTTTTTTTTAATCAAGAAAACAGAAGCTTTTCCAAGTGAGAAGTATGCTGCACCTTGTCTTCACTTGGTTGAAGTGAAAGGCAGTGATGACTACTCCCCTAAAAGCGGCAGTGAACAAGCCAGTTCTGCTGCCTGCAGATTCCCAGGTAAAAGGCATTGTACAAATGTCAGAAGAGTATCTCAGGGCTTGAAAAAACAAGTGCCATTGCTTTCATCTTGTGTGAAATAGGAGTGTGGGGACCAGGGGGAGAAAATAGGACACACGAAAACTGAACTCCAAGCCAAAAGTAGGCCTGCATCTGAAAGCAATGCTAATCATGTCTATTCACATGTAATGAGTTGATATTAGCCAGATGCCCTTCTGGATCCTCACTATGCTGCTTCTCCATGGCAGGACAGAGGGAGAAAATAAGATAGGAAAGCTCACGGGTCAAGATAAAGACAGAGAGATCCTTTACCAGTTACTATCACAGAGTCAAAGAATCGCCAAGTTGCAAAAGACCTCTTGGATCATTGAGTCCAACCATTCCTATCTGCCACTAAACCATGTCCCTGAGCACCTCGTCTACCTGTCTTTTAAATACCTCCAGGGAAGGTGACTCAACCACCAAATCATGTTTTGCCAAATCATTGGCAAAACAGACTCACCTTGTGGGATATTTAATTTATTGCTTGGTTAAAATAGATTTGGATAGTGAGAAACAAAGACAAAAGTTAATATGATAGTGAGAAACAAAGACAAAAGTTAATATAACACCTCCTCCCCAACCCACCCACTTTTTCCCAAGCTCAAATTCACTCCTTCATTCCTGATTTGCTCCACCTCGTCTGTTCCCTGAGGGACTGAGGATGGTTTAAGCAACCCATGACAGCTCTTCTTTGCTGCGCCTTGCTCCTCATAATTCTCCCCTGCTCCTCATTGGTCCTTCCCATGGGCTACTGTCCTTCGAAGTAATCTTACCTCTTGCATGGGCTCTTTGCAGACTTCACCTCCTTCAGGAAATATCCGGCTGCTCCAGTGCGAGGTCCTCCATGTCCTGCAGACAGGTCAACTGCTCCACCATGGTCCTCTCCACAGTCCGCAGATAAATACCTGCTTCGCTCAAGTCTCTCCATAGGATACACTTTTCCCCCTCCTTGCTCGCTGGACCTGTCTTCGCATGCTTTTAATACTCACTTCTCACTGATCTCTGACACCTTTTGCCCATTCTTAAATATGTTATCCCAGTGGCACCACAGGTTTCCTGATGGGCTCAGCTTTATCTGTTGGTGGGTAAAGTGCCTTGTTACCTAGATTCAACACACCATGTCTGCAAGAGTTGCTTTAATTTAAGTTTAGCCTGGAGAAGAGGAGACTGAGGGGAGACCTCATTGCTTTCTGCAACTACCTGAGAGTGGAGAGGAGGGAGCTGGGCTCTTTTCCCAAGTGACAGGGGACAGGGTGAGAGGGAATGGCCTCAAACTCTACCAGGAGAGGTTTAGGCTGAACATTAGGAAACAAAAAATTCACATAAAGTGTCATTGGGCACTGTTAGAGGCTGCCCAGGGTCGGGGTTGAGTCACCTTCCCTGGAGGTGTTTAAGGGATGGGTGGATGAAGTGCTGAGGGACATGGTTTAGTGTTTGATAGGAATGGTTGGACTCAATGATACAGTGGGTCCCTTCCAACCTGATGATGATTCTATGATTCTATATTGCAGACTGTGTTCTTATAACACATTTTTAACACATTTTCCTGAGAATATGCAGCTGATGGCTCATCAGGAATACCAAAACCAGGAGAAGGGTAAAAAGGTTCTTTACTCCAGGTACTCAGCTGAAATACTGGCAAGTTCTAGAGACCTGGGGTTTTAATTCAACGAGTTAGCCAGCTCTACTCAGTGTGATGTGACGTGGGGCCACTTAACACAGATGATGAATTGGGCCCAGATTTTTCAGTTCTGGAACAAGATCTCAGCTGCCTCTCCTGAGGAAGCAGTTCACGCAGCCAAGGCCCATAGGCAGCTGTTACTGCTGCAGTAGTTGCCAGGAAAGAAGTGGGAGTTCCACAGCCTTGAGTTTACTTCAGCTACGCTAGCCTGGCTGAACTAAAAGCAGCCTGTTTTTTTACCAGCACAGAGAACATTCCTGCCCACCTCACAGGAAGATCAACCCTTGCAATCTGCCTTCAACCCTGCTTTCTTTGCTGGGTGAGCCAAGAAGCTAGAACTTCTGCAGTGGCTTTGGCTTAAGTGCCAACATCATGAATGCAGTTTTGCAAAAGCTAAAATACCATGAACTTCAACCTGTGAAGTTGTCTCTAATTCTTAGTGTTGTGAAGACTTTATTAAACACTACTTCAAGGCCAGAACAAACAGGGATGTGAGAGTTTAAAATAACTTCCCATCTCACTACACCCTTATTTAGGACAATTATCAATTGAAATCCAAATATTTCACAAGAGATCAACATTGTTTCCTGCATGGAACTTAGAAATTAAAGCCCCAAGGATAAATTAAATTGCCCACAGTCCAGTTTTCTGATGTTTCAGATCATTTTTCTTACAGTAAGGTAGATTCTTTAAACTCTTTTTCTTTTTAGCTTATTTCTAGGAAACAGCAGGTGGCCTGTCTGAAAATCACCATTGATAGAACACATTTGCAACCTTGTTTTCTGACAATTTTCCCCACCTTTGAGAAATCTTTCTGAGAGCTCTTTTAAAACCACTCCTTCAATTTTTGAAGACATTAGTTTAATCTTGACCTCAAAATATCTGACTAAGCGCATATCAGACTTGATACTCTGCAAATTTGGGGAGTAGGGGTTTTTTTCCCCCGATGTGGAAACTTGACACTTTTACTTTGCACCAGCTGAGCTGGAGGAGATTTTTAGGATTTCTGTAGGGAAAAGTTCCCTGTTAATGTGTTAGGAGGATTGTAACAGCTGCTGTGAACTGGCAGTTCCCTGGGGGGCTTCAGGAGTTCAGAGTGAGACAAGAGAAGATGAAGCCAACAGCTGGAGGAACGTGGAGAATGAAAACGGAAAGCAGACAACAGAAAGCAGACTCATGCCAAATGTAAATGAATACTCCCAACTAAAAAGTGGAAACAAATGAGCTAATGAGATGCGTGCACGAGTGCCACTGATCTAGAGCAGCTCACTGAGCAGGGGTGGGATGCAGGTGAAAGTTGAAGTGAGGTGATAGTTTCAGAAACACCTCCTGCCTCATCTTTTGAGCACACTTGCAAAGCCTTTGCTGAATTAGAGAGGCTCGAAGTGTCTCCTGTCTTGCTCGTGCGTGTTCGCTGCTGGTTTGTGTTCTCTGACTTTAAATTATTCAGGCTGAATGGAACAGCAACTTGTTAAACAAGGAGCCTGTTAAAGAGAATGAGGCAACCGCTTGGAAAGAGGCAAAGGCAGAGGACCTTCCTATGCAGAGACAATGAAGAAATGCATACAATTGATGAACTCTTTACAGAAACAACTTTGTGTTTCTAATTGTGGATTACTTTTACTCATCTAAGTCTGATACTTCCCTGAGAATTAAACTTAATTTTAATTCTCTGTATATTTTCAGCTGAACACAGTATAACTGTAGTGCCATTACTAAGCTTGCAAACTTAACCTGGATAGAGCTGGACATGCATATGGATCACATCTTTCCCCCTCCTTGTCATTTGGGGCAGGTTGAGTCATAAGCTGCAGGGCACCTGGGCTCTCTTGGAGACTCCTCCCTCCCCAGGTGTTGCTGCTTTGCCCTCTCCAAGGGATCCCTTTTTCTTCCCGGAGGGGACCAACAGCCTCTAGCTGTGCCCGGCTGGGCTGTGAGCGAGGGATGCATCTCCTGGCATCACTGCTGCCCTGGCATCACCGGTGAGTCCCCATGGCACACCCTGCATCCCACGGGAGCGTGGCGGTGGAGGCGGGGAAGAAAGGCTGGGGGGCCTGGTGGCCCCCCAGCCAGGTAGGCAGGTAGGGATGATTGGGAGGGTTGGTGGCTGCTCCAATCTCACCTCTTGGCCCCTCTGTGTGCCCTTGGGCTGGGAGGAGTTATCATGCTGGGATGGGTGATGGGTCAGTGATGGGACAGAAGCCCTTTGGATTGGGGTTCCTTGCTTGGTGAACTGGGGGTCCCCATTGTGTGCCTGCAGAGGGGCATGGGTTAGTGATTGACAGGGATGGTTGGACTTGATGATCCAGTGGGTCTCTTCCAACCTGCCGATTCTATGATTCTATGACTCATAGAACTGCGGTGGCTCCTTAAAGTGGCTGTGATCCTAACCTTGACACCAAACGCATGGGGTGGAAATGGAAAGGTCCAAGGCTGGCCACATCTTTGACCCAGTTTTTCCCTATTTGCTGCCCTTCCACAGCAGGAACAACTGCTGCACAGCTACCAGTCTTGCCCATCCAGAAAGGATTCCCCTTTTATTTCTCTGGGAATGACAATTTGACCCATGTCTCAGAAGCCTGAGGACATAAGCCTAAATTTTAGTTTTAACTTTCTCTGCATTCCTCAAAGTTAAGACCTGAACGTTCTCTGCATGAAAGCAGAAGTTTTGTTGATTGCTTGTATCAGAAGTGGAGAAAAATAACCTCTCTTCCCTTAATTGTCAACTAAAGGCTGTAACTGTGACAGTGTGAACAGTGACGTTTACTACTGCACAACCAGAGCTGCTAGGAACCAATTTCTCCAATATTTAGTTCCTGCTAGGCTGTGACATGAGAAAGGGTTTGCTGGGATCACAGGGGGAGCTGGATTACAGACAGGGTGCCTCTACCCTTCAACAGGAACAGCTGACCTTGGCTGCACATGACTATGAGATGTAGCTTTTGAGATGCGGTGGAAGTCCTGTGCTTGGAAAAGCGCTGCTCACCATCTCGGTGAGAGCTAGTGGCAGATGGCAGCAAGCATCACTTGCTGGTCTCCAACTGCACAGTAACAGCTTCTCTTATTTCCAGCCTTCTCACACCAAATGTGTGCAGCGATGGTTGGTCTTGTGTCTGACCACATACAGACCCCAGTAGTTCAATTTTCTCTGAATTCTTCGTAGCTTGAACAGTCCACTTGAATAGAGGTCATGCCTTAGACTTTTGGGGGTGGGTGATAGAGGCTGCCGTAAATTGTGTGACTTATAGCTACGACAGAGGTGAACTCAATGCAAAAATCAAGTCAAGTACATGGGTTGTTGCCCTTCAGAAACCTTCAGGATTATTCTGCCCCAAGAGAATTCTTTATCATAGAATAACCAGGTTGGAAGGGACCCATCGGATCTTCTAGTCCAACCATTCCTATCAAACACTAAACCAAGTCCCTCTGGACCTCATCCACCCTGTGCCTTAAACACCTCCAGGGAAGGTGAATCAACCACCTCCCTGGGCAGCCTATTCCAATGCCCAATGACCCTCTGTGTGGAAAACTTCCTCCTAATCTCCAACCTAAATCTTCCCTGGCGGAGCATGAGGCCATTCCCTCTTGTCCTATCCCCTGTCACTTGGGAGAAGAGGCCAGCTCCCTCCTTTTGTAGTATGTATTGGTCTTAATTATCTTGTAATATGTATCAGTCATGTCCTTAAAGAAGCAAGAAAACCCACAAAATCTTAGTCATTGCTCTTTGCCTTTAATCTTATCCTTCTAAGGCCAATAGAAGTGGCTGTTGAATGAGGCAAAACAGTACTTGTGTTTAACTGCCCCTCTGTACACTTCAGTCACGTTGGGAAGCAGGAGAAACTATACCTAACCAGGGCTCCCTATCCTCCTGCAGAAGCCTTTCTGTAAAGCATTGAATGGTGTGGAGCATGACCATGCATACATAGGTTTCTGGTAATTCCTGTTTCACCCTTTAATTAGCTTGGTTTCCAGAAGTGTTTCCACCATCCGGTTACGTACCAGTTAAAAATTCACCTCTGCAAAACCAAACTTATTTCCATTTATATAAGTTGTGAGGCGCTAGGTCTTTCAAATGCAAGTCAGTAATGCTCTTGTGGAAGCTGAGATGCTGATTACTCTGAACGAACTCAACACTGTCCTTTGCTGACATTCCTGGCTCCTGTCCAGCTGTGAAGAACCAGCAAGCCAAGCTCTAACATGCTGTACCACCTATTGTAACTCTTATCTGGAAATGGTATTGAGAAGCAACTGTTAAACATGCTGCCATACTTAGAGTTCCCATTCCACTTGAGCTTTCTGAAAACAAATCACTTTGTGTCATGTCATTTCTGGGCCCTTCACCACAAGAAGGATGTTGAGGCTCTGGAGTGGGTCCAGAGAAGAGCAACGAAGCTGGTGAAGGGGTTGGAGAACAGGCCCTATGAGGAGCGGCTGAGAGAGTTGGGGTTGTTTAACCTAGAGAAGAGCAGGCTGAGAGGAGACCTCATTACTCTCTACAACTACCTGAAAGGAGGTTGTAGAGAGGAGGGAGCTGGGCTCTTCTCCCAAGTGACAGGGGACAGAACGAGAGGGAATGGCCCCAAGCTCTGCCAGGGGAGATTTAGGCTGGAGATTAGGAGGAAGTTTTTCACAGAAAGGGTCATTGGGCATTGGAATAGGCTGCCCAGGGAGGTGGTTGATTCACCTTCCCTGGAGGTATTTAAGGCATGGGTAGGTGAGGTGCTGAGGGACATGGTTTAGTGATTGATAGGGATGGTTGGACTTGATGATCCGATGGGTCCCTTCCAACCTGGTTGTTCTATGATTCTATGAAAACTCAGCATCTCTGGCTCTCTTTGTGTCCTTTCCAATTAATCTAACACCAAAATGGTATTACCTCCAGAGGACCTCAGTGGGATGAGATCAATGTGGCCACTTATTACTGTATCTGAAGAGCTACTCCTCTGTGAGAGATGTTTTTTTCCACTTGCCAAGCGATTGTTTAATGCTCTGATGCACTACTTAATTTAAGGCTTTATATTAAGTACTTTGCTTATTAAGTACTAATTAACAGCAATAACCAATTGCATTGTAAGATAATTACTTTACCCAATAAAAAGAAACATTTCCCAGGAACTCTCAACTGTTCTACCTTGCCCCTGGCTTTACTGCTGCTTTTTCTCAAACCCGACAGCTATCAGCAGCTTTGTAGAGGCTTTTTGGTATGAATGTTTGTTGTCACACTTCTGCCATGATTGCTCCTCTGAACTTTTGCAACTGAACATGTTCCCTGAAGGTCTTACCAAGATGCAGCTTAGACTCCGTAGCTGCCGGCTATTTCAAATATGCATAAGCTATTGTCATACTTCTGGACTACTTATTTCCCGCTGATATGTTTGTCTTGTGCTGGATTTTCCTTTGTTTCCTTTTTTAATTTCTTTGGAGGCTTGTGAAATTCTTACTGGAAAAGTGCAAGTAGGATGAACGATGTTGAGGCTCTGGAGCAAGTCCAGAGAAGAGCAATGAAGCTGGTGAAGGGGCTGGAGAACAGAACCTATGAGGAGCAGCTGAGAGAGCTGGGGGTGTTTATCCTGGAGAAGAGGAGGCTGAGAGGAGACCTCATTACTCTCTACAACTCCCTGAAAGGAGGTTGTAGAGAGGAGGGAACTGGGCTCTTCTCCCAAGTGACAGGGGACAGGACAAGAGGGAATGGCTTCAAGCTCCACCAGGGGAGATTTAGGCTAGAGATTAGGAGGAAGTTTTTCATGGAAAGGGTCATTGGGCATTGGAATAGGCTGCCCAAGGAGGTGGTTGAGTCACCTTCCCTGGAGGTGTTTAAGGGACGGGTTGATGAGGTGCTAAGGAACATGGTTTAGTGTTTGCTAGGAATGGTTGGACTCGATGATCCAGTGGGTCTCTTCCAGCCTGGTTGTTCTATGATTCTGTGATTCTAAGTAGTGAGCAGAGCTGAATCGGAATTCTGTCCATCACTGCCTTGATATATGGGTTTGAACAAGTCATGTAGCCTGGTAGTGTTTGAAGCTGTGTCAACAAATACAGGGCTGTGTCAACAAATTGAAAAACACTAATTGAAAGCCCTGTAATTAGAAAAACAGCCTGGGAATTTTTTTCACAGGATGCTTTCTATATATTTTAACAGCAATATCAATATGATGTGTGGTACCTTATAGGAATAACTGCAAGAGATCCTAGATAGAAAATTAGAGGCACAAGCTTTAAAATCTTACCAAAATGACACTAGAGAGCATTGCTGTGAGCTGTCTGTGAGGGAGGATCCAGTGCATGTCAGATCCTTGCTTCAAGTTGACAGCTCAGCTCTTGCCACTGTTGCCGTTCTGTGCTGCTTTCTTCAGTGTCCCACCTGGTGCTAACTCTGTTGAGGTTTCCTCTGGTGAAGAGAAGCTGCCAAGTGGACATTTTATTCATTAAAACACTAGGAAGAGGATTCATGGTGTTGGTTTTAAATGCAACTTTCCAATATCATCCAGTGATACAGCTTACACCATAGAAATTCAAATGCAAACTTAGAGCATCGTGATAGCTTTTGAACTGCTAGGGACATCTGTTGTTAGTGCCACGGGCAGGCTCTGGAACAGACAGTGCTGCTGACAGCAGACAGGAGAAGATCCGTCCGGACAGCATTAATCACAGTCTTTGGCAGGCTGGGTATTCAAAGCAAAGCACAGATGGCTGCCCATTCTGCAGTCTCTCCCTTCAAGTACAAACTTGCCTTTATTTGTAACTTGGTGGTATTTTGTGAATCTATCTCATTTTAGCACATTTTATGTCTTGTGCTCTCACCAGGCAAGGACTGCCATAATTGTCCTCTACAGTGACACTGACCTGACAGCTCAAATTTGATTCCCCGCTGCACTTCTCCCACACTGGAGTGCGATGTCTGTCCTTGGGGCTGGTATCTCCTTCTATTTAAATGCCTTTTATTTGAAGGGCCTCCTCTTAACAAGAGAAATAAATCGCTTTCAGCTTAAGCAATACTGCTTTATTTCCTTTCACCCCAATCAAATGGGAACTTGATTAGGAGGAAGTGTAATGCAGATCATCAATAAAAATACGCTTCAACAGCTTCGCATCTGGAAATGATCCTAGAAATACCATTGTTCATTGACAACTGATTAACAGAAACTCTTTACATAGTCATTAACACATCTGACTGAGGCCTCTGTAATCAACCCCATTAATGCTTTCGTCAGGGTAACAAAGGAGGCAAGTAAAAGCTCAGAGCCCATTTTCAATGTCTCTGTCCTACAGAAATTGTAACCGTGAAGGTCATCAGCTCAGTTGCCTAATGTAAATGTTGCTATAATATCAGCTAGGCACTTAAGGCTTGCCTGGTGTTAAAATCCTGGGTGCACCATGAAGATCTCAGCCAGCTCTTGCAGGACTTGATCACCTGAAAGTTCTTTTCCAGCCTCAGTGAGTCTATGCTTCTGTGATCGTTTTCATCCAGACCAGTTTTAATTCACTAGCACCAGTTGGGATACTTAATATCTTCTGTTACTTTGGAGGGGGAAGTAGTTTGTTGTAGCCCAACAGCTTTTCTTTGAATAAAGAGGAATCATTTATCAATGCCTTTGTGATAAATGATTTGCACTGATTGCAGGAGCTCAGGAGCTGGCGGAGGGGCCCCTGTGAAGGTCTCAGCTGTCTCCAATGGATGGACGGCAGGGCACAGATGAGCTTATAAGCCACAGGTGGCTACCTCTGTGAAAATGCTATTTAAGTGAGGCAAACACCTAAGAGAGCAATAAGGCATAAAGGTGAGGGGCAGTTGATCTGAAAAGCTGCTTAGCACTCTACGTGGAAGCAACAAGCTATTAGAGAAATAATTTTAGCGCAGAATCCCTAGGTGCTGAGCAAACTTCTAGGTGTTGAATAAACTGGATAGCAACTTGTTTAAGTAGAATTTACCCCTCAGGGAATATGGGTGTTTGTAAGCTCTGTGCTTGCATGTTCACAGAGTACCTACCCAATGTGATGATGATGATGTCCTGTTGAGGATGATCCTATTCATAGCTATCAAAATGCTTCTCTCCTTTTGTCAAGGTAAGTCTGTGCGTACATATGTGCGTGTGTAAAATGATATTAAGCAGGGAGGGCTTGCTTGCTGATTAAACACTGTGTCTATAAATAATTCTACCGTTAAATGCTGTCTGTGCCTTCCAGAGTTGTTGGTTCATGTTTTTTGTTAGTTCAGTGCTTAAACAGTGAGTATAATATTATGTTTGAGTGGTGGCTGATTCACTGCCCGTAACTGGAGTGGGGAATGGGTAGCATTGCATGTAGTCCTCATATCAGCAGCTGGTTGTGCCAGAGTAGTGGAAAACATGCCTCCTGTTGAGGTATATTTTCAAATCTAGGAAACCAAGACTCTGAATGGGACTGTGTTACCACACTGAGCAGCCTGCTGGGACCTGGACTTTCCGCAACGTCTGTATGTGGTCACTGTGCAACCAGGAAAGCTTGTTCCAGTGCTCCACATTCACTCTTCCCCAAATTATGCGCTGTAGTGCTTTTTGTTGCGATGATTGCTCTGATAAGATGCTTGAAGAACCTCGAGGAATCTCCCAGCATCGTAATTGTTCTGGAAAAAATATGGAAATCTGCTGGAAAAGGAAGTTATTCTGGGTTATTCTGTAGTGCAGTATTTCTTCATTCAAAAGCCTTGCTTTTGCAGGCAATTACACTGTGCTAGCAGAGCAAATTTCAGTGAGCAGTTGATAAAATTTATAATTAATGAGCTTTGGCTACCACTGTGCTGATTCTGTTCAAAATAAGCTCACATTCCACATTTGCTTTTCTAAATACTAATGAGTGTAGAATCAAATGTCGTTTAGATATATATAGCCTAGGGGGAAAAGTACATTCTTCAGCTGTTTAGTACCTGTCCCAGTCTGTTTTCAGGGATGTGTTGATTTTGGCCTCTGGGCACAAAGCAGTAAGAAGAAATACTTTCTCCTCTTTGCTATCTCAGACGCTTTCTGTAGGGCAAGACAAAGGTTTATCAGCTGAATACCTAAAACATGAAATGAACGGAGGTGCCCGTGTGAGTTGAGTGTGTTCTTTGATATCAGTGTCTCCTTCCAATTGCTTTCCTCCCTCCTGGAGGAAATATCTACAGACCTTTGCTGTGGGTTGCCTGAAGATATCTCTTTCCCAGCCAAAAAGCAGTGAAAGTGGAGGGCTAGGAGGATTCAGAAGGCTTCATGCACCCAGGGGAAGGTGAGAGAGTAGTTCTGAACAATCCTCACCATTAGAGCACTGAGAGAGACACAGAAGCACTAAGTTCTCGAAGGAAGGAAAGCTAAGCAGTGCATGGAGAGGGAAATGCCACTTGCTATGCAGGAGTTGGCAGCAGAGAACCTCATCCCTCCTCTTTCCGCTGCATCTTGCAGTGAGTTCTTTGGTATTTGAAGCTGTTAACTATGGGACAGGATCTTCCCTGGCCTTTTGGTCTTTCTTTAGTGTTTCTTGCTCAGGAATCTCTTATTTGAGACTGAACAAATAATCAGGCCATAATATAGGAAAACTGAGCAGCTTCAGATGGAATCACAGAACCACTAGGTTGGAAAAGATCTCTTAGATCGAGTCCAACCATTCCTATCTGCCACTAAACAGCAGTAGCAATGAACCCTGTCTTGCTTTGTCAGTCACAATAGTTGAAGTGGCCAAGGTGGTGGTTGTACTGCTTTTAAGTGATAGTTGCTGGTCATGCGAGGCACCTGCGAGATAAAATAGGTATTTGTACAAATGCTCACGGACCTTGCCTATTGCTGGTGAGAAGGTTGCTCCCTCCCACCAGAGCAACCTTACTTTGTCCCCACAAATGGCCACGAGGAAACTGTTAAATTGAGAAAGAGGGAATTTGAAATGAATCTACAAATGCTCTGGGGTTCAATTCTTCTCACAGGGAGATTGGTGTTCGGGAATGGTGCTCTCTAAACTAGCAGACGCTTGCCAGAAACTTGGTCAGACTCCTTGTTCTGCGATTTATGAGGAGAGCCTTGCGCAGCATCTTGCAAAAGGCTAACTTCAACACTGGGGAGCCCATGGAGAACTTCACCTTGTAAAAGTTTGGATTTCCCTTGTTTAGCTCGTGTTTCATAAAACAAATAATTTCTGCTGGGCTTTGAAATGGCAACAAGGAAGACTTGGCTGTTTGTCAGCAGAGCAGGTAGAACCATTGCACTGAGATCAGCCAGGAGGATGAGGCTAGTGGTAACTGAATTGGAGCCGTTAAGGTGATTAACATAGAAAAGTCCTATAAAAACTAATTTTTTCTCCTGTCTTCCCCTCAAAGACAGGCATGAGTCCTGTCTACATCTGCTTATGCTTTGCCACTCAAGAGGTTTCTGGGAGATGAGGTTGCCTGCCCTTTTCTCTCAGCACAGCAGCAGTGTCATTCTGGCCAGTGGGCGAAAGGTTGCATTCATGAAGCAGGTGTTGGGACAGTGTGGAAAGAAGAAAGAGATGTTTGAGAGTCTAGCACCTGCTTTAAGGAGATTTTTGATTTGTATTTTTTTAATGCTAGCACTAGTGTGGGTGGCCCAGCTTGCTGAAATGGCTGGGCAAGCAATGAAAACCTTGAGCTTTATGAAGTTTAAGGCTGCCGGAAGAACTGAGGTGTGCAGGAAGACCCTCTTGCAGACAACAGTTTGGTAGGTGGTTGTTTCCTTGCTGGCTCTTCCTGTGATCTGGGTAAGTGTGTTTGGAGAATGAGCAGCAAAGCCAGAGATGTGCTGCAGGGAACTGGCTGAGTCTGTATCATAGACTGTCCAGGTCTTGGCTCTCCTGATTGCTCAGGCTGGCAGCGATGGATTAATTACTTGCTGAAGTCTGCAGAACGTTCTAAATTAGCCCTGGCTGCTCAGGTAGCCAGGAGAACATTCATGAAACAATCAAAGCTGAGAAAGAT
This sequence comes from Coccyzus lansbergi, assembly GCA_033558105.1. NCBI lineage: Eukaryota > Metazoa > Chordata > Aves > Cuculiformes > Coccyzidae > Coccyzus > Coccyzus lansbergi. The sequence continues at coordinate 914,484 of JAUMJK010000048.1, forward strand.
GAGTGGGGGAGTTTAATTGGTGAACATGAAGGAAACCTCAGCAGCCAGCTCAAGGAGGGTTGAGAATCAGAGTATGATTTGCTGCTCTCCACCCTTCAGATCAGCTCTGCCCTGGAAGGGATGCTATAATTTGTTATATTTCATCTGAGTGAGTGAGATGGTTGCTTAAAGTGTGGCAAGAGTGTATCACCAGGAGACCTATCAGAGAGGGTAGAACACTCCCTTATTTCAGGTCTTGGAGCCTGTGTCTCATAGGAAATTAATCTGTGCCTAAAAGAGGCTCATTTTTTCATAATAAAAACTACACCTCTTCCCTACTGTATGTACTGCAAATGTTTATCTTTGCCCTATTGCCAGTCCTCTTGATAAGAGAAGCTGGCCACATGGTTTTGTGTAGCTGCATCAGGAGCCTAATAAATTCAGGTGCTGGGACGTGTCCTGTGTATGTGCATGCACCAACTGGTGTCATCAAGATGTACTTGGTCACTTAAATGCTATCTCCTCCATTTACCTGTGAGCTGAGGTGGGGTCAGGCCAGGACAGAATCATAGAATAACCAGGCTGGAAGAGACCCACTGGATCATCGAGTCCAACCATTCCTATCAAACACTAAACCATGTTCCTTAGCACCTCATCCACCTGTGCCTTAAACACTTCCAACCTAAATCTCCCCTGGTGGAGCTTGAGGTCATTTTCTCTTGTCCTGTCCCCTGTCACTTGGGAGAAGAGGCCAGCTCCCTCCTCTCTACAACCTCCTTTCAGGTAGTTATAGAGAGCAATGAGGTCTCCTCTCAGCCTCCTCTTCTCCAGGATAAACAATCACAGCTCTCTCAGCCACTCCTCATAGGTTCTGTTCTCCAGCCCCTTCACCAGCTTCCTTGCTCTTCTCTGGACTTGCTCCAGAGCCTCAACATCCTTCTTGTGGTGAGGGGACCACAACTGAACACAGGATTCAAGGAGCAGTCTCACCAGTGCAGAGCACAGAGGGAGAATAACCTTCCTGGACCTGCTGCTCGCACCATTTCTGATACAAGCCAGGATGCCATTGGCCTTCTTGGCCACCTGGGCACACTGCTGGCTCATGTTCAGTTGGCTGTCAACGAACAACCCCAGGTCCCTCTCCTCCTGGCAGTTTTCCAACCAGACTTCTCCCAGTCTGTAGCTCTGCACAGGGTTGTTGTGCAGAGCTACAGACAGAGATCCCCAGGAACTGCCTTTGGATGGGTAGGAGGTTCTGGGGCATCATAGCAAGGGGGTGGCAGACTAGAAACTGCCTGTGGAAAATAAAGCAACACAGTTCTGGATGGAAGCAGAAGTGGAAAAGTAACTTTGATTTGGGTCTTGGTGAGCTTCACATCCAGAAGACTTTGACATCCTTCTCTGGGACAAGCAACACCCACGGCTCTAAAGCTCTCAAGAAGCAATATCCCTGCTCAGCTGCTTTTTTTTTTTTTTTTTTTTTTTTTTTTTAAAAGCTTGAAGAGTTTCAGACAATCTTTCAGATGGAGCAGAGTGTGCAGTGTTGGCATAAGCATTTTTTTTTTTCCTCCTTCCACAGTTGTTTGTGTGTTGGTGGAGGTTTTAATATTCCCTAAGTATCCTAGTCCCTTTATAGACCTATGCAGTTTGCAGTGCATGAATGAAAACCCTTCATAGCAGGATTCAAAGGGAAAATAATGAATTGTGGTCTGTTTCAAATAATTAAAATATGCAGATATTTAGTGATCTGTCAAGGGGTATAAATGACAGTGTAATTTGTTTAAGAGCTTAAGTTAGAGCACTCTAATGTAAAACTGTAGTCTATGAATTAATCACAAAAACCCCTAAATGTATCTAGGTCAAATCCAGACGTGAATCTCCACAAAACTTTTGCTTCATTCAGCTTTTTCACTATTATCTTTACTTTCTGGTGCCTCAAGGGAGGCAAAAACCCTTTGATTTTATTTTTTTAATGGTATTTTTTTCCCCCAGTTTCTCTTTAACTCCTTTTCCCTGCCTCATTTTCAAAGTAGAAAGATTTTTCCTTTAAAAAGGACAAAAATAAAAGGTTTGTTTTATGTGTGTTTTTCACTGCACGTTGCTCAAATTCAACCAGTCCTATTGTATCTGTAAAGAAGCCTTAAAATTTCATTACCGCTTTTCCATAGAAACCAATTCAAGTGTCCAAGGCTTAGTTTCATTGTTTAAAGATCTCTCTAGAATTGCTGTCTGCCTCTTTTCTATCCCTCTGTGGATGCCAGATTCAGTTCACATTTACTGAAGTATTTCTTTTGGGACTGAAACCAATTAAAACTGTGATGAATTAGAGGTTCTGCTTTTGGGTTAGCTCTTGCATCTTAGAATCATAGAATGGTTCGGAATAAAAGGGACTTCAAAGGCCACCCAATTCTAAGCCCCCTGCCATGAGCAGGGACACCTCCCACTGGATCATGTTGCTCAAAGCCTCATCCAGCCTGGCCTTAAACACCTCCAGGGCTGGAGCATCCATGACTTCTCCGGGCAGCCTGGGCCAGAGCTTCACCACTCACTGGAGAAAAATAAATCTTCCTTATATCTAATCTAAATCCTCCCCTCTTTCAGTTTAAAATCTTAGCTTCGTGTTCATGACCATCCCACTTTGCAGGTTACCATGAGGTTGGATGTATTCTTTTTCATTCTTATTTTGACAGAGACTTAGAAAGAGGAAGCTATATTATCATCTAATATTCTAGTTTTAGGTGAAGATCTGAAGGATGGCTGTTCTGGGGTATTTTATTTGGGGTTTTTTTTCCCTGCGATAGACACTGCTAGAGCATCATCTTTTGCTGATGTTTCTCTAGTGAGACCCAGACTCGGGGCTCTAGAATACTGGGCTGCAACTAGTCTTGCATTTTCTCCAGGATTTTTTTGGTTTGTTTTTCAAACTGGATTCCTGTTTCAGCATATGAACCCATTGCTTGCATGAGACTTGCCATTGGACTCGCTGGGCAGAGTCCAATGGTATGAGGTTTAACAAGGCCAGATGCCGGGTCCTGCACTTGGGGCACAACAACCCTATGCAGAGCTACAGACTGGGATAAGTTTGGCTGGAAAGCCGTCAGGAGGAGAGGGATCTGGGGGTGTTGGTCAACAGCCAACTGAACATGAGCCAGCAGTGTGCCCAGGTGGCCAAGAAGGTCAATGGCATCCTGGCTTGTTTCAGAAATGGTGTGACCAGCAGGTCGAGGGAGGTGATTCTCCCTCTGTACTCAGCACTGGTGAGGCCGTTCCTTGAATCCTGTGTTCAGTTGTGGTCCCCTCACCACAAGAAGGATGTTGAGGCTCTGGAGTGAGTCCAGAGAAGAGCAATGAAGCTGGTGAAGGGGCTGGAGAACAGGCCCTATGAGGAACGGCTGAGAGAGCTGGGGTTGTTTATCCTGGAGAAGAGGAGGCTGAGAGGAGACCTCATTACTCTCTACAAGTACCTGAAAGGAGGTTGTAGAGAGGAGGGAGCTGGGCTCTTTTCCCAAGTGCCAGGGGACAGGGCAAGAGGGAATGGCCTCAAGCTCCACCAGGGGAGATTTAGGCTGGAGATTAGGAGGAAGTTTTTCACAGAAAGGGTCATTGGGTATTGGAATAGGCTGCCCAGGGAGGTGGTTGATTCACCTTCCCTGGAGGTATTTAAGGCACAGGTAGATGAGGTCCTGAGGGACATGGTTTAGTGTTTGATAGGAATGGTTGGACTAGAAGATCCGGTGGGTCTCTTCCAACCTGGTTGTTCTGTGATTCTATGAAGTTACTTAAACAAAAAGAGCTGGTTTTGTACTTGCTTCCCTCTTGAACTCCTCTTATTCCCTGACATCTGCAGTTGCTTTATAGCCAGCCCTTGGTGACTGTGGGTGTGTTGAGAAGATGGAGTTGTTTCTGCGTGACCTTGGATGTGCTGGTTGTGCATCTGCAGGACTTTACTGGAGATGCAGTCCCACAAACCTGTCTGCAGCTACAGCAGTGACCAGTCTGTCCCTGTGAACCTGGAAGATCTTTGTGAACAGGCAGTGTTGTCTTGATGTAACTCTTTTTACCACCAGAACAAGTTTAACAAGTTTATAATCCTATATCTATAAACAGAGGATGTCAGAGCTCCTATGAATACTGTTTGCCCAGCACTGCTTGTTTTTCTGTTTCGGTATTAAAATCAGTCTGTGTGTAGCCTCCAATGGAATCAGAAGTGCCTTCTTTTCCCTAAATATAACACCAGCACAGCAATTCACCAAGACTGTCTGCACTAGGAGACAATAGGATGAACTGCATGAGACATGGTAAATGGTACAAAGAAATCATATTAGAATCATAGAACAACCAAGTTGGAAGAGATCCACTGGATCATCAAGTCCAACCATTCTCATCAATCATGTCCCTCAGCACCTTGTCCGCATGTCCCTTAAACACCTACAGGGAAGGTGACTCAACCCCCTCCCTGGGCAGCCTCTAACAGTGCCCAATGACCCTTTCTGGGAAAAATCTTTTCCCAGTGCTCAGCCTGAACCTCCCCTGGTGGAGCTCAAGGCCATTCCCTCTTGTCCTGTCCCCTGTCACTTGGGGGAAGAGCCCAGCTCCCTCCTCTCCTCAACCTCCCCCCAGGGATCTGGAGAGAGCAATGAGGTCTCCCCTCAGACTCCTTCTCTCCAGGTTAAACACCCCCAGCTCTCTCAGCCGCTCCTCTTGTTCTCCAGCCTCTTCACCAGCTTCGTTGCTCTTCTTCCACTCATACTAGTGATCGTTCTTCATTAACTGTTGTTCAAAGTGTTTTAAATGTAGAGTGGCCATAGAAATGAGAAGCAAAACATTGTGTTTTACCTCTTCTTTCCCTTTGATGTTCAAGCTCTTAACACCAGCTTCCTTTGAAAATGTAACTTCTACTCAGGTTTGAGGCACTGGGAATACATCCCATAAATCTTCTACCTTTATTAGGCATGCATATAGAAATTTGGAATGAGAGAGAGTCGAGAATATTTTAAGGCATTGGTGGCTGAGTCACCATCCCTGGAGGTGTTAAAAAATATAAGTAGATTAAGTCCTTAAGGAAATAGTTTAGTAGTGGAGTGGACAAGGTATGGTTGAGCTTGATGATCTCAAAAGTCCTTTCCAACCAGGCAATTCCATGATTCTCTCAGCCAATGATGCCTGAGATGTGTCAAGGAGGGGGGAGCTCCTGGGTCCATGAAACTGGGATAAGATTCAGCACACACCACATCTTCAGTATATTGATTACTGCAAGAAAGTCAGAGTGCATTGCTACCCGAAAACTGTGGAAGGGCACACCCTCCTAGGCTGAAGGCCTGTCTGTGGTGGCTTTCTTATTACACCATACACAGTCTAGTGCTCTATCTTACATTTCTGCCACACACCAATCAATTATATTTGGTAGTTTTACAGTTGAGCTGGTTCTCAGAACATACATCTTATTTCCAAAGCTATTCCAGCTTAGGCAATGTATGAGAGCCTGTGGCAGTGCTGGATTCATTGTGTTAAGCTCTGTCTACTTTCAGCCTGGTCCCAGCCTGCATCTTTTAAACTCTTGCCTCTAGCTGGGTAGCAGGAGAGAATAAATAACCCTACCATCCTCTAGAATGCCTTCATCAATGTTGCAGGAGTTACTAGCGGTGGGCTGACCCGCCTCCTCATCCCCTGTTGTCCTGAGATTTGCTTTTTGACTCAAACATATAGCAGAGCTTGAAAAATGGCATTGATTTTTCCTTTATAAGGCTGCTACAGCCTTGCAGAGAAGGAAGAGTTCTGCTCCATTGGCCTTCATTGCCTGCATATTCATCTCCTGTGTGCTGCTGTAGTGAGCCAAAAAGTATAGACTGTTCCATGCCTTCAGTCCTGCTCTTTGCATTTACCAGGAACAATTAAGCTCTTGCTTTACTTCTGGCTCTCATGGATCACAGTTTTCTATCCATTTTGGTAAGTTCAGGTTCTAATTTTCTTATGCCAAGAAAATTAAAGAAAGAAAAACCCGAAACTCCACGCTAAAGCCAAACCTCAGGCAGGGTGGTGGGATATACTCATATTCTGACTCTAATTGTATGGCCATTATCCATATAAATGGTCATACAGGCTTGAAATTACTCCTTACTCTTTCCAGAGATTGCAAGTTGAGTCAGCCTGCAAATTCATCTGAACTATCCTGTCTTGTCTTGCATTTGCTCTCTGCAGCAGGGTTTGCTTCTGTTAGTGGCCAGTGCAAAAAGACCTGATCCTTTCTTCCTCAAAACGTCTTCCTTGAGGTCTTGAGGGACCTGGTTTAGTGTTAGATAGGAATGGTTGGACTAGAAGATCCGATGGGTCCCTTCCAACCTGGTTGTTCTATGATTCTATGATTCCTCTTGTGTCTCCAAGTGATTAGATGTCTTCCCTGTAATGCTTCCCCCAGAGCAGCAACACCACAGCAGGATGGCTGTGACCACTTCATTTATCTACTGAAGGCTTGATTAGTTTTTCACAAAAAGGGTCATTGGGCACTGGAACAGGCTGCCCAGGGAGGTGGTTGAGTGAGTCACCTTCCCTGGAGGTGTTTAAGGCATGGGTGGACGAGGTGCTGAGGGATATGGTTTAGTGTTTGATAGGAATGGTTTGACTGGATGATCTGGTGGGTCTCTTCCAACCTGGCAATTCTATGATTCTACGAAACTCAAGAGGACTCCAGTGAAATTGTTGCTTGTTCCCTCATGTAATTACACCACTAGCTGCTCATCAGGAGTCCTTGAAGCTGCTAGCAAGCACTGTTCTGCATTGCTGAATTGTACAGACAGAGGTTCACGCCTGGGTATCCTGCATGTGCTAAAAGTGAGACGTTGCTGCGTGTCTACTTCACCTGACCCACAGTGAGGAGCATCTGTGCTTTTTAAGCACACTTGCTAGTTGCAGGCAAGGCTACTCGCATTTCCCAAGTGAGCAATAGTGCAACCTTTAATCAGAATAGACCTTTATGACAGCTATAGTCTGAATAAATCTCTCTTCTCACCAGCTTTCCATTCTCATTCTGCTTTCCCCAGTGACTTGCACTCTCTCACCACCACCACCAAGAAAATTGATTTATTTTTGAATGTGTAGCTAAGCTGGCAGCAATGTAACACCTTTCCAGTGCTTACTTGGTGTAACGGCAGGAATAAATAACGGCTTTCTCTTTCTAGTCCTGAGAGTATTTCAGCTTCCTATGAATTTTCAGTAGAATATGATTTATAGGTAGCTGTAGCCATGCATTGTTTGCATCTGACCTGAGATTTTTATTGTCCTGGAGTGACAACTTCAAAGGGAAAACAAAAGCCCCATTGTATGAATCCTTGATGATTCCCTCTTGGGCCCAAAGGCAAGGCAGAGAGATTTACTTCTGCAGAGAAATCATAGAATCATAGAACAACCAGGTTGGAAGAGACCCACCGGATCATCAAGTCCAACCGTTCCTATCAAACACTAAATCATGTCCCCCAGGACCTCATCCACCCGTGCCTTAAACACCTCAAGGGAAGGTGAATCAACCACCTCCCTGGGCAGCCTATTCCAATGCCCAATGACCCTCTGTGTGAAAAACTTCCTCCTAATCTCCAGCCTAAATCTCCCCTGGTGGAGCTTGAGGCCATTCCCTCTTGTCCTGTCCCCTGGCACTTGGGAGAAGAGGCCAGCTCTCCTCAAAGTCTAAGGATATATTGGTGGATGGAAGGGGGACTAGAGGCTTCAAAAATTGCAGCCTCGACTCTTAACATGGTGATTGTGGGAGAATATGATCTCTGCTGAGCAGCTTTGCCCTCTGTTTGGTAGCACTTGTTGCTTTTCCAACCAGTTTTTGCAGGTTTATAGGCACCTCTTACAAGGTGTGGCCTATGCTTTTGAGTCTGGGAAGGTCTGAGCAGGAGGTGTGCTGTCTGCTGTCATCCTGAGTCACACAGCATGTAAGGATGTTGTCAAGAAGTCGTTGGTGTGTGCAGAGAGGGCTCTGAGCAAGAGTCTGGGAGTGGCTGCCTAGGATGGAGAGGGGGGAAGCTGTGCTTGCTTGTTCCTGTCCAGTGCAATGGGTGTGGGGAGTCAATGATACGAGGGTAGAAAGCCAGTACCTCCCTCTGCCAGAGTCTGTTCCATGTGGACCACCTCTGCTTGCTGAAACCGGAGACAACCTGACCTTTTGACCGCCTTTGCTAGCAGGTTTCTGGGATATTTTCTTTCTCTGGACTCCCACGTGAAAAATAATCTTTCCAAGTTGCAGATGACAGCTCCCTTCACTTTGGGGCAGACGTGCGGGAGGCTGTATTTTTACTTTATTCATAGAATATGTGTGTGTGCCATTTGCAGGGTGTTACTCTTGGTATTATATTAAAAATAGCTGCTATGATAAGCCTCTAATTCTCACCTTTTTGCTTGTGCTCCTGATTTTGGTGTAACTTGTGATTTAGAGTGTAAAACTTCCCTGTGGTTGTGAGTGCTAATCTAGCTTTCTATGAAGAGTGTGCAGTTTTCTTCTAAAACCAGGTTCTTTGTTTCTTGGAGCTGATTTTTAAGAACATGAAAAGACTTGATGTATCTTAAGACTCCCAGAGCTGGCACTGGACAATTCTACTCAGGGCTGAATGCTGGATGCCTAAAAGCACAGAGTCAACCTGGAGTGGATGGCAGTGCTGTTGCTGCACAAGGGAACACCTGGGTCATGAGTGGAAGAATCATAGAATCACCAGGTTGGAAGAGACTCACCGGATCATTGAGTCCAACCATTCCTATTAAACACTAAACCATGTCCCTCAGCACCTCATCCACCCGTGCCTTAAACACCACCAGAGAAGGAGAATCAACTACCTCCCTGGGCAGCCTGTTCCAATGACCCTTTCCGTGAAAAACTTCCTCCTGATATCTAGCCTAAATCACCCCTGGCGGAGCTTGAGGCCATTCCCTCTTGTCCTGTCCCCTGGCACTTGGGAGAAGAGCCCAGCTCCCTCCTCTCCACAACCTCCTTTCAGGTAGTTGGAGTGAGCAATGAGGTCTCCTCTCAGCCTCCTCTTCTCTAGGCTAAACACCCTCAGCTCTCTCAGCTGTTCCTCATAGGGCCTGTTCTCCAGCCCCTTCACCAGCTTTGTTGCTCTTCTCTGGACTCGCTCCAGAGCCTCAACATCCTTCTTGTGGTGAGGGGCCTAGAACTGAACACAGGATTCAAGAAGTGGCAGAACACACCAGTGGACCGTTAAACTGCTGCAAAATTGGCATTGGGGAGGGGGAAAGAGTGTATAGTTTTTGATCTTCTTAACTTTCTCCCATTATTAATGCACCATACGCTTTCTCCTGCCCTGAACGCTGCAGCATTTGGATGTGCTGTGTTTCTGGGCTGCTGATCTGCAGGGAGAACAGATGAAGTGGGAGGAAGAACAGGAAGAAAAATGAAGGTTTTTAAGAAGTATAACTCCCCTTTTCAGCTTATTAAGAGCCTCCTGCTTTCCTTTCAGCAGAAACTTGATTTATTTCCATAAAAAAACAAATGAGCACTAAAAGCCAGTGCTTTGGACTGAACTCATCATGTAGAGGATGCTGTTTCCACGCTGGACCAGTGGTGAGGTCTGTACCTAGGGGCCAAGTATGAGTGGCAACCATGTGGGCAATGACCAGTCTGTCAGTACTCGGTTCGTGGCTGATGTCAAGAGGAAGCTTGGTATCTACAGCAAGACCCTACGGCAGCAGCATTTCTTATGTGCTGGGACGATGACTTCTGGGTACAGGAGGTGTTGCTGTGGCTATCATGTCAATGTATGCATAAACTCCAGCATCATCTTTACCGTGAAGTTGTTAAAGGAAATCATCACCCTCATTTAGTAGCTGCCATCACTTAGTAGATTAACCTTTATCAAGCAACTTTGCTATGCCAGCTGCACAGCAGAGTAATTACTTTTAATAGAATCTGCCCTTGATTTAAAGCCACAGGGGAAGCAATTAAACATAACAAAAGGCAAAACCCATGACATAGAAATGAAGATGGATGGCTTTTGTTATCTTTTTCATAATTTTTATTGTGTAGAAGTATTAGAAAATATCCGGTCGTCTCATATTTTAGGGCTTTAAAATGTGATATTAGCCTTACTCTATGGATGAATGGAACGTCACCAGCAATAGCTCTGGGACTTGGCTCAGAAACAGAGCTTAGTATCATTCATGCTCAAGTCACAGATGACTTGTGTAGGCTTTGAACTTGAGCTGTCACTTGCTTCTTAAACCTTTGACACTTGTGTTCAGCATGAAGAGTGTACTTAGGATTTCTTAGATCACACAATCTCTTCTCTACTTCTAACTTGTTAGGTAGCGTTTTTCTTTAAACCAAGATGAACCGTATAGCGTTCTATGTGTCTATAGAATTTTTCAATTAAGAATGTACTAGTGAAAAAGGGTCTGTCAGTGTATATCGTAAGTACTTGCATGATGGCCCCGAGTATATTAGTTTGCAAACAGTTCATGGGCAACACGGGCACTTCTGTTGTAAAGTTACGGCAATATTCAAACTCTTTTGGAGACAAATTTGTCCTAGTTTACTGTGTTTACTTGGAAATCTTGGCATGTGTATGGATTTGCATTGTTCTTATTGAGAAATGGACAAAAAAAAGACTCTTAATTGATACAAAATTAGATACACTTGTCTGCTGGGGAATAGTCTCTTCTGTGGAGGGAGATGGAGGTCATAGTTGCAAGATTCTTTATGGGCTTGTGTAGCAAGGTGGATCTTTAGTGTCAGTCATGTTAATGAATTTGGCCAAAAGGAACTCATTACACTACTGAATTGGTTTTGGGTGGTCTTAAAGGTTTGTTTGGGTTTTTTTTGTTTGGGTTTGTTGATTTTTTATTTTTATTTTTTTTTGGAGGATGTCATGAGCAAGAGGAGGGCTATGTCATGCAGTCACCCAGATTTCAGTGGCTGGATGGAAGAAATTGCCTGTAAGTAGGTATGGAGATTCCCCTCACACCGAGCAAGTGTGTCAGCAGCATCTTGCTGTGGCACTCGTACTACAGCATCTCCCCCTAACTGAGCCTCCTGGGCTTTTAACTAAGCCTGACTGACTGCAAGAGAATCCAAAAAGGCTCAACAACGTAGCTCAGACAGCAAAAACCAGTTCAGAAATAGGCTGTAATAATACGGTAAGGACAGCATGGGGCTGGAACAACTGCAGGAGAGATCGTGCCAATGTTGCAGTGGGAGGTTGTGCCAGAACATTCAGGAGAACTGTTTTAGGAGAAACACTACAAATCTTTGACATGGAAGGTATCCTGCCGTGGGGGCAGGTAGTTGCCAGGAAGCATCATGAGGTCTCTGCCAGAGAAACAAAAATACAAACATCCTTTTCTTCAGTTTAAGCCTGCCAGATTTGGCTTCACCTCCAGCTAGACTTCTCTCCTTTTTCTACCAGTCTGAGAAAAGCTGCCTTGCCAGTAGCATGTTTCTGCCTGTATGAGCACTTACCCTCAGCCTAACATAAACAGCATCCCTTAGATGTCTTATTTGCTGACAGCTGTTTCCAGAGGACTACAGCTAAAGAAAAAGCTTCTCAGCAGCTCTGCTGAGTAACTGTGTGCCAGCATCCTTCAGGACACCTATGGAGCCATAGGGTTGCTTGTGCAGAATGAGCAGACAACTCCTAAGGTGTGTGCTAGAAGTACTGTATCTGCAGTGGATAATGCAGCCAAGTGAGGGTCCCCTTGCTCAAACAGTCTGCTTTTGGCTGACAAACTGAATCTTCCTTCTGGTTTGAGCACAAACTGCACAGCCAGCCCTTCAGTAATAACCCAGGACATATCCTCAGTTTATTGTTTCTTGTCCCTTGTCTTAGGGAGACCCCAAGCCCCTCATTTTCTGTCTCTCCTAGCAGTGCTCTAGGCATCCTGCTCTCTGCTGTGTTCCCCAGCCTGTGGTGTTGACCTTTCACTCGCTGTCTCTGCATTACCAGGAATGCTGACTCTCCAGAGTGTTCCTGCAAATGCTTTGGCTGGATGAATGGTGGCATGTACTTAGTAAATGGAGACAGAAAGAGTAGACTGCAGCACAGGCTTTCCCATAGCTGTCGTCTTTAAAGAGAAATCTTCTTTAGTTTGTCTGTCAGGGCTGCTCCTCTTCACTTTACAATATGTTATACAAAGGTTACTTGTATTCAGAGCTGTGACTTGGCTTTATTCCTCCAGCTCAGCCAATATCTGCCTCACAATCAAATATCTTTGCCTAAGACTATGAAGTTTCCACTTCTTTACTAAAGAGGAAGAAGTCAGTGGTTTCTGACAGGTGCAGATTAGCACAAAGTGTCCCGGCTCTGCCATAAATCTCTCTGTTGATACAAGTATTCTACTTCTTGGGGTTGCTTGAGGTCGCTCCCTCAGTGCTTTATCCTTTGTGAAGCTCTGGGGTGATTTCTGCATCCCAAACACTGCCCTTAAATGACTGGCACACAGGAGTGTACATACAGCATTGTGGCATCAAATTGCCCTCTATGATCCCTCGGCACAAATTTCAGGATGTCAGCCCTGAAAGAGGCAAATCCTTCATCATCAAACGCTTGAGTTCCCAAGGATGATCAGTTTGATGGGAATAAAGGAGACCTGGGGCTGCAGTGGTGTGTGGAGAAAGGCTCTTCCGGACACTGAGTCTCCAAGGAAGATTTGTGGAGATCTTTAACATCTCGCTGTAGGAGGAAACATCTCCTGATGTGGATTCTTTAAAGAGCTTCAAACAGCTGAGTCTTGCCCTATCCCTTCAGCATTGGGAGCAAGGGAAAAGGATGCAGGATCTGGGAGCTTCCTCAGGGGCTACTGCTGGAAAGCAAACTGAACATCTCTGGGGAAAACCCTAGAGTCCCAAATCTATTGAGACAGCTGGTAACCTGAGCGGCCTGTCGCACAGCTCTGCAGCCACGTTGCAGGCTGAGAAAACCAGGGGCAGCCCTGTGTGAGCTACACAGCTGAATAAAATTTCCACTGCAGTGATGTTGTGAACCACTGCTGAGGTACAAATAGCCCCAGTTGCCCTAGGAACCCAGGAGTGTGAAGGCTGAGCTTGCACAGGTCAGGAGGTGCAGGTGAGGGGATCCTTGCAGGGTGTGGTGGCCTATCCAATCTCCTCTGCCATGCATGTACCCTGGAAAGACCCTAGTTTCCTCTGGGAGCTGTTTTTTAGTTAGTGCAACTAATGCAGGAAAAGAGTGTGACAGCTCTTGGGAATAGAGCGGTTCATTAAAGAGGAAATAGGTTTTATCCTGTGCCAGGTAGCTTTGATTGCTCTCCTGGGAGCTTTGCACCATCTCTCCTCTGCTGCTGCTGGCAGATCAAAACCAGAGTCTTCAGTAACTGCATTTTCCTTACTTCATGTTGACCCTCACCTGGGAGATGCAGTATGCCTGTTCAGACTGGCTATGGGACACAGGGATGTTACGTTTCTTGTATGACTGGTACAGGTATCCAGTTGTTTATGACCCTCCTAGAGCTTTGTACTACTTTGTTTTTATCTCTGCCATAAAGCTGCTTGGGTTTTCTCCACTAGAAGTTTATTCCTTGGTCCTTATTTTTCATCCAGTGGCTTTTATTCTCCTTTAGGGCTATTGATTGCAAGGGAGAGGATATTATTTTGAGTGGTGGAGTTGATTTCAAATGCAGAAAGAGCATTTAAGGCTGCTCTATCTTTTGTAGAAAAGAGTATATACACATCTCTGAGCAGCTCCCAAAAGCAGCTATAGCCTGGCAGCGAGCAGCTGCCTGTGCACGTGTAAGTCCCATTAAGATTCAGTGCTGCTTCAAAGCTTTCATTAAGTCTCAAAACAAACTTCTAAAAAGCAGGAGAAAACCCAACTGTATTAAGAAGCAGCTTCTGAATTGGAAATTTCTCTCTCGGAAGGATCAGGAGCCGACTTGAGATGTTTTCCTGCAGCATCACTAATCCTCCTGCAAATCTGTCCTGCATCAGAGCCAGGCTTATAGATGGCTGCAAGGTGGCTTGGTTTGCTGCTAAGCTTCTGCTCAATGCTGGGTTGAATGGATATTTTCATTATGCTTCTGGAAGGCCAATGGCATCCTGGCTTGGATCAGAAATGTTGTGAACAGCAGGTCCAGGGAGGTGATTCTCCCTCTGGGCTCAACACTGGTGAGGCCGCTCCTTGAATCCTGTGTTCAGTTCTGGGCCTCTCACCACAAGAAGGATGTTGCGGCTCTGGAGCGAGTCCAGAGAAGAGCAACAAAGCTGGTGAAGGGGCTGGATAACAGGCCTTATGAGGAATGGCTGAGAGAGCTGGGGGTGTTTAGCCTAGAGAAGAGGAGACTGAGAGGAGACCTCATTGCTCTCTACAAGTACCTGAAAGGAGGTTGTAGAGAGGAGGGAGCTGGCCTCTTCTCCCAAGTGCCAGGGGACAGGACAAGAGGGAATGGCCTCAAGCTCCACCAGGGGAGATTTAGGCTGGAAATTAGGAGGAAGTTTTTCACGGAAAGGGTAATTGGATGTTGGACTAGGCTACCCAGGGAGATGGTTGAGTCACCTTCCCTGGAGGTGTTTAAGGCACGGGTGGATGAGGTCCTGAGGGACATGGTTTAGTGTTTGATAGGAATGGTTGGACTTGATGATCCGATGGGTCCCTTCCAACCTGGTTGTTCTATGATCTTCACACCTTGAGCTCTGCTAGCCTGAAGGCAGGCACACTTGCTCATTTAGGAGTGAGTATATGTTTTCTAAAAGCAAAACAAAGAGCCCCTTGCAAGAGATGGGTAGGCAGGAGAAAAGAGGCTGCTGGAACATCAAGTGATTTTAATGGTTTGAAAATAAACAGCATGTGGTTTTGCAGAAGGAAGGACTCAATGCCTCCGTGAGTTGGGTGGATATTCAGTATGGAGCAGGTTGGACTCTGGTTAAAACCTGACTGCAAGTTCTCAGCACCCAGGAAAGGCTAAAATGGTTATGTAGATGTGAGAAAAGAATGAGCTTTGCCATCAACATGTTAATAAAGATTGTTTTAGTAGCTGGGGCAATATATTGACGTAAGAATATCTTATGTATGCAGTGGAAATTAATCTGGATTAATTAGAGAAACTAAACATGATTAAAGTCACTCTTTTGGAATCAGAGTAGCTTTTTATTTGATTTAGTTTAATTGGCTTAGAGTTAAGTGGCAGGATGTTCATACCCATGCTGTCTATACTCTGGACAAACCCTTCTCTGCCTGGACTTCGGACTTGTCTGCGAAGTAATTATGTTGAGAGTGTTATAGTGTGTAAGTAACAAGAACTGCCCCTCAGGCTTGCTCTCACCTGGGATGCTCTAAACACTGCAGGTGACTGCTTCCTCTGCAGCAGGTAATAGGAGAGCAGGAGTTGTTCTTGTCACCTCAACACAGAGAGGTCATCCCCTCCATGCCCTCATTTTAGTGAGCAGAGGGGAAAGTAGCAATGGCATTGTCAATGGCATAGAAAGAAGGAAAGGAGATCCCCTTGCTTGTATTCCCCTTTTCTGGGAGAACAAAGATGCAAAAGCTACCCTTCCATGCTGGTATTTGCCCTGTGATCAAAAGCATTTCTGCATTTTAGAACCAGCCCCAGGGATTTATTGCTGTATCTCTGACAAGCCAGGGCTTCGGGATTCACAAGGGGATTATGTGCACAAATGACAATATCTGCCAGAGTAAATATTAAAGCGAAATGAGACTTTGAAAAGGGTATAAGCCTTCACGTCTTGGACTCTGTCACCTTTAACTACTCACGCTTCAGCAGACTGACGGGAATTCTCCACCCAGAGGCACCAGCCCCTTCAATGGAGAAGGGCTGGGACAGACTGTGGCTGCTGGTGGGACTGAAGAACACGTGGGCTGCTTTTCAAAGTCCAGCTGGCTGTGTTCATGAGTTGGCAGAGCCTGTGCTGGGTCTCACCCTAAACAGCTGTTTCCAGCCTGAAGGGACGAGGGGACCCTGCAGGTCATGGTTGTGTGCAGAAGGTACTCAAGAGTGCCTGAGCTTTGCAGCAGATCAGCCATGGAGCTGGCCTCTTCTCCCAAGTGACAGGGGACAAGATGAGAAGGAATGGCCTCCAGCTCCACCAGGGAAGGGGAGGTTCAGGCTGGACATCAGTAAAAAATTTTTCCCTGGAAAAGTCATTGGGCACTGGAACAGGCTGCCCAGGGAAGTGGTTGAGTCACTATTCCTGGAGGTGTTTAAGGCATGGGTGGACAAGGTGCTGAGGGACATGGTTTAGTGATTGATAGGAATGGTTGGACTCGATGATCCGGTGGGTCTTTTCCAACAGGGTGATTCTATGATTCTTTCTTATGTCTCTGAAAGGTGAGGCTCCTCCTTTGGCCTCAGCATATCAGAACTGGCTTGATACTTTACAGAAGAGTAAGCAACATTTAATGCAACATTTAATTTTCCCATTCTAAGGACGGATGACCAGGCTGGCTCTGTCCCAGAAATGGAGAATAAGGCTCCTGAGACTCAAACTTACAGCTACCCAAGGAGAGACGTGTTTGCTGTGGGTGGAAGGGGCTTCTGTGTTGCACATCTTCAGTTTTTCTGCACTCCTGCTGCACATGCAGCAATGTCCTTGGCTGTACCAAAAGCACAGTAGTTTAGAGCAGGAACTGAGCTTTTTGGCAATGTTTGATACCCTTCCTAACTTCCCTGCCAGCAGGCTGTTGTCCTTCCTTGTAAACAGTTGTTACAGAGAGATTTATGCTCCTGTTGACTTTGATTTCAACAGGTAGGCAACTTGGGAGCTGCTGTGTTGCAGGGATCTTGGTAGGGGTTCAGAAGGCCAAGAACCTGGCTTTGGTCAAGGTGTAAATTCCAAGTCCTTACATGCTGGCTATCTGAAGAGCACCTAACAAAGGCAGGTTCCCTCATGGGAGTGGATTTGACAGGCACCCCGCAGAGCATTGGAGACGTAGCTCTTCACTGAAGTCTTTTCCCCAAGGAGTGAATGTGTGCTGGTTTTCTGCATGCAGAGGCAAAGTTTTGCTTTTAAAATTCACCTTGATAGACCCTTGCCTCTGCTGCTGTCGGTCATTTTCAGGCCATTCCTCATTCTAAGTTACTTTGGGCTTTTTCCCTTTTTTTTATTTGCCTAGAAAAGCTTTAAATGGGCCTATATTTAGAACAGGCTTCACTCTGCCTGAAGACTTTCTGACAGCAAATAATGATCTTAATAGGGCTCCGCGATACATATCAGGATTATTCCATTTCTAATGCTCTGTAGTTTGAAGCATGAAGAAGGCCTGTGGGTCTTTTCTTCCTCCAAGCGATGACCACCTCTTGGTGTAGAGTAATTGAATTTGAGGCAGGCAGGGCCTGAAGATGGGCTTGCTGCAAAAATAGAGGTGATGCTGAAAGCTCTGCGGCAATGAGGGATTTTAACTCTTCTTTCTTCCCGAGGCTTTACTGGGCAGAAACCACGTTATTTCCTAGTGGCAGAGATGGTGCTTTGCCAGAAGCGCTGAGCACTTCTTTAGATTGCTGACCTGACTGAGACAGAAAGCAATGGATGTATGGAAATATTAGGGACTAAATTTCCTCCCCATGGGATGAAGCTCCAGTCCTTAGCCAAATCCCACAAGGTGCTGCATCTTGGAGCTCTAAACTGCTGTCCCTTGGAACACTCTTTATGAGAAGAAGTAGGAGCTCGGATCAGAAAAATTATCCCGTGCCTGGGAGCCTGCGGACCCATATGGACCTGCAGGACCACATTTTTTGCCCTGTAGTTTCTCTCCTGCTGCCTCAGTAAGTTTAGAGGAATGGCTAAAGGGCCACTTCTGGCTGAGACTAATTTCGTACAACATTTAAGGATTGATTCCTGGTGCTTTGGGTTGACCTCTTTTCTTTACAGCTGCTGTCAGGGATGAGGATTGCTGCCATAAATAGATGTTCTGATGTCTCCTGTCAGCCCTCATGGGGACCTGGAGGAGTTCGTTCTCTCTGGATGCACAAAATGCTCTTCTGCCCCTCATGTCTACTCCTTTTGATCTGTGTGGAAACCCACCTCCTTCCCCAGTTTTGACCTACAACCACTGAAAGCAGAGTCAATATTTCTGGTTCTTAGTAAATCCCAAATGAGCTGGTTCTCTCCTGAAACTTCTCCTGTGGCAATGTAACTTTTTCCCTGTGTTTCATGGCCAGACAGCTGCCAGTGCTCTCTGAAAACAGCTGGTTTGATTGATCATGCCAGCTCCTTATTTCCAGAGGTTGTACAGCTTGAGTTCTGGGCCCCTCACCACAAGAAGGATGTTGAGGCTCTGGAGCAAGTCCAGAGAAGAGCAACGAAGCTGGTGAAGGGGCTGGAGAACAGACCCTATGAGGAGCGGCTGAGAGAGCTGGGGGTGTTTATCCTAGAGAAGAGGAGGCTGAGAGGAGACCTCATTACTCTCTACAACTACCTGCAAGGAGGTTGTAGAGAGGAGGGAGCTGGCCTCTTCTCCCAAGTGCCAGGGGACAGGACAAGAGGGAATGGCCTCAAGCTCTGCCAGGGGATATTTAGGCTAGAGATTAGGAGGAAGTTTTTCACACAGAGGGTCCATTGGGCACTGTTAGAGGCTGCCCAGGGAGGTGGTTGATTCACCTTCCCTGGAGGTGTTTAAGGCACTGGTGGATGAGGTCCTGAGGGACATGGTTTAGTGTTTGCTCGGAATGGTTGGACTAGAAGATCTGATGGGTCCCTTCCAACCTGGTTGTTCTATGATTCTATGATTCAGTTCATCAATGGAGCTCAGCAAGCAGAATCTCTTAAGAGCGATTTCCAGTGTTCCTATTAGCTCTTCGCTTTGCGAAGAGCCAACTTAAAGAGTTACTGAGTTAAGCTGGCAGCAGGTGCTTCTGGCAAGTGAAGGGAGGATAAAATTGATGCTTTAAAGAGGCATTGTTGTATGTGGGAAACTTTCCCAGGTTGTAATGTTTATCTGCTTGAGCACATTATTACAGCTGTTGTTACTTTTTATCTGCACACGTGAAAGGTTGCAGAAATATCTCTGTTCTCCACTATTATGCTTAAATTTGCACCTGGAATAGGGAGATGCCGTGATGGGTAGAATATTTTGGTTCCAACATTGCACAGATTATTGCGTCTAAGTAGGTAGGATAAAAACAAATTAAAGTACTTGGTCTGAAAGGCTTGTAGAAGTGGAAAATCAAATGCATTCCTCTAAGGGGCTTTTTTTTTTTTTTGGTTGAGATTTGCTTTTTTAATTCTTTCTAAATCTTGGTGTCTTGCTGTGCTTACTAACGTTATGTTCCTTCTGCACTGTTGTATCTCAAAGCAATTCCCCCATAAAACACTGCAGCAGAGGGGTAGGAGAGCAGTGAATTTCAACAGGAAACTTTGACATGCATTAGATGTAAAATGAAATAGTGAGGTTTCTAGATGCCTTGATAGGGAAATGAATATACATCCAATAATCACTTTGGAGGGGAAAGACGCTGAGTTTTCAGCTGCTGATTCACGGAAGAGTTTGACATGCTGTCTAAAGACTAATAAAAGAATTTGCCTTGTCCATGTGCCCTTTCTGCATTAGTGGCAAAAGGCATCAGACTGTGTATTTACTTATCAGCACCTGAAAAGTCATGATGTTCATGACAGACTGATACAGACAGACCCTTAGGCCTTGTATTCCCAGCACGAGCAGGGTAAAAGGGACAACAATTCAGGATTCGTTCTTTGCTGTCTTTTTGGTAAAAGATACACAAAAAGCTACTTCTGAACTGCTATACTTTGTCTTGGGGAACTGCCGCCATCAAGGATGGAGTTGAACAACTCTACAACTGCCTGAAAGGAGGTTGTGGAGAGGAGGGAGCTGGGCTCTTCTCCCTAGTGATAGGGGACAGGACAAGAAGAAATGGTCTCAAGCTCTGCCAGGGTAGGTTCAGGCTGGACATCAGGCAAAAAATTTTCACGGCAAGGGTCACTGGGCACTGGCACAGACTGCCCAGGGAGGTAGTTGAGTCACCTTCCCTGGAGGTGTTTAAAGGACAGGTGGATGACATGCTGAGGGGCATGGTTTAGAGATTGGTGGGAATGGTTGGACTCGATGATCCTGGGGGTCTTTTCCAACCTAGTGATTCTGTGAATGCCTACCAGCACTGCCTGTGAATGGGAATCACAAGACTCACTGCAGTGAGTGGGGAGCCGGTCAGCAAAATGCTGAGAAGGATTGTGTGCATGGCAAATGTTCCTCTTGCTCCCTTGTTTCTGTGCCACAGCTCCCACTGGACTTGGCCAAGGCGATACCCTTCCCATTGGGGACCTTTCCAACATCTGCCTCTTCCTGTAGGACCTGCCTTGCCGCCCCCACACTGTTCAGAGATGGATGGGCTTGTATTGCCTGAAGGTGTTAGTGGAAACACTCTGTTTGATGTGGCTTCTAGATTGTTATTGAAGTCATTGGGGATATTACTACAAATAGCTGGAAGCTGATTGCATTGCATGGTGAATGTCACTATGATAAGATAATTACAGCAAGTGCCTCAAGCTCATTAGCAGAATCCTTCCTGACAGGTGCCCCATCTGAGGCGTGTTGGATGCACCCCTTGGTTTCAGGGCAATTGTAACCTGACTCCAAATATAAGATTAGACTGGTGGCTCTAAGTAATGGTCTAAGAAAACCCTGTTTTGTGCTTTATTTACATCTGAACTTGCGTGTTTATATGAAAATGGAGCTTGTGTGAGCATCAGTATGTTCCTCCTGTTAGAGATCTTTGCTTCTTGCTTGACCTTTGCAAAGCGCCATTGCAGTTAATTTCTTAAGGGAAAATATCAGGTGTTTCACTGGAAATGGATGCAACTGTGTGACTCCATGGCCGTAA
Source organism: Coccyzus lansbergi (assembly GCA_033558105.1). NCBI lineage: Eukaryota > Metazoa > Chordata > Aves > Cuculiformes > Coccyzidae > Coccyzus > Coccyzus lansbergi. The sequence goes on from JAUMJK010000048.1 coordinate 935,271, forward strand.
TTTTGTCTGACAGACTGGCATTAGAAAATACTCTAGGTTTCCTTAACAGCTGGTCTGGCAAAGCAGCACTCGAGTAGGGTTTTCTCTCTGTCTTCACGTGAAGCCACCCCGTGTCCTGAATATTTTTTTTTCCTGTTCATTCTCCCTCCCTCCATGCTCTGGTCTGCTTTTGGTTTGTTTCAGTTTTTTTTAACTGCTTGCACGCTTTGTTAGCAAGCAGACGGCCCAACGTGGAGATCATGACGGCTGCGTGTTTATTGTTGTCTCCTGGATGTCCTGCTGTTGGTGCTCGTGATGCAGACTTTATTGTTATCTTGCTGACATCTTTCATCACAGTTATTTACTTGAAAATCTCTGTGCACTGGATGAATTACCTTGAGCTTTGGGGTTTGCGTGCCACAAGTCATCTCCCAGAGATTTTGGGTTTCTACTGTGTTTTGTCATCATCTTGCTGTTATACAGCCTGTGGTATAGGAGGAATGGGGTCCAATTCTCTCACAAGGAGGCACAACATGCGGTTCTGCTGTTAAATTCCCTTAGCGCAGCCTCTACACTCGGTGCGATATGGGGCTGCCTTTCATGTTTGGGAGTAGTCTAGCTGGCAAGGAAAGATGGTTTTGCATTTACAGAGGATGCTAGTGCAACAGTATCAGAAATGGTGTGACCAGCAGGTCCAGGGAGGTTATTCTCCCTCTGTACTCACAGAATCACAGAACAACCAGGTTGGAAGGGACCCATCGGATCATCAAGTCCAACCATTCCTATCTAACACTAAACCAAGTCCCTCAAGACCTCATCCACCCGTGCCTTAAACACCTCCAGGGAAGGTGACTCAACCACCTCCCTGGGCAGCCTATTCCAATGCCCAATGACCCTCTGCGTGAAAAACCTCCTCCTAATCTCCAGCCTAAATCTCCCCTGGCGGAGCTTGAGGCCATTCCCTCTCGTCCTGTCCCCTGTCACTTGGGAAAAGAGCCCAGCTCCCTCCTCTCTACAACCTCCTTTCAGGTACTTGTAGAGAGTAATGAGGTCTCCTCTCAGCCTCCTCTTCTCCAGGCTAAACAACCCCAGCTCTCTCAAATACTCCTCATAGGGTCTGTTCTCCAGCCCCTTCACCAGCCTCGTTGCTCTACTCTGGACTTGCTCCAGAGCCTCAACATCCTTCTTGTTGTGAGGGGCCCAGAACTGGACACAATATTCAAGGAGCTGCCTCACCAGTGCTGAATACACAGGGAGAATCACCTCCCTGGACCTGCTGGTCACACCGTTTCTGATACAAGCCAGGATGCCATTGGCCTTCTTGGCCACCTGGGCACACTGCTGGCTCATGTTCAGTCGGCTGTCAACCAACACCCCCAGGTCCCTCTCCTCCTGGCAGTTTTCCAGCCAGGCTTCTCTCAGTCTGTAGCTCTGCTTAGGGTTGTTGTGCCCCAAGTGCAGGACCCGGCATTTGGCCGTGTTAAACCTCATGCCATTGGACACTGTCCAGCTGTCCAGCCTGTTTAGGTCCCTTTGCAGAGCCTCCCTACCCTCCAGCAGATCAACACTTCCACACAGTTTAGTGTCATCTGCAAACTTGCTAAGGGTACCCTCAATGCCCTCATCCAGGTCATTGATGAAGACATTGAACAGGGCTGGACCTAGCACTGAGTCCTGGGGAACCCCACTTGTCACTGGCCTCTAGCTGGACTTAACACCATTTCCCACCACTCTCTGAGCCCGGCCATCCAACCAGTTTTCAGTTTTTTTACTCAGCACAGGTGAGGCTGCTCCTTGAATACTGTGTTCAATTCTGGACCCCTCACCACAAGGAGGATGTTGTGGCTCTGGAGTGAGTCCAGAGAACAACCACAAAGCTGGTGAAGGGGTTGGAGAACAGGTCTTATGAGGAATGATTGAGAGAACTGGGGGTTGTTTAGCCTGGAGAAGAGAAGGTTGAGAGGAGACCTCATTACTCTCTCCAACTATGTGAAAGGAGGTTGTGGAGAGGAAGGAGCTGGGCTCTTCTCCCAAGTGACAGGGGACAGGACAAGAGGGAATGGCTTCAAGCTCCACCAGGGGAGATTTAGGTTGGAGATTAGGAGGAAGTTTTTCACAGAAAGGGTCATTGAGCATTGGAATAGGCTGCCCAGAGAGGTGGTTGATTCACCTTCCCTGGAGGTGTTTAAGGCACAGGTAGATGAGGTCCTGAGGCACATGGTTTAGTGTTTGATAGGCATGGTTGGACTCAATGATCTGATGGGTCTCTTCCAACCTGGTTGTTCTATGATTCTATGAAATAAATCTCTTGAAGCCTAAAGAGAAGTTGCTGTTTTGCCCCTGTCATTGCTCCTCTCTGACACACAGTGGCCAGTGTGTGAACATTCTTGTTTGCATACAAAGAAAAAAGATGTCATTTTTTGAGGCATTTCAATGAACCTCATTTCCCTTACATTGCAACAAATTTATGATAATAATACATATAATTGTGGGACAAAAATTTTAAGGTGTGCTATCCTCCCTTATAGAGAAGCTCGCTTTGTATGTAAGAATGTTATAGGTCACATCCTGGAATAACTGCACCCTTGATTCTTCAAATGAATGAACCTGATTAAGAGGCTGAACACTGCAAGACTTTGTAGGGGAAAAAAGCAACAGTTGCTAAGTTTTCTGTGAATAAGCATCTTTGGCAATGTTACTGAAATAGATTATTTAAAAAAAAAAAAAGGCAAATGAAGACTGGAAGAGATAAGAGCACTTTGAACAAGCTCAGAGATGAAAGAAATGATCAAGCTCGTAGACAATTCGCATAATACAAATGGGGCAGTCAAGGGCATGTGCAGTAACTTTTTTTTTCTGCAAGTCATTACAGTAATGGACCTCCTTCATGTCATCAGCTCTTTATGTGAAGAGACAGTAGGTAGTCTTTTTGGAGATGAACAATGAAGCACCAAACACGCAGCTGCATTAACAGGATAACAGGAGAGATCTAAAGTAAAAAAAAAAAAAAAAAAAGTCTTTGCTGTAGTTTCTTCCCTCTTGATGCTTCAGTGTATAAGCTCCTGCCACCAAGTAATATTTGCAGCATGAAAAGACACGATTGCAGAAGATTTCTTATGACTTAGGTGCTGTGAGGGGATTTAGACTCTGGCATTTACTATTCTTAGGAGATGGGCAAATAAATTTTCCACTGCTGGTGACTAACTTTGTCCTAGGAAGGTGTGGATGATACGGTAGTGCCTGCAGGGGTGTGCTCTTAAGTGAGAGATAGGATGTTTTGGGGATGAATAATGTTTAATGTCACTTTCTGACGCGTAGAAGGCTTTGAGTTCATTTTTTTTGCCACAAGCCTATGACTGAGCGGCATTTTGGCACTCTTTCAAGAAAAAAAATAGACCAAGGTGGCTAGCTCAGCGCATACCTTAAACCTAGGTGCATTTTAGGAATGCTCTTCATGTACTTGCTGCATGGCCCAGAACATGGGCAAGCTTTGGAAACCAGTGTCTTCCAGAAACAGGACAGGGATACCCAAAATACTATTTCATTCTAGTTGCTACATGATCCATGCCAGGTGTTCCAAGCCCAGCATGTGGGTCTGAATAGGTTTTTAATCTTTCTTTTTAAAATAATTCCTAGTGCTTCTCTGGAGCTTGTCTTCAATTACTCCTTCACAGCAGTGGAACCTCTGTGGCCCAGCTATCAAGACCAGGGCTCAGTTTTTATGGGGATGCTCTTTTACAGTTGATTCTTTTGGGAACCTGTGGTAAACCCTTCTTCAAGATGGGGACGATGCATCCTGGGACATTCAGACTCACATAACACTCTAAAACCTTAACTAACTCTTCTCTGCTGTGACATAAGTGCTTCTCTCGGTGCATATATTAGGCTTAGATACTTTTTTCTCTGACGTCTAGAGGTTTGCTTTCTTCTCACAATGTTGATTCTTTGAGCTGACAGAGCCTTCTTTCATTCCTGCAACTAGTTCTGATGGTGTCTGACTCTGCATCTTTAACTCAGCTGGCAAGATTCTTTTTATTAAGTTGGAATCTCTCTTCAGATCAGCTTTATTTAGAGATATTATATTGTCTTATCTGTTGATCAGTTAACAATGAGTATACTGGGTGGGCTCTTTTTTAGCTAAAGCCAGCATTTTTCTAAGAATATTCCTACTCGAATGTAAGCATCAAAGGATTTTTAATCACTGAGGGTTTATTTAACCATGGAACAGTATTATCTTGCTTGGATTGCTCTTAAACTTCTCAGGAAGCAAACCAGAGTCTCTGTGAAATCCATTTGATAGTTCTAAAGATGGCATCGCATACAATGAGCTCACAAGCTGAAGTCCTGTGAACGTGATGGATTTTCCCAGCCTGTAAGCCTGGCCCTAATGAAAGGTAGACAAAGGATGAGAGGAGGAAGCTGCAGCACTATAAATGCCTTCCAGTTGTGCAGCTTAGTTGGGCTAACTGGAATTTCTTTACTGGGAAGAGTTTGTACCTAAGGGGACAAACACTTTGAGATGGATAGATTACATTATAAGTAGAATCATAGAACAACCAGGTTGGAAGGGACCCATCGGATCTTCTAGTCCAACCATTCCTATCAAACACTAAACCAAGTCCCTCTGGACCTCATCCACCCTGTGCCTTAAACACCTCCAGGGAAGGTGAATCAACCACCTCCCTGGGCAGCCTCTAACAGTGCCCAATGACCCTTTCTGTGAAAAGTTTCCTCCTAATCTCCAGCCTAAATCTCCCCTGGCAGAGCTTGAGGCCATTCCCTCTCGTCCTGTCCCCTGTCACTTGGCAGAAGAGCCCAGCTTCCTCCTCTCTACAACCTCCTTTCAGGGAGTTGTAGAGAGCAATGAGGTCTCCTCTCAACCTCCTCTTCTCCAGGCTAAACACCCCCAGCTCTCTCAGCCACTCCTCATAGGTTCTGTTCTCCAGCCCCTTCACCAGCTTCATTGCTCTTCTCTGGACTTGCCCCAGAGCCTCAACATCCTTCTTGTGGCGAGGGGCCCAGAACTGAACACAGGATTCAAGGAGTGGCCAGTGCTGAGTCCAGAGGGAGAATCACCTCCCTCGACCTGCTGGTCACACCGTTTCTGATACAAGCCAGGATGCCATTGGCCTTCTTGACCACCTGGGCACACTGCTGGCTCATGTTCAGTCGGCTGTAGACCAACACCCCCAGGTCCCTCTCCTCATGGTAGTTTTCCAGCCAGGCTTCTCCCAGTCTGTAGCTCTGCATAGGGTTGTTGTGCCCCAAGTGCAGGACCTGGCAAGTAGTTGCAGTAATGAATATTGCTATGGTTTGGACTGAAGTAGAATCAGTTTTCTAACTTCAGCTCAGTCTTGTCTGAGTTGCTTCACTTTCTGCACTAGCTGCATGTTTTTCACACAGTTCTCTCTAGAAGAGATAACACGTGGCACTGGGGCGTAAAAAGGCCATTACTTTCACTTATTCCTATAGAACCCAAGACCACCCTAGAGCTGGTCGAGTGTCATAAGTCAGAGGCAAAAAAGTGTCACACTTACAGGGAGGAATGGACAGGACAAGGGACCCAAACTGGCCAACAGAGCATTCCATCCTCTATGCATCGTACTTGGTATAGAATCATAGAATCACCAGGTTGGAAGAGACCCATTGGATCATCAAGTCCAACCAGTCCTATCAAACACTAAACCATGTCCCTCAGCACCTCATCTACCTGTACCTTAAAGACCTCCGGGGAAGATGAATCAACCACCTCCTTTGGCAGCCTGTTCCAGTGTCCAATGACCCTTTCTGTGAAAAACTTTCTCCTAATATCTAGTATAAAACTGAGGGGTCATGAGAGTATCATTCCCTTCTTCGTTGGCTGTAAGGACCTCATTTGTCTGTTTGCTCCTGATCCCAGATCAGTGAACTTCTGAATCCAGTTCCTGTGTTCTGTTTCCTCCTAGACCAGAGTCTTCTCTGTGGTTGCTCTGCAGCATCAGTGGGGGTGTAGTCATTGAGGGGTTGGATGCTATCTTATATATCTGTAGATAATTTACTGTAGTATTTTCATCCTCATTATTATTATAGTTTTGTTAAAGCTGTTTTAGTTTCCAGCCCTCATACATTTTCTTCTAACTTAACTTTCCCTGGGTGGGGGTGGAAATTCAGAGCCCAACTGCTATGTTTTAGCTGCCAAATTGGGCGAGGCTGAGGCTAAATCATTACAATACACAAGTCCTTCCCTAAAAAAACTAGCTTTTTGGTGTCTTTGTTCCCCTTAAAGGGTGAGTAAAACTTAACATTACTTTGTCTGGTGAAGGTTAGCTGTACACTGGGCAATCGGCTGTTGTGGCAGAGTCCAACTCAGGGTTCATATCCAAGTTCTTCTTACAATTCACACCGTGCGTGCTGGGAATGTCTGTAACTGTCATTTTCTAGCATGGGAATCTCTTTTGTGTAACCTGGATGTCTCGGTCAGACTGGCTGTTGTCAAACTTGTCTCAAGGTAGTGCTAGAGTCTGCTGTGGACGTCAAGCAGCTGAAAATAAAGCATAGCTTTGAGGTGACTTGTTCTAGTGTGGGTTTTCTTATCTCTACTGAGAAGTCATCTATACATTTTTTTGCTAGTCTTGCATCTTCCTCCACCAGACTTTCAGCTGATGGCTTTCTGCTGCTTTATACTGAGGGAGTTCACAGTGCAGTTTTTTTGTTTTTTCTGACCATGGGTGCTCTGATCGGTGATGCCTGCAGCACATTTTCCAGGTATCCCAGTAATTCAGTTCTTCTCCAAACCTCACCAGTCTTATGCACAGCTTCCTTGGGATTGTTTTTAATTAAAAAAAGACTGCGGACTCATTGTCCTGAGGTTATGCATGAAATGACTGAAAATGTTGTTTACTAAGCTGTTAAATAGTGAACTTGGCTTTGGCTGAAAACTTAAACCTGCTTGTTGTTTTGTTGTGGTGTCTAGGACAGTCTCATTTTGTGAAGGAAGCCTGTTTTTCTGGTTCCTAGATATGATCTTATTTGGCTGTATTCGAGCATGCGTCTGTCTAGCAGTTTGATTTCTTAGAAATTGCTTTCACTCCAATGGTTTCCATTATCTGCAAACTTAATCGCATCTTGGTTTTAGTTATCACAAGTTAACCCTACAAGATTACCTGGACATATCTCTTCCGCATGCTGATTCCCTGTTGGTAATTGGAACTTGAGACCTGTTGATTAGCCAATTTAAATTTGTTCTATGACTTGTCTTAGCATTAGTATTGCAACATAATAGTAACTGAAGTGGTAGTACCTGACTGTGTCATGCTCCATGGTGCTTAAAGCAACACGAGATCTCTCCATCAAACTTACAAATAAAAACTTAATAAAATAATTCTATACTAACAACCATATGTAATTAATGCCAATAAATATTGCCACTCTTTAAGTATTAATTTTGTCCCAACTACTGCAGTTTGTCCAGGATTTATTCTGACAGCCTATCAAATGGACATGGTTTAGTGTTTGATAGGAATGGTTGGACTCAATGATCCGATGGGTCTCTTCCAACCTGGTTGTTCCATGAGTCTATGAAATGTTCAGCTGCAAAGTAGACGAAAAGTATAAGGTGCCTTCCAGTTATCTTGGGTTCAGAGGCTTTTCAAGAACCAATCTGAATAGTCTGGAAGATTCCTTTTAAAAATATTCCTAATTTGTCTGATATTACTAGTTTCACTTTAACATCACTCCTTGGAATGGAAAGGTTTTCATTGTGACTTGACTGCTTCCTTTAGCCTGGTTTTCTAAGGAAATACAATACATGATTAAGCTCTTTTCCTTATACCCCAAAAGCTTTCAAAGCCATTATCAAATCAAGTAAAAATTAAGTAAAAAAAGATTTTTTTCTCTAAGATAGGAATGTCTTTCCAGTCTTTCTGAATTCTCAGCATAGAGGAAAAAAACCTTATTAAGTAACCCCATAGAGGGTAACTGTGCTGTGGTCTCACCATTGACATGGTCTTTCTGACACAACTGACACAAAGTACTGGGTTTGGTATATGCTCCAAGCACAAGAGGCGTTTGGTGGACTCTATTTAGTTATCTGGAGAATTCAACCATGAGACTAAAATCTACCACTACTAGTTTCTTAATAAGCCAAGGAGGATGCAGAGAGACATTTCTATTAGCAGGTAAGACATCATCAAAGAGATGCAGGAGTTTTAAGGGATCATGGAGTAGACTTGTCTGTTGATCTTTCTGAGACAGTGGAAAGGAAACTAGCAGAAAAGCTGTCTTGCTGATTACTAAGCCACAATGAAGGTTAAGACAGGAGACTGGGAGAACCTACCAGCTATTCTTTCTCCATGAAATAGATTGGGGAAAAGAAATCCAAAGAAATTGAAGTTCATAAGTGGAAGTTGTTGTGGCCAGAGAAGACATTTTGTGGTGGAGATCTTCAAGACTTGCTAATAGAGACAGCAAAGAACTGCTGGGAGATGATACTTGGACACAAAGGATTACTGAAAACTTCAAACATACCTCAGACCTATTGGTGTTGGGGAAATTCTCTGCAGACTCTCTTGAAATGGTTGCTAATGTGCAAGAACTGGAAGTGTTTGTATGTGGTGTACTTGGGACTATGAGGTTGCAGTGCTGAAAGTCAGTTTGGTTCCTACCAAGATAAATGCTTGTTATTTGAAACAAATGGCCCCAGAGTAAGTAGAGAAGTTGTGGCTGTTATTTGGATGGGTGCGAAAGAAATCGAGCACAGTGGTTGTTCCCAGAGAGGTTGGTCACGGGGAGGAAAGGAAGAATGTGGTGCCTGTGTGTGTTTCCAAATGAAGAACGAGTACTTAATCTCTGCATTATTCTTTGTATACCAGAAATAGCATTGCTATTGCAAGAATTCTCTAAGCTCTTGCGAAACTTGTCTGGACATTGACTTGAGTCCCCCTCCCTTCCCAATGAATATAAACTAGGAATGAAATAATTGATTTGCAACAAATCCCGCCTTATTTTTCCTTCCCTCCATTAAGATTGCACGTCTTGCGTTGGTCTTTCATCCCCAGGCTTTTCGAACCAGCAGTCGTCCTTGAATCAGTTAGTCCTGCACCTTTTATTTATTTGAGGAAAAATGCTCTCACTTTGACTTTTATTAACTTCTCACAACTTTTTTTTTCCCCCTTGACTATGTTTGGTCTGAATCTTTCTCCTTTGAAGGCATAAGCCAGTGTTTCATTAGTTTGGCATTTGCTTTGACTGTGCATTAAGAGATTAGTGTGATTGCTCGCACTGAAGCAAAGGCTGCCTTTCAGTTCAGCTGTCGGTCTGTATTTCTCTGCACTGACAGAGGTTTGTGCCAGCATCGCTCTACATGGGGGGCAGCATTACAGACACTCTGGTGCGTTCTGAAAAATTTTTGGATAAGGCTTACAGTCCTGGGGAGGCTTTGGAAATGTCAGGATGAATCACTCGCACCGGTGTGAGTTTGCTTTGCATTTTGTGGAGGAGCTTAATGAACTTTCCATCGGTTCATGAGCAGACAGCACTCTTCCTCTGCTCTGGAGGAGATAACATTCCTCCAACCACCTGCAACTTGTACAGCGAACACCATCACAGAGCAAGCCTCCCCTTCCCAAACAGGTTATGAGCACTCACATCTTTTATATATTCCAATCATGCAAATTCCTCTCGGAAGGTTTCAGTGTTACCAACTAGGTCAAAATTATGCTCCATAAATGAGCAATTCTCATTTATCTTGGGTTTTTGTTCTTTATTTTTTTTACCCAGGCTTCTCACATCGGTGTAGAAGCAATTACAGAATTTTGTCTCATCCCTTGGTTACTTGATTAACATTGTTCTTGACATCTTGGTTTCTTTGTGTTAAATGAATAGTCATATGTTGTCTTTTGTTTTCTTTCTTCTTCCCATCCCAAGCTCCTTTTGTTCATAGAATGTCCTAAGTTGGAAGGGACTCATAAGGATCGTTGAATCCAACTCCTGTCCCTGTAGACAACCTCAACATTCACACCATGGGTCTGAGGGCACTGACCAAATGCTTTTTGATTATTGTCAGGTTTGGTGCTATGACTGCTTCTCTGGGGAGCTGCTCCAGTGCTCCACCACCCTCAGGGTAAAGAACCTATTTCTTGCTTCTCACTATTGAAAGTCTTCCTTCTTCAAGCAAGAAGAGCCCACAAGCCCATCCTCTCTCCTAGAAGAGCCCACAAGCCCAGCCTGTCTCCACATCCCTGCTCCTGTGTGCTTTTGTGTAGCAGAGGTTACCAGCAGGTTGTTGCCCAAGCCTCCCTCTTGCTTTTTCCTGTTTAAATTACTTTCCAAGTTGCTGTCACTTGGTCTGTGGGTACCGCATGCTGAGTGTGGGATCATAAACTGCTCTGATGAGAACTCCAATCGGATTTTGATATGCGCTTATAGAACGTTCTGGGTTGCATGACACCTTTCAAAGGTCATCCAGTCCAATTCCCTTGCAACGAACAGGAACATCTTCAACCAAACTCAGGATTATCTTCAGCTTGACCAGTGCTAGAAAAGTTTGTGCTGCTCTTTACACCTTTCTCCAATTTTTTTTTTTTTGTTTTGCTCTTTTGTAATTTAGTGGTTGAAATTTTAATACCTGAGCTGCCTACTGACCTAAGTGAACTGCTGCTTTTAAAAGCTTCCTCTGGATAAATTCTCCTTCTAAGTGCATACAGGTAGTCAGAGCAGCCTTGATCTTAATGCACCACTGAGCTATGACCAGAAACTAGGGCAAGCATAGAAATAAGAGCTCTTCAGGCAGTGGATGCAGAACCTAGTTGGAGGTTGCCTTGCTTTGAATGCTGTGCGGGTCTGAGTGCAGGGATGAGTAACTAGCTGACTGATGCTTGAAGGACATTTTCAGCCCTATGCTATGACTATGGTTCCGTGGTGGACAGGGAGATGCAGATAGTTTGGTCTTGCAGCTGGTTTCCATTTCAGGATGACATCGTGAAGTATGGACAGGTCTCTTTCATGAAAGGACAGATTCCTGAGAGAAGGTGGAAAGTATTTGTGAATCCAAGCTGAAGGGGAGACCAGAATAGCTGCTTTTAATGGATGAATTTGTCTGAATGCTGTCTGGAAGAGAAATGCTGACAAATAAGGAGGTCCTGGGCCCAAAGCTCTCAGAATGGGGAGAGTGTGTCAGGACCCATATGGGACAGCTTGGTTTTGCTGCTTTTTCTGTGTTACAAATGCTTGTCAGGAGAGAAGGACCCTTTTTTGCTGCTACCTAACCTTTTCATCTGTTCTCTTTTCCCTCTGGATCTATGCTGCATAGAGCCATCTGTGGTGGAAGATTTCTAGGGTTCAGTTATCTTTGATAGAAAACTGACTGAGGAGGGATATGAGGATGGTTATGTAGGTCCTGTGGATTCAAAACCTTCTAGGTATTCCTCTTGCTTCATGAGGACGCATGATCTATGTCTTGAGTTTTTTTAACTCCAGTGGCCTCCTTCAGTAGGTAGAGCTCTTTTACACTACAGAAAAGCCCAGTACAGTTGCTCTGGTTCCTCTTGAAAACTTGAAATTGGGAGTCTGTAAGCACTACTCTGTGTCTGTGTGTCTGCTCAAGGGGATTGCTCCTCTGTTTCTTCATTTTGAATTAGTCATAGGTAGTAAGATATAAAACCTTCGAAGACCTCTCAAAGAATGGATTGGCTTCTTCACTGTGGGTAGGTATCAGGATTACTTATTGATTCAAGACCATGACTTTCTTCAATAAAAAGCATGACTTTCACTCCTGCAAACCAATTCAGCCACACCAGTGGTAAGACAATCCAATCCAAAAGGAGGAAAGTTGTTGTTTTCTCCTCTCTTTGACAGATGGTGCATATCAGTCCTAAGCTAATACAAGACTTGTCAGCTGCCTTGAGGTCTTAACATCTGGGTGTAGACTTCAGACACATTTCCATTGAGTAAATATAGGCACATCCTGAACTGATTTCTTCTGAGCTAGAAACAAATTTTAAGGCATCTTTCTCTGTGGGCCAAACATCAGCCCTCTTGCCAGTGGGGAAAAAGTAAATGTCTGCAATTTCTATCCCATAGCTCTTTGTTTATGATCCTGTGCTCATCACGTGGATAGAATCAACATCCTGTTGCATTGCTCTTCCCTAGAGATCTTCCTGATCCTTTCCAAATCTTACTGCTAGTGCCATCACAACCTGAAAAGGATGGATTTGAGGTAAAAACAACAGGTCAAATGCAACCCCTTCTGTATCTCTAAAGTCTGAGTTTTTCAGCCTGCCCTATGACAGGTGATCACTTGGAGCCTTTCTGGTGCAGAGAGCTGGGAAGACAAATTCCAGCTGTGCACATTTACTTCCTTTAGAATCATAGAACAACCAGGTTGGAAGAGACCCATCGGATCATTGAGTCCAACCATTCCTATCAAACATTAAACCATGTCCCTCAGGACCTCATCTACCCATCCCTTAAACACCTCCAGGGAAGGTGAATCAACCCTGGGCAGCCTGTTCCAATGCCCAATGACCCTCTGTGTGAAGAACTTCCTCCTAATCTCTAGCCTAAATAGCCCCTGGCAGAGCTTGAGGCTATTCCCTCTTGTCTGGTCCCCTGTCACCTGGGAGAAGAGGCCAGCTCCCTCCTCTCTACAACATCCTTTCAGGTAGCTGTAGACAGTAATGAGGTCTCCCCTCAGCCTCCTCTTCTCCAGGCTAAACTCCGCCAGCTCTCTCAGCTCCTCCTCATAGGGCCTGTTCTCCAGCCCCTTCACCAGCTTCCTTGCTCTTCTCTGGACTTGCTCCAGAGCCTCAACATCCTTCTTGTGGTGAGGGGTCCAGAACTGAACACAGGATTCACACGGTCTCACCAGTGCTGAGTACAGAGGGAGAATCACCTCTCTGGACCTTTAGACCATGATAATGGGGAAAGATTCACACACACAATTCTGGGAAGAGACATGCTCAGCATTGATCCCACAGCACTCCTACCTTTTTCCCATGCAGTCCTTGGGAAACCAGTGGTCCTTCCACGTGCTGTTGGAGGACAGAATCAGCTTGCGCTATTTGGAAGTCCTGGGGGTGATCAGCCTGTGGAGCCTAACAAAGGTGAATGCAGTACATCTCTCCCTGGCTGATTTCTGTTTTGCTGCTTGGAGAAAGTCATCATTTTTCAAGACTGGTAAATATTTACTGAGATGTGGCTTAGGTTTGAGGTAGCTACTTCACTTGCTCTGTGCTCATCCCTAACATTGATTGTGCCTTTGCATTTGGTGTATGTGCAGTTCTTTGTGCAGTGTTGAGGGAGCAAAGCAGACCATCTGGGGCTCCAAATGCATTCTGAAAGTGTGTAGAGATGGGAAGGCAGACCTTTGGGCTGGGCAGGTAGCAAGGTACCTGTAGAATACCACCTTTTTCTTGCCCCCTCGTGGTGCTTAGCTGCAGGAGAGGATAGAGAAGTTCCTACCCAGGGCAGGGAGCTGCTGCAGGTCTGAAAAGGCTGTGGGTCTTGTCCTGACTGCTGAAAACCAGTACTATCTCCATAATATTTCACAGCCAAAAGAGTCTGAATGAACAAGCACAGTATAAACACCCTGTTTTTTCTTAGTCATGCTTGACTAAATCCTTCCCTGACTTCCTACTGACTCCACTTTTTCTTCATGCCTGCAAGCTCACATGGAGAAGAGACTAGAAGCACCCCATGCACATGAAGCCGTTAGCTGTAAATCAGCCATGAAACCCCATCTATCAGAGCCTAAATTAGCTCTCAGCTAAACTCTCAAAACTTTTATGTGCCCTTGCCTTGCCCTCGTTGCAGACCTGTTTCCAACAGAGATGGAAGACTCTGGGGCACTGAAACTGGCTGTTGTGATTCCATCTTAAGCAAGAGACTAAAAATAACTCAGTGGTCTTGTAGAAAATCATGAGCTTAATCTGAAAGAGGGGAGATGATATCTTTAAACTTTTTTTTTTTTCCTGTGAGGGTGCTGAGGCACTGGCACAGGTTGCCCAGGGAAGCTGTGGCTGCCTCATCCTTGGAGGTGCTCAAGGCCAGGTTGGATGGGGCTTGGAGCAACCTCATCCAGTGGGAGGTGTCCCTGCCCGTGGTGGGGAGTTGGAACTGGATGATCTTTAAGGTCCCATCCAACCCAAACTATTCTATGATTCCATTCTACTTGTTAGTTAAGTGTCCTTTTGGTTATTTCCTCCTCATTTTTTTCTTGTTGAGAAATTCATAGAATCATAGAACAAGTGGGTTGGAAGAGACCCATCGGATCATTAAGTCCAACCACTCCCATCAAACACTAAACCATGTCCCTCAGGACCTCATCTACCCGTGCCTTAAACACCTCCCGGGAAGGTGAATCAACCACCTCCCTGGGCAGACTATTCCAATGCCCAATGACCCTTTCTAGGAAAAACTTCCTCCTAATCTCTAGCCTAAATCTCCCCTGGCGGAGCTTGAGGACGTTCCCTCTTGTCCTGTCCCCTGGCACTTGGGAGGACTCCTTTCAGGTAGTTGTAGAGAGTAATGAGGTCTCCCCTCAGCCTCCTCTTCTCCAGGCTAAACAATCACAGCTCTCTCAGCCGCTCTTCATAGGGCCTGTTCTCCAGCCCCTTCACCAGCTTCGTGGCTCTTCTCTGGACTCGCTCCAGAGCCTCAACATCCTTCTTGTGGTGAGGGGCCCAGAACTGAACACAGTATTCAAGGAGCGGCCTCACCAGTGCTGAGTACAGAGGGAGAATAACCTCCCTGGACCTGCTGGTCACACCGTTTCTGATACAAGCCAGGATGCCATTGACCTTCTTGGCCACCTGGGCACACTATTGTATTGTAATTGTTTCTGCTGAGACTGAGAGATGTTACAGCAGTAACCCTCGGGGGCAGGATATTAAGCATCCCCCTGAAGAGTGATTTCCAGAGCTACTGCTTCAGGGTGCACAGGCATCTCTCCTACCTAAAGAGGTACAGGAGATGGCATACCCCTGATGTCTTGGGCCCCGGTGCTGCATGGCTAGGGAACCTGGACCTTGTATCTGAAGTCTCTAGCCCTTTCCTCATATTACACGGATACCGTGCAGTGTTTTGACAGCTGAAACAGCCTGGAAATAATGAGCTCGAAGCAATATTTTCTCTTGTATGCACTTTCCATTTGGCAAAGAAAATGGATCATTTAGCGGGTGAGACCAGGTCTGTTTGCTCAGGGCTGTTGTCTGTTTGGGGAGTGTGAGCACAGTTCTTCTCATGGGAGTTACTTCCCAGATTTTTTTGTCCTGTTGACAGCTGAATATTGTTTTCCTACATGGCTTCAAATTCACAGAGGGGACAAGCATCCAGAAAATACGTCTCAGATTTGACTGGTGTAATCATTTGGATCACAATACTTGCTCATTTGTTTCCAGGGTTGTGTTTCTAGAGTTTTTATGTTTCTAGAGCTTTCTAAAAGATATCAAAACATGGATGCCATCTTTATTTTTATGGCATGTACTTGTCACTCAGCAGTATTTTTCTGTTTGAATGGCTGCAATTTTAAACTCATTTTTTCTTCTTATGGAAGTTCAGAGATGTCTTCTGGAAATCACAGCAAAAGGGAGTACTGAGTTTTAGTTTTTCAGGTTACATCTCTTCATACATGGGTGTGCCTGAAGTCAATAACAAGAGTTGACAAGGACAGGAATGTAAAACCTTTTTGGCTGTGGATGTATAGTAAATGCCTGTGGAATTAGAATAATAGGAGGGGAAAATAGTGTCAGTGGCTGAAGTTCCTGAGACCTTAACCTCCTGACAGCACATCAGCCTCCTTTTTCATCACAACCCCTGTTACATAATGCACAAACCTGGGAATATGGATTATTGCTGAGGTGGAGGGAGGTGCACAAGCAGCTATAGCATACAGAGTTTAGATCTGTCCTGTAGGGCTTTATGCCACCCAGAAGAGGAAACAGGGTCAAAACCTGGGAAAATGCTATCCTGGAGCAAGGAAGCCTCCAATGAAGCTGCTTGGGGCAGCACACCTTGGGCCAGGGCTGCATATGTGCTCCTGAGCCTGTAGGTACTTCAGGCCTCAGCAACTGCCTGTGATTTTTGTCAGCCGAGAAGTTTGTGAGGTGAGGAGGATGGAGATCTTCCTTGCCTTCTAAAAGAAGGCAGCAAGGATGTTTAAGGTTGAGGAAGTCAAAGCTGCATTAAGCTGCCTTGGCCTTATCTGTGCTTGGCACCACAGGCAGATTACAAGGGAACAGGCACAGCAGACTACACACAACAAAGGTAAATTTGCTGGAAAAAAAAAAATGCATGAAGAGGAGTCTTGGGACACATGAGGTAGGCACAGAATGTCCCCCGAAGCCTGATGGAAAGAAACCCCTGATGTGTAACCTCATGGTGCAAGAACCACGCTGCTCAGAAAGCACACAGATAAGTCTCTGACAAGCCTCTCTGTGACCACTGCGAAGTCAGTTAAAAACATCCATGTCCCCGTAGCAGTTCCTCTCTTTTTGGCTGCTCTGGCTGTTAATATGAGGAGGAGATGGTTATAGACACTCTTGTAGGTATCTCTGTGTTCTCATATTGTTGCCTTATGGCAGCAGAAGCCTTGCTAGCTTGAGAACCTTTTTTATACTGTGGCACCTGAAACTGAACACAGTGCTCAAAGTGGGGCTGCACCAGTGTGGAAATAGTATGTGGATGTGTGTCCTGAGACTCTACTGCTTTTCATGCATTTTTTTTTTCCTGCTAACACTTTTTTATTGTATGTAAAAAGGAGGAGTCTGGAGTTAAACATAGTGGGTCCATAGAATGCCAAACACAGAGGACAGTGATCAACCAGGCGCATTCAGAAAAAAAAAAAACCCAAACCAAGAACCCAACATTGTGCAAATTGCAGTCCTGAAATATCCTAATTAGGAGTCATGAATTAACTCAGTAGGACCACAATTAAAAGATACATTCTTTCCTGGTTATCATGAATATCTCCCCTTCCTCCTCCAGCATCTCTGACTGCTCTTTCTTTTGTTGTAAGAATTCAAAAGTGTTTTTTCCCTGAAACACAGGGCATTTGTTCTCACAGGGAATATACTTACATTTTGGTGTTCTCCCAGATTGTTTTGGTTACATACGGAGAAGAGATTCCCCAGCATTTCTCTGTGGTTCAGAGGTCCGTATGTAATCATGCAGAGGGCTCTTTATCTACACTCTGCCGAATTCTGAGTGTTACTCTTGAAGAAAATAGAAGTAAAATGCTGCAGTGTTTTTGTCTGTAACAGAAAATTGTTCGGTTATGGTTTAACTCCAGGTGTTGTGCAGGACAGTGTGTCAATTTACCTGAGGGAATGACAGGAAGATGTGCTAGGGGAGGTTGAGGTTGGATAGTAGGAAAAGGTGGTGGAGCACTGGAACAGCTCCCCAGGGATGCAGTCACAGCACCAAACCTGACAATATTCAAGAAGCGTTTGTGCAACACCCTCAGACACACGGTGTGAATTTTGGGGTTGTCCTGGAGAAGGCTTGGACTTAATGATCCTTGTGAGTTCCTTCCAATTCAGGACACACTGTGATCCTATCAATCAGAATTCTGCTCTACTGCCAGGCTGCTTCTGGCTGACAGAGGTTTTTGCATCACAACATATCCTATGCTCCTGCAGCCATCCAGCAGCTAAGACAGGCAGCGGAGCTTCCTTGCTGATGCTTGGTATTAGCCTGTCCTCCGAGGGCAGAATGGGCTTTTGGAGAGGAGCTCCAGATAGGATGGAAGGGGAATGGACTAGTGCCTTCCAAAGCAGTAAGCTATATCCTGCTGCTTTTCCTCTTTCCAAGTTAATGTTGGGCTGATTTTCAAATTAATGAAACTGGTGTCACACAGAGCCTGGGGAAGCAGATGAGACTGAGTCACAGGGACTTGGGATGACTACATAGGATTTTTTTTAATCTACTAGGATTACCTTGTAGTCCTGCTCCCATGTGCTTCTGTCACTGCTGCCAGATAATCAGCTGTGCTGACCCACAGCCTTCTGTCTAAACCTTAGTTCCTGGCATTGGGACTGTAGCATCTGGATGCCTGGGCTGGTTCTGTGTAGATCTAGGGAGGTTATTCTGCCTCTGTACTTGGCACTGGTGAGACCGCTCCTCGAATCCTGTGTTCAGTTCTGGGCCCCTCACAACAAGAAGGATGTTGAGGCTCTGGAGCGAGTCCAGAGAAGAGCAATGAAGCTGGTGAAGGGGTTGGAGAACAGAACTTCTGAGGAATGGCTGAGAGAGCTGGGGGTGTTTAGGCTAGAGAAGAAGAAGCTGAGGGGAGACCTCATTGCTCTCTTACAACTACCTGAAAGGAGATTGGAGAGAGGAAGGAGCTGGGCTCTTCTCCCAAGTGACAGGGGACAGGAGAGGGAATGGCCTCAAGCTCTGCCAGGGGAAGTTCAGGCTGGATATTAGGAAAAAAATTTCATGGAAACGGTGATTGGGCATTGGAATAGGCTGCCCAGGGAGGTGGTTGAGTCACCTTCCCTGGAGGTGTTTAAGGGACAAGTGGACAAGGTGCTGAGGGACATGGTTCAGTGTTTGATAGGAGTGGTTGGACTCGATGATCCTGTGAGTCTTTTCCAACCTGGTGATTCTATGATGTACAGTGTGTTAGACTCAACTCTACTGAAGAGCAGACTGGCTGCTTTTGGAGTAGCTTTGCCTGTGAAATACTGGAATTGTGCTCATTCTGAGCTGTGCCAGGGCTGCTGCTCGTGGCATGAGTTATCCTCGGCCTGAATCCACTGGCCTTGGGTGGCAGCTACCGGGTTCTGTGAAAAGATAACTCATGGAGAAAGTGCCAGTAGATGGTGCTGGAGAACATGCACTAACCATGCGAGGGAGGTTGTGGAGATGCTGAAAAATCCGCTTGTACTCTTCCTCCTGCAGCACCTGTTTTCCTGGAAAGCTTTTCTTTCCCTGTGTTTCCATGAGACTGTCGAAAGAGCAGTGGACTCTGCTGCAATTCTATCCTGGCTTAATTGCCTGCTGGCCAGACCATTCTACCCTTGTAAATGATGGGATTTGGGTTGTGCTCAGTCTGTTTGGAGGGTGGTTCTCTGTGCATCCTTCCAGGTGCAGGAGCTCCCTTACAGAGCCACAAACATGCTTTCTGACTCCTGGCAACTCTCTTCTGTCTCCTAAGAACTTTTGCCTGACAAAAAACAATTTGAAGGTTGTTTGTTTTGGTTGTTTTGTTTTGGGTTTTTTTTTTTTTTAGAGGACTGAAAAATAAGCTGTGCTTACAGAAGTGTGAGTCAGCCTAGTGCTGCAAACCAAACAAGAGTCTGCAGGGTTGCTTGCTTATCAGCAGCCAGGATCTGCCCCAGCACTGGGCTGTTTCCTTTTCTTACAAGTCTTTGAAGTTAGATCTTTGTCTTGGTCCTGCTGCACACTCCTGTGCTCTGATAGTCGCACAAAAGATCCAAACTTGAAGAAAGAAGAGAAGCAACTATGGAAACAGCAGAGAGGAACACGTAGAGTAGTTTTGCCGTAACTCTGTGATTACACAATTTGAGAATGTCGCTATATTTCTGTGGTCAGTAATCTCCTTGCTGATGATCACTTATCTCATGATATCACCCTTCCAGGGAATGATTTCACAGCAGCTGTTATGGATTTTCTTGTGGGGAATATTACGGCTTTTTCCTCCCTAAAGGCTCTTTGCCCATGACAGGCACTGAGAGAGTGGGATCTGCTGTTAGGTTCCTCTGTGCTGAGTTAGGGGCTTCCATAAAGGAGCAAAGGAAACAAAGGACCTTGCAGGAGCCTTTTAGAAGTTGGCAGGTTGTAATTGAGTAGAGAAGGTCTGCAGAGAACTCTGAATGCAACTGAAGCAGTCTGAGCTGCTACTTTAGGAGGGTTTCAGAATGATGCTGATGTAAGATGATCCATGTAAACCATGTTTGTTTCTGGGACGAATCTGGAGTGCTCTTCTCTTACAAGTCCTTCTGTTATTTTAATGTCTTTATTCCAGTGGGAAAGAGGCTACAGGAATCTGGACTTAACCATCTTCTGAGCAATTTGGCAGAAACAGGCACCTATGTTTGTGTGAACAAATTGATCTGTACTAACTCTGAATTGTTGTCGCTGGAACCTGCAAGGTGCTGTTGGCTCTTCTGGGTTCAAACTGCAGTGAGTAAGCAGGCAGCCAACCTTGCTGTCTGCCCAGAGCCTGCTTCAATGAAGTTTGTGCTGGAACACAGAGGAGGAGGTTTCTGTTTCAAACTGATCATTGCTCTCTACAAGTACCTGAAAGGAGGTTGTGTAGAGGAGGGAGCTGGCCTCTTCTCCCAAGTGACAGGGGACAGGACAAGAGGGAATGGCCTCAAGCTCCACCAGGGAAGATTTAGGCTGGACATTAGGTGGAAGTTTTTCACAGAAAGGGTCATTGTGCATTGGAACAGGCTGCCCAGGGAGGTGGTTGATTCACCTTCCCCGGAGGTGTTTAAGCCACGGGTGGATGAGGTGTGCTGAGGGACATGGTTTAGTGTTTGATAGGAACGGTTGGACTCGATCCGATGGGTCTCTTACAACCTGATAATTCTATGATTCTATTTGGAATATTAAGAACTGTGACCGCTTTACTGAGGTAAGTGATAGTTTTGTTGAAGGTTGTCACCTATGGTACCTTAGAGCAAAACAGTGTTTCCAGATTGTCCCTGCTGCTGTGTATTTGTAATTTATCTGGGATTAAGGGAAAGTTACCACTGTGCCTGCTAAACCACATCCTGAATTTCTCACACTGGGAGAAGAGAGCGGCACCAACCTTGCTATAACCTTCTTTCAGATAGTTGTAGAGAGCAAAAGTAGCTGTAAAGCAGGCAAGGTCTGCATCCCCAAAGTAGTGGGGGATTTATCCTTTCTCCAAGTCTTCCTTGTATCCTTGAAGACATTTGTCTGAGGAGCACTCCTCTGCAGGCTTGCTCTTCTTGGGGTGGGACAAGTCCTCCAGCTGCACAAATAAGTTGTTTCCCAAGAGGGTCACAGCCCCTGGGAGGATTGTCAAGTTGTCATCAGGGAAGTTGTTGTAGTTCCTCACTTCTGGAATGTTACAGATGTCTCCGTGGGGCATAGAGAGACATGTAAAAGTGTGGGTAGAGCCTGTACATCAGTAATTTTGAAATTTTTGCCCTCTTCATCAGAGCAACACTAAACCTTTTGGGAACACCTTGGAGAGGGAATTCTTTCCATGACACCGTCATGGGGATGAGAGGGAACTGTGTGACTCACTAAGTGAACTTGAGAGGCTGAAGTTAATTCCCAATATGAAATCTTTCATCTTGCTTGGAAACCTTTGAATCCCATAGAGTATTTTGTCTGCAAAGGGCTGAATACATCGTATCAGCTTGAATGCACTTGATTCTTCAAATCAGCACCTGCTCAACAAAGTCCTGGAATGAACCTCTTACATGTGTTTTATTTTGGGGTATGGAATAAGGGAACCATTCAACTCAAGCTGATTTGCAAGGGCAAACTTAAGTGGAAGAATAACACTGAACTCAGCTCAGCACTGCAGATGAATTCAGCACTAGCCTCTATTAATGATTTAGCACAACCATTGAAAACATGGCAAATCAAATGCTGAAGAAAATTCAGATGTTCTGGTTGGCTTCACCTCAGTCATGAAGTGTCATTTTTATGTTTGAGCAGTTTGTCTTTTTATCGGTGGCAGGACATAATAACTATATTGGGTGGTGGATTGCCAAGTTCAGTGCCTGAAGATTGAAGAGCAGGGGTGTCTTTTCTCTTTCTAAGAACCCCATTCAAGATATGACAGATCTGTTTTCAGTTTTTTCCATCTCAGTGATATGCTGCTACTAGGAAGTCTATGCTCACAGAGTAGCAGAGATTGGAAGGGACCCCCAAAGGTCATCTGTCCCAATGCCCCTGCTCAAGCTGAGTCACGGCTAGTTTCCCGGAACCGTGTCCAGAAGGCTTTTGAACATCTCCAAGGAGGGAGACTCCACCACCTCCCTGGGCAACCTGTTCCAGTGCTTAGTCACCCTTACAGTAAAAAAAAAAAAAAAAGTTTCTGAATTATCAGATTTCCTGCATTTCAGTTTGTTCCTGCTGGCAATGCACTATCTGATGCAGCTCAGGGTGCCATTAGACATCTTAGACATCATTAGACATGTCCTGCACTTGGGGCACAACAACCCTATGCAGAGCTACAGACTGGGAGAAGCCTGGCTGGAAAACTGCCAGGAGGAGAGGGACCTGGGGGTGTTGGTTGACAGCCGACTGAACATGAGCCAGCAGTGTGCCCAGGTGGCCAAGAGGGCCAATGGCATCCTGGCTTGTATTAGACATGGTGTGACCAGCAGGTCCAAGGAGGTGATTCTCCCTCTGTACTCAGCACTGGTGAGGCTGCTCCTTGAATCCTGTGTTCACTTGTGGGCCCCTCACCACAAGAAGGATGTTGAGGCTCTGGAGCGAGTCCAGAGAAGAGCAGCAAAGCTGGTGAAGGGGCTGGAGAATAGGCCTTATGAGGAGCAGCTGAGAGAGCTGGAGGTGTTTATCCTGGAGAAGAGGAGGCTGAGAGGAGACCTCATTAATCTCTACAAGTACCTGAAGGGAGGTTGTGGAGAGGAGGGAGCTGGGCTCTTCTCCATAGTGACAGGGGACAGGACAAGAGGGAATGGCCTTAAGCTCCACCAGGGGAGATTTAGGCTGGAGATTAGGAGGAAGTTTTTCACACAGAGGGTCATTGGGCATTAGCATAGGCTTCCCAGGGAGGTGGTTGATTCACCTTCTTGAGGGACTTGGTTTAATGTTTGATAGGAATGGTTGGGCTAGAAGATCCGATGGGTCCCTTCCAACCTGGTTATTCTATGATCTTTGCCACAACAGCACATTGCTGGCTCACATTCAGATTAGTGTCCACCTGGACTCCCAAGTCTTTTCTCAAAGCTGCTTTCTGTGTGGTCAGCACCCTATTTGTTGTATGGGAGACAGTGTCAGAAGCCTTCCTGAAGTCCAAGTAAACAATATCCGATGCTCTCCCCTAATCTACCAGAAATTTATCACTCTGGCCAAGCATGGCTACCCTTTGGTGAACCTGTACTGTCTACTCCTGATGATTTCCTTGAATTGTATGCACTTGGAAATGGTTTCTAGGATTATTTGCTCCATCAGTTTTCATGGATAAAGGTGAGGCTGTGTGCCTTATAGTTACCTAGGTCCTCCTTCTAACCTTTCTTGATGACAGCAGTGACACTTGCTTTTCCCTAGTCCTCAGGTACTTCACCGTGATCAATCAGTGATTATCAAGTGGCCTTGCAGTGATATCTGCCATCTCCCTCAGCACTCGTGAGTGCATCTCGTCAGGGTTTATGGATAAATGTATATCTAATTTTCTTAAGTATTCCTTGATCCGATCCTCCTCCATCAAGGGTCTGTCTTCCTTGCTTCAACTTTCCTCCCCTGCTCTCTGGGACCCTTATTGGATGAGCTGGAAGGGCAAATCATAGCAAGGGTCTGGCATAGCTGATTTTGTTTCTGGAAGGCATGGGTGCATCCAGAAGCCTAGATACTTGTCATACAGCACTGGGATTGGGAGATTTGTCCCACTTCATAGACTGGTTTAAGTTGTGTTCAACTAGCTGCATCTCAAGTGTATTGTTGTGAGAAGAGTGGAGGTGTCCCCAGAGGGATGAAGGCTGGATGCTGGCCCTGAGAGTGACACTGATTCTTGGGGAGGGGAGTGGGAGGGAGTCTACTTCTGCCCTGGCATGAGATAGAATCTCAGCTTTAGGGGCTCTTCAGGAACACAGGTGCAGGTAGGATAACTGCCAGGATAGTTGTGCAACCTAGAGAAAAGCAGGGGGGTTCCACCTGCCAAAGCTTGGATCCACAGCCAGGTCTTCAAGAGCTGGAAGGTTTCTTCCCTAGGATAAACTAGTTTGCATTCCTCTTAGGGTGACAGGCTTACGCGTGTCCATCCCCAGTGGTTTGCATCACTCTAGAGGGCTGCATACTGCCGTGGGTGTTCTGCCAGCAAGTCACAAGCAGGCTGATGTTTTACTTTCTGAATTTCAAAGGGGGCTCACGCACTTGAGTATTCAAAATCAATTGCTTTAAAGCAATATTTTTTTTTTTCAGTAAGCAGTCTTCAAAGAAAATGTTGTTGTAGGCAAGCTGTTAGGGAAGCAGATGAAATGCTCTGGGGCCCAGATAGTTACAGAGAGATCAGTCCTTCAGCTGCTAGTTCCTGCTCCCCTCCTGTGTAGCCCCTTCCATGGGGAAATCCAGCTTTCCTATGAAATTAACCGTGAGGTGTCAGAAAATGCTATGTGTGCCTTCCTGGGGATTTGAAGTGACTGGGATACACCAGAGGTGTATCTTGGAGCGAGCAGGGCTCCAAGGCTTGTTGATACAAATGCACCTGGGTACCATTACATCAAAACTGAACAGGGCAGTCGGAGCTGCTGAGTAGTTTCCTGCTTGTAGATTTCTTAACTATAGTTTATACAAGGGGTACCCAGCCTGGTCTAAGTGCTGGAGTCCTAAAGGCTGATGTCAGGTAGCATTAGCATCTCTGAAAGTACCTCTTGGAGGTTATATACCTGCTGTTGTGTGTTCTGCTGATGTACGGATACTATTGCTGGAATATCTGCTGCTTCAAGGAAGCAGTGCCAAAAGGAGAGTTGACTCTGTTTTGCATGAGTGGTCATGATGCTCTAATTCGTGTCTCCAAACTCTGGCCTGACATTAAAATGGGCTGGTGTGTTGCATCCTGATTATGCACACAAGTATGATGAGTAGTGTTTCTGTTGGATGGAGAGGCTTGTGCTGGGCAAGTTTGTGCCTGCTGGGTACTGGGAGGTGGATTTCACTGCCTGTGCCTCAGAGTGGATGCATGTGGCACTAGGCAGCTGACTGGGTTTGTTTTTTGGTTTTGTTGTTGTTTGGGTTTTTTTTTTAAAAAAATCTGTTTAAATCTTTGATGTGCCTTGCCTGTCCTTGCACCAAGCTCCATACATCTGTTTCACTGCAGGGCCCACATCTGATCCACTGCGGATATTCAGGATTTAGTTTCTTCAGTTGCTGGCTCTAGCTGTGCTGACAAATCTGACTGTATTTGGCCTGTCTGGGCTGACATGATCTATTAGAGTCAGGGTCACAGCTATTTCAATGCCTCCAGCCTGTGTGTTGGGGCAGTGGCAACTGTCCCTGTCCTTGCTCTGGTGGTTCAGGTGGCAGTAACATCTCTCCAGATATGGGGTCAGAGTTGGGAGCATCAGATGCTGTGTGTTGGCATGAATTATTCCCTGTGTGCATGTGTTTTGTGTGGGCAACATCTTGTCTGGGCAAGGTGAGATTGTTTTTAAGTCCATCTGAGAGGCACCTAACAATGCTGGCTGCCCACATCATGCAGAGCAGCTGTGCCACCTCTGCCAAAATAGTTCCCAACGATGTGGAAAAACTTAAGGTCTCTCTCAGGCTGATGGTGGCACAGGGTATGGTGCATTTGGAGGTGGTTTGCATTCTGTTAGCAGCCACAAAGGAGCATCCAGAGTGACACTGTCTACTCCCTCCACCCCTAGACTCTTTTTTTTTTCACGCTGTCTGCTCCAGCTAATATTTACAGCCTCACCTCTGTGGCTGTGGTGCCCTCTGTGTGTGCAGTGGAGATGAAATAACATGGAAGTCACACACCTGGTCTAAAGCCACAGAAAGGTGTTGCCAAGCTGGGAGCTGAGCTCCGGTCATTGGAGTTGCATTTCAGGGTTCTTAGGCACAAGGCTGTTCTCTTTCCCTGGGAAACTATTAAGCCTGTTCAAGAAGAAACGGTGGAGGTGTTTAAGGGACGGGTAGATGAGGTCCTGAGGGACATGGTTTAGTGTTTGATAGGAATGGTTGGACTCGATGATTCAGTGGGTCTCTTCCAGCCTGGTGATTCTATGATTCCCCAAAATGGAGTGGCAAAAAGAAGCAAATCAGGTGAATGTTTCTTCTTCTGAGAAACATTTCTTCTTTCTTGCTGGCTGGAACAAAATATAAGTAGAAAATATGACTTGGAGAGCCCCATAGTTGTGTTTCCAAACATGGAACAGCTTACTTAGCACTTCCCCAGGTCTTGGGAGAGTTCATAGAGTGGTTGCTTTAGTGGTTTTGGATTTTAGAAAGATGTGCTCTGTGACACCTTGTGGTTGTTGCATTGCTTTTAAATATTTAAATATAAACATATAGCCATGGAGACAGGGGAAATGAGCAGCTGCTGATCATCCCTGCTCTCCTCTCCTGGAAGACTCCTATTGCCGTCGCTAGAGCTTCTCTTCTTTACATAAGGACATCTTGTATGCAATATGCTTACAAATTTCTGAACGGGGCGGGGGGGGGGTGAACGTAGCCGAGTGGGTTGTGGGCATGACTACCTTCTTGGGGACACCATGAGAGTAGTCCAGTGTCTCTGATGTTCAGCCTCTTCTATAGACTTGGTTTCTTTGTTCCCGCAATGTGGCACCCAGAAAGCCCTGTGTACCATGTCATCCTTCGTGATATCTGGTTTCATTTGAAGCTAGTATCAGAGGAGAGCTGAGATTGTTCAGAGGCTTGGAATACAGTAGGTAGCTTTGCCATAGATTCCCTGTTGGTAGACAGAGGGTGCTGAGGCAGTACCTTGTCCATCAGGACCTTCAGGAGATTAAACCAAGGTGCTCTACAGCAGGCATGAAGATGCCTTCACCAAGGGCCAACCGACTGTGCATTTCCCTCACCTGCCTCAGGAGGTGTAACCTTGCTTGCATAACCCTCCTGACCACAGGAACACCTATTATGTGAGATTTAATCTCTGTGCCGCTCAAATCCTCTCTGGGAGGCAGCGATGTTGGTTGTAGTTTGACAACTAATAGCCTGGCTTCTTTTACAGTGACACAGCATAGAGGAAGCGCTGCATTCAGATTCTGGCTCGAGTATGTAATGCACATTTGGAAAATGAATTGTGATTTATGATGCACCCAGCATGACTGCGCCGTTTGGCTGCCTGTGTACGTACTCATCTCCTAGGGTTTCTTTATAACTTCTCAATGTTTTATTTCACACTCCACCTTCCCCTGCTGAGCCCGTCAACCTGGAAATTGGACTCTGAGGGGACTTAGCCAACCAGAGTCAATTGATGCCATTCCCAGCTCATTTCTAACAGTCTGCTGGTCACCACACACTTTTACTGCAGCCTTTATAAACTACATCTGAGCTTGCAACAGCCTCTGAGGAAGAGATGTCTCATTTGTTGTATGGAGGATCCCTTGCCTGGGTTGGGAGTTAAGTGAATAAACCCATCTCTATGCACCTGACCTGGCTGTGACCCACATGAAGGCTAAGCTCCTGAGGTCCTTCAACCTCATATGGTTCTGTTTCGATCCCCTCTGGCAGGCTTGCGGTCTTGTTATCCAGTGTGAAATACTCATGGGCCAACTTCTCCTGTGAGAGATCAGAAATCTGGGTCGCTACTTATGGGCTGAAATGTGGAATTAAGTAGCACTTGTTCGATAAGCTTGCTCTCTGTAATGAGAAAATATCCTGGTATGATGTGAAAAGGTGCCTTTGAAGCCTCAAGAGAGTCTGGAGAGAGGAAAAATAGGAGAAAAAGTCTAATCCTAAATTTAATTGGCATTAAGAACTTGCCCTTTGTGTATTAAAATTCTCTGGCAGTATGATAGCTGTGCTGTGACTGTTGCAGGAATGAGTGAGAATTCCGGTGTGTTTAATTTGCCATCAGCCATGGACGCGCATGGCAATTCTCCTCTAATTATAAAGAACGCTAGTTTTGCTTGGGGATTGATCATATTTCGACACACAGGCACTCAAAGTGCGTTTATGACAATTTGCCCATAAACTGATGTGGCCTCCTTTTACATCAAAAGCACCTCCAGTTGAATGAAATTTCTGTGAGCCCTTGGGTCTCTGTTCATCCTCTGAGGATACAGCCACAGAGAGGCAGCTTTGTTCCAAAGAAAACCTGGCTGTTACCTTTCATGGGAAGTCACCCCCACACCCATAGCTTTTTTTTAACCTCTCCAATAATGCTCCTACCTCAAGGTTGAGGTTTGGCCAGCAGGCTTTGACTGTTGACTTCTAGAGTCAATATCCTCCCCACTCAACCCAAGAATTTTTCCTTTCTTCTTGAGATCTGCCTCATTTTTGCCTCTTTGCAAGTGTTTAGAGTTCCGAGTTAGTTAAAAGTACTTTTGAGATGTTTCAGGCAGTGCTTTGTAAAGAAGGATGAATAAGGAGTGTACAGTGTGAGTTCACCAGAGTTCATAAAATGTTTGCAATTCCCCAGTCATCACTGGAGTTAACACTAATTCAGGATCCTAAATGAGAGGCGAGCTTTTAAAAGCTTGAGTTTAAAAAAATTGTACTCATCTTTGATCATCAGATCCAACATCTGACAGGTGAATTGTGGAAAAACAAAGCTGTCATTTTTATAGTCAACTGTAGCAAATGTGAACTCTGACCTTAGACGAGGCAGCCTTAAGGTATCAATAGTTTTATTTGTGTGTTGTAAGTCAAGAGGAATTCTGGAGATCAGTGAGGCTTAAACCTGCAGAAGCAGAATGTGTGGGGACAGGAGAATATTGGTTAAAGGAGGTCTACAGGAAAGCTGGGGAGGGGCTCGTTGTCAGGGAGTGCAGGGACAGAATGAGGGGAAATGGTTTTAAGCTAAACGAGGGGAACTTTTACGTGTGAGGTGTTAAGAAGATGTTTTTCCTTTGAGGGTGGTGAGTGAGGCACTGGCACAGGTTGTCTAGAGGAGTCATAACTGTCCCATTCCTGGAGATGTTCAAGGCCAGGTTGGATGGGGCTTTGAGCAGCCTGATCCAGGGGGAGGTGTCCCTGTCCATGGTAGGGGGGTTAGAACTGGATGGCCTTTCAAGTCCCTTCCAATCCAAACCATTCTATGATTCTATGAATTGCAGTGATCCAGTATCCCAATATAAAGTTATTGCTTCCTTATCTCATGCACAGGGATTTTATTGCAAGTTACCCTGATTTTTCTGCAAGACCCCTACCACAATTCTTTTTTTCCTACTCTTGCTGTGATACCTCCAGCTCCTGAAAAAGCTTCAGAAATTAATTTACTGTTATTTGACATCTTTACCTTCAGAGGGGTGTACTGAGTCAGGATATCCTATTTAATATGATCCTATTAACATTCCGCTAACAATGGAAGCATCGACTCTTTTTTCAGAAGTAATTGACTTTCCAAGTAGAAAAGCATTCTTCAGATTTTTCCATGCAGGACAAATATGGTTACTTCAGATAATACTCCTGGTGTGAAGTTATGAACTATTAGACCCATAGTTCTTGTTATTGTAGAGCTTTCATTTCTTTTCTTTTTTTTCCCCCTGGAATTTTGTGGTGAATGGTGGCCTTTACGATATGTTTCTGCAAGTGTAGATGTCTGTACATTTCCACTGTAATACTGCAATTCTCTACGCACTTTTGGATTTCATCAAGGACCAGGAGATGCATCAAGGCCAAATCTGAGTAAGCAAACATAGATTTGGCATCTGAAATACAAGGCAGTACATCTGAGCGATTCTTCTTTAAAGGAAAGGTAGATGAGTGTAAGTGGCAGAGCTGATACAGAAAACTGGGGGGAAGAAGCAAAGACGGCTGAGAGAGCTGGGGGTGTTTAGCCTGGAGAAAAAGAGGCTGAGGGGAGGCCTCATTGCTCTCTACAGCTACCTGAAGGGAGGTTGTGGAGTGAAGGGTGCTGGCCTCTTCCCTCAAGTAACAGGGGACAGGACGAGAGGGAATGGCCTCAAGCTCCACCAGGGGAGGTTCAGACTGGACATTAGGGAAAAAAAATATTTCATGGAAAGTGTCATTGGGCACTGGCAGAGGCTGCCCAGGGAGGTGGTTGATTCACCATCCCTGGAGATTTTTAAGGGATGAGTGGACAAGGTGCTGAGGGACATGATTTAGTGTTTGATAGGAATGGTTGGACTCGATGATCCAATGGGTCTCTTCCAACCTGGTGATTCTATTATTCTGAACGTGTTTAACCAGCTATCTTTGCCTTCCCTCTGCTACAGACTCTACAACTTTGAATACCACCCTCAGCTTACTTGCTGTGCATAAGGAGAACAACTTCAATAAGGAGGATTACTCCAAGTCTTGTTAGTTTAAGTGTGCAGTTCTAGTGGGTGATACTCCTCCTTGCATTGGTTTTACAGCATATTTTATCACAAAGCGCTGCAGGCTGCACACATTAAGCAGCACCATCTAAAGTAGTGTTTGAAGGTAGAGAAGGATATGCACATCTTAATTGGACATCTGTCCTAGAAGGAGCTGAAAAAGACGTTGTCTGCCAGTAGCTCTCATGCTGTCAGCAAGCAGAGAGCTGGTCTTGTGTGCTGGACTTAGGCAAGATTAGCTACAAGAAGGCTTGGAAGGGACTGTTTGCAAAGGTATATAGTGATAGGATGGGGAGGAATGACCCTAAATTGGAAAGGGGAAGATTTAGGTTAGACATTAGGAAGAAATCCTTCATAATAAGAGTGGTGAGACACTGGCACGGGTTGACCAGGGGAGTTCTGAATGCCCCATCGTTGCATGTGTTCATAGACAAGTTGGATGGGAACTTGAGCAGCCTGATCCAGTGGGAGGTGTCCCTACCTGTTGCAGGGAGCTTGGGACTGGATGGGCTTTGAGGTCGCTTCCAACCCAAACCATTCTACGATTCAATAATCACACAAGGTATCTGCATTGGTTCCTTGATTACTGAAGGACCCCTGTGTTACTTTCTGTTACCCCTTATTGCTTTGTGCCAGACTTGGATCTACTGCAGCCAGATCTGGTGCACGCTGCATTCTCATGAGGTCCCTGAGATGCCACAATGACTTCTCTTGTCCCTCACCATTAAGTACCCCACTTGCTCATCCATCCCCCTGGGCCTGTCTCTGTTGCTGTTGATTAACTACAACAGTCTGGCTCTGCCTCCTGGGCATCCCTTGGCAAAGTATAAATTCCTCTTCGTTCTTGCTGTGAAAGCAGACATCAACAGCAAGGACCTCTGCAGGGTCTTGCTGCTGCCTTGTCCCAGTGCGGCTGCCCAGCATGAAACACCAAGGGGGACTTCTTATTGCATTTCTGCTCCAGCAATTTCAAACAAAAAATGCTTTTGTGTTTGTGTGTCATGTCTTAATTTTAATGAACGCATAGTTTTGCCCATGCTGCAGTCAGGAACCTGGCAAGGAGGAAGCACAATAGGAGCAAATGGGCCAGGTCCTCCCTCCCGGATCGCATTTAAGTGCAACAAATAAACAGAGGCTGTTAAATGCTTTACGCGCCAGAGAGCATCTTGCCAGCTTGGCTCCAGGGGTGGCCTTCCCTCCTGCAGGTCCAGGGAGTCAGATGAGGGGATGGGAAAGTTTCACAGCACTGTTCATGAGCTTTAAATGCTAACAGAAGTGTTGCTGCTGTGCTTAAATGTGGTTCTTGCTGATGAGATGGAGCCATATTTCCTCCAGACAGGTCTTTTTCTCTGCCTGATAAATCCATGATGTTGTTTGATCAGACCTTGTCATTAATATCAGAGGGGCCTGTGTCTTCACTGGGATGATGTATGGTCTAATCAAGACTGTTCTGATTGAGAGTGACCCTGGTATGCAAACTCCTACTTGAGCACCCACAATTGTTTCTAGGAAGTTGGACCAAAACTGGAACCGATTCCAGCATATCGTGACTTCCAAGTCACTTGAGGCACCCTGAAACAACAAACCCCTCAGACAAAGAGTAATGGGATTTTTTTTCCCATTAAAAGGCTTGTTTACCTTTGAAACTTTTCATTTAGCTTAAAACCAATTCAACTAAGTTGTTTTTTAAAACCAGGCAGAGCTGCAATGCAGGCTGCTTTTGAGGCTTTAAGGTAGACCAACCTTTCTACATGGAACTGCTTTCAAAACCTCTGAAACCAGCCTGGACCAGTGCAGTTTTTAGCCTTTTCCTTGCATTAATATAAACTGGAACTGGGAGGGTGGGAGGTGGTGTCAAGGTTCTGGTCTTCTATCCGTGTTTTTGTAGGATTAGCTTTACTACTAGGTGTTCTTCCCCTAGAGATGTCCAAGGCCAGGTTGGATGAGGTTATGAGCAATTTGATCCTTCCCCATGAGGGAGTAGTTGGAACTAAGTAATCCTTAAGGTCCCTTCCCACCCAAGCCACTCTATGATTCACTGGTGTAAACTTAATTAAGATGAAACGTGAGGTGGTCTGATGTTAAAGCAGTTCACTTGAATTTTTGCATCAAGGATTGAGCCGTGAAGAACTGCTGCTCACTGTTATTCATGCCAGAGCTTAGGAAGATGGCATATGAACGGGACAGTGGAACTAGGACAACAGAGGGGGAATGATCAGGAATAGAGGAAGTGGGGATGCACATTGAGTAAAGTAAGAAACCTTTAATGGGAAGAGAGGGAAATGTCTATGGGTTTTGGCAGATTCAGCAATGGACAAGTGATCATAGAATCACCAGGTTGGTAAAGACCCGCTGGATTGAGTCCAACCATGCCTATCAAAATATGATGTTGGATAAAGTTCTGCATATGAAATATTGTCTGGCTGGAGGCACGGCCTGGCCAGGAGCTTTTTGTCAGAAGTTTCAAGAATTGGATGTGTTGACGAAACTAAGCTTCTAAGAACAGCTGAAAAGGGTCACACACTGCCTGACTAAAGGAGGAGAAAACTCATCCAGTGCAGCGATGGCACCATGGAATGGCTGGAGGACACACTGAGAGCAAATTTCAAGTCTATTTCCAGGCAGAACCTATAACATTGAAAACGTATCGCTGTGGGGTAGCAGTAAAACTGTTTAAACATATCTCATTAAGATTTGTTTTCTGACTAGCCTGAGTGGTTACCACATCTTCAAGCAGAAGAAACTAAAAGGTGGCAAAGGCTTCGCTAGACCTGCTATCCTGCTGAAAGGTGAGGGGTGCTTTATAATGCAAGTTAAACTCCTGCTGTCTGGTACTTTGTCTAAGCATCTGTCAGAGCTTTCTTTGTGCTGCCAAAGGCTTAATTAAGCCCTCTTATTTCTCCTGTGCCTTACAATGCAGCCTGTTCAATAATTGTGTAACTGCTCTGCTTCTTTCAGATGGATGGATACCTGCCAGCACGGTGTATAATTCTTCCCCAACACCAAGCGCATTGTCCCAGACCATCCCCAGCGGCACTAGGGAGTTGCGGTTTGACAATGAGAAATGTGGTTTTCCTGCCTGGGAAAAGACGATGATGAATTTGCATCCTGGAGGCATTACCGGAACCTACAAGGGCTGCCTGGAGGTGTGGTAGGGCTCTTTGACCTGCAGCAGGTTTCTTTGTCTTGAAATCTGTGTTGGCTCTGGAAAACCACATGTGGGCTCATCCAGCTCTACATCTTCCTTCTTGGGAACCCAGGGACAGATCATGGGGGAACAAAAGCACTTTTTGGCTGGGGAAACTTCTGCTCAGGTGCTTCCTTGTTTTTGAGGAACCAGCCTCATGCTATGGATAGAATCATAGAACAACCAGGTTGGAAGAGACTCATCGGATCGTCAAGTCCAACCTTAAACAACTCCAGGGAAGGTGAATCAATCACCTCTCTGGGCAGCCTGTTCCAATGCACAATGACCCTTTCTGTGAAAAATTTTTTCCTGATGTCCAGCCTAAATCTCCCCTGGCGGAACTAGAGGCCATTCCCTCTTGCCCTGTCCCCTGTCACTTGGGAGAAGAGCCCAGCTCCCTCCTCTCCACAACCTCCTTTCAGGTAGTTGTAGAAAGCAATGAGGCATCCTCTTAGCCTCCTCTTCTCTAGGCTAAACAACCACAGAATCACAGAACAACCAGGTTGGAAGGGACCCATCGGATCTTCTAGTCCAACCATTCCTATCTAACACTAAACCGAGTCCCTCAATACCTCATCCACCCGTGTCTTAAACACCTCCAGGGAAGGTGACTCAACCACCTCCCTGGGCAGCCTATTCCAATGCCCAATGACCCTCTGTGTGAAAAACCTCCTCCTAATCTCCAGCCTAAATCTCCCCTGGCGGAGCTTGAGGCCATTCCCTCTTGTCCTGTCCCCTGTCACTTGGGAGAAGAGCCCAGCTCCCTCCTCTCTACAACCTCCTTTCAGGTACTTGTAGAGAGTAATGAGGTCTCCTCTCAGCCCCCTCCAGGCTAAACAACCCCAGCTCTCTCAGCCGCTCCTCATAGGATCTGTTCTCCAGCCCCCTCGCCAGCCTCGTTGCTCTTCTCTGGACTCTCTCCAGAGCCTCAACATCCTTCTTGTGGTGAAGGGCCCAACACTGAACACAGTGAGACCTACCCTGAGACCTACTTCTGCACTTAGTGACATGGTGGTGGTTCGTATTCAGCAGCATCTGGAAACCTACAGACAATTGGGTCCCAGGAGCTGTAAAGCTTTCTGGGCAGCTGTCTTTGTGCTAAGGTGCATACAGGTGTAGCACGGAGGCTTCTGCACATCTATGTTTAGCTACAGCAGGTGTGGAATTTGGGTGGTCTAAGGACAGCTGAGACCTAGATGCTTTGCTTTTCTTGAGATTGTAAGCGAGCCGCTGTCCTCCCAGGCTGGAACAGTAGGCTAGAAGCAGCTTCTCAGGGATACATCAAAGAAAACAAAACTTGTGTTGGAGAAAAGAGCGATCTGTGTTCAGTGTGGGCTTTTTAAGTAAAACCACTTCAAATGTATCCATGTCTTTTCATGCTAAAAAAAAAAAATAGAAAGAGAGGTTAGCATCTCTTTGCCAGTTTGAAATTATGGACTTTGCCCAGTCTGTTCTATTTATTGCCCATAGCAATTTCCTTGGCCTTTAGGAAGTAAGATGGGTAAGCTGAACATTGCAATTACTTTGTAAGCTGCCAAGGCACTTCCTCCACCCTGCTGAAAAAAAGTTATGAAGCCTGTGCTATAGCTTAATCTTCTTGCAAAAACCAGGCCAAATAATTCTTTTAGGGGTGATGCTGTGTCTGCTGTAAGTACATGCAAAGGTCAACCATGAATTTTGGGCTTCAAAGAGAGCCAGGCTGCACTTAAAGCCATATGCAACTCTGTACCTTTATTCTGCACTCCTCCCAGGCCTGTATTCCCAGGGTTGTTAAGCAGCTACTATTCCTGTGTGACAGGAGTAGTCATGCCAAAAACATTTCCATGCAATTAGAGTTGTAATCTTTTCCTCACCCAAGCAGGCATCCTGCAGTTACCACTCCCTCCAGGTCAGATCTGGGAGCACCCCCTCTCTTTATGTGCCATGGAGGAAAGAGTCCCTTATCTCGTGGAGCTCTGTAAGAGCTCTTCCCTGCTTTCTTTGCTGCCCAAGTGTTGAAGCCATGAGAGCTTCTCACCTCTCTGACAGTAGCTCCTGGCTCTGCTTGGTCCTGGGAGCCACTCTGCTTGGTCCTGTGCGCAGCTCTGCTCCTTCTCTTTAACATTAAGAGAATATTCTACTTGTCTCTTGTGATTAAACTGGAAATAGAGGGAAAATGTTTGATCAAAATGGGTCCTGGAGGTCAGTGTGGGTTATATATCTCTCCAGGTGATCTGCATGCAGTACAGAAACATTGGGGAAAGGTGGCACTTGGTACAACAACATGTTTCCTCCTGTCACTGCTTTCATCACATTTGTCCCTTGAGAGTGGTGTTTTCTTCATGTTGCTTTACGTTCCTCAGGTGTTCCAGTAGCCCAAAGACTACCAGTAGTGGCCAAGCAGTCTGGCAGGAGCTCTATGAGGCCAGCGGTCCGAGCAGTGCACACCTGGATGCTGAGGCAGGGCTATCCTGGCTGGAGGGTCTCACAGCTGGATTTGGTATTGGAGTCCTCAGGTAGGCTGTCTTGGAGAACTGGCAGTCTAACTGAAAAAGTGGACTAAAACCACTGAAGGGGAAACTGGGGTGGACAGCTTATCAAAAATACTTCCACAGAGTCAACTCCTGCTTTCTTGAATTGACCCCTCAGGCAAGGGCTTTCACGGTGAGCTGAGCAACCAGGAGATAGGGAATAGGCTGCTCTCAGGTCATGTGATGAGCAAAAGCAGCCCTGTACAGTGCTTTGTGAGGCTTTTTTCTTAACTTCTCGGGTACCTGCAGCTAAGTAAGGCTGACTCCTTATCCATGTCTATGGTCTTGTGTG
The DNA here is from genome assembly GCA_033558105.1 of Coccyzus lansbergi. NCBI lineage: Eukaryota > Metazoa > Chordata > Aves > Cuculiformes > Coccyzidae > Coccyzus > Coccyzus lansbergi. The sequence goes on from JAUMJK010000048.1 coordinate 971,373, forward strand.
TATGAAATTAAGGGAGGTTAACAACAGCAAAATCATGTGCACTTGAGACCTTGTGCTGGAATCAGAATAATAGGATCACCAGGTTGGAAGAGACCTACTGGATCATCGAGTCCAACCATTCCCACCAATCTCTGAACCACGGCCCTCAGTACATCATCCACCCTCACCTTAAAAACCTCCAAAGAAGGCAAGTCAACCACCTCCCTGGGCAAGACCTTTCCATTGCCTAATGACCCTTTCTGTGAAGAATTTTTTCCTTATGTCAAGCCTGAACCTCCCCTAGCAGAGCTTGAGGCCATTCCCTCTTGTCCTGTCCCCTGTCACTTGGGAGAAGAGCCCAGCTCCCTCCTCTCCACAGCCTCCTTTCAGGAAGTTGTAGAGAGCAATAAGGTCTCCCCTCAGCTTCCTCTTTTCCAGGCTAAACACCCCTAGCTCTCTCAGCTGTTCATCGTAAGGCCTCTTCTCCAGCCCCTTCACCAGCTTTGTCGCTGTTCTCTGGACATGCTCCAGAGCCTGGAGTTAACTGAATCTTCTCACTGAGAAAAAAGTCTTTTTAAACAAAAAGGAAAGTTTGAGGAATTGCCTTCTCATTGATTTCTGTCCCCCGCACAGATACTGAACTGGTGTATTAATAACAGGGAGAGAGGAATATCTCTTCCTGCAAAACTTAATAGAGTTCTCTCCCCTTTGGTAGTTGATGGGGAGGAGCAGAGTTTGCCTTAGCTCAGAGCCATGCAGTGAAAGCTTTTCTTTCATCTTCCCATAGGGCTGTAGAGAAGCTGTGTTTGTGATGCTTTGCCCATGGCCAGAACATGCATTCTGCTCTCTGTAGGTTATACCACATGCACAGGCATCTGTAGCTGGCAACAGGCTTGTGAATACATCAAAGGTTCCTCCTGAGAAGAGACTGAGTGTCCCGGGTGGAGATTTGGGTGTGCAGCTCTTTGTGGAGGCAACTCTCCCTCCACCTCAAATTTACATCCCCTGGTGTCTGGGGTAGCAATCTGGGAGTCTCCTTTCAGTGACTGGGGAGGAGGATCTGCTGTCACTGCTGCAATCCAAGTCAGACTCTTCTTCAGCCTAGAGAGGAGATGAGTGAAAGACCAGGGTGGTTGCAGGGAACATGAACTGGGTCCAGCTGTTGTTGTCCAAAGCAGAAAGGTGCCTTCATCTTCAGCCAAAGGCAGCTTGCTTCCCTGCCTGTGGGCCTCATGGTGTCGATAACTTCCCAGTGCTGCTTGGAGAATGCGTGGGGCACATCTGCTCCGCTTCCTTGGGCGGCTGCATCAAAGCACTGACTGTGCTGGGATAAATTAGTGGTGAGTGTGTGCATGCAATTAGATGCTCAGCAGTTCCTACAGGGAAGGGTTTAGCTTTCTCCCCGCAGCACCAGGACGGCTGTCCCTGCTGTCGTGGTGCTCTGCGTGCAGCTGCCATGGATGTAGAGGGGAAAGTGTGTTTATCTAGGATGCCTGGTCTTTGCTGCTACAGAGCAGCAGCTTCTGAGATGTGTGGGGTTTCAATCCATCAGGAAAAGAACAAAGTTAACCTAAAGGGGAGCTTGGCAGGGAGGGATGACCACATCTCATTAAAAGTCAGCTGAAAAAAGCTGTCTAGGATTAGACACATATTTTGCTGATCAGCTTAACGTGTCATTTAGCCTGCTGGAAGCCAAAGTGCAGGCGAACATATCTCTGCTATGGGGAGGAGGAAAGGTGCTATCGCATACCCAGAGATGGGGTCCATGCATCTGTTAACACCTCCAGGAAGAGTCAGAGCTACCTGGAGGGGTGTATCAGCCCTGCCTTCCTTGCACACGAACCTCACTAGAAAACTATGTGAGATGGTGAACAGGTCAGGAGCCAGCATGAAGCCTGATTTAACAGCTTCCCCATAAAAGCTTTCAGGGAAGGATTGAGACTCATGCAGGAGGGAGGGCACAGTCCATTTCTGTCCCACCGTGTCACATTCCTGTGAAGACATGGTGGGAGCCAGTACAACAAAGCTTCAGACGGCAGCTTGAATGCAAAGGCAGTCAATCAAGCAGTGCAGGTTTCAAACAAAGAAGGGAATTTTATTTTTTTGCTGTTTCAAAATTCTCTCACAGCTCCCCGCTGGGGATGTACGCAGGCAGCAGTGTGAGGGATCTAAAAGAGCCTTTCAATGATGCTTGCTGGCAGCAAATCTCATGGAAAAGTTCCCTTTGCCTTTCTAGAGTACTTTTTGGTTACAAGACCCCACCTTTCGTCACAGGCCACAGTTGAGCCCCAACTCCAGCAGTATGGGTTGTCAACAGAGGTGACATCCTGCAAATAGCTTGTGCTGTGCTTCCCTTTCACAAGTGTGAGACTGGCTGCCCGGTGGCAGGGACTATGCTGGCACCTAATTGAGCTCTGTATCCATCACCATGTCTTGGAGAGGTTTGCTCTCAGCAATAATTTTTTTTTTATTTTCCTTGTAAGAATTTCAGATTTTTTTTTTGTTGTTTTTAAGAGCACAGCAGCCCAGAAAGGAGGAAAAAAACCTCCAAACCCTAGGACTTCGCAGCTCCGTAGTGAGAGTAACTTGCTTATAGCCTCACTGGAGGCTGGGATATAGTGCTTTAGTACTTACTACACTTCTAATTATGTGTGTTGGCTGATGACCTTCAAGTGTGGCATACCCATACCTGGGAAAGCAGCAATTCTCCACTCAAGCCCTTGAGCGAGAGTGAGAAGAGCCTTACCGGTGGAAAGAGGCCTCCTAGGTCACTGGGTTGGAAGCAAGCATGTTTGACATTTAGATAGGGCATCTTCTAGGTAGACCTTGGGTTATGAAGCCAACATCAATACGATAAAGATGATAATGATTGCTGGGCTGATAAATATTTGCCTCTGACACCTTGCAGGGGTGTTATTTTTCCTGACATTCTCCATCTGAGCCCAGTCCTTAAGAGGCCTTAGATGAAAGTTGCTCCACAGGCAAGCCCTCAGTCTTGTTCTCCTGCTCTGTGGCTCAGCTCATTTCCTGGCTGATTGTCTTTCTAGACTCTAGACTCACTTTGAGATCTTTCGGTTAAAAAGTGCATTTGTGTTGTTCCTTTCTTGAAAACATGAATCATAGAACAACCAGGTTGGAAGAGACCCATTCCTATCAAACACTAAACCATGTCCCTCAGGACCTCATCTACCCGTGCCTTAAACACCTCCGGGGAAGGTGAATCAACCACCTCCCTGGGCAGCCTATTCCAATGATCCTCTGTGTGAAAAACTTCCTCCTGATATCTATCCTAAATCTCCCCTGGCGGAGCTTGAGGCCATTCTCTCTTGTCCTGTCCCCTGTCACTTGGGAGAAGAGGCCAGCTCCCTCCTCTCTACAACCTCCTTTCAGGTAGTTGTAGAGAGCAATGAGGTCTCCTTTCAGCCTCCTCTTCTCTAGGCTAAACACCCCCAGCTCTCTTAGCCATTCCTCATAAGGTCTGTTCTCCAGCCCCTTCGCCAGCTTCATTGCTCATGAAACTGTGGGCTAAGCTCATGCTTATATACAGAGAGCACTTTAGAGCTCAAGTAATGTGCTCTGCAGTCCAGATTCAACGGTGGGTCCCCCTGCATTCCTCACATACTTTGTTGAGCCTGCTGAATAGCAGAAAAGACCCACTCCCCTCTGTGCCCCTCCCCTGCCAGCCCCTGACATGGGAGAAAAATGTCATAATAAGCACCTGACTGTGGAACTGACAACCCTTTCCCTGTATTAAAAACTTGTCTCTTAGGAGTACGTGTTGCTTCATCTTCCAGCTATGCAGAGAAAGGGAAACTACATTAAAAGGTGAAGTCACTAAAGAATGACATTTATTCTAAGAAAGAAAATGAAAATGACTCATTCTCTGAAGCCTAAGGGCAAATTCAGTACCCTCTGCATCTCAGTCTGCTCTGCTGGTTGACTTTAAAAGTTCCATTTCTCTTAAATGACTCTTAAACTCTGTTAAACTCTCATTCCCTTTTTCAATATAGTGTTTCTCCTATGCTGATTGACTTGATGTTTTTGGAAACCTGTGAGCAAATGCAGCCTTCAAGGTGTTGTGTATACTGGACACAAGGTGAAAGTGTGTTTTACTTGTATTTGGTGGGGTAGGATATCTGCTTGTTCATAGTGTAATAGGATGTCTTGGGTCCAGTTCCAACCTCCTGCCACCACGAGGCAGGGACACCTCCCACTGGACCAGGCTGCTCAAAGCCTCATCCAACCTGGTCTTGAACACCTCCAGGAGTGAGGCATCCTGGACTTCTCTGGGCAACCTGGGCCAGGGCCTCACCACCCTCACAGAAAAAAACCCCAATTTTTTCCTAAAAGCTGATCTAAGTGTTTCTGAAAGTCATAACAAACAAAACCAAATTTTTCCTAATATCTCATCTCAATCTCTCTTCTTTCAGCTTAAAACCGTACCCCTCATCCTATCCCTGCATCTCTTTGATAGCCCCTCCCAGCTTTCCTGTAACCCCTCTCAGCACTGGAACCTGCTCCAAGGTCTTCTCGGAGCCTTATATTCTCCAGGCAGAACAAGCCCAACTCTTTCAGCCTGTCCTCATATGGGAGGTGCCCCAGCCCTCAGATCATCTTCGCAGCCTCTTCTGGACTTGCTCTAACAGATCCATGTCCTTTTTCTGCTGAGGGCTCCAGAGTTGGACACAGGACTCCAGGTGAGGTCTCACTAGAGATTCTCCTCTTCTAATCTGCTCCTCACTCTACTGGTCCCGCTGCTTTGGATGCAGCCCAGGATACAGTTAAATTTCTGAGCTGAAACTGCACATTATCAGCTCATGTTGAGCTTCTCACCCTCCAACACCAGGTCCTTCTCTTCAGGGCTTCTCTCAATCCATACTCTGCTCAGCCTGAAATTAAGCTTGGGATTGCCCCAACCCAAGTGTAGGACCTTGCACTTAACCTTCATCATTGGCCTTGAATGAGGCTGAATTTAATGGGTGAAAATGCTAACATTCAAACCTGCTGTACTTTTCCAAGGAGCAATAGGTATTGTTTGTGGTTCTCATTTCAGGTTTTGTAGCAAGCCTTTTTTTTAACTCTGCTACTAAAGCTTTTCTACAAACTTTAAGGTTTGCTTATAGGAGTGGACTAGAGATGGAATTCCTCTGTCTCACTGCCTTGTTCTTGAAGTTCAGACTGAGTTGTGCTGAAGCTTCATGCCCAGATTGGCTTTGATTGAAGAGGTGGAATGACCTGCACGGTTTTGAGATGCTGCAAATATCTCGGTGGCCGCTGATTTGGGACATTTCAAGTAGTGTTCTTGGGGCTGGATGGTCTAGTTTTGTTGTGGTTGCAAGGTGAGTTTTGGTCTCTTCTACCAAATAACAGGTGATAGGACAAGAAGGAATGGACTTAAGCTGTGTCAGAGGACGTTTAGATTGGACATCAGGAAAAAAATTCTTCATGGAAAGGTTTATCAAGCACTGGAATAGGCTGCCCAGGGAGGTGGTAGAATCACCATCCCTGGAGATGTCTGCAGGCGATGTGGCTCCAGCTACTTCCTACAAGTCTGTTGAAAAATTAAGGTTTTTACATTAGAAAGTCTTTTCTGCATCTGAGTTTGATGGTAGATTCACATTTTGAGGAGGAAAGAAAAGCAGCCTGGGACGTCTTCCATTGTGCAGAGGAGATGAAAGCTGCTTGATCCTATGAGGAGCGGAGGCCTGTGGGAGCTCACAAAGGAACTGTCAGAAAAAAAACCCAGACTTTTAACATTAAAAAGTGGACTCCATGCGGGAGCAATTCTGTACAATGTTTATGCAGGATTATGTAGAGAAACAGGCAGGCCTGGACTGGGAGCCTGAACTGACATATCGCATCTGCCTGCTGTCCTATTGACAGTTATGCCTTGCAGAACACAACCGTTCCTCTTCGAACACTGCCCTGGTTACAGATTGGCAGGAGGTAAGAGAGAGCTAAATCACAGGGTCTGAAAGCTCACAAGCGAAAAGCAATTGGTTTCTGAGGCAGAGAATAATACAGGATGTTTGGATTTGGGATACAGATGATCCCTTGCAGTGCCAGATTAGATTTTTAACCGTCGTAGTAGCCACGTGGTGATGATATATTTCCAGTTCAGATGCCTGCTCTCAGTTGGTGTAAATCAGGGCTGATTCTTCCAAGGCTGTGATGAGTGATAACAGCTTAGGTACTGGCTTACAGCTTGTGTTCTGCTTGCATGTGTACAGGAAAGCACAGATGACACTCTTTTTTTTCTTTTTTTTTTTTTTTCTTTTTTTTTTTTAAAAACATGTTCTGCAACCACGCAGAAACCCCTCTTTCCAGGGGTTGCTGAACTGGGGGTGTTTAGCCTGGAGAAGAGGAGGCTGAGGGCAGACCTCATTGCTCTCTACAACTACCTGAAAGGAGGTTGTAGAGAGGAGGGAGCTGGGCTCTTCTCCCAAGTGACAGGGGACAGGACAAGAGGGAATGACCTCATGCTCTGCCAGGGAGATTTAGGCTGGACATTAAGAAAAGAGTGTCTTCTCAGGAAGCAATATAGAAGAGTCAGGATGGAGGACAGAGCCCTCAAAGTCAATATTTGAGGTATCTCGGAGATGAAGCAACTTCCTCTGCTTTGTACAAGGGTTTTGAAGATGAACAGTGATCATTCAAACAACGCCCAGACTAGGAGGTTTTCCTCTACCCCCAGTGCATTTCATACAGATAGGATGTCGAGGCTCTGGAGTGAGTCCAGAGAAGAGCGGTGAAGATGGTGAAGTGGCTGGAGAACAGGCCTTATGAGGAATGACTGAGAGAGCTGGGGGTGTTTAGCTGGAGAAGAGGGGACTGAGGGGAGACCTCATTGCTCTCTCCAACTACCTGAAAGGAGGTTGTGGAGAAGAGGGTGCTGGCCTCCTCTCAGGAGGACAGGGCACAGGACAAGAGGGAATGGCCTCAAGCTCCACCAGGAGAGGTTCAGGTTGAACATTAGGAAAAAAATTTTCACTGAAAGTGTCATTAGGCACTGTTAGAGGCTGCCCGGGTTGGTGGTTGATTCACCTTCCCTGGAGGTGTTTAAGGCAGAGGTGGACGAGGTGCTTAGGGGCATGATTTAGTGTGTGGTAGGAATGGTTGGACTCAATGATCCGATGGGTAATGTAACCTGACAATGAGTGAGCTGTCTTGGAGAAGTGTGTTCCCTACCCAAGTCATAGGGTGCTGGTGGCTGTGCCACTCAAACTGTCCAGCTCTGTGTGTGCTACCATTGCATCTTGGTCCCTCACCCTCTTCGGGGCTGTAGGTTGTAGAAGTCCAGCCAAGCGGGTTGCTGTTGGGGTGTGGCTAAGGAAATATGAATTAAAAACCAGTGGAAAGTGGTGCCTTTTTATATCGATAGGCCCTCATTTAGTTGCCTGTTTGTAGAAAACCTGAACCTCCTCTTGCTCCAAGACCCCTCTTGTCTCTCCTCATCCCTGCCCCACCTCCCTCCCTCTGCTGAGGTGAAGTGACTGCACAGTGCATTTATTAAAAAAGTAATACAAAAGAATTAATCCCTCAACTGAAAAACATAGCCCAGAGAGAGGTCATTTATTGGCAAATAGTTAAATCAATATGTTGCTGAATCACTCTGCAAATTGAATCGGTTGCTGAGGAGAGGGAACCTTGCACAGCATTTATTGTTGGGCTCTCTCAAGCCTTGCTGATACTAATGGCTTGGATCAGGCAGCACCAACCTGCAGCTGACCACCTGCTCTGGGGAACACCACCCCGGGAGGAGAACCTGGGAAAGCCCATGGTCTGTCTTGTTGCTGCATGACAGCCAATGTCCTGCTCCTTGCTCTCCTGCAGGAAAGGCAACCCTTTCCTGATGGATTCATGCACCTAGGCAGCCCCGCTGGCACCACATAAAGGGTTCTCCCTGTCTTGGCCAAATTGCTTTGCCCCTTGGGTCATGTTCTGTCCTGTGAGTGCTGCTGCTGCATGTATGTTCAGTTCTCAGTGAGACTGAGCCTGGTCCCTGCTCCCGCTGATACAGAGTATTTCATTATATCCAGGCTTTCAGGTTAACTTCTGGGCAGCCCCACGATGATAGGTCATCAGATTTTTTTAGCCCACAGGTATTTCTAGACTGTTATCTCCTTTAATCACAACTTGGCTGAGCAAGCCTTATTGAACTCTGTGAATGCCTCCACATAAATCAATCTCTCCAGACCTCAGCTGGGTGTTGTTAATCAGCTTTGAGCTTGCTCTGGTTTGTCAGCCTTTCTGGGAATGGTCTGCTGCAAGCTCAATGCAATCCAGATGCAATTACTGGGGCTCTATAGCGAGGAAGGATTACTTCGCGGTTCCACAGGCTGGGGTCTCTCCCTGCACAACTGTATTGGCCTTTTGTTTTTCTGCCCTGTTGCCTTGCTGTGTGACAGATCGGGGCTAATCCATCAGTGAGTCATGCTTCATGTGGAGCAGAAGTAATGTTCAGAGGTGGTTCAAAAGGAAGGAGTGCTCTGCCTCGTGCAGCTGAGCAGCAGACAGCAAGGGTGGCCCTGGTTGGTGTTGCTCCTTGGTTGATGTCACTGCTTGCAGGTCCCCATGTGAAAGATTTGGGGCTGCTTTCCTGCATGTGGTTCATGGGGATGCTGGGTGTGGATCATAGAAAGGCTAAATTGCTTTTTGGATAAGTGCGTTCCACGTGTCTGCTTTGGGGTGAGGTGCTAGAAACAGGAGTTTCACGTCTAAGGGTCAATATTCATAGAATTATAGAATCACCAGGTTGGAAGAGACCCACCGGATCATCGAGTCCAACCATTCCTAGCAACTATTGTCAAAGACAGGACCAAGATCTATAGATGTGTCAGGGAGCTGCCATGAATGCAAGGGAGATGTCAACCTCCTAGGAAGGGATGGGTATAGAAATATACCTGTAGACTGCACATGTCCCTTTCCTTTTTTAACGCTACTTGCAGAACTAACAGGAGCTTTGGGTGATCTTCAAGGTTCCTTCAATCTCAACCCATTTGACTCTTGAATCTTGGGGTCAGTTGTGGGCACCTCAGCACCAGAAGGATGTTGAGGCCTTGGAGCGAGTGCAGAGAAGAGCAACAAAGCTGGGTTGAGCGGATGAGAGAGCTTGGGGGGCTCAGCCTGGAGAAGAGGAGCCTGAGGGGAGACCTCATTGCTCTCTCCCTGTATGGAGCTTGTGAAGAGGAGGGAGCTGAGCTCTTCTGCCAAGGGCCAGGGGACAGACCGAGAGGGAATGGCCTCAAGCTCCACCAGGGGAGGCTCAGGATGGACAGCAGAAAAAACTTGTTATGGAAAAGGGTCATTGGGCACTGTTAGAGGCTACCCAGGGAGAGGGTTGAGTCCCCTTCCCTGGAGGGTTTAAGGGACGGGTGGACGAGGAGCTGAGGGACATGAGTCAATGTTTGATAGGAACGGTTGGACTCGATGATCCACTGGGTCTCTTCCAACCTGGTGATTCTATGACTCTGTGATACACAAGAAAAGGGCAAGACCGCTGGAGACACACTGACCTCTCCAAAACCGCTGTGCCAGCAGAGAGAACTATGATGATATGCTAAAAAAAAAAAGCAGGTAATGCAGTTGTTGAGACAATAAGGGATTACAAATACTGAAAAATTACAGCAGTTGAAGTCAGAAGTTCTCAGAAACAGCTGTTTGGAGAGATTGTTAGGGAAGTTGGTGGAGTGGAACTGCCTTTGTGAGCCTGCTGTTGGATAGTTGTGGACTGTGCTGCCTGAGCTTTAATACAGCACTGAGTATGTGAACTAAGGGCAAAAGCATTGGTACTTGGAAAATAGATCTGTCCTGCTGTGTGGGAGGGAGCACACTTGTGGAGTGGAGGTTATGGCAGCGTGGCTGACCAGGCATGCCTTGTGCCTTGGACTCAGCTAAACTGGACTGGTGTTCAGTTGTGGGCCCCTCACCACAAGAAGGATGTTGAGGCTCTGGAGTGAGTCCAGAGAAGAGCAACAAAGCTGGTGAGGGAGCTGGAGAACAGATCTTATGAGGAACGGCTGAGAGAGCTGGGGGTGTTTAGCCTGGTGAACAGAAGGCTGAGGGGAGATCTTATTACTCTCTCCAACTACCTGAAAGGAGGTTGTAGAGAGGAGGAGCTGGCCTCTTCTCCCAAGTGAACAGGGGACAGGACAAGAGGGAATAGCCTCAAGCTCCACCAAGGGAGGTTCAGGCTGGACATCAGAAAATTTTTCACGGAAAGGGTCATTGGGCACTGGAACAGGCTGCCCAGGGACTGGTTGAGTCACCTTCCTGGAGTTGTTTAAGGGACGGGTGGACGAGGTGCTGAGGGACACGGCTTAGTGCTTGATAGGAATGGTTGGACTCGATGATCCAGTGCATCTTTTCCAACCTAGTGATTCTGTGGTCACAATAAAAGATGCTGGAGTTCCAAACTAGGCAATTGATTTTCCTTTCTTCTGGAGAAAAAAAGCTTTCTAGCAGCTAATTAATATTCATTGACTGCTAGTGAACAATTATCAGTGATGTAGAGGGCTGTTGATTTGATCTGTGGTCTAAGGCTCATTGAAGTGTATACAAGCCTCTTCATTCCTTTCACCCACCTGTGGGTCTGGCCATAGAGATCAGAGTGTGAACTTAGCACCTGGAGCCATGGATCTTCTTACCACTCAACTAGATTTTGTAAATGTAACCATTCATCTATCTCTGCCATGTTTCATGCAAATATTTACACTTCGGCTGCCTAAGGTCCATTCCTGTTGCCAAAATCCTTTAAAAAGGTATAGATTATCTGTGCTGGTCTGTTTCGTCAGGAGTTTTATTTCTCTAAGTGGTGAATTTGCTTTCATCTACACCCTGTACCAAGACTCACTGCAGATTTGAAATCCTTCTCTAAAGTCCCTGTGCTGAAACTTTCCCTGCAGCCAGGCTGCATTTACTGTACAGCTTCATTCAGGCAACAAGCCAAAAGCCTCAAAGTATTGTTTTTCAGAAGAACTTCAGCAGTTTTCTTGTCCAGCTCCTGACAATTCAAGTTAATCCTGTTCCTGAGGAAGCTGGGCTTGCACAGGGTACCCAAGGGGCACCTCGCACTCTCCTGCTTTTTTGCACACCAGAGATGAGCAAAGGAGAAGGATCTGGAGGCAGTTTGTAGGGCAGAGATGATCCAGCACAAGGAAACACTGTGGTTTCTTGACTCTGTCAGGATTCCTCTCCCTTGCTTTACAACACTGGAGAAAAGAAAAAAGGGTTTTTCTGGGCTTTTAATTTTTCCTAAGAGGTGAAAGATTTTGAACTGCCTTCTACAGCCTGGCTCCATTTCTGTCCAGAGCCAAGAAGAGTGAAGCCAAGTGAATTTATTTAAAGGCTAATTTGTGCATGGATTAAGGACCTGGAGCTCTGTGAATCCCTCAACAGATTCCCATTACCAGCGTGGGGAGGCATAGGGGATCTGAGCCCCTGCTGATGGCTGTGATTTGTGCATACAGAATCCCTTTAAGTGGGCCTCAAAAAACATGTGTCTGAATAGTGGGGCAGGGTTGGGTAGGATATTGGTTTTAAAGACAGACTAACTTATGTTCTAAGCACAAGATAATCCTTTTCCAGTTATGCTGGTCTTGGGAAGTACTTACCTTCTGTGGTTTTGAATGAACTCCAAACCTTTCTGGGCTGAGCTCACCTCAATGAGGAAAGCCCTTAGCTGAGGACAGGAGGTGGACAAAGACATCCTGCTCAGTGTGGACCAGCTCATGCCTAATTTCAGGGCTGCAGCTCCCTGAGACAGTCCTGAGCTCTGCATGTTTTGCAGCTCCATCCTATACAACTCCCCATCTCATCAACTCATCCACCCTATGCAGAGTTACAGACTGGGAGAAGTCTGGCTGGAAAACTGCCAGGAGGAGAGGGACCTGGGGGGGTTGGTCAACAGCCGACTGAACATGAGCCAGCAGTGTGCCCAGGTGGCCAAGAAGGTCAATGGCATCCTGGCTTGGATCAGAAATGGTGTGACCAGCAGGTCCAGGGAGGTGATTCTCCCTCTGTACTCAGCACTGGTGAGGCCGCTCCTTGAATCCTGTGTTCAGTTGTGGTCCCCTCACCACGAGAAGGATGTTGAGGCTCTGGAGTGAGTCCAGAGAAGAGCAACGAGGCTGGTGAGGGGTCTGGAGAACAGCCCTTCTGAGGAACAGCTGAGAGAGCTGGAGGTGTTTAGCCTAGAGAAGAGGAGGCTAGGAGGATGCCTCATTGCTTTCTACAACTACCTGAAAGGAGGTTGTGGAGAGGAGGGAGCTGGCCTCTTCTCCCAAGTGACAGGGGACAGGGGACAAGAGGGAAATGGCCTCAAGTTCCGCCAGGGTAGATTTAGGCTGGACATCAGGAAAAAATTTTTCACAGAAAGGGTCATTGTGCATTGGAACAGGCTGCCCAGGGAGGTGATTGATTCACCTTCCCTGGAGTTGTTTAAGGTGCGGGTGGATGAGGTCCTGAGGGACATGGTTTAGTGTTTGATAGGAATGGTTGGACTCGATGATCTGATGGGTCTCTTCCAACCTGGTTGTTCTATGATTCTATGATTCTAACTCCTAACCTGCAAAGAAGGGAAACCCATCCCCAACTCCGGGTTCTACATGTCTCAGATGGGTTTGCTGCCTGGCAGGCTGGACCCGTGCAGGGGTAGCGTAAGAGGTGGTGGTATTAAAGGGGAAAAACCTCTTTGCCTGGACCTCACATCTCCATCCCTTGTTACCTTAATAAAGCCCCTGCTGAGGGGAGCACAAATCCACCCTTTCCTGGGGTTGCTCGTTCCTTTTCTCAATTCATTCTTTGTTTTTGTGTTCCTGACCTATAACATAGGCAAGAAAGGAGCCCACACTAGGATCCCTAGAGGCAAGCAAGCTATTGTCCTTAAAACAAAGGATCTGTTCCTCAGATGTCGTAGCAACAATGTGAAATGCCTGAGAGCCTTTACTTCATCCTGGACCAGGCTTCCTGATGTTTTCCAGGATGCTAGTCTGGTCTGTCAGCTCTGAAATTTAGGCTTCTCATTGATTCTTCCTAGCAAGACTCCCAGTGGTTATTTGAGTGGTTATTTCTGGTCCCTCAGGACCAGAAAATGTTTAGGCAGAGTCCCCTGTTTCCAGTGACCCGTGAGGAATATGCAGATGCTCTGACAAAACCTGCAGTTTTCTCATCCATGCTGCACTGCCAGGGAGAGTTTCACTGGGCAGTAGAAAGAGCTCAGGCTCAGAGCTGCTCAAAGCCTCCTGGGACAGTCCAGAGCTGGAACTGGAAATGAATGCAGATGCTGCTGCTACTTGCTCACTTTATCCCAACAATCTCAAACTGCAGAGAGCTTTTTTTTTTGTCCTAGGAGGTACTGGCGTTCCTCCAAGCACAGGGGGACCAGATGGAGCAGTAAGACAGCTAAAATTGGAGGGGAGTATCTGTGAAGGAGTTGGCTTGAAATAAGAGCGTGTGTAAACCAGCTGTTGCTTTGAGAAAGACTTTTGTTGCCGATTCCGGAAAAGGATAGTATGGGGACTGATGTAAAAATCAGCCCTGACGACCAGATGTATTTAGACTGTATTTTGAAAGGTCAGAAGGCCAAATCTAGAGACATTGAGAAGTGTATTGGGTGTGTCAGAGGGGTCTGTCTGCTGAACAGCACAACAGCTCCCTGCCTGACCTTTTCACGGACACTCCTTTGGGCCAGTTTGCTGGGGTTCAGAGAAGCAGTGTCTTCACCTCCTAAGCCTTCAGCGTTCAGCATTGTGAATTTCTCTTGACAAGTCTTCCCCAATGTGTTACCAGAGCTGACTCTTCTGCGTATCGGTTCCCTGTGATGCAGATAAGGCAAGACACATTATTAGGTAACCATTTATATAAGCAACCTGACATGGGTTTGACTTGCATTCAGATTTCACAGCTGTGAAAGCCCCAATGCCATCTTTGACCCATGACCATTGACCCAGTTATCTACTGCATCACCCTAGCCAAGCTGAACAGCCAGTAGTGGACATTGTCTTGCCTGGTCCATGTCGTCATCCCACTGAGATGGTCAGGAGTTGTGCCTTGCATTTTCTGGTCAGGTATTTGCTTCTGCAGATTGCTATGGAGATAGAGGCCAGTGTGATGGGCATTGCACAAACAACATGAGACAGTCTGTGTCCTGGGGGACTCCATACAAACTCAACGAATAAGCACTCTGAAAGGCGTCCAGGGCACAGAATTCCCATTAACACCACCAAATGGTGCTGCTGTTTAGTGCTTTGAAAACTGATCTCACTCTTAGGAGAGGGGGGAGGGAGAAAAATCAGCCGGAGAGTAGGATTAATGTGTGCAGAGACGCATTTCTGCTCATTGAGGACAGGAACCCAAGTGGCTTGGTTACACCAGTACTCTCAGAGTTTGTGCCTCAGCTACTGTCGCAGGAGTGCAGCAGAATTTATGTTCCTTTCTGTAACACACTGATGCATTTTATGCAGGACTTTTTGTGTGGGTATTAAGAAAGTGCAGCAAGAAACTTCAGACTCAAGCTGACTCCTTGCCACAGGGCTAGGAGGGACTTGGGCTTACAGCAGACCCAAAGGATGAGGTTTTCCCCTTTGGGTGTTCGTAGCAACCCAGCAGATCACACGTACTGTGAGCAAAGCTACAGCTCACCAACACAACACGTGGCTTATGTAATTATGTTGTGAGGGGCATTGGCAGAGAAGTGTGGATTTACATTCTGGTGAATATCTAAAACAGTGAGTGTAGGAATTCCGTCTCCTTGGTGACAAAACCAACCAATGGAAAACATAAAAAAAAAAAAAAAAAGTTAAAACTGTCCATGGTTCCCTGTTTATTTTCAGAGTGGTGTGCAGTGAATTAACCTGGCCCTTACCTGCTTCTTTACCTGTGGCTGCATAGTAGAGGTTACCTGACTTGATTGATCTTTCATGATGGTATTCTTAAAAAAAAAAAAAAAGGACTCTGGTTTGGCACAGACAAAGATGAGCATGAAATTTAGGCTAGAGGGATGAATATAGAGGTAATTGTTCAGCTCTTAGTCGCCTGGTCTGTATTTGAGAAATGCAGCCAATATTGTTGGGAAGCCACTCAATGCCCTAAGTGGAACGAGTTGCCTTTTCTCTTGCAAACAGATAACTGGTTTCATCAGAGATTGCACTCTGAGCTGACACTAATGGGTAAACCCTCAGGGGTTTTTGGAGCAGATGGTGGGCTGAGTGGAATGACTGACCCCCCAGCTTGAGCTTGGAACCACGGCTACCATTTCTGGAAAAACCTTTTGCAGCTCCCCAAGGTCTCTCCAGCATCCCAAAGGGCATCCTCTGGCTACAGGCAGAAGGTAAGCGTGCCTGGTACAGCTACTGCCTTCTCTGAGCTTTTTATTTTGTGTAGAAGCCACCCAATTCAGTCCAAAGCAGGATCACCTATCCCAGGAGCATCCTTGGAGAGGGGAATTAAAATGGGAATAATTTTCTAGCCAGCTGCAATGATGGAGATTCCTTCCCATGAATGAAAAAGATGCCAACAGAGCCCCTCTGCGAGTAAGGAAAACAAAGACGTTCTGAGATGGTCTGTATGCTCAGCTCCTGTGACCTTGGACACCATGCTTATCATACAGTCTCCATTTCTATCCTCATGATAATGATGCTGAGCTTTGGTATAAAAGTATTTTCTGGCTTTCCTGCAGAGCCCTAGATTAAAGCCGGCATTAATGAAATAGTAGATGGCTCATGTTGACAGACCAGACAGGGGCAAGTGTCTGCAGCTTGCCTAGGAGCAAGAGACCTGGACCATTATGTCCCATGCTGATCAGCTGAGAAGAGGGAGCTGCTTTCCTACAAAGAAATCTGAGCCTCTCGGAGAAGAGACAGATCTTATGATAGCAGAAGTCATCACCTTCCCAGCATGGTGCAGCCATCTAAGGTCAGGTCAGACCTGGCTTTGGGCAGTTGCAGCAGTGTGGATGATGACTAAACTGTGATTTTTACTGAATGGAGGTGGCCTCCCTTACCAGCACAGGCTTTCACAAATGGCAGAGAGGGGTCTTTGATGTCTGCTCACTGCTTGGGAGCATCTTCTACATGGCATGAGGTTTAACACGGCCAAATGCCGGGTCCTGCACTTGGGGCACAACAACCCTATGCAGAGCTACAGACTGGGAGAAGTCTGTCTAGAAAGCTGCCTGGAGGAGAGGGACCTGGGGGTGTTGGTCGACAGCCGACTGAACATGAGCCAGCAGTGTGCCCAGGTGGCCAAGAAGGCCAATGGTATCCTGGCTTGGACTAGAAATGGTGTGACCAGCAGGTCCAGGGAGGTGATTCTCCCACTCAGCACTGGTGAGGCCGCTCCTTGAATGCTGTGTTCAGTTCTGGGCCCCTCAGCACAAGAAGGATGTTGAGGCTCTGGAGTGAGTCCAGAGAAGAGCAACTAGGCTGGTGAAAAGGGTCTGGAGAACAGGCCTTATGAGAAGCGTCTGAGAGAGCTGTGATTGTTTATCCTGCAGAAGAGGAGGCTGAGGGGAGACCTTATTGCTCTCTACAACTACCTGAAAGGAGGTTGTAGAGAGGAGGGAGCTGGGCTCTTCTCCCAAGTGACAGGGGACAGGACAAGAGGGAATGGCCTCAAGCTCCACCAGGGGAGATTTAGGCTGGAGATTAGGAGACGGCTTTTCATGGAAAGGGTCATTGGACATTGGAATAGGCTGCCCGGGGAGGTGGTTGATTCACCTTTCCTGGAGGTGTTTAAGGCACAGGTAGACAAGGTCCTGAGGGACATGGTTTAGTGTTTGCTCGGAATGGTTGGACTCAATGATCCGATGGGTCTCTTCCAACCTGGTTGTTCTATGATTCTGGTGAGTGGCTCATGGTGCTGCTGGTAGGAGGTGTAGGTTTTGAGAGCAAAGGGCAGCTTTTGCTACCTGCTAGGAGCAAAACACTCCAACAACAGTTAGTTTCTGAATCCTGAAAGTGAGTTTTCCTTGGGGTTGGTGCTCGTAGCTTAGAGGCTGTTAGAGCTGGGACTACTCTGATCAGTGCTTTCTGGAGGTGGCCACATTTTCAGACTGTTGCTGGGCTGAAAGCCACCTGCATGCCTGCAGTGCAGCACCATGTCCTCAGCAAGCTCTCCCATGAAACAAATGCCTTGACAACGCCAAATCAAAACGTTTTTTGCTTCAGCTCAACAGGCTGAAAAGAAAGATTAGGTTTCCCAGGTGGAAAATTTCCCACAGAAAATATTGGAGCCCTGTTTTCTTTCCGATTAATGGATGTTGTGACCCTCTCTCCCCAAGTTATTCTAGTAATGCCCCAGGATCCTAATTAAGACTGAGCCTGGCGGCTCTTGGCATTGTGCAAACACATGGGAAGACTCCAGCCCTTCTCTAGAAAGCTTCTCATCTAGTTTGGTTTAGGCAAATGCATCCATTGAAACTTTTTTTTTAACTTTTCAACAGTGCTACAATGCAGGCTTTCATCTCTACCTCTTGTGTGTATTCCAATGTCATGCCCTCTGCTTTCAAAGGCTTAGGTTTGCCTTTAATTGTGTTGAGAGCCTTTGTCTCTAAGCCTTTAATAATGGATTTTTTTCTCCTCTGCCAAAAGAAGAATTTTGTTTCTTTGCTGGCTTTTCTTCTAAAGCTAAAGTGACAGTTCCCTCTTCTCTGTGAGATTTACAAAGCTTATCTTTTAATTTTCAAGAGCCAAATAGCAAGGGGAGGGAGTGTAGAAATGAAACGTCATCATGCCTTTTAAATACTGTCGCTAGGAGAAGGCTTAATGATCTAGAAATACATAAACTACACACTCCTGGGGTTGCTTCAATTTGGTTACACTAAGCGGCTGCTCTTGACAGAGACCTGCAATGGAGTTGGAGGGGGGGTCAAAGACAGAATTTTCTTAAAAGCCTTGCCCTGCTGAAGCCCAGCTTTGCCGTTCGGAGGACAGAGGGATGCCTGAGCAGTGAGCCACCCACTGTTGGGCTGTGAGTGTCCAGGAGAGGTTCAGGCTGAACATTATGAAAAAATTTTTCACAGAAAGGGTCATTGGGCACTGGCAGAGGCCTCCGAGGGACGTGGTTGATTCACCTTCCCTGGAGGTGTTTAAGGGACATGTGGATGAGGTATTGAGGGACATGGTTTAACGTTTGATAGGAATGGTTGGACTCAATGATCCGGCACATCTTTTCCAACCTGGTAGTTCTATCATTAGAAGTTGCACTGTTCCAGGTGGAGGCTCCTATCCCAGATCTCTGTGCTGGGCAGAGTAAAACCCTTCCAGGGGTCACAGCTGTGATGTACTTGAGGAGCTGCTCTTCAGTAGGGCACAGAGAGCCTCGCTGTGCATTTTTGTACCAGGGATATCAGCAGCAGTGGCAAGAGACTGGGGCACAGGGCTGTCGAGCACTTTGTTTCCATGGGAGAAAACAATCTGTAGTCAGCTTGACTGTGGTGTGTGACTTGACCACACGGTCAAGTATTAGGATCCAGAAAGCAAAGATGGATTCCATGTTCCTTCTGCTCTAAACTCATTGTTGTCACCTAGCATCTCATGACTCTGATTGTTTGCCTCGGCATTAAGGAGGATGGTCCTGGGAGTGCAATGAAGGTACTGTAGGACAAGGTGGAACAAGGTGCTCTTCTAAGAGATAAGCTCTTCTGCCTGTGCCAGAGCACAGCTATTGTGCAGGAAACACAGGTCTGGAGAGAGGGTGTCATGTGTCATTCCACTAAAGAATACAAAGAAAGGACGCATTGCCCAGAGAAGTCATGGATGTCCCATCCCTGGAGGTGTTCAAAGCCAACCTGGATGAGGCTTTGGGTAACCTGATCTAGTGGGAGGTGTCCCTGCCCATGGCAGGGAGCTTGGAGCTGGATGATCTTTAAGGTCCCTTCTGATATAAAGTATTCTATGATTAAACCATTTCATACTGATTGAACTCTGCTGACTTAGACTGAGGAGCAGGTCTTCCTTTAGTTCTGACCTATAGCAGAATTTTCTTGAAGAGTTTTGCTCAGAGTATGACACCTCAGAGCAAAGAAGAGACATTTTGCAGTTAGTTTATGGTTACTGCAATGGAAGAGCTAGCCTTAAAATGAGTTACAACCGAGAAGAGCCGCAAAATAGTGGTTTCCAGATGGTAGAAAGCACTGCTGTTCAGAAACTCGTGTTTGGGTCTGTCTCTGACATAAGCAAAATTTTGGATGAGCAGGATGCTCCTCGACTGTTACTACAAACCCTACAGGATGTCCTTCCTTGCCTTGGCAGAAGTCCATCAAGCCTGAGCCACCTCATACAAAATCTTTCAGCCTCAACCATGCAGCACTTTGTAATGAAACCATTTAATCTGAAATGGTGACAGTCTCTGGAGCACGTCTAGGGACCCTGTCAGTACAGTGCACATCTTCTTGTGGGGCACAGCAAGTGCCAGGTTTAACAGAAGCTGCCTCTGCACTGCCAGCACTCAGAAACCATTTGGGAGGCTGAATCTTCAAAACCACGGTGTTCCCAGTCCCTCTCCGTGCTTCTAATTTGAAAGATGTGCCTCTTTTCCCTTGAGGTTCCTTCTGCGATGAAAATGAAACATTTAAGACATTTCACAGCAGGAGCTCTGGGTTGTGCTGTCACAGGTTGTGTGCTTTGTTTCTCTAGATTGCCAGACCTCAGTCCCAGCAACGAGGGGGCAGTGGAACAGAGAACCCCAACTCCCTCTTAGAATTGTAGAATCACCATGTTGGAAATGACCCACCGGATCATCAAGTCCAACCATTCCTATCAAATACTAAACCATGCCCCTCAGCACCTCATCCACCTGTCCCTTAAACACCTCCAGGGAAGGTGAAACATTAACACAATATTAACTCGAGAAGGGAGTCCTGGATTGAGCACAGGATTGCAGAAGCTTCACATCATGAACTACTGGGTGCAGCAGAAGGGAAACAGCTGCCTTCTTATGTGCACCTTGTTTTAGCATCATGTGTAGAAAGTGAATGTCATCTTGTTTCCTTCAGCAAGACCTTCCATCCAGTCCCAACTCCATCTAGGCTCTGATGCTGCAGTGAGCAGCATGATGTAAGCCTTTAGGCAAACAGCTGCATGTAGTAACCTCATTTGGTAAACGAGAAAAATAGGCTTCCCAGAAGATGCCTTTCACTTCAACTATTAAATAAATAGGAAGACAGCCTTCTGTCTAGCTGATCTGGCAGCTTACTAAGAGATCCAAGTGAAGCCAATGCCATCAGCTAGCTGTCAGGTTTCCAGCCTCTTTTCTTCTCCTCTGGAGCATCCTGGTGTGAGCCGCGGAGCTCTGCTCCGTGTAGGAGGTATCAGGAACCGGAAAGGCAGGTGCTGCTGAGGGATTTGCTTATCCTTGGATGAGCAAAATATGGCCCAGATCCAAAAGACTGGGCATCTGCTGCCTACCATCAGGAACTGGGGCTTCCCCCAGTCCAGCAGACACTGCAGGCAAAATTTGCTTCAACTCAAAGTTCATGGAAAACCAAAAAAAAAGGCTCGCCACTGCATTCTTTGGTGAGAGCCTCTTCATATCAAGAACAAACAGGAGTAGAGCTGTGTGCAGGCAGAGGAGGCCAGAGCTGAGATGTTCAGGCACAAGCTGTTGCCTTGGCAGAAGCCAGCATGTCCCTGGGAGCTGGCTTTGTGTTGGAAGAGGAGCCGGTGATGACAGAGCAGAGAGGGGTGCTGGCAAGCCACAGGACACCCTGTACTCCTGCCAAATCATTAACAGGGTTATTTGGGTGAGTTCAACTCTTTACTACACTTCTTCCCTTTCCCAGTTAGAAGCCTGGGGGAGCTGTGTGTCAAACCCCATGCTGGCTCAGTGGCACCACGGCCACAGGGGACTTCTTGCTGAGCTTGGTGTGTTCACACTTACTGGGCAAGCAAAATAAGCACATGCCCCCAGGGGAGCAGAGATGAGAGACAAGAGTCTCCCACCAAGCACTTCGTGCACGGCAATGTCCCCTCTGTCCTAAAATGGCTTCAGTTTTTAATCCCAAAATAGACATTTCAACAAAATACCGTTTTCAAAAATCATCCGCAAGACTCTGCTTTCATTTCAGGGAAAGAAAACTCAGTTTGAAACCTCGAGGGCTGCCGTGAAATGGGATCATCATTTGCCAGGGAGCTTCAGTGCCTACGTGCCTTCCAGCAATCGTGATGAATTCTCATCCCAGCCTGGCACGTGAGTTATGCAGTGCCACTTGTGAGTATTGGGAAGTTCACTGAAATCCTCTTTTAGCAGCGCTGCCTCGGTTTGTAACTCCATGACGACTCCATGGTGGTTTCAGTGCTCAGGCTTGTGACTCTAAAATCAGACAGTAATGTCTAGCAAATAATGAACACTCCCACCAACGCTCAGCTTATTTTCTCTCATCTTGCTATGAACAAGTACTTTTTGTTTCTTTCTTTTCCTTTTTTATTTTTTTTTAATTCCCTTCTCTTCGCGCCCTGTCTCATTTTGCATTTTCTTTCTATTCACATGCACACAAAGGCCAGTAGAAGACCAGCCAAACCTCTAGTCTTCTCCAGCAGCTGTTCCAGACCCAGACATTAAGGCTATATGAGCAAATTGCTAAGAATTATTCCTCTCCACAATCATCTTTTCATACTCTCAATGGGCTCTGGTAAGCTTGAAGTACCCTCATTCCACTTGATGCCCTCCACACTCTTCTTCTAGGTCAAGTGAGGAGGAGAAACAGGCTCTCATCAACAGCTGGGGCAGGCAGGCAGCACTGTGCCTCCCCAAAACAGCACCCTGCCTCCTCCTGCCAAGCAGCTGACCAGAGAAAACACTGCATCTGAGCCAAGCAGCTTGTATTTATGCAGGCTTCCAGCTTTTGAAACTATAAAAATCACACAGGGAATGAAAGGATCTGAAGCCTACAGCTGCTGTAATTCGTATGCTCTTTGATACACTCGGCTTCCCAGTGTATTTTTTATTCTGGGCTGCCAATGGAGACTGCAGAGACCAAAGCAGCCTGACAGGCCAGTCCCCAGGTAGGAAGCTAGGGAATTTCAGGGTAACTGAAGGCTGTTGATCCTTTCCACCGTACACATCCCTGGGTGTGCTTGGGAGTAGGAGAGGAGAGGCTAGAGGAAGACCAGCATGCAGTTTATGTGGATTTTTGTGTGAGGCATAGGCTCAAATGAATGCATAAGAAGTTAGGTGGTACTTTTTGGAACAGGCATTCTGAAACCCTAGTCTCTAGTCTTGCAGGAGGTGCCTTACTACTGAGTTGTTCAGTGTCCCCTGCCTCCACGAGCAGCACAACCTGCTCAAAGAGGGAGGAGTGTGACTGTTAGAAAATGCTTGTCATGCGGGGAATGTACACATTGCCACAACTCACAGAATCATAGAATGGTTTGGGTTGGGAGGGACCTTAAAGTCCATCCAATTCCAACCCCCTGCCATGGGCTGGGACACCTCCAGCTGGACCAGGTTGCTCAAAGCCTCATCCAACCTGGCCTTGAACACCTCTAGGGACGGAGCAGCTGCCTCTGCTCTGGGCAACCTGTTCCAGTGCCTCCCCACCCTCACAGGAAAACATTTCTTCCTAAGATCTAATCTAAATCTCCCCTTTCTGCTTAAAACTTTCCCCCCTCATCCTGTGCCTGCACTCCCAGATGAAGAGCCCTCCACTAGCGTTCCTCGAGCTCCTTTCAGAACTAGAAGGCTGTTATAAGGTCTTCCCAGAGCCTTCCCTTCTCTGGTCTGTTTGTTTAGCTTCCCCTTTCACCTTCCAGACCTTGTTATACCCTGGTTTAGTAAAACAGTTATCCCTTTAGTCACATTTGGTGTGGGGGGATTATTTTGGCATTTTGGTAGTTATCAATAGTAAGCTTACTAGAAAAGGAACATCTTTGCAATAGGCTGTAATTTATTTTGCCAAACAGGACTCTTCCTCTCGCTGTCTCTTCTTTTTCCACCATGGTAGAACAGCAGACAGCTGAGATGGGCAAGGACATGGCAGTTTCATCAGCCAGTTGAACCCTACATGGAGCAGGGACAGGGTGTAACGCTCCCTGTCTCAGATGTTGAGACAGACCTTCATCTCTCAGTGTTTTTGTAGGCTTTTCAACTCAAAAGCCAAGGTATGCAATCAGCTTTTATACAGGACTCAGAGCTGAGACTGGGATCCACAATCTTCTTTGAATGTCAGCCTGTATCGTATCAAGACAGATCAGAAAGCATCAAGCTGGCTTATGAGGGCAGCACCCCCCCTTGGTATAATCCATTCTCCTAGCCATGCATATGAATGCAAAGAGGAAATGTTATTTCTATGGTGACACATCCTTGAGACAACCTAATCTGGATTTATTGAGGTCGTAAAACTGACTTAGCACTGCGGTACCTAGACTGCAGGATAAATAGAAGGCTTCTATTTATAGTACTGTCAATCTGGCACCACTCACAAGCACTAAAAATAAAAGTTTTTGCAAAACAAGTTGAATTAATGGGTGCTCCTTTTGCATTGTCTATGAGCCAGCCCCTGATCCTGTGGCACACTGCTCATTGTCAGTGTTGGGCAGAAATTCTGTCCAGTGTTACTGAAAACCCACCTCTTTGGAGAACTGGGCAGTAGCGCCCAGCAGCAGTGGCTCTTATTTTCCCTTCCAACCATGTGCCCACTTGTGGCTCCTCTCCTTAGGAGACCTCATTGCTCTCTACAAGTACCTGAAAGGAGGTTGTGGAGAGGAGGGAGCTGGCCTCTTCTCCCAAGTGACAGGGGACAGGACAAGAGGGAATGGCCTCAAGCTCTGCCAGGAGAGATTTAGGCTAGAGATTAGGAGGAAGCTTTTCATGGAAAAGGTCATTGGGCATTGGAATAGGCTGCCCAGGGAGGTGGTTGATTCCCCTTCCCTGGAGGTGCTTAAGGCATAGGTAGATGAGGTCCTGAGGGACATTGTTTAGTGTTTGATAGGAATGGTTGGACTCAATGATCCGATGGATCTCTTCCAACCTGGTGATTGTATGATTCTATGATTCTCTGCAAGCCTGAGGCAGGTATTATTAGCCTTAATAATGAAATTACAAAAGCAAAACTCAGGAACAAAGGAGTTTACTCTGCTGGAGCTGCCTAGCACATGCTTCTGGTCCTCCTGTGTGGATCGATCCAAGCCAGCACATGTCACACCCTCCTCTTCAGCTACACTCGCATGAGCTTGTAGCAGAATTTTTTGCAGAGTGAATGCCACGGGAAGCAATCTATTAACAAACAGATGGACTGATATTCAAGCTGCTGTTCTCCTCACTCCTCTCAGCCAGGTCCAGCTTGGTCTGCCTATGTTATCAATATGGGCACCATGTCCCCTTGCTCTGCTTTCAGCTGCCAGCACCAGAGCAGAGGGGATGTGACAGGAACAGAGGCAGAGTCTGGGCTGACACAGCAGTGCATCAGAGCCATGCAACCCCCATCTTGTTAGACTTGCGCAGTCTACCACATAGTAATCAAGGGCTGAGTACCCCACGAGAGTGGACCTGGATTAACCTGTAAAGTGATCTGTTTAAACTGTAGGTAAACCCACCATGGATCTTTCCCAGGACTGAAGGGAGCCTCACCTTTCAGCTGTATTGAGTTTAATACCAAACATTTTTTTTTTTTTTTTTTACAATGAATCTTGGTACTGTTTAACTCACCCAAGCAAAATCTTTCCTTCCAGTGGGTACCACTCAAGTTTCCCTTGCTCTCCCACCTATTAGAGCAGAAGAGTCCCAAATCATGTTCTTCACTTTAGTGGTAAAGTTGAATAGCCTCCTAGCTTGCTTCTCTTTGATAAGAGGTCAGAGACTTGGATTTTATCATCAATGCTGTTGTGGACAAGTTCAGAAGGCAGATACCTGCTGTCATGATTTAACATCTACCTGGCTTCCCTTACAATGTTTTCTGCATTTATTATATTTTCAAAGCAGATAAGGCTCTCCTTCCCTGCAGTTTCCAGCTGCTGAGGCCTGTGAATGTCACCCACTTGGATGTGGCTGCTCTTACATGTCTCTGCTGTAGAGGCAGGATGGAGTACAGGTGCCAAAGCTGGCTCTCCACCAGCTCTCCTCCCAACACACCTGCCTTCAAGAAGTGACTTAAACAAGAAGAGCAGCTTCTCATTGACCAGCTGCTAACCAGGGCTGCCAGGAACCCTGTGGTCGCTTTGATGTCCTCCTGCTGCAGATGAGAATGTGGCATTAAGCAGACACCAAAATACTGTGTTGTTCCTCAGGCTGACCAGGCGGTGTGAGCACATGGAATGGTTGGACTCGATGATCCGGTGGGTCTCTTCCAACCTGGTGATTCTATGATCATTATCATGCTGACATGAGGTGGGGTGCACTCAGTGGGGGGGCTCTGCAGGGCCCTCGTGCACAGGACAAGCCCTGAGCTCCAAACCTCTGCATCTAGTACCGAGTTGTCTTCAAAGGAGCATTTCTTGCTCCAAGAAGGGATGTTTTCTTAAGTCATTATTTCTTATTGCAGGAAGCATTTATGGCAGAGCTGGCATGGCTTGAGTTAAGGTGTGGGCATCAGATGTGATGCAACAAGATGGGAAGCAACAGCCATCGATGTTCCCCTGAACTCATGATCAGGTTTGTTGGCTTTTTGTTTTGGTTTGGTTTTTTTTCTGCTGCTATTACTTCACGCAGTCTGGAGAGCGTAGATGCCAGACAGACACAGGGAAAAGTCACTTCCAAACCTCCTGTCCAGAATAGCAGACCACAAGACTACCGTGAAATCATGATGCAACCTGAGAAGGATGAGAAGTAGCTGGCCCAAAATGCTACTTTACAGAACACCTTATGGGACAGGTTGGTGGCTTAGGGGGTACTAGCAGCAATATACCTGCCTCCCTAATGGCCCTGTGGAAGGTCACACAGAGCTAGGCCATCCTGAATCCAAGGGGTAGCAGGTTGAAAAGGGGCTGAAGTCCTGCAAAGCATTCCGAAACTTTGCAGTGATTGTCACTGCTTGTCTGTGACATTGCGTGGCTTCTGCCCTAGGAGCTACCTCAAACCCTCAACCCCTAGCAATGAGACTCTGAGCCCTGTTTGCCCCCAGCAGCACTTCACACAGGATATTTTACTGACAGAGCTGCCCAAATTGCCTTACCCAGTGCTTTAATGGGCATTGTAAAACTTACAAGCTGCACAGCAAGTGCACGAAAATGGAGTTGTAAGATTTTTTTTGTAGGATGCTGAAGCCAAATTTGTTTGACTCTGGGATTGAGACCCTCAGGGATATCAGATGAGCTTAAATATTGATGGAGTTAATGCAGGCAGGGGTGAGATCAGTAAAACCTGAGGTAAGATAAAGGCAGTGCTTTCAGGCTGCAGCTACCTGGGAATAGAGCTGCCTGCAGAAGTCTGGCACCCAAAAACAGGGCAGCGCTTGCCAGACAGGCAGGTGGCAGCCTGGGGGCAATTGCACAGTTGGGCAGTCTTGGAAAAGAAAGCTAGAAGGCCAAGTAATTCCAGCACAGTAACTGTGCTTAAGCACTGCCATATGGTTCCTTTTGCAGAGGAAGAAGCGCCCAGGGAATGAGCTATCCCACTGCTTTTCCTTTAAAATGAACTTTCCGGTACTTCTCCTGCAGGCATTGGAAAAACTTGGTGACTTGGAGGAGGTCATGGAAGTTGATAATTTCAGAGAGACCTGGGAAACAGCCACAGTGAGTGCAAGAATTCCCCACAGGTATTATCTGGTGTTTTGCTCTGCTCCATCTCCATCTGGGAAGAGGCTGGTGGCAAGAAGGGAAAGTGTTTCTAATAGTAGAGAACCGGAGGTGGATCACAGGAGAGGGGGAAAACATCTTCATCAAGGATGGGTGGTAAAACCCTGTTGTGCCAGATGTGGAAGGGGAGGAGAATTGGCTGCTGCTGGTCAGAGCACTTTGTCTTGTTAGAAACTACTGCATCTAGAAAAAGCACAGACCTGAGGAGCTGTATTTCCTGTAAGGTTTTCGATACAAGTTGGGAGGAGAGCAGGCAAATATTTCCTGGCAAGGGCAGGAAAGAAAACAGCAGGATTTTCTGCTTCATTTAATAAATTCATTGCTTTTGTCCACAGTGTTCCCACTAGTTAGCCTGTCTTCAGCCCTGCAGCACCACTACCAATGCCAGGAAAAGTTTGCTCGAGTACACCTCTCTTTGCAGGTGGAATTAAAAAAGCAGCCCACTCAGAGAAAATAAGAGTCTAGAGAGCAAGAGGCTGGGGAAACGGTAGCTTTTTTAAGTGATTGATCCTCAGAGGTCTTTTTTTTTTTTTTTTTTTTTTTTTTTTTCAGAGAGAAGCAGAGTGTTTGGGGAAAGTTCTTTTGGAGGAAGAGCATCCTTTGCTGAAGTAGGCCCAGAAGAAGGGATGGGAGATGTACCAGGGAGACAGCCGGCGGGTGGGAGGAAGGAAGATCCAGAGTTTTGCAGCAGGGCAGCGAGCAATGTGCATGTTTGCAGGCTGGGAATTTTGGGAGCTGAATGATGGAATTTGCTTATTTGTAGCAACCAAAATTTCACTGGCGGAGGAAGATTTCTTCTCCCCCATTCCAGGCCCCTTCCAGAACCAAACCCCAGCAACGCTAACAGTCCAGAGCAATAGCTCATTGTCTGTTTGGTTTCTTTTCAAAACTTTAGCTCTGAAATCATATAATTACACAAGAATCATATAATTACACTATCTGCTTAAGCCTTTTCAAAATTGTCTTTTTCAAAATGGTTTGTGACCAACCCTGCTGGCCAAGAAGGAAGGTTTAAAATCATAAAGACCATAATAGAGAAGGAAATGAACAACTGTACACAATTAACCAACAAGCCACCTGTCTTTTGGGTACGTGCATGGTGTTTGAGCACACGTGACTGGCAGGACTGCAACTCCAAACCACAGCTGCTATTGCTGCTGAAAGAGATGTTGCCATCCCGATAACTGCACACAAGCTATGAGAGTTAAAAGTTTGCCTCCAGTCCCCTTTCCCTCTCCTCACTCCAAAATCCACCTTCTTGGTGCCTATAAAATCACTTTGGTTTATGGGAGCACTGGGAGATGCAGGCACAGCCTGGCTTTGAGAGCCCACGTGCTGGGGGACAGCCAGGCTGTGGTCCAGCTGGTGAAGGCCACCAGCAGCTCCTAGAGAGCTCCTACTGCAGCCTCTTCACCTGACTGGTCTCAAGTTGCATCAGGGAAGGTTTAGATAGGATATTAGGAAAAATTTCCTTACTGAAGGAGTGGTGAAGCATTGGCATAGAATCATAGAATCACCACGTTGGAAGAGACCCACTGGATCATAGAGTCCAACCATTCCTATCAAACACTAAACCATGTCCCTCAGGACCTCGTCCACCCGTGCTTTAAACACCTCCAGGGAAGGTGAATCAACCACCTCCCTGAGCAGCCTATTCCAATGCCCAATGACCCTCTGTGTGAAAAACTTCCTCCTAATCTCCAACCTAAATCTTCCCTGGTGGAGCTTGAGGCCATTCCCTCTCGTCCTGTCCCCTGTCACTTGGGAGAAGAGCCCAGCTCCCTCCTCTCTACAAGCTCCTTTCAGGTAGTTGTAGAGAGCAATGAGGTCTCCTCTCAGCCTCCTCTTCTCCAGGATAAACACCCCCAGCTCTCTCAGCTGTTCCTCATAGGGTTTGTTCTCCAGCCCCTTCACCAGCCTCATTGCTCTTCTCTGGATTCGCTCCAGAGCCTCAACATCCTTCTTGTGGTGAAGGGCCCACAACTGAACACAATATTCAAGAAGCGGCCTCACCAGTGCCGAGTACAGAGGGAGAATAACCTCCCTGGACCTGCTGGTCACACCATTTCTGATACAAGTCAGGATGCCTGGGCACACTGCTGGCATGGGCTGCTCAAGGCAATGGTGGAGTCATTATCCCTGGAACTGTTAAAAAATGTTCAGAATTGGCACTTTGGGTCATGGTTTAGTAGGTGTGTTAGTGCTGGGCTGACACTTGGATTTTATGATCTTAGAGGTCTTTTCCAACCTTAACGATTCTGTGGTTAGCAGGGCTGGGGATTTCACAGATCCCTCCCCTCATGGAGGAGTGCATTAATCACCCACTATGTAAAAGCCCTACTAATATCTTTTTCTCCCTCTGGGCTTTGCCTTTCTCCGCACCTGCTCTTGCACCCATAGCAGCATATCATTGCTTTGTGGCTCTGAGCTGTGCACATGAGGACCCAAATTCCGACCTCTGCAGCTTCCCATTCTCAAGAGTTACTAAGCAAATGCACCTTGCTTCTTGTTGGTCCCTTCAAGTAGATCACAGTATCCCATCTAGGCTTTTACTGCTGTAGGTTCAGCAGTTGTCTGCACTTTTCCTAGACTGGCCAGGACTTCATCACTGACATCCCCACCTCCCAGCATCATCTCTGTCAGCGCTGTTCCCCACACTGCTGCAGCTCTCAAGGCAGGATTGGCATCTGCACAGTTTTTCCTACGCAACCAAGCTCTCCTGCAGTATCACCTTGCATCATGCTCGCATGCAGTTTCCAAAGCATGCAGCAGCTCCTCTGCCACTAGATCTGCCTTTTCCCTCTGTTATAATCATTGCTGAACAACTCTGAGGTGGAGCATCCCTCCTGCTGGTGAGCAGGAATGTGCTTTGTGAAGAAGCTGCAGCAGGGGAATTGGGGCATTGTGGCCTCTTACTGCTGGCTGCCAGCAGGCAGGCAAAGACTTCAGCCAGGCAGATAACAGGGGTCCAGGCTGAGAGTGACGAGAAAAATCATTAATAAGTGTGCCAAGGCTGTGCAAGATCCCAGTTCCAGGCCCAGAAGGAAGACTTCTAAGAAATTACTTACCGGGTACTGTGATAGATGAGAAAAAGAAACCAACCCAGTGACCTATCAGGCTTCAAACCAATATTTGTGCTGCTAATTGTTTTTAAATTCCCATGGCA
Organism: Coccyzus lansbergi; assembly: GCA_033558105.1. Lineage (NCBI taxonomy): Eukaryota > Metazoa > Chordata > Aves > Cuculiformes > Coccyzidae > Coccyzus > Coccyzus lansbergi. The sequence continues at coordinate 1,001,244 of JAUMJK010000048.1, forward strand.
TAATGAACATGCACGTTTCCCTTACCCAGCACTCAGCGGAGAATCATTTACTCGCGCACACGGATTGAATACAAACAGCATCGCTTGCCCGTATGCCCATCCATGCAACTCGGTGGCTGCTCAGTGCTGCTGGGCATAACTGCTTCTGCCTACCCTGCAGCCCGTGGACCACCCCCTGCCTGCCTTTCTCTGATGCCCAGTGATACTCCTGACTCTGGTAGGTGCTTTATTGCCTGCCAACACGCTTACCCCAACCTGGGTGTGTGCCAGGGAATGGTTTCCCTTCTGCTTCCCTGCTTGTGCTGCAGACAGGGCATTGCTCAGCCCTGTCTGGATGTGCCTTTTTTTGTTGTAAGTTATTTCCACTGCAAATACATGCTCTTCTCTTTAACCTGGCCTTTGGAGGTGCTGTTGCAATGCCTTGAGCTCACTGGGGATTTTTCTTACACACCACTGACCACTTCAGCTACTTCTTTCCTCAGCAGCCCAAGTTTCTTCATAGGCAAAGTTTTTCTTGGCATCTTTTCCTGGGTTTGTTGGCTTTTCAATCAAACTTAACTGGTGCAGACACCTTCTGAAACTGTACCCGGTGCATGTGGACCATCGTTGTCTTACCAAAGGACTCAGTGGCTTTCTGAGCTGCTGACCAAGTCATTAGTGGTTAAAATAATCATAAGAGAGGACTGGGACTTCAAGGGAGGCCTAACTGGATCTATATTTGTGGGATTGGGCAAGTTTCTTCCTCTTTTAAATTGTCCATAATGGTGTTTAGTTAAAGCAGTGGGAGAGTTGCAGTGAGCAGTGTAGTGATGTCTGTGTTTTTTTCCTTCTCTGCAATGGACTGACCTCCTCTGGTAGGATACTTGGGAGACCCCAGCAAATGTAAATGGTACTGCTGGTAAATTGTCAGCCTACTGGTGTATAGTGGGGGAAAAAAAATGAGCAGAAGATAGAAGGTGCTTTTGAGTTTCCTGGAGATGTGTGTAATCTGTGTTTGTTGTCTTGGTCACTTTAGGCTCGGGTGAAGCACAGAGCTGAGGAGCCAGGTGACTATGGGGCTCATACTGCTCCAGTGAAGGCAGTAGGACTACCTTTGGTTTTAGTAGAGTAATTTAATGGGTGCCAGGGGCTGTTTCTTTTTCCTCACACTCTGGCCCCAGGCAGTTTGAATGCAGACAGCCACTACATCACCCACCAAGCAAACAGAAGGGAGGAGGAAGGGCTGCCAAACCAGTCTGGCATGCAGGCTCAGCCCTTCTGGCAGCTTGCAGTGAAGGTGAAGGCTTCTTCTCTGAGTCGAGTTCTGGTTACGGAGGCAGCAGGGAGGCACTTTGCTTGATCATGTTCCCCAGGAGATCCCTGCATATAAAAGCAGTGCCAGGTTCTGGGCTGGCAGTCCCAGAGGGGCTGCAGTGACCATCCGAGCAACGTGTTAGGGAGGCCTTCCTTGCAAAGGATGAGGCGTTGAAGTGCAGTATTTCTATGAGCTTTGTGTAGGACACAGAGCCCCAGCTCTTGCCTACATAAGGTTGGGGGGTTCAATACTTCATTGCTCTCCTTGTCCCACTGGAGCATGCATTTCACAGAGCCAAGTCCTCTGACAACATGTTTTCCCTTTTGCTTTGTGTCCTTCGTATAGGGAGAGCTTTGCTGCTATCTGTGTCTTGCAAAGATTGACAGAGTGAGTTTTGCTTTTCAGGAGAAAAGATCAGGTTGCAGTTATCCCAAACGCAGCCCCTTCCCCCTGGAATAGCTGAATAAGTGTAGGGACCCACCCTGAAAGCCCTCCATCCTGCCCCTGGCCTCGATCTACTGTCTGTCATTAAGAACCTGTAATGCAATTCCTACATGGCTCCTTTGGCTGGGAACAGATGAATCCAAGCCAAAGGCTAGGGAGGCAATTTCACTCGGTGTCGTAATAGGGGCACGCTGGTGCCTGTGCTTCACAGGCATGTTATTAATACTTACAGCCTTCAAAAAATTGCTTCTCTGTCCCAGCTGCTCTTTGCTGGTAGAAGCCATATGAAATCCATTCCCTTTCTTTATGGCCTCTAGCTGTGCATCTTCTGTGAACTGGGTCCTTCCATACTTAAGGCACAGAGCCAGCAAAACCTCCTTGAAAACTCAAACACTGGAAGCCCAAAAAAATTATTTTGTTTTCTGGACTGCTGGGTAGAAGGATCTACTCCTGAAACCCCACCCCCAGACCACTTCAGGTGTCTCCAAGTGATTTTGTTCCCCTTCCACCAGGAGGTTTCCACCTTCTGCTTTTGTCCCATAGGTAGGACATGGAAAGTGAGGCAGAGGTGAGGACAGGAGCAGGTAACTCCTCCAGGTCACCATCCAAGCAGCAGCTCAGATGAATCCTTTCTCAGCAGATGACAAACTGGACCTAGGAGCTCTCCTTTCCCTGGATCTGGCAACCAAACGCACACTCAAGCGGTTGTCTTGTGAGTAACTCTGTAATGAGCCGTGCAATCACGAGAATAGATCTCGCAGATAATCTTCTTCCATGGCGGAAATATTCCACTTATTTTTATCCCCATTTCCTGTCTGCTAGCCAGTTAATAATCCCTCAGAGGACTTTCTCTAAGTCTTTTTTGGGAAGGAAACTTGGCAAGTGCTGCCTGAATGTCCTTGTCCATTTAAATGAGAACAGAGGATTCAATTTTAGTACCTTCTGGAGAAAAAAAATCTTTTATTTTTGTGAGACTGTGTGCCTGGTTTTTTCTCCTGACTGTGACAAGCTCCCAGTTACAGAGCCTTCCTGTATGGATCTTCTTTGCCGTGATGCATGTGCGAGCAGCTGTCTCTGCAGAGGGAGCGTGAAGGGGATGCACATGCACTCCAGCATGTCCACGGATTAAATAGATGGACACCTGGGCTTGCGCTAAAGCTGCTCATCCCACGCTGGGGCAATCGTGCTGAGTTGCATCCCTCTGTTGTCCCAGTCTCCAGCCTCTTTAGTGGATGTCCTTGAGGAAGCATTTAAAAATGCAGACCGTTTTCATTGCCATAGCAACAGCTCTTCTGGAAATGGGAGAAAGCCACACATCCCTGGGAGGTCAGAGCTTCTTCGTGCAATGCTGTGGGTTTGCAGTAGGTACCGGTAGCAGGAGTGCAGGTCCCAGCCATCTGCCTCGGGTTCTTCGCTACTACTGCAGAGCTGTGTGGGATTCCCACTGCCAAGTCTCAGAGCCTCAGATCTGAGAACAGCTTGGGCTTCACTTGCAGATACCTCTGGTATTCACCATCCCTCAAGCACTTGAAAGCCTAAGCTATGGTTTCATTTAAGCCCAAGCTGCAACTAATGGAGCTTTCCAGACAAGCAAACATAGCTTTGGAGTTTCCCAACAGGCTCAGAGTGAGAGCAGGGCTCCCATGAGAAAATGTGGAGCATGGTGACCGTGTCCTCCCTGCTGTCACCTGTCTCTTTCCCATAGACTTGCAGCAACTGGGTCCCATGGTCCCCAGTTCTCCATCTGCACACAGACTCTAATAATTCAGAGGGCAGACTCATGCTTTGAAGAGACACGATGAGTCTCTTGCTTAGAATTCCCATCATGGGAGGGAAACCTCTCCAACCTCCTGAAGGTGTGGAGTCAATTGGGAGCACAGGAAAGTCCTGGCAGCAAACCCGCTGCAGCCTTACCTGCTTCCAAAACCACAGCTGGCAGATGGTAGAGATCAGCTGGATTGATATCAAGTATCTTTATGGATACTGTTTTCATGCAAATTTATAAGGCATGTTGGGTTATCCTTTTAGGTTCCAACAATGCAATAGAAGAAAGTGCAGCCAGAGCATGGCCACATGCTGTGTTCCCTGGTGGGCACAGTTTAGAGATCTCAGAGTTGCAGCTGTGCCTTCCCTGAGTTTATACATGTGCTGCAAGAGCAGATGTGTGAATGGGGCCAGGCCTTTGGCAGCCAAAGATGTAGAACCTGTAGTTTTCTTTCAGTGCTGGAGTTGTGTGCTAGAAGGGAATGGAGAGGGATTGCATCTTTAAACATTTACAGAAGTCCATGCCAGACAAGACAACCGGTTTGTAATATGTTACCTCTGCAGCCTCTGTGCTCTGAACTCAAATGGCCAGCTTGGTTCAAGCCCTGGGGAAAATCTGCCAATATTGGCATTGCACTGCTGGAATTGCCCTTCTGGATCTTACTCTTACATGTATGAAATGCACTGCAGGTAGAGGAAAACCTCCTAGATTGGATGTTGTTTGAATGATCACTGTTCATCTTCAAACCCCTTGTACAAAGCAAAGGAAGTTGTTTCGTCTCTGAGATACCTCAAATATTGACTCTGGGGGCTCTGTCCTCCATCCTGACTTTTCTGTATTGCTTCCTGAGAAGACACGTTCTTTTCCTAATGCAGATTGGTGGAACTTCCCATAAAGCTTAGACAGACGTCAACCTTTGACTTCTAATTGATTTGGCTTCTGACTCTCATGTGGCTTCACCAGACATTTAATGCACCAAAATCTGCCTAGGGCAACTCCTACCCTGTCTCCAGAAATTATTTCCAGTGTTGTCTGACATCAGGACACAGATAGGCAGAGCTTGGAAGCCAACCAAGTTATTGCACCTTCAGAGGGTACTGGGTGTAACTGAATCACCGCAGGAGTATGTGGATGTGCTGTTAATATGGGATGTGTGAGGCAGAAACTGCTCTTGGGTCGTCACCTGCATGGTCTCACAGGGAACGCAGCAGCCGTATATGTCCCAGAAAGCTCATCCAAAACGGTGCATGCATTTTTAAAAGGTCATCATCTCTCTTTTGCTTCCAGTATACTGAGATAGCATCTCTCTGTCTAGCAGGGCTTCCTACTGAGAGCGATTAGTGAAGAGTAGTAAATGATGCCTGGGAAGGACCCAGCAGTGACCCTTTTGAGATAAAGAGGTGTTTTTGGGGTGACAGTGCTTTGGCAGCATCCATTACCCATGACACATTCCTGGGAAAGACTCTCTTACTGGGGACACAGAAGATCTTACATTTGCTTGCTCTTGTGGGAAACCTCCAGTCTAGCAATGACCAGTCAGGCTTCTGGCCCTGCCTCCTTTCCAAGCTATGCCTGCAGTGTCTGTGTGTGCTTGCACAGTTCAGGAGGAAGACTTGTGCCCAGAAAGTCTATCAATTAACCTGCCTAAACTGCTCAGGCTGAGAGTTCACACCAGCTTCCTATCAACTGCATGCAGTTGATAGGAGGCTGGTGTGAACTCTCAGCCTGAGCAGTTTAGGTAGCTGTGTTTTCTCTGATGCCTGTAGGCTTCACTCTGTGTACCCGTGGTTAAATATGTCTCTGTGAGATGTCAGTAATTTAGTGTTGGAGGATTTTGGAGTGAGGAGTTCTGGTTCTGTGGAAATCAGGGGTGCTGTTGATTTCTAAGCGGTTGAGATCCTACCTCATTTCTCCGCCAGGTGAGGTTCAGGCTGAACATTGGGAAAAAAAATTTCACGGAAAGGGTCCTTGGGCACTGGAACAGGCTGCCCAGAGAGTCACCTTCCCTGGAGGGGTTTAAGGGATGGGTGGACAAGGCACTGAGGGACATGGTTTAGAGATTGATACGAATGGTTAGACTCGATGATCCAGTGGGTCTTTTCCAACCTGGTGATTCTATGATACTTTGCTCCCTGAACACACGACTCTCCTGCCTTTTTAAGACAAGGTCTAGTTTTCCTGGAAGCAGTAATTCGTGTTATTGCTCATCACTGATATCATTAACCAGAGCCAGATTTGGGTTGACTTTTAGCAGAGTTTTTGACCTGTTCTAATTTGGAGCGGGTGATACTGGCTCTGCCAGAGATGTTCTTCACACAAGAATGCGTCACCAGGCATTTTTGCCAAAGGAATGGACCCATTAATTTCCTTTCCATTTATAGACCCAGCTGCATGCTCATCTTTTGAAAGCAAAGAGCTCATTAATGTAGAATTTTCTTCCCCAGATGAAGAAGCATTGCTGACTCCTACACAATCATGTACACGAGAGGTGCTTCCACCCACATCCCACAGACTGTGCCATGGACAGATGTCCCATTCGAGACTCAAATGCTTGTATCCAGCTCCTCTGACCTACTGGCAGGACTTCTTAGATGGAAGGATTGATTTTAATCAAGGTAAGTTATGACAATATTTTAAACGAGTGCTTTTGTGAACAGCTCAGCTGAACACTTAACTGATAATTGCAAGGTTAAATAGATGGAGCCAAACTAGCTCATCACCATTTATTGATAAGTGATTTTTTTCTTTCTAAGGAAGTGAGCAAGCCTGAGCATTTCTACAGAAATTTCAAGCGGGTGTGAAATGGAGTGAAAGAGAGTCCACAGGATGTGTTCAGAAGTGACCAGCACCACTCATTTTGGAACATTTCTTCAATAATATCTTTCTTAATGATCTGGGCACATGTAGAGTATGGATCACTTCTCCAGATGAGACAGTTGAGAGTATGGCAAATGTGCAGGAGGACCTGAACATCACACAGGAAGGATGGAGTGACCTTGAGGACTGCCAGAAGAAGCAGTGTGAGATACTGTAACTCAGGTAGCGTGTTTGGATCTATTAATAAAACTTCTCCCATTCGCTACACTCTCATTCGTGTGAATTACCAGAGGAAGAGGAAGTGGGGTAGTAACTAATTGCAGGATGCCTATAGTACAGGAGGATATTGCTAGAGCAATCCTAAGAAATGTATTTAACAGAGAGGGAAGTACTTGTAAAGAAAGTAATTGTAAAGAAATTAATTTTACATTAATTTTATTATTGTAATTTCTTTACAATTACTTTCTTTACAAGTTTAACATGGCCAAATGCCGGGTCTTGCACTTGGGGCACAACAACCCTATGCAGAGCTACAGACTGGGAGAAGTCTGGCTGGAAAACTGCCAGGAGGAGAGGGACCTGGGGGTGTTGGTTGACAACTGACTGAACATGAGCCAGTAGTGTGCCCAGGTGGACAAGAAGGCCAATGGCATCCTGGCTTGGACCAGAAATGGTGTGACCAGCAGATCCAGGGAGGTGATTCTCCCTCTGTACTCAGCACTGGTGAGGTCGCTCCTTGAATGCTGTGTTCAGTCCTGGGCCCCTCACCACAAGAAGGATGTTGAGGCTCTGGAGCAAGTCCAGAGAAGAGCCACGAAACTGGTGAAGGGGTTGGAGCAGCTGAGAGAGCTGGAGTTCTTTAGCCTGGAGAAGTTGGAGGCTGAGGGGAGACCTCATTACTCTCTACAAGTACCTGAAAGGAGGTTGTGGAGAGGAGGGAGCTGGGCTCTTCTCCCAAGTGCCAGGGGACAGGACAAGAGGGAATGGCCTCAAGCTCCGCCAGGGGAGATTTAGGTTGGAGATTAGGAGGAAGTTTTTCACACAAAGGGTCATTGGGCATTTGAACAGGCTGCCCAGGGAGGTGGTTGAATCACCTTCCCTGGAGGTGTTTAAGGGACGGGTGGACGAGGTCCTGAGGGACATGGTTTATTGTCTGATAGGAATGGTTGGACTCGATGATCTGGTGGGTCTCTTCCAACCTGGTTGTTCTATGATTCCATGATTCTACTGCTGCCTCCATGCAAAGCTTTGATTAGACCTTGTCCAGCACATCGCTTATAAAGAGAAAGAGCAAACTGCCCATGGAAAAGATGTGGAGGAACAGGCAGTGGAGAACCTGTTCTACAGGGGGATGCTAAACAGTGAGTGGGCTTTTGAAAATAGAGAATTGAATGTGGTACAAGCCTGTCCCTCGTCTGCCCTCTTTGCAAAGGCCAGAAGGACACTGTACTGCAGGACAGTGAGCACAGGTTGAGTATGGAAGAAGTGTGGGCTGGGAATGCAGCTCTCTTTTCCCCATCCTTCCAGAGAGAACATTAATGGAAAGTGCTGGATCTGTGCGCAGCTACAAAACACCCAGAAAAACACTGCCTTAGTGTAAAGGCCTGCCTAAGACAGGCTGAAAACTGGCAGGAAAGAGAAGATTGCATCCTGATGGTTTCACCTTATCAGTGTGACATCCCTACCTACATGCGTGCACTTGTCTGTGTGCAGGTATATCTCCTCTAACAATATTAGCTGGCTCAAATTTCAGCCTCTCTAACCTGTAAACCCTCTGTTAGCTGTGTTCCCAGCTTGCCACACAGGAGCATTATTAAGGCTACCGGGGCAAGGAAATGATCGTACATGGCTTTTGTGGAGTAATTAACTCACATAACTCTTAATGTGTGTACTCCCAGTGCCAGAAGTAAGCACCTTTGTGGTTTAATGCCTCTGGTTGCTGCACTGGTGGAATTGCTCACTCTGGGAGGTTTAGGCTTGGGGCTGCTCAGCAGCAGTACTCTCTGCCTTTGGGATGGTGAAGATAAGAACAGGGCAAGAAGCTCACTCTCAGCTGGCTGCCTGCTTGGCAACAGCTTTGCAAGTCCCTCTGGCCGATGGGATTTCCTGAACCCAGCCTGGGATGTGCTCTGGCGCAGGGCTCGCTCCTGATGCCAAGCTCTGAGTGCAGATGACTTTCAGTAGCAAAGCAATGAGGTCTTTGGACCTAGCAGAACATACAGAACGCATCTTGGCTTTCAAGGAAGGCTGATCTGCTCTGGAACAAGACATCCTAACCAGCATTAGACTTTGGCACATCTTCAGAGCTATTTGTGCTTAGCCCCCATACCTCACCTACAGCAACCAGGGTTAACTCTGGTGAACAAAAGCACCCTTGATGTCTTTGTGAAACCCCTGTAGGCAGGCACTGGCTAATGAATCTATAAAGAATGTTTTTTCTTGGTAAAACTAAACTAATCCTTGCTGAGGGCCCACAAAGCGGAATTGTGGTTCCTGCTGCTTTTGAGCAGTTGGAGGGAGGATCTATTTTTTGCAACATGCAGGCACCACTTATTGTACTCATTTCAAAGGCAGAAACATAAATCTACTTTTTTCCACCAGGGTTGTTAACATAATGAAATATTCATTTACAGCGCACATTGGCAAATATAGGCTTGATAAAAAGTAATTTCATCTCCAGTGTGTACTGTTCAACGTGATTATTCATCAGAGTAGTCGAGCTTCCTTTGCAGTGATTGAACTGGGGTTTCAGGGATGCACCGAGCAGGCAGTTGGTTTGGATGGCTGATGGGTGGTGGGACACCTCATGTGGTCAAGTGAGGTGTCTTGGAGCAATGATCCTGCCTGGCTGTGCGGTGGCCGTAGCTGAGCAGTGCAGGGAGAGGAGCAGCAGCAGTTCTGTATCAGGCTGAATGAGAGGTGATGCCCACACAGGCAATAGCAGTGGGTAGAGCTGTGAGCTTTTCGTTCCTGTGGCTCTGGGAGGGTCAGGGAGATGAGAAACTTTGCTTGTGGCTCCTGCTTTGTTGCAGATTTTAGGAGAAGGTTTACTAGCATCTTCTGCTAGAAGCAAGTGAATGATCACTGTCCCTTGAGATACATGGCTAAATGGTCCTCTGCTTCCAGCAGATTGCTCTGTTCCTCTATTAAGGAGAACAGACAGAGGCACGGCCTCTGTCACTGTAACCGGGTGCCCGTCGCCATGTCGGGCCGCGGGAAGCTCCTGGCGGTGATGGGGGACGAGGACACGGTGACTGGGTTCCTGCTGGGTGGTGTCGGGGAGCTGGACAAGCACTGGTGGCCCAATTTCCTGGTGGTGGAGAAGGAGACGAGTCTGGTCGAGATCGAGGAGGCCTTCCAGGGGGGGGGAGGGGGGAGGGGGGGGGAGGGGGGAGGGTGGGGGGTCCCGAGGGTCTCAGGGGTGCAGAGGGGCCGCGGGGGAGCCCGGGGGCCGGGTGGGTCTCGGGATAGGGGAATGAGATCAAGGAAGTTGGGGTTGTTTAGCCTGGAGGGGGCTGAGAGGAGACCTCATTACTCTCTACAAGTACCTGAAAGGAGGTTGTAGAGAGTAGGGAGCTGGGCTCTTCTCCCAAGTGACAGGGGACGGGACAAGAGGGAATGGCCTCAAGCTCCACCAGGGGAGATTTAGGCTGGAGATTAGGAGGAGGTTTTTCACAGAAAGGGTCATTGAGCATTGGAATAGGCTGCCCAGGGAGGTGGTTGATTCACCTTCCCTGGAGGTGTTTAAGGGACAGGTGGATGGAAATTCTGAGGGACTTGGTTTAGTGTTTGATAGGAATGGTTGGACTCGATGATCCCATGGGTCTTTTCCAACCTGGTTGTTCTATGATTCTATGATTCTATGATTCTAAGACAGTGGTGTCATCTGCCCAGGATAGATAAAGTGATCATACAATCAACAAGTCATCACTTTTGTGTTTATTCCTTCAAGTCCTGGCATCTAGAGACATAGGACTAGAAAGAAAGCTTCAGGCAATGGAAGTGTCTGAATTCAATGCTTGGGGTGACACAAACTGTACAGACATGGTCAAACCGCACTCCAAGGCCTAAGCAGTAGGGGAGAGGCAAGTTTCCTGAGGTCTTCCCTGACTGTGCTTGCTTTTATCTCCCAGTTATGGGAACCTTGCTCCCTGTGATGGGATCATGAGGAGATATAATCACTGTTGATTCTCTGTACAAGTGTTCCCTCGAGTTCAGGCTCTCACACCCTACAAACCACCATCAACAACTTTCGTAGGTAGCTTTGGGACAAGCACGTGGGCCTTTGCTCTCTTCCAGCTGCCTGTGCTGGAATGACTGGTGCATTACTTTAGTAGCTCCATTCTGGATGACTTGATTATTCAGATATAAAATGGTATTTTTTGTTTTAAAGTGATTTCTCCCCACAGAGATCCTGATGGGTGTCCCCATGCATCCCTAGCCAAGCTGGGTGGGTGTGCTGCAGTGTCCATTTGCTCAGGAATTTCACTGGTCGTCCCCAGTTTCTGTGCCAAACATGGTCTCCATCCATTTTTTTCCTACCTGCCACCTGCCTCACCCCTTCACATGAGGACTCCTTTTCCTGACACTGTGATCAACAGCAAGCACGTCTCCTGTGCTGCGATGCCCTAAGCCTTCGATAAGTTACTGCCTTCTCTTAGCAAACACCAATGGATCCATCATTTGGTTAGAACTATGTGCAGCACTGGAGTCTAGACAAGACTGCAAGGTCATAGAAGGATAAAGCTGCTGTTTCCAGGCAGGCATCTCGTCCCCCACCATGACCCAGGCTTCCCCTGTGCCACGTCGATACTGCGTCTCTCCCATTTCTCCCCCAAAAGGAGAAGTGCCACAGTGGTGATTGATGCAAAGAAGCAGTCTTGTGACTGTGACACACTCCTTGTTAGTCAGCAGAGATCCGCTCGTGTTTCAAAGTAGCCAAGGCAATGAGCCCATGATATTAAATATTTGCTGGGGAGGCAGGAAAGGAAGGCAGATCTGACCGATTGGGCAGGCTGAAGCTGAGCGGACACCCAGGCAGATGGGGTTATGGTTTTAGGGATGTTTCAGTCATGAGCAGGGGGAACTGGGAGCTGGATGGTGTCTGTGGAAGAGCAAGGGTTAGGAGAGGGAGGCATGATCCCATGCAGAGCGCTGGCTGCTGGCTGTACATGCTCCACATGGTGGTGACTAATGCATTTCAGAGGACCCAGCAAGAGTCTTACCCCCAGCATTCACTCATCTGTGGCCTCTCAGGTTTGTGGGCATAACAAAACAAAGATGGATAAACCATGCCCTTCATGTCCCCAGGGACTGGGTAATTATGTTTGCAGTCTTGGTTTCTTGGTCTCTTTGGTGAACACCCTAGATTGTATCCCTACCTGAGGTTCCTCAGCAGCTGCAGGATCAGTGTCATAGGTGGTTTGGGGACCTACAGCTCATTTCTGCAAAAATCCTCTGGCAGGAGGTGTTAGTCTCTGGTTGTGGCAGGCACTGGAGCAAGTGAGTGAAGCTGTAAGTGGAGTACGGACAGAGCAAAAGAGTCACTGCAGGTCTGTGCTCCGATGCACCCAAGGAGTTTTGTGATGCTTTGGGAAGGCCTATTGCTGGCACCCTATGTCTCATTCACACCTGGGGAAGGTGGTTCATTTGTACCTTTCCAGATAATGATAACACATTCACAGTGAGCTATGAGGTGTGTTTAGTGGGGGTGAATGGGAGGTGAATCATCTGTGTACCTCCTCTTGTCTCCATGCCATTTCTCTCCATGGGCTTCCAGCACTGACCAATGAACTCCAATGAATCTTCCCTCATCATCATTTTCTTCAGTGGGATCTCAAGCTTCTTGGAGGTCCCTGCCCATGGTGGGATGGTTTGAACTAGAGGGTCTTTAAGGTTCCTTCCAACCCAAACCTCCCTCTGATTCTATGATTCTATGACTTCAGCCATAGTTGAGTTTTTGAGGGAGATAGGGTAGAGGAGGCAGTAGCAGATTTCAAGTCAATTTCTAGTGTCTCACTGCTTAGTCCTGCTCATGTCTCTCCCTGGAGAGCATCTTTTAGGAAACTGAGCCTCCAAAGCCTAACACAAAGGGTTTGTGCCTTGTGAGATGGGAGAGGAGTGTCTATCCATCACGGTCACGTGAGGTCGCAGGACTGTAATGGAGAGGACTTGACTGAGCTCTGAACAAGGCTGACTCCAGACTTGACTCAGATGACTGCTGAAAATGCAGTACCTGAGACACAAGAACATAGCCAACACCATGGTCACACCTTGTCTGCTGAAGATGCTTATCCTGCAACCCCTACTGAGCTGCAAAGCAGGAAAAGCCTGTGCTAGGTTCTTGCAGGTCTCCGTTGCACTAGCCTTTGGGATTGCTGTCTCCAGGTTTTGGCTTCCAGTACAGCTTGGTTTGTCTCCTGAGCAGACCTTCTGTCTCTGCCTTGAGTTTATCCAGCTGTTATCAACATATGTGCTTCCTTGCTGACTCATGCCCTATTCCCTAACCACATCCCCTTCTCTTTTGTTGCCTCCACCCACCACAACTGAGTCACTTGGCCTCCCGTCACAAGCCAGGGACCTCTTCCTTCAGTCTTGCATGTAGACACTTCTAGCTGAGTTTGACATAAGCTCCTCCTGGCTTCCTTTTTTGAAGAAAGCTACTGAGCAGGAGCTTGCTGGCTGTTGATAGGCTGGTCTTGACCTGCCTCAATCTAGTGTACACTGCCTAGACCAGATGTACCCAGACTCTTCTGCTCACAGTGCATGCAAAGGGAATGCTTTAGAATCATAGAATCATAGAATAACCAGGTTGGAAGAGACCCTTCGGATCATCGAGTCCAACCATTCCTATCAAACACTAAGCCATGTCCCTCAGGACCTCATCTACCCGTGCCTTAAACACGTCCAGGGAAGGTGAATCAGCCACCTCCCTGGGCAGCCTATTCCAATGCCCAATGACCCTCTGTGTGAAAAACTTCCTCCTAATCTCCAGCCTAAATCTCCCCTGGTGGAGCTTGAAGCCATTCCCTCTTGTCCTGTCCCCTGTCACTTGGGAGAAGAGGCCAGCTCCCTCTTCTCTACAACCTCCTTTCAGGTAGTTGTAGAGAGCAATGAGGTCTCCTCTCAGCCTCCTCTTCTCCAGGCTAAACAACCCCAACTCTCTCAGCCGCTCCTCATAGGGTCTGGGGTTTTTTTGGGTTTTTTTGGGTTTTGTTGTTGTTGTTGTTGTTTTTTGTTTTAGGGTAGTGTTGTCCTCTTTATCACTCTCCAGTTCCCTAGAGGGACCAGTCCAGCCCCAAGTAGTAAGTGGAGGTTGCTCAGCAGTCATGAGCAGCTCTTTCCAGTCTTGGATGGCTTGGCAGAGGTGAGACATGGCTCATAGAGGTGGGACCTGAGAAAACATGCGGCACAAAAGCCTTTCCCATCTTCTGAACCTCCAGTAGCCTATGGAAAGTGATTTTACGGTTTTATTCCAGGCCCTGGTAGCTGAAGAGTAGCTCAGCCTAGTCCCCACTGAGCCCAATGTTTTATAAGCTTCACTTCCCAAGTGTCATGTTAATGCACAAGTTTGAAATATAGCCATGACCATCTTGCTTTGAAGGTCTGCCACACAGCCAGAAGGGTTTTGGGTCTGTGGTAAACACATCAGACCAAGCTGGTATTCAAGCTGGGTGTATATTGGTAGCTATTGTCCTTAATGCTTCCTGTCTCTGGTCAGTGGCTCCATCAATCATGTTAAGATGTTGCTAGATGTTTTCTTGGTCAATGGACAAGCACACAGGGTTTTATTTATCGTCTTTATGCCAAAGCTTGTTCATTTCTAACTTAAAGTAACTCTCCCAGGACTATCATTTTTATGAAGTAGAGATTCAGAAGTTGAATTCTCCATATCCTCCCTGCAGATCCATTACATTAACTGGCCTCTTTCCCACTGTCAGCATCGTCAATTAAAGGTCATTTTCAACAGCTCAAGGAGGGTGTTTTAGTACAAGGGGAATACTGAAAATCAAGGTTCCTATTTCCTTGTGCCTTCTGATGAGAGAGCTGCTGCTGGGCACCTTAATTTAGGGCTATCTCTGTCCCTCTCTGCCCCCTTAGATGTGATGCTGATGTAATGTTTCACCTTCCCAGTATCTTTGTGAATTGATGTGGTGTAAATTCCCAGTGTGGAATGGCCTCACTCAAGATAAAAACATAAACTTTTCTGCAGAGGAATCATAGAATCATAGAAGAACCAGGTTGGAAGAGAACCATCAGATCGTCGAGTCCAGCCATTCCTATCAAACACTAAACCATGTCCCTCAGCACCTCATCTACCCGTCTCTTAAACACCTCCAGGGAAGGTGAATTAACCACCTCCTTGGGCAGCAGTGTTGTATTGTTGTATTGTATAATGTCTGTAATGTTGCAGAATGTTGTACTGGTAGTTACTGGTGTGATTGCCCTTGATTTGGGGTAAGGTGTACTGGTAAAAAGCAATCACTGCATCCTTTCCTTGGAGAGGGAACATGGTGTGGCTGAAATCTTGAGCTGGGAAAAGCCAGATCAAAGCTGGGGCCATCTGCTTTAGTCATCCTGAGTGAGCAGATTCAACCACTGCCTGTTCTGAAGTCAGACACGGTGGAGGAGGAAGGTGGATATCTGGTTGGCTGTGCTACTGAAGATTAAAATGGAATAATATCCCCCCCACATCCCCTGCCAAAATCTTCCAGAGAAGCTTGGAAACATTTGGATGTTTCTTGTAAAAACAGGATTGTTGTTTTTCTGCCTGGCACCTGGTAAGGTGGGCTGGCTGACTGCCCTTCTTCCCCCCATTAGGGAGTATAAACCTACCTGCAGAAAAGACTCCACAGGTCAGAGAGCTGGACCCCAGCTGCCCATACACACTCCTCAGTGGTCCATGTTGTCCCGGTCTGCTGGAGGTGCTGGTTAGGAGCACTGACTATAGACACAGGACGTGGATGAATGCTTTGTCCTGTCCCTGATTTATGCCAGAAGAAAATGCTCCTGATGTAAACACCTTTCCACTGGGAAAGCCAGGCTAATTAACATGTTGCTGCCTGATTTACTTGGTTCTGACACGCTCTGTTCGCTGCCTCCATTTTTCTCCTGTGGCATTCATGTTTTGCTAGTCTATCTGTAGCTGTAACTTTTCCTGTCTCCCTTCTGCCTTCCTCTGATCTCACACTTGATCTTCTAGATTCTCCTTCTCACAGGCTTGTGAGTTCCCCTCCTGGCAGTCATCCCTGCCAGCCCGCGGGTCTGGCTTCCCCTTGGACCAGAAAGTCTTTGCAGATGTGTGCAGGAGCTGGTGTAAATACCTCCCCATCCCTGCCAGAAACCACTAGACTGTCCCTCCCACAGAAAGGAAAAAAGATATCCAGTATTCTGGTTTCCTGCTGGGGTAAGATAGGTGCTGTATCTCTCCAAAAAGCAGTTGTTTACCTCTAGAAACTATATAAGATGACATAGGAATGGGATTGTTCCAAAGCTGTTGGAGACTCAATGGAAATGCAGTTGTGGTAAACCAGTCACTGCTCAGAAATTTATTTGGTTTTACTGGTGGGTTTGTTTTTTTCTTTTGCTTTTTCTTCTCAGCTTCCCTTATAATTAGGTGCTGCAGGCTCAAAGGTGTGACTTGTTTGCAGTAATCGCCTTCCTGGGGTTATGGATGCTTAGTGACTGTGAGCTGAGGTCCACTTCATGCCTGCTGCAGGCTTGGGAGTGATTGCTGCCCTTCAGGATCAACCCACTGTCCATCCAGGCATGTAGGGAGATAAGTCACATCCCTGTTACCATCACAGAATCATAGAATCATAGAACAACCAGGTTGGAAGAGACTCATCAGATCATCGAGTCCAACCATTCCTATCAAACACTAAACCATGTCCCTCAGCACCTCACCTACCTGTGCCTTAAACACCTCCAGGGAAGGTGAATCAACCACCTCCCTGGGCAGCCTATTCCAATGCCCAATGACCCTCTGTGTGAAAAACTTCCTCCTAATCTCTAACCTAAATCTCCCCTGGTGGAACTTGAGGCCATTCCCTCTTGTCCTGTCCCCTGTCACTTGGGAGAAGAGCCCAGCTCCCTCCTCTCTACAACCTCCTTTCGGGTAGTTGTAGAGAGCAATGAGGTCTCCTCTCAACCTCCTCTTCTCTAGGCTAAAACATGGAACAACTGGAAAGTGAATATTGAGGTCCACCCAAGTCACTTCAGCCTTTTATGCTGTTTAGAGACCCAGCTCCACTTGGTTTCAAAATGACAGTCACTTATGATCCACACAAAGTCTGGGGCAGAGTAGAAATAGAAGGTGAATCCAGAAGAAGCCATGAAGATGATCAAAGGGCTGCTGGAGCACCTCCCACATGAGGACAGACTGAGACAGCTTGGCTTGTTCAACCTGGAAAAGTGAAGGCTCTAGGGAGACCTTAGAGCACCTTCCAGTACTGAAATGGGTTCCAGGAAAGCTGTGGAGGGGCTCCTTAGCAGGGATTGCAGGGATAGGATGAGGGGCAATGGTTTTAAGCTGAAAGAGGAGAGATTTAGACAAGATATTAGGAAGAAATGTTTTCCTGTGAGGGTGGTGAAGCACTGGCACAGGTTGCCCAGAGAAGTTGTGGAAGCCCCATCCCTGGAGGTGTTCAAGGCCAGGTTGGGTGAGGCTTTGAGCAACCTGATCCAGTGGAAGGTTCCCCTGCCCATGGCAGGGCAGGTAGAGCTGGATGATCTTTAAGGTCTCTTCCAACCTAAACTATTCTGCAATTCTACGGTAAATCTCAGTTTCTCATGTCCCCAACTGGTGCTGCAACCTCTTCTGAACTCTCTCCTCACCTCACAGCATATCATGCCTCTGGAGAGCAGAATGTGTGTGGAGGAACTTGCTGGGTCATGACGTCTAGGACAGTGACAAGTCCAGCACTGTCAGACTGGTGTCCCAGCTCTTCTCAGACCAGCTGGCTCACAGAGTGTGTATGAAGTAGGACATTTGAATGGGCAATAGCTGGAAATCCTGCACCCCTCACTTCTGCTTCTCTGTGTCCCAAGAGCCTAGAGGTTAAGGTACTCCCTTACCTCTGTGGAGCCGGTGAAGGCCACTTTATCCACATCCATGTGGGAGGAGATGGCAGCCCCTGCCATGGGCCCATAGCCGGGGATGATGTTCACCACACCTAGTGGGAATCCAGCCTGCCGGTTCACAGCAAGAGAGCAATGTTATTCACTTTACAAACCAAGGATTTCACCAACCCTCATGTGTTTGTAACGCTTCACTAGGCCTCCCACAAAGAGCAGAGCCTTTTCTGCTTCACTTTAATTTCCCTGGGCTTCAGTTTCCAGGAACCATGACAATTCCTCTCTCCACCCCACACCCCAATCGCCCTGAAGTTTGTTATTTAACTGAACTTCAAAGAGTCCTTCTCTAAGTCCTTCCTGTGATAGGAATGGTTGGACTCGATGATCCAGTGGGTCTCTTCCAACCTGGTTATTCTATGATTCTATGATTCTATGATTCTATGATTCTAAGTATGTGGAGAGCAACTACAGCCCAGTGCACATCTCTCCATGAGAAGGGGGACGACCTCAAGGCTAGCTAGAGGATGCAGAGAGTTTTCTTTTGAGTTCAAAGGAAAGAGCACTGAAGTCTGCGTCACATTGGAGCTGGGAGCAGTGGAAGCTAGAGCTAATTCTAGAGAAGTTCACAGATGGGTTTGGGTGGAGTGGGTCTTCTAAGAAAGCCAGCAACTCTGCAGCACATGTAATGTTGGAGGAAGCAGAGGGAAGATGTTCATTGGAACAAACTAGCTTGCAGGGCAAATGCGGGGATTTTGGAGTAGAGAACTTCCTAGTGATGTTCTGCTTCTGTTGGGTGTAACTGCATATGACTGTTCCCTGTAAAAAAGAAAACTGGCAGGAAGAGCCCTGCCAGGTGCTTTGCAGACCAGCTCAGTGAGGTCTGGGTTTGGCTCGAGCAAGTGGCCATCGTTAGTCTCTTCTTACATAAGAGTCCTTTGGGTACCAGTAGTGTAAACTCACTGAGGTGGTTTCCTACAGATGTACTGGGCAGGCCAGGCTTGCTTAGCTTCCAAGATCAGGGCATTGAAGTCATTGTGGCTGAAAGTCTCAACTAAATCAGGGCAATTTTCTTCTCCCTGGGTTATGAAGTACCACGCTTCTGCCTTCACCTAAGAATTCTGAAAGGGGGGGAGAGCAATCCTTTGGGAAATGAGGTAGCAAATACACTATAAAAAATAATGGTCCTTCAGGAGGACTCGTCAACTTACAGTGGTGGTGTGAGAGTAACATTTTTCCAGGCTTTGTCCAGGAATAACGGAGGCTGACTGTGCCTGGTGCCAATTTTCTCCTGCCTGGGGCGGTGGGGACAGGCTGGGGCTGGGCTAGGTTGCAGCAGGCAGGATGGGTCATGTACAGTCAAAGAGCATCGTTGTACCTGAACCAAACAAGCGTGGTTCCTTGCAGGCGGGAGAGCAGCGGTGGCCCCAGATTTATGAATCTTTATTCTTGTTTCTGTTTACAAACCAGGAGTGGTTCTTAAAGCTGAGTTTTTCTAGCACCCTCTGTCCTACTGATTTTGTTTCTGCCCGTTGTCTGCCTCCTCTGAAGACACTGAACTCTAGAGCTCCTCTGACCTATTCCCCCAGCTGCAGGTCTGTGTATGAGAGAAACAGTGGACTCTGGAGCAGGGAAATCCTGGGCTCTGGAGCAGGGAAAAACGAAGCTGGTGAAGGGGCTGGAGAACAGGCCCTATGAGGAGCGTCTGAGAGAGCTGGGGTTGTTTAGCCTAGAGAAGAGACGGCTGAGAGGAGACCTCATTGCTCTCTACAACTACCTGAAAGGAGGTTGTAGAGAGGAGGGAGCTGGGCTCTTCTCCCAAGTGACAGGGGACAGGACAAGAGGGAATGGCCTCAAGCTCTGCCAGGGGAGATTTAGGCTAGAAATTAGGAGGAGGTTTTTCACGGAAAGGGTGATTGGTCATTGGAATAGGCTGCCCAGGGAGGTGGTTGATTCACCTTCCCTGGAGGTGTTTAAGGCACGGGTGGATGAGGTCCTGGGGGACATGGTTTAGTGTTTGTTAGGAATGGTTGGACTTGATGATCCGATGGGTCCCTTCCAACCTGGTTGTTCTATGATTCTATGATTCTAAAAACTGTGCAGGTGCCAATCCTGCCTTGAGAGCTGCAGTGGTGTGGGGAACAGCGCTGACAGAGATGATGCTGGGAGGTGGGGATGTCGATGATGAAGTCCTGGCCAGACTAGGAAAAGTGCAGACCACTGCTGAACCTACAGTAGTAAAAGCCTGATTCTATGAAATCCCTGTTTAACCACAGACAGGTAGTGCTGTGTGTGCGTTTCCCCATGGAGGTATGAATGCTCCCTACAGGTTGGGTCCCTAATGCTCTCATCATAGAACAGTTTGGGTTGGAAGGGACGTTAAAGATCATCTAGTTCCAACCCCTCTGTGATGGGCAGGGACACCTCCCACTGGATCAGGCTGCCCAAGAGTCCATCCAACCTGGCCTTGAACACCTTCAGGGATGGGGCAGCCACAGCTTCCCTGGGCAACCTGTTCTAATGCCTCTCCACTCGTATAGTGCAGAATGCAACATGCTCAGAAAATGGCTTGGGTGGCCAGTGGCAAAATATGTCCATGGCAAAAAATGTCTTTGGTCTTGCTGCAGCCTTCAGCTTATGAGAAGAGGTAGGAAATCCCCCAGTGCTGGGGATTTTCTTCAGCTGAAGCTGCTGTAGGAAGCTGTCTGCAGAGGACCTTCCACAAGGCCAGCTGGGGTAGGAAGCCTGCGGTCCCTTCGCCCAATTTAGCTGGGTCACTGGGCTGCTGACATCTCCTGAGAGTAGGTCTGCTGGGTATGGCCAGGACACTTAGTGATACGCCAGAGCTGCTTTCTCCTCTTACTCCCTTGGTGTTGGGAGTTCTTGCTGAGGTGTTGAGGAGCAGAATGGGATGCCCCAGCCCTCCCTTTCTCTCAGCATCAGGACTTTATACAGGAGCAAATGCTTGGCAGCTTGCTGCATCCCATATTTGCCCAGGGCTCTTGTACAAAGCTCCCTTTCACCTTGGAGCATCCGGAAAACATAATGGGGCAGCAATTACTGGGGCGGGTGCAAGCTTGGGCCTGGGAGATAGATGGCGGGGATCCAATCATTGTTAATTAGGCATGTTGCTGTTGGCTGGCCTGGTCTGTTGCTGCTGCGCAGGAATTTGTTTGCACCAGCAGAGCTTTGTGGCTGGCTGTTCCCTGAAAGGTTGCTGAGAGCCATAGCCCAGGCATGTTTTGGTCAGGGTCAAGCTAGAAAACTCAGACCAAAACCTCATGCTGAGTCAATCCCACTCACGTTTCAGGCCAATCTTAGCTTGCATGGCTTCCTTGAGACAGAGATAAAACATCAGCCCAGACTCCTCTCCTCTTTGGAGGGATGGGGTTATGGATTCCTACCATTCCAGGCTGATCTCTCAGGCTGCTGCTCCCTAATCCCCAGCTACTTTTGCTCCATCATGAGCACATACACACAAGTCTTATAAGGAGTGGCTGAGAGAGCTGGGGGTGTTTAGCCTGGAGAAGAGGAGGCTGAGGGGAGACCTCATTGCTCTCTACAACTACCTGAAAGGAGATTGTGGAGAGGAGGGAGCTGGTCTCTTCTCCCTAGTGTCAGGGGACAGGACAAGAGGGAATGGCCTCAAGCTCCACCAGGGAGGTTCAGCCTGGACATTAGGAAAAATATATTCACAGAAAGGGTCATTGGGCACTGGCAGAGGCCCAGGTAGGTGGTTGAGTCACCTTCCCTGGAGATGTTTAAGGGATGGGTGGATGAGGTGCTGAGGGACATGGTTTAGTGATTGATAGGAATGGTTGGACTCATCATCCAGTGGGTCTTTTCCAACCTAGTGATTCTGTGATATGGGCCACATAAGGGGACACCGAGCACCAAGGCCAGTCGGGAGAGCAGCTGATTGTGCCCCAAATTGATGCCCACCCCATGCCATCCCAGCTTGCCTTTCAGTGTATATGGGATCTCATCTGTGGGTTTTTCCAGTTCATGATGTGTGGGGCTGGTCAGTGCTCCCTACACAGCTGGGGGAATCTTGAAAACCCATGATGAACCCTCTGCTCGTGGAATGATGTGAGAGCAGAGTGCCAGGACCCTTTAGTCATGGATAGGACGTGACCACTCACAGCCCAGTCCTTCAGCAGATCCCTGTCTTGGTCAATATTTTTGCTCAGTTGCAAAATGGAAGGAGATCTGAAACTTCTCTCACATGGAAGGAGACCTGGAGCTTAGCTTTTCACTGCACCTCCTGCATCTGCAGGATAAAACCAGAACTTCTGCCCTTCTCCTCCTTACCAGACAGCACTGGGTAGCCCTGTGATCACAAATATGAGGGTTTACAGCTTGGGGGAACTGCCAGCCCATGCTCCTCTGGCTAAAATCCACGAGAAGGAAAAATAAGACAGAGCAGGAGTGGAAAAGCACCATGCTGTCTTTCTGTGGCAGAGCAGAAGCAAGAGGGTCCAGCTTGCCAACCAGACACCCAGCACCGCAGCCTGGTCAGGAAATGATCTTTTTGTTAGGGAGCTCTACGCAGCATTAATTAAATTACAGGATTAGAGCCATCTCATTCCTCACTCATCTGGTGCCAAACGCTTATTCCAAGGGAGTGCCCTCCATTAAAGGGAAAACTGCCCACGCAGCTCTCTGCACTGGCTCATCAAGAGAGTTCAGGCTGCCACGGAGTCGCTCTTTGATTGCACCGCATTGCAGATTGGCTGTCTGGAGCAGTGTTGCTCCTAAGTGGCCCCCATCTTCCTCCAGTCCTCATCTGTATGTCTTTCAGGGAACTCCGGGGATGGCTGATCCTCTGCTTGCTGCTCCTAGCTGCATGCAAGTCTGCTTACAGCCTCTGCAAGGTCCAGTGGCACAGAGCAGAAAATGCACTGTATGTTCTCAGTCAAGGGCCTGAAGAGGACCACGGCCTTACCGTGCAAGGTATTCGGTAAATCTCAGAGTCTGGAACTGATAGAAAGAGAGGACAAGAGCACACAGGGCTTTGACCTGACAGTGGAGCCGGGAACAAGACTTTACCCTCTAGGAAGCACAGACAACCTTAATAAAGTAGATCACAGCAGCCAGTGGAAGAAGAAGCCACAAGATGCTAAACAGAATTATCTTGCATTTGCGTTTCTGTGTGTAATTTTTGTTGACAGATAATATCAGTTTCCTGTCCCAGGGCAGACCTCTTGCTAGGCTGTATTCAGAGATTAGAGATTTGGATGGTTTCTCAGCTTACGTTTGGGCACTGTTTTGCTTCACAGAGAAGTTGCCAGGGAGACCTGGCAACGAAGGGAAGGCTCGTATCCTTTCACAACACCCCTCGCACCATGGGTTATCACCGGGATTTTGGGAGCTGGGTAACCTGCAGTGTGGTGAAGTAAGATCTCTATGAACAGAAAAGCAGGGAGTAACCTATGCAGTCATGCTGCTCCTACTCAGTGGCATGAACACAGCAGTTAATTGAAGCTTCTCCTTTCACCAGGAGAAGTATAGGTGATCAGATCATGACAGTACCTCCTGTGCTGCAAAGCATGGTCCTCGTGAGGACTAATCAGTGGAATACAGCTCTCTGAAACATTCCTCCTGTGTTCTTTGCAAATTCCCATTTCCTAACTGGGCTGTTTCTTGCAGGCTGCAATGCCAAGGTCTGTTACTGCACACACAACCCAGCTGGAAGGAAGGACAGAAAGCATCTTCCAGTGTGAGTAACTGTCCCTTTCTTTGCAAGGCAGGCACCAAATCCCTTGTGCCCTTTGCAAAAGTGGCATATTCCCCCACTGATGACTGAAAATGGCCATTTTGGCTGGGTCATTAAAGCAGATACAACTCAAGTTAGAACTCAAATAGGCTGCCCAGGGAGGTGGCTGATTCACCTTCCCTGGACGTGTTTAAGGCACAGGTAGATGAGGTCCTGAGGGACATGGTTTAGTGTTTGATAGGAATAGTTGGACTCGATGATCCAATGGGTCCCTTCCAACCTGGTTGTTCTATGATTCTATGATTCTAAGTTTCCCTCACTAAGCACGTAAAAGGTTGCCCTGGTAGTGCTGCTGCCACAGGAATCATGGCTTGAGGTTAACCTCAGCTGTCTCCCCCATTCAGTCACTGAGCTGTATAATCAGAAGTCATTTTTCTCCTCTACCGTTTTGACTGGAGGCATAGCATGTCTTAGTTTTAATACACATCCTTTCATAGAATCATAGAACAACCAGGTAATGAGGTCTCCTCTCAGCCTCCTCTTCTCCAGGCTAAACAACCCCAGCTCTCTCAGCAGCTCCTCATAGGGTCTGTTCTCCAGCCCCTTCACCAGCCTCGTCGCTCTTCTCTGGACTTGCTCCAGAGCCTCAACATCCTTCTTGTGGTGAGGAGCCCAGAACTAGACACAGTATTCAAGGAGCGGTCTCACCAGTGCTGAGTCCAGAGGGAGAATCACCTCCCTGGACCTGCTGGTCACACCAATTCTGATACAAGCCAGGATGCCATTGGACAAGCTCTCAGTGTCTCCTGCTTTTGCAGAGTTAAGTACAATGGAGAAAATCCTGCCTGAAATGAAACATCTTCTCTCCAGGTTCATCCTCGGAGATACACAGACCTCACATGGTCACAGCCCTGAGTAACTGGAACTGACTGGACCTGCTTTAAGCAAGGGTTTGGACCAGCGACCTCCTAAACTAAATTACTCTGGTTCTGTGACTTCTGTCTCTTTCAGAGTCACATTGCTTCCCTTTCTCCTCCATCCCCTGCTCTGTTGCTCCTCAGCAATGACCCAGTTTATGAATGCCCCATCCCTGGAGGTGTTCAAGGCCAAGTTGGATGGGGTTTTGAGCAACCTGGTCCAGTGGGAGATATCTCTGCAGGCAGCGGGATGTTGGAACTGGATGGGCTTAAAGTTCCCTTCCAACCCAAACAATTCTATGATTACATGAACCCCTTAACTCTGGTAAGGGAAGGGCATCTCCTAACACTACTGAGATTGCAATCTGCACACAGAGAGCAGGAGAGGAGCCTTCAAGCTTTAGAGCTGGGACCAAATATTTACCCTGTGCATGGTATGTCACAGGTAATTAAGGTAGTTGAGCCAAACACAGAATGGTGAGAGAAGATGTTTGCTTTTCAAACCGGACCAGCAAGTGCGTATTACATTACCTGTATGCCAGATAATATTTGGCCATAAATCTTATTAACAGCGCTCTGCAGTAATGCAGCTGTGAAGGAAAGGAAATAAAAGGAAACAAAATGAGGAAGGGATGGGTCTGGAATGATAAAGAAAAAAGGAGGTGAACCCTTGCTGAGCGCTTGGTTTGCAGCTGAAGATTTTTGTAGGAAGAGCTTCAGCTCTGTGAGGAAATCAGCTGGAACAGGTCTGGCAGGATAGCTTTCCAAGTGAGAGCTCTTCTTGCAGAATACCAATGATTTGCATTCAAAATAAAGTGGCTAGAAGTAGCTATTTCAGGAGCTCTCTCTGCACTAGGGCAGGACCCGGGAGGTGGAGGGAGCAGAATATAAAACAACACCTGCCTTGGAAAAGAGGAGCAATCTGAAAGGTTTGAAGACAGATCTTCATGCTAGCTTGCCTTTGTGTCATAATAACTGGAGTTTGGTTTTCATTTGTTGCTTTCTTGTCTTTATTGCCCTGCCTCTTATATGGGGACGGACTGCTGTCCCCATGTCCCAAGCCCAGATGGATTTGTGACACTGAGGAAGGCTCTAGGTAGAGATGAGACTGAGGAGAAAGAGAAAAATCACTGTTTGCAGAGGGTGGCTGGTATTGCAAGTTGTCCATACACCCGCCAGGCTCTATGCTGATGCTTTACGCTCTTCCTTCTGGTTGCCAGAAGCAATTAACTAGCAAATGGAGTGAGGACAAAAGGGTAGCAGGAATTACAGCTTCCCAGGAGGATGCCCCCAACCCTTCCACTCCCCAGCCTGAAGGGCCCTGGCATTGGGACCGGGCTCTGCTCGGCCTTCACTCTGCCTCCCCTTCCTCCTCTACCTTCCCTTTTCATCCCCTCCTTTCCCCTCACCTCCCCACCTCTGCCTCCCCCCTCCTTCCCTGCCTCTCCTGAGCTGAAAGAGCTGAGGGTGTTTAGCCTGGAGAAGAGGAGGTTGAGAGGAGACCTCATTGCTCTCTACAACTACCTGAAAGGAGGTTGTGGAGAGGAGGGAGCTGAGCTCTTCTCCCAAGGGACAGGACGAGAGGGAATGGCCTCAAGCTCCGCCAGGGGAGGTTTAGACTGGACATTAGGAAAACATTTTTCACAGAAAGGGTTGTTGGGCACTGGAACAGGCTGCCCAGGGAGGTGGTTGATTCACCTTCCCTAGAGGTGTTTAAGGTGCAGGTGGACGAGGTCCTGAGGGACATGATTTAGTGTTTGATAGGAATGGTTGGATTCGATGATCCGGTGGGTCTTTTCTAACCTGGTGATTTTATGATTCTATGATTCTATGACATGGCACTGGGTTTAGCTGGTGCTCAGGTCCCAAGCTGCACTGTGGCACCAGGAGATGCCACAGTGCGGGTTGCACAGCAGCAGTGCCTGTTCCCATGGCCAGCTGGTGGGTATCAGCATTACAGGCATGTAAGCCTAGTTTGCCAGCAGGCTCCAGCCTTCGTTGCTAATCTTGGCTAACTCATTTGAGGAGGAGCCACGCTGGAAGGTTTCTCTGCTCCCAGATGGGCACCGTGCCACACGCCCAGCAGTCCTGCTGCCAGGAGCAGCAGGTCCTGGCAGGGACTGGGACAGGACTGCTCACCTAGCAAGGAGCTTCCCATCAGCCAGGCTCTATGGCAGCCTCCAACCACCCCTCCTCAATCGTCGGCTGCCGTATGTGCTTTTTCTCTCCCCAGGTGGAGGCTGGTGATGTGAGAAATCACGCCTCGGGCATGCTGTTTCCCGAGGAGCGTGGGAGAAGGTTTTGCAGACAGCAAGGCAGCACCCAGAGGCACGTTTCCAGCTCTCCACAATCGGTTTCTCAGTGATGCTGATCCCCAGGCTCCAGCTGTGCTGTGGCACCAAACACCACCAACATGGTCAGGGACAGCAGGTCCTTGTTGCACAGAGGGTCAGCAAATGCAAAACACTGATCTGTCTCTCCTCTCCCCTTGCCTAAACAGGAAAAATGAGCCACAGAAAACTGCTGCAAAATTCCTGCTTTGCAGGGGAATGGCCATGACACATCCATTCATGCCAGGAGAGGACCTGGACACAGCAGCCAGGAGTGCTTTAAACAAGCCAAGGTGATGCCCAGATCCACACAGGCCATCTGCTTCCTGCAGGATATGGTATCTATCCAGGGCACTGAAAACCAGGACCATATCAAGCCTTTTGGTTCTGGTTATCAGCTGGTGACGAGGGCTGGTGGCAGGAGGAAAACTGGGATTTAAAAGCTATGATTCAAACCCCACTCTGCTGTTTCTGGGTCACATAAGAGGCCATTCAATGCTAGATTTCAGAATCTGGCTTAGAAGTAAATTTATACCTGGTACCGCAAGAGATCACAGCAGTCACATCTTCCAGAATAAACTGGCGTGGCCACAGCCCAATATGTCCATGCGGCTGCCATGGATGATAACGTGCTGGACCGTCAGCCAGGCTGCACTGCTGATCCTGGCTAAAACACAGCCCTTGGGACTGGCAGCATCCAGTATTTCTGGTTTCTGCCTCGTGATTCTGTACACAGGCTGGTGCAAGGCACTGGTTTGGAAAATCAGCACAGTGCCATGCAGTTGCTCTCTGTTCCTTGCACCGAAGGTGAACACGATCCCTTCTTTGACTGACCCTGGAGTGGCCTGTTGACCAGATCAATGCTGAGTGATGCTTCCATCCTGCTCCTGCCAGTTACATCTTTGCCTGTGAAATGCTCTCTGTAGAGACATGGGGGAAGCGGCTGACTCAGTTGTCTGGAGAGAGATGTTTCATTGCAGTGCTCTGCAGGAGCCTGCTATTAAATCCTGCTGTAACAGTGTGCCGGTCACAGCACATTAAGTAGCAAGGTCACCTGGGCATCTTCTGCCAGGGACTTTGCTGGAGCAGAGCCATCATGCAGGTGTACACCTTGTAGCTCTTTACCAGCTCAGCTTCAGTGCAGAGATAAATTTCAGTCTCATCTCTCCTCTCAGGAACAGCGGTAGCCACGGACATCACTCCACTTTGCCTCTTCATCAGCTGCATTGTTCATCCTCCTCCACTCATTACCCTTCTGATGAGCTGGCCAGGTTCCTGTACCGGCTGTGACTTCCTTGGGCAAGTTTTATTCCAACCCTGAGGGCTTGCGAGCTGACTGCTGAAAGCCTGGGTGAAGTGCAAGTGAGGAAAGCATATTTGAAAGTGTTTTGTTGACAGGTTTACCCAGTTTTTGTCAAGCCTGAGGGAGCTGATAGGCAACTGAAAACAATTTCAGTTGGTTTTAGGTTCCTCAAGGGCTGCTCTAGGCAGGCATCCTCAGGAAAGTGGATCTGAATTAACTTCCAAATTAGAGTAATTAAACCAAATGAAATCTTTCCTGACGAAGAGTCCCTGGATGGATGATGCACTCAGTTCAATGTTAATTGTCCCAGGGCAGTTCTCATGCTGTGGTGGGGATGAAATGATTTGCCACTGTCAACAAGAATTTCTCCCTTCTTTCCATTTGCCATAAGGTAGCAGCACATGCCTGGGACATGCCCTGTCCTTGAGACACACTCTTGTTCGTGACTCCTACCTGTGCTTGTCTTTTCTCACTCAGAATTACTGGTGCTGATTTGATCCGGTTCACCTTGCTTTGAATCACAGCTCTGTCAATCCTTCTTAAGCATAGGTTTAGTGCAATTTAACTAAGAAGCCACAAATTTAATAGAGGCAAACATTTCTGGGGCTCCTGGTGAAGGACACCTCGCTGTTTCAAGGTCACAGCCAACAGCTGTGCTTCACTCGTGGTTGGACTCGATGATCCGATGGGTCTCTTCCAACCTGGTTGTTCTACGATTCTATGATTCATATGTCTACATGGGTTGAAATCTTGGTCCAGCATCAAAGCTGGCTCTCCGAGTACACCTGCTATCGCATGTCTCTGGATGAGGGGAGAGTTCATGGTCTCACATCCCAAGGGTCAGAGAAAGAAAGACAACAAAGAAATACCAGTCTCTGCAAGTTATGCTGGAGTTATATAGCCAAGTGCCTTCAGAGGAGGTCTGTCTCCTATGCAAAACTTCCAACGGGCCTGCAGACCGGTAAAAAGCCGACTTGTAGAGAGGACAAAGAATTTTGAGGCAGTACTTAGCTTTTCCCCAGGCCCAATCAGCTGTTCATAGAATCATAGAATCGTAGAACAACCAGGTTGGAAGGGACCCATTGGATCTTCTAGTCCAACCATTCCTATCAAACATTAAACCAAGTCCCTCAAGGCAGCATCCACCCGTGTCTTAAACACCTCCAGGGAAGGTGAATCAACCACCTCCCTGGGCAGCCTCTAAAAGTGCACAATGACCCTCTGTGTGAAGAACCTCCTCCTAATCTCTAGCCTAAATCTCCCCTGGCGGAGCTTGAGGCCATTCCCTCTTGTCCTGTCCCCTTTTACTTGGGAGAAGAGCCCAGCTCCCTCCTCTCGGCAACCTCCTTTCAGGTAGTTGTAGAGAGTAATGAGGTCTCCTCTCAGCCTCCTCTTCTCCAGGCTTCTCTGAACTTGCTCCAGAACCTCAACATCCTGCTTGTGGTGAGGGGCCCACAACTGAACACAGGATTCAAGGAGCGGCCTCACCAGTGCTGAGTACAGAGGGAGAATCACCTCCCTGGACCTGCTGGTCACACCGTTTCTGATACAAGCCAGGATGCCATTGGCCTTCTTGGCCACCTGGGCACACTGCTGGCTCATGTTCAGTCGGCTGTCGACCAACACCCCCAGGTCTCTCTCCTCCTGGCAGTTTTCCAGCCAGGCTTCTCCCAGTCTGTAGCTCTACATAGGGTTGTTGTGCCCCAAGTGCAGGACCCGGCATTTGGCCATGTTAAACCTCATGCCATTGGACACTGCCCAGCAGTCCAGCCTGTTTAGGTCCCTTTGCAAAGCCTCCCTACCCTCCAGCAGATCGACATTTGCACACAGCTTTGTGTCATCTGCAAACTTGCTAAGGGTACCCTCAATGCCTTCATCCAGGTCGTTGATGAAGACATTGAACAGGGCTGGACCCAGCACTGAGCCCTGGGGAACCCCACTTGTCACTGGCCTCCAGCTGGACTTAACACCATTTCCCACCACTCTCTGGGCCCGGCCATCCAGCCAGTTTTCTACCCAGGAGAGTGTGCGCCTGTCCAGGCCAGAGGCTGACAGTTTCCGTAGCAGAATGCTGTGAGAAACTGTGTCAAAGGCTTTAATGGTTAACTGGTTCATCCCATCCCAGTGTCTGCAGTGTGTAAGCTCCTTTGCCTTCACTATGAGAGCTTGCTGGGTGCTCAGAAGATCACTTCTCTATCAGAAATTGTGGGGATTTGCTGACTGTTGCAGTAGATTTAAATGGGAAGTGGTTGAAATGTTGCTGTCTGACTTCTAGGACTGTGTGCTGAACACATGGAGATATTTGGCTTGCAAAGTGTCAGAAGAACCAGTGTCCCCCTGCACACCCATGGCAAGGGGTATGCGAGTGGGAGCAAGGTGGGATTTGGAGTCCTGACACTGAAAACTTTGAAGTGCTGATTGCTTTACTCATCAAAAAACAGAAACCAGCTTCTCAGAACTTCATGCAGGACTGATCTGACCCAGAGCAAAGTACTAAAAGGGGCAAGAACTGCCAATTTAGCAACAATTATCAAGAAATACTGAATTGAAAAATTCCCTAATGGCAGGGGAAAAGTCAAACCAAAGCAGTTGTCACGGTTCTTTGACCTGGAAGTCAGATGCAGCATCTCTCCTTAGGTGGGTTTCTGTTCCTCTGACCAATTTCTGACCTTTCCCAAAGAGGTCTTCAACCTCTCACAAGAGAGAAAGGGGTCTTCCTGTGCCTCTCTTCTTCCTCTTGCCTTTGCCACTGTTGCTTTCCCGCACAAACTGTCACCGTATGTAGCAGAGGTGCTTGTTTGTGTTTTAATGCCGCACACTGGCACTCCAGCCCACCAGGCACTCAGACACGTTGCATTTTATCAGTCCTCTGCACACTTGATGTTCTTGGCCAAGCTGGCCAGTGCAGTGCCCTAGGGAGGGACAGTGTGTAGAAGCTGGAGGCTCTCCACTTGCTAAGCGCTGGCCATCAAAGTGGGGTTTTGCTCCTCGCTTAACAGCTGCCTTCTTTTAAAGCCTGGAACTGACTTCTTTTAACAGAAGCCATGGTTGCAGAGAGTAGCTGGTGGCATCTGTGCGCCAGATCCCACTGCAGGGGAGAGCAGATCCTGTTGAACCGCTTTCCAGATGCTTCAGCCCAGATTCTCGGGCCTCATGAGGGCAGAGGAGCAAACTTGGCAATTCTGCTACTGACAGTGTAGCTCTGGGTGTCAGGAACAAGGCTGGTGGGCAATGTCCTTTTTGCAGCCTGGCTGTAGCTATGGAGATGAAAGATACTGTATTTCTCTTCAGTGAGGAAAGACCAAGACAAGCACAAACACTCTGGAGGCTCTTGATGAGCCTTTAGGTATCTGATGAGAGCCGCTGACTAGGGTGTGAGGAGAGTCATAGTCATAGACCTGGGGGTGTTCGTTGACAGCAACTGACCATGAGCCAGCAGTGGCCCAGGTGGTGAAGAAGGCCAATGGCATCTTGGCTTGGATCAGAAACGGTGTGACCAGCAGGTCCAGGGAGGTTATTCTCTCTCTGTACTAAGCACTGATGAGACTACTCCTTGAATCCTGTATTCAGTTGTGGGCCCCTCACCACAAGAAGGATGTTGAGGCTCTGGAGTGAGTCCAGAGAAGAGCAAGGAAGCTGGTGAAGAGGTTGGAGAACAGGCCCTATGAGGAACGGCTGAGAGAGCTGGGAGTGTTTATCCTGGAGAAGAGGAGGCTGAGAGGAGACCTCATTGCTCTCTACAGCTACCTGAGGGGAGGTTGTGGAGAGAGCTGACCTCTTCTCCCAAATGACAAGGACGACAGGGAGAGGCCTCAAGCTCTGCCAGGGAAGGTTTAGGATGAAGATTAGGAAAAAAAATCACAGAAAGGGTCATTGGGCACTTTTAGAGGCTGCCCAGGGAGGTGGTTGATTCCCCTTCCCTGGAGGTGTTTAAGGCACGGGTGGATGAGGCGCTGAGGGACATGATTTAGTGTTTGATAGGAATGGTTGGACTCGAGTTTCTGAAAGGAAAGCTTTCCACATGTTCCACTTGCAGGGGAGGTCAAAGAGGGGCAGGAGACCTGGTGAATGCCTGCTTTGGTTTTGAAGCCTCTGGAGAACTCTCAGTAGACCTCTTGAAGTGGTTTTGTGGGATGGAAAAGGGATGCAGGCTGGAGGCAAAGTATTCTTTCTTCTTCAGCTCTCCACCCTCTCAACCAGGCTCTGAAGCCCTCTCCTGAATAATTGCATTGCTGTTTTCTTGGGTTTGTTTAGAGGTACTTTCACTGCTGCTATTTTCAGGGGGAATGTGATAAGAGGGAAGAGGAAGGAAAGGTTTCTTTTTTCCGTTCTTTTTTTTTTCTTAAAGCCAAAAATGAGAAAATGGAAAATATAAAAGAACATGAAAATGCCCCAATTCTTTCAAAATAGCTCCTCACTGATTTCCAGTCGCAATTACAGACTTTGTGCCTCAACAAAAGAAAAAAAAAAAAGGCAAACTGTGTATCTCCTGTACAGATACAGGGGTATTTTGCTTTGTACACGCCGGCTTCAGTACTGACCTAGAGATACAGGAAGACTTTCTCTTGACTTCGGTAGCTGTGAAAGACCCATTGTTCCTTAACTGCGATCCTTTATGCTGACGTGCACATTTTGTGTGCATCTGTCAACAGGGGAGGGGGGATATTATTGAAATGGGTAATAGAGACGATGAAAACAATCTGTGCTGGTCTCTGGATAATAACCAGCTGACATTAAGCCTAAGCCCAGCTGATAACATTTAATAATAAATGGGCGTTAATTAAAGCTAAATTACAGGGGAAGGTGTAAGCTTGGCTCTCGATCCAATTAGAAGCCTGTAATTCATAGCGGAGAGAATCTGTCCAGCCTGTAAATAAATGATCAAAGGCTAGGAAAGTCAACAGCAGGGCTGTGTAGCAGTTTAGATGATGCCTCAACGTGGAAGAGACCAGAGGAGGATTAACAGGCAACCGTGGCCAGATGTTTCATTGGGTTTGCCGTGCAACGTGCCAATGAGATACATAGTGGTGCACGTGTGAGAGCTCAGAGCTGAACCTTGGTGTGGTTCCAGAAGGCTTTGGAATGGGCTCAAACGGAGGGTATGGACCTGATGGAAAGAAGATATCCATCATGAGCCCCTCATGGTGACAGAATGAGGGAAAGGGCCCTAGGGAATCTGGGTGGATCTCTTTGTGGTGGGCACCAAGGGAGTTTAGAGTACTTTGTTGACATACCATTAGAAGACAACAAAGGATGAGGAAGCTGGTGATGGCTGTGGTCAAAAGCCATCACTGCATCTTAGAAACAGTGTCATGCTCCCACTGACATTTATTTTAGCATTTAAACAGGGCTGCCTGTGGAGCTGTTTTCCACCCAGATGTGTCCTTCAGTTTGCGTGCCAGGAGCAGCTCCAGTCCAAGTAGTCTCACAAAGTAGGGGAGAGTCAGGAGGGACATCCAAGTCAGCAAGTTTTGTAGGGCTTGAGAATCATAATTGTAAAAATACGGCTTTAAGAAGGCTAAAGGGAGGCACCTACAGTGACCTCCTGTCCCCGGCCATGCCCAGGGCAAGCTGACTCCCAGCTCTACTTGCAGCACAGCAACCCCAGGGAGTTTTGCACCACGATATTGCGAAGGATGCTGCATTGCGCATGAAGTAGAGGGAGATGACAGCTATTTGCTTCACTGCCAGAAGCAAAACTGGGGCTGGTACAAGTTCAGACGTGGCTCTGATGTGCCCTGAATGTGAGGAAAGAGTCCAGGGAGACACTGGTGCCCTCAAAGTTGACAAGACCACTGAAAAGGGAGCAGTTGTTCACTGGGAACTTACAATGTGACCCAAGAAGAGGCTGCAGATGGAGCAGAACATGGAATTGTCTTTGGCAGCATCAGCAGTTCTGAAAAACCTGGGAGGACAGGTCACGTGGTGGCTGAGGGTCATCGACCAGTGCATGCAAGAAGTGGTCATCAGAACCACGAGCCTCAGATTGTTCACACATTTGGAGACAAAAAAAAATGGTTTTAAAGCTCAGATTTACAATATTCTGTCTTCCAGAAGTCCCAAGAACTCTAAGGAAAAATACAGCATTTTGAAAGCTTGGCATGTCTAAGGTACGCTCCTTCAGCCGTGCCCCACAAATGATCTTCAAGAGTTACACAGCATCAATGATACTCCAAAAACATGGATCTGGTCCAAAGAACCATGTTTTCTGACTGTTTGTCCTACATCTTGTCTGGAGAACAGCTGATCCAGATGTGCTATTCAAGATTAAAGGAGATGTCCTCACTCAGGAATAAATGGGTTTGGTTTAATGTAACGAAGAGAATGCATTTTTGCCTTTGCCTCAATGCAGCTTCACATCTCAAGTATCCACAGAGGCAATTCAGGAGGATGCTCTAGTTTAGACTTGCTCCATGTGCAATTACCCACCAGGTTCAGACATCCTTGTGGAACTCATGTGAAGCATAAGCTGGAGGACGGCTGAAAAAGCCAAGATGTCAAGGCTTGCCGGGGCCAGATGAGTGCCAGCTTGCACTGACCCTGGTGGTAGGAGCCAGGGGAAAGAAGCTGGCAAAGTTTATTCTCCTTTTGCACAGCTTTGTCAGAAACAGGCAGTTACTAACTTGGAGCACTGTTTCCTAAACATCACAGCCAGCACTTTCCAGGCCAGCATCTGCGTGTGCCTGCATGCAGAGCAGCCACAATACAGAGGATGCTCCACACATTCCATACTGGTGGGCAAGGCTGGGTTTGCTACAGCAGGGCCATGAT
The DNA here is from genome assembly GCA_033558105.1 of Coccyzus lansbergi. Lineage (NCBI taxonomy): Eukaryota > Metazoa > Chordata > Aves > Cuculiformes > Coccyzidae > Coccyzus > Coccyzus lansbergi. The sequence goes on from JAUMJK010000048.1 coordinate 1,035,674, forward strand.
GTCTTCAAGAAGCAGCAAGAGGCAACCTGACTCCCCAGATACCAATGGCGTCATGAAGAATGAGCTGAGACTGGAAATATTTTGATTATCTTTTTCCAAACAAAACCATATTTGCAGAGTCTTGATCATTCCCTGTTTCTAGGTGCCAGACCTGGGTGTGTTGACAGCAAGAGTAATTCTTAAGGGATGCTCTGCTGAGGCTTAATAGTTTTGGAAAGACTCCTAGCCTCTTTAGTCCTCAGTAGCACAATGGACCGAGGTCCCCCACAATTCTCCCAGTGGACTGGCACCTTTGGCACCCAGACCTGATAGGAACATCTGACATGAAGCTGAAGGTGGTCCTTAAAGATCTTGCCTCTGATCTGAATTTTCTTCTAACTGAAGAAAACAGGGGACAGGACAAGAGGGAATGGCCTCAAGCTCCGCCAGGGGAGATTTAGGCTGGACATTAGGAGGAAGTTTTTCACACAGAGGGTCATTGGGCATTGAAATAGTCTACCCGGGGAGGTGGTTGATTCACCTTCCCTGGAGGTGTTTAAGGGATGGGTGGATGAGGTCTTGAGGGACTTGGTTTAGTGTTTGATAGGAATGATTGGACTCGATGATCCGATGGGTCTCTTCCAACCTGGTTGTTCTATGATTCTATGATTCTATAAAGTGTCAATATTAAAGAATTCAGCGTGATTATGGGGTCCTGTTGTGTAGGAAATTGCCTTCAATCCATCTGGCTGTATCTGAGATAATTTCTTTCCCTTCCTGACCTCCAGAGATTACTCTGGAAAAAAAAAATTCTCAAGATGCTATTGCAGGAGGAATAAAAATAGCTGAACAGATGAGCTGGTCTCTCTAACAGAGCAAATACATCCAAGTGCTTATAGTGCAGAGAAAATGAAGCCTGTAGCAGGAAACAGAGGGAATCCCTATACAAAAGAAGGAAATTTGGGAAGAATGAGTAATCTAGGAGAGGAAACAAGGTGCTGTGGCCTGCTGCTAGCAAGGCAAGTGTCTCCCAAAACAACAAGCCAATGTGCATGCCGTGCAGGGCACAACACCCGCGTGCAGCTGATCCTTCTTGGTGGAGCAGAGCTGCTGAGACCTCCCATGGCTTACAAAGACAGAGGCTCTGAGGACTCCACTGTCTGAAGAATGGTACATGATGAAATTTGAAAAAGCCTCTAAAATTCCAGCCAGGGAACTGCTTACAGCTGAGTGTCACCAAGGTAATTTAGGAGAGAAGCCCAGTTTAAGATTCAAGAGTTGGAAAATATCATAGAATCATAGAATCATGGAACAACCAGGTTGGAAGAGACCCATCGGATCATCGAGTCCAACCATTCCTATCAAACATCAAACCATGTCCCTTAAGACCTCATCCACCTGTGCCTTAAACACCTCCAGGGAAGGTGAATCAACCACCTCCCTGGGCAGCCTATTCCAATGCCCAATGACCCTCTGTGTGAAAAACTTCCTCCTAATCTCCAGCCTAAATCTCCCCTGGTGGAGCTTGAGGCCATTCCCTCTTGTCCTGTCCCCTGTCCCTTGGGAGAAGAGCCCAGCTCCCTCCTCTCTACAACCTCCTTTCAGGTAGTTGTAGAGAGCAATGAGGTCTCCTCTCAGCCTCCTCTTCTCCAGGATAAACACCCCCAACTCTCTCAGACGTTCCTCATAGGGCGTTTTCTCCAGACCCTTCACCAGCTTCGTTGCTCTTCTCTGGACTCACTCCAGAGCCTCAACATCCCTACTCTGATCTTATAAGAGCTCCCCAACCTGGAGACCAGTTCTGGAATCCCCAACATAATTAGGATACGGAACTGTTGGAATGGGTCCAGGACACAACAAAGATGACCAGATGGCTAGAGCACCTCTGCTATGAGGACAGGCTGATGCAGTTGGGGTTATTCAACCTGGAGAAGAAAAGGCTCCACAGAGATGTTGTAGAGACCTTCCAGTATTTGAAAAGGGCCTACAGGAAAGCTGAGAAGGGACTTTTAACAATGGCATGGAGTGATAGGGTGAGGGGGAATGGTTTTAAATTGAAAGAGGGGAGATTTATATTAGATATTAGGAAGGATGTTGAGGCTCTGGAGCGAGTCCAGAGAAGAGCCACAAGGCTGGTGAAGGACCTGGAGAACAGACCCTATGAGGAGCAGCTGAGAGAGCTGGGGTTGTTTAGCCTGGAGAAGAGGAGGCTGAGGGGAGACCTCATTGCTCTCTACAACTACCTGAGGGGAGGTTGTGGAGAGGAGGGATCTGGGCTCTTCTCCCAGGTGACAGGGGACAGGACAAGAGGGAATGGCCTCAAGCTCCACCAGGGGAGATTTAGGCTGGAGATTAGGAGGAAGGTTTTCTCACAGAGGGTCATTGGGCACTGCTAGAGGCTGCTGAGGGAGGTGGTTGATTCACCTTCCCTGGCGGTGTTTAAGGCATGGGTAGATGAGGTCCTGAGGGACATGGTTTAGTGTTTGGTGGGAATGGTTGGATTCAATAACCCAATGGGTCCCTTCCAACCTTGGTGTTCTATGATTCTATGAAATGTTTTCCTGTAAGGGTGGTGAGGTGCTGGCACGGGTTGCCCAGGGAAGTTGTGGACGTCTCCTCCCTAGAAGTGTTTGAGGCCAGATTGGATGAGTCCTTGAGCAGCTTGGTGTGGGAGGTGTCCCTGCCCATGGAAGGGGATATGGAACTGGATGATCTTTAAATTCCCTTCCAAACCAAACCATTCTAGAATTCTTCCTTTCTCCTGTAGCCTCCTGTGGGTGCCTGCTGTGTGATCTGATCCCCCATGGCAAGAAATGCTTCTCAGATGCAACAAAGCCCACAACATGTGAACACGTTTTTAATCCATTTTGCCCTTTCATCCATCTCCCCTGCCATGTTAGCAGAGCTGCCCTCCTTTCCCAGGGCTCCCCACCCTCAGGAATTCCTGAGAAGAGGAGATGTGGGGCTGCGGCTTTGGCTTTAACTGTTAGCTACCAAGATTATGCTGGGGAATAATTTGACCTGCCGGTGAACGAGAGCTCATACTTTAGAGATGACTTGGCTGGAGCACTCACAGGACTTTGGGGAAGTGAGTGAATAGATAAAAAAAATAAAACGAGGAGGAGCTGTAAAACAGGCAAGACTCAGAAAAGCCCTCACTATCACTTCTAGCAAAAGACTGGGCACCAATGCTTGAGGAATAGGGAGAGACTGAAATATAACCTACTAAGTTTCCTTTCTCTTGCAGGTTCATCTTGCCAAGAAGTGAGCTCACCAGGTGGGAAAAAACCATCAAGACCCCTTCCACAGCCTATGCCTGACCCCATAAATTTTAAAGAGCAGCATTCCATGGGTTTGGTGGCTGTTGAGCATGGACAGTGGAGAATTTGCAGTGCTGTAGACACTTAATCATGGCCTTGCACAGCACTCGTGACCCACTATCAACCTGGTCACTGCCAACCCCTCCTCTTGGCCCTCCTGCCTGTGTGCGATGCTGGTTTGAATCCATTTAAGCCTTATCCACCAAAAGTTTGCTGTCACTGCCTTCAGGGTGGACTTGATTGCTTCAGCAGAGCCCTACAGCACAAGTCAGAGACAACAGTCTCAGATCCCACCATCCTCTCGTACACTGATTGCTCTGTGGCGGATTCAAAGACCTCGAGCAAGGATTGAGCAACCGTGGGATCTGTAATGTGACTACAGTATGTGAAGACTTGAGTTAGGTCATAGCAGGCTCCATGGCTCCAGTTCAAAGATGGATGGATAGGCCATACCCCAGACTAAGGGTTATCTGGGCTATTTAGGTTATTCAAGGCATCTACTTTATCTTGGTACTTGGTATCCAGCCTTCTATGTGATGCTGGATAGTAGAGGGCTGGTTTCATCCCCACGGCCTTCAAACTTTAATTCCTCACCATCACATGCCATTTTTGCCACGACGCTTCTCACTTGATTTCACTGTGTTCCCTGAAAGATGTTGTAAGAGTTTCCTTTACCCTGCTAAGTTATCACAAAACCAGAGCACAGCATTCAAAGTGGTTTCTTTAACAGCTTACAAAAGCTGGGAGGCAGCCTGGTCCATGGGAGTGGGTTTTGCAGAGGGAGCTGCTCTTGTCTTTACAGTCATTGTCCCAGATGGGACTCGGAGTTGTTATCCTTACCCACAGAACCCACTCCTTATCTCGCTCGAATCCAGGCAAGAGATAAAGAAGATGAGACACAGTGGGAGCCCATGGAGGAAGAGACATATGTTTGTGGTGTTAATTCCTCTCTTTTCTATTTTTGCATCATAAAAAAACATTTTTCTGGTCTTTTGGGGCTTATAGGAAAGCTGGGGAGGGGCTCTTCATTCAGGGAGGGGGAATGATTTTAAGCTGAGAAAGAGGGGAGACTGAGATTAGATATTAGGGAGAAAAAATTTCTTGTGAGGGTGGTGAGGCCCTGGCCCAGGTTGCCCAGAGAAGTCAGGACTGCCCCATCCCTGGAGGTGTCCAAGACCAGGTTGGATGGGGCTTTGAGCAACCTGATCCAGTGGGAGGTGTCCCTGCCCACAGGGTGGGTTTGGAACTGAATGATCTTCAAGGTCATGTCAAGCCAAACCTTTCTATGATTCTGTTATTCTATATTTTAGGGACTGCAGTCAAGGCCATGAATGGCAGACAGTCTTGGGTAGTCGCTACCCTTCAGTCTTTTAAAGGCAGAAGCCAGTTTGTACGCAGCATCTTCAAAGGGAGATGTTATCTCTTTTCAAACAGATAGCTCTTTACCCCCTAGATCTTCCCAAAGGGAGTGGGTGCCTGCTGCACAATCACAAGCCACACATTGATTGAACATGAATACATGGTCTTGAGCAGAGGGACCAAGGATATCTAGATCCTTTTGGATTTCACCCCTGTAGTTGGATTCTTTGATATCTCATAAGGACTGATTCATGCTTGGGCCTTTCTTGTGGCAAGGCTTTTCATAACAGCTTTCTCTGATGTATAATAAGAGCTGAGTGAGTGATGACTTCTTCCCTCACTCAGGGTATTTATAGTGTTTTTCTTTCTTCCCCAGCAAGTCACCTATTTTCACAAGGCTCGTAGGCGCTTTGTGTTGGTGAGATTTCAGCTCCTCTGCCAAATCTGAAGGAGACTGGCCATAGGGTTCAAAAGTTTCTCAAGACTAGGATGGGGGATTGGCTGGGGGCATGTGAGGTCCCCATTGCACAAGCTTCGCATCTTAAGAAATCAATCCAAAAGCCATAAACCTACACACTTCACCCTTTATTTCTAGAGGCACCAAGGGTCACATTTCCCATCTGCTTCTCTATAGATGAACAAGCTAGCACTTTTTTTCTCTTTTTCAATAGGAGCTGGGTTCTCAGTGTTTTGCTGTGGAAGCTGGGTTTCTATTAGTTATCATCTCCTCCAGGGTGCATCAGCTCTGACCGTACCAGGTGGGATGAGATGCAGAGCATCTGGTGTGGGTTTATTATAGCTCTCCTGCTTACACAGAATGGATGTGGACCATCATCATCTTCTTTATTGAGGGCCTATTCTGCACTCAGGGTAAACAAGTATAGCTTCCTGACTGCTTACGTCCCAAAAGCATGTGTCTGGCTACCTTTTTGCACCTGTAAGGCTCAAGAAAGGGAAACGGGTCAGCACCTAAGTTGCCAAAATATCTATCTATCCATCCATCCATCCATCCATCCATCCATCCATCCACCCACTGAGCAATTGGTTTGTAGTTCCATGTACTGAGCTGGAGCCACAGGAGTAAATGCTCCCACAATGCAGGTTTGAGCCCAGGGAAGGTCTCCTATGTAAACAGAAAAAAAAAAAATTTTAAAAAGACAGCTTTTTTAATACTTCATAGCTATTTGTAACTTTCTCCAAGGAGAGTGTTGTGTCTTCCACTTCTCCAGTGAATACAAACTGCCATCTCCCATTATGAGAATAATATAAAATAAAATACAATAAAAAGTGAGAGAAAAGCCATATTCTGAGAGCCTTCCATCTGTACCTAATCCATTGTTTTTATAATACTTTTCCCCTGTGTTTTCCCCCCTTTTTTAGGGGGTGGGGGTGGTAGGTTTGGGGATTTTTTTTTTTTTATTTTGCTTATACTACCAGAGGAGAAAGAGAAGACTTCCCCCAACTGTGGATGCTTTTTGCTCCCTTTACTCTGGCTCACACAGGACTCTCCAGCATCTCTCCCTCTGTCAGTGCTGCCCCTGTGATGGTGCTGCCTGTGCTCTGCATCCCCTGTCTACAGGCTGCTCTGTGGCACATGTTACCCACCACATTCCCCCCCTGCTTCTCCTGCAGGTAGGGGGGTTGGTTCTGCCTTGTACCATCCTCCGGCAGTTCTGTGCACTTGTGCCCTCCTCCTCTTTTCACAGCCTGATTTATGTGGTTTATCTTTCCCTTTTACAGCCATCCTTCTCTGCGCCTGATTGCAGTGACCTCTGGTCCCTGCATAGCTCGCATTCTTCTGCAGGGGCCAGGGGCCACCTGGAAGGGCTTTCTCCTTCCCTGGGCCACTCCAGATGAGATCAACAGGGTCCCTCAGCTGTATCCATCCATACTGACATCCAGTCCTATGCTTTCTTTGCCCCAGTTTTCTCTCTAGGCAAAGGCCAGGTGGCTGGATGATCATGTAGGTCTCCAGGGAGGGTGCTCTGTCCTTGAGCTACTGCTCCACACAGTAGAGAAAGCAATAGTGGGGCCTGACCCCGTCCTGGGGACATGCTGCTCCTTCTGTCCAGCCTACCTCAAAAACTTGTCTCCGTTCTTTCCTGAAGCTGGGGAGATGTGGTTCTGGTCCTCCCTGGGGCTATCAGATGTGATCGGGTTAGGGAGAGGCCATTCCCCCTGGCACCAAGACAGTAATCTTCATTTTATCAGTCTCTTCATGTCTTCTCTTTCCCTTTCCAGAACCTGTGCAGGATCAAAACAGGTCCAGCAATGCTGAAGATGGGGTTCATAACATACCTAAAAAGAAGTTGTGGAGAGCAGAGAGCTGGCCTCTGCTCCCAAGTGACAGGGGACAGGACAAGGGGGAATGGCCTCACGCTCCTACAGGGGAGGCTCAGGCTGGACATAAGAAAAAAAAATTCACAAAGAGTCATTGGGTACTGTTAGAGTCTGCCCAGGGAGGGGGTTTGAGTCATCTTCCCTGAAGGTGTTTAAGGGATGGGTGGATGAGGTGCTGAGAGACATGGTTTAGTGCTTGATAGGAATAGTTACACTCAATGATCCAGTGGGTCTTTTCCAACCTGCTGATTCTGTGAATCTATATCAAGTACTACTCAGACAACAAGTGGCTGGACAATATATCTGACTGCTGAGAGTGATCCTGCTTGCAAACACGTGTTGGCAGCTCTCACCTGGGCAGGATCCTTCTCCCACCCTACCCGACGGGGCAGAGTGAACGAGCCAAACTTTTGACACACTCCTTTCAGCCACAGCTCATCCCCCGTGTTATGAAAAGGAGTCGTTTTGGAGCTGGACCAGACCCAGCTCCCCTGGAGTTGAGGTCATACCCAGCTGCCGGCTTCCAATCCTCCCCTGAGGATGCACCAGCCACTCCTGAACCAAGTCACTGAGCAGCCCCTCCACTGTTGATTCTTGTATCTCATGCAGCATCAGGGAATATCCCTCCCTGGTGTCCCACTGTCCAGCTTCATGAGCTGAGGCACATTCCTCAGAAAGCATCAGCAAAGGCTCAGCCTGAGGACAAGCCAGGGATGAATCAGCCTCTCTTGTTCCTGCTTCTCCTTCCCTCCAGTGATCACAGTGTAGAGGACAGAGGTGGTGGCTGATGGACTGAGAATGAACAAGGAGGGAAGCTCGTCTCTGTGCGTTGTTTCTGGGATTTGCACTTCACCAAGACTTAGGTCGCTGAGATGAGAGAGTGAAACATTAACTGGAGGTTTAAGGTGTTGTTTAAGGGCTTGCACTCCTTTTTTCTCCTTTGAAAAGTAGAAGGAGGGCATGTGATGTGAAGTTTGATTTTGCAGTATTGACACTTTAGGATATTCATAACTCTCCATCCCATCCTCAGGATAGTGATTACAGTTACTTATTACAGACACAGTCTTTGGCTGTGTCTCTTCACAGTGAGGTGGCAAGATCAGACCTTTGGGAGAGATGGATTTCATCTCCAGTTTTGCTGGTGGCTTGTTGTTTGATTCGTGGGTGGAAAATCACAGCCTTCTGGGGCTTGGTCCCTGCAGTCATCCTCTGTTTTCCCCAGATGACTCCCCAAGCCTTACTCATGCACAACACCAGGAAGGATTTGCAAGCAACTTCTACATGAATGACTGTTAAAAGGGACAAAATCACTTCCAGCAGGCAGAATTAAACAAGTTAAAGGCACCCAGAGAGAGTTAAAATCGCCCGTGTCATCTAGCAGGACAGGCAAATCCACAAGGACATGGTTTGCTAGGGGCCAGAAGGGACTTGCCACCTCTGATGAGAAAGAGCAGCTCGCTTTGCAGCCGAGAGCTGGCAAAGTGCTGAGTCTCTGCATCACCACTCAGCACATGGGTGCAGACTGGGGGCCACGCTGTGGCTTGCAGGAAAGCTTGTAAGTTCATTTTTTCAGGAAAACAAGGCTGTGACGGCCCCAAGAACATCTGTGTAGAAGGGGCTTCTTAAACCCTCAAATTAAAAAATAAATTAGGTAAAAAAAAAAAGGGTGATTCAGGCTGTTGCAAAATCCTGAAACTGGCATAAAACACATGAGTTACTTTTTAGGGTCATTTTTGTTTAATGGTAAGTACTAGTTTCTTCTTTTCTGTCAACTGACCCTGCAAGTTCCTCTTTCCTTCTGACATGTGAGAGAGAAGGTCGGGCTCCTCAGTGTGAAGTCACCCCCAGGATGTGGAGTTTTTGCAAAACTATGAAATACCACAAAGCTCCCGATGAAATTACCAGGGGTGGAAATCATGTGGATGAGCTGCTACCACTTGTAAGAGAAGGGAAGTGGCAGAGTCCTGCAAAAGCACCAACTGCTGCACAGCAAGGGACAGGTTCTGTGAAGCCATGTAAAACACAGACAATGGTATTGGTGCCAGGAAACATCAGCACAGCCCCAAGAGAAACCCCCCCATAAAGATGAAGCATTTTACCAAGTGACGCTGGAAATACTTGCTCCATGAATCGATCTCCTGTGCAGTTGGGAAGGAAAGGATCTTGCTGGAGGTCTTCAGGATATGAATGTGATGTGAAACACTTGAAATACTGCAAATGAAATCTGAGATTTTAGACTTTACCTGAAACATTAACATTTGAAACAACTGGCAGCCACATTATGAGGCGACCCAGCCTACCTGACTGATGCACGGTGGTGACTGATAGCAAATGGTGGTGCCAGACCTTTCACTGCTTGTAATTACAAATCAGCAAATACCCTGAAGTGATTAATTACCTCCTGACATGTTTTGGAGCTGATGTAGGCTCAGGGAAACACAACTCCCCCCTCTTTTCTTTCCTAGGAAGGAGTCTTTGCTAGCTTTGTTTATAATTGGGGATGAATGAGTCAATGTTATGAGTACATCATCAACTGAGAATTGTGAAACAAGTGTTACACACGTGCACACTCATACCCTTAAGCACACCTGGGAATGATGATTGGGGATGGAGGGGCTACAGGCTTCCCTGGGATGGACAGTGATGCAATTTTCAGTCCCTTGGCACAGTTAACCTCTAGCAGCAGGGATTTCCTCCATCTGAGGGAATGTAAAAATACCTATAATGGGAAAGGACAACTCTCCGTGGAGAGTTAGAATTAGGCTTAGGGTTGGGGTAGAGTCATCCTTGCTTAGAGTCCCTGTGGACAGTTGGCTGTGGGGAGGTAGCCTGGACCCCACTTACAGCAGGCATTTCAGTAAAGCTAAAAAAACTCTATTGGAACCAAGAAGCTTTAACCAAGTCCTCTCTTCCTTCCTCCTTTCTCATCTTGGGAATGGTGGCCATGTGGATTTTATTACGTTTCAGCTGATATGGTTCTTTGTGCTGTAACTGTGGATTTTCCTCGTTTCACTCACATGTATTTAAGTTTGTATTTTTGTCCTGCTTCGCAGAGAAGGATTTCTGGGTGCCAGGCAATGAAAAGCTCAACATGAGCCGGCAGTGTGCACTCACAGCCCAGAAGGCCAACTGTGTCCTGGGCTGCATCAAAGGAAGCGTGGCCAGCAGGGCAAGGGAAGTGATTCTGCCCCTCTATTCCTTTCTTGTGAGACCTCATCTAGAGTATTGTGTCCAGTTCTGGAATCCTCAACTTAAGAAGGATATGGAGCTGTTGGAACAGGTCCAGAGGAGGGCTACAATGATGATCTGAGGGCTAGAGCTTCTCCCATATGAGGACAGGCTGAGAGAGTTGAGCTGGAGAAGAGAAGGTTCAAAGGAGATCATATAACAACATTCCAGTACCTGAAATGAGCCTACAAGAAAGCTGGAGATGGACTATTCATAAAGGCTTGTAATGATAGGACAAGGGGAAATGGGTATAAACTGGAGAGGGGCAGATTTAGACTAGACATTAGGAAGAATTTCTTCACTGTGAGAGTGGTGAGACACCAGAACAGGTTGTCAAATGAGGTTGTGGCTGCCCCATCCCTGAAGGTGTTCAAGGCCAGGATGGATGGGCCTTGGGCAACCTGAGCTAGTAGATGACCCTGTCCATGGCAGGAAGGTTGGAACTAGATGACCTTTAACATCCCTTTCAGCCCTAACTATCCTATGATTCCTCCTCCAGTCTGCATTAAGAGCTGACATCAGGTCAACCTAAAAATCATCCGGAGAATTAACACAGAAACCCTGGAGCAAATCACCAGAAATCATGTCTTCTTTGGCAGGTCAAAAGGAGGATAACAAGGGGCCAAACCTGCAGGGGACAAGATATAAATGACTTGCTGTCTCTGTTGCAGCTTGTATTTGTCCAGAGCTTGTTTGTGAGCAATTAACACAGTTGTCTTAAGCAGAGCGGTGGAAAGCACGATGAAGTAATTAATAGTAATTAAAGGCATGTTATCTACAGGCACATTGTCTGTGCCCATCCTGCACAGCCCTGTGCTGTTGACTGCCCTACACTAGCTTGTCTGAGCAAGGGCTGGAGCATAGAGAAGAGAAGGCTCTGGGGAGAGCTTAGAGCAGCTCCGAGTGCTGAAAGGGGCTCCAGGGAAGCCGAGGAGGGGCTCTTTATCAGGAAGTGTGGGGATAGGGTAAGGGATAATGGTTTTAAGATGAAAGAGGGGAGATTGAGATGAGATATTGGGAAGAAATGTTTTCCTGTGAGGGTGGTGAGGCACTGGCACCGGTTGCCCAGGGAAGTTGTGGCTGCCCCATCCCTGGGCATCCTGGATAAAGGCCTGGATGGATGTGGCTTTGAGCAACCTGATCCAGTGGGAGGTGTCCCTGCCTGTGGTAGGATTGCCTTTGAGGTCCCTTTCAACTCAAACCATTCTACAATTCCACAATTTCACGATCGACTTAGTTAGGCACCATCTTCACAAAACTCCCTCTCTGTCCTGTTACACTCAGTCAAGACACAACCCTTAGCCTTTCATGCCTTTAGTGTGGAGTCTGACTAAAGGGTTAGTTTTAAACAGGGGCAGTAAAACAGACTCACTCCCTGCCTATCTCCACCTCTTTTAATAACAGATATCGACGATGGGGAGGAGAGAAAATATCCATGTGGTATGGTTTGGTTTGGTTTGGTTTAGTTTTCTGAGACTCAGTCAACATCAAGAAAAGAAAGACAGAGTGCGGGGACAGTGAAGAATTCAGATTTAGGTTTAACCTCTCTTTGCTTTGAAAAGAAACAGATCAGTCCCTTTGGTGGGGGGAAATCCCAAGCTTTATAGAATTTTCCCTGCATTATTTTCTGAATCAACTTGAAGCTGCCAATATTCCTTTAACCAAAAAGGGCATCTTTTTAAATGGATTTACCTTTTCAGCTCTAACCTCTGCTGGTCTCCTTTGCCTTCAGCTAAGTTTTGACAGCAGGAGCAGACTTTTCATGAACTGCCCTTAGCTCACATCCTAGGAGCTGACATCAAGAGGCAAGATGCACTGGAGTCGCTCTTTCCCACTTCCAAACACCTCCTTCTTTCTTTGCAGCATTTCTCCCTCCGACAAAGATCAGCTGAGCTGTAAAACTTCAATTATTTTAGCGCCTTGGCCCCATTTAAGTATTGCAGGATATTATACAGAACTAAGAACCAAGTCTGCCTCTTAGAGTTGCACCACCTTAGAGTGTAAGGCTCCCAGGCATTTGCCTGCAGTCCAAAATCTCCTGACATAGAGTCATAGAACAACCAGGTTGGAAGGGACCCATTGGATCATCGAGTCCAACCATTCCTATCAAACGCTAAACCAAGTCCCTCAAGACATCATCCACCCGTGCCTTAAACACCTCCAGGGAAGGTGAATCAACCACCTCCCTGGGAAGCCTATTCCAATGTCCAATGACCCTCTGTGTGAAAAACTTCCTCCTAATCTCCAGCCTAAATCTCCCCTGGCAGAGCTTGAGGCCATTCCCTCTTGTCCTGTCCCCTGTCACTTGGGAGAAGAGCCCAACTCCCTCCTCTCCACAACCTCCCCTCAGGTAGTTGTAGAGAGCAATGAGGTCTCCCCTCAGCTTCCTCTTCTCCAGGCTAAACACCCCCAGCTCTCTCAGACCTTCCTCATAGTGCCTGTTCTCCAGCCCCTTCACCAGCTTCGTTGCTCTTCTCTGGACTCATTCCAGAGCCTCAACATCCTTCTTGTGCTGAGGGGCCTAGAACTGAACACAGGATTCAAGGAGCGGCCTCACCAGTGCTGAGTACAGAGGGAGAATCTCCTCCCTGGACCATTTCTGATCCATGCCAGGACGCCATTGGCCTTCTTGGCCACCTGGTCACACTGCTGGCTCATGTTCAGTCGGCTGTCAACCAACACCCCCAAGTCCCTCTCCTCCTGGCAGTTTTCCAGCCAGGCTTCTCCCAGTCTGTAGCTCTGCATAGGGTTGTTGTGCCTCAAGTGCAGGACCCGGCATTTGGCCGTGTTAAACCTCATGCCAGCGCTCCAGCCTGTTTAGGTCCCTTTGCAGAGCCTCCCTACCCTCCAGCAGATCGACACTTCCACACAGCTTTGTGACATGTCATATATCAGATCTGTTTATTGAAGCTGTTCTCCTACCATGACACTTTCTCATAAGCTGTATTTCTGCTCTCGCTAGGCCTTCTCAAAAATAAAAGTGTAAGGGCTTCTGGCTTATGCCAGCACAAGGAGGTGTCTTGAGAGAGTCATTGAGAAAAACTAGCCTGGGGTACACAAGGATGCAAAATAATATAGGGTTAGGTGGAACTTGAAGCAAAAAAGCCTCTTTAGTAATTGCATTCACAGTGGATTGCGTTAAAGCAGTAGGTAACCAGGAGGATGAGGGAGGTCACTCTGCCCCCCTGCTCTCATGAGACCTCACCTGGAGTCTTGTGTTCAGTTCTAGAGTCCTCAGCACAGGAAGGACATGGATCTGTTAGAGTGAGTCCAAAGAAGGCCACAAAGATGATCCAAGGGCTGGAGAGCCTCCTATATGAGACAGCCTAGGAGAGTTGGGATTGTTCAGCCTGGAGAAGAAAATGCTTCAGGGAGACCATAGAGCAGCTTCCAGTACTTAAAGGGACTACAGGAAAGCTGGGGAGGGGCTCTTTATCAGGGACTGCAGAGATAGGTCAAGGTATAACAGGTTTCAGCTGAAAGAGGGGAGATTTAGAATAGATATTAGGAAAGAATGTTTTGCTGTGAGGGTGGTTAGGCACTTGCCTAGGGTGCCCAGAGAAGTCATGGATGCTCCATCCCTGCACAAGTTCAAGTCTAGGTTGGATGAGGCTTTGAGCAACCTGATTCAGTGGGAGGCGTCTCTGCCCATGGCAGGGGACTGGAAACTGGATGATCTTTAAGGTTCCTTCCCATCGAATCCCAGGATTCTATGGTTCTATGAAAGCAAAAAAGGAGGGTTCTGATTACAGAGCTGGAGCAAGGTCCCCACATAAATAAGACCACCTGGGATAATCAGGAATAGCAATTCTGGGTAGGGCAATGCCTTGGAAGCAGTGCTGAGGGGAATGAAAGACAAACTCTTGTTTTCCTCACGCTCTCCCTCTCATTATTATCTACACATTAATTATTCACATTCTTTGCAAGCCAAGTCTTGTCTTGACTGAAGGAGTTCAGATCATCAGAAACCCAACAATTTTCTGCATAGTTCATGATAAAAGAAGCTCCAACAGGAAAGCAGATTAGGAGCAGGGATAGGATTTCTTCTGCTGACATTTCAGCTCCCAAGAGTTCCCTGAGATCTCTGGATGACTGATAACAGAGACTTCTGGATATTCAGCAAGAAAAAAGCCACAGCATGAAGAAGATGAAGGACCTCCCAGAGAGGCTAGAGGACCTATGTGTTGGGTTGGGATGCTTTCCGGGAGCATCACGCCACTGGGAGGATGCCAGAGATGCTATACTGGGGGAGAAGTGGTGCTGTGGAGCACTATCTCCCTTTTTGCCTTTCTCAGATTTCAAAGTAGTTTTCATTACATACACTTAATTACTGAACATGCCTTAAAAATTTTCCAGTAAAGAGCTACCTCAAAGCAAATATGATCCATTCTGGAAATGTTGTTTCAGCATTATCCAAATGCTCAAGGTCACTGTGGCTTGCTTCTTTTTCACCCCCATAGCGGCATTTTACTATCAGCATTTCCATAAAATGGCGCATTTTTGATGAATTCTCACTTTTGGATGGCAAGAGAGGAGGAGCAGCACTGGATGGTTTCCAAGCAGCTCCATTACAGATGCCAACATTTTGCAAGCGGCCTCTCTCACCCTGGTTTATTGATTACCAAGACATGACCTCGCAAGGCTGAGACTGTCCGGGAGCAGGCAATGAAGGGATCTGGATGGCTATACCCATGCTGACTCTGGGGGCAGCTCCACTGCAGCACTGCCAGAGCTTAGTGGAAATTTGTGTTTGTTTTTATCTGTCCAGGTAAAGTTCAAAACTTTCCCAGCCCATCAAAAGCATGCCTGCCACTTCCAGCTTTCTGATGCACCCTCAGCCCAAGTCTGGAGGATATTCTGGGTTTCCTCCTACTGCCCTCCCTGGTTTCAAAGCAGAAATGGGACCTAATTTAGTGGCGACACGGAGAGATTCTTCCCTGCCCCACAGGATGGTGGCCTAAAGAGCTGCAATCTCCTCTATAAACACATCCATGCACAGCAGAGAAAACTGCTTGAGCTCAGTGATGACTCTGGCACGGGGGCTAGTGAGCATGAAGTGATTGGGAAAAAGATTTGGGCTGCAAATTAAAAGGCTCCAAATCACCAGCAGAAATATCACGTTTAAGAGGCACAGGCAGAGAAGACTTCTTGAAGGGACTGGAGTTGGTGCACTCCATGCCAGACCTCAGTGCCATGAGTTGGTAGAGAACAAGCTGGATTGCCATGGGAAAAAGTAGCTTTCATAAGCTGTAAAGCAAGTCCTTCAGCTCTTCCAACTCCAGCTCATGTTTGAAGGCAGCCCAGTGTTTCTCTTTGCTAACATACACTTGGGCTGCCACACCAGCCCTGCTGGGACACTGGCACGTGGCTGCCTGCTGGGGCTGAAACCGTGGGGAAAATGAGGAATGAGGTGCTGGTGACACAAGAGCTAATGAAATATTTGCAGTATAATTTCCCTGTATGCAATTATGTATATATATATATATAAATAGACCATAGATTGGATATAACATATATATATATGTATGTATACATTTATACATATACACACATATAAAAACATATCCAGGACTCATTTGCAAGTAATTAGAGATAAGGAACTTGAACATTGCTGTGGTCTCAGTAGGCACTGCCCCCCTCTTCTCCCTCCCATCTTTCTGCGTCACTCTCTCTGTTCTCTAGCTAAAAATAAAGAAGCATTGGGCACCCAGGTCTCCCATGGGCAACTGCATGGTAAACATCAAGCCTTGGTGTTAGCAGCTTGTGAAGAGGAGTGGGGAGTAACAGCCTGTATCTGTCTGTGCAGCTGCTGCTTCAAGAGGTCCTTCGCTTCCAGCCCTGAAGCGAGGCTGGTGTGGGAAGGAGGTGGGGGATGAAGACATTTGTCATAGACCCCAAACCCTCTTCTGCCCTCAAATCAGGCAGTACAGGTTCTGCTCGGCTCTTCCTCAGAGGTCGTAAACTATCAGGCCACAGCAATAAAACTCCAGCAGGGTTGTTTTTTCCCAAACCAGTCCCTTCAGCGAACTCCCGATGGGTTTATGGCCTCCTCATGCTCCACCGCTCTCTTCAAACACATTGTCACACCAGGACTTCCTCGACTGCAATCACACTTTGGTTTTCACCCATTACACCCCAGCGGTTACTAGGGACGCAGAGCAGCCAAGCCGAAAAGAGATACTGATGCGGAGGTTTAATAAATAGTTTTACCCCCACCGTCGCCTGCTTTGCTCTAATTGAGTTTTGCAGGGGAAGGAGGAGGAGGGAGCCCCTGATGGGTTATTTGTGATGCATGAAGTTTTGCAGCTGATGAGGGATGGGTCATTGCAGGACTATTTGTGATGAAAAGATGAAGATGAGCAGCACCTCAGGAGAGGCTGGAATGGGTGGGAAGACGTCTGGCTTTGGTGCCAAAAGCTGCAGGCAAAACTGGCAGGGAATGATTTTCAACTGTCCTTGCCCCATTTGCAGTCTGAGATGCACCAGAGCTGCTGGAAGTCACAGAAAAAGGGAAGACATCAGCAAGGTCTCCCTGCATCTCTGGGGCCACCAGATGCTACACTGGCTGAAGATCATTTCTTCTGGAGATGTGGCTGTCACTACCTAGGTTAGATAGGGAACAACTAAGCACACACTCCAAGAATGAGGTATGTGGTGGGTTGTTATTTTTTGGGTAATTTTCCCCCCTTCAACCTGTTGACATCTTGACACCAACAAGCTCTAACAGATCCCTTCTTCTAAGTAATCAGGAGGTTTCTAAGGTTGGCTGAGAAAGAGCATGGTCCATCCTGGAAGGATGTGATGGACAAGGAAGAATTGCAAAGCTGCAGCATTGCCACTCCCTCTTCTGCCTTTGGACATTTTAAACAGGCAGCAGAAGCCAAGGGATGGGGAAGTTTGCCAAAGAGTTGAAAGGGTCCCCTTGTTAGAGGGCAAGCACCAAGGGAGGGGGCTTTCTGAGAGCTGTTTAAACATTAACTAGAACAACAATTGCCCTGTGTTCCCATTTCCCCTTGCCATACTGGTCTTTCACCCCTGCGTGAGTTCCTCTGCAGAGTCCTGAGCTGCCCCCAAGCCTGGAGACATGGCCCCTGGACTGCTGTCTGCTGCTGGCACAGTGCTTCAGCGGTGACAGGAGTCTCTGTGTCACCTCCTCTGCCTGCCAGCAGTGTGCCCAGGTGGTCAAGAAGGCCAATGGCATCCTGGCTTGGATCAGAAATGGTGTGACCAACAGGTCCAGGGAGGTTATTCTCCCTCTGTACTCAGCACTGGTGAGGTTGCTCCTTGAATCCTGTGTTCAGTTGTGGGAACCTCACCACAAGAAGGATGTTGAGGCTCTGGAGCGAGTCCAGAGAAGAGCAACGAGGTTGGTGAGGGGTCTGGAGAAGAGGTCTTATGAGAAGAGGCTGAGAGAATTGGGGGTGTTTAGCCTAGAGAAGAGGAGGCTGAGAGGAGACCTCATTACTCTCTACAACTACCTGAAAGGAGGTTGTGGAGAGGAGGGAGCTGGCCTCTTCTCCCAAGTGACAGGGGACAGGACAAGAGGGAATGACCTCAAGCTCCGCCAGGGGAGATTTAGGCTGAACATTAGGAAAAAACTTTTCACAGAAAGGGTTATTGTGCATTGGAATAGGCTGCCCAGGGAGGTGGTTGATTCACCTTCCCTCGAGGTGTTTAAGTCTCGGGTAGATGAGGTCCTGAGGGACATGGCTTAGTGTTTGATAGGAATGGTTGGACTTGATGATCCGATGGGTCTCTTCCAACCTGGTTGTTCTATGATTCTATGATCAGCATCCCTGTAACTGCAGGGGACACCACAGGTGAGGGATCTGGCATTTAAAAATGGGTTATTAACTTTCCTCTTGCAGCCATAACTTGGAGGATATAGCTCAACAGCTGGAGAGAGCCACAGCTCATAAAATAAAGTCAGTGTGGCATGGAGCTGCTGGATGCTGAATGGAGCTCTTCCACCCACAGCACAAGCAGGAGAGCCCAGACCTGCATCCATCTCACCCCAACTCGAGCACCACTGAACCCCTTTCCCCATCATCTAAAGGACAACCCTGCAGGTTTAGCATCTTTAGTACAGCGACCCAAGTATCACAACACCACCACCAATTTCTTTTTTTTTTAGCCTTGAGAGCAAGAAAAAATGCCGCCAACCTTCTTTTATGCCTGTGGAAAGGAAGCCTGGGGGCATCTAAAGGGATGTGACTGGGGTGTGGCAGGAACCAGTGGCAGAGGCTGATTAAGTGCATTGAGACAAACCTTTGTGTCTTGGCTTCTTCCCAGCAGTGAAATACAGGCTTGAACGCAATGCCAGGTGGATCAGGAGCTTTGGGTGCACAACAACTTTTGGGAATGCTCCAGTCTCAGCACCAGGGAACCACAAGAAACTTTGCAAGCTAAGAGCAGCCCACTCCAGCTGCAAAATTTGGGTACCATTGAGCCAAAGTAATAATAATAATGACAAATAATAACAACATAATCTGTAGGTTGATGAAGACTTGGGTGAGACGATCTCTGACTTCCATTCCCTAGTGCTGTTGTCCCTCTCCCCCCATGCCCCACGTCCATGGACTTAGCAGCTCTCCTCACAAAGTCCCCTTGAGCTGCTGCGTTTTTGCAAGCCGTAAGATGTCATTAGTCAAGGCTGTCACGAAGGGAGGACAAGAGGGTCATTAGGCATGTGTGATTATTTCTGGTCACCTGTCAGCTGGGTACAGCTCCAGTGCGAACACCTGGGGAATTTATAGGCTTCATAACTCACCTTCCAGCAGTATTTTCACGTGATTGCTGGAGCATTGCTCTTTTTTGCAAGCTTTCCTCCCTTAAATTTCACTCAAACATCTGAGGGAAGCAAACCCAAGCTAAGCTGAAATAAACAGAATGGTTTATTAGAGCAAATATTCCCAGGTTGGGCTCTCCATATTCCCTAGTCATCATGAACTATCCTCAATAACCATATGCTTGCACTGAAACGTCTCAATTTTCATCTAATAGGCAAGTGCTACCTTTTTTTTTTGCATGATATGTGTGTGAAGTGCCTAGTGTCCTGCAGACATGACTCACAGCAGCGGCCTTTTGCTGCTCAGACAAAAACTGCACACGATTCGGGGTAATTCACATCAAAGAAGCTCTAGGATGGAGCTGACTGAATGAAAACAAAGCAAATGGGGTTTCAGTCTGAATCAGTGTGGGATTTTTCTTTTCCTTCTTGTAGTGGCTTATAGTCCATTTTAAAGAGATGGTCGCCCTCACCACACCCGAACTTTGACCAGGAGTACCTCATGCTGTGGAAAGAAATAGATCTCTACATCTCATCAAGCTTTGAGGACTCAGCACCCTAAGAATTACATTAACTCAGATGATCCTTTTAAAGATTCTTGCTTGGGAAGCAAATCCCATTTGAAATAAAGTAGAGGGATTTAGCTTAAGAAGGCAAATGAGGGAAATGGAGGGAGAAGGACCCGTGTTGCTGCGACACCAAGAGGTAAGGCAGAGGGAGAAACTGCAGAAGAGGGTCCACAGAGCTCTTGGGGTGAAGGAGGTGTCATGAAGATATGTGAATGGCAATGTGGAACATGGCAAGTACCCTTGTCCTTGAGAGAAAGTGGAGTAGCAATCCTCCCTTAGTGGCAGCCAGAGAAGCTATATCAGGACCTGCAGAGAAGCAGGGGGTAGGGGGACTTGCTGGTAGCTCATCTCTACTTGTTTCTGTCCCAATTCTGTCCCTTGCTGTTCCCAGCTGGACCTCAGCCATGATCCATTCTCTTCTTTTCTTTTCTGCCATGTGAAATATTGCAGCTCCTTCTCATCCACTCCCAGCTCATGCTTGCGGAGACCTGATGCAGCTGACAGCCCAGCTCCTTCCTCACTGCTTTTTCTCCTGACTAATCCCACGTCAGGGCAGCACCTGTGGGGACTGCCTGGTGTCCTGGGCTCCATGTGCCAGAGCAGTCCCAAAACATGGGGACTATCGCTCCAGCATCACTTGCTGTTTCACTGCTTGAGATGTTATGGCACCATAAATTACGGGCAGCACACAGCTTCAGGGCATCACAAGGTCAGTGAGCTCCTTGTGCAATGTTTTCATGACAACTGTCTGAAACACACAAAAACCCCTGCTGACAAAAGCAGTCTCTGGTCGGGAGGAGAGGCTGTGTGGCTCGAAGGAGGATGTCCATCCTTGCAGTTTGAAGCACAAGGAACTTTGCTTGCAAGAATCATAGAATCATAGATCAGGTTGGAAGAGACCCACCGGATCATTGAGTCCAGCCGTTCCTATCAAACACCAAACCATGTCCCTCAGCACCTTGTCCACCCATGCCTTACACAACTCCAGGGAAGACGAATCAACTACCTCCCTGGGAAGCCTGTTCCAATGCCCAATGACCCTTTCTGCGAAAATTTTTTTCCTAATGTCCAGCCTAAATCTCCCCTGGCAAAGCTTGAGGCCATTCCTTCTTGTCCTGTCCCCTGTCACTTGGAAGAAGAGCCCAGCTCCCTCCTCTCTACAACCTCCTTTCAGGTAGTTGTAGAGAGCAATGAGGTCTCCTCTCAGCCTCCTCTTCTCCAGGCCGAACACTCCCAGCTCTCTCAGCCGTTCCTCATACGGCCTGTTCTCCAGACCCTTCACCAGCTTCGTTGCTCTTCTCTGGACTCGCTCAAGAAGACAACCCCCTCACAGCCCTTCGTCCCTGCAAGCCAATGGCCTTAGCAGCAAGATAAACATAAGATATCCCAGCTCAGAAGCCCTGCTCACAGGCCTGGGGGTAGATCCAGTCACACAGCCACACACACACACACACACACAAAGTCACAGCCTTGCAAAACCAACAGCCCAAACCCTTCTGGCTCCTCCTTTCCTGCCATCACAGGGAGAGGGATGTTTCCTTCCACTCAACCAGGAGGAAAGCCCCACTAGTTCTATGCAGGACACAGCAGGATGCCCTGTGTGCCCAAGTGATCCACATCTGCACTTGCTGGGGTTACAGATAAGCCCATGCAGGTACACGAAACCCACATGCACAGCTCCATGCCAGCAGAAAAACCCCATAAATTGGCTCCTGCCAGGTGGGATCAGTGAGGACAAGTCCCTTAACACTAACAAGGGTGCCAGCACTGCAGCATCCACTACTGGGCTCCCAGATCCACAAAACACAGGCCAGGAGAAGCATATGATGTCTCGTGTGCTGCCTGGAAAACGGGGTTGGAGGTGCAAAGGGAGGTGATGGACAAAAGCATCTTCAAGAGAGCCAGACTGGTCCATGCTGCCCACCACACCACCGGTATCGCGGAGAGACAGGAACCCATCAGCGATGCCCTGTGCGAGAAAGGAGATGGTAGGTAAGGGCACCTTTCAGAGACTCTGCACAGTCACAAGGCAGCTGAGCACTCAGCAACTTGATCCTTGAATGTCACCATCCAACACTTCTCCAAGAGATTTCTGGGCGTGCACCAAAAGCCTTGACAGGAGCTCAGTAACTGCATTACCAGGTAAGCCTTTACGTTCATTTCCAGGTTCTGCAACCCTTCAGACTTCCCCTGCACAGCAGACAACGTGTTCTTTCACCTGGGAAACCAGGAAGGCCACTTGGGAAGCAGAGAGGAGCCTAGTGCAAACCTGGCGCAGAATCGTTCACAAGCCCTGCTGAACCTTGCTTTCACCAACTGGGCTCATCGTATCCTCTCCAGCCGCCGTATCATCATTTTAAAAAGAAAGAAAAAGTCATTTACCACCCAGCTCTGGCTCTCCTCTCCGAAATGTCACCCTGTGTTTCCTGTGTCTGCAGCCACCCAGGAGCAGAGGCAGCCTCCAGCTCTGCAGCATCCTGTTCTCAACTGCCTGCCTGGTGCTTTAACCCCTACAGACCTGGCTTTCTGCCACTGCAATGCTTGCCTAAGGCCACGCACTGAAAAAAAAAACAAAAAAACAACAACAAAAAAAAAAGCCACACAGAGCAAAACCAAGACTTTCTCACTCCCTCCTCAAAGTGCTGTGCACGGGGCGATTGCCTCCTTCACACGGAATGAAAATAAAAGAGGCGAGGGAAGAAAATACCCACACCAAGCATGATTCTCCCCTCTCTGAGCAGCAATGCAGAGAAAAGAAGCCACCTGCAAAAGAGCTTGGATTTCGTTAACTGCAAAATGATAATGCTCCCCATGTCCTAAAGGGATACGCTGCGGGGTAGCCCCATGACAGACCCATGCCAGTGTGATGCTGGGTGCACAGTGATCCTGAGCAGGTCACTTCTCTGTCCCCGTGCCCATTCCTCCTCCTCCTGGGGAGGCAGGAGCAACCTCCGTCATACCACGCAACAAGAACCAACTGTAAAATGCAGCATGGATATCGAGAAATAAGCAGAACACATCTTTTTTTTTTTTTTTTTATCAGGCCCTTTCATTGTATAAATAATTTATTTCAGTTCACAGCATTATGTCTGCATCTGTTTTTTTTTAAAAAAAAGAAGACAGGAGGAACACAGACTGATGGACAATGGCAAGGGTAGGATGCGGGCAGTGGGATATCCAACACTGATGGGAACACAGCGAAGGCACCTGGGGAAATGAGACCGGTACCTTGCAACAGCTGCTAAAAAAAAAGTCATTCAAACATATTTCAAGAAGACGCGCACCCTTGCAAAAAGGCCAGCTCGTTTTCAGAGCAACAACCCCAGCAGTTTCCCTTAGCCACTGTTTTGCTGAGGCGCCTTTCCTCCGACCCCACTGTAGGCGACGCACATCTTCACACAAGAAAAATCAGCGCACGATTGTGAAATGTTACAGAAATACCACGGAAGCCATTAGCTACTAATTGGAAAAGTCTTTTTAATTATTGCAGAAAGCAGAGCTGGTGGGAACGGCACCGCCACGGCGTCCCACCTGGCTCAGCCAAACCTCCAAGCATGCGCTGCCAGTTCAGCACATGCTTAAGGGCTCTTTCTGCTGAAAACCAGACATTTCTCACAGGGGATGCTCAGCTGAGCTGGGTGCAATGAACCCCCAGGAAGGACCGAGCTCCATAAATCCATGCCACCAGGCTTTCCATGCCAGCCTCTGCCAAACCAAGATCTACATCTTGGCAGAAAAGAGGCAAACCCCGCAACAAATAGCCTGCACGTGTCATTTTTAAAAGCCGGTTCCTTTTGAGCTGATGGGGAAAACGTAGCTTTATATTTCACCTCTGAAACGGGTGGCCCTTCAAAAAAAGGGTTAATGCACGTGGCTTCTGTGGCATCAAAAATAAATAATCTCTCTCTCTTTCTCCACAGCAAGTACCGAAGTGTTGGAGGTGAAGACAAAACAAAGAAAACCCAAGGAAGCGGGAACAGAGCCACCTGAACTGATGGGACCAGCCCACTCACTCAGTGCACAAGTCAGGACTCGTGTTGGGAACTCAAATCCCGCAAGAAGAGAAATATTACTTGGCTGTAACATTTGTTTCCTAACGAAAAAAAAAAAGAAATGCTATTTGGAAGGTGCCGCGCTCATCGCTGCGAGGGAAGAATCAACTCCCTGAAACCCAAAAGGCATTTTTCTTTTGTCTGCTTGGCGGTTTCTCCTTGGCTGCTCTGGGAAGGGGTTTGCAAATGGGCAGCTGGTGTAAAATCACCAGAAACACCCACCAGACTGTGTGGGTCAAAGCTCAGGATATTTGGCCCTCAAGGGCTGCTCTGTGGAGAGCATGGGAAGCCGCGAGCCTGGTTTTCTCCTCCAGAAAGCTGGGTCCCTGGCCGAAACAGAGAGAACAAATGGCTTTTGGTCCCCCAGTCCCACCCAGGTCCAAAACACCCTCATGCAGAAGGGCACGGCTCGGGCTCTGGGCACTGAGTAGGCAGTCCACATGGCTGGCAGCAAGGGGCTCTCTGCTTTGAAAAGGGGTTAAATCCTAATAAAAAACTAACATCCTCCCAAGCTGCCCACCCCCCAATGTCTCTTCGCACCCTGCCATTTTCCCTTTCCAGCGGTGACGTTCCAAGCTCTGGTAATCTCTGTGCTGCCCTGCCATGACCCCCCCCAAAGCCCCAGCATTTAGCAAGCGCTGCCCTGACCTCCTGCACCGGCGGCCTGTCCCACAAAGCTTGTTTTTTGCTTGTTTTTATTAAGAAATCCCTAGCTTGGGTCACCCTAGATGGAGCAAACTAGCACCTTGGAGCACCCTCAACGCTCCTCAGTGCACAATGAAGACCTGCTCAGGGCTTTGCTTTTGATGACACAACTGAGCTTTTGGGAACCAGAGCTTGGAAAAGACCTTTAAGATCATAAAGTCCAACCATTAAGAGAAGGGGGAGCTCTTGGGCACCCCCTCATTTCCAGCAGCCTTCACCCAAAACCTTGCCTTTTTTTTTTTTTTAATTTTTTTTTTTGTGGTTTTCTTTTTTTCAAGCAAACAGCTTAAAGCTCAGCACCTGCCCAGCAACCCCCCCCCCCCAAAACCTTGAGGGCTGCCTGTCCTCTGGCTCTGCGCCCACCTGTGCCCTAAACCACCAGCTTGGAGGGGGAGGTTGTCACCTTCCCCATCACCCACCCGCACAAAAGGGATGCGGGGATGGAGGGATGCGGGGATGAGGGATGCGGGGATGGAAGGATGCGGGGATGGAGGGATGGAAGGATGCAGGCATGTGGGGAAGCATCGGGGCGCAGCTCGAAGCCCCCCCCCCCCGCTGACCTTCAGCCAGAGCATCCATCCCTCTCTTTTCCTCCCCACCCCCCCCCCAAAAAAAAAAAAAGAATAAAATCCACAAGGTTAAAGATCCAGAAGCACTTCCACAGGGTCCTGCCCTGTTCGCACACACAATCCCGGGGGTCTCGAAGGATGGAAAGGGGGGAGGGGGGGGGTCTCACCCCGGTAAGAGGGCTCCAGCCCGGCCCGGGGAGGGTGTAAGGGGGGGGGGGGGGGCAGGAGATCCGGATCCGACCCCTGGGAGCTGGGTTGGCTCCAGGGGAAGGGGCGGTGGGAGAGGGGGAGCTCCCGGCTCTCTGGGCTGGAAGCAGCGGCTTTGTTATCACCGCTATTGTCTTTTCATTTGGAGAAGGAAAAGGGGGGAACAACGTAAAAAATCAAAAAAAAAAAAAAAAAAAGAAGAGGGGTGGGAATAGGTTAAAAGCAAAAAAGGCGGCTTTGGTTCTCTGTCCCCCTCGGTTCCTTTGTCTGCTCCCCCATCCCTCCCGCCTGTGCGGCGGCTTCTACCGCTTCTTCTTCTGCTTGAGGGACTTTCTCCGCTTGAGGATCATCTCGTAGAGCTTGTCCATGCCCTCGGTGAGCCCCTCGCCGATGATGGCGCAGGCGGGCTGGATGTGGTAGGTGGTGGCCGGGGTCAGCTCGTGGAGGGCCAGCTGCTTCTCGATCTCGGCCACCGGCAGCGACTTGGGCAGGTCCTGCTTGTTGGCGATGACCAGCAGCGGAGTGCCCTGGTTCTCGGCGAACTTGGTCACCTTGTGCAGCTCCGTCTTGGCCTCCTCCAGCCGGTCCACGTCCACCGAGTCCACCACGTAGATGATGCCGTCGGTGCAGCGGCTGTAGGACTTCCAGAGCGGGCGCAGCTTCTCCTGGCCGCCCACGTCCCAGAAGTGGCAGCTGATGCCCTTGGCCGTCCCGTTGCTCAGCCGGATCTTCTCCGTGTTGAAGCCGATGGTGGGCACCGTGTTGACGAACTCGTTGAACTTCAGCCGGTACAGCACCGTCGTCTTCCCCGCCGAGTCCAGGCCCAGCATGACGATGTGCAGGGACTGGAAGGCGGAGATGTTGGAGGAGATGTTCCCCATGGCCACGGCTCGCTCACAGCCCCGCGCCCATCCCCGCGCCGCCGGCCCGAGGGGGCTCGGCTGGGGGGGGACCCGGGCTGGGCTGGACTGGGCTCTGCCGGGCTGGGCTGGGCTGAGCGCGGCTGCAGGGACCCGGCACACAGCAGGCACAACGCGGGGACTGCCCGCCTGGCCCGCCCCGGAGGAGGGACCGCGCCGCCGCCTTCTGCCGGCCCCGCCCGCCCTGCCCCGGCTACCCCTGTACTCCCCGCCCTGTCCTGGCTCCCCCTGCACCGCCCGCCCTGCCCCGGCTACCCCTGTCCCAGCTGCCCCTGCACTTCCCGCCCTGCCCCGCCTCCCCCGCCCTGCCCTGGCTCCCCCTGCCCCGACTGCCCGGCCCTGGCTGCCCCTGCCCTGGCTCTCCCTGCACCGACTTCCCCTGGCTCCCCTTGCCCCGGCTCCCCCTGCATCGCCCGCCCTGCCCCGGCTCCCCTTGCCCCTCCTGCCCCCGCTCCCCTTGCCCCTCCTGCCCCTTGCCCCTCCTGCCCCGGTTCCCCTTGCCCCTCCTGCCCCCGCTCCCCTTGCCCCTCCTGCCCCCGCTCCCCTTGCCCCTCCTGCCCCTTGCCCCTCCTGCCCCGGTTCCCCTTGCCCCTCCTGCCCCCGCTCCCCTTGCCCCTCCTGCCCCCGCTCCCCTTGCCCCTCCTGCCCCCGCTCCCCTTGCCCCTCCTGCCCCCGCTCCCCTTGCCCCTCCTGCCCCGGCTCCCCCTGCCCCGGCTCCCCCTGCCCCAGTTCCCCCTGCCCCGACTGCCCGGCCCTGGCTCCCCCTGCCCCGGCTCCCCCTGCACCACCCGGCCTTCCCCCGGCTACCCCTGTCCCAGCTGCCCCTGCACCGACTGACTGGCCCTGGCTGCCCCTGCCCTGGCTCTCCCTGCACCGACTTGGAATAGGCTGCCCAGGGAGGTGGTTGATTCACCTTCCCTGGAGGTGTTTAAGGCACAGGTGAATGAGGTGCTGAGAGACATGGTTTAGTGTTTGATAGGAATGGTTGGACTCCATGATCCGATGGGTCTCTTCCAACCCGGTTGTTCTATGATTCTATGACTTCCCCTGGCTGTGCCCTGGCTCTCCCTGCCCTGGCTGCCCCTGCCCTGCTCTCCCTGCATCACCTGCTATGCCTGGCTCTGCCCTGCAACGTCTGTGCCCTGCAGAGTTCAATGGGATGAGGTTTAACAGGGCCAAGTGCCGGGTCCTGCACTTGAGGCACAACAACCCTATGCAGCTACAGACTAGGAGAAGTCTGTCTAGAAAGATGCCTGGAGGAGAGGGTCCTGGGGTTTTGGTTGACAGCGACTGAACATGAGCCAGCAGTGTGCCCAGGTGGCCAAGAAGGCCAATGGCATCTTGGCTTGTATCAGAAACGGTGTGACCAGCAGGTCCAGGGAGGTGATTCTCCCTCTGTACTCAGCACTGGTGAGGCTGCTCCTTGAATCTTGTGTTCAGTTCTGGACCCCTCACCACAAGAAGGATGTTGAGACTCTGGAGCGAGTCCAGAGAAGAGCCACGAAGCTGGTGAAGGGGCTGGAGAACAGGCCCTATGAGGAAGGTCTGAGAGAGCTGGAGGTGTTTAGCCTGGAGAAGAGGAGGCTGAGGGGAGACCTCATTGCTCTCTACAACTACCTGAGGGGAGGTTGTGGAGAGGAGGGAGCTGGGTTCTTCTCCGAAGTGACAGGGGACAGGACAAGAGGGAATGGCCTCAAGCTCTGCCAGGGGAGATTTAGGCTGGACATTAAGAAAAAAAAAATTCACAGAAAGGGTCATTGTGCACTGTTAGAAGCTGCCCAGGGAGGTGGTTGATTCACCTTCCCTGGAGGTGTTTAAGGCATGGGTGGACAAGGTGCTGAGGGACATGGTTTAGTGTTTGATAGGAATGGTTGGACTGGATGATCCAGTGGGTCTCTTCCAACCTGGTTGTGCTATGATTTTATGATTCTGTCCCTGCCTCCCTACTCCTGCCCTGGCTCTCTGTGCCCTGCCCGCCCCTGTCCTGCTAGTCTGTGCCCTCCTCCGTTTCCCTGCCCTACCTGTCCCTGCTCTGCCTGTCCCTGTGCTGCTCTCCCTGCCCTGCCTCTCTGTGCCCTGGGTCTCTGCCCTGGCTGTGCCTGCACTGCTGCCCCTGCCCTGCCTGTCCCTGCAACGTCTGCCCCTGTCCCTGCCCTGCCTATCTCTACAGTGCCTGTCCTGCCTCTGCCCTGGCTGTCTGTGCCCTGGCTGTCCCTGCACTGCCTGCACCTGCCTCTGCCCTGGCTGTCCCTGCCCTGCCTGTCTGTGCCCTGCTTATCCCTGCACTGCCCGTTCTGCTCCTGCCCTGGTTGTCACTGCACCACCTGCCCCTGCACCTGCAGCTGCTGCCCTGGCTGTCTGTGCCCTGGGTCTCTCTGCCCACCCTGCCACTGCCCTGGCTCTCCGTGCCCTGCCTGCACCTGCCCTGCCTTCCCATCCGTGCCCTGCCTGCACCTGCCTTGCCTTCCCATCCGTGCCCTGCCTGCACCTGCCCTGCCTTCCCATCTGTGCCCTGCCTGCACCACCATCCATCCCATTCTTGCCTGCACCACCGCCCTCCTGTCCCCCTCCTGCCTACACTACCAGCCTCCCCTGCCCTGCCAGCACTGCCACCATTCCCTGCCTGGACCCCTGCCCATCCCTGCCCTACCTGCGTCACCGAGGTCTTTGCCCCACTGCGCCCCATTACCCAGGGACAGCCCTGGCACAGAAGTCCTCTAGGAGCGAGTCCCTCCTGTGTCCACCTGCTCTGTCAACCCTACATTTTCATTGTCTATGACAACAGAAATAATTTAAAAAAAAACCCTAAAACCAGCACAAAGCCAAGGTGTTATTCGCTGTGTGCACGTGAGACACAAAGAAGGCCTTCAACTGCGCCAGGTATAATGCGGGGCTGAGGGAACTGGTGATGGGGTAGATGGGTTCCGGCACAGCTCTGCGGGGATGGCTAGTACCAAGCTGAACCTGAAAATCAGGAGATAAATGCTATGCTCCTAGAAATCAGGAGAGAAATGCTGTGCTTCTGGAAAGGCAGAGCCTGTGCTGGCACTGCAAGCTGGCATCCCCATCCCTAAAGCAGAGGGATGCTGGGAGGTGAACACCTCACCTGCGCTGAATCCAGGGGGAGCATTAACATTCATTGCTGCTGTTAGTGCTATTTGCATCTCGTGCTACCTAAATTATATTAATTGGAAAGTCCTGAGGTCCCCGTGGCCAACTGGCCCCCCAGAGCCCAGCATGGCTCAGTGACCCAAGCTATGTGCTGCTGGCCTGGCTGCTCCTTAAATTTCCTTCTAGGCCAGCGTGGGGACAGGGAAACCACCTCCACTACATGCTTTGGGGAAGGCCTTCCTGCTTTTTGCCTTTGCATTTATTCCTGCTGTTGCTCCTGAGCCAAAGAGCAGCAGGAGGACTCTCCTTCAATATTACCCATCTCCTCTTTTACAGCATTTGTAAAATAAATATCAACTGTATCTGACAGCTTAACTAGAAAGCCCTGGAGAAAGAAGTGTACTGGAGAAGACAGATACTGCTTTTAATTTAAGATGTTTTCACCACGCAGCATGCAGTGAGGATTGTCAAGCCGGAGTGGGATCATTTCTCATATTCATATTTCACCCTGAAGATGTGTGTTGCGGCTTTGCATGGAGATAAGACTACCTGCTAACACAAATCATCATTAAAAATACTTGTAGCTCACTGTGACAGTCTCTGGAGGTGACACTGGGCTCAGTTTTGATGGAAATCACCATGTAGTGTCAGCATGAAAAGTTCAGGGAGCTCTGTCCCCCTGAGTGAGGAGAAACACTCCTTGGCATATGTGAGGTGGCATCATCTCCACACTCTAAACAGCTTTTCAAAAAGCAAGACACGGGTGTTGCATGGGCTGGAAAATGGAAACATTTTGCAGCTGTCCTGATTGGTTGGTCTTAGAGCTGGAGTGAATACAGGTCTTTCTCCACAACCATGTGAAGGTAACAAGCTTCCCTGAGCAAGTGGAGAAAGCTGTGAGTGAACACCTGACTCCGGGAGCTGGAGCATTAAAGACAAAAATGACAGAAACAGAAGAAAAGGGTGATATCTGTGAGTGGTGTCACCAGCAGCTCTTGCACCGCTCTCATTTTTTCCTGTCTGAATTGTTCCAGCGAAAGCTTTCTTAAAGGCTGCTGTGAAGGATAATCCCAAGGTAATTGCAATCCAGGCTGCTCCCAGAATTAATGGCTAATCTGTGCGCAATAGGTTTGTGGATCATGAATTTACCTTCGTGCCGCAAGCTCATGCTTAGATCCAGGAGTGCCAGGACCTGTGCAGGAGATGCTATTTCAGCCCTCAGTGTTGTGGCCAGGCAGCAATTCCCAAGGAATTCCCCCTCTGCCCCTTCTAACCCTCTCCCTCCCTCCTTGTTCATCCCCGCTGCTGAAGGCAGCTTTGAGCCTCAAGTTGAAAGTCTTCCTTTCCTATACAGGTCATCAACATTTCTTTCCCCCAACAGCCCAAGTCCAGAGAGGAAAGACTTCCCTCCTCCGCACCCCTCCTTTTTTCACCCCAGCGTTGATTGTGAGTTATAAATAAAGACGAGATTAGATAGACAAGATGATCAAACCTAGGGGATGTTCTAAAAAATGCCTTATATCAGATGATCCCAGGGGGATGGAGATAAACAGGAGCCTTGCAGTGGTGAATTATGCTGCAGCTAATGCCAGCTATCCATAAATAAGCTGTTAAGACCTCCACTGAATATTAAGCGCAGAAATAACAGTGTTAATCGCAGCTGAGAGGAGTCTGCCAAGTCCATTCTGTGGCATATTTAGGGAAAGGAAACCCATCTTTTCCATGAGCCTTCTCTGCTTTTTCTCCCCCCCTTTTCCATCATATCAAGGTTAAGCAGCCAAGGTTAAAGCCAGCATTAGCATCTAAATGTGTGTCTAGGAATATCTGACAAAGGCTCCGCTCGCTGGTCCCCAACATTTCACTCCAGCAGCAACAAGACTGTTGCTGCCATAGTAACTGTTTTCAGACATGGCAATTATTTCTTCCCAGCTTCCCCATCCCTTCTCCCTTCCCCCAGATCATCTTGTGCTTCGAAGTATCGGTTTTCATATATTTTTTGGTGAAACACAAAGGGTCGGAGCCCACAGGCATCCACAGGCGCCCTGCCCAGAGACAATGGAAAGATGATTCCTATGCTTCCATGGCCCACTCCGGATTATCCCTAATAGTCACTTTTAATCTGCATCCAATTAGCCCTTTATCACCCGGGCAAAGTGAAACCTTGGAGCAGCAAGTTTTGCCAGCGGTTTCTGGCAAAGCTGGTAAACTTGGGGAGGGAGAAATTGGTTTGCGGAGAGCATCCCAACTCCTGGAGTGTGCAGGCTCCTCTTTGCCCCTTTCTTCTTAATAGCGTCACTTGTCTTAGTCTACTCCTTTTTTGTTTCAGCATTAGAAGCAGAGACACCAGCCCAAACAAAGTTAACAGGCAGGGCTGCAATTAGGGCTGCCCCCATTCTTGGGGATCATTGAGGCTAATTAATAGCATTCCCATGACTAATGCCTGGGATGTGGGAGCAGTGTGAAGGCTGCACTGAGAGCCAGAATTGCAGCAGCCACCTCTCAAATAGCTGGTGATGGGACAGAACATGGGACTGGCACCTCCAACCAGCTTTAGAGGGGTGCTTTCCTCTTCTGCCAGGGCTTCATGGAGGAGCCCAGGGCCTGCATGAGCTGCGAGAGGCAGCACTGGTCACTACAGTGTACGGAAGTCTCAACCCTGCTTGGGATGGTAGGGGAAAGCCCTTCGAGAGGCTTTTTGGGGACAATACATCTGCACATGTCACGGTTAGAATACTTGCCTTGTGCCACTCTCATTTGCACCTTCATCCACTCCCTTCTTACTCTTTCCAAGGACCTTCCAGCCTACTCGCTGGATAAGGAAGCCGGATAACGCAGGAGCCTGAAGGACTGAGTAGCCTCCAGGTCCCACAGGAGTCTTCTGGTTATCAATCTTCTCTGAGGAAGAAGAACATTTGGATGTAATGGGGCTCCTTCCTCCCAGGAAAGGCAGTGCTTTATTTTGTGGGGCTACTGAAACAGTGTGATACAGCTGGGTGTCCCCACTGAAAAGGTTCATAGAGGACAGCCAAAGTGCACAGGGGAATAGTGAGAGACAGATACTGAATATTTCACAGGAAATTATCTCCCTAAATGCTCAATTCACACCTCTGCTGCCAGTTTCTTGAGTGGTTTCTGGAGACAGACTCCCTGAGTGCTTTTTCTGTGCTTTGTCTCATCCACCTCTGCACTACCCTGTGGTGGGGTCTGTGTCCCACAGGCAGTATCCTCTATACCTGCCCTCTTCAGCCAGGCTTTTAGGGCTGAAGGTCTTGTGGATCAGAGGAATGTGGTCCTGAGATGTCTCCAGGAGTTCTGATGGATTTGTGGAGGAAGGCACAGAAGCATGTGTGGAAGGAGGGATGAAGACGGGGATGGAGGGATGGATAAAAGCACTGTCATAGTGGAGAAATAACTGAATCCACAGAGCTCCTAATGCAGAAGAGAGAAATAATCCTTTCATCTGCAGCACAGCAGCTCAGCTCCATTTCATGACCCTAGATGCCTCTTCAGGCCAAAAAAAGTCCTTCAAGGGCCAGCTTAAAGCCGACTTTACAGCCTCATCCCCAGGAAATCCTAAAACAGCCGCAAACTGAGGAAGAACAAATTCTGCCTCTAAAGGAATTGATGTGGAAAAAGCTCAAAATCCATCTGGCTCATCTCTGTAAGCAGCCAGGAGTGGAGGGAGTTGCAGGGGTACAGGACTAGGGCAGGTGTATATTATAACTTTTGGCGTGTTTTTTTTCCCCTCCATTAATTTGTGCAAACACACTCTGAAGCTTTACAAAGTTTCAGCCTTATCAGCATCCTGGGGCAGAATGCCACAGCTTGACAATTTTTTGCAGGATAAAGAGAAATCTCCCTGGTGTGAAACTGCCTGGAAATGTCTTCTGCAAACTCACACAGACCAAGTCCGGGCTTGCAGGCTGAAACAAGCTGAGGAAAAGGGTTTTGTAGCGGGTTAGGCTGGGATTTTCACAAAAAAAAAAAAAAAAAAAAAAAAAAAGAAATCACTCTTTTTCTGCTATATTTGTGTCACAGCCCTAACTGTGCCTGTTACTGTTTTCAGCCCTGTCCACGAAATTCAACAGGAGGAAAAAGATGGGACAAAAGAAGTGAGCTCTCTGCCTTTATTCTTGTGATTTACTGGGATGACAGACATTATTTGCAGATGCTGACTCTACGCACATGAAGTGCCTGCTGCTCTCAGAAGGGTGACAGGGGCGTTGCTGGTAGGGGCCCTTTGGTGGTCCTTCGTCTCTGAGCACCTCCAGGTCCCCAGGGTCGTGGCTGCTGGGCAAAACAGAGCTATCCCTTCTTGAAGGAGGGGCAGAAAGCCCTGGGGAAGCCTAGGCTGGATGTGGAACAGTTACCCATGGGGATCCTAGAGTTAAAAAAAAGCTTTTACTTGTGAACTCCATCCTCTCATCTCTGCTTCACCAAGGACACATTTAGGGGTGGGTGAGATGTCTTCTGGGCTAAGGGCAAGGGAGGAGCTACCCTTTCCTCCTACCTGAATGGACCAGGATACCAGATGTCCAACACCTTTGGCACAAGCAGTGCCTGGAGGAAAATAACCCTTCACCCCTCCCTTGGTCTCCAGCTGGGTAAGTAACTGTTCTGAATGCCTGCTTTTGTGCTCAGAGCATCCTGGGGATGGAGTAGAGAGACTGAAACCCATCTGGTTTTGTTACCTCAGGACACTGCACTGGTTTTGGACACAAAGCACAATGCAGCCAAAGTGAATTGGGGGCTGGGAATGACCTGCATCCACCTGGACCCATCCCTGACAGCATGTCCTGTGCTGGGGTACACGCTGAAGACCCTTGTGGTTGATCAGTGTGGATGGGGAAGAAATTTAAGGTGGAAAAACTCTTTCTGGAGCTGCTAAATAATATGGCAGTCTGCAAACTCAAAGGAAATAGAACACACTTGCACATAGCAGGAAGGATGCTGAATCCAAGAGGGTTAAGCACACAGAGGTGTGATGTATGGTGTGGTTCAGGTTTCTCTGCAGACACATGGTTTCTCCCTCATTCCTGCCCTGGATAATGCTCATTCTCACACACTCCCTGCACTGGTGTAAATCCTGCCCAACACTGCACGAGCTGCAGATTTTGCCTTATAATTTTTCTGCTCTATCTCAAGAAAAAAAAAAAAAGGAAAAGTGGATTAGCTTTGCTGCCAGTGATAAGCAGGAGGCTTAGTAAAACCTTCCATTTCCCAGCACCCATTCCCAGGACAGTAAATCTTGGAGCCTGCTGAGCTGCAAGCAGGGCAAAGAGAGTGAAAGTGCGGGGCTGGTGGAGATCCAGGGCTCATGAATCACCCCAGGCTCTCCAGCAGCACACCAGCATCTCATATTACCTCCACGGGTGACTTGCACCACAAATTTCTGCTTAGTGCCCCAAAATGTCAGAGCGCTTTATTTGCTGCCTCTCCTTTTTCAAAGGATTTGCTGCTCCGTGGCCAGAGGGGAAAATCCTACTTGGAGGTGATTTACCTGTGTTTAGCTGGTGTACAGTTGTTTACAGCTGCTTTAGTCAGCTGGAGGCTGATCTAGAGAAAAAAAAAAATACCCCAGGATCATGTAGGAGGTCAGATCTCAGCTACTAATCCACACCTGACTAATGCATGCCAGCCTTCCCCTCCAGCCAGCCCCAAACTCCCCCTCTAGCAACAGCTTAAATAAAACAAAGCCTCAGTCCTGGAAGAAGAAAGCTACTCCAGAGCTGGCTGGCAGGGGACAGGGACCTCCCTGCTATCCCCTGGACAGTGTGGGCAGCATGGGGGGGGAGGACACCCCAATTTTAAAGCTGTAATCATACCTGTTCCCTGCTGATTTCCTTCCTCTGAAAGGCAGAACTGCAGCATCGATTATTGCCCTGGTCATGGCAAGATGTGCATCTGGGGTCTGCTCTGCTTATCATCTTGCAGGCACAGTGATGAAGGGACATTGCTACCCCAACGATGTGATTTCACATTGCACTGACCATTACCTGCCTGCCAATCCAAGAGGCAGAGCTGTAATTCAATCAAGTAGGATCTGAATCCATGTAACAAAGTGTAGAAATTGGGCTGGAGCTGCGTGTTCACATCACCAGGCTGGATTTACAGCCCAAGTGACGCTTATTAGCCACTGGGCAATGTCTAACCCTCCCCAGGGAAGGAAGACGGACAGGGTAATGAAGAGATGAGCAGAAAGAGCAGATCAGTAGGGAACATGAGCTGGGGAGGAGTCTGGCTTGGATCTCTATGGTCAAACTGTGAGAGGCCCATGCTGGTGCTTGTGATATTCAGGAGGCAGAGGCTGGAAGTGAGGAGAAACCCTGATGCTCAGAGCTGTGGGTGCTTAGGGCTGGTGCTGCTGTTGTCCTAATCCCAGAGGCACACGCCTGCTCCAGCCAGCATCTGTGTTTGCTGGGCTTGGGAAGGAATCTGAGCTAAAAGCTGCCCTCTTTTGGCCTTTTATAAGTACTAACCCCCTATAGCTGGCAGCAGAAGCAGACTGAGAGCTGGGCAGGAATTTCTTACAGCATCCCTGACAGCCAGCACTTCATCAACCTGATGCCAGGTGAGGGACAGGCATGGAATCCGCCATCAGTGGAACAAGGGAAGCATCTTCCCCAGCTTGAATCATAGAATCATAGAATCACCAGGTTGGAAGAGATCCACTGGATCATTGAGTCCTACCTTTCCTATCAAACACTAAACCATGTCCCTCAGGGCCTCATCCACCCGTGCCTTAAACACCTCCAGGGAAGGCGAATCAACCACCTCCCTGGGCAGCCTGTTCCAATGCTCAATGACCCTACATGTGAAAGACTTCCTCCTAATGTCTAGCCTAAATCTCCCCTAGCAGAGCTTGAGGCCATTCCCTCTTGTCCTTCCCCTGTCACTTGGGAGAAGAGGCCAGCTCCCTCCTCTCCACAACCTCCTTTCAGGTAGCTGTAGAGAGTAATGAGGTCTCCTCTCAGCCTCCTCTTCTCCAGGCTAAACAACCCCAGCTCTGTGGACACAGGAAGATGAAGCCTAGGCTGAACGAGGGGGTCTTTGTGGTAGAGATTAATCCGGATCCCCTTCATCCTTGAGCAGTGCTCAGCCATGAAACCAACCTGCCTCCAGGCTCAGGCCCCAGCTGTGCAGGGGTCAGTGTGGAGCCTGGCTGTAAAACAGCTGCTGCCAGCATGTGGCATTTGTTATCTGCTTTTCCCTTCCTGAGGTCATCTAAAACATATTATCTTGTAAGGATAATCTACCCCCAGGCAACCTCCTTTAACTGTGTGGTTTCCAATTGTTTTTCCGCATAGCAATGTGTTATTTCCTAAGGAGGGTGACAGCCCCTGAGGCTCCAGCTTGTGCTTACTGGCAAGTGAAGGGCTTGCAAATCGTAGAATCGTAGTGTCACAGAATGATTTGGGTTGGAAGGGACCTTAAAGGTCATCCAGTTCCAACCCCCTGCCATGGGCAGGGACAACTCCCACTGGATCAGGTTGCTCCAAGCCCCATACAGCCTGGCCTTGAAAACCTCCAGGGACTGGGCAACCACAGCTTCCCTGGGCAACCTGTACCAGTGCTTCACCACCCTTACAGGAAAATATTTTTTCCTAATATCTAGTCTAAGTCTCCCCTATTTCAACTCAAAACCATTCCCCCTTATCCTGCCACTCCATAGCCTCATAAAAAGTCCCTCCCCAGCTTTCCCATAGCCCTTTCAGGTAATGGAAAGTCACTATAAGGTCTCCCTGGAGTCTTGTCCAGGCTGAACAATCTCTCCCAGCCTGACCTTGTAGCAGAGGTGCTCCAGCTCTCGGATCATCTTCACAACCCTTCTCTGGACCCATTCCAACAGTTCCATATCCTTGTTGTGTCGAGGATTCCAGAACCAGACACAGTACTCCAGGTGAGGTCTCATGAGAGCAGAGTAGAGGGGCAGAATCACCTGCCTCGCCCTGCTGGCCACGCTTCTTTTGATGCATCCCAGAATATGGTTGCCGGCCCTTCTAGGCTGCAAGTGTGTATTGCTAGCCTCCCACGCAATCCATACCTCCTGTGCATGAGGTCTCCTTCACGATACCCTCCAGATGACAGGTAGATGGTGATCACCAATGCAGCAGTCGCAGTCACATCTTGCTGTCCCTGCTACAGAGGCAACAACTGAGCCGAGCAGTACCTCTTCGTAGAATCATAGAACAACCAGGTTGGAAGAGACCCATCGGATCATCAAGTCCAACCATTCCTATCAAACACTAAACCATGTCCCTCAGGACCTCATCCACCCGTCCCTTAAACACCTCCAGGGAAGGTGAATCAACCACCTCCCTGGGCAGCCTATTCCAATGCCCAATGACCCTCTGTGTGAAAAACTTCCTCCTAATCTCCAGCCTAAATCTCCCCTGGCGGAGCTTGAGGCCATTCCCTCTCGTCCTGTCCCCTGTCACTTGGGAGAAGAGCCCAG
Organism: Coccyzus lansbergi; assembly: GCA_033558105.1. Lineage (NCBI taxonomy): Eukaryota > Metazoa > Chordata > Aves > Cuculiformes > Coccyzidae > Coccyzus > Coccyzus lansbergi. The sequence goes on from JAUMJK010000048.1 coordinate 1,073,276, forward strand.
CTCCCTCCTCTCTACAACCTCCTTTCAGGTACTTGTAGAGAGTAATGAGGTCTCCTCTCAGCCTCCTCTTCTCCAGGATAAACACCCCCAGCTCTCTCAGCCATTCCTCATAGAGTCTGTTCTCCAGCCCCTTCACCAGCCTCGTTGCTCTTCTCTGGACTCTCTCCAGAGCCTCAACATCCTTCTTGTGGTGAAGGGCCCAGAACTGAACACAGGATTCAAGGAGCGGCCTCACCAGTGCTGAGTACAGAGGAAGAATAACCATCTGCACGTGCTGCAAAGGAGCCCTGTTTGATAACAAAAAAATAAACTGTTACACAGATGCATCTCCCTGTACTGCTTGGCAGCAGAGCCAAAACCTATCCAAGGGGTCAGGGCCAAAAGGATCTCCCAGACATGCGAAGAGTAGCCACTGCAGATGACTTTGGCCTCCATCCCGCTTCTCAGAAAATCAAAGCCAATAAAATAAAAGCAACCTGATTCAACCAGCCAGGGAAGGATCATCAAGACTGGCAAAAGCTTTTTTTCTAGGGTCACCTGGTGATGGCCTGGAAATGAGCCTTGCTTTTGGATTTCACGGGCCAAAAGTAGTCCCTCACACCTGGTGGCTCTAGGGGCTGTGTTGTAGCACTGCCCTTTCCCACCCCTTCCCTTACCATCAGGTTTTGAGTCTAATCCAAGCATACATCATTGCTTCAGCAAGCATGTGTTTCCATGCTTTACCCATTTAATGTGCAGTTTGCCTCTTGAATGCTTTTATTCAGGCATTCGCTTTGTCAAAACAAAAAGCTGTTGTGCAGAATAAAAGAGCAAAGTAATGTGAGTTCCCCCATGAGCAGTTTTGTTCTCAGCATCTTTTCCACCCTAAGAGGAACTGGCCTGTGGGATTTCCTTATAGCCACAACTAGGGTGTAAATCAGCAAGGTCTTGAACAGTGAAAAGCAGAGGACCCACACATGCCGCACAGGGGAAGCGAGGTGACCTGCCCTGTCCCCTGGGAGCAAGCAACCGTGCTGGAAGGACCCAGAGCACCCAAACAATCTCATTGAATCATAGAATCATAGAACAACCAGGTTGGAAGGGACCCATCGGATCTTCTAGTTCAACCATTCCTATCAAACGCTAAACCAAGTCCCTCAAGACCTCATCCACCTGTGCCTTAAACACCTCCAGGGAAGGTGAATCAACCACCTCCCTGGGCAGCCTATTCCAATGACCAATGACCCTCTGTGTGAAAAACTTCCTCCTAATCTCCAGCCTAAATCTCCCCTGGCAGAGCTTGAGGCCATTCCATCTTGTCCTCTCCCCTGTCACTTGGGAGAAGAGCCCAGCTCCCTCCTCTCCACAGCCTCCTTTCAGGTAGTTGTAGAGAGTAATGAGGTCTCCTCTCAGCCTCCTCTTCTCTAGGCTAAACACCCCCAGCTCTCTCAGCTGTTCCTCATAGGGCCTGTTCTCCAGCCCCTTCACCAGCTTCGTTGTTCTTCTCTGGACTCGCTCCAGAGCCTCAACATCCTTCTTGTGGTAAGGGGCCCAGAAACACCAGCAGCTACGTCCACCTTTCACCCAACCTGAGCTGCGTTTTCTCTGTGGCATTTGTATAGTTTTGCTGCTGTGAAGCTGTCACATCCGCATTGGTACCCACTTTATTTGGCTCTCCCTGGACATGGAAATCTGATGAGATGGGTTTGGCATTGCTTTCTGCAGTGACCTGAGGGAACCAGCAACCTCTCAGCTTCTCGGCTCCTTGTTTTGCTCCTGCTTATTCTCCTGCATTTAAGCAGCCGAGGAAAGGCAGGACTGAACCCACAGTAAGGTCCCCACTGGTGGGAAGCGATGACCACCCTCCCATCCAACCTGGTCTTGAACACCTCCAGGGATGGGGCAGCCACGACCTCTCTGGGCAACCTGGTCCAGTGCCTCCCGACCCTCACAGGAGAACATTTCTTCCTAGTATCTCATCTCACTCTCCTCTCTTTCAGCCGAAAACCATTCCCCTTCGTCCCATTCCTGCACTCCCTGACCAAGAGGAGGTTTAGCCTGCGATCGCTGCAATCCTGCTCTCCAGCTTTGGTGTCGCTAGGGGGGAGCCTTGGACCGCAGGATGGAGCTGGTGGCCGCAGAGTCCCAGCTGTCCCCGCCCGGCTGGTGGCACCACCTCCCCAGCTCCACGCACGGCATGTCCGTCCCCTAACGCTCTGGCCGCCATGCGATTGCCTGGCTCAGAGCATAGTTTCATTTTAAGGGTCAGTCCTTGGTCTGATCCTGATAAATATCACAGAATCACAGAATCACCAGGTTGGAAAAGACCCACCGGATCATCAAGTCCAACCATTCCTATCAAACACTAAACCATGTCCCTCAGCACCTCGTCCACCCATCCCTTAAACACCTCCAGGGAAGGGGAATCAACCACCTCCCTGGGCAGCCTCTGACAGTGCCCAATGACCCTTTCAGGTGGTTGGAGAGAGCAACGAGGTCTCCTCTCAGCCTCCTCTTCTCCAGGATAAACAACCCCAGCTCTCTCAGACGTTCCTCATCAGGCCTGTTCTCCAGCCCCTTCACCAGCTTCATTGTTCTTCTCTGCACTCACTCCAGAGCCTCAACATCCTTCTTGTGGTGAAGGGCCTAGAACTGAACACAGGATTTGAGGAGCAGCCTCACCAGTGCCGAGTACAGAGGGAGAATCACCTCCCTCGACCTGCTGGTCACACCATTTCTGATCCAAGCCAGGATGCCATTGGCCTTTTTGGCCACCTGGGCACACTGCTGGCTCATGTTCAGTCGGCTGTCAACCAACACCCACAGGTCCTTCTCCTCCAGGCAGCTTTCCAACCAGACTTCTCCCAGTCTGTAGCTCTGCACAGGGTTGTTGTGCCCCAAGTGCAGGACCTGGCATTTGGCCGTGTTAAACCTCATCCCATTGGTCTCAGCCAGCAGTCCAGCCTGTTCAGATCCCTTTGGAGCCTCCCTGCCCTCCAGCAGATTGACACTTCCACCCAGCTTAGTGTCATCCACAAACTTGCTAAGGGTACAGTCAATGCCTTCATCCAAGCCATTTATAAAGATGTTGAACAGGGCTGGACCAAACACTGGCCTCCAGCTGGAATAAACTCCACTTCCCACCACTCTCTGGGCCTGGCCATGCAACCAGTTTTCCACCCAGGAGAGCATGCTCCTGTTCAGGCTAGAAGCTGGTGGTTTCCTAAGCAAAATGTTGTGAGAAGCTGTGTCAAAGGCTTTACTGAAGTCCAAGATCTTCATTAATGCTCCAGTTGATGGAGCAGAGCATATCCCCAGCAAATTCACAGATGACACCAACCTGAGAGGAGCAGCTGATAAGCCAGGGTTGTGCTGCCATCCAGAGGGACCTCGACAAGCTGGAGAAATGGGCTGATGGGAACCTCATGAGGTTCAACAAGGAGAAGTGCTAAGTCCTGCACCCAGGGAGGAACAGCCTGAGGCACCAGATGTGCTGGGGAGTCACTCAGATGGAAAGCAGATCTGTAGAAAAGGACCTGGGTGTCCAGGTGGACACCAAGTGGAAGAAAAAACAGAAACATCAAGACAGCTAACTGCATCCTGAGGTGCAAAGAATTGCCAGAATGTCAAGGGAAGAGATGCTTCCCCTCTACTCAGCACTGATAAGGCTGCCCCTGGAGTGCTGGGTCCATTTCTGAGGCCTCCAGTGCACGAGAGGCACAGACCTACTGCAGAGAGTTCAGCCAATGGACTGGAATATCTCTCCTATGAGGAAAGGCTGAGAGAGGTGAGACTGTTCGGAGAAGATAAGGCTCAGAGGGCTCTTATGAATAAATATAAATGCCTGAAGGGAGGGTGCAAAGAGCACGGAGCCAGGATCTTTTGAGTGATGCCCAGTGACAGGATCAGAGGCCATGGGGATGCAATGAAACATGGGAGGTTCTCTCTGAGTACCAGGAAGTGCATTCTCACTGTGAGAGTGTCCAAGCACTGGCACGGGGAGGTTGTGAAGTCACCATCCTTGGAAATATTCAATAACCATGTGGACGTAGTCCTGGGCAACTGGCTTGAAGTGGCTCTGCTTGAGCAGAGGAGATGGACCAGATCACCTCTGGAGAACTGTTTTGACCTCAGCTAGTCTGTGATTCAGTGGTTTGTGTGCGGCTTCCGTCACCCCAGCAGAGTTCAGGAGAGGGAACATCGTTCATGTGTCCTAGGCTGCACCTCTGCTGCTCTTGCTACTATCTTACTCCTTTACACCCACTCCCAGTGTACATCCCTGACCCCAAATGGGTTAAAAACAGTTAATTCAGATGGTGCTGCATTCCTGGAGGCCAACAGCAGTCTGGGAGACAGAAGACAAAAAATAAACGAAGGCAGAGAATTGCTTCTACTAAATGACACATCAAATAAAATTCTACTTCCCCTCTTATGCATTCAAGTCTTGTTTAAGTCTTCCTGTAGATGGGGGTTGCAGAAGAAGCAATTTAGATTGAGGAGATTAATTAATTAGTGTCAGGCACAGGGAGCCCATTCACCAAACGGGAATGCTCCAGAGAAATGAGGGTCGTTTCAGGCTTTTTTTGTTGCTGTTTTTCAAAGATGAATACTTCTTAGAGGTTTGTTATCAGCCTGCAATCTATGACAATAAAGCAAGAAGCCAGGTCTTTTGAAACATAGATAGTGTCATTGCTATTTCTTGCTTTATTTCTTACAGCATGTTATATTGTTTAAATCCTGGGAGAGGTGATTAATTGTGAATCTTTGCTTTCCTTATACAAAAGAACCTTATGTCTTTTTTTCAAATGATATGCTTTTTGGGCTGATTACAGAATGGAGAGGCGAGAACCATGAATAGTAACTGAACCTTCATGATTTCTAAGAAACTGAGGCAGGGTCTTGGGGTGTTTGATGTTCCAGCGTTGCTAGCCCTGCAGGAGGGCAGGCAATGGCATTTTCAATATGGTTTGGCCAAGAATTTGCACTGAACACAAACATAAGTCAGTCCACAGAACTTTCTTTCTTAGCCTGGGGAAAAAAAAATGCAAAAAACCCACAACTGCTGAATCCTTTGAAACACCTTTATCCTGTTAAATAAGGCAAGAAACTCGGGATGAATCATGACCAAAAGCAGCTGAGGGGTTGGGAACCAGGTATGGACCCCAGCAGCTTGCCCAGGGCTATTCCCACCAGCAAGAGGTTTATTAATCATGGAGGAAAGGCTTTGGTGACATGAAGAAAAGCTGTGGTGCCTGGCGGGGGCCAGCTCTCATTTTCCAGGCTCCTACCTCACCTGACAAATGTAATAGGGCTCAGCATGGGTGAATAAAAGTGACTGATATTTTCTAATGAAGCTTTACACGGGTGATGAAACACATTTTACATGGTCTCCATTTGGCAGCAGGAGAAGTTCCTGCCCATATGGCCACAGCAAGTGCTCCCAAAGGCAGAATATGTCCATCACCCCCAACATGCTTCACCTGAAAATGTTTCCTGACATGTTTTCCCACCTGTGCTGCCATGGCACACATTGTATTTTTTTATTTTTAGCTTTTTATGTGTAAACACCTACCTGGGGACATCTGGTGCAGCATGTGCTGTAGCAGCTCTGCCCTTACTTCTGCCTCACTTTGGGTGCCTGGGACTCAGGCCACCACTGGGCTCACAAGCTGCTTTTCCAGATTTAGGAAGACTTTAACCCTTTTGATGGATTTTCTAGTGGCCAAAGCACATGATGCTGACAGGGAAGGTGGTGGTAGGAATGGATGATACATCTTCAAAGCACTCTTGCTCCTCCAACTGTTTACAACTGCCCCTGAGCCCAGGGTACATTTCAGCATCCACCAGCTACTTCTATGATGAGCTGCACCACGGAGAAGCCACCTCCTGTTGTTTGAGCTGAGCTTTTGCCTCTGTCAGCTTCATTTGATTCATTTTCGGAAGCACCTTTTCTATCTAGAGGAGGCAGCACCATCCCCCTTGAGAAGGGCAGGGGGACAGACCCAAAAGTCCCCAAAGGACGCATTTAAATTACTCATAGAGGAGAAAAAGGGAGCCCAGGTTTGCTGTCATGGGGATGTAAGAACATGAGCCATTCCCAGCTACTACAACAGGAAGGAAATGCAGCACTTTCCCAAGAAACCTGGCTCTCTGGGAACTGTCTCCCAAACTTCAAGGATTTGGCTGCAGAGGGGAACATATGTTGAGTTTTAGTCTGGCATGTGGTGTGGCCTGGGTCTTATGGAAATGGGAGTGTTTCCCATGTGGGTCACTGGGATATGAGATGACTAAGATATAAGACCAGGGTTGAAAAGATGATGTCACTCTGAGTCACCCTCTCCGACAGGCTGCTTGCCAAGATGTTAGTCCCTGCACAAAGATACTGCTAGCAACCCCTCTTTGCTCTGCTGCACTCTCTGTCCTGCCTGTGGGCAACCAGCTCCATCCCTGACTGGCTTGGTGGAGCCTGGCTGCGGTGGCACAGGATGTCCCCAGCACACCACAAGATGACCTTGAAGGCAGCACCTCAGATGTAGGATCCAACAGTAGCTGTGTTTGAGCTGTTTGTTGCAGGCAGCAAGGGTGGTGGTGAAGCAGTGAGCACATCCCCCAGGGTATTGTCCCATCCCAGTCTCTGGAAGCCTTGTCCTTCCCAGAAAGGGACACACTAGCCATTCAAGCTGCGAGATGAAAGTCTGCTTGAGGAGCTTTCTTGTCAAAAGAGATAAATGTCCCAGCTGGTGTAGCAGGGAGAAATGGAAAAGGATTGACCTCCCCTCATTAGCATCGCTTAGACTAGAGGAAAGACGCTCTAAAAAGTAGTCTGGTGATTTGTTCTCCTTTAAAAATGTCCCTGTCATCACACTGCATTATTTATACCAGCAGCACTGTTGGCACTGAGCCTAGTCTGGGAAGAAAAATAATACAGAGATGTCCACTCCTCTTTCTGGTGCTTTCCCTGCCTTCCCTCTGAAGGAGATGTGGGTCTGCGTTAGGTGATGTGACAAAAACTCTGCCCTCCAAGACCTGTCCCATCATTTGATATGACACGTGGGTCTGCGTTAGGTGATGTGACAAAAGCTCTGCCCTCCGAGACCTGTCCCATCGTTTGATATGACACCTATCAAATGAGTCAATAACATTTGGGACTCACTGTCTAAGGGGTATGGGACACATTATGGGGTGCAGGGGAAGGGCAAGTTGGGATTGCACGTGATTTATGGGATGCTTAGACCAGGAGTGGGTTGGCTGGGTCTGGGACATGGAGCAGTGGCAGCCTCATCGCGTTCAGGCTGCTGGATTCGGAGCACTGTGTTTTCCTATTGCAGTTTTCTCTTCCCAAGCTGCATCCATCACTCCCACCTCTTCCACCACCTCAGGCCAATGGTCAGAAAATCATGATTTTAAGGATTGTTTGGTTTAAAAATTGCTTTTCTGACTCTACCTTTGCTTCTGCTCTGCTGGTGGAAGTTCAGGTAACGGTGTCAGTCACTGTTGTTTGACACTAAAGCTTGTAAACCTGAGAAACCCGAACTTCACATTTTATAAGTTTTTGACTACAGGGCTTGGAGCTTCTAGAAAAAGGGATCCCATTCTCTCCCAAAATGTCACCCACCAGCTTTGTTCAAAGGCTGAGTAAAATTAAGGAGAGGTGCTTCAAGGTTTTGTGAAAGGCACATGAATCCTCATTTTTATACACAGTTATAACAAGAAGGAAACACGCTACCTTCCCCCCCAGCCTTCACTTCTCATCTTCACTGTTAATTCCCACCAGTCTCAGCCTAACTTTGAAGTCTTTGACAAATTCCACCTGCTCGTTCCATGTGCAAAACTCCAACTCTGACTTTATGTAGAGGTCACCAGAGACACTGGGACCAGTTTGTTTCTCTCCTGAACTCTCTCAGCTCCCTGGAGCCAGCTGTGACTCAGCTGCTGCAATCAGGAAATAACAGGGAACGGCAGGAACACCCGCAGGGAAATACCCAAAGAATCGGATTTCTCTTTAAAAATGCTTTTACGGCAACCTGAGCACCAGCACAGACGACTGTCGCCCAGCCAAGTCCTGAATTGCACTCCCTCATTTTCAAAGCATTAAAAAAATATCACCTTGTCATGTGTTCGGGCTGGGCTTTGGAAAGCTGCAGAGGTTTCCAAAAGTTCATTTCACTTACGTCATTGAAAGATCTTGGGGCATCTGTGCCAGGGAGAGCTCACACTTCTGATGTGACCCTAAAAGGGAGTTTGGAAGAGAGAGGAGATGCCCCAAGGGACATCGTTGCAGGTGAAGGTACCAGAAGTTGGGGTGGATTCAACCTCATGGTGACATAAAAGAACCATGATGCTGGAACCACCATCCATGCATACATGAAGATGTACGTGGAAGATTTATATGTGAAGGTGCTGATATAGATGGGATATCCCAGGCTCTATTCCATCTCTTTCTCTCCTTGCTCAATTATTTTAGTTTGTTGTTCTGGTGGAGCACTTGAGGGGGTTCTGAAACCCTTCTTTTCCCAGAGGTTTGGGGAAGCTGGTGGCTGGGAGAGGGTGCTCTGGGGCAGGCTTCCAGCATCACCTCCGCAGAGGAGCTACAAGGAGCTTTGCAAAGGAAAGGATGTTGAGGGTCTGGAGCGGGTCCTGAGAAGAGCAATGAAGCTGGTGAAGGGGCTGGAGAACAGGCCCTATGAGGAGTGGCTGAGAGAGCTGGGGGTGTTTAGCCTGGAGAAGAGGAGGCTGAGAGGAGACCTCATTGCTCTCTACAACTACCTGAAAGGAGGTTGTGGAGAGGAGGGAGCTGGGCTCTTCTCCCAAGTGACAGGGGACAGGACAAGAGGGAATGGCCTCAAGCTCCGCCAGGGGAGATTTAGGCTAGAGATTAGGAGGAAGTTTTTCACACAGAGGGTCATTGGGCATTGGAATAGGCTGCCCAGGGAGGTGGTTGATTCACCTTCCCTGGAGGTGTTTAAGGCACGGGTAGATGAGGTCCTGAGGGACATGGTTTAGTGTTTGATAGGAATGGTTGGACTTGATGATCCGATGGGTCTCTTCCAACCTGGTTGTTCTATGATTCTATGAAAAGAGCAGCAGGATTAAATGAGCCCTAGACTTCTTGGTACCACATTAAGAGGACGAGAGAAACTGTGCCTGTATCCAGACTTTTCCTGGAGAGGCAAAGCAGCCAGCTTACAGCCATCACTCATGAGGGTGAGATGTACCACCTCAATTTGCCGCTGTCTATGTTAATTTAAAATCTTCCATTCTTATGAGGCTTTCCAGCTCTGGATACATAGTTTTGCCATGTTACCACATACCGTCCTGTCCTGCAGGATGCTCAAATGGGCAACACTTGTGCCTTGGAAGGGTGCTGTGACCTCTAGGGTCCTTCAGGAATCAGGAGGGGAGCAGGGTAAGGGCAAAGCCCTTCTGGGAAGGAGCAGCATTAGCTCTGGTTGGGGAAGGGTGGCTGCACCATGAGCATGGCCATTACCCTCCTGTCTTTGCCCCAGGACTCCTGTGGAGCGCTGAGGAGCCACTTAAAGGCTCCCAGAATAAGAATGTTGGAGGCAAGCTTGTCCCAGAACAACGTAACATCTGAATACTTGATGGTGCAGCCCTGTAATGTTCTTTCAGCTGCTTCTTTTTTCTTTTTCCACAAGTGAGGTTATCAAATCCTGACAGCAACCGCACCTGCTGCTGGCAATTGGGCTGTAAAACAAATTGTTATATAAAGAGAGGGGAACAGTGATTTATCTGCCTATTTTTTCTTGTTTATTGCTGAAGTAGTATGCAGTGTTTTGCAGCAATGAAAGATATCCATCAGAGAACAAGCACATCCCGGCGGCACTCTCTGTTTGCTGCAAACACAGGAGATGCATTAAAGCTGAGCACAGTGTTTGGTGGGGAAAATATCAGCTCACTTAGCAGCCTTACATCCTCACACTGCACACCAGCATGGATGTGGAGTGGGAAAGAGTGGTCAATCACCCCCAATTCACCCTTCCCCACCAGCTGTGATGTCTGTGCCTCCTCAGTGTCTCTTTCAAGGAGCCTTCCCCAAGGTGAGCCCTATGTCCTCACCTTCCCCAGGTGAGGATACCTTCAGCCCAAGTCTGATTCCTCATGCTCCTCTTCTTGCTGCCTTCCTTCCTCCCACTGTTCCTTCATGGCCGTTTCCTGGCTCTTGTAAAAACCCTTCTCCCCACCTGCGGCCTTTGCAGTGCATGTCAGGACACTAGCAGCACTGCCTTCCTTCCTTTTATTGCACTTCTCCTTATTGTAAAATATACATCTGGGCTTCACAACTTTGAAAACCATTTCTCAGGGCGCTCCCTGCTCCTCATGCACAGGGCTGCACAGGAGGGCTGTTGCCAGCAAGTGTAGACCTTGGTGGAGATGGAGGGACTTGGTGGAGAAACTTCATATGGTGGAGAAAGAGGGATGCACAGGGTCAGTCACACTGGGTATGTGTCCATGGCTGAAGATTAAACCCCATAGCTTTCTCCAAATAAATGTTGCTTTTCACTGAATGTTGTCCAGGAAAATCTTGGTTTGGTTGTTGAAAAGTAACCTTCCTCCCAAACCAGGAAAGACTCCACCCTTACTGCTGGCCTGCCCAAGAGGATCAAGTGAGCTGCTTTCCACGGCTCGGCACAACTTTATGGTTCTCCTTTGCTGAGGGAGAGGGCGGAGGGGTATTCTTTCAAGGTGGTCAAGGCTTGATTCAGCCTTGCCCTGACACTTGTACCACTTCATCTCCTGCCAGGAGGTGGTCAGTTCCCACCACAGCCCTTGCTCCTTAACATTGGTGTCCCAGCAGGTTACTTCTATTCTTACTCTTTCCTGATCAGTGTGAAGAGGTACCTGCAGCTCACCTGGGTTGTACAAAGCTGTATCACAAGCTGGTTGGAAGCCTGTCTGCCCATGGACTGCAGCATTCAGCAATGGGAAGGTGTCCACAAAAACCTGAGCTTGAGGGTGGCTGACAGCTAACCCTGCTTCTTAGGATGGATGTTGCTCCTGCTTGCTTTTCATCCGGAATCAGAGCTGCTTTATTTACTTTGTGACGAGGAGCTCCTAGGCAGCCAGGCTTTAATGCATGCTAATGAACAAAACAAGTGTTTTCCCCTAGAAGTACCACGTGCTTTCCCAGACTTTCCTGCAGTTCAGCCAGAAAGATAACATCAAAGTGGTACAATTTAATGAACCTGCTCCGTTCCTGTGTACAGCATGATTTACCAGCTGTTATGCAGAAAAAACCATATCACTATTGAGACTTTTCAGTATATCCCTCTGATTTTATTAAAACTTACTGTAAGCCAACTGGGGAAAGAATGTGGGAGATGGAAGGATAAAATAGCGATTCATCCCACGCTAGGAGGTGTAATTAAAAAAGGAAACCAACCCAAACCTGATTTTTTCAGCTATATCTGGGAAAAAAGGAAGAAAAAATATACTCTGTTTTAAAAGATTCCTTACGTGCCAGAAAGAACGGCTGCACAGGCTCCAATAGAGCTTGTTATGAGGAAGCACAGATACCTGCACGTGACTGTACATCATCCCCTCTGGCTGCAGTATGTATACCAGGCCTGATGTCCCTGACTAATTGCAGGTCTCTTCGTCATTTTGTAAAGTCCAGTTTTGAATGCTAGGATTGAGAGCCCGACACCTCTCACCCATGGTTATTTCCCAGGCAACTTAGATAGTTAGCTCACACAGCAGCTAATCAAATCCTCTGAGAAGTTTCCCTGCCAAACCCAGGCTGTGCACCAGGATAACCACACTCCGGCTCAGCTGAGCAGCAAAAGCAGGGGCACACGGCTGGAAGATGGCTTGTGGATCATCCAACTGGAGCAGAAGAACACAGCATGACCCTGGTTTCCCAGCTTTCCTGCTAGAGGTGAACCACAACTGGCCTTGGTGTCCACTCTTCCCAGTGCCAGCTCATGGAGCAGCTGTCTATGACTACCTGAAAGGAGGCTGTAGCAAGGTGGATGTTGGACTGTTCTCCCAAGTAAGAAGTGAAAGGATGAGAGGAAATGGCCTCAAGTTGTGCCAGGGGAGATTTGGACTGGGTATTAGGAAAAAAATCTTCACTGGAAGAGTTCTCAGGCACTGGCAAAGGCTGTCCAGGGAAGTGGTTGAGTGACTGTTCCTGGAGGTATTTAAAAGATGGGTAGATGAAGACCCGATATGATTTAGTAGTGGACAGTTACCTCTAGACTTGATGATCTCAAAGGTCTTTTCCAACCTAACAATTCTATGATTCTGCTGGAGGGGCTGGGGAGAAGGGATTCATAGAATCATAGAACAACCAGGTTGGAAGAGACCCATCGGATCATCGAGTCCAACCATTCCTAACAAACACTAAACCATGTCCCTCAGCACCTCATCTACCCGTGCCTTAAACACCTCCAGGGAAGGTAAATCAACCGCCTCCCTGGGCAGCCTATTCCAATGCCCAATGACCCTTTCCATGAAAAACTTCCTCCTAATCTCTAGCCTAAATCTCCCCTGGTGGAGCTTGAGGCCATTCCCTCTTGTCCTGTCCCCTGTCACTTGGGAGAAGAGGCCAGCTCCCTCCTCTCTACGACCTCCTTTCGGGATTCATACATCTTTCCCTACCTAGGGGCTGAGCTGTCTGCACCAGCATTGGTTTGGGACACTGCTATGAGTGTTTCAGTGTTTGGCAGGTGACCACTGCATTTCACTGCAGGATGCCTTTAGGCAGGTCAATAAATCTGTTCTAGCTTTGGGCTATGCTGTTGACCTCGATGTTGTAAGTGCTTGTGGCAAACAATTCATTGGCACTAGTGCAGATGTGGTGTGGGGCGACTTGCTCTACTGGTCATGATTGGGTTCTTAAATGTTTATTGAGCTTCAGGCAGGTAGGACTTTCCTCCAGCTTGGCACTGTGTCCTGGGAAACCATCACCAGTTGACCTTGTTGCTGCTGCTCTGGAGGAGGTGGAATAAAAAAAGGAAAGGAGGTTGTGGAGAGGAGGGAGCTGGGCTCTTCTCCCAAGTGACAGGGGACAGGACAAGAGGGAATGGCCTCAAGCTCCGCCAGGGGAGATTTAGGCTGGAGATTAGGAGGAAGTTTTTCACATAGAGGGTCATTGGGCATTGGAATAGGCTGCCCAGGGAGGTGGTTGATTCCCCTTCCCTGGAGGTGTTTAAGGCACGGGTAGATGAGGTCCTGAGGGACATGGTTCAGTGTTTGATAGGTATGGTTGGACTCGATGATCCGATGGGTCCCTTCCAACCTGGTTGTTCTATGATTCTATGATTCTAAAGGAGAGTGGCAGGGCAGTTGTGGCTGCTGATCAGTAGGGAAAAAGTGGTCCTGTTTGAAGGCAGTAAATGTCTAGCAATGCTGAATATTTTCTGAGATGTGGTCACAGTGCTGAAACAGCCTGATTTCAAGAGAAATTGTGACAGCTTTCTTTATTACAGCAGCAAGAACTGAAAAGCCCCAAACGATACAGCCTATCTCCTGCACTACCAGAGCATACAAAAACAGAGAGGGAAGCTTTAATTACTCAGCAGTTTCCATGACAACCCCGTATATCAAATAGCCAGACACAAGGGCTCTCTCCTCTTCTTCTTGGTCTCATTTGCCTCTGGAACAGTCAGGCCAAGATAAGAGCTCAGCTGCATTTCAGAGTGGCTTGTAAAGCCCTGTGCAGGCAGTGAAGACAGCCCGATGGGCTCCTGAGAGGAGCCCAAAGATTCTGCTCTTTACTTCTGTTACAACTTCTGATCACTTGCCTGGATGATAAATCCTTCCAGGTGCTGTTGGCACAGCCAGGAGAAGCACCTTTCTAAGCAAGAGTGTCCCAGAGTTTGGTCTTCGCAGATGTCACCACTGCGGTGACATCCACAGGAGTCACATGGCTTCCCCCCTCACTGAAGACTGGACCTCATCTTCACGCTTCAGTGGAACCCTTGTCATGCAGGTCTGGGCCCTTCAGCCAGGAGAGGACCCTGGTCCTCGTAATGCACCAGGTCAGATAAAGCTGGGATGAGTCAGCTGCACACTTGGAGAATTAGTACAGAACAAGCCAAAGCTTCATTTCCCCTTCCCCTCAAAGATGTTCCCAGTTTGTTGAGTCCCCTGGCATTTTGCTCACCCTTTCTACCACGTTTAAAAAGAGGTGGGTGTATCTATTTCTTTGCCCAAGCCCTGCTCTCACTCCAGCTGATGGGAGTTCGTGGCTACAGTCAAGGTCAAAAAAGTTCTCATTTGTTTCTGATTTTTGCTTCGTAAGGAGGAGCTTGGCTTGCAGGGGCAGGAATAAATTCCTAATTAAGTTGTCCTTCACTCTGGCATCAGAAAAACTGGCAGAAGGGTTCCCCTGGGCAGCAGGCAGCCCTCGGCAATTGCTTGCTCCTTCCAAAGAAGTCATGAGTCCCAAGATGACATTTCAGAGTAAGAAGGGAGGAGGAGGAAGACGTAAAGGTGGTGTCCAACTGAAGGCATTGTTCTCTTTTCTCTGGGGCCATGTGAACGGCAAAACATTAATATTTGCTTTTCCATTTCCCTTTGGGTCCCATTGTTTAAGAACTCAGTCCAGAGACAACTTTCCAGCTCACCTCTGTTTACTCTGAGTGCTGGCGTTGCTCAAGCCTCTGCTGAGCCTTTCCCTTCCTTCGATTGGCTGGGTGGGAAGGAAAGGCTTGCTAATTCTTCCCAACATGAGAAGAATTATTGTCCCTCTCGACTGCAGTTTAAGAACAGCTGGTTTTGTTGTATTGTGGAGCTGTGTATTTTCTTTTTAATGCCTTTGCATTACTTAAAAGGCAGGTCTGGCCTGAGTACTTGTGCCAAATCAAATGGTTGGCTTGCTGTGAAACTCAGCTTAAGACTTAAAGTGGGAAGAGATCCAACAACAGAGCAGGTCAAAAATCCCACTTGGCTCAGACGCCTGTTTCTCAGTTCAAGATTTTTGACAGTAAACCCACCGTTTTCAGTAGTGACTGTGCAAACTTTCAGTGCATGGTCCCTTTGGAGAGTGCTGCATGTTCTGCTGGCATTGAAATGAGCCAACCTCAAATCAAAACAGACTTTTATTAAGGGAAAAAGGCTCACGGGGACCTTTTCTGATGCATTAAGGAAGTCAGCAAGAAGTTTTTATTCCTTCTCTTTCTTTTAAGCTCTGCCAACCTTGGTCTTTGCAGGTGGCACTCGAAGACTTGATGGGATCTTCATGAGGAAGATGTGCAGTGCTGCCTCTTACCTGTATTTTGTGCCTTTTAAATCCCATCAAGCAGGTGACTTTCACAGGCTTGTTAAGAATTGCTTCCAGTCCATCTGACTTGAGTTTTACTCCCACTTCGTAAGAACAAGGGCATGACAAGAGGTGCCAAAATGCAGCCAGAGAAGAGCTGTATCTTTCTGAGTCCCCCCCACCAATGCACCTTTGCTGTCCCATGACCCCAAAAAGAGTTTGCCCTCTGTTGGAGGCATGGGAAGCAGACAACAGTGTCATTAGTGGTACCAGCGTTTTGCAGGAGGGCTGGAAATCCGAGCTCAAGCAGTGGTGGCTTGTGTTCTTTCCCAAGTGGACCTGGTGTAGCAGTGAAATGGCCAGGTAGGAACCACTTCTCACAGCATTGCAGCTCACAGCCTGCCTGGAAACTCATGGCTTAATAAACGTCATGTCAGGTAGCAGATCAATTGCTGTATAAACAAACACCAGGCGTGTCTGAAAGAGCCACAAAAGTCAGGGCCCTTGCTTGCACTCAGGCAGTCATGCAGACAGGGCTTTGCACCAGGCAGTTCCCATCTACTCCTCAGCTTTGCCCACCCATGGACATCAGATGCATTGTCCCTCAAGGGCCAAGAGTGCTGCCTGTTGCAAAACCGCAAGGAAATCATAGAATCATAGAACAACCAGGTTGGAAGGGACCCATCGGATCTTCTAGTCCAACCATAGCTATCTAACACTAAACCAAGTCCCTCAAGACTTCATCCACCCGTGTCTTAAACACCTCCAGGGAAGGTGACTCAACCACCTCCCTGGGCAGCCTATTCCAATGCCCAATGACCCTTTCTGTGAAAAACCTCCTCCTAATCTCCAGCCTAAATCCCCCCTGGCGGAGCTTGAGGCCATTCCCTCTAGTCCTGTCCCCTGTCACTTGGGAGAAGAGGTCAGCTCCCTCCTCTCTACAACCTCCTTTCAGGTAGTTGTAGAGAGCAATGAGGTCTCCTCTCAGCCTCCTCTTCTCCAGGATAAACACCCCCAGCTCTCTCAGCTGCTCCTCATAGGTTCTGTTCTCCAGCCCCTTCACCAGCCTTGTTGCTCTTCTCTGGACTTGCTCCAGAGCCTCAACATCCTTCTTGTGGTGAGGGGCCCAGAACTGGACACAGTATTGAAGGAGCGGCCTCACCAGTGCTGAGTACAATCCCCCAGCCTCGAAATGTGGACTCAAACCTCCAGTCCACACAGATTGCGTCTTTACACCATTGGCACCAAGAGAGCATCACCTGTCATTCCAGTGCAGGACATCTCCCAGTGCAGGAAAAGTCAAAGCGGCATCCCCTGCCCTAAGTAAATATCACATCTTTATTCACTGCATGAATTAAGAACCACAATTACACGTGCTTACATGGTCAGGTTGGTTTGACCTTGCTTCCAGGAACGTTCCTTACTGGAATTTCTCACCAACTGGAAGCACCTTGCCCATTCAACTCCCTGACTGCACAGTTTTCATGCCTCCTTAGACCAGCGATGGGCTTGCTAAGCAGAGTTCCAATTTTCTTCGTACCAAATCCCACTGTGGAGATATTAAATCTCTCAATGGGGGACCAAGGTGTTTGAGCACAAGTTGAGGTGAGGAAGAGAAAAGTGGAATTAAAGCACAAAGTGGTGCCGCTGTTCACTTTATTTGCACTATGTGTGCTGCATGCCTAGACTAGCTCCAGGGTCTAGAAGCAACCAATCCCAACAGCAAGGGCAGCAGCTCAAAGACAGCCATCCAGGGGTGAACAGCCCTGAAGGGTGAGTTTGGAGGCCTGGAATCCCATTCTACATCTTCCATAGCACCACACCTGTGAATTGTGCATTGAAAGAGAGATGGAATCACAGCAGAAATGTGGAGACTAGGCAGAAAGGTGGAGTCATGGCAGAAAGTTGGGGACACAGTAGAAAATGCTAACATGTAAGATGGGAGAGACTACTCCTTTTGCTTCACTGCAGATTCACAGCCAACCCCACATGCAGATGTACACACTAGCTTCTGTGTCTTTGGTGAAGTATTCAAGATGCAATCCTATTACTGAGGGTAAGAGAGGGTCCAGCTCATTCATAGAATCATAGAATCACCAGGTTAGAAAAGACCCACCGGATCATCGAGCCAAATCATTCATAGAATCATAGAATCATAGAACAACCAGGTTGGAAGGGACCCATCGGATCATCGAGTCCAACCATTCCTAACAAACACTAAACCATGTCCCTCAGCACCTCGTCCACCTGTACCTTAAACACCTCCAGGGAAGGTGAATCAACCACCTCCCTGGGCAGCCTCTAACAGTACCCAATGACCCTTTCTGTGAAATTTTTCCTCCTAATGTCCAGCCTAAATCTCCCCTGGCGGAGCTTGAGGCTATTCCCTCTTCTCCTGGTCCCTGTCACTTGGGAGAAGAGCCCAGCTCCCTCCTCTCTACAACCTCCTACAAACATTTTTGTGTGTGTGTGACACAGGTACAAATAGCTGGTCCACATCTCTGCTGACCTACTTGGGTGGAATGACAGGTGACTGGCAGGCTTGTGCGCAGACACGCTGGGCTGGAACAAAAGGTTGCTGGAGTGAAGGAGAACCAAAGGCAACCATCCTGAAGCCAGTGGGGTCTTCCAGTAGATCTCACAGCCCTGAGCTACTGCAGGCACCGCAATGCTTGTTGGTTTTTGTTAAATCTAACTCCTCGAGCTAGTGGGAACCACAGCTCAGGAGATTTCTGAATCTCACACAGGAAGGCATACAAGGCCCAGGCTTGGAACAGAAAGCAAATAAAACTGTAATACTTTGGCTTTGTAATAAGCATAATTATGTTTAAGCTCCTTGCATAATTTCACAGTCATCTGAGAGTGCTGAAAGCTCAGAGTTCGCGATAAGAAGTAGGACCGACGCACTGCATGCAGAAATTGGCCTTTTGACTCTTATGAGGATATTGAAGATGTTCTGGTAAATATTTACATTTTCAATCTCCAGTGCTAATCAGAGCTGAGATTATTTAACTCACAAGAGTTTATTAAAATAAACTCTGCACTGATTGCTTGCTTTCTGTGTTTGCTATTTTTTTTCCCTACTGTCCGGGTGCCAGGGAAGCTGGGATTTTATTGAGGTTAGATTTGCCTGAGTTGCTGCTATTTAGCAGTTGCTGCTATCCACTGTAGTAGTTTGAAAGGACTTGGCCCTCATGGGCAGATGTCATTCCAAAATGAGATGTCAGCCTAATCTTTCTTGAAGTTGAAATTAGTTAATAACGGGAAGCCTGGAACAGAGATGACTCTGTGGGTTATTTCTTCTTTGAAGCAGTTGTTTATTGGAAAAAATGTGTCTTTATCGTTAAAAGAAGGCAATATGTGTGAGTCCTCTTGGCACTGATTCAGTCAGTCTTCAAGGTCACTCATGGCTCTTCACGCTTTCTCTGCAGCCCCTGTAAGGGCTCCCTTGGCCCCATTCCTACAGAACTGGTCCGTGGTCATAATCATTCATGCATGGTGTGACAGAGATGAGAAGTCATCACAGAACCCTGAGGATGTCTGATAAAGGTTCTCAAAGTTGAGTGGCAGACTCTGAGTGTGCAGCAGCTTTTCAGGGGAAGGGTTTGCATCCCATAGCTGGTAAGAAGGAATGTTCATGGGTCTGTGCTCTTCTCCAGTTCTTCTAAACCTGGAAGTGATGTAGGTGTCCTATGATGCTCATACCAGGGCTTGAGTTGGTAATTCAGTTCTAACAGGCTACATCTGTGAGTAATCTGCTACTCAAAGGAAAAGGTTCAGTGATTCTTTCTGCTTCCTTGCTTTGCAAGATGAAAATTAAGCTCAGTCTGGATCTGTGCAGCAGACCATCTCAGAATGGTGCCTGCATTTTATGGAGTGGGTTGACCAACAGGGAATGCTGCCCAGGGAGGTGGTTGAGTCACCTTCCCTGGAGGTGTTTAAAAGACAGGTGGATGAGTTGCTGAGGGCCATGGTTTAGTGATTGATAGGAATGGTTGGACTCAAGGATCCTGTGAGTCCTTTCCAACCTAGTGATTCTATGATTCTATGAATTCCGAAGTGTTGGGGAAGAGGCCATTTTAAAAGCAAGCAGGTCTTTGTAAATGCCTCTGAAGGTTTGGATTCCAGAGCAGAGCCAGGGACACAACTGTCAGAACTCTCCCTGCTGCCATGGCTTGATTCGCCTCTTGCACAGTGAGATTTGTCAGAGGTTAAAGCACAGGCTGCATGCCCTGAGCTGGGAAAACCAAGGGCGAATAATTGCAGAGTCTAGCGGCGAGGACAGAATAAATGAGGTACTTGAAAATCAAAGCAGGACTCAGCACAGCAGCTCCAACAGGGCTGCCTGTGTCCTGGGGTGAGGGAGCTGTGGGCTCTGTCATGCCTCGCGTTATCTTCATCTTTGCCTTTTAATATCAGCCTTGCAAAGTTTGCAGCTTCTGTGGGCATTTGCTTTAGGCACCGCTGCGTTCTGGCTCTGAGCAGAGGTGAGAAGCCCTCAGTTCATCCTTACAGGAAGAAAAGCATCACATTTTGCTGTTTAACATGATTATTCACTAACAATGGGCCCTTAAGACATAAGGGCAGTGCTACCAAAGGAGCTTACCTCTGGTTACTGCTAATGAACCCTCAGACAAACTGGAGAGGGAAAACATCCCCAGCATTCCCTTGAATGAGGAATATCAGGTAAACACCTCTGTTTTGATCTCCTATTTGGCACGAAAACAAATTGCTGCTGTCATCTGTCCCAGCCAGCATCAGGCTGCCTTGTAGCAAAGGTTTGTCCATTTTTTCAAGTCTGTCAGCCAGTTTTGACCTTGATATGAACCATCCTGGGTTTTGAGTTGTTACCAGACAGGGTGAGAAAGGAGGTAGGGAAAGTCATTCAGTTAGACGCGGTGGGAATGAAGGTGATGTGAAAAACAGAGAGAAAACCATATCACTGTGGGGCGAGCAGATGGAGAGTGAAGTGGTGTCACAAGACTTGTGGGCTCTGCTGCATTAATGATGTTAATAAGCAGTGAAGAATGACGAATGAATTATATCGAATTGATTGGGGTCAGCTGGGGACATCCAAGGGGGATGCTGCCCTATGCTTCCCCGTGATGCCTGGGGACAGATTGGGCTCAGAGCTGGAAATAGGCAGCTCCCTTCAGCAGCAGCTTGAACTGGTGGGAGCATCAGTCTGGAGGGTCTTATCTTCGCAGCAGTGACTTTAATGTCTATGACAGTTCAGTGCTGAGCTCATTGATTAATTTTTGGCAAAGCAGCTTGGGAACCACTGTGCACTTACAAATTAAGTTCTGAGGAAGTGAGTCTCTTCCCACCACCAAATTGCATTTTGAATCAGGGAACTCTTTTTCAGACTCTGGATAAATCGTCCTGCTCGGTTGAAACGGCTGTTAGCCCGCCCTGCCCAGTGTAAAACCAGTACAGTGAAAAGAAAACACAGTGGTCTCTGGAGGTCAGGTCAGGATCCTGGCTCCAGGATCTCTGGAAACATGATGCTCTCCCAAATTTTCTCAAGTGCAGGAAGTGTTAGAAAATGCTTTTAGCGATGTGCACAGGCAAAAAGGGCTGAGCTCTGTTTCCTGGCTGACGGGACACCCTTGTGCCCCTGTAGTCAGCACTGGTGAGCCTGAGTGTCAAATATTATGTTCAGTTTTGGGTCTCTCACTACAAAAAAGACATTGAAGGTCTGGAGTACATCCAGAGAGGAGCAGCGGAGCTGCAGGCATGGCTAGAGAAAAAGTCTTACGAAGAACAAGTGAGGGAACCGCGGTTGTTCAGCCTAGAGAAGAGTAGGCTGAGGGAAGACCTTATCACTGTCTACAACTACCTGAAAGGAGGTTGTAGAGAGGAGGATGCTGATCTCCCAAGTGACATGCAATAGGACAAGACAGAATGGCCTGAAGTTGTGCAGAGGAGGTTCAAATTAGACATCGGGAAAAAAAAATTCATCAAAAGGATTCTCAGGCACTGGCATAGGCTGCCCAAGGAGGTGGTTTGAGTCACCATCCTTGGAGGAGTTTAAAAGCTGGGTAAAGTACTGATATGGCTTAATAGTGAACAGGTATGGTTGAACCTGATGGTCTCAAAGATCTTTTCCAGACTAGGGATTTCTAGGATTCTGTGATCCATGCAGGCAGGCATCCCAAGCAAGTGCTCCTCAGAGGTGGCCCAGTGAGAACGTGTACTGGAGGCACGACTGGTGATCCCTTCCTTATGGAGCACCTATCCCAGGCTAGGTGCACAGTGCTTTCAACACTCTAGTTTTCTCACCCAGATGGGTGCTGAAGCTAGCAAGCTCAGATTGGAGAAGATAATGAGTTCTCAGGGCTTGGCAGCAAGGCTGTTATTGCCAGCCCCAAGCCCTCGTACTGCTCCAGAGCTGCTCCTCCATTCAGAGCGCTGCAGAGGACATGCAGGAGGACCAAAACCACAAATGGTGCCATCCTTGTTCCCTTTGTCCGGCCCCTTTCTTATCTTCAAAGCAGAAGATAAATTTCCTTAATGCAGTCGAACTGGCCTCATATCGCCTGATACGGTACCATCCCTGCAGCCAGTTGTTCTTCTCTGCTGCAGTCAGCTTTCTGCTCCTGCTGCCAGGCTGGGGAGAGCTTCGGGGCTTACTCACCACTTAATTAATCTCTGCTGCAGCCTGAGGAGCCCCCTGAGATGCACAGGTAAGGCTGTGTGGCACTTAGATTCATGTCGGGCTGCCAGGCTCTGTAAAAAAAAGGTAGTACCTCTCTGGATTATATAATTTTTTCCAAAGAAACTTCTCCTGTGTGAACATGTGAAAAAGAAGCTGATGATTCCCAGGAGAAAAATAGAAGAGGAAAAGCAGAAATAGATCAGATTAGTTCTTCCACAGTCTTGAGTCAATGGAAAGGAGCCTGCAAATGTAATTCAAAGCATCGTTAACTTCATTATTGATAAGACCATCCACCGGGGATGGGGGTGGTAACAATGAAATGGAGCCATACCCATATCAAGTGGGCCCACGAGAGTTAAATCTGGCATCCAAGAGGCTCTTGGCAGGTCTAGGTTTACACTGGGTATGACGCTGACAGCAAAAAGAGAGGGCTGAAGGCCCCTGAGAGCAGGTCGTGTGCTGCAACAAGAAATTTCAGGGCTGTGTGAGATGCCGACATGTGTGGTCATGGACAACTGAAGTCGCAGTGAATTATTTAGGAAGTCAGACTGTCAGGGAATGGGGATAGATTCAGCAGCTCAAGTGTGGCAAGGCTGCCACAGCATCGTGCCCCAAACACAGCCAACAACACCTGTCCCCTGGGTTTTCCTTGCTGCTCTTTGTGAAAGAATTGGTTTGGGAGATTCAGAGATTTGCCTAATATGTAGATCCTGGGGACACTAACAGAGATGCAGTCCGGCTGGCAATGGAAGCTGGAGCACTGCACCTCTCTCCCTCTCTAGTCTGCACTGAGCATCTTTCCGTTCTAGTAACAAGAAGCATCTTCCTCCAGCCCTTGGGAAGCAACTGAGACCCAGAGTAAGGCAGGTGCCTGCAGAACTGAAGCGGAGAGGATCAGGAACACCACACTGAGGGGGCTGCATGAACGCCGGTAAGAGCTATTGAAAAAGCAGTGGCTGATTTGCGCTGCTGTATCCATTTGCACACACCTGCTCTGGCACATAAAGGGAAGAGACTGCTTATCTGCAAGTGTAAAGCAGGCACATTTCAGTCTGTGAACTGGCAGTTATCTCCAACATGTTGCCAGCTCCGAGTTACGTTCCCAGTCTCAACTCCAAACACAGCCTGGCTGGTATCCAACGTCTTCCCCCCACCATGTCCACAAAGAGCTTGGTGCTCTTGTGTTGCCGGGGGTCCATGGGATGTGATTAGGACTGGATTAAGGATAAATGAGCCGAATTTAATTGCAATGATGATAAAAACTGCTGCCTAGGACTCTTTATCAGGGAGTACAGAGATTGGATGAGGGGAAATGGTTTTAAGCTGAAAGAGGGGAGATTGAGATGAGATATTAGGAAGAAATGTTTTCCTGTGAGGATGGGGAGGCCCTGGTACAAATCGCCCAGAGCAGTGGTGACTGCCCCATCCCTGGAGGTGTTCAAGACCAGGCTGGACCAGCCTATGAGCAGCCTGATCCGGTGGGAGGTGTCCCTACCCACAGCAGAGGGCTTCAAACTGGGTGACTTTTAAGGTCCCTTCTATCCCAGCTAGCAGGTGCCACTGATCCACTGGGAAGGCTGTGCTGCCATTCGGGGAGAACAGGACAGACTGCAGAACTGGGTGGAGAGGAACCTGATGAAGTGCAACAAAGGCAAGTGGAGTGTTCTGCACCTCAGGAGGAATAACCCCCTGCACTAATACAGATTAGGAGTTGACTTGCTGGAAAGCATGTTTGTGAAGAAGGATCTTGCCCTCCTGAAGGACAAGCAGCCAATCATGAGTTGGCAATGTGCTTTCATGGCCAAGCAGGTGAAACACTCTCCTATTTACAAAGCTAGCAAGGGAACTTCTTCCCTATGCAGTGCTACAGACTAGGAGAAGACTGGCTGGAAAGCTGCCTGGAGGAGAAAGACCTGGGGGTGTTGGTTGACAGCGACTGAACATGAGCCAGCAGTGGCCCAGGTGGCCAAGAAGGCCAATGGCATCATAGCCAGTGTGACCAGCAGGTCCAGGGAGGTTGTACTCCCTCTGTACTCGGCACTGGTGAGACTGCTCCTTGAATCCTGTGTTCAGTTGTGGGCCCCCCAACACAAGAAGGATGTTGAGGCTCTGGGGCGAGTCCAGAGAAGAGCAACAAAGCTGGTGAAGGGTCTGGAGAACAGGTCCTATGAGGAACAACTGAGAGAGCTGGGGGTGTTTATCCTGGAGAAGAGGAGTCTGAGGGGAGACCTCATTGTTCTCTACTAGTACCTGAAAGGAGGTTGTAGAGAGGAGGGAGCTGGGCTCTTCCCCCAAGTGCCAGGGGACAGGACAAGAGGGAATGGCCTCAAGCTCTGCCAGGGGAGGTTCAGGCTGAACATAATGAAAAAAATTTTCATGGAAGGGTCACTGGGCACTGTTAGAGGCTGCTGAGGGAGGTGGTTGATTCACCTTCCCTGGAGGTATTTAAGGGATGGGTTGACGAGATGCTCAGATGCATGGTTTAGTGATTGGTGGAAATGGTTGGAGTCGATGATCCGGTGGGTCTTTTCCAACCTGGTGATTCTGTGATTCTATGAAATGCTGTGAACAGAGGTTATGGGTTACCCATGGATGCTGATGTGACTCTTCATGGCATCTTCCAACTCCTCCCAGCTGGGAGCACCCCTTTCCATCCTGGCACTTGATGCCATGCAGATCCTAATGTGCACCATATAAAGCTGCAAACACTTCTTGGCTGGCAAGGTGCCTTTCTGCTCTGCATCTCAGGCCTTTCTTCGGTACCACTGGTGGACTAGCAAACTTCTGGGAAACAACAAGAGGAAGCAGAAGTTGTTTGCCTTGTGTGTGGCTCATTTAACCAGACTGGTCATGCATGGAATTCAGCGAAAGTGGTGCCTTTTAATCTTTCGATCTCTGCCCCTGCCTTGAGCAGCTTTGCCATCTGTTCAGACGCAATGTAAGGTGACGACACATGTCCCAGCAAAGGCTCATGTTTCTCCAAAGCTCCTCTCCTGTGTCTAGATCTACCAAGCAGCTCAGGGAAAGAAGCCATACAGTGCCTGTGATGCTGAGCTATTTATTTCCCCGACTCAGAGTTGACCCTCTTGGGTAATCACCTGTGAAATACAACTTCTTTTTGTCTTGATTTCCCTGAAGAATTCAGTGCTTAAGTTGTTTTTTCCTTCAGTGTTGGACACCTAATATCCATTTTTGCTCTCAGCTCAATGTAGAAGTCCTGTAGATTGTTTTGGGCATTTCTCAGGTGGTTCTGCTTAACTGGAAGCATTACTGATTTTAGACAAAGAAAATAGAAAGTGTATTCCCACACATGAGCTGAAGCTGCAATGGACCCAAATACTTCAAAAAGAAAATCCTTAACTAAAGGACAAGCTTCTCTAGGCAAGACTAATTGCAGCAGGTTTCTTGAACTGCTCAAAAAGGCAACAGAGAAGTGGACGTAACTTCCCATCTGCTGTGTCCCCAGGCTTGCGCCCCTGCTGGGTAACAGAATGGTGAGGGTTTATCATTCTCCCTTTCAGCTTTGCACTTCCCTTCAGTTTATATCTGTGGTCCTGTCTGTGCATGCTGAGCTGCCTGCTTGAGCCCACCAGGGCAGGACATCTGCATTTTGTCACTGGAGGTATTTATGAGAATCCGCCCATCAGCAGTGGAGGCAAGGGTGAAGTTGGGGTGAAATCTAACTGAAGTACAGCCTTTTTCCCCCTCAGGAATAAATTTTACGGGGTTAAATAGTTTAAGCTGATGTGTTATTAGTTTCAGACTCTCCTTAGCAAGGAGGAGTCGATGATAATTGTGGAAGGGCAGGTGATGTTTGAAATAGGACCTGTGCTGTCATTGTAACTGAATCTTGGCTGCTTGGGAAGCCTTGGCTGGCTGCTGAGTACATGGTGAATAGCTCTTGCAATACAAATATTTGCCTGTGGATAGATGCCCTATTATTAATTTAAAGCCTGACATAAATCATGAGCTCAAAAATGCAGACTTAAGCTTCACGGACAAAAATAGATGTGGCCCCTTGCATGGGGAGCCGTTCCAATTATGCTTCCATAATTGGATCAGGCTGAAATGAATACCTTAAATTTAGTTACAAAAGTCTAACCAGAAAAAAATGCCAACAATTTATCACAGCCATGCTGCTATATTTAAAGCTGTCAGCGTTTCCAGGATATAAAGCGATTATAAATCCTAGCGATTTGTAGCCGGCCATAGGAATCTGCCTTCACGCTGACATTTAGCATTCGAGTTCTCCACACTGGAAGCCCTTGATTCAGCACTGTAATTAAGCCTTCACCTCCTTTTCAGTTTAGGAATAGCCCTGCTGCTGTTACAAGCTGAAATGTAGGTATATACTTTGTAGGTATATACTTTGGTGTTGAATAAAGTTCCAAATGCTTCATTTATTTTTCTCGGTAATCAACAGTTTGCTGTTGAATTGGAGTCAGAGGTACCAAAATGCTGCTTTCTCATTTCTTTCAACTGAAATAAAGCACTGCCTGGTCCTGTTTTGAGTCCGAGCTTGTGGCAGCTCATTATCTAACAGATGAAAAGCACACAAATCTGTCTCAAATGCAACCCTCTGCGAACCTTTCCTACAAACAATTTGCGCAGAAGCCTTTAGAAAAAGACACACAGTAATCCATAGTTTAATATCTCTTAAATCCCTTGAGTTTGCTGACACCATCAGCTCAGTGCCATGCCTCAAAAAAGAACCTGTAAAGAATTTGGGAGTAGTCAGGCATGGAAGGACCATGGAACAGGTGATCTTGAGTGCTATCATGAAGCACTTACAGGAGAACCGGGTGATCAGGCCCAGTCAACATGGGTTTACCAGAGGCAGGTCCTGCCAAACCAACCTGATCGCCTTCTATGACAAAGTCACTCGGTTGCTGGATGAGGGAAAGGCTGTGGACGTGGTCTTTCTGGACTTCAGTAAAGCCTTTGACACAGTTTCTCACAGCATTCTGCTGCGGAAACTGTCAGCCTCTGGCCTGGACAGGCGCACACTCTCCTGGGTAGAAAACTGGCTGGATGACCGGGCCCAGAGAGTGGTGGTAAATGGTATTAAGTCCAGCTGGAGGCCAGTGACAAGTGGTGTCCCCCAGGGCTCAGTGCTAGGTCCAGTCCTGTTCAATGTCTTCATCAATGACCTGGATGAGGGCATTGAGGGTACCCTTAGCAAGTTTGCAGATGACACAAAGCTGTGTGCAAGTGTCGATCTGCTGGAGGGCAGGGAGGCTTTGCAAAGGGACCTGGACAGGCTGGGACGCTGGGCAGTGTCCAACGGCATGAGGTTTAACATGGCCAAATGCAGGGTCCTGCACTTGGGGCACAACAACCCTATGCAGAGCTACAGACTGGGAGAAGCCTGGCTGGAAAACTGCCAGGAGGAGAGGGACCTGGGGGTGTTGGTCGACAGCCGACTGAACATGAGCCAGCAGTGTGGCCAGGTGGCCAAGAAGGCCAATGGCATCCTGGCTTGTATCAGAAACGGTGTGACCAGCAGGTCCAGGGAGGTGATTCTCCCTCTGTACTCAGCACTGGTGAGGCCGCTCCTTGAATCCTGTGTTCAGTTCTGGGCCCCTCAGCACAAGAAGGATGTTGAGGCTCTGGAGCAAGTCCAGAGAAGAGCGACGAGGCTGGTGAAGGGGCTGGAGAACAGGCGCTATGAGGAGCGTCTGAGAGAGCTGGGGTTGTTTAGCCTGGAGAAGAGGAGGCTGAGAGGAGACCTCGTTACTCTCTACAAGTAGCTGAAAGGTGGTTGTGGAGAGGAGGGAGCTGGCCTCTTCTCCCAAGTGACAGGGGACAGGACGAGAGGGAATGGCCTCAAGCTCCACCAGGGGAGATTTAGGCTGGAGATTAGGAGGAGGTTTTTCACGCAGAGGGTCATTGGGCATAGGAATAGGCTGCCCAGGGAGGTGGTTGATTCCCCTTCCCTGGAGGTGTTTAAGGCACAGGTGGATGAGGTCTTGAGGGACTTGGTTTAGTGTTAGATAGGAATGGTTGGACTTGATGATCCGATGGGTCCCTTCCAACCTGGTTGTTCTGTGATTCTGTGATTCTGTGACCATCACAAGAGGGTTTCTTCCACCTCTTCACTAGCTCATGCCCTGAAGAAAACGAGTTTTTAAAACTCCTTTGGAGCTTGATCTTGCAACCTCTAGTTATGTGGTGGTTCTCATCAGTTTGGCTAAGGACTTTTCCACGGATAAAAGCAGTAGAATACCCGTTACTTTAATGCCAAATACACCCACCTTTGATTCTGCTGCCAATTAAAGTTTCAAAATAGATCCAACCTTGATTTCCACCAAACCCAGGCCTGTACCTCAGAGAACCTCTGAGCTGATGCCAGCACTCCATCTCGTCTTATCAAAGACAGAAATGGAGCACCATCGTCTCCTAATAGGTTCCATTACGCATTATTAAATACTATTTTTATCTTTGCTTGCTCTGCCCTTGGGTGAAGGAGATATTTTTGCTGCTCAAGAGCCATTGCAATAGAATGACTTTTGCTTATGTGCCGAGTTAGGCTGGGACAGAGTTAATTTTCTTCATAGCAGCTAATATGAGGCTGTGTTTTGGATCTGTGCTGAAAACAGTGTTGATAATAAGGGATGTTTCAGTTGCTGCTAAGCAGTGCTTATACAGAATCAAGGTGTTTTCTGCTCCTCACCCCACACGATCAGCAAGCAGGCTAGGGGTGCACAAGGAGTTAGGAGGAGACAGCTGACCCCAGTGACCCAAGGGATGTCCCACACCATACGCCGCCATGCTCAGCATATAAAGCTGGGAGAAGTAGAAGAAGTTATGCGTGATAAGCCCTGCTTTGCTGGGGCTGGATGAACACCTGTCTGCCGATGGGAAAGAGTGAAGGAATTCCTTGGTTTGCTTTGCTTGTGCACATGGGTTTTGCTTTACCTATTAAACTGTCTTTATCTCAATCCACGAATCTTCTCACTTTTACTCTTCCAATCTTCTTCCCCCATCACACCAGGGGAGATTGAGCAAGTGGCTGGGTAGGGTTTAGTTTCCAGCTGGGGTTAAGCCATGATAGTTTGAATTATGATACAGATAATTCTGAAAGGCCCTGGCATTTGGGATATTTGCCAGGAAATAAGATGAGGAGCAATACTTCTGCCTCTGGCTCTGCTTTCCTTTGTGTTTTCCTTTCCTACCTTCACTGTTTCTCCCTTAAGTGATGTCGAGCCTCTGGAATGTAGCAGAGTAAAGAACAATAAGCAAAAAAATGCAATAAGAAAGAAATTGCTTCTAACCCTGCCTTGTTTAGAAGCATGTGAATTCTTCAGGAAACTAATACATGCCACAGCTCAGCAAATCACTAAAGAATGCAAGTTGTCTAACTGGAGCAAACGGCACTCAAGAAGCCTGCTGAGATATATGCTGAGAAAGCAGGTCCTCAGATCTAGCATCTGTATGGATGATGCTTCTGTGGCATGAGGTTTAACACGGCCAAATGCTGGGTCCTGCACTTGGGGCACAACAACCCTGTGCAGAGCTACAGACTGGGAGAAGTCTGGCTGGAAAAATGCCGGGAGGAGAGGGACCTGGGGGTGTTGGTCGACAGCCGATTGAACATGAGCCAGCAGTGTGCCCAGGTGGCCAAAAAGGCCAATGGCATCCTGGCTTGGATCAGAAATGGTGTGACCAGCAGGTCCAGGGAGGTGATTCTCCCTCTGGACTCAGCACTGGTGAGACCGCTCCTTGAATCCTGTGTTCAGTGTTGGGCCCCTCACCACAAGAAGGATGTTGATGCTCTGGAGTGAGTCCAGAGAAGAGCGACGAGGCTGGTGAAGGGGCTGGAGAACAGACCCTATGAGGAACGGCTGAGAGAGCTGGGGGTGTTTATCCTGGAGAAGAGGAGGCTGAGAGGAGACCTCATTACTCTCTACAACTACCTGAAAGGAGGTTGTAGAGAGGAGGGAGTTGGGCTCTTCTCCCAAGTGACAAGACGAGAGGGAATGGCCTCAAGCTCCGCCAGGGGAGATTTAGGCTAGAGATTAGGAGGAGGTTTTTCATGGAAAGGGTCATTGGTCATTTGAACAGGCTGCCCATGGAGATGGTTGATTCACCTTCCCTGGAGGTGTTTAAGGCACTGGTTGATGAGGTCCTGAGGCACTTGGTTTAGTGTTTGATAGGAATGGTTGGACTTGATGATCCGATGGGTCTCTTCCAACCTTGTTGTTCTATGATTTTATGATCTGGGGCTCCTGCACTATCCTGCATGACCCATGCTTCAAGGGCTGCCTTTGTCAGCCCCTGCCACACTGTTTGCCCTGCACTGCCCCTAGGTTGGGTCTGCTTTTGCCTTATGAAGCTGAGCTCTGAGCTGATGGAAATGGATTTCCATGGGTGAGGAGCAGAAATTCAATCCCCAGGTTTTAGTAACCTTCAGATAGCACGTAGCTACCATGTTTGTAAGTGGCTTGTTTTGATCCTTCCATCATGCCACTTCTCTACTGAGTCGTTTTCCATGTCTTATAACAAAAGCTATGCCTACAACATTTTTTTGCAGCCTGAAAGTTCTTTACTTACTTCAAAGAAAGGACAGACAGGGTGCCCAGGAAGGCTGGTAAGGCTGCACCTCGAATCCTGTGTTCAGTTTTGGACTCCTCAGTACAAGAAAGACATTGAGCTGCTGGAACAGGTCCAGAGAAGGGCAACAAAGCTAGTGGAGGATCTGGAACATGAGGTTTCAGGAGCAGCTGAGGGAACTGGGGTTGTTTAGCCAGGAGGAAAATGGACTGAAGGGTAACATCGTCACTCTCTACAACTACCTTAAAGGAGGTGGTAGCGAGGTGGGTGCTGGTCTCTTCTCCCAAGCAACAACTGACGGGGGGAGAGGAAATGAGCCAGGGCAGGTTTAGGCTGTATTTAGGAAAAAATTCTTTATCAAAAGAGTGATGAAGCATTGGCACAGGCTGCCCAGGGAAGTGGTGGAGTCCTTTTCCCTGGAAGTGTTCAGAAAACGTGTAGATGTGGCACTTTGTGACATGGTTTAGTAGGCACAGTGCCGTTGGGCCGACAGTTGGACTGGATGATCCTAGAGGTCTTTTCCAGTCTTAAAGATTCTACGAGTCCACTCTTCTCTCAATTTCTCCCTGGAGGTCCAGCCATTCTGCAGCCCACATGTAATGGTTGCCAGCATGAGGAAGGGGCTTGCTGCAGCCCATTAGGTATCTCACAGATATTGCATTGTGTGAGGCCATGCAGAAGACTGGGTTGCCTCCTAGAGTCCCAGTCTGGCTGTAGATGGGATATTCTTGATCTCAGAAAGACTTCTTTGAGACTAAGGCAATGGCTGTACCTGTTGTAGCACCCTGGGAAATGCTGCATGACCCACAAACTTCATTCTGGGGCTCGCATTCATCCTCCAATGGGACTGCAACCAGACAAAGTGTTTTATTCCAGCAACAGCATTTGCAGTATCCAAAGTCTGAATGAGATATGCAGAGGGCGGATGACAAAAAGCCTGGGAAAGAGAAAATACAATCATCTTAAATGACTTCCATATGTCTCCTCCTGTTGCTCACTGGATGGCTCAGATTTATGAAACCCCCGTGTTAGCAGAATCTCATTGTAATGCCAGGTACCAGCTCTGCCACCAGCAAGTCACTGGGGATGTCACAGAGCGATGCCGCTGCCACCCTCCCTGATCCTACTGCTGATGACAGCTTGGGTGTCTGCCCAGGACGCTCTCGGTTACTTACACTATTTCACTGCTTGCTGCCAGGCTTTCTCTGCAATAAAATTTACACCTCCCAAGAGAGGTTTTTCAGGAAAAGCTGTGTGTCTGCATTCACGTCAAGGCAAAAATTCTCTCACAGCTATGACTGAGCAGCGGGAAAGAGAATGGTCAAAAATAGCCTGAGCTCAGCACTGCTCTTACTGAAGCTGGAGACAGTATCAACCACCTCATTATCTTGCTCAAGTTAGCTGGCATGTGTTGCCACCAGGCATCTCAGAGAGGTTTTGGAACCTGGCCTGGACTTCAGATAAACAGGGAGGAACCTGAGCTCACGGG
Organism: Coccyzus lansbergi; assembly: GCA_033558105.1. NCBI lineage: Eukaryota > Metazoa > Chordata > Aves > Cuculiformes > Coccyzidae > Coccyzus > Coccyzus lansbergi. The sequence goes on from JAUMJK010000048.1 coordinate 1,105,181, forward strand.
ATTTATGGATGTGAGGAGAGACAGGCTGTCTCCCCCAGCTGATAACCAAGTTAACTCACTCTCCCCGGAGAATTCAGCTCTTGTGCCCCTCAATCCCACTTGAAGAGCCATTTAGAATTATAGAATCACTAAGTTGTGAAAGACTTTTGAGATCATCAAGCCAAATCATACCTGTCCCACTACTAACTCATATCCTCAAGGACTTCATTAACCTATCTTTTAAATGCCTCCAGGGATGGTAAATCAACCACCTCCCAGGCCAGCCTTTTCCAGTACCCAATAACCCTTCCAGCCCATTCTCTCTCATCCTATCCATTGCCACTTAGGAGAAGAAACCAACACTCACCTGGCTACAATTGCCTTTCAGTGAGTGAGTCAAGTAGACAGTGATAAGGTGTCCTCTCCCCCAGGCTAAAGAGCCCCAGTTCCCTCAACTTCTCCACTAAGACTTGTTCTCCAGTCCCTTTACCAGCTTTGTTGCCCTTCTCTGAACACACTCTAGGACATCGATCTCTTTCTTGTAGCGAGGGCCCAAAAACTGAACACAGGATTTGTTGTGCAGGTGGGCTTCCCACTCAAGGACCTCTCAAGAAATCCACCCCCAGGCACATATTTCCCAGCATCACTCAGAGAGGTGTGGGTGCTGGGTGCTCTGGGAGGGATGCAGGGAGCTGCAAAGGGCACGGCTTGGTCTTTCACTTCACTTGGTTGGCAGCCCATCTTTTTGAGGCTAATCGTAGAATCATAGAATCACCAGGTTGGAAAAGACCTACTGGATCATCAAGTCCAACCATTCCTATCAAACACTAAACCATGCCCCTCAGCACCTCATCCACCCATACCTTAAACACCTCCAGGGAAGGTGAATCAACCACCTCCCTGGGCAGCCTGTTCCAATGCCCAGTGACCCCTTCCGTGAAAAATATTTTCCTGATGTCAAGCCTGAATCTCCCCTGGCAGAGCTTGAGGCCATTCCCTCTCATCCTGTCCCCTGTCACTTGGGAGAAGACTCCAGCTCCCTCCTTTCAGGTAGTTATAGACAGCAATGAGGTCTCCCCTCAGCCTCTTCTTCTCCAGGATAAACACCCCCAGCTCTCTCAGTCGTTCCTCAGAAGGCCTGTTCTCCAGCCCCTTCACCAGCTTCGTGGCTCTTCTCTGGACTCACTCCAGAGACTCAACATCCTTCTTGTGGTGAGGGGCCCAGAACTGAACACAGGATTCGAGGAGCGGTCTCACCACTGCTGAGTACAGAGGGAGTATAACCTCCCTGGGTCTCCTGGTCACACCGTTTCTGATCCAAGCCAAGATGCCATTGGCTTTCTTGGCCACCTGGGCCACTGCTGGCTCATGTTCAGTCGGCTGTCAACCAACACCCCCAGGTCCTTCTCCTCTGGGCAGCTTTCCAGCCAGACTTCTCCTAGTCTGTAGCACTTAAAGCAGCTTCAAGAGAATTAACCTTCCTAGGAATCAGTTTCCAAAGGCAATGTTTCAGCAATTAATATTACCCAAAGCTGGATAACAGTTCAAGGGGAGGGAAATAAGTCTGTAAATGTGTGAGTTTATGTTGGCGGGGGAAATGCCAAAAGGACAGGGACCATTTTGGAGGGAGCAAGAGGCACATTGGTGTGTGAGCAGTGAAATCAGGCAGGAATGGGCAGAGATGGTGGTCTCCTCACTGACTGAGAACTCCCCAGTGTTGCATATGACCTGAGTTGCTTTTCTCCAATGCTGGTTTCTTACTGGAGGCAGGAGCAGGGGAGCCATGCAGAGTTCAACTCCTCCCCTGCAGAAGCAGGTAGGTGATAGTTTGCACAACAACCTCTCACTTGGAAGCTTTCTTTTAAACAGAAAACTGAGGTCTCAGCTAAACCAAGCTGAAATTGAAAGTGTCTGTGAGGTTTCTGTTTGTCTAGCAACCGGCACAAGTATTAATGCAGGTGAAAGGAAGCCAAACCAGCAAACTGTGAGTGCCCTGAAGTAAAAAATGTTCCTGTTCTCAGCTCAAACCTAAAACACATCAGCAGAAACACGAATGATAGATTTTAACAGCAACTGTAGCCTGCCTTACTTTTCTACTTTTCTTACAGGCTTAAAGCCCCAAAAGAGTACGTCTCCCATGCTATGCCTGGACCATGACACTCAGTGTCTCCTCATGGGCAGTAAGGTTGTTTGACGCCACTGTATGTTGCACCAGCACATGGAATATTGCCACCCAAGGAAAATGTTTGGTCTCTGGAGGAGAGCAGTACTATAGCTTGTTGCAGTGGGAGATATGAACTTGGCTTTGGAAGGTTTTGGAATCCTGATACAGTGGAAAGTGAGATGTACATGCTTGCAGCAGTAGCATCCTTGCTGTACCTACCCTCAGGACCTGCCACTGGCACCAATGACCACCCTATGGGCAACCAGCAAGTCAGTGGAATGTCAGGGAGCAAATCCAACAAGTATCAAACTAGATTTCAAAAGGCTTGTGTCCAGAGTAAGACTGAGAAGAAGACAGAAAGGTCTCCATACTGCCCTTTGCTTAGAGCTGATTCTCTCGTGGCATCCAGCACCTCACTGCTCCAGGGGCAATCGCTTTCCCAGGAGGTTCTGCTCCATGAAGTCCTTTTGTCTTGAAACAGCTCCTGTCCCTACTCTCTTGCTATTTTCACAGAGATCCACCCTTACAAACTGAGTATTAGTTTCCTACCAGGATTTACACATCTGCCTCAAGTATCAACAGTCTGCAGTTGATAGACACTCCACAGTGAAAATAATTTTCTTTGACATCTCTCTTGCAAAATAACCAAAAGCAGCAGATTCCCTTCCCCCTCCACTCCTGACTTGCTGGTTCCTTTTGAAATCTCAGCCTGCCAGCGTGACTCATGCAAGGTGCCAACAGCAAATGGAGGAAGGGATTCTTTTGAAGTTTCAGTCAAATTTATGTTCCTAATAATCATTCCTTGGACAGAGTAAAGAAGACTTAGTCAAGCTGACATCCCAACTGCAGGGTTAATAACTGCAAGGAATGTTTTTCTCCTGCCGGTAAAACACCAAGTGCGTAGTTAATGGCAAACATTAATAAAGTCATTACGCAGAGATTGCAAGCACCACTCGCGGATCTGAAGCAGCAGGACAGGCTGTTAGTTCTTATGGGAAAGAGTTTAACTGTTACTACAGCTAGTTGTGTGACTGAGCACAAGGCTGCACCCACACACACAGACATGAAACCCTGGCATGTGTTAGCCCAGGGCTCAACCCAGACCAGGGACCATGCTCAGCCTGGAGAGCCACCATCCTTGGTCAGCAAGGCCAGTCCAGCGGCTTCACACATGCCACAGCGTCCTCGTGCCTTGTGTTAAGGGGGTTGTAAAAGGTAAACCTCTGCTGTGATCTGATTTTTATCCCCCAAACCGTCGCAATAGTGCAGAATCACACTGCAGCCACCCAGAGTGAAGAGATTGGGTAGAATTTATAGTAGAGGAACAAACCAAGTGGTTGAGACCCTCTAAAGAGTTATGAAACCTCCTTCTAGAAGGATCTTTCCTCCATAAAAATAGCACTCAGGATCCTCCTTCAAAGTGAGGTTGTTTGGCTCTGCTTTGCCTATCTCCCCATGACTCTGTGGGCTCCTGCCCATAGAGACTTCAGAGTTGAGCTTTGAAGTTGTCCAACCTCCTCCTTTGTGCCTGCTCTCACTTTGACCTTCCTCACACAAAAATAGCTCCTTTCAGTCACAGAAAATATCAAAGGTGTCAGACAATGGTTGAGTCCATGTTCTCACTGAAGTCAGTGGGAAGTCTGCCATGGTCTGAAGGAGAACGTGATTAGACCAGTGGAGTCCTGTGACAGATCTCTTGCCCTAAGAGTATTAGGACCACTGACAATAAGCTGCATTTTTTTGCAGAAGATGAGCAATAAGACAGTAGGAGACCCCTTTCCTCCTGGGGACACACAGGCAAATCCACCCACCACTTGGCAGCCTGTGGGACAGCAGCTGGTAGTTAATTCCTAGCTCACAGAGGTTGCAGCAGAGTACAGGATCTCCATAATGAGTGTTAACGAGCCGGCCAGAGCCAGAGCTCCAGCAACAAGGCTGTAACAACCTACGGACTCTGTAATACCCAAACTACAGGTCCTACACCACCAAACCAGCAGGTCCTACATCTTCCCACTCTACATGCTCTTCTCTCTCCAACCCACAGGTTCTACACCATCCCATCGCACTGGTTCTTCTCCATCCAACCCTCAAGTCCCACACCCATCATTAGAGTCACACAGGCATTGTTCGCTCACATAACTTTGCTGTGTACCTAATTTCCCCTGATGTTTACTGAAAGCCCCAGTTTCTAGAGTCATGTCATCATGAACCAAACTCCACTCTCATTTTTCAAAGTCTTAATGTCTTTTGAGGAAATTGCTGTCACATATTGGGAACACTTTACCTCTTCGTAGTGAGACAGATACTCCAAAAGCCCAGCATGTGTAAATGTTTTGCTATTTTGAGGTGGGTTGAGGTTTTTGCTGGGTTGAAAAAGGTATTAATGCAGCTCATATATCTTACCTTACCCATAACCTTGAAGATCACAGCCACAACAGCTCTGCCATTAGAAAAAAAACCATCTTTTGAGCCTGTGGCTGGAAATACCATTCCCAATCTAACTGCCAATTTCTCTGCTGGAGCTCAGGCTCCAGCAGAAGAAACTTGCAGTGGTGTTTCAGTTCACAACCCTCTCTACAGGCAACACAGTTCAACATTAGAGACGATGAGACAAAAATAAATGGAGGAAGCCAGACATGGGAACATAATCAAAGGCATTGAGCCTTTTAAGATAGCGTCTGTCCTAATATTTACAGTCTTTCCAAAGCCAAGAGACTTCTTCTGGACTTCAGAGACTCGGTGCTGCTCTGTTCTTGTTTATGGCCCCAGTGCCAAAGAAAATTGAGGGGGATGATAAACACCATGCACCCTGCCATGCTCTGTCAATGGACATCTTCCTTGGAATTAAGTGCCTGAACAACATAAAAGTATTTTCATTCTGCTTCATGTTCTCATCTGTCTCCTGGATAATTATTTTCAGATTTGTACGGGAACATGAACTCAGTAGGACCTGGGGTTTTTTTCCTGCTTTTGCATGAAGCTACAGTGCCAGCCCATGTGTAGTGTCTCATTCTGGCATGGTGTTTGTCCTCATGTGTTTGTCTTGTAATTGTCCCTCATATGGGAACTTGCTCATCTGAATTCAGAATAAGCTCCAGACAAGCAAGGAATGGCTCCTCTCAGAAAAGTGGAGCTATTTAAAAGAAGCTTTTGCTGTAGCCACTTGATGTTCAGTCTCATTGGGTGTCTGGGCCCTAATTAGAGAAGGGAATTGTGGACCTGGAGCAGGAAGTTGGCAGGACTCACAAACAGGGGTTCACCCCAGGGTCGCAATCTTCTGGGTTGCTGCCGAAGCAGCATTGCAGTGATTAGTGGCTCCAATTTCACTGGCTGGCTCTAATGGAACAAAAGCACAGTAATTGTTTCTTAATTAGAACTAATTGTTCTCCAGGAAGGAACTCCAGCCTTCCTAGGCTGTGGTGGAAAGCAGTGATAGAGGAGCATTCCTGGCTGAAGGAGAAGTACCCCAAGGAAGGTCTTCCTGCAAAAGTTGGTAGGAAGCAGAGACAGGTTGTCCAGCTCATTTTCCTCTCTGGCACCTGAGCTAGAACAAATTCTGCACTGACGTGGCTTGCCCAGGTCTATGTTCTGCTCCTAGGTTGCTCTTTGGCTTAGCCTGTCCCTTGTCAGCATCCCAGCAGCAATAAGTCTGCAGTTTTCTCCATGTGCTGCTTCTGCCATCCAGGATAGCCGTTGGGCAGTGATGTTTCCTGCCCACAGTTCAAGGGTGTTGGAAACTAGCCTTTATCTTGCTCTGGTAGCATGGAGAGCATGGACAAGAACCAAGAATGCTGCTGAATGTGTATTGTAAGGGCTGCATCCGAGAAGGACCTGTGAGAATGGCCAAGGCCAGGACTAGGCAGGCTGTGGATGACAGGAACAGACTCTCTCCTGCTAGTACTCCTGCTCCTAAACTGAAGAGTTTCGGAACTGGTGCTGCTCCATGACTGTAGGAGACCTGCTGCCTGACCCATCCTTGCTGGGAATGGAGGGCACAGGCCTCCTTCTGCTTCAGACCTTCACACTACAGGGGAAACTCCTCCAGATGCTTTTTCTTTGCAAGAATTTCAGGCCAATATCAACTCAAGGCTTTGCAAGTGACAGGGAGGGAAAGAGAGGCTGGGGTGGGGCGGGCAGTGCTGTTACCTGAAATCAATATAAAAAACACTCTGGAAATCTTGTTTAGAGAGGAGACTTTGCTTTTATTCTGAGCAGGGTGCTAGGTGGAAGATCTTTCACAAAACTAGCACACCTACTGAAGACCCCAAAGGCAATTTAAACAAAACCGATGCTCCAAAGCCTCCCTAACTAACACAATTGTTACACCTATCTAGTATACATTAGGTTAGACAATTCTAATTTAACACAAAATCACTTATTTCCTTTCCACAACCTTAGTTACGATAAGGATGTCCTTCAGGTAATCCTTACACAATCATGAATTCTCCCTGTCTGACACCCCTTTCCTTGTTTCATCACTGGTTTTCAATCTTGAGTTGATTAACTACCGAGTTCATAATTTTCTTAAGACTAAGTGTCTACATCCCTGAGCAGAAGCCAGGATGTTTATAGAAGATATTAACTGTCTGCATCTCTGAGCAGATATTAGGATGTTTGTAGAAGATAAACGAGGTAAACAACGTACAAAACACGTTCTTTTTATTCCCTTGGGTAACAATGGGAGCTGAGAAACGTGGTGGGAAGGGAGGACGAGGTAGATGCCTGGCACTGAATTGCATGAAGCAAGCAAGAGTGTTGCTGGGCTGCTGGGCTGCGACTTTGGAAGAGAAAGGGAACATGCCCAGCAGAACCGACAGCCTGAAAGCCAGCACCAGTTCAGGACAAATGTGTGGGGTCCGCGGTTTGGCTCTTGTGGGTTTGTTGTTGCAGGAAGGAATGTGAACAATTTCTTGGCACTATTTTCCCCCAGGATATTAGCATTATAAAGGGAGGCACTGAGAAGCAGTAGTTCAGATAGCTGGTGTTGGCACTGCTTACCAGACCCAGGGGTCTTGAGCCTGCTCTGTCGTTTTCCAGTCTAAAGACGATTTGATTGCTCTGCACTTTTCACATACAAAGCACCCCAAGCCAGCTGAGGAGGAGCAGGCAGGATAACATCCCCATTCAGCATTGCAAAACCTCCTGCTCCAGCTTTCTCTGCAGGAGGCTGCAACATGAAGCCTGCAGGAGAGGGTCTCTTGGCAAGAACAAAACAACAGTTCAATGTTTTCTTTCCTTTTCTGACATACGAAGGGATCCCAAATGGGGCTTTGTATATTTTTCTGGCTCTAGTTCACATCAGGTATTAAAGCCTAATGAGCCTGTGATCATATTCAGGGCATTTAGGGTGGACAGAGAATCTAAACCCCAAGGCAGAAATGCGGATGAAGCCCAGAGAGGATCTCCCTCTCTAGAAAGTTAGACCCTGATTACTAGATGGGGTTATTTTTGGGGGAGGGTAGGAGGGACCTCTGTGCCTCCTTTCACAAGCTGTAAAATTTCACTGCTTGTCAAGCAATGTTACAACCTGCCCCTGCAGGGAATAGCACCCTGGAAAAGACTTCTTGTCCCTCCTATCACAATAAAATCTGCTATTGAAACAGAGTTGTAAGGACTATTGTTCATGATCTCCTCTTCCTCAGGGACTTCACTGCCAGTCCAGATTAGATTAAATTGAACCAAAAAGCTTCCAGATTGTGCAGTTGTAAAGCATCCAAGAATTAATGAGTTTTTGTGATTCCAGACCCCACTGCAATTACTTTTGTAATCCTCTGGCCACACGCATGCATTGAACAAAGAATGCGCCCCATTTGGGGGGCCATCAGCAGATGAGTGAATGTTTATAAACTGAAATTATACTTTGGACTGTTGGAGAGGCATTTTGTCTCACCAGGAAAGATACTGCTGTAGCAGAAATGGAAACCGGCAGTCCAACTTCATGCTCTGCAAGCTCCTGCAACGAGGGAAAGAGATGGAGCATCTACACCCCTTTGCAAGCATCAGCCAGTGGGGGAGTTTTTTTAAGCCTTGAACTAATTACTTAAAAACTGACACATTGGGGTTTGCCTTTGCTATTAACTCACGAGCATGGAGAACAGAGGTTGTGCTTCAACAGACACACAGCCAGGCTTTAAAAGTAAGATTTTTCAAAGCAATGCATGTGCCAAGCTTGCTGAGAAGGGGGTATGGTGGCTCCAGGACCTGCTTGGGAACAGGGAAGGACAAGGCTGAGCAAACCTTACCTCCTTGTCTGCCAAGTTGCTGGGTGTGGAGAGGTTGGAACAACAGGGAAATGAAACAGTCACCAGCATCACAACATTGGCTTTGCTAGGCCATGGGTTCTGGCTCCTCTGCTAGCACTGCAGGTGAAAAGCAGCCCTCTAGTCATCTCCTATGACTCTGATGATGTCTAAATGCTTCCAGGTACAAAAGATCCATTCAGCAGCAGCCCTGGGGCTGGAACAGGAAGAACTCTCTGTCTGCAGGCTTTGGATGATTTGTGGCAGGTCAGGTTTTGCTGCACGCCTACTGGCAAAACTCATAGGTATTGACACACAAACTCCAGAGGAATGAACATTTCTGCAGATCATTGTCAGAAGCAGTGTGTCCACCAGCCAGTGCTTGGCAGATCAGAGCTGGACCTCCATTTAGGCAACTGTCCCAATCTGCACATACCACGGCTGATCCACATGATAACTTCAAGCCTGGCCATCAGAAGCCACATTTGCTCAGATCCCCATAAGCCATGTTAACCTGGAGCAAGGCTGTGCAGAAGAGCTCTCTGCAACCCTTGCATCTCTGGTCTACATCCCTCACCTGGCAAAGCTCCTGCTCCAGTGATGTGGGTGTTACATCAGGATGCACCATCAGGTGTACCTGCAGGGTGACCACAGCTTATCACCTTCAAGTCACAAAGGTTTGTAGCCACATTGACCTAGAGGGAAGGGAAACATGCTTGATTTTCTTGTTAGCTTTCTTCTTGGCTGCGGGTGGTGCTTCCACTGCCTTCCACCTGAAATGGTGGAAGAGGAGAGGGACCTGGGGGTGTTGGTCAACAGCCGACTGAACATGAGCCAGCAGTGTGCCCAGGTGGCCAAGAAGGCCAATGGCATCCTGGCTTGTATCAGAAACGGTGTGACCAGCAGGTCCAGGGAGGTGATTCTCCCTCTGTATTCAGCACTGGTGAGGCCGCTTCTTGAATATTGTGTCCAGTTCTGGGCCCCTCAGCACAAGAAGGATGTTGAGGCTCTGGAGCAAGTCCAGAGAAGAGCAACAAGGCTGGTGAAGGGTCTGGAGAACAGAACCTATGAGGAGTGGCTGAGAGAGCTGGGGTTGTTTAGCCTGGAGAAGAGGAGGCTGAGAGGAGACCTCATTACTCTCTACAAGTACCTGAAAGGATGGTTGTGGAGAGGAGGGAGCTGGCCTCTTCTCCCAAGTGACAGGGGACAGGACGAGAGGGAATGGCCTCAAGCTCCGCCAGGGTAGGTTTAGGCTGGAGATTAGGAGGAGGTTTTTCATGCAGAGGGTCATTGGGCATTGGAATAGGCTACCCAGGTAGGTGGTTGAGTCACCTTCCCTGGAGGTGTTTAAGACACGGGTGGATGGGGTATTGAGGGACTTGGTTTAGTGTTAAATAGGAATGGTTGGACTAGAAGATCCGATGGGTCCCTTCCAACCTGGTTGTTCTGTGATTCTGTGATTCTGGTGGAGGAAGAACACCTAGCCACATCCTCTGCACAGTAACACCTTTAATCCCATTGAGCTGCCATTCCTGTTCTTTGTTTGCTTCACAGCCTTGTCTGGAGCGCTGCTTCCCTTCGACACACTCCCTTGCCTTGGTTTACAGCCCTGCACAGAGAAAAGTAGCTGCAGAGTTGTTGCATGGGCTGTCCATGACCCACAGCCCTGGAGGTACAGTTGCAGCATGAATTGGAGGACCAGGATTTATTCTGGAGCAGGAATAAGCAGCCACATGGTGTGGTTCACGTTAGAATAAATGGATTCCTCCACAGGTAAATACTACACACTGGGGGAAGAGGGTGTAAATGGGATTTGCTCCTCTAAGAAGCTTAGAGGGGCTTTGGAAAAGCCTGTCCGGTGTGCGAGCCCTTACTCCATCACAGGGTACTGTGCTCTCCTTTGGAGATGTGCTGCGCACAGTGGCCCTTCTCCCAGCTTGGCTCCTGCCTATGGGATCACGGTGGGTTGGCTGAAGAGACAGGGCAGGACCATGCCACCTTTCTGACTTAAAAAGGTTCATTTTCAAAAGAGGAGATCAGGCAAGATTGTGCAGTACAGCCCTCTGACGTTACTTATGTCTGTTGGCAAATCATCACTGCCTCGTGACATCTATACCCGCATGAAAAAAAATAAACTCATATACACAAAATAAAGCTGAGCTTCCTGGGCCTGATGTCTTCGTAAAGACCAAGAAAGTGTTGGTAACATGCCAGAGCTTTGCAGCAGATGCATCAGACATGGAGAGGGCTATCTCAGTGGTGCTGTGGAGCAGCTTGATCCAGCCACCCTGATGGAGACTTGCAGTGCACAATGTTTGCTGGCAGTATCCCCTTCCACGAAGAGGCTGACTACAGCTTTGCTGGAGAACCAAAGCATTGCTGACTTCTCAGAGTGGCTGAAAACACAGCAAGTCCAGGTTTCCTGGGCCATCATTTCTAAAAATTGGGTAAAAACCTGTAGAGTTTCATGCACTCAGTAAATGATAAACTAGGCTTGTCTAACAAAGAACAAGTCATTTTCTGGATAGTGATGTGAATGTTAATGGTGAATTAGTTAGAAAGACCATTGAAGCATGACACTAATCAGGAGAGGTGATTGCACCTACGCTTTAAAATGTGTGATTGCCCCTGAATGTGCTGCTGAGCAACAGCTGGTGCAGCAGACCCTGCAGAAGGCTGCTCATTTCTAAGGGGATGATGTGAGTTTGACAGCTCTGATGACCGTCTCTTGAGACCATTCTGCAAATCCCTGAGACTAATGAAAATGCTACTTGAGCAAGATGCAGTGTTTAAGGATGTAAAATATGGAACTGAATTGCTTTTTCGGGATGAGGAGTCTGAAAGCGAGTGGTCAACAGCAGGTATGGGCACTTGAAAGCCCATTGTTTCTTTTGCCAGATCTGGAAGGGGCGTTTCGTTCTCTCCTGTCCAAGGAAAGTCTCAGCTCCTTTCTGGGACTTGGCAAATCCACCAGGAGACACATATCTCTTGATCTAATAGTCCAGCCTGCCCTAGAGGTGTTGGACTCGATGACTTTGATCCTAGGGAGTGACGAGTGACCTCGAGGAGCAAAAGTCCTGTTCTCTGCTGTTGGGTTAGTATGAGAGAGGGAGGGACTAATACGCTTTAAAGTAAGTGTGCATATAAATATACACGCACAGTTCAAAAATTCAGTTTTAAGCTGAAAGAGGGTAGGCTTAGATTAGGTCTTAGGAAGAAACGTTTTCCTCTGAGAGCAGGGAGGCCCTGGCCCAGTTTGCCCAGAAAAGCTGTGGCTGCCCCATTGCTGGAGGTGTTCAAAACCAGGCTGGATGGGTCTTGGAGCCCCTGAACCAGTGGGAAGTGTCCCTGTCCATGGCAGAAGGATGGAACTGGATGGACTTTAAGGTCCCATCCAACCCAAATCATACTATATTATAAAAATTATATTTGTATAACAAATAACAGGTGATATACATTTTAATGAGCACATTCCAACCCCCCCACCCCACAGCTCTCGCTGTACTATTTACAAAATGGGCCAGGCTTAAACATTTGCATTATTCATGCTCCTCCTTTTGTTTGTATAATGTAGTAACATAGTCCTTGTAACTAAGACTTGACTAATTTTTGTAGCGTGAAGCAAATAAAGAAACTAGCAGTGGCGTGAAACATCCCATCAATCCGTAGACAAACGGGTAAGCTTCCAACTCGGCAAATGAGTTACAAGAATCTTTAATGAAGCCTGGACAGGTGAGTTATGGACAGCAAAACTGGGAACGGCCTTTGGCGTTGAAAAGGAGAGTAAAATTAAAGTATTTCTGTAACCTATCAGATTTATGCTTTTCTGAAGTTTTATGATGCTTGGACATAACTCCTCATACAGTTTTTAAATGGTTTTTTAATCCCAGATTTAGAATGCACTGTAAAAATGTCTGCAACAACCCTATCTCATCGCAGCTGCTGCAACACCCGCGTTAGTTTTGTCATTGCCACAGCACTAAGTTATCCATCTGGGCTGGGCTGGGAGGGATACAGGCTTTTCACATCACTGGTGCAGTCCTACACGAAGTTTTCCACTTTCTAGAAAGCTGAGATGCGCAAAAAGAGACACTAGCTTCTCCACAGGCAGGAGAGACATCTGCGGGGAACCAAGTCATTTAGCGTATGTTTTTAGTTCTTTTAAGTATTTAGTGAACGTACATGGCAAGCTCAGCTGTGGCTTTTACAAGGCGAGAAGATGAAGCCATCAAGCAAAACCTTACCGTTTGTCTTATGAATGTTTATCAGGCATCTCCCACCCCTTCTCTGCCCCTCAAGGGATTTGGCCCAGACAAAAAGGGTTGGTGAGTTGGATCCAAACGGGCTTGATGCCTCAACCTGAGTGTGGCTCCAAGGGAAGGTTCTTGAACTTCAACTTGCAAGTCTGTCTGCCCTTTCTTTCAGTCAAAAAGCACAACAAAGAGCCTCAAGGTTTTAGGAACCCAAATATCTTCTGGAAAGGCTGCTCCTTGCTCCCCCAGCATCCTGATCCAACCTTTGCAGCATTGGCTTCACTGTCCAAGCACAGGACACAGCCTTGTAGTGTTAAAAGCTGGGATCAAAGTAAGTCTGTGCTTTCCTGTTTGTTCCAGCTCCTGATGAGTGCAAGAGCTGCTGTGACCAGATAGGAGTGAGGAACGTGCTCTCAGGGAGGTGAGCGCCTTTTGAACTGGGAACCGCATGCCATGAAAAGCACATCTGCATTTCCCCAGTCCTCCCACCTCCTACAAATCCTTCAGGGAGGGAAAACCTGCCTTCACCAAAAGTTTGCTGCAAGAAGGGAGTCAAGGCATAACACTTGGATGCTTAGAGATCTGTGTCAGCAAACCTTGGCTCTTCTCAAAGCCCAGGAAGAAATAACTCCCACAAAAGCAGTAGTGCTGGTTCTGTTGGTTCATCTTGGTTTGCACAGGAGCGTTTGGGGTACAGCTGCATCAGGTCTGCTTATAATTTTTAAGGCTGTGTTTCTGCACCAGCTGAAATCCTGTAGATGTGCCAGCAACAAACAGCCTGGTGCAGCTACCGCCAGCCTCTCTGTCCTGTCTCTCCCTGCATTGCTCCCTAAGCTCCAGAGGCAGTTGTGGGCTACATCATCCCTTTCCACCTGGAAGAATGCTGTAGGATCCAGGTTGCTCTGTTTCCAGGCTTTTCATTACTGCTTTGCATTTGTTCAGCCAGCCAGAGACAAATCCAGCTCCGCTGACCCCAAGGAGCTTCAACCTGCAGTGAGTCTCGCCCAAGATGTTTCTATCACGAAGTTGTCAAAACCAATTTCCTCTGATCAGACTGACTTGAAATCCCAGCGGAGACAATTCATCTACTGCTGGATGCTGGATATAAGAGCAAATAAACATCAGAGGCAAGAAAGCCTGGCTGGAGATGAGAAATCTTGTCCTGTAATGAGAGGCTATGAACCCTTCTTATCTTATTTGTTTGAGTTTCATAACAAGAAGCCTGACATGGCAGCAGTCTCTGAGCCCCAGCTGGGTGCTGGTGTGCCCCAAGGGTCACAACCTGGCAGTTGGGGATGCTGTGAAGGGACAGCCAGTTCTGACTCCCACCAGGTTTGGGATGTGGGCTGGGCACAGGGTAATCCCACTGCAGGGTGGCCACGTGAAGCTGCCTGGCAGGGCTCTTGGCTCTTCCAGGATCAAAGACGTGATCCTGGCATCCCTGGGGCTGACTGCTGCTACAGCAACGTGTTTTCTCATGCCCTGGATAAGGGGGTGGGGGTTGAAGGACGAGGTGGGGAGGGAACGTGCCAGCATTAAAACCATGGTGGATTTAACAACAGATAATTTATCTGCTGCCAATGGGAAAGCGAATGCATGTGCAAGTGTGCCAGCCCTGGCCAAGGACCTTCCTAAAGAGCTCTTGCACGTAGACTCATGCTGATTGCTATTTTGGGGTGCAGCAGTGGGATATACTGGTATGTGAGCTGGCAACAGAGCAGCTTTGTTCCATTTACCTCCTGCTCATGTAGTCCTTAACAGTGGACTCATCAGAGCCTCAAGACCCCTCTGAGGGCCGCCTGTGACCACTGCTCTGGGCACATGGCGCATCTCCATGCCCACCACCTCCAACCCCTTCCACCTTTCTGGAAACAGGGTGTTTTTTTCCTACTTGCCTACAGTAGCTGCTGCACGTTTGCTGAGTGAATCAATCCCCGGGGATGAACCCATTCCACCAAGCTCCAATGGGAAACCGGTGGCAGAACCAGGACTGGCCCCCTTGTCTCCTGACTCTCGTCCCTGCACCACCTCACTGGCAGCCAGCTTTGCAGCAGTGAGGAGGAAATGTGGGCTTAAGTGATTTAGCTTTGGCAGTGAGTGAAATCTACTTATACGGGCTAATTGATAGCGAATGATTCCTTAATTAGAAATTACAGACTTGCCCCTTAACTTACAAAGAGGAACAGGACCGATGTGCTGAGGGGTAGTTTTTGTGGCTGCTGATTTTCCTTCAGAGATGCTCTTGCCAATTAACTTTTCATGATATAAATTTGTTTGCCTTAAAATACTCAGTTAGAAGCATTTTCAGATACATTATTTAAGGCCTGAGAATAAATATTGGATGCTCAGGCTGTGCTTTCTGGAAGCTCACAGCGGCTTGCCTTCTCACTCAATTATTGATTGTGCTTTCCGCTGCATTTGAGACGCACAGGGGAAAACCCCGGCTTGTTTACTTGCTCGTTCTGTTTCTCAAAGTCTCTAAAAACTCAGCCAGCAATGGTTTTGGGATGTTTATCACAGGAAAGAATTTATTATATTTTTGATACTAAGGCCCCATTGGGGAGCTTCCAGTCCCAAGAAGTTCTCACCAGTGGCACTGAAGGTGGGCTGATGTGTTTTTATTCAAAGGTGAAATGCCAGTGGTGGCCCAACATGATTCCATCACCACTGGCAAAGGTGGGTGTTGCACGCTTGCTAGCTGGATGAGCACAGAAGAGCTACCAAAGCCTGTCTTCTTCAGCAGCTGGGACTGACTGCATGGTCTGATGGATGCTTTTCCCACATTAGGGACTTGTATGGCTCTCTCTATGTGGGCTTTCTGGTGTTTAATAAGGTATGAGCATCTCGTGCAATTTTTATCTCGCTGAGACATTTACAGGTTCTCTCTTCTCAACGCAGATGTTACTCGATATAAAATTTTGCCAGGACATATTTATCCTTGGAATTGCCTTGCTTGTGTCAGATCTGATTGCAATTAACCCCGGAGATACCTCAGGGAGGAAAGCAGCCTGCCAGCCAGCATAATGGCTTGTGCCTCATCTTCTGCTAGCACCAGGAGAGAGAAACAGTGAAAGCTCATAGCAGTTAAGTGACCAGGAGTTGCCAGAACCAGAGAAGAGAGATTTGCAAAGAGAAAGGAATTCCTTAAACTTCACCTTTGGAAGATTGCAAATAGGTCTACAGGGATATTTAGGGTATGTGGCCCCTGGGCCAACAGGCTCTCAGCTCCTGTGAGATGCCAGCACCAAGAACTGCTCACCCTTGGCTTCATGTCAGAAGATATGCCAAAAAATTTGTCAGTGGAAAAATGGTAAACACAGCTCTCTTGCTTTTCAGCTGAAGTCTCAGCAGAGATAGCATGTCCATGGGGAAGGATTTTGCGTCCCATGAAACACTGAGACCCACAAAAAGCCCCAAAATCCTGCTTCTCCCATCAGCTGCTTGCCTGCAAAACCAGCCTCAGCATGGACCACAGCACAAATCCTGAGCAGGCTCTTCCAATGCTTTTCTTTCAGTAAAGAAATTCCTCCTAATCCCAACCTAAATCTCTCCTGGTGGAGAAGAGACCAGCCCTCACACCACTGCAACCTCTTTTCAGGTGGACACAGAGAACAATACAGTCTCCTCTAAATCTCCTCTTCTCCAGACTAGACAATCCCACCTCCCTCAGCCACTCCTCATAAGGCTTGTGCTCTAACCCCTTTACCAGCTTTGTTGCCCTCCTCTGGATACACTCCAGCATCTTGATGTCCTTCTTGCAGTGAGGGGCCCCAAACCGAACACCAGATTCAAATGGACCACACGAGCCTCAAGTCCTTTCCACCCAATGCCCACCAGGACTCAACCAGCTTGATGGATGCTGCCTCTGTCTGCTTTAGCAACCTTCAGCCCCAATTTTTCCACCTTTTAAATGGGAATAATGCCCTTCATGATCGTGGCAGCTCCTCTGATGGATGCTCAGGCAGAAGTTCGGCTTTTGTTCTGAAACTGCCACTATTGCAGTGTTTATTGACATCCATGCAGATAAACCTGTGGCACTGGGATCTGAATGAGAGCCCAGTGCTGCCCAGCTGGAAGAGGACAGGGCATTTCTTCACCATGAAAAAAGGATTGCAAATAATGGACTTAAAAAAGAGGCAGTGCCAAAAAAACCATGTAGACCCGAATGCCTTCCGTTCTCCTTTACATGTTCTTAAGAAAGCAATTCAGGCTCGACACATGCATTTATTAAACAAAACAAATTCTTGTGACTTCATTTCTTTGCAGGGCACTCAAAAAAAACTTCTCGATCCGCCGTGACCTTGAAACATAATGAAGCATTGAAAAGCAAATCCGGCAGTACAGAAAGGAAGTGTGTTTTACCATGCAAGAGGAGGTATTGAGGTCCAAGTAAGAAACAGCCAAGCGGTTATCTCTGACGGCTTAAATCTCAACCAGGCAGTGCTTTTTACAAGACCTCCTTTGTTAAGAGAGCCACAAGTGGCGCAATGTGTGGAGGGCTCTGCAGAAAAATACCTGGCATCATAGCACGCATCTGACATTTAACATCATTTTACAGTGATATAACTGACTTGTGCTGCTCTTTGCCCCTTGCAGCATGTGAGAACCCTGAGGACAGGCAGCCAGGCACAGAGTAGCGTGACCATTGCAAAATGTCCCCACAGACAGCAATGACGAATAGGCGTGAAGCAATAGGTATAGCTGGAGAAGGTCAAGGAAGGTCCAGAGAAGAGCCACGAAGCTGGTGAAGGGGCTGGAGAACAGGCCCTATGAGGAACGGATGAGAGAGCTGGGGGTGTTTAGCCTAGAGAAGAGGAGGCTGAGAGGAGACCTCATTACTCTCTACAACTACCTGAAAGGAGGTTGTAGAGGAGGGAGCTGGGCTCTTCTCCCAAGTGACAGGGGACAGGACAAGAGGGAATGGCCTCAAGCTCCACCAGGGGAGATTTAGGCTAGAGATTAGGAGGAAGTTTTTCACACAGAGGGTCATTGGGCCTTGGAATAGGCTGCCCAGGGAGGTGGTTGATTCACCTTCCCTGGAGGTGTATAAGGCATGGGTGGATGAGGTCCTGAGGGACATGGTTTAGCGTTCGACAGGAATGGTTGGACTCGATGATCTGATGGGTCCCTTCCAACCTGGTTGTTCTATGATTCTATGATTCTAAGGTCAGAGAAGGTTAAGGAAGGTTGGAGTAGGTTAGAGAAGGTCAAGGAAGATCAAGAAAGGTTGGAGAAGGATGCAGCATAGCATCTTCTGAATACCTGTTCCTATTCCTAAGCCACTGCTAGTGTGTGGTGGGGAGACACAGTTCTCCCATTGCTTGCATCAAGGTGGAGGTGAACATGGGCAGCTCTTCCTCATGTTAAGTGGGGCTAATGATGTGAAACAGCCGCTCTGAACACAAGCCGATGCAACTGTCAATTCAATTAACCACATAGATTAATACAGAAGCCCAGCAAACATCACAAATAAGTCTGTCTATCACTGAGCATGAGAAACTACCATGTCTTAAACAATTAAAATAAAGAAACTGTCCCATTTCTTCATGTGCTGCCTGAGAGGTGGAAGGGCCTGGCAGCAGTTTGATGGAAGCATATAAATGATGAGTGTGTCACTCTGCAGCACCATTAAATGGCTCTTACTCCCTTTATCTTTGTCCCAGAGAAGATCTTTAGATGTACAGAGGGAAATCTGGGAGTCATCAGCCAAAACTCAGGGAGAAAGGGCTGCTGTGAGCACCTGAGGGACATGGTAAGGTAGCCCAGGAGGACATTAAGCTGAAGACCAAAATTCTCCTTGGCTGCAAAACAGGATTTCTGGTCTTCTCCCTCCTGCAAGGTCAAGGAAGGTCCTGAAAGCTCTGGGTCGCTGGATCCCCTTCAGTGACTGCAGCAGTCTTTGCAAATCCCATAATCCAGCTGAATTTGTTGATTCACTGGGGGCAGAGGGTGTAGATGGGAACCCATCTCTCCTTTCTCAACCTCATTTCAAGGTTCATGGCATTGATAATTGTGCCCTTTTAGACACCTCTTCTGGCTATTTGTCCATCTACAAAGCCATCGTAAATAGTAGCAATTTACCCCTTTCCATCAGCTTGGTGCTTTTTTCCCTAACTATGATAGAGCAGACGCATCTTGGAGGTTAGTTTTAGATAGAGCTGTCATTGAGCCTTGGCATTTTTTGTAGCTTCCGTCATTCTGTTCCCAGGAGAATCTCTGCCACAAACAAAAGTGGTTTTATTTTATGCAGTCAGACTTGGGGAGGAAAATAAACTCTTTATGGGAAACTGCCGTGTTAACTCAGGGGTTGCAGATCTCACCATTGCAACCAACACTTTAGTTTGACCAGCCAGGGTGGGAGATATGGACAGGAGATTGCTTGGCTTATGGAGGAGGCGGGGGGGGTGGAAAAAAGAGTACTGTTTACTGGAAATGGGTGGTTAAAATAAAGGATTTTGACATATGGAATAGTCTTTCAGAAGAAGGGAGGCTGTGGGTGAATGGGTGATAAAAAGCTCCACAAAGCAATCTCTGCCTCCCGTCCTTCCCCAGAGGGCAGAGTGAGCAGCAGGTAGCAGTTGCACCATACGATGGCAAGGATGAAGAGATGCGACAGGGACAGGAATAGAGTGCCAGGCTGTAGCAAAACTGAGGACAGCAGCAGGGTGGAAGGATGCTGGAGATGTTACCTTGAGGACCAGAGAAGGTTCAAGGCTAATCCCCAAGCCTTTTTGAGTCCAGTACTCAAAGGGGCTACAGGAAAGCTGAGGAGGGGCTCTTTATCTGGGAGCGCAGGGATAGAATATAGGGGAGTTTGTTTAAGTTGAAGGAGGGAAGGCTGACTTGAGGTCTTACAAATAAATGTTTTCCTGTGAGGGTTGTGATGCCCTGGCCCAGGTTGCCCAGAGAAGTTGTGGATATCCCATCCCTGGAGGTGTTCAAGGCCAGGTCGGATGGAGCTTTGAGCAGCCTGATCCAGTGGGAGGTGCCTCTGCCCATGGCAGGGGAGTTGAAACTGGATGGGCTTTGAAGTCCCTTCCATCCCAAACCATTCTATGATTCTTTGCTTTCCTTCCTTTACAGAACCAACAAGGACCCTAACTTACTAAGGGAAGGGGGTATTCACCTGCTGCACAGCAATAGTTACCCCAGTCAGTGTGTCAAGGGATGCTCTGCTTGCAGTCTCAGGGAAAAGCAAAAGCAGAGGCTAAGTTTGAATTTATGGCATAGGAAATAGCTGTTCCGCCTTTAGTCATTGCGATGGATGGAGATGTTATATAGTGTTCACAGCACGTGGCCAAGGAAGGAATGAGATAAAAAAATCCTCCAGATTCCAGCTACAAAACCAAATCGGGTAAATGCACTTTTGAAGTGGAGATGGGTGTCAGAGGAGTAAATCTGCCCTGCTTTCATTACAGCTCAGTGTAATCTAATTCAGAAAATGAAGCAGAAAAAATCCATTTGGGGATCCTGGCAGAAGGAAGATGATGCTTTGTTTGCTTGTTGGAAATGCACTAAGACTTATTTATTAGAAACTTTTGTGTGTAATTGGTTTTGAAGTGAGAAAGTTATACATACAAAATAAATCTTGTCTGAATCATTTATTTACTTTATCCTAGTCATAAAATCTTTAAGTGCAGCCTGTGTCAGCGATGCTCTGGAGCCTGCCTTGCTCCCAGCCAAGGGACGCAAATAAATAAAGAGCTGCTGCTTCCCAGGAAGGAAGCAATAGCTCTGCCAACTGCTTCCACAGGAGAAGATCTGTCTTGGTACAGCATGAACCAAGAGGGACATCGAAAACCGCCAGCTACCCCTATCCCTCATCATTAACATCATGGTTGTAATTAATTCCCAGCAAGAGGAAGATTGGCCTGGGAAGAACTCACCCCAGGGAGTTCTCCGGGCTCACTGTACTAATGAAGTGTTACTGAACGTACCTTGGCAGCAAAGCACTCCCTTCCTGCACTCCAGAAAGCAATCTATGGCATGATACAGGCAAAGGGATGTGCTGGACTCCTACCAAAATTGGAGGATTATGGAAAAAGCACTCCCTCCAGCGCGTAGCAACAAGCTGCAACAAACCCGGGTTGCAGTGAGAGCTCAGACACTCCCATCAAGGGCCAGGATTTTATTAGATTCCATTTGAGAAGCAGATTTTATTAGGCTTAGATTTGGGAACACTCCCGTCTGCAAAGTTTCAGAAGCTCACCTTTGGCATTTGAGCCACTGCTTCACCTGCAAGAGAATCCTTCTGCGCCCCAAGAAAGGGGTTTGGTGCAGCTGGTTTGGTGCACATGAGACCCAGGGTGGTCCTAGATTGGACTCTGCATTTGCAGGGCATCTCATTTCAGTATCTTCCTCCAAGACAAGTAGGTGTCCAGCATTTATTTGCAATTACAAAGGCAGCCACAGAGCAAAAATGATTCCTTCTCTTTTCTGAAAGAGCCAGATCCACTCACATATCTGAGTCATGGGGATGTCATCCCAGACCAGCCCTTCTCCTCAATGTTGTTGAAGCAAATAGTGACAATTAGCACTCAGTTTTGTGTAAGTGCTTGTGAAACACCATGGGTGAATAGTGGAAGTCTTAAATGAACTTTAACATGGAATTACTGCAAGATCAATCCTCAGTGTTGTTTAAAAGCCTGAGCTCATTAGGGCATCCTGTCTGGGTCTAATTGTTCACCAGTATCGCTTCCTGGCAGGGGAAAGGGGAATGGCACACGTCCAAAGGTGGGATGGCTCTGGTGCTGGTGTGCCTGGCTCTCTCCTGGCTCCCTGTGATTGCAATGGGAGCAGAGGGGACATAGCAGCAGAAGACAGCTGCAGGCAGGATAGGAGCAGGAGCTGGGCAGAGAGGCAGGAGCCCTTCCAGGATGCTGGGGGAGCATCTTCTTCCATTCCCATGGATTCTGGTCCCTGCCACATACAGCACCCACCCTGCGGCCAAATACCACCCGACCTCTTATTGCTCTGAGCTTTTTCTGGGCATTGTAAAATATTTGTTGCCAAATTGAGAGGGGGAATGACATAGAGTCATAGAATCATAGAACAACCAGGTTGGAAGAGACCCATCGGATCTTCTAGTCCAACCATTCCTATCTAACACTAAACCAAGTCCCTCAAGACCTCATCTGCCCGTGCCTTAAACACCTCCAGGGAAGGTGAATCAACCACCTCCCTGGGCAGCCTATTCCAATGCCCAATGACCCTTTCTGTGAAGAACTTCCTCCTAATCTCTAGCCTAAATCTCCCCTGGAGGAGCTTGAGGCCATTCCCTCTTGTCCTGTCCCCTGTCACTTGGGAGAAGAGGCCAGCTCCCTCCTCTCTACAACCTCCTTTCAGGTACTTGTAGAGAGTAATGAGGTCTCCTCTCAGCCTCCTCTTCTCTAGGCTAAACAACCCCAGCTCTCTCAGACGCTCCTCATAGATTCTGTTCTCCAGCCCCTTCACCAGCCTCATCGCTCTTCTCTGGACTTGCTCCAGAGCCTCAACATCCTTCTTGTGGTGAGGGGCCCACAACTGAACACAGGATTCAAGGAGCGGCCTCACCAGTGCTGAGTACAGAGGGATGACATGCAGGGTAGGGGATGCTCATCCCTCCACCTCGGGCTCTGATGAATCTTCCCCAGTGGCAACACATTTAATGTGCATCATGGGCACAGGGAAAACAGCTCCCAGCTCTCAGGATGGGCAGCATTTGTCGTGCATGAATTGCTGATTTTCAATTAAGCTGTCAGTTTGAAGTTCAAGTTCAGTTGTACCGCCTGGAGATGTGGGTTTACCACAAAGAGATCATGAGACTGGCTGAGCTGAAGCTCAAGATGCACGTACGCCTCCTCCAGCCCAGCAGCTGGCTCATTGGAAAAAGGCGCTTTTGTCCCAAAAGCCATTCAAGATGCCAGTCTGGGATGATCCAGAGAACTCCACTATCACTTTTCAGGGCTTCAACTATTCAGGAAATTATTGAGATGGGTAAGAATAAGCTAGGATTTGGGAGGTAGAGAAGAAAAGTCGATTCAAACTTTGTCAGGGAGGGGAGAGGACAGTGCAACCTACCCGTCATGGACTAATTTATTTAAGAATGAAGGAGGGCAAGAAATTTTGTGAAATATCAGCTGGCTGGCAGTGGAAGATGTTTCAATGGCAAGATTCAGTACTTCAGTATTTCTCAGAACAAGAAGGACATGGATCCGTTGGAGCGAGTCCAGAGGAGGCCATAAAGATGAATCAAGAGCTGGAGCATCTCTCATATGAAGACAAGCTGAGAGAGTTGGGCTTCTTCAGCCTGGAGAAGAGAAGGCTCCGAGGAGTGCTTAGAGCAGCTTCCAGTGCTGAAAGGGGCTACAGGAAAGCTGAGGAGGGGTTTTTTTATCATAGAGTGCAGGTATAGAACAAGGGGAAATGGGTTTAAGCTGAAAGAGGGGAGATTTAGGTTAGATCTTAGGAAGAAATGTTTTCCTGTGAGGGTGGTGAGGCACTGGCACAGGTTTCCCAGAGAAGTTGTGGAAACCCCACCCCTGGAGGTGTTCAGGGCCAGGTTGGATGAGGCTTGGAGCCCCTGATCCAGTTGGAGGTGTCCCTGCCCATGGCAGGGGAGCTGGATGACCTTTAAGGTCCCTTCTGACCCATACAAGTCTATGATTCAATGATTCTAAAATAAAAACATTTAATGAGACAAGTAATTTTGGACTTTACAGCATGAGAGAGCGATGCAATCAGACTAAGGATGCAGGAGATGAATAAGGTAGGTGCAGGAAGGACAGTGCACCTGGGTCTGGGAGCCCCAGGCTCGGTGCCAAGGTAGAGAGGGGAGCAGTACCCTGGTACCTGCTTGGCACCTGCTGTCAGGACAGGAGCAGCACCCAGCCTGGCTGCACCACAGAGTTTCTGGTGACATCTGAACCATTCCCACTAGCAAAGTGAGATGAAAATGCCCCACTGCAATTAGAGAACCAGGTGATCCAGCAATAAGGAGCTTTCTTTTGATAAACCCCAAACCTCCCCAAACAATGCAACAGAAATGAGCTCGCGAGGGTGCTTTGAAGTGGTTGAACAGCTTGTTTGGTTCCTGCTTACTAAAAAAAAAAAAAAACAGCGAAAGGACTGGTTGAGACTGGGGAACCCTTGGTGACACCTATGAGGGTTTGGCCATGCAAGGACTTGCAGCTTCTCCAGCTGCCCACCACGCTTTCAACGTATTCTGGTGAAAACCCCATCTCCTTCCACAGCCCTGAAGTTTGGGAGCAGGAGGAGCCTACACCAGGAAGAGGAAATTTAATCATCAGATCCTGATTAAGCCCAGGAAAAAAACAAGACTAGGGTAGGAAGTGCAGTGGCTCGCGTAGCCTGGGCCCATCTGTACACAGGACCCACTTATCCCAATATTTCTTGTTCAGCCCAGGGATGTTCCAATATGAGATGGCTACCATGACAGGACTTTTGGCCACCATCTCTGGCTGCACATTGCAGCCAGCCTTGACCTGTTGTGTTTCTTGCACCTGGTACCTTATTTCCAAAGGGCATAGGGTGGGATGCTCAGCAGTGCTGGAGGGGGATGCCCAGTTAGTCTGTGGGGTTTTAATAAGCACAAAGCCTTTTTTTTGGCTTTGGTTGCATCAGGGTTGGAGCTGTGGCAAGCTTTGAAGCCACCTTCTTGAACAGCAGTTAACTCAAGATTGGGGTTGTGTGGCTTGCTGCTTCATCAAGAATAGAGGTTTGATATTGTTTTAGCATTTTACTCCATGTTTCTTTCCTCTTGCAGGAATTCCCATCCTTGCAGTTGTGAGAACGGAGCCTTGTGGGGATTTTTGCTGCGATCCTAGACAACACAGGGATGTAGTCCAGCACAGTGGGGTTTGCAGCAAACACACGACATAGGCTCACACCCTCATTTTACAGCACTGTCCCTTGCACAAGGATGATCCCACACACCATTGCACTCCTGTTTCACACCAGCCCTGTTCCTCAAAGCCCCTTTCATACCAGCATTGCCCATCACACAAAGATGTTCCTGCATCCCATTGCGCCCACATTTTGCACCAGCACTGCCGCTCACATAAGGATGCTCCCACACCTCATTGTACCCCTGTTTTCTACCAGTAACACATCTCACACAAAGCTGCTCTCAGACTGCATTTCACCCCCATTTCACCCCAGTCCTGCCCCTCACACACAGATCCTCCCACACCCCACTGCACCCCCATTTTGCACCACACTGCCACTAAAACAAAGATGTTCTCACACCCCAGTGTACCCCTATTTTGCACCAGCCCTGCTCCTCACACGGGGATGCTCCCACTCCCCATTGCACCCCCATTTTGCACAGCCCTGCCCCTTGCACAAAGATGCTCCCATACTCCAATGCACTGTTTTGTACCAGTACTCCCCCTCACATCCCCATTTCATTCCCTTCCTGCTCCTCGCATGAGGATGTTCCCATACCCAGTTTCTCCCCAGTCCTGCCCCTCACACAGATGCTATCAAACCCCACTGCACCTCCATTTTGCACCAGCACCGCTCCTTGCAGAAGATTCTCCCATGCCCCATTGAACCCCCTTTTGCCCCAGCCCTGACCCTCACATAAAGATGCTCCCATGCCCCACTGCACCCCCAATTTTGCACAGCCCTGCCCCTCACACAAAGATGCTCCCACACCCCACTGTACCCACTTTCACCCCAGCCTTGCCCCTGGGGACAATGGGGAATGAGGGAAATGGTAGGAATGGTTGGACTAGATGATCCTGGGGTTCTTTTCCAACCTAGTGATTCTGTGATTCAAAGACTCTCCCCACCACCGCACCCCTTTTGACCCAGCCCTGCCCCTCAAAGATGCTCACACCCCACTGCACCTCCTTTCCCCCCAGCCCTGCCTCTCCCACAAAGATGCTCTCAAAACCCACTGCACCCTCGTTTTGCACAGCTCTGCCCCTCACAGATGCTCACACACCCCACTGTGTCCCCTTTCCCCCTAGTCCTACCCCTCAGAGACACTCCCACCCCCGCTGCACCCCCATTCAACCCAGTCCTGCCCCTCAAAGATGCTCCCAGCCCCACAGCACCCCCTTTCACTTCAACCCTGCCCCCAAAAGATGCTCCCACCCCACTGCACCCCTTTTGACCCAGCCCTGCCTCTCAAAGATGCTCCCTACAGCACCCTCTTTCATAGAATCATAGAATCACCAGGTTGGAAGAGAACCACTGGATCATCGAGTCCAACCATTCCTATCAAACATTAAACCATGTCCCTCAGGACCTCATCCACCCATCCCTTAAACACCTCCAGAGAAGGAGAATCAACCACCTCCCTAGGAAGCCTATTCCAATGCCCAGTCACCATTTCTGTGAAAAATTTTTTCCTTAATATCCAGCTTGAACCTCCCCTGGTGGAGCCTGAGGCCATTGCCTCTTGTCCTGTCCCCTGTCACTTGGGAGAAAAGCCCAGCTCCCTCCTCTCCACAACCTCCTTTCAGGTAGTTGTAGAGAGCAAGGAGGTCTTCCCTCAGCCTCCTCTTCTCCAGGGTAAACACCCCCAGCTCCCTCAGCCGTTCCTCATAAGGCCTGTTCTCCAGACCCTTCCCCAGCTTCGTTGTTCTTCTCTGGACTCGCTCCAGAGCCTCAACATCCTTCTTGTGGTGAGGGGCCCACAACTGAACACAGGATTCAAGGAGTGGTCTCACCAGTGCCGAGTACAGAGGGAGAATAACCTCCCTGGACCTGCTGGTCACACTGTTTGTGATCCAAGCCAAGATGCCATTGGCTTCCTCAGCCCAGCCCCTCAAAGATGCTCCCAGCGCCACAGCACCCCTTTCACCTCAGCACTACCCCTCCAAGACTCTCCCACCCCCTTTCCTCCAGCCCTTCCCCTCACAGCCGCTCCCCTCGCTTCCCCCTGTTCTCCCCTCACAGGCCCCGCCCCCTTTTTGCCCCTCCCCGTGACGTCACGCGGGGCGTGGCCGGTGTGGCGGCCGTAGCGCGGCGGGCGACGAGCGGCGGGTCCCGTCCCGGTGCAGGGTGAGCGACCGACGGGGCTGGGAGCGAGGAGAGAGCAGAGCCGGGTGTGGGGGGAGCCGGAGGGAGCCGAGCTGGGGCGAGCGGCCGCGGGGAAAAGTTGGTGTCGGTGCCCGAGCTCGGCTTGGGGGGAAGCCGGGAGCACCGGGCGGGCGCCGAGGGGCGTGCAACGAGGGGCTGAGCTCGCGTGCGACTCCAGGCAAGTGTGCAATGGTGTATAAGTGCCCGGTGCAACGCTGGGTGTGCGTGCAGCGCCGTGCGAGTGTGTAGTGCACGCTGAGTGTGAGCCAGGCAAGTGTGCGGTGCCGTGGGAGTGTGCAACGCAGTGCATGGTGCACGTGGAATGCTGTCTGAGTGTGCAATCCAGCACCAGGTGAGCGTGCAACTCTGAGCTCGTGTGCAACGCCAGGCAAGTGTGCAGTGCACGCTGTGTGAGCCAGACGAGTGTGCGATGCTGTGAGAGTGTGCCATGCTGTGGGAGTGTGCAACAGGGCCAGGTGTGTGTGTAATGCCATTTGAGTGTGCAATCCAGCACCGGGTGAGCGTGCAACCCTGAGCTCGTGTGCGACGCCAGGCAAGTGTGCAATGCACGCTGTGTGAGCCAGACGGGTGTGCGATGCTGTGGGAGTGTGCAACAGTGCCAGGTGTGTGTGTAATGCTATTTGAGTGTGCAATCCAGCACTGGCTGGGAGTGTGCAACAGTGCCAGGTGTGTGTGTGTAATGCCATTTGAGTGTGCAATCCAGCACCGGGTGAGCGTGCAACCCTGAGCTCGTGTACAACGCCAGGCAAGTGTGCAGTGCACGCTGTGTGAGCCGGACGAATGTGTGATGCTGTGGGAGTGTGCAACAGTGCCAGGTGTGTGTGTAATGCCATTTGAGTGTGCAATCCAGCACTGGCTGGGAGTGTGCAACAGTGCCAGGTGTGTGTGTGTAATGCCATTTGAGTGTGCAATCCAGCACCGGGTGAGCGTGCAACCCTGAACTCGTGTGCAACGCCAGGCAAGTGTGCAGTGCACGCTGTGTGAGCCGGACGAGTGTGTGATGCTGTGGGAGTGTGTAACAGTGCCAGGTGTGTGTGTAATGCCATTTGAGTGTGCAGTGCAGCACTGGGTGAGCGTGCAACCCTGAGCTCGTGTGCAACCCCCAGGAAGTGTGCAATGTTGTGCAAGTTCCCTGTGGAATGCTGGATGTGTGTGCAACACCAGACAAGTGTGCAATGTTGTGCAAATGCATGGTGTGTGCAGCACTGGGCAAGTGTGCAATGCCAAGTGAGTGTGCAGAGCAACGCTGGGTGAGTGTGAGGTGCTGTGCAAGCGTGCAGCAGGGTATCAGGTGAGTGTGCAATGCTGTGGGAGTGTGAAATGCGCGCTGTGTGAACCAGACAAGTGTGCAGTGCCACGGGAGTGTGCAACAGTGGTAGGTGCATGTGTAATGCTGTTTGAGTGTGCAACACAGCACCAGACATGTGTGCAACTTGGTGCAAGTGTGCAGTGCAGCGCTGGGTATGCGTGTGGCACCATGCGAGTGTGTGACACAGCATCAGGTGAGCGTGCAATGCCATGGGAGTGTGCAACAGAATGGTTCGGGTTAGAAGGGACCTCAGAGGCTACCCAGTTCCAACCTCAACCATAGGCAGGGACACCTCCCACTGGATCAGGGGCTCCAAGCCCTGTCCAGCCTGGTCATGAACACCTCCAGGGATGGGGCAGCCACCACTGCTCTGGTCAGCCTGTGCCTCACTGACCTCACAGGAAAAACATTTATTCCTAATATCTCATCTCGCTCTCCCCTCTTTTGGCCGAAAACCATTCCTGCTCATCCTATTCCCTGATCAGGGTCCCCTCCCCAGCTCTCCTGTGGCCAGCAGGTGCCACCTGCCCAGCTCCTGCTGCCACATGGAGATGTCCTCTGCGAGAAACTTTTGCTCCTGCCCCAAGCATCGTGAGCTTTCGGGTGCTTGCCTGCACCTCAGCCACCCTGCGAGCAGCACACATCCACCCAGCAGCCTGCCTGTTGTCCCCCAGGTCCCGCTGGCGCTGGCAGGAGGGGACAGGGATGAGAGGAGCCCCGTCCCAAGGCTGGTACCCCTGGTCAGCTGAGATGTCGGGTGAGACGGAGGGTACTCCGGGGACTCCGCGCAAGCGCTTCCTGATGTGCCTGACTGGTAAACTTGCTGTGATGCCTTCCAGCTGAGGCCGGGCTGGCTTTTTCTTCCCTTTCTGACCTCATCGTGGGCAGTTCCCAAGGAGTTTGGGGCTTTTTGAACAGCGTCGCACTGGCTGCGCCTGGCATTCATTTCCCAGCAGGGTTTGCCCAGACAGGACTCGCCGAGGTCGTGAGGTTGCTGACCCTTTTTCCTCCTCGCTGGCTGCCTGGAGGAGGTTGTTTTGCAAGCAGAGGTTGTTGTTCAGGGCTTGGTTTACAGCCCTTTCTGCAGCAGGGGGGCATTCGGCAGGAGAGATGGACTCATGCAGAACTTTCACGTTTGACTCAGGTATTGGGGTGCCCGTTGGAGGCAGCTGGTGCTGTAGGTGGTTCTTAGGGGATCCCTGACTGTAAAGGCGTCCGGGAGTAAACATTTCGACCACGAGAGCAACTCTGTGTTGCTTTTATTCAGTGGTCACCATGCAGTTTTGTGCCTCTGCCCTAAGTAAGACTGCTGTGGACCCAGAGGTGTAAAGAAGTCTGGGGTGCAAATACCGAGCGCAGCATCCATGCCCTTCCTTGAGGATACATTTGTACTGCCTTGTGCTCCCCTGCAGCCAGCCCTTCCTGGCTAACACTACTTAAGATTTGTAGTAATTAAGTTATGGGTGTTAATGAGCAGGACGACAGCTTGGGTGGTTGTTGGAGAAGGAGTGTGTGTCATGTTGACATCTGAGGTAGCGAAACGTCCTCCTGCACTATGGAAGAAGGACTTAACCTCTATTTCCTAGTGCCTAACTACGGTAACAATGTACTTAGATTTGCTTGAAAGCAAAAACAAATCCCCAGCACTGAGAATGAGTCCTCCTAGTGTGTCTTGGAATTCTGAGTATTTGCAACTCATCTTGCTTCCATGTGGCAGCATCGGTACCAGACCCTGCACGGGTGCTCTCACACGAACATCTCCAGTAGCACCTTTTCTCTCCTTTTCCTTTCTTTTTCTTTTTTTCTCTCTCCTTTTTTTTTGTCTTTTCTTCTGTTTGTTTCACCCTTTCCAGCAGTTAGAAACTTACTCAGGGTTACTGGGCTCTTCCTACCACGAGCTTTAACCCCCCTGGCCACAAGCAGAAAGACCCACACCAGTCACCCACAACGCTCACTGGTGCCCTATGGCATGGACCCACCTGAATGTGTGTGTGGATTTTTTGCTGGCAAAGATGCCAGCTTTCCATATATATATTTTCCAAAATAACCCCATTCGTGCCTTGGAAGAGTGTGTGCTTTTCAAAAATAGCAGCATCGTTACTTTTAATCAAATAAAGCCTGAGCAGCGTGGTGCTGCGTGGAGTGATTGCATCCACTGCTTGCCTCTGTGCTTGACATCCTAATTATGTTTTCATTTTAATGAGAGGAAAACTACTTGTGAAGCAAAATATTTATTTTAGCCTGGTGGGGTTGTTCAGAAGAGCTTGTATCTATGCTAAGGAGGTGGTTTCAACACTGCATTTTTTTAAAAGAGAAAAACATTTAAATACAGTGAGAAGCTTTTCATTGTCTGCGCAAAGAGCAGCTGTGGAGTTTAGGATGTGAAGAGGAATTTGCATCCTCCTTACTCTTATTTTCAAGAGGTCTGAAAGTTGCGTCGCCTTCTGGTTTGATGTGTGGATTTCTGAGGGCAGCTGAAATAGAAATGAATGCAAATGGCCTCGCCTCGGAGTCTCGCACCCTTAGGTTTGGCACCTGCCTTTTCTCGCCTTTCCCAAATTCATTCTGCAAACACCTGAGCTTTGCAGCTCCCCGAGAGGTGCTAAGGGGATGAGATGGCTTGGAACTTTACTGTCCTGGCAGAAGGTGTGCTCTGTGTTGGCAGGACTGGCTGTGATGCTGCTCAGCCAAGGCTGGTACTTGCTGGATTTGTGGGCACCTGGCAGCATCGTGGAGGGGTGTCCATGGAAGCCTTTCCCAAGCAGACAGCTGGGCATCTTCTTCATTATTGACTGTGGATGGCAACCTTGGAGGAGCTTTGTAGCTCCTTTGAAGCTCCCCTCACCACAAGAAGGATGTTGAGGTTCTGGAGCGAGTCCAGAGAAGAGCAACGAAGCTGGTGAAGGGACTGGAGATCAGGCCTTATGAGGAATGGCTGAGAGAGCTGGGGGTGTTTAGTCGGGAGAAGGGGAGGCTGAGGGGAGACCTCATTACTCTCCACAACTACCTGAAAGGAGGTTGTAGAGAGGAGGGAGCTGGGCTCTTCTCCCAAGTGCCAGGGGACAGGACAAGAGGGAATGGCCTCAAGCTCCACCAGGGGAGGTTTAGGCTGGACATTAGGAAAAAATATTTCACAGAAACAGTCATTTGGCACTGTTAGAGGCTGCCCACCTTAGAGGAAGGTGGTTGATTCACCTTCCCTGGAGGCGTTTAAGGGACGGGTGGACAAGGTGCTGAGGGGCATGGTTTAGTGTGTGATAGGAATGGCTGGGACTCGATCTGGTGGGTCTTTTCCAACCTGGTGATTCTATGATTCTAAATGTTGGCTTCCTTAATGACCAGTGACAAGCCAGGTTTGAAAGAGGGGGATCAGCCGGCTGGAAAGTGTATTTGTGCTTATTAACTGGAATATATGCATTGCATGCATACAACACTTCAGTACTTCGCCTTGCAGGGCTTTCAGTCTGATCTGATCTTAAAGGTTGCTCAAACGGGACCTCCTGGAGGTGATGGGACAGGGCAAATATCGGGTTTATAGGGGGTAGCATCAGGCGTGTGTTGCTATGGATGCAAAGAGACAGCTTGCACCTTGCTCTGTGGTTACACCCCAGACCCAATGCTGGGCTGGTAGATTCCTTGCAGTGGGATTTTAGGTGTCCTTGTGAGGGAGAGCCCAGGGTGGGAGAGGATGGATGCAGGAAGGTGATTATTGCACACAACGCGTGGCTGTGAAGCTGGGTGCTGCCCAGGGTGTCCTGCCCTCTGGCCAATGTCTCACTGTGGTGCAGGAGGCATCTCCGCTCTCAGCACCCGCTGATGGACCCACCCAGGCTGCCCCCTAAAATTTGCAGAATGAGGTTTTATCTCATAAAACAAATTTATCTCTCAGAACAAATCCTCCATCGTTTCACTCAAGACCTGAGTTCTGACATTAGAGCAACACTCCTGGTCCCTGCGTGAGCAGGAGATGTTTTGCTTTTGCTGTCGGAGCTGCATCCACTTGCTTCTTGCAAGCACATCGCAAACAATCCCTGCATTAACCCTGCCAAGGGGCCAGCTTTTGGGCACAGGGCTGTCATTGTTAGAGGACGTTGAAAGCACCGTGCCAGCCTTGGCTGGGGCAGGGAGCACGTGGACTTCTTGGAGCTGGTGCAGGAGGAAACCTGCCGCCCGCCACAGACGTGACTTGGAAGTAAACCCCAGAGGGGCAGCAAAAACCTAGGGGGGAGCAAAAACCTAGGGGGGAGCAGCAGGAGCGATGCTCCTTGCAGAGATGATGGGTCCAATTTACCTCCCTGAAGGGTTGGTGCAGGAGTGCAAGGACAGCCTCGCTTCTTAATTACAAGGCTGCAAGGTTTATTAAATTCAAAAGTGGGAATTGCAGCCTGAACTCCCTTTATAGCCATAAAGAATGTTTATTTTTTGAAAATGAAAAAGGAGAAAGTACTTGCAGGACCTGTAACTTGGGCTGGTGGGAGTAGGTCATCCAGGGGGCACATACATGTCCTGACAAGCCCCTTTTCTTCCAGCATAGAGAGCCTTGGATTTCTAAAGCAGGTGGAGAGACCTGCTCCCAGCAGGTGAGGTGGCAGCATCTGGTTTTCATTCATAGAGTCATAGAATCACTAGGTTGGAAAAGACCCACCGGATCATCGAGTCCAACCATTACTATCAATCACTAAACCTGCCACTCAGCACCTCGTCCATCCGCCCCTTAAATGAATGCTCGAGTGTTGTCCCAGTTCCAGTAACCCCAAAACCATCCACAGAGCCACACTGAGGGGTAGTTTTGAGGCTACCTGTGGCATCTGCCCCCTCTCGTGTTCCTTGTTGTAGCCTGGGGTCCTTAATTTCTCCCAGTGGTCCTTGGAGTCAAATGATTTCAATGTATTTCTTCTGCTCCCTTTGGCTCGTAAAGAAAAGTGTAGGAGTATGGAAAGAGATGTATACCGGTGGCTCACAGGAAAACAGGAAAATGAGGGAGTGCATTAAATCCTTTTGCTGCTCTGGGCAGTTTGCAGGTCCAGCAGGCAGCCACGCTCCCTTGTGCATGTCGATGGCGTTTCCAGGGTGAAGTCGGTTTTTGATGGGTCAGAGAGCTGACCCTAACTCTTCCAACTCTCTTTCATCCTGTCCCTGGGTTGGCATCTTTTAACTCTGCTAGGAAAGCTGACAATTTGAGTGGGTTGCATGTTTTTTGAAGAAGTCACCAGTGTCCCACACGCAGCATCTACTGCCTTTTATCTCATTTTTTTGGTGGAAATTTATCACTATGAACTGGCCAGTCTGCTGCTCTTCCATTACAGACCCTTTGGCCAGTCCCACCTTGATCCATGCGAAATATTTCCATTTTTAACCTGCTGATTTCATGTGGATTCGTGCAAGGGTTTATTTAGGATGCTGAGAGGGAGCTCCTTCCCAGCGGGCATATCAACAGGCTGCTGGGGAGCGTAGAGCTCTCATTACCGATAGAAGAAAATGAATTGCAAGTCCTAGGGCTAAATGTTCCTGCGTGCTCCTACGCGAATCGGTGCTCCTGCCCTGCCTGTGCGAGCTGTTGCTTCAGACCCATCAGCAGGAAGGCGGCGCACGTTGCATCCCGTCTCCTCGTTGCCGGTGATGGCTGGACTGACGCACACCGTCTGCAGGTGCAACTTCGTAGCCTCAAACCTGTATATATTGAAATTCAAAGGTGGAAGGTGGCTGAGTCATTTTGTTTTTCAGTCTCTCCCTTGTTTCTCCCATCACCCAGCTGCTTTTGTGCAAACTGGAGGGACGGTAGTGCGTGTTTGGTTAGCTGTCCTGTTGAATTAGTGGGGGGAAAGCTGCAGTAATCAAATAATATTAATTATAGTTATAATAACAGTGTAAAAGCCTTTCCTTTTCACAGTTCTCTGCAGGCTCTGAAGTAATTTCCTCTGCCCCCTCTTCCTGCCCCATGGGAGGGCTGCCCAGGGGAGTAGCCCATCATCTTCAGGAGGGGAGATCTCTGCTGTGAAGTTTCTAGCTGACTCCAGAAAACACCCTTTCAACACAGCAAAGAAAGGCGGCTGCAGTATGTAGTCCTTAGGCTGGGTTGTTCGTCCCGTGCTGCAAACACGCCTCACGCAGAGCTCTGGCTTCTCTCTCCTTGGTTTCTTCTCCATCAGCCACCTTTCTCCCCTTGTGCCCAGCCAGCCTGACTGTGCCGCTCCTATGAAATGCTTTAGGTCATCTTTTAGTGGGGGAGGCATTTGCATGGTGTGTGGCCGTGTTTGAACAACGCTGGCCGTTTCCTTAGGAACAGAAAAGGCTTTTTTGGAGTTGAACAATAGTGTGTCCGAGGCTCGGTCAGTGGAGAACAGCAAGGCAGGAGATGTTTTACGGTCAGTGCTGCCCTTAGCTTGCCAGTGAGCTCTGCCAGGGTTTCTTGCCGGTTGTGATGGTGGCATCGCACCAGTGAGGTGTTGGGGCTGGGAGGGGAGGACAGGACATGTTCCCTTGAGTTATGGAGTTTGAATTTAGAATGCATCCGTAGATGGGTTTGGTTGGACCTCTTGGCTGCAGATTGGTCTCTGTGCAGGTGTGGCTTTGGCGAGCACCAGGGCTGTTGAGTATCTCTCAGGAGAAGATAGTTGAGTTGTCCATCTAGAAGACAAATACAAGAAGGGCAGGAATTTGAATAACCAATGCTGTGGTGGCACAGGGAATTGGGGCATAAGTCTCAGAAGTCTTGCATGTCTCGTAAAAATAATCTGTTTAAGCTGAAGTTGTATCTTTGTAGATGATGTTAAAACTTTAACTCCTGTGTTATTCACTGCTGCCGTACTGCTGTTTTCATTCGCATCCGTTCCCAGAGCAGCCGGGGGATGCTGGGTCCCGCAGTGCGAGGGCTACAGCAGCTATAATTACACAAAGAGAAACTTCTTATTTTTTTGTAGCCGATCCAGCTTCCGGAAAATGGCAGCGAGCTGAAGGGAGGGAAACAAAACAAGCCTTCGCCCCGCCAGAAAAAGCGTCCTCACCTCTGTGGCATTTCCTTGCTTTCTTTACCCCCTCGCCAGCCTCCCTCCCCAGCCCCTTGCGTCCTGGCTGCCGCATTGAAAACCTACCATGAGATTAGCTGCGCTGGGGTGGGGTTGCTCTCCACAGGCATGAGAAGCGCTTCCCAGCCTGCAGTGTGCATGCAAACTGAGCCTTGGAAATGACTCTTCTATCTCCTCTGAACACTGTGCCTCCTGACCCAATCCCCTCCACGCATTTTTTTCACCTTTCCTCCCCAAACCCATCATTAGCATCTTTTTCTATGCATGTGGCTGCGCCTTTGGTGCTGATTGAACTATTAAAGTCCGTTAGAAAACATAGGGAATAGTTCCTAATGGACGTGGCCTGAGAGCAACCGCTCCCTTGCAATTCATCAAGCCTGGGAGTTGCTGAAAAAAAGAGATGGGTGTTGTGTCCCACAAAAAGAGGAGATGGAGGGTGCATCCTGCAAAAAGAGGAGGAGGTGGGAGTGCATCCCACAAAAGAGGAGATGAGAGGGATGCATGGTGCAAAAAAGGAGAAGGTAAGGGGGTGCGTCCCTCAAAAGAGGAGGGAGGATATGGAGGGGTACTTCCCACAGAAAGAGGAGGAGGTGGGGGATACATCCCACAAATGAAGACGAGATGGAGGGAAGCGTCCCACAAAAGAGGAGGAGATGGGGTGTGCATCCTGGAATTTGTCTTCCTGAGTCCTGGCTCCTCCTTGCCCATGGAAACTGTCCTCTGCAGATGTATTGGAGCAACCTCCACCCGACTGGTACCTCTGTAGGCACTCATCACCCATTTGCTCCAATGAAGGGGGGCAGGAGGCTTCTGGGGAAAGGGGGTGAATGCGCAGGGTCCCCAGCAACGCCTTGAGTTGAGTTTGGCGTGGTTCCTTTTGATTTCTGTTTTTTTGGGGTTTTTTTAAATTCCAACTTCCCAGTATGTGGCAGCCGTCCTCCTTGTTGGGGAGCGAAACAGCAGGGGCCACAAAGCAAGCCTTTCTCTTGGCCTTGGTGAGCATTTTACTTGGTTATCTCCGGGCAAGGGCCACGGACAAAGTGTTTACTGTCCCTGGGAGATGGTGATTACCTCGTCAGCAAAATAGCTCCTGCTGCTGGTTCTGGCCTTGGCCAGCTTATCTCTCGGAGAGTTACGGGCAGCGCTGCTCGCTTCCCAGAGTTTATCCCAGAGTTTACGTCTGCTTTTTGCTGGACTCGGGGGAAAGATGCTCTGGGTTTAGGATATCAGGGTGGTGGGTCTGCTCCCATGCATCCATCTACTACAGACATGCCTGAGTCTTCTCCATGTGGAGTCTGTCCTGCACAGCTAGGAGGTGAAAAATAGACAAAGGGGTTTTCTGGGGTTTGGGGTGTTTGTTTGGGTTTTGGGATTTTTTTTGTAAACTGCTTGGTGTCAGCAGCTGCTGCTGAGAAACAGTGTGGTGCTGTCAGTAAGTGCATCCAAGTAATTTTTCCCGTCTCTCCTGCTGTTCCCAAGGTGTGGCCTCCCTGGAGAGAGTTGGAGCTGCTCCGAAGAGGCGCACCTGAAAATTAATCGCTGGTGAAAAACACTTTAATTAACTCAATTAGCCAGACAGTCCATCTGGACTTCTGCAGTGCCTGGTGAGATCCCATGAATCAAGGTCACAACTCCAGCCCAGCAACTGTGGGGGGGCCACACTGACTCATTCAGTTCCCTGAAGAACATGCTCTGGTCTCCAGCGCATCCCTGCTCTTGGACCCTCAGGCAATGTGAGGTGTTTTATCAGGGGGTACCTAAAAATTGTGCATTGAAATTGAGCCCAGATCCCAAATACTTTTGGTTGAGCAGGGCTTGGTGTTTGTTGTTTTTTTTAACTCCTGTGTGTTCTTTAGCACCTTCCCTTGCAGCAGGACAGCCCTGCGGCTCCGCAGAGGTGCCTGTCCAGCAGCTGGTGCCTCTCCAGCTCCTGCTTTGCCTATTAATAGGAACTATTAAAATGTTCACCAAATCCAGGATGCAGGACATGACCGGGCACGGAAACAGTGAGCGAAAAAAAAAAAAAAAGGCTTTAGCCCAGCATGCTGTTTGAGCAGAGGAATGCAGGGCCTTGCAATGGGGATTTGGGGAGGGCGAGTGTTTAACCCTATGTCTGCAGCTGCCCTGCAGCAGCATTGACCTGTCTGTCCCAGCTTTACCTGTTTTTAAACCCTTTGCCTTAGACGCATCCTGGGGAGAGAGTTGCTTGTGGTCTCGCTGCTGGTTTTCCTGCTACCTGGCTGTGATGTGGAACCCCAGCACAGGCAGGCAAAGATGCATCCTTTAGTCTTTGGAAAGGGATGCTTGTCCTGAAGGGTTTGGGTACCTACAGATCATGGTGGGAGGAAAAGAGGCACAGAGCATTAGTTTTGCCTGTGTTTGTGCAGGAGTCCAATCAGAGGCTTGAGCCATGGTTTCTGCAGTCGCGGTGCCTGTGCCTCCACAAATGGGTTCTAAAATCACTTCAAAAGTGCATTTTGGGGGCAAAAAAATAATAAATTGCTGTGTCCGGATTGCCCTGAAGTCAGACAGGATAAAAGGAATAAAAATATTTGCGGTTTGGCCTAATTTTTAAGGGATTGTAACTGTAAAGTGATGATGTTGGTGTTGCATAAGATGGTCCCCCCGCTTGGAGGTGGAAGGGAAGGCATTTTCCTTTGGGAAAGGGCAGGTGGTACCTGGCTTGAGGCTGTTTTAAGGCGATTCAGTTTGTGAAAGTCGGGCAGAGGGTAATTCCATGCTGGCAGGCTAAGTTGATACTGCCCATGCTGTCACTGCTGGGATGTTTGTGAGCAGAGTATGTTCCTCTGGGCTGAGCATTCTTTGCGCAGAGCTGTGGGATCTCACTGGGGTGACCTGAATCAGAGAATGTCCTGAGTTGGAAGGGACCCACAGGGATCATTGAGCCCAATTCCTGTCCCTGCACAGGACAACCCCAACATTCCCACCATGTGTCTAAGGGCATTGTCCAAATGCTTCTTGAAAATTATCAGGCTTGGCACTGTGACTACTTCCCTGGGAGCTGTTCCAGTGCTCCACCACCCTCTGGGTGAAGAACTGGTTTCCCTGTGCCCAACCTAAACATCCCTGGCCATTCCCTCTTGGAGAGATCCCAGCACATCCCCGGACCCCAAGCAATGCAAAGGCGGAGAGGTCTGAGCTTCAGCCGGATTCCTCTTTCTGTCTGTAGGTGGGATATGTGGGAATCACTTGGACCCAGAGGTCTAAGCCGAACCACTATAATTCCTACACAGTGCTGCAAATGCTTCTTCCTCCTTTTTGCCTTTAGGTATAAAATATAACTCTATAATTATCTGAAAGGAAGTTGTAGAGAGGAGAGTAATGGCCTCTTCTCCCAACTGACAGGGGACAGGACAAGAGGGAATGGCCTCAAGCTCCGCCAGGGGAGATTTAGGCTAGACATTAAGAAAAAATTCTTCACAGAAAGGGTCATTGGGCCCTGGCAGAGGCTGCCCAGGGAGGTAGTTGATTCACCTTCCCTGGAGGTGTCTAAGGGATGGGTGGATGAGGCACTGAGGGACATAGTTTAGTGTTTGATAGGAATGGTTTGACTCTATGATCTGGTGGGTCCCTTCCAACCTGGT
This sequence comes from Coccyzus lansbergi, assembly GCA_033558105.1. Classification (NCBI taxonomy): domain Eukaryota; kingdom Metazoa; phylum Chordata; class Aves; order Cuculiformes; family Coccyzidae; genus Coccyzus; species Coccyzus lansbergi. Next base: position 1,143,807 of record JAUMJK010000048.1, read on the forward strand.
TATTCTATGAATCTGTGAAAAATCTTCTTCCCTCTTCCTGCACAGAAACTGTGAGTAATGTTAGAGAAATTTGGGATGAGGCCCAGCAAGCGATTGGATATCCGGCTGAGCACATCTCTGACTGCTGAACAAGAAACTCTCAAATAAATAATGCAACAGAAGAAAGAGCAGATTTTGAAGGGCTGTGTTTTATGTTAGTGCTCTGCTTTATCTCTCTTAAAACTTCAGTCTGCAAAACTTGGATATAGCTTTTTTTTATCACCTCGGTATATTTGTTTTATGCTGAAGTGCTAACACCTCGGTTGTCCTGTTAAAAACGAAGCTGATGGTAGCAAGAACTACATTTTAAAGTAACAATAATAATGCCAACTGTCTTGTGAACTCCCATGCTGTGTTTTGGTTGGTAGTTTTCACGTGTGCTCTGCAAGCTGTAAGTGTTGTTTACTGGCATCGTGCATGGATAAAAAGCTGGATTCAGCATAGAATTGGAAAGCTAGGAGGCTGAAATGCCCATGGATGTTGCTCTCAGTAATGATGAGTGGTAGCGTCTGTCTTTCTTTTGGTTTTCTTTTCTCCTTTTGGACAATGCCAAGAAGTTTCCACTTCTTTCCTGTTGATTGAGCACTCGTGTTGTTCGTCTAAATTTAAATCTGTCCCAGTGCGTCAGCTGTGCCTGGGGTTTCACTGCTTTCATGTGTCACTTCAAGAAAGTTGTAATTTAAAAGAAGTCTATCTGCATTGGTTTGATATTTGGGCTCTCTTTTCTAATCAAAAGCCTGTCTAATTCTGGCCTGGCGCTTTGACAGCAAAGTCCTGCAGGCTGCGCGTGGACATCAGCTGGGTGGGGAAGCTCTTGCTGTCTCCTATGCTTGTCCTTGCAGAGCTCCCTCATCAACACCAAGATCTGCTGCTCTTCTGAACATGAGTGATATTGAGATGTGGAAAGGCTTGGTCCTACAGGACAGAAAATGTGGGGTGTTGCTGTTGAAGGTCGCTGAGGAATGGGTGTGTTATCTTAGGTGAGATGGTAAAGTTGGCCATGGATGGTGCCTTGACATGTTGGTTATACGTGGAATTGCCTCCTCTAGCCAAGACCCTACTACTTGTAGATCCCAACCCTCACTTTAGATGTGGAGCCAGCACTAAAATACACACATCACCATGATTTATCAAAGCAGCCTTGAAGCAGAGCTAGTGGTGGAATTGAAGTTTCTTCCCATAGAAATCAATACTCAGAGCAGAGTCTTTGTTGCACATGGCCAGTGTTCAGTTGGCCCAAGGCATTTAACCTGATCTTACTTTCTAAAACTTAGTTCTTACTTTCTAAAATGAGGCATTATCCTAGAGACTGATGATCCGATGGGTCTCTTCCAACCTGGTTGTTCTATGATTCTATGAACTTTGGACTTTTCTGTATGCCCCTAGGTGGCTGTCAGCAACAGCTTTGTCTTTTTCCCCTCTAACGTGAACATTTTTTGTGTTGATCTAAGACAACTCCATGCCACAACTGGAAACGCTTCATCCCTGATTCAAGCTGCAGTAATCCAGTATTTGGTTGTGTGGTCTGCTATGGTCTCTTACCACAGAAAGTGCAGTGGGGAGGAATGGAGCACCCAGGTCTTTGGTTCGAACAGGTAGGATACAAGGTTCCTCAGAACGTTGTCTCTTGGGCATGAGAAGCAAGAGCAGGTACAGTTTAGAGCCTCACATGGGCCTGACTTTGGAGACAGGATAAAAGGAATAACTTATTTTTTTGGAAATGCTCCCTCTGTAGCGTCGTAGAGTTGCCACTTTTTAGGGGATGCTCGCATTGAGATGCATCACTGTGGTTTGATGCACATGCAGGAGGGTGTTTTGTGCTTGCAAGGTTTATAGTACTCCACTCAACCACAAAAGCTCTCCTTTAGACACAGAAGAAAAGTCTTCCATGACTCTAAGATGACTTTCAGGTGTCGTTTTAATTTTGCTTGTTGTCTAATGCTGCAAAGACCATGTCTGAGTTTCAACTCAGCTTCATCCAGCAACAAGAGCAATTTTGGGCGAAGGCGAGATTTTGCCAAATTTATGCCAATGACTGTTTCTGTTCCCAAGCATCTTCCTGAAGAAAGGCATCTTTCCCCCAAATGACTCACTGTTTTTCGTAGAACCGTGGAACCGTTTAGTTGGAAAAAGACCTTTGAGAACATTGAGTCCAACCGTGCCTGTCCACTACTAAATCATATCTCTGAGCACTTTGTCTACCCTTCTTTTAAATATCTCCAGGGATGGTGACTCAAATATCTCCCTGGGCAGCCTTCTGCCAATGCCTGAGAAGCCTCTCAGTAAAGAAATTTTTCCTGATACCCAGTTTAAACCTCCGCATGGTGGAGGCTGCAGAGAATGGACTTAGGCTGTCATTCCATACATTAATTTTGAGAGTGTCCAGACAAGGGCCTCATGCATTTTTAACTGACGTAAAACCAAACAGTTCAAAGTGCGTAGCTTTGTTTGCAGATAAACCCTTCCAATAAACGCTTGGATCTTAAAATGATGAAATCTGTTTCTTATCAGCCATCTGACCCATGATGATGGAATTGAGCAGCTTTTAACCTGGCGAGACCAAAACAACAAGCTCTGAAGAGCAGACAGATGGGGTGGGTGGTGTTATTTTGGGGTTTTCCCTTCATGGCACTGTTGATGTTATGGAAAGCGCTTTGAGCTACTGCTTGGATTGTATCTGGCATCCCTCACCCCCAGGTTGCATTCCTTGTAGTTAATTTGCAGGTTGCACGAAGCCTCCATGCAGTTTGACAGGCTTTAATTTCAGAGGGAACTAATGAAACAAGCAGGCATGGTGTTTGCTCTTGTATTGCATAAACACTGGCCTGTTTTGGTTTATCTCAAACACCCTTCTGGCTGGTAGAGGCGGTGCCTGCACCTGGACAGCTCATTCTGTTCAATTCTCACCTGTGGACAAACCCTAATCTAAATCAAGGCAAGGACTTTGCTGCTGAAAACCTCGTGAAGTTAGCCACATGGTCTTTTGTTCCCATGTTTTGAGTGTGGTGTCAAAAGCACCTTGTGAAGCGAAGCAGGAACACTTTCTGGGACAGGTATCCAACTCACTGGATTTGCAGGTGAGATCAAATTTAAAGACTAGAATCTGCTCTGGGCTGGAGCAGATGTCTCTCTTCGTGTCTGCTTCTTGTTGCTTGCCTCCTGAATGGCATCGACTAGGGGTGTGCTCTCCAGGTACCTATCCTACTGCTCCTGGTGAGCTTGCCTTCTTTCCAACGTGATTTTGTGGACCAGGAGTTGGCTCAAACGTGGAGCATCCCACCCATAGTCCAACTTAACCGCATGTGTTGCCTTCCTATGAGAAGACCATAAACTCCAGCAAATGGTTAAGCTGCTTACAATCAGGCATTGGTGGGGAAGCTGGTTTGGAGATGTTTATCAAGAACTGCTGCTTGAAAACTCCTTTTTCAGGAAATTTGTTGAAATGTGCTGATTGCATTTTTTTCTACCTAACCTCAGGCTAATGATGTTTTTTGACTCCCGTCAGCATTTTCAGTGTAGCTGAAGGTGTCATGTAATCCACCAACAGATCAGTACCTGGGCTAATCAGCAAGGTGTGTAAGAACATTAAATCAAGGGTAAGCTTTTTGCACGAGCTTACCACTCAAATGAGTTTTGAGGTTTTTTTCATTTTGATAATCTCAAGGAGTCTTATTTATTAGTGAGAGAATTTGGCTGCTAGGTGGTGGCTTCTCAGTGTCCATGGGCATGCTTAGGCAGCAAGATGGGACCAAACCCCCTCTGTTTTTCCTAAAGTGGACCTCCTGACTGAGGTTCAGAGCAAGCCCAGCTGACCTTGGCTACAAAGTCACCTACTGGGTGACCCACGGGTGTCTGATGCATGTCCATCCTGCCTGCAGCACCTGCATCTCGAACACAACTCCCAACTCCCTGTTTTTAAATGATGAGCAGGTCAGGTAAGTCCAGGTGACCAAGCAGGACCAATTTTTCAGCCTTTGACATTCTTTTTGTGAGGAAGTAGAATGTGGCAAGGAGCCTTGGCAGAGAGTTGCCTGGAGTTGGCTATATGTTAGCCTACAGGTAAGTTGGATCTAGCTCACCTCTGGTGCTTTTTGTTGTCCTCTCCATGTGTTGCGGCATCATTCCAGGTGCCAGCCTCTCACTCAGCAGTGCGAGTGACTTTCCTGTGCTTGCCCTTCTCTGGTCACGCTGGTGGGACTGGTTTCCCAACATTGCAGCTGGGAACAAAGAGAGCTCTGCGCATTGCACCTGCAATTCAGCTGAGAACAGCTACTTCTTTCCATCAGACAAAAATGAAATTAGTGAAGGGTGATGGAGACAGGGCTCTGAAGCGTTGATGCGGTTAAAGCTCTGTTATCATCTCCACTTGGGGGAAGCACAGCTTTTTAGGTGTTGGGGCTTTGGCATTTGAAGTCTAAATTAGCATCTAAATTATCTAACTATGGAGACGCTGCAGGGATTTTGGCCCTAAAAGTAACAGTGAGTTGCTCCAGGATTTTCTCAATGAAAACCTTTTACCCATGCTTTGAGTTTTCGCGGCCTTGGTTAATTTGGTATCTTAACATACCAAACAAGAACCAAATGGGGTGCCAAATGAGGGCTTTGGTGGCACCCCTCAAGGGCACCAGGTGTTGATGAGATGTTTTGTAGTTGTGGAGATGTTTCTTAGTTCCACACCTGTCGTTTTCTGTGGTTGCCCTTAGTCTGCTATTTACGGATGTTGCCCTGAGCTCTCATGGGGGTCCATGAGGAGGCATCTCTTCCACCATAGCCTTAAGTGGGGAGCAGAATGTGTGGTGATGATCTCCTGGTGTGGCCACAGCATGATGTCCACACAGTTCCTCTGTCAAACAAGAGCATGCCACCAGTGGATAGAGCAGGTGGAGAGCTGAAAAGCTTTGCCTGGCATCCCTGCTGCAAACCAGCTTGCACAGACATGTGTGCCAGGGTGCAGACATGCCCTTAGATTAACCCACCGGTGAGTCTGCAGTGCTTAAAAAAAGAAAAGGAGAGATTTTCATCTTCTTCCAAGGCAGAGGATGATGAGTATGAGACACAGATGGGATGCCTGTTGTCAGACAGGGCTGTTTGTTCTTCAGAAGTGTCTCCGTCTGGCCAGTGACTGGCTTGTGGCTCTCAAAATCTGGGTTTCATTTATCCTCTGCCTCCAATTGCCTGCGTAAGATTGGCTGTTGCCTGATCTGGCTCAAATCTGAGTTCTCCTGGTTTGAAAGGTGCTTGGTCTTTGGTTTTGGCTCTGAGCATCCCTCAGAAACAGTCTTGCTTCAGCTGTTGGCTGAACTCTTGGGCTCACAAAGGACTTGGAAGGGGCTGCAAGGGCTTGGAGAAAGAAGATGCTCTCCCGAGCTCCTGTTCCCTGCAGGGGTTTTAAACTTGAGTTTATGGCTTTTACATTTAACCTCTGGAAGCTCAGCACTGGATACAGTTTGGGGTTTTCATGCTTTTGTTATCTCTCATGGGGACTTGGCTCGTACAGGTTCCTTGCCCTGGCAGAGGAGAATCCATCCACAGCCCCCCGTTAAAAAAACGAAGTACCTTTGGGACTGCACCAACTGAATTAGGAAGTGTTTTTTCTCTTGGAAGAACATTGAGTGGACAGTAGTGAAAGGGCGGATCAAGACTGAACCGTGCCTCTTCTGATGTGAAGGCTACTGGACATCAGACAGAGCTGGTGAGAACCTGCTCCTGATGGAGGTGGGTTTTCCACCACCTGGACAGGAGATCCATGGCATTCCTTGCTGAAGGACGTTGTGGAGGCAAAAATTGCATGTGGATTCAAGGGAAGGTGGAAGAAGTCTTCCCCTGGACAAGAGATTAAGCTGAGGCATGTTGGTTGGGGTTGGTCTCTATCTGAGACACTCTCCTCCAGTCTTATTCCTTCATCGTGAGATTTCTGGGCAGATGCTACCTTTTATTTTATTAGTAGTTTTGTGGAAAAGAGAAGTCTGTTCTTAGGATGCGCCAGGAGGTACCCCGTGCTCTGTGCTGGAGCTTCAGCAGCATCAGCTGGACCAAGGACTGTCCCACCATAGGTGTCCCCCTGCCTTGTTTAGCTGGGGATGCCAGAGGGGGTTACTGTTTTAGCAACCTGGAAGTCATAGAGGCTTTGCTTTTCCAACTTCACTTTCTTTCCTGCTATATTACCAGGATTCACCACAAGAAGGATGTTGAGGCTCTGGAGCGAGTCCAGAGAAGAGCAACGAAGCTGGTGAAGGGGCTGGAGAACAGACCTTATGAGGAACAGCTGAGAGAGCTGGGGGTGTTTAGCCTAGAGAAGAGGAGGCTGAGGGGAGACCTCCTTGCTCTCTACAACTACCTGAAAGGAGGTTGTGGAGAGGAGGGAGCTGGCCTCTTCTCCCAAAGGACAGTGGACAGGACAAGAAGGAATGGCCTCAAACCCTACCAGGGTAGGTTCAGACTGAACATAATGAAAAAAATTGTCACGGAAAGGGTCACTGGGCACTGGCAGAGGCTTCCCAGGGAGGTGGTTGAGTCACCTTCCCTGGAGGTGTTTAAGGGACAGGTGGATGAAGTGCTGAGGGGTATGGATTAGTGTTTGATAGGAAAGGTTGGACTCAGTGATCCGATGGGTCTTTTCCAACCTGATGATTCTATAAAATAAAGACCCACATGCTTGTAGTGGTTTTATTGCTGGGGAGCGTTGCTGTCAGGTAGTAGGACCTGTGCTCTCAGCCCAGGAGCACACTTTTTATGGCCCCATAACCACAATGAGAGTTTCTGCTGTGTGCAGAACTGCCAGCACCATCCTATATTCGTGGACTCTTTTAATCTTTGTCACTCTGGTACCATTTTCAGTAATTTGGGGGGGAGCTTTGAAGTTACTATGCACGGTCAGGAGTGGTACCTGCATCTCTCTCACCCTTCTCTGCCTCAGCATTCGGTGCATCGATGATGTGCTCTGCTTGCTGCTAGGGCATCCAGCTTTCCTTACCATAAGCAGCTCTCAGCTTGTACCCAACCCAGTCTTGCTGGCTTTTGCAGTGCTTTTTCCTGACTCTGTGGCTGATTGCATGCAACGCGGGTGACCAGAATGAGTGGGTGGGTGCTGGGCTGGAGCCTGTGCTTGGCAGCAGCAGGAAGTCCTGCAGGGAAAGCTCCCTTCCCCCTTTGCTACAGACAACTCATCTATATTTGAGTTACTTGAAAGTCAGTGCTGGATATCCAACAGGACTTGTGCTCCAAAGTCATTGCTATAAAAGGAAACTTTCCCCTCCTTCCTGCTTCCCTTGCGAAGGGCGACATCCCCATCAGGGAGGCTGTAATGGACACCAGGTGCCAGCAGACATGGGCAGCACACGCTCAGCTGTAGTTACATTTATTTTGTTCCTCCCTTCCACCTCTGCTCCATCAAAGCTGCCCTGTTTGGCTCATCCTCGCAGGCTCAGCTGGCAGGAGCAGAGCCAAGCTTAAGCCTGCAGGCAGGATTTTTCCATAAGGCTCGGCACAGGGTTGTGCTTTCCAGCCAGCTCTGCTGCCGTGGTGGGTACGAGCAAGATGCTGGGTACAGGCATCCCTACTGCTTGCCATACGTGGCGGGGAACAGGTCCAAAGCAAACCCTTGGAATGTGAAAGTACTATGGAAGGGGTGTGAGGTCCCAGTATTTCCACAAGTCCCTTTTTGTCTGCTAGAAAAGGGACCACAATGACATGTCTTCTGTTCTGGTACATTTTCAGCTCCGAAGGCTCGTTCCGGCATGTACGTGAGTTTGGGTGGACATGATCTTTCTGGTACAAAGAGCTCATGTTTTGTGTTGTCCTAAGGGGTGGTTTATGTTTGGTTGGATTTTTTGGTTTGTTTTGGGGGTTTTCTTTCTGAAGATTATAGCGTTGACTTTGCAAACATAAGTGGTGAAGTAGGAGGAGGAGATAAGAGAAAGGCGACAAGGTCAGGAATCATTAGAGCATGTGGCATTGCTGGCATCATATGTGCAAAATGCTTGGGCCAGGATTCTGGAGGGGAAAAAGCCAAAGTCAGCCAGCTCTTCCTCACCCATCTTCACCAGCAAAGCTCAAATTGCCTTACTGAAGAGGTCAGGATCATGGGGAGCAAGGCACTGTCTCCAGAACAAAGGAGAGGGTAGAAGAATCATCCCATTCTTCCTCCTAACCAGAATCCATTATTCTCTGCTGGTCCTCAACTATGATCAGATGTTTGGAGCCCCTTGGAGGCGTCCCATGGCCATCTCTCTGTGCTTCAGGCCATCTCCATGGTTTCCTGCAGTGGTTTGACTGGGCAAGACCAGTGGATCAGGCAAACACCAGGCAGGAGGTGGCTTGGTGATAGGATTATACAAGTCAGAGTAGTATTTTTTTTCAGAGAGATATGTGCCCTAAGAGGACCTTGGGCCATGCTGCCCTCATGGCTGCATGCAGCAAGTGATGGATCCATGACACGACCGCCCATGGAAATGGGGAGTCAGCCAGGAATGCAGCTGGGACTGACCTCAGAAATGAGCTGCAAGAATGTCTGTCTGTCTGCCTTCCTGCCACGGGCAGCTAGAGGCCACCAGCAGTTGCATAAGCTGTTCCAGTCTTGTAGGGGGCTGTAGAAGGCCTGGTTGGATCCATGCTGATGTTACTAGTTTAGAGGATGTTGTGGTTTTCACCTGTGCTGGAAGATCTTTTAACACAAGCTTGGAAAAAGCAGGCAAATAATTTTCTGCTGGGGGAAAAGCGTGTTGAGCAACTGAAGCCCAGTGGCCAAGTTGTGTCATAGAACAGTCATGAGGAAGCTCTTGAAAGCAAAGAATGTGCAGGACAAAACTAAGTTCCTACATTGGACCATTTGCTAAATTTTGCGATTTTATCCAAAAAAAAGAGGCCAAAAATAGCCCTTTTTGGACACCTTTGAGCATTGCAATGACTGAATCTGTCTTGTGTTGGTGCTCACGGAAAGGGTCATTGGGCATTGGAATAGGCTGCCCAAGGAGGTGGTTGAGTCACCTTCCCTGGAGGTGTTTAAGGCACGGGTGGATGAGGTCTTGAGGGACATGGTTTAGTGTTTGATAGGAATGGTTGGACTCAGTGATCCGGTGAGTCTCTTCCAACCTGATTATTCTATGATTCTATGATTCTCCCAGGCACATCCCTGATTAGGCAGTCATCAGCTCCTTCATGGCTGGGATGTTCCCTGTGTGTTTCCAGGAGGAACCTCATCTCTGGCTGTTTCCATGGTCATGAGTTACTTCAGGTTTTGTGACTTTGATAAAAGCAGCGGTTTTAGTAAATTTATTGTGTAGGATGAGTGTGCTCTGTGGGTAGCACTTTGCCTCTGGGAAATAAATTTCTACCTACAAACAGTTAAATTCACTTGTATTTAAGCAAAGCTGACTGTTTTTAAAAGAAACCTGGAAAACACTGCTATGTTTGTAGGAGAACCAGGAGAGGTTTTTCCTTTAGAGAAGGAAAAAGCAGATTAAGAGCTATTAGCAACAAGTGCCTGGAATTGGTCTTGACTTTGGTGTGGGAAAAGGATGGTAAGGGATTGATTAGAAGCTCTTTTTTCTCTTCCCACCTTGCCCTTTGTGGTCTAGAGTAGGTGGAAGATTTCCCCTGAATTCACACCTGAACTTAGGGCTTGGCAGGCTTTTTATGTGTTACCCAGCGAGAGCAGGTGTGCAGTTGTGTTACTTATTGCAGGATTGACCTGTCTTGGGTCATGGTGGCTCCTGTTTCTGATGCTTCCCATGGACACGTGTGTGCGATGGTGGGATGGGCCCTGCAGCTCCCTGGCTCAGCCGAGCTCTGGGGCAAGCGGAGATGTGCGTAGGTCCTCCCCGCTTCCCTTTGAGAGTGGAAAGTACCATGTACTGCCCTTCCTTTGGCTACGTGTGGAGGGACCTGACTGCATCTCCAGCCCTGATGGTGCTTGGTGCTGCCTGGTCCCACCAGCCCTCCCAGGTCTTATCAGCCCACATTCTTGGCAGTAATGGGTTTTCCTTCATTGAGGCTTCTGGAGGGGTTCTTTTCCACCTATGCTGGGCTGCAGTCAGACCTTGTTGGAGAATACCTGTCCTTGGCCAGCAGCAGATCCTGCTTCACACCCTCGGAGTTTGCGTTTTCAGGTATTCCCATGTTTTTATGGCATTTTTTTGTTAGTGATCATGGGGCTTATGCTGCCAGTGAGTATTTCACCAAGGGTAGCTTTTCTTCGCTAACCCTGTTCAGCTTGGCCAGGTGTCCATGCTACATCTTTGATTTATAGTTCAGTGTCCAGTCAGAGGTGGATCCGTACCATAATCCCATCAGGACCAGTTTGGCATGGTGGATGGATCTGGGAACCCCCGGGAGGATGGAGCTCCACTGCCAGCCCTGCCGTACCACCATGAAGCCTGCGCTGGGAGGGTTTCAGTGGGTTCCCCTGGGTCTGTGGAGCTGGGAGGGGAATGCCTGTGGTTTAGTTTCCCGGCTGAGCTATCTCAGAGAGTTTGCAGAAGTTGTTTTTAACCTTTTCTGTGCCACTGAATGCCATGCATTCAAACACTGTAGGAAAAAGACCTTTGGAGTTTTTTAAAATAGGTCTCAATAGCTTTTTTATTATATCCTACTCCATCATCAGCTCCAGATCTTCCCCAAACCTGCTGCTGCCTGATGGAGAGAAGGTCCAGTAGCAGGCTTAGCATTGATTCAAGACCGTGGAGATCCTTGCTGTTGCCCAGCTTGCTCACAAGAGCATTTCTACTTTAAGAAGTAGCCAGCATTTCTGCCCAGAGCAGCACAGCTCGGTCTGTTTGCATGTCCCATCTGTCCCTCCCCAAAAACCTTATTGATAGACCCAGCTAATGCAATGTTAAATCCACACTCTGCAAGTCCCTGTTGAAGACAGCTCTGCTGTTCCTGTGTTGAGTGACTCACAGGATGGGCATCCCGTGATGTCCTCGCGGAGCAGAAGCCCAGCAGACAGGAAGGGGAGGTGACACAGCCGCTATGTCACCCGTGTGATGCTGGTGCAGGAGCAAGGGACATCTGGAAAGAAGCCCAGGTCCAGGGGCAACACCATCCCTGATGCTTCTGTGCCCCAGAAAGCTGGTGAGGATTCACAGGGTGCCAGTCAGCAGCTATGGGAAAGTGTTCATTGGGGCTTCCCTAAAGCTTTGCCCAATCCTCAACCTGTTTAAGGGTTTGGTGAGATCAAGGACATACCTGGTACCATACGGTGTAACCACTATGGGAGCCCTAGACTGTGCAACTGGTGCCTGCAAAGCTGCCTGTTGGATTCATCGGGGTAGGGGAAGCAAGCAGCAAACCCTCCGGATGTATTTTGCCCTGCAGCATTGCCTTTTCCTCGTGGGAGGATAAAAATGGTGTGAAAAGCAGGTGTGGGTGCCTTTGAGCTGGTTGCATAAGGAGATGCTGTTGCCTTGCTCGTGCAGGAGAAGCTCTGGTTGCTCAGCAGTTTCCTTCCCGCCCCATCCATTCATTTCAGATGCTGTTTATGGCTTTGGGTAAACAGATGGGGCTGGGTTTTTCCTAGTCTATATTTAATCCTGGTTTACATTTGAAGTGCTTTCAGAGGAGTTTGCAGACCCATGGCTGCAGAAGTGATTTCCAAACAAGTCTTGCCCCATCCAACCTTGTTTCCCCCCATCCTGCTCTTGGGTCCATTCCCTGGGACCATCAGCTCCCAAACACCATCTCCTACCCCAAATCCAGCCTTGGGGTGTGTGCACCCCCATCCTTTCATGTGTGTGTGAGAGGGTTGCTGCACCCAGAACAAGCTGAGCTGCAGCCAAGATGCTGCTTTGGGGAGAGGAAATACGTATTCTTCATCACTCATTTTGATATATGTTCTTGATGCCTTTGAGACCACAGGGTGCGTGTAGAGGGGTGGTTTCCAGCTGTTTCTCTACACATTCGCTTCTGTCCAAGCCTTTAGCATAAAGATTCCCATATAGTTACGTAAATACAGGACATGGGGACCAGGGAGTATCCATGGAAATGCAGGCATTGCGAGGTGTGTGGTTAGGTTGGTGAGAGTACATAGTGCATAATGACCAATATAAAAAAATATTTGGCACTGGACTGCCAGACAGATGTTTAAGAATATATTCATAGCTTGCACTTTGATTTGCAAGAAAAATCACCTCCCTGCTCTGGTTTCTTTCTTACTTTGTGCAGTGCTCACCAAGCAGTAGCAACCTTTGGGCTGTTAAAGTGCATTTTGTTTTTTAACATGATTGTGTGCAAGCATCACTAAAATTGGTGAAAGCTTCAGCAGTTGAGCTGTTTCTGCAAAGACGACACTGCTCACCTTGTGCTGGATTTTGTGCCTGCGTAGCCGTGGAGGGATTGCCCTCCGTGGTGTTGCTTTGCAAAAGGACAAGCTGGATGGGGAGTAACAAGAGCATCTTTCCTCCCTTCCCACTTCGTGCTTATTGCTCGTCCTTGTCACTGGTGACAGCTCCATGTCCCTTGTCTTATCTGGCCCAGCTTTGTCTTGAATCAGCACCTGGTTTCTCTCTATGTTGTGCCTGCCAAGTTCTCTTCCCTCTTAATGCTCCCAGCAGGACCCAAACCAGCACTCTTTTCAAAGGGAAAACTGTTTGCATACAAGTTCTCTCTTCCCTTTTCTGGCTGGAGCCTGGTGCATCCCTTCCAGCAAACCACATTCCCGGCATACCGGCCCCAGGGATGGCTTGGGAAGCATTTCAAGCAGGCTGGAGTATCTCCTGCTCAGCTCTCCCCTGCAAATTTCCTCTTACTGCATTCCAGAAAAGGGCACTGAATCCTTCAGGGCTTGCTGCTCCTCCTTGGCAGACATGCTGGTTTAATAACAGACGGGTGCAGCCAAAGCATTTGGTTCTTGTCTTCATGCTCCCATCAGCTCCATATTCCCACCTAAGGAATTTGGGGTTGTTTTCTGCTCAATCTGATTTTCAAACAGAGGGAGGAAAAAAAATTGCATGGCAGAGAGAGAAAGGAGAAAGGGAGAGAACGGAAAAGCATGGCCTGGGGTGGATAAAAACCCTTTTGGGTTGCTGAACTCAAGCAGGGTGTTTGGATATAACTTTTAACTGCACAGAGCTTTATTTTCAAGAGCTGTTGGCACTTTGTAGCCTGGCTGGAGTTTTGCAGTAGGTGTGTAGGGAGCAGGGTGTAAGGATGTGTGTAGGGATGCTGTGTGGCAGGATTCACCAGGGGTAGGGGGTGCCAGGCACATCTGACCTTCTCCCTGGTGCAAACCTCGAGGAGCAAAGTGTGGCTCATGTTCTGAGCCTTCACTTGCAGAAGTGCAACGGGGTTCCCTGCTAATCCATGTGCGTCTTTGGCCACTCTCCAAGCTTTAGAGGACACGAGTGACACCAGAAGAGGTCTTACCAGTGCTTGCATTAGCTGTTATATTGGCAGCCAAAGTGTCAGTGTGTTGTGCAGGCAGCAGGGAATGGGTTAATTTTCCTCTTGGCTCTGGCACGCTGATGCAGCTGCTCTTCCATAGGGTTTCTGAAAGTGTTTTAGTAAGTGTCTCTATGCTTGTCTCCATGGCAGGGGGGGTTGAAGGGCAGACACTGGACAAGAAGGACAGATTTCTCCTGTCTCCTTGGCAGAGGCATTGAGAGGCATGTGCTGGGCAAGAACAACAAACATCTCCTGTCTTCGTGGCATGGGATTTTGGGGGCAGATGCTGGACAAGAAGGACAGACATCTCCTGTCTCCGTGGCAGGGAGGTTGTGGGTCAGATGCTGGACAAGAAGGATGACAATCTGCCTCCATGGCACAAGATTTGGAGCTAGATGATCTTCAAGGTCCCTTCCAACCCAAAGCATTCTATGATTCTATGAAGTGTTCATGAGAAGAAAGGAAGTAAAAAAATTATTTTTATTTTTCCTTTTGGAAACTTCTCCCACTATCATCCCTGTTCTGGCTCTGTGCAGCAGCTGGAGTGAAGTCAGGCAGCGCAAGAAGGGACATTTCTCTGTCTAATCCCTGCCCAATCATCCAGGTGGTGTGGAGAGGAGGGACATGCAGGGAGCAAGCAAGAAGAGCCCATCCCAGGAGATACCAGTGCTGCAGTGGGAGACAGATGTGGTTGAATGTGCTAAAAACCTGGTCTGGTGGGCTCCCTGAGCTTGCTAACCACTGCCCTGGGCTCCCACAGTATCTGAGCAGTTGATGGTTTCAGAAATACGTGCTAGACCAACGTACAGATGCCCTGAAAGCTTTTATGAACTGGGGAGAAGGATGAATTTATGAGCCTGGGAGCAACATAGAATCATAGAATCACCAGGTTGAAAGAGACCCATCGGATCATCGAGTCCAACCATTCCCACCAAACACTAAACCATGTCCCTCAGGACCTCGTCTACCTGTGCCTTAAACACCTCCAGGGAAGGGGAATCAACCACCTCCCTGGGCAGCCTGTTCCAATGCCCAATGACCCCTTCCGTGAAAAACTTCCTCCTAATGTCCGGCCTAAATCTCCTCCGGCGGAGCCTGAGGCCATTCCCTCCTGTCCTGTCCCCTGTCCCCTGTCACTCCAGTAAAGTGCTGGTATGGGCAGAACCATCTCACAAAAATCACCCATGTTCCCGAATAACTCCTAATGTCAAGAGGGCTGCTTTGTGCAGGGTTGTGACCAGGGTAGCATTGTGCTTGACCAGGCTGCCCTTGTTACCCAGAGCTCTTGGTGATTTGTAGATACTGCCATACTAATTGGGAGCACCTAGGTTATCTTTCCTGATGTTTTAAGGAGGACCTGCCTCTTATATTGGCACCACAGGGTCAGTGTGCTCTGGAGGAGGCCTCAAGCTCCACCAGGGGACGTTCAGGCTTGACATCAGGAAAAAATATTTCACGTAAAGGGTCATTGGGCACTGTTAGAGGCTGCCCAGGGAGGAGGTTGAGTCACCTTCTCTGGAGGTGTTTAAGGGACAGGTGGATGAGGTGCTGAGGGGCATGATTTAGTGATTGATAGGAATGGTTGGACTCAATTATCCAGTGGGTCCTTTGCAACCTAGTGATTCTATGATTCTGTGATCATGGGAGGTCCACAAAGATGATGTGAGGGCTGGAGCACCTCCTGTACAATGGCAGGTTGAGAAAATTTGGTTTGTTCAGCCTGAGAAGGCTCTGGGGAGGCCTTATAGTGACCTTCCAGTACTGAAAGGAGCCTACAGGAAATCTGGGGAGGGACTTTTGATCAGGGAGTGCAGGGTATGACAAGGGGGATGATTGTAAGCTGAAAGAAGGGAGATTTAGATTAAATATTAGGAAGAAATTTTTTCCTATCTGTGTGGTGAGGCACTGGCACAGATTGCCCAGAGAAGCTGTGGCTGCCCCATCCCTGGAGGTGTTCAAGGACAGGTTGGATGGGGCTTTGATCACCCTGATCCAGTGGGAGGTGTCCCTGCCCGTGTCAGAGGGCTGGAATTGGATGGGCTTCAAAATCCCTTCTGATCCAAACTGTTCTATGATCCTATGATTCTATTGCTGGTTTGTGGGTGGTGTGGTGGGACCTGGAGCCTTTGCTAACGCACTGGGGTTCGTTTTTCTCCCCCAGGCTGGTCCCCATAGCCGGCTTTGCTCACGGAGAGGCCATGGCTGCCTAGCGATCCCTGGGGCCGAGCGAGGTCAGCAGCCCAGAGATGGCAGCACAGCGGATCCGGGCAGCCAACTCGGGCGGGCTGCCGCGGTGCAAGTCAGAGGGGACGCTCATCGACCTCAGTGAGGGCTTCGCCGAGACCAGCCTCTACGATGTCAAAGGTGCGGAGGGATGGGTGGGAACGATACCCCCTCCTCGGTTAGGGTGCATCCTCTCACCCTTGGGGACCAGGAGGGGGTTAGTTAATAATTAGCAGATGGCACCTAACAGAGAAGAGCAGCAGGTTCCAGCCAGTGTGTCCAGAGGTGCAAGGAGAGGCAGAGCCTTGACACCAAGCGATCCAGCAGCCAAGAGAGGTGACAGCAACAAGGCAGTTCCAAGACTTTGTTTTCCCCTTCCCTTGGAGCTGGCAGCTTGTACATTGCTTGAATAATCCTTTTTCTTCCTTTTATTGCTTTTTCTTCAGCTGTATTTACCTTACACAGCATGAAAGCCACGTTCAGGTGAGGGGGGAATTACTTGTCCCCTGCCAAATAGGTCCCAAGAAATAACTCCAGGTGGAAGGCAGCATTCCCCAAGGGCCTTTAAAAATAAACGTGCAAAAAAGCAATTGCTTTTGCAGCCGTAGCAAGAAGAGACCCGAACATCAAACGCTTTTGCTACAAATTAGATTGTTTTTAATGCGAAAATAGGAATTACTCATATTCTCCAAGGGGTTTCCGCACATCCTTGTTAACTGTGCTGCTGTGTCAGCTGCACACACAGCTTGCGGAGACACAGGAACAGCCATTTGCCTGCCTGATCCAAGAGGATGGGGAGGCCAAAAATGCCCTGTCCTGCAGACAGCTCTGTCTGCAGCGCTGAGTTAGTGGTGAGTTCCTACCAGGGTGGCAAAGTAGTTTAAATAGAGTTTATATATAGTTTTGCACAGAATAAATTCCTCACAACTTTGCCTACCTGCTGGCAGGGGAAGTGGATTGTTTAGGATGTGTGTAAACTTCTCTCTTCTTAATATTTTGTTCTATAGTGTATATTTAAAGACTTCTTTGCTAATCTATGTCATCCCTTGCCTTGTAGTTTCCATGTCCAAGGAAGTGCTGCCAGCCCACAGCTAGTGACTGCAGGAATGTGCAGTCTGATCTGCCATCCCCTCATCTCCAAGATTTTATGGGCTTCTTGTGTTTCTTAAATCCCTTTTTCCTCCAGAATGCTCTCAAACCTGTTGAAGCAGGTGCTGTTCCAGTTCTCTTGCAGCTCCATATTGGTGAAAATCCAGCTTTCTTTGTTTTCTTAAGTCTGTCTAGCAAGATGACACAGGTTGCAATGTTGATGTAACATCATCTGCAGCTTATTCCTATTGCTTTTTACAGAAATAGGTCCT
Organism: Coccyzus lansbergi; assembly: GCA_033558105.1. Lineage (NCBI taxonomy): Eukaryota > Metazoa > Chordata > Aves > Cuculiformes > Coccyzidae > Coccyzus > Coccyzus lansbergi. Next base: position 1,160,807 of record JAUMJK010000048.1, read on the forward strand.
AAAAGTGAGAACAAAACCAATAAATGGGGTGTGAGTGTGAGAATCTGTAGGCTGGACCCAGCTGTTTTGTTTGTAATTGGGATCCCCTGGCAAACCACTTTATCTGGTGCTGCTGGAAGGCAGATTGGAGCTGCTGCTCAGTCCATAGCAGCACTCAGTGCTGTGCTTCTTTCTGAGGGCTCAAACTATAGGCCCTTCTTTAGAAAATGAGTTGAGGAGTTAAGAAATACAGGTGCACAGGTGCTCTGTAAGAAAAGTGAAATGCTGATGGCTTTGGCTGGCATGACATGGAAACGTAGGAGTGTGATTTGCCCTTAGTGGATACACTTAGTTGTTTCTCACACTGATATATAAGATATTTCACATGTTGTTCATGTGATGAGAGGGTTTGCAGCAGAACAAGAGCACTTTTAGCCTATGAACATTACACATTAACCCACAGCAGCTTGGTTAACTACATGGGGAGTGCAGTGGCAACACTAAAGAGCTGGTAGCCAAAGATCTTTAGATACAGCTGAGCAAATTGGTAGGATAATGGCTCTTCCCATGTAGCAGTCATTAAAAATCCCTCCTAATTAACTTCTGTTATTTTAAACGTGAACATTCAAGAGGATGCTTGTGATTGTAGGCTGTGTCCTTAAGAGCTTAGATTCCAACACATCAGATAAAAAAGACTGCTGATAAGCGAAACTTGCTGTCTCAAATCTCCATCCAACACACCTTCCTTTGTGTTGTTCATCAAGGTGTTTAAGGAGGCTGTGGGATGCTGGTGGTTCGTACAACAGCAGCTACGGGGCCCCACATTGGGGAGGAAGCTTGTTGCTAAGGCATCAGGAGGGTAACAAGCTGCTGCTTCTCCTGCCTCGATTCCTGCTGCTCTTCCCAGCTTCCTCCTAATGATTGCAAGTAAGTTGTGACTGTCCTGTGGATTGTTTACAGGACTACTTTCTTCTTGTCTTTGCAGTGCCTTCTCCTAGTGCCTTGCTGGTTGACAATCCCACATCCTTTGGAAATGCAAAGGAAGTAATAGCAATCAAAGATTACTGTCCGACTAATTTCACCACTCTGAAGTTCTCCAAGGGGGACCACCTTTATGTTTTAGACACGTCGGGAGGTGAGTGGTGGTATGCTCACAACACCACAGAAATGGGTTATATCCCATCCTCCTACGTCCAGCCTGTCAACTACCGCAACTCTTCTTTGACGGACAGCGGGATGATAGACAACCTACTGGAGAGCCCTGATGAGGGAGTCAAGGAGTTAGATCTCCTTGGAGAATGGACTGATGTGAAAAGAAACTCTATGCAAACCTACAATAACAACCCGTTCTTGAATGGAGTCCAGACGAACCCATTTCTGAATGGGAATTTGCAAACAGTGCCCAGCTTGGACAAAGAGTCCAGCTCCAATGTTGCTGTTGATTTGCTGCTCTTTGACACGGGGGCTCCTACTTCAACTGTTTCCAGTTCGGCTGCTAATAGCAGCCTGGGTAACATTTTTGATGAGTTTCCATCCACAGACAGGCTGGATCTGGAACAGCCTGTGAAAAGGGACAATCCCTTCTTCAGAAGTAAACGCTCCTACAGTTTGTCTGAACTTTCTGTTCTTCAGGCCAAGTCAGACACTCCAGCTTCCTCAAGTTTTTTCAGTGGTTTGAAGTCTCCAACCCCTGAGCAGTTCCAGAGCCGGGAAGATTTTAGGACAGCATGGCTGAACCATAGGAAGCTGGCTCGGTCTTGCCATGACTTGGATTTGCTTGGTCAAAATCCTGGCTGGGGTCAGACACAACCAGTGGAGACCAACATTGTCTGCAAGCTGGATAGCTCTGGTGGAGCTGTTCAGCTTCCAGACACCAACATCAGCATCCGTGTGCCAGAGGGCCACGTGTGCCCTGGGGAAACGCAGCAGATCTCCATGAAAGCGATGCTGGATCCACCACTGGAGCTGAACAGTGACAAGTGCAGCACCATCAGCCCAGTTCTGCAGATCAAACTCAGCAATATGGAGGCGAAAACCTTCATCATTCTGGAGATGAAGGTGTCAGCAGAAGTCAAGAATGACATTATGAGCAAGAGTTTGGTGGGACTGCAGTGCCTGCGGAGTGACATGAAGGAGGGGCCATACACGCCAATGGAGCTGAGCTATTCATATGGGGACACGATCCAGGTGCAGCTGGAGAACCTGGAGCCTTGCATGTACATCGCAGCAGTAGCTCAAGGGCAGAACATCCTCTACCCTTATACCGTTTGGGATTACATCAGCAAGAAGATCACAGTTGGCGTCTATGGCCCAAAACACATTCACCCTTCCTTTAAAACTGTAGTGGCCATGTTCGGACATGAATGTGCGCCCAAGAATCTCCTGGTGAATGAGGTCACTAGGCAGACCCACAGCCCAGCTCCCGTCGCTCTCCACCTCTGGGGTAAGCATCAGTTTGTTCTGTCCCGACCTCAGGACCTGAAGCTCTGCATGTTCTCCAACATGACCAACTATGAGGTGAAGGCTAGTGAACAAGCTAAAATTGTGCGGGGCTTCCAGATGAAACTGGGCAAGGTCAGCCGCCTTATCTTCCCCATTGCGTGCCATGACCCCAATGAGCTCTCAGACTTCACACTAAGGATACAGGTCAAGGATGACAAAGATGCCATTTTGACCCAATTCTGCGTGCAGACACCGCAGCCGCCTCCAAAAAGTGCCATCAAACCGACAGGGCAGAGGCGGTTCCTCAAGAAGAACGAGGTCGGAAAAATCATCCTTTCACCTCTGGCTGCCACCACCAAGTATCCAGTTTTTCAGGACCGGCCGGTATTGAGCTTGAAGTACGGCAAGCTGCTGAAGACCGTGGTGAGGCAAAGCAAGAACCACTATTTGCTGGAGTACAAGAAAGGAGATATCGTAGCCCTCCTCAGTGAGGAGAAGATCAGGTTAAAAGGGCAGCTGTGGACCAAGGAGTGGTATATTGGCTACTACCAGGGAAAAATAGGCCTTGTGCACACAAAAAATGTGTTGGTGGTTGGGAAAGTCAAGCCCAGCTACTTCTCTGGGCCAGATCTCACCACTAGCCTGCTGCTTGAGCAGATCCTGAGGCCCTGCAAGTTCTTGACCTACATCTACGCCTCCGTGAGGACTCTGCTGATGGAGAACCTCAGCAGCTGGCGGTCCTTCGCCGATGCGCTGGGGTACTTGAACTTGCCGCTCACGTTTTTCTGCCGAGCAGAGCTGGACAGTGAGCCTGAGCGAGTGGCCTCCGTCTTGGAGAAGCTGAAGGAAGACTGCAACAGCACGGAGAACAAGGAGAGGAAGTCTTTCCAGAAGGAGCTAATGACGGTGAGTCTGAGGCCTGATGAGGGGTTTTCATTCCCTGCTATGAGAATGATTAGGGTGAATAGGAGGTGGAAGTTTCCTAATTTAATCTGTAGGAAAAGGAAAAAAGGCTATCTTTAAGGTCTTCTGCAGACTGCTCAGCGCAGCCAGATGGAAGTTCAGCCCTGTGGTGGTAGACGCTGGTGGGCTTCTGGTTTAATGCATTCATGGCTGTACGTGAGGGAAACACTGGGTGAAATAGCAGAATTACATGTTGTGTGAGGACAGCCAACAGGATGGCTTTGGAAGGTAGGTAATCTGAAACCCCACAAGATCCAACTGATTTTGGTCCTGTGTTTTCATAGTACTCAACTGCCTCTGGGTGTTTACATTTCAGCCTTTGATGATGCACATTTTGAGGAGTTACCTGACTGCTGCTGGCCTCGGTGTCAAAATGTGCATCATTGAAGGCAGTAGTGATGGAAAAATGTGGAGAAGGAAACAAACACAAAGTTTTTTCCTGTACAGAGTGGAGCAGGTGAGCCACCGCACAGGTCGTGTACTTTTACATCACTAGGTATGTCAAAGCATTCCAGAGAGGGGTTTTACAGCTGTTGTGTAGAATGATGCTACACCTTTGCCCTCATGAAACAACCTCAAATTCCTGTATATTAATGTCAGAATATGTCTTCTTAAAACAAGACCACCTCTGAGCTGAGATGCTTAGTGTCTAACTGTGTATTGTGTTTGTGTATTGATGCAAGGCTTGTTTCTGTCCTGAAAGATCATAGAATCACCAGGTTGGAAGAGACCCACCTGAGCATCGAGTCCAACCATTCTTATCAAACACTAAACCATGTCCCTCAGCACCTCATCCACCCGTGCCTTAAACACCTCCAGGGAAGGTGAATCAACCTCCTCCCTGGGCAGCCCCGTTCCAGTGCCTAAGAACCCTTTCTGTGAAGAATTTTTTCTTAATGTCTAGCCTAAATCTCCCCTGGCGGAGCTTGAGGCCATTCCTTCTTGTCCTATCTCCTATCACTTGGGAGAAGAGCCCAGCTCCCTCCTCTCTACAACCTCCCTTCAGCTAGTTGTAGAGAGTAATGAGGTCTCCCCTCAGCCTCCTCTTCTCCAGGCTAAACACCCCCAGCTCCCTCAGCCATTCCTCATCAGGCCTGTTCTCCAGCCCCTTCACTAGCTTCATTGCTCTTCTCTGGACTCGCTCCAGAGCCTCAATATCCTTCTTGTGGTGAGGGGCCCAGAACTGAACATAGGATTCAAGGAGCAGTCTCACCAGTGCCGAGTACAGAGGGAGAATAACCTCCCTGGACCTGCTGGTCACACTGTTTCTGATCCAAGCCAAGATGCCATTGGCCTTCTTGGCCACCTAGGCACACTGCTGGCTCATGTTCAGTCGCTGTCAACCAAAACCCCAGGACCCTCTCCTCCAGGCATCTTTCTGGACAGACTTCTGTAGCTGCATAGGGTTGTTGTGCCCCAAGTGCCAGACCCAGTATTTGGCTGTGTTAAACCTCATCCCAGTTGTCCAGCCTGTTCAGATACCTTTGCAGAGCCTCCCTACCCTCCAGCAGACTGACACTTCCACCCAGCTTAGTGTCATCTGCAAACTTGCTAAGGGAGCACTCGATGCCCTCATCCAGGTCATTGATAAAGATGTTTGAGGAAGTGCAGCCTTCAAGTATTTCTAGAACGCCATTAGCAAGTTTCTTATGAGAAATCATCTCCATGATGATTTCTAGCATTTCATAGGAAATGAGCCGAAGAAAACACAGGACAAAACATCTGGAAGAGATTTGCAGCTCTCGCCTCTTGATGGGCTCTCCCACAGAAGCAGGGGAACTGAGTTAGAGCGAATCGTGTGGTTTAAAATGCCAGTTGAATTAAGGAATAGCGACAACTTCGCTTGGCGATGATGGGCGCAGGCAGCAGGGCAGGAGCGTGTAGCATATGAATGAAATTATGAGTAGGCAGCCTGGGTAAAGAGGACTGGAGCCTAATGAAGTATTTAATTTCCCAAACTCTCTTTAATGAGAAGGGGGAATTTGAGGATCAAGGATGAGGTGTAAGGTGTTACAAAGAGGATGGACCCTGTGTTACTCATGGAAACGGGTTTAAGCATTGGAACAAGAAACCTAGGAAGTGATGAACACTTTATTCCCTGGAGGTGCTCAAAAAACCTGTAGACATGGTACTTTGGGACATGGTTTAGTAACCAAGGTGGTGTTGGGCTGACAGTTGGACTGGATGATCTCAGAGATCTTTTCCAACCTTAATAATTCTATGATGCTATGAAATATTGACCAACAAGTTCCCAGTGCCCAGGGCTTTGTGGCCCATGGGCCTTGACTTTCAGATGCCAGGTCACGCCACCACCACTGCTTCTGTTAAGGGTCATTGTGTGTATTTGTCTCTCTTGTTTCTGAGGTCATCCAGGAAGGGAAAACACCCACCACGGTTTCCAAGGCTGATGTATGGCTCCACGGTTCCCCTAAGGGAGAATTTGTTCCTTTAATCATTAGCTTTGGTGAATGATGGGATAAAATCTGTGCTCCTTTTGCTGGATGCTACCGAGAGCTTTGTGCTGTTTGCTTTACCACTTTGCAAACCTGCAAGCGCTTCTTTTATCTCTTCCCTTTGTCTCCAGGTGTTGCAGACAATCTGTAGGTCATGGAAAAGCCATGCCAGACCTCAGTGGGGAGATAAAAGGAAAGATAAGGCTCCCTTGCATGCTCAGGGAGCAGCTATCTCAAGGGGAGAGCTGTCAGCTGCAGGAAAACATGCTGCTCCCAAGGGCTGCCTGGAGCGCAGCGTCCCAGAGCAGGTTTTAGTTTCCTTGCTTGAATGGAGGCTAATGTTGAGCATTGTCTCTGTTTCCTAGTATTTATGAATCTGAGCCTATCAATAAAGGATAAGTTCCTTTCTTGGTGGAAGACAGTGCTTCTTCTAAACCCCCTTGGTGCTGTCAAATCCTCCTTAGCTTACAGAGAAATTAGATTGAGCCTGTTTTAAAGACACAAAATGGATGTTTCAGGGGAGGACAATAGAGCAGTAATGTATTTTATTTGGTCTTAAATCTGATTTCATTTGTAACAAATGGACTCGCTCTCTGACGTCTATTGGCAAGAAGAACTGGTTGGATTAAGCTCTGATCTGGCCATTTAATCTTAAAGTTGGTTGTCTCGTCTGAAAGGGACTGCGAAGGGAGAAGTAGTAAGCAGGCTTATCTGACTTGAGTGTTGAGTACACAAAATCGCAATGGCAGAGCTGTGCACCAGTGGCCAAGCATGGAAAAGCCCAGTCACGGTGACTGGTTAATAAATAATCTGCATTTCATTGTTACTCTTCTAATCTAGCACTAGCAGCAGTGTGTGAAGGTAACTGGGGAATGTTGCTCAGAAGTTAGTCGTCACATCTGAAAGAGAAACCTCTCCTCCCCCTCCTCCTTGGCCTTCAAAAGCAGGCAGCACACAGATACTCCTGCTTAAAAAAAAACAGGGCTCAGCTGCAAGGAGACCTCATTGCAGCTGGGCCACTTGTGCCTGACCATGCAGTGATGGCACCGCCTGGTCCTTGGCAACCAGGGTGAGGTCTGTGGTGAGACATAGCATATCAATCTCCCTCTGGATTTTCAACACGTTGTTTTTATGGAGATTCACATTTAACGTTCTTCCCAACAGACGTTTCTGTTGGGAAAAACATTGGTCTCCTGGGAGCGCCACTGGGCATGTCAGCAGGGAGCTGTGGAAACGATGAGCTTTTCCTTCTCCAGACTACTTCTGAAGATCATGTAGATGATGATGTTGTTTTTTCCCCCTGCACATTGTTTTCCGTGTTTATTCTGATTGCAGGTGTCTGCATACTGCCTGTCTTCTTCCAAAAGATACTGCTTGTCTCTGATACGTGCAGACCCCACAGATCTGCTGGTGGCTTCACCAGTCCTTAATGTCCTGCAGAGCAGGGTGCCTGTTGTTTGGACCTTGCGCTAGCACATCCAGAGCTTGCGAGCCCAAGGTTGCTCACGTTGGCCCTTCATCCTGAATCAGTTTGCTGGCTGGTGGGGGTCCCTGTGCTGAATTCGGGTCCAGAGGGAAAGCTCAGCTCCTAACCTTCCTTAAAACAAATCCCCACTACCTGTATCAATCCTGGACATCGCTCCCCTCATCGTTCCCCAGGAACCACACTGTGCCACACTGAAGCAGGTGGGAATGTTTTCTCAAGGGCATGGCTTGTCCATGTGTCCTTGCATGGCCAAGTTGCTTGCAGCACAGGAGGAGACATTGCTCACGGGCTTCCAGCAAGATCTTTTCATACACAGCACTTGAAAGTCTTGCCCTGTACCTGTATCAGTTAATAGAAAGCTGCAGAAATGCCACCGATGCCTGTCAACTGTCTTCTTGTCAAGCTTCTTGCTGCATGGAGAGCATAAGACAGCCTGCTTTTATTTTCTGGAGCTCATAGAAAATCTTTACTACCTTCCCACGCCCAGTGCTGCGGGTGCAGACCCTGTATTCTTGCTCTTACTCTTGCGAAACAACCAAAAAGAGCCACTCATCACTGCAGTGATGGTACCTTCTCAAGCCATCTGGGAGTGTGGCTGATGGCACTTGGATGTTGTTTCAGAAGTGATGTCTTAAGCACCTCGAGACCCAAGTGGACACCCCGTATTCAGGGAACTTGCCCCACAGAGCCTGGGATATTTAACATCATGAGTGTGCAGCACAGTATTTAGAGTGCATGTGGTTGATGGTTTTGGGGATGCTGACAGCCAAAATAGGTGAGCAAATCATAGAATCATAGAAATCATAGAACAACCAGGTTGGAAGAGACCCATCGGATCATCAAGTCCAACCATTCCCATCAAACACTAAACCATGTCCCTCAGGACCTCATCTACCCATGCCTTAAACACCTCCAGGGAAGGTGAATCAACCACCTCCCTGGGCAGCCTATTCTAATGCCCAATGACCCTTTCCATGAAAAACTTCCTCCTAATCTCTAGCCTAAATCTCCCCTGGCGGAGCTTGAGGCCATTCCCTCTTGTCCTGTCCCCTGGGACTTGGGAGAAGAGCCCAGTCCCTCCTCTCTACAACCTCCTTTCAGGTGGTTGTAGAGAGTAATGAGGTCTCCTCTCAGCTTCCTCTTCTCTAGGCTAAACAACCCCAGCTCTCTCAGCCGCTCCTCATAAGGCCTGAAGAGTGAGTGAAAGAGATGAATAGTGAGTGAAAGAAATCTGAAAAGAGAGTGAAAGAGATGTTCAGTGCCTAAAGCAAGTATTGTGGGGAGTGCTCGTACAGAGCCAACTAACTCAGGCCAGACAGCTGAGCTGTATCCCAGAGAGGACAGTGGAGGCAGGAGCCTGCACATGAGCATCTTCTCACCCCGTGGGTCTTGGCACCCCTTGGGGACACAGGATTTGATGAGTCTTAGGTGGGAGCTGCGTCTTGGAGCCACCCCAGGCACATCGCCTGGCCTGGCATCCATCCCCTCAGTGGTTAATAGGACACTAAATACTACTGCTTAGGGTAACTGCATCTCTGTTTCCCCCACTGACCCATCAGGAGGTGACTAATGCATGAGAACACCTGGATCCCCAGGGTGTTTTCCTATTTAATAAAAATAAATGATTAATTTAAAAAGGTAATTTCCACAGCAGCTTCCTTCTCAGTGGGCCTGCATGAACTTTACGGTGCTTCCTGCTCATGGAGCAAAGAGGAAAGGTTTTTACTCCTCTGATTTCATAGAATCATAGAATAACCAGGTTGGAAGAGTACTGGATCATGGAGTCCAACCATTCCTGTCAAACACTAAACCATATCCCTCAGCACCTCGTCCACCTGTGCCTTAAACACCTCCAGGGAAGGTGAATCAACCACCTCCCTGGGCAGCCTCTAACAGTGCACAATGACCCTTTCTGTGAAAAGTTTTTTCCTAATGTTCACCCTAAATCTCCCCTGGTGGAGCTTGAGGCCATTCCCTCTTGTCCTATCTCCTATCACTTGGGAGAAGAGCCCAGCTCCCTCCTCTCTACAACCTCCTTTCAGGTAGTTGTAGAGAGTAATGAGGTCTCCCCTCAGCCTCCTCTTCTCCAGGCTAAACACCCCCAGCTCTCTCAGCCGTTCCTCATCAGGCCTGTTCTCCAGCCCCTTCACCAGCTTCGTGGCTCTTCTCTGGACTCGCTCCAGAGACTCAACATCCTTCTTGTGGTGAGGGGCCCAGAACTGAACATAGGATTCAAGGAGCAGTCTCGCCAGTGCCGAGTACAGAAGGAGAAGTACCTCCCTGGACCTGCTGGTCACACCGTTTCTGATCCAAGCCAGGATGCCATTGGCCTTCTTGGCCACCTGGGCACCCTGCTAGCCCATGTTCAGTTGCTGTCAACCAACACCCCCAGGTCCCTCTCCTCCAGGCAGCTTTCTAGACTTCTATTCTGTAGCTCTGCATAGGGTTGTTGTGCCTCAAAGATGGGGAAGAAACAAGACCATGGCTCCTCTGGATTGTGTGCTGGACATGAGAAGCTGTTTATTTGAGAAAGAGCGAGCAGGGCTGGAGGTTCTCGAATTTGGGAGTGGACCATGAAGGTTGTGGTGATGGACACAGATAGAGGTCGCTGCACATCTGCAGGTGGTCTTTGAGGTTTCCTCTGCCTTCTGGCTTAACTTTGTTTCTTTCAGATGCTGGCTTCAATCATTAGGATTGGAAATGGGATTCTGCATTTCAGAGAGGGGATGCAAATTTAGCCTCTCCTAGGTGCCTTTTAAGTAGAGTTGCTTCTGCTGCTTTGAACTGAGATTTGAATATCAAACCATCTCCATGGCTCACTGCTGTGATGGGGCTGTCTCAGAGCCACTCCGAGGTTAATAAGTGCTTTGGAGGGCACTGGCAAGGCACAGCCCAGGTCACATCTCGGCAGGGAGCACGGCTGGGTACTGAGGGACGGAGACACATTGGGTGTATCCAGGCTTGCCCAGGGCGAGGGAGGAGGATGGAAGGAAATTGCAGCGTAATCCCAAAAGCGCCTATTGGAGGATTATGTCTCTTGGGAACCCTGTTAATCCCAACCGGGCAGTCAGGGCTTCCCTGAGAGCCCCATGCCTGCTTGTGCTTCGTGTAGTTCTGTGACAGAGGGAGCAGGTTGTCCCCAAGCCAAAGAAAGTGTGTCACTTAACACTAATATTCCCTTTTTGGCCAAGACCTCTGCCGCTGCTTGTCCCTCCTGCATTCTGTCCCTGCCTGTCTCTGATGCTGTGCCCATCCCTCTGCCCTCTGCCCAGCTAGTGTGTATGTTGAGCCTCCCCAGCTCAAATCACTGGGGCAAAATGCAGAAAGTAAATATTCCTGTGGCCATCAGTAAGTTTCAGAGTTAACATACTATGCTGTGGGGAGCAAGCCAACTCTTCCAAAGCTCTTGGTTTGAGTGAATGTATGATTCCCTATTTCATGTCCTCCCAACTGCCTTACTTGATGCTGTTCTCTTCTTTACTTTGAGCAGTGGAAGGAACAGGAGAATCTGCCTCCTGCAGCTCTATCCTTCTTAGCCCCTGCGGCACAGTATGGTCCCAGTAGCCTCCTCCACTGCCTTGGACCTGCTCAGCCTCCAGCAAGAGATGAGAGTGGCTCATTTAGCCTGCTTTGCTGAACACCAGCTTGTTTTAGGACTTGTGCAGAGGTGATAGAGCCACCTGGAAAGGCAGGTTTGGGGATGCTAAATCTGTCCTTCTTTAGGACCATCCAAATCCTCCGCCTGCAGAGGAGAGGATGATGAATCTGGGGGCTGGGTTGCTGGTGAGGTTGTGGCACAGGTGTGAGATCTAAACACTTCTTAATGCCCTTTTAAAACAAAAATGAATGCTCATCTAAATGTATTTTTCTCGCTTGCTTGACGAGGGGCTTTATTACGTCTCTCCCAGTACAGGAAACCAACGTGAGCACTTGAGGAGCAAACAAATGCTGGTCTGCAGCTGTAATTAGATTCGAGCCCAGCTTTGAGCTTGAAACAGATAAGGGAAAAATCAACATGCATTTGCTTTGCAAATTGCTGGAGTGGTTTCAGATGTTCCCATCTTCCCCTGGATGTCCCTGTGAAATGCCTATGTGAGGATTTAACCCTTCTTCTGCTCCAGAGCCAAACCAACTGGGGCTTGCTCACACCCACCCCATGCCAAAAGAGGGTGTCAAGACCCAGGGTGGAGGAAAGCAGGCAGATGCTGGCCATACGTGGACCACAACATCCATGGTTTCTGTAATAACCTGCCCCATGGGCACTCATTGATGTTCAGCATCCCTTGAGGGGCTGTCCCCTTCATCCTTCAGCTGTAATTTGCCTTTATTGAAGTGGGATCCCTGCTGAAACACTGACCCCTTGGTGTTCAGGCATCCTGGGGCCACTATCCTGAGTCTCCTGGTGCCACCGCTCTGGGTCTGGCTAGACGAAGAGACAAGAGTGCATTCAGCAAACTGTTGCCCAAGGCAGAGCCTTGGGTCTGTTTGCTTGGTTTCCGTGTTTCCAAAAGGGGGTGCTCATTTCATAATGGAAACCACCTTTCTGTAGCCATTGGATGTTCAAGGTGGGATTTGTGCAGGGACTGAGGTTGTTGCTGAGGCTGTCGTGGTCTACAGGCTCTGGGTGAGGATGGGGGTGTCCTGGTGAGTGGGATGTTGATTCTGTCTGTCAGTTCCTGTCCTCTGATAATTGGCACTTAAGCCCTTCCTTTCCTGGGCGGCACTGGTGGGGGTTTCCTCTGTTGTAACTTGCTTTCCACTTTGAACAGATGTTACTGGGATTTGGCACCTAAGGACAGGAGCTAACACTGCTCTGTCATATTTTTTTTCTGGCAAAGTTATCACTAGCTACAAAAACATGAGGACTGCAGTTCCTCTTCCGCACTTCTTCAAAACCATTTGCAGAAAATCTCAGCTTTTAGGTCAGTAAGTGACACAGAAGGAGAGGGGGTTCTGATCTGGCACCAGAATGCAGAGGAGTGAAAAACATCCCAAGTCAAGCAATGGTACTGGGGTGCTACCAACAGGCCCTTTGTCTGGTTCTCACCCCAGTCCTTCTCCTCATGAGGCTGATGTCCAGGTCTCATCCCGAAGTGTTCTGGGTGGCCTGTAGCCACCCGTCTGTACTAATGGACGGTGCTTCTCCAGGCTCAGGGATGCAAGCTTTATGGACTGTGCTGGATTAGTTACCTTGATTAAAGGCATCTGTTCTTCTCAGCCTCTGAGATGCTCTAAACTGCTTATGGTGGTGCCTGAGCATCTTGTGGGGTTGCCTGGAAAATAAGGCTGCGTTGGGCAGCCCAGGCTCCAAGCTTCATTGAACAGGGGTAGGGTGCTTTGTTCAATTAATGGGATTACTGTTCTGTCCAGCCTGGTGGCCTAATTTCACCAGCTGTCACTAGAAAGGAGGATGGAGGATTTTTGGGGTGGCTTCTTAAAAGCTTCCCTGCATGGTCCCTTGGGTCACCTGCCTTCTACCACCTGCCGTGACTCTCCTATTTGGTTTTCACCACTGTCCTTCAGGCCCTGCTGAAAATGGACTGCCAGGGGCTGGTCGTCCGCCTCATCCAGGACTTTGTGCTGCTGACCACAGCTGTGGAGGTGGCCCAGCGCTGGAGGGAGCTTGCAGAGAAGCTTGCCAAAATCTCCAAGCAGCAGATGGATGCCTACGAGGCCCCGCACCGGGACAAGACAGGGACAGTGGACAGCGAGGTGAGAGCGGATGGGCCTTGGTTTCTGTGGGTCTCTTGGAGTTGCAGATACCTCCAGAGCATGTTATTCTGGAGCACCCTTGAAGGACAGATATGTTAGAATCATAGAATAGAATCATAGAACAACCAGGTTGGAAGGGACCCATCGGATCTTCTAGTCCAACCATTCCTATCTAACACTAAACCAAGTCCCTGAAGACCTCATCCACCCGTGCCTTAAACACCTCCAGGGAAGGGGAATCAACCACCTCCCTGGGCAGCCTATTCCTATGCCCAATGACCCTTTCTGTGAAAAACTTCCTCCTAATCTCCAGCCTAAATCTCCCCTGGCGGAGCTTGAGGCCATTCCCTCTTGTCCTGTCCCCTGCCACTTGGGAGAAGAGCCCAGCTCCCTCCTCTCTACAACCTCCCTTCAGGTAGTTGTAGAGAGCAATGAGGTCTCCTCTCAGCCTCCTCTTCTCCAGGCTAAACAACCCCAGCTCTCAGACGCTCCTCATAGGTTCCTCATAGGTTAGATGTTAGGAAGATGGTTTTTACCTTGAGGATGGTGAGGCACAGGTTGCCCAGAGAAGTTGTGGCTGTCCCATCCCTGGAGGTGTTCAAGAACAGGTTGGATGGGGTGTCGAACAACCTGATCCACTGGGAGGTGTCCCAGCCCATGGCAAAGGCGGGGGGAACTGATTGATCTTTAAGACCCCTTCCAACCCAAATTATTCTGTGATTCTATGGTAAAAGGAATTAGGGTGTGATAGGGAAATCTGGGCATGTTTTTCCTCGGGAACATGCTTGTTCTGGGATGAGGGCATGTTGGGGATAGCATTGCTTGCTTGCTGGCCGTCCAGCCTGGCTCAACTCTTATTTCCCCGTCACCACAGGCCATGTGGAAGCCAGCGTACGACTTTCTTCTCACCTGGAGCAGCCAGATGGGTGACAGCTACCGTGACGTGATCCAGGAGCTGCACACCGGGCTGGACAAGATGAAGAACCCCATCACCAAACGCTGGAAGCATCTCACCGGCACCCTGATCCTCGTCAACTCCTTGGACATGCTGCGGGCAGCTGCCTTCAGCCCACAAGACCACGAGGATTTTGCCATCTAGCTCCCGTGGTGACTTTTTTGTCTAAATCTCATTCGCTGGGGTGTTTTTCTGGACTCTTTTCCCCCTTTTTTAAGCAGTTGACTTTAAAAAGAAATGGAGGTTGCTCTCCCTGGGTTCTAAGAGGCCAAAGTTTTCAAGTTCTCCACCAGGACTGGACATCAGCTGGAGACATCCCTCCTTAATGAGAAGGCATCCAGGGAATGGCTTTTCATACAGCATTGATAGGAGTTAAACTATTTCTTACTAAAAAACTTTAAAGGGGACAAAGGGGCTGGGGGGTGGTCACAGAAAGGATCACGTTTTTTAGGCATTTGCAAAGTCTAATTTTTGTAACGAGCAGTAAAAGTTGTAACCACTTTGAGGGGGGAAGCTGTTGCTGGTTTTTTTACGTTGTAGAAAATGCTTTTAAATTATCGTTTTTGAGACAAATGTGAGTCATGTAAATAGGTATTTTAAGAGGAAGCACAGTAAATGCCCTCCCCCAGCTGCCACCGTCAGGCTTTGACAGACTCCAAGACGTGACTGTAAAGCACAGTATGAACTCGGGGTGCCCGCAGCCCAACAAGCATCTTACACCAAAAAGGAGCTTTTTTTTAATTTTATTGTTATCCACAGACCCTGTGACCCATTTTGTTGACTTTTATTCAGTTTTCATGTCTCTGCAAACCTGCATTTTCTCCTTTGCGGACAGGGAGATGCTCATGGCCTGTGTCTATATGTACGGGTACCGTTTTAACCAGGCCCCTTGTTGTTTCATCCCACTCGAGTGCTGCAGGACATTTCTGGAAGAAGCTGGAGGTTTGGGGTTGAACAGAGACCTTCTTGGGAGATAGAGCCAGGAGGATGGTGAGGGTGGCTCACCCTGACATGGCAGCAAACTGCTCAGGCTGCTTCTCTCCTGATGCTCCTGCTCTGAGGAAGAGACCAGAAAAGGGAACAGAATTGTTGCCATTCATAGATCCCTTTACACACACACAAAAAAAAAAAAAAAAGAAAAGAGAAAATATTTCTCCTAATCTGAAATCTGAGCTCACTGGAGATGCTCCAGATGCGCTATGTGACTTAATGCTCATTGCCATTGATTTCAGAGGGCTTTGAGTGGGTCTCTTTGAGGCCCCTAAAGTCCAATTTATCTTGTAAATAGTCTTTACTATAAACCTGGTGCCATCAAGTAAATATTTGCAGCACCAAGTGCCCATATTTTTCCTTATGTGTTTTGTAGCTGAGTCTTTTTGCCTTCCCTCCTCCTCCTGCTCCCCAGCTTTCAAATATTTTATATGGGAGGGAACTATTTTTACACAGAGAGGTTATTTTAGGTGCAAAGTCTCTTTCTAGTGAAACCCTGCTGCCGCAGAAAGATTAGTTCTTACAGGATGGTTTTCTTGCAGGTGAATCCAAACAAAAAGACAAACAAAGAATGGGAAAGGCATCCAGCAGATTGTGAGGGGGGAAGCGGTCTCCTTCCTCTTCCCAAAATCATGTCCCCAGAAGCAATCACTCTCACTCATCCCCACAGGAGGTAAACAGCATCTTAAATTTCTCCTCAGGGGCTTTAGGGAGATTCCTATGCAACTTCATGTAGCACAGAGAGGGTCAGTCAGCAGCTGAGCCCCCAACGCATCCCCTTTCTCTTTCCCTAAAGCACCCTAAAAGCACATTTTTCCATGCATGGGCAAAAACATCTGCTGCAGGAAGGAATGTCTCCTGCAAGAATGGTTGTGCAGGTAAAATAACGGCTCTCCCTTGGGCTTTTACCCAAATCTTGGTTTCTGCTATTCTGACAAGACCTGGAGCTCTGCAGAACATCCTCTCCGGGGACCCTGGAGGTTGTCGGCAGCAGGCAAAGGCAGGAATTTGAGCCTCCTCTGTTTCAGAGATGTCCCTGAAGACTCAGCTGCTTTTTTTTTTTTTTAATTATTATAACTCCCCTCTTGTTTTTTCTATCTACCTCAGGTACCCTGTCTACCCAGCTTAACATTTCAGCAGCAGCCTACAATAATGCCGTGCTTGGCTCATCGATGGCACGTGCCCTCCCTGGGACTCATGGGAGCACAGCTGGCACATTTGGGGGCGCGTGGGGTGACTGTGCATTAATTTGTCCATGTCCTCAGTCCAAAATCCAGTCTCTCCTCACGTGCCGGGACTGGGTGTGTGTCCTTCGGATGCCTTCTGCCCCCTAAACGTCAGGCCCTCCTCCAAAAGCTCCATCTGGGCTTTGCAGTATCCCCTTTGTGCGGTTAATGGTTGTTGTATTTACTGTTTTATGGTCCTTTTTTTTTTAAAAAAAAAATTTTGGGGAAAAAAAACATTTCCAATTAAAATTACTATCCCACTGCTCCTGAGTAGAGATTCTCTACTGTTGTCTCTTCTTCTCCAAGTAGCTTGGATGCATGGGATTAATTTTGTGGATTTTACACCATAATGGGAGGTGGTTGATTCACCTTCCCTGGAGGTGTTTAAGGTGTGGGTGGAGGAGGTCCTGAGGGACTTGGTTTAGTGTTTGATAGGAATGGTTGGACTCGATGATCCGCTGGGTCTCTTCCAACCTGGTTGTTCTATGATTCTATGTGGATGACGTGTTCTTTGTAGCACATTTCCACACCCAGAGCTAGTAGTCTCCGGAGGCTGATCTCAATGTGATCCTCCTTCCCCAGACCTTCCTGTACTGCCCTCTCCGGGGAAAGTTGCTGGAAATGATCTGTCCTTCCAAAGTGCTGCTTATGCTCAAGCACTACAGAGGGTCATTGGGCATTGGAATAGGCTGCCCAGGGAGGTGGTTGAGTCACCTTCCCTGGAGGTGTTTAAGACACGGGTGGATGAGGTATTGAGGGACTTGGTTTAGTGTTAGATAGGAATGGTTGGACTAGAAGATCCGATGGGTCCCTTCCAACCTGGTTGTTCTGTGATTCTGTAAAGATTCTATGATCCTATGATTTGATTTGGCCTGGAGATGTTTTTCTGGCTGTTTTTCTTGTATTTAACCAAAGTGATTGTGGTGCTCCTAAAATGACCGGTTCACATTTCAAACCATGAAAATGAAATATTCAGATATTTGGCTGCGGCTTCTATTTCCCAAGGGCAAAGAGTAGATAGGATGGTTTGATTCCCATCTTTGGTAAATACATTGTGTGGTCTGGCACTGGGGGGGCACGTCCAGGCTGCTGAGCCAGGGCTGCTGCATTTTGATAGGAATGGTTGGACTAGAAGATCCGATAGGTCCCTTCCAACCTGGTTGTTCTATGATTCTATGATTTCAAATGTGGTGAGAGGGATGTGTCTCACACAAGGATATGCTTGAATCATGCTTGACACCCTTTGTTTTATCTATTCCTGGGTAAGTGTTACTGGTTTTTTTTCTACTGAATGCTTAAGGCCCTTGTTCCAAGGAGGATGAGGATGCACACTGGTAGTTAATGAGCGTTCCGAGTACCAGACTCTGCTGATACTGAGCCATCTGGCTCATGGAAAGAAGCTGGAAATTCACTTCTTAGCATAATGTGACTTGACCTCAAAAGCATAACCAAGACCTAGCATCGGAGAATATGAAGAGAGCAAGAAAAAAAAAAAAAAAGGAAATATAACCATTTTGTGAAACTCATGAGCTGAGGAAAGTACTGAGTGTCCTTTTGCATTGTCAAAGGGAGTGAGCAAATGAGTTCTTCCCTGATTTTTCCAGGGATGAGGGACCAAGCTATTGTTTCTCCTCTTGTCTCCTGATCTCAGCAATCCCTTGCTGCCTGAGCAGGTATTCATCTCATCTAACCCATTTAGATTTTCAGCCCTACCTTCAGGAGGGTGTTGGCCTCCACAGCATCACATCCAGCCCACCTTGCTCAGCCCGTGCTGCATCATCCTCTCCCACTTGGGCCCCAGACCCTGCCTGTCACAAGATTTGGACTCTAGTTCAGACACTGTCCTGGCTCTTGGGGCTTCAGTTAATTCATGACACCAGTTGAAGATCCGTGGAGAGAACAGGACTAACAGCATGAGCACTGCTGCAGCCCAAAGGCTCAGCTGTGGCTACTGTCATGGCCAAGCTTTGAGCCTTAAAATGATGCATTCGGGACAAAGTTGCACTTGGCAGGATGATGCAGCTCAGCCGCTGTTTTACTCACTGATGCTGTTGTTTCTCAGCCCTCTGTTTCCTACAGCTGCTTTCCTAGAACAGCTCATTACTCACTTTGTACAGAGGCACACGCTTTGAGAAGTGTGTGAACCGAGAAGCAAAGCAGGACTGATGATCCTGGGTTAGATTACACATGTGGATCTGCTAGCCCAGTAATGATGCCTTGGCCTGTTTCCTTAAAACCTACACATAGGTGTGGATCACATTGCCTGTCTTTCTTTTTGCTCATTTCCAATTGCAGGGAAGTTTCCCCTGGCAAGAAGGTCTCATAAGTCAGCTGCACATCATTACTTGCTTCATTTCCTTTGTGAAATTGGTCTGTGCCAGTTACCTGTGGCTGAGGTGGTGGTGGATGTTAGAAGCTTCACAACATAGCCTGACATGAAAGCCCATCCTCCAGCCCTGGTACACCAGTGAGAAAGCAATAATGGGACCACATGCAAGTTGAGAGGCTCTGCTGTGGCTTTTTCTGAATGATTTGCTTAAAGGATTGGTTTCTGCTGGGGTTATCGGTTCCCTCCTGTCTGCCCCGGCACCAGGATGGGTATGGATGATGCCCCAAGCATCAGCCTTGCTATATGCCTCATAGAATAATAGAATCGTAGAACAACCAGGTTGGAAAGGACCCACTGGGCCATCGAGTCCAACCATTCCTATCAAACACTAAACCATGTCCCTCAGGACCTCATCCACCCGTCCCTTAAACACCTCCAGAGAAGGTGACTCAACCACCTCCCTGGGCAGCCTGTTCCACTGCCCAATGACCCTTTCTGTGAAAAGTTTTTTCCTAATGTTCAACCTAAATCTCCCCTGGTGGAGCTTGAGGCCATTCCCTCTTGTCCTGACCCCTGTCACTTGGGAGAAGAGCCCAGCTCCCTGCTCTCCATAACCTCCTTTCAGGTAGTTCTCCAGCCCCTTCACCAGCTTTGTTGCTCTTCTCTGGACTCACTCCAGAGCCTCAACATCCTTCTTGTGGTGAGGGGCCCAGAACCAACACCCCCAGGTCCCTCTCCTCCGGGCAGCTTTCTAGACAGACTTCTCCTAGTCTGTAGCTGCACAGGGTTGTTGTGCCCCAAGTGCAGGACCCGGCATTTGGCCGTTTTAAACCTCATGCCATTGGACTCAGCCCAGCGGTCCCAGCCTGTTCACATGTCTTTGCAGAGCCTCCCAACCTTCCAGCAGATCGACACTTCCATCCAGCTTAGAGTCATCTGCAAACTTGCTAAGGGTACCCTCAATGCCTTCATCCAGGTCATTGATGAAGACATTGAACAGGACTGGACCCAGCACTGAGCCCTGGGGAACCCCACTTGTCACTGGCCTCCAGCTGGACTTAACACCATTTCCCACCACTCTCAGGGCCCTCGCTCCTAAGGACACCGTCCATCCAATTTGGGCAGTTCCCCATTAACTGCTTCACTTCTGACTGTCTCCCTATATTATTTCAGCCTCAAGGGAAGGATTTGGCTTTTTTCCTTGGCCAATCAGGCGAACGACCTGCTTCAGCACAGGTCACCTTGGGGATAGATTCAAACTATTTTCTCCTTTGCTTCAACCATCACAACTGAATGATCACGTTTTGCATCAGGTCAGCTCAGTGCTAAATGACTGAAGCAGATGAGTCAGAAGGGGAGGGGAAAATAAAATCTCATCCGGGTTATCGGTGTCTACAGAAAAACTGCTCTATCTGTGATTTTTTGCTTTGTCCTCATCAGCTCTTGGTCTGCAAAGAAGACTAGAGACTCTGATTAAAGAGCCTGGAGGTCTCTGGGCATCTGTTTTCATCCCTAGAAATCCCTGCTGAAAATCAATTGCTTTGCTTTCTTCCCCAGCTCTTAATTAAATGCTCGTTGTGGATTATCTGCCATTAGGACATCCCTGTCTTGCAATATGAGGAGCTGGTCATGAGTGCTGAGAGGAGATGAGTTGATTAAAGGGTCTCTCCTAGGTCTTTCTCTTGTTGGCAGGTTTCTTTTGCCACTAAGACCCCATCCTTCACGTGGTGAGTCTAGGACAACTCTTCTGCGGCCAACTCTGTTCCCTGCATCCACCCTTCTCTGATGGCCGGATCCTCTGTGCCACGTGGAGGCACAGTGGTTTCCTTTGCGTGAGGCTGTGGATGAGAACGTGTTCAGTGAAGATCATGTTGCATCTCTTGGAGTTCTGCCCTGGAGGTTGGGCTTCTCGGGCATCCCAGGCACATCTGGCTCAGCAGTCCTGCTCCAGGTTTGAGCTTCCTTGTAACCTTAATAACTCAATCAGCCCTGATTCCTCAGAAAACATGGACTTGGATGACTGTAAACTAACAGAGATGGTGATCATTCCTGGAAATGCAACTCCCATTGTGTATTCATAGCCTGACTCACTCATGCCTCCTGTCAAAAAACTTTTTTTATAACAGGCTTTACCCAAAGCACGGCATGAGGCTCATCACTTCACAACTCAGCAGGCTCAATCCACTGGTGAAATCCAGGCACTTCCAAGCAACAAATCATAGAATCATAGAATCACCAGGTTGGAAAAGACCCATCAGATCATTGAGTCCAACCATTCCTATCAAATACTAAACCATGTTCCTCAGCACCTCGTCCACCCGTGCCTTAAACACCTCCAGGGAAGGTGACTCAACCTCCTCCCTGGGAAGCTTCTAACAGGGCCCAATGACCCTTTCCATGAAAAAAAACAATCCTAATGTCCAGCCTGAACCTGCCCTGGGGGAGATTGAGGCCATTCCCTCTTGTCCTGTCCCCTGTCACTTGGGAGAAGAGCCCAGCTCCCTCCTCTCCACAACCTCCTTTCAGGTACTTGTAGAGAGTAATGAGGTCTCCCCTCAACCTTCTCTTCTCCAGGCTAAACAAAAAGCACATTTGGCTTTTTTTTAGTATAATGGAGGGGAGAAAAGCAGAATACAAATGCATGTGTGCAGAGGAGCCTGACCATAAGGCTGGCAAGTTTCACTCATGAACATGAGTTCTGCTTGATTGCTTGATTTGGGGTGGAAGGACCCTGATGTGTACACAAAAGGGAAGGAGCCTCTGGCTGGGAAAAGGAGTGTGTTGTTTTTAATGCTGTTTAACAGACTAACTCAAAGTCAGGAGCACTGCTGGTTGTGGCTTCCCCTTTCTTTCCTGCCCATCACCATATCTGTCCCACAGTATCCCTCATGGGACACTGAAATCATCTCAGACTCAGCCCTCCAAGGAGTTCAGAGCAACCATTTGTGGCCAAAACTCCAAGGACAGCCCTACTGCCTCTTCAGCAGCCTCTAGAAGATAATGAACTTTTGGTTCCTGCCCTGCTTTGATTACCTACCCACCAAACATTAATTAAAGGTTTCAGCAGACACTGTGAAGTCTCTTGGGATGGAAAGCAAGTCACCAGGATGCAGTTTGGTCCCTTGCTTGGAGAGAGCGATGAGCCGGAGAGGGATGCTTGGTTACGGAAGCAGCTTGCTTGGATCTGCCCCACGAAGGGGAGGGGCGACTATATTCTTTCCCCATGATAATCTATGCTGGTAACATTTCAAGGACGAAATTTAGAATCATAGAATCATAGAACAACCAGGTTGGAAGGGACCCATCGGATCATCAAGTCCAACCATTCCTAGCAAACACTAAACCATGTCCCTCAGGACCTCATTTACCTGTCCCTTAAACACCTCCAGGGAAGGTGACTCAACCACCTCCCTGGGCAGCCTATTCCAATGCCCAATGACCCTTTCCATGAAAAACTTCCTCCTAATCTCTAGCCTAAATATCCCCTGGCGGAGCTTGACGCCATTCCCTCTTGTCCTGTCCCCTGGCACCTGGGAGAAGAGCCCAGCTCCCTCCCCTCTACAACCTCCTTTCAGGTAGTTGTAGAGAGTAAT
This sequence comes from Coccyzus lansbergi, assembly GCA_033558105.1. NCBI lineage: Eukaryota > Metazoa > Chordata > Aves > Cuculiformes > Coccyzidae > Coccyzus > Coccyzus lansbergi. Next base: position 1,182,935 of record JAUMJK010000048.1, read on the forward strand.
GAGGTCTCCTCTCAGCCTCCTCTTCTCCAGGATAAACAACCCCAGCTCTCTCAGCCACTCCTCATAGGGCCTGTTCTCCAGCCCCTTCACCAGCTTCGTGGCTCTTCTCTGGACTTGCTCCAGAGCCTCAACATCCTTCTTGTGGTGAGGGGCCCACAACTGAACACAGGATTCAAGGAGCGGCCTCACCAGTGCTGAGTACAGAGGGAGAATAACCTCCCTGGACCTGCTGGTCACACCGGTTTTGATCCAAGCCAGGACGCCATTGGCCTTCTTGGCCACCTGGGCACACTGCTGCCTCATGTTCAGTCGGCTGTCGACCAACACCCCCAGGTCCCTCTCCTCCTGGCAGTTTTCCAGCCAGGCTTCTCCCAGTCTGTAGCTCTGCATAGGGTTGTTGTGCCCCAAGTGCAGGACCCGGCATTTGGCTGTGTTAAACCTCATGCCATTGAAGTCTGCCCAGCAGTCCAGCCTGTTTAGGTCCCTTTGCAGAACCTCCCTACCCTCCAGCAGATCTACACTTGCACACAGCTTTGTGTCATCTGCAAACTTGCTAAGGGTACCCTCAATGCCTTTTTTGCTCCATTTGTCCAGGCTGGCTTTTGAACAGAGGTCACATGGATAGATAATCCAGCCAATATCTGGCTGGGGAGGATTTAGGATTTGCTTATGCCTGCAGAACCCATGCTGATGAATTGCTTTTATCATCCTAAGCAATCGCATGAAACCTTTCACCCATCCTTAATAGAAAGGGGATTGATGCTGGGATCGCTCGCTAGTACCTGTCAGAGCAGAATCGCACCACAGCAGCTTTTTCTGTGATGGTTAACGTGAGCTGTGACACCTGCTGTAGGCACCGCAGGAGCTTGCTCTGGAAAAGATTAATTTGGACACAGCATCGCCTCTCCCAGAAATATCAGCATCCTCAGACACTGAGGAACCATTTAAAGATGGAGATTTCATCTTCTCTTTCTTTTGGGTGCTTGGGTCAGTCCTGGCAGACCGCAGCACCGGCAGTAGAGCAGGTTATGGACTGAGCTATGGACTGAGCCCAGATGCCACATGGATTTAGTCTGGTTCCCTGGGCTGAAACGCTCAGCCTGGAGCAGTTTGTTCCCCCTCCAGGGAGGGTGAGGCTGTCCTGCGTTATGTGCCTGGCTCATTTTGGCAATTGCTCTCCTTAGGCTTTATCACACTCGCCTATAAATAACTCCTAGAAACACCTCTGCAGGTGATAATTAATTGGAGCCCCACACGACTGCTCCAGCAAAACGCTGACACCTGCCTTGCTCCCTGACATCCCTGCATCACACCTGCAGTTCCAAAGCAACCTTGTTTGTGGATCCAACTGGTTTTGGGGTGGGTTATTTTGTGTGGTTTGGTTTGTTTTTATTTTTTTAAACGAAGCAAGTCAAATCAGAAATGGTGTGACCAGCAGCTCCAGGGAGGTTATTCTCCCTCTGGACTCAGCACCAGTGAGGCCGCTCCTTCAATCCTGTGTTCAGTTCTGGGCCCTTCACTGCAAGAAGGATGTTGAGGCTCTGGAGCGAGTCCAGAGAAGAACAATGAGGCTGGTGAAGGGGCTGGAGAACAGGCCTTATGAGGAACGGCTGAGAGAGCTGGGGTTGTTTAGCCTAGAGAAGAGGAGGTTGAGAGGAGACCTCACTACTCTCTACAACTACCTGAAAGGAGGTTGTAGAGAGGAGGGAGCTGGGCTCTTCTCCCAAGTGACAGGGGATAGGACAAGAGGGAATGGCCTCAAGCTCCGCCAGGGGAGATTTAGGCTAGAGATTAGGAGGAAGTTTTTCATGGAAAGGGTCATTGGGCATTGGAATAGGCTGCCCAGGACACTGGTTGATTCTCCTTCCCTGGAGGTGTTTAAGGCATGGGCAGATGAGGTCCTGAGGGACATGGTTTAGTGTTTGATAGGAATGGTTGGACTCGATGATCCGATGAGTCTCTTCCAACCTGGTTGTTCTATGATTCTATGATTCCATGAATACCCCTGGCCTCCTTTGGGAAGTGGGCATGCACTCCCCATTTGTTCCTCTTGAGCTTCCAGTGCTTTCCCACAGCAGAAAACAAAGCTGCGAAGGGGTTTGGGAGTTCCTGTGGATCCACCCAGACTGGAGTCAGGGCTGCCTGCCAGCAGCTTTATTTAGTTTTCTATAAATCCACCCAAAATACAGATCTTTAAAAATCAAGTTAAGTAACTGCAGGTTTGGATGTGAGCATCCAAGTGAACGCAGGGACCCGGTTTCAATTGTCTGGCCCTGGGAGCCTGTGCAGAGAAGAGGAGGGAGTGCTCAGTTGCTGCTGTTTCTTGCTCTGTCCTGGAATGAAGGGTGTATTTAACAGTGTGTTGCAAGGGGATGATTCCCCTACTAAGCGCTGTGTTACTCTGGGCCAGGGGACTTCTTGGAGGGAGGAGCTGGGGAAGAGTACAGGAGCTCCTGAGGCGCTGGGAAAAGTCTCTCCATTGCCCTTGGGGACCAGAGGGCTGCTGTGGGGCTGCAGAAACTCTGTGGCTACAGAAAAATGTCAGCAATTCCTGTAATTTCCCGCGGTCTGGCTGGTGGGAAGCAGCCGGAGATGCCGACCACATCCTCCTGACCGAGCTAGGGCTGCTGTGTCCCCCAGGACACCCCCATCCTGAAGCTAAAGAGGCTCTTGCCCATGTGTTGCAGCCAGCAGGGTCCAGGGGTCACTGGAAGAGCCAGAAGCAGCACTATCTCACACTGCTTTTTTTCCCCCAGCCTTGCTTTTGCCAGCCTGGATGTTAAAATCCAGGTAAAAATAAAATAAACACTGAAAGAAGTGTTTCACTCCCAGGGGGGAGTGAAAAGCAACATCTCTCCTCTCCTTTCACAGCTCTGAAGAGGTGCTGTGTGATGCCGAGAGGTTGCCAGAGGTGGAAGGCGTTTGTGCCTCTTCTTTCTCCAAGAGCAACAGAAGAGATTTGTTGCTGTTTTCTTATGGCAGGTGTTTAAAAGCAGAGTTTTGGAGGGTTTGCTGGAAAAACTCAGGCTCTATTGTCTGGAGTGCTGGGGTGATGTGGGTCCTGCATGGCTCAGGGAGAGGAGTGATGATGCCCCTGCCTCAGTTTCCCCATGTGGGAAGCAAACCAGTCTCAGCTGTGTTGCTTAGAAATGCGTCGTGGCAATGACTTCTTCTCCCAGCAAGAGAAGCAGTGGCTTATGCTCTTTGCCTTGTTTAAGGGGCAAAATGGCTCTATATGGTACCTGATTAAGAGGGGTTGGCATCCCCAGAGTAACTTTTCCCTTTAGAATTGCTGGGAAGAATATGTCACCATAACACTGCAGCCCCTTCAGCTCCCTCCTCTGCGTGGAAGCTCTTTGTCCCATGCAGTTTGGCCCCTGAATTCCTTTCAGAATTCGTTCTGAAAAGGGTCTCTCTGCAGCAGGGTCTCTGTTCCTGGAGCATAGATGGATAAATGAGGCACTGTGGATTCCCCCCAGCCCACCTGGTCTGTCTCAGGGGGGAGGGCTGGCTTTGTCCTGGCTCCCTCCTCTTAGTGATATCAGAGTGTCCTCTGCTGGGGACAGCTGAAATGGGACACAGCATGTCCCCAAAGCCCCCTTTCTTCTCCTGATTTTTCCAGTAATCCAAGGGGAAAGTGCAAGGCAAAACTGGTAGAGGCTAAGGAGAGCTAAGAGAAAAGGTGGAAGAGGATACCTGGTTTCTGCTGCTGGTTTGCTTCAGCTTCATTAGAGCTTTCTGAAATGAAAGCTGTGGGATGGGCATTTCCCTCCTCCCTTTCCCTTAGCTCCTTTCCTCTACCTACTGAAGACTCTTTGGATTGGGGGAAAAAAAAAATCCCTGAACAGCTGCAACTGGGACTTTGTAAAGAATTTTGATTTCTCTTGTCCAAGCAGTGAAAGTCACTGGGTCATTTCAGAGCCTGTTTACAGCAGGATACTCAGATAACATCTCCATAAGGATGTTTTAAAGTGCTTTTCTCATCAGAAAGCTGCTGGATGCCAGCCCCATGCTCAGAGAAGACTGAAAGCAGCACGGTTGGTGGTGTGATGGGCACTGGGTCTCACTGGGTCTCATTTCCAGAGGCACTGCTGTCACCTGGCCCCATCCAGCACCATGGGGACAATCAGAGCTGTCACTCAAGAGTGTGTGGAGCTGCAAAATCTCCACCTAGGAAGCAGGTGAGCTCTCATGCACCACAGTGAGTCCCTCTGCCTGCCCCGAGGAAAGTGTTCCCATCTGTTTACCGAGGGTAGGAGGTGGAAGGGAGAGGCAGATTATGAAAAGTGACAGCCGGTACGAGTCATGGACAGGTTGCAGGTAGTGTGGACACCCACAAGAATCGAGCACTGCAGTGGGGACAGGCTGAGGAGCAGAGGGACTGTCTTCTGGAACTTAACAGCTCTCACTGAGCACATGCTTCTTTGAATGGCAATAGAAAATAGCAGCACCGGGTACATCGCAGGATGCCTGTGCTGGGACACATGGGATGCCCAGCCTGGTTTAAGCCCTGAATAAGAACTTATATTTTATGTCTTTGCTCACTTGTTCTATATTCTATATTCAGGCCTGAGACAGTCTTAGGATGTAACCTCTCAGCAACGACCAAGTCACCAAGCAGTGAGATGATAATGCTGAGAACTGACTTTTGTGTATTGAAGTGGCTCTCACACTGCAGGACACTGAATCTTTCCCTTCTCCAGCTCCCTCTCCACGATCAAACAAGCCTCCAGCCCCTCATGTCTCCAACAGAAAACACAAGAGCCATTGTAGTTAGTATTGGGCATTTATTTATAGGACTGGGGTTCAAGTCTTCAGATAAGCATCACTTCAAAGAGTAGATCAGTTGGGTTTTATAAACAACGCTTACAAGGTTCCCATCACGTACCAGGTAAACTCCAGAAGACAGCACTCTGCCTTATGGGGGAACCTGAGTGAAACTCCAGTGACTTTACAACCACTTCGAGTTCAGCGTATTGTAAACATACACAAAACCCATTTGAGATGTGCATCTAGTTTGGCTTATGTGACGTGTTTTGTCAGTGTATAACACTTGCCTCTTCTATAACAACAGATATACAAAGATTTCAAAGTGCTTGATAAACCTGAGAGCCTTACACTAGAGGAAATGGTTGACATAAAGCTCTTGAAGCAGTCTTACTGAAATCCCTGTACATCTCCACTGCATATAGAGGTCAAAAAAAAATGTCACCATGAGTTCTTTGTACACAAAGATGTGGAAGCCAAGAGCCTTGGACTTCATGCTTTTACTTTCCCAAGTGACTGCAGCACTCCTATCTGTATTATTTTCAACAAATGATTCTTAATTAACGGCAAAAATCATATCAGTGAAACGACCCCTCCCATGGTGCTAGCTTAAAGTGAATGTTATTATTTCTTGACTGAAAGTCAGTGATTATTTTAATGAAATTTGAGATGTTGTCTGATCCTTCTGGTCTGGAGAGGAAGCTTTATCTCCACTGGTTTCATCTGTTAGTGGGACTTTGATTTGGTTGGCTTTCTTGTTCTTCCCTTCTTACAGCAGAACCTGCGGCAGCAGAACATGCAGCACTTCAGGGAAATGAAGAGGGAGAGGAGGACCACAGCGAGGAGGAAGGCGATGACATCCAAGGAGTGGTACTGGATCCAGTTCAGGTCATGAGCAGCGGGTCGCAGGTGGGGGGCCCCTTTGTGTCTCATTACAAACTCCACCCAGTACACAGCCAGGTCCAGGGGGTGGATGGGTCTGTCGAGATGAAGGTCTGAGAGACGCTGGATGTTCTCCTTGTACCTGCCAAGAAAAGATGTTGGGAGTTTTCAATGACTTGTGCTGTTGAGACTGAGTCCCCAGAAAAAATGGATGAGGAGTCAGTTGTCTGATGGCCCTCTGGGGGCTTCTCTGGTGGCTTCCCCCAACACCACCACCCCCTGAGAAGGAAACCAGTAACATTATGGGCCCAGAAAAGTGCTGTTTTCAATTACAAAAGAAAAGAAGGAAAGGTATTGGAAAAGAAGAAAAAGCTTAGTCAGAGCTGTCAACAAAATCTCTGGCTAAAATATGAGAATGGGTATAGAAAAACTGTCCAGCTGAAGATAAAGATGCATCATTATTATTGTTATTAGTGTTAATCAAAGAAGAACAGTGGTTGGGAATTGATGGCAGAAAGGTGCTGTTTTACAGAAACACCATGGGGAAAGGATGCCAAGGAGTGAGAATTGCTAGTGAATGGGAGCAGAGAATCATAGAATCATAAGGTTGGAAGAGACCCACCGGATCATCGAGTCAAACCATTCCCACCAATCTCTAAACCATGCCCCTCAGTACCTCAAGGTACTGAGGGGCATGGTTTAGAGATTGGTGGGAATGGTTAGGGAAGAGGAGGGTATCTCTAAAATCTCCATTTTGCTGTGATTCCTTAAAACACCTTGGGCATCTTGACTGCCAAACTATGATGTCTAGCATGGTTCCCTGTGCCACCTCAGTGTATCTATGCATATTTTTCCTGGTCTGTGCTGGAATTGTCCAGCATTGCTGAGCCAGGCGGCAGCTGCCAGTGCTCATAGAGTTCCTTAAGAGCACAAGGTGGGGAATATGACTAAGAAAAGTAGTTTGTGAAGTAATTGAGTGGTAATAGCTGTGTTTAGTAAATCCTGCCAGCTGGGAGGCGATGCTTCCTGATGAAGTACAGGCTCTGGACTACACTGAGGCACTGACACTAATTTCCTCCCCTCTGCTGCTCTGCAGGCAGCATCTCTGGGCAATCCTCACGCAAAGAAAATCAGTCAGGCAGCTGAGCCCTTCAACCTTTTCAGTTTCCCCACTGCCTCATGTCACCGCTGACTGGGGGAACAAAAGCAGTTTGCCACATCTCCCTTCACTGATTGCCTTTGAAACCACTTTGTGTCAAAGTTTTCAACATCACTGCCTGGTAAATTTGTATTTAAGCAGGTGACACATCTTTTGTCACCTTGGTTTCTTCCATTGCACTTGTACTCCATCTCTCTGATAACCTGCATCCTCTCAGATCAGCCAGTTCTTATCATCTAATCATTATAATCCCAGGCAGTGAGAAGGGAGCTGCTACAGGGACAGGACGAGGTTAACCCAGGGCAACCGTCAGCTTCTCAATGATGTAACTTTGATATAAGCAGGCATATAAGAACAGATTAGTATTCCGTTAAGCTGGAAGCTAGAGAGTGCTGGTGTTACGCAACAGTACAAGGAGAAAAGCTGTGCTTCTATTACTGACTTTTTATCATTAATAACTGCCTTCAGGGCGGTGGATATGTCCTCCGAAGTCATTTCGAGTATATTCAGTGTCAGTCCTGCTCCCCGTGACTCTACTCGCTTGGCGTTGTCCATCTGGTCTCCAAATAAAGGCATTAGTAGCATCGGAACCGCGTTGCAAATGCCCTCGTAAACACCATGTGAGCCTCCATGGGTAATAAAGGCACGAGTCTTAGGGTGAGCTGTGGAGGAAAGAAAGACTTGCTTAGCCATCTCATTTGTTAAGTCACAGTAACACATCTCTGGGGGAAAACCTGCACAAAAATGGCACTAGTAGGTATAAATCAAGAACTTTGGGCTGTCGTGTGTATCATTACCTATGGACAGACTTAGGGCTGCTGAGAACAGGACATTACAGGGGATTGAAAGAACCGTGGGTTGTAGAGCTCTGTCTTGGTTTGGGTAATCTCTGGAAAGCCTTGGATAATCCTCCAAAGCTTCTCAGATTTTAGGATGAAATCAGAGCCAAGTGAGGTTAAAGAGGATGTTGCTGTTTCTTGTTTTTTTACTACATCTTTCACTTGCTGGCTTTGCAGATCTCCCATAGCCAAGCCCCATTGTCTAACCAACAAATGTGTTCCTGGTGGCAGCATGTACTATTTTACCACTTGAAAAGCCCAACAACCTGTTGGGAAATGCTCACTCAGGGACCTTAAATTTTCTTTTCTGTCGAGTAGACAATAACATGACAAAAGCCCATGGTTGGGTGTTGAGACTGACTAGCCAGAGAAAAAGACCTCCCATTTTTGACAGTAAGGGTGCTCAAATGTTGGAACACCTTTCCAAACAGTGTTGTTTCATGATCTGGCAATTTTGAAGGTGCAATGAGATCCGTTTCTAAAAGACGAGCCCTCGTTCAAACAGGAAAATCTGCAAGGAAGTCCTGTGACCCAGCGATACAGGGAGTCAGCACGGATGATGTTAATGGGGCCTTACAACAGCATTATCAGCTTAAAAGAAACACGCTGGGATCACTCAAGGTATCTCACACCTACCTAGGAGATCATTCTGTGGCAGCCATTTGAGAAGCTTTACGTTTTTCGGCAGGTTGGGGGGCACCTCTCCCGTGTATCGCCACAAAACCTTTGAAGAGAAGTAAACGCAAGGTCAGTTCTCAGCCACCAGCATCTCGCAGCTCCTCAGCAGCTTTGAAAAGCACAGATAAAAAAATACCCACAGTGCACAAAAACTGTTCTGCCGTGCAGAGCAGCTGGGGTTATAGTTTATTCTGGCATCAGGGAGCAGGAGAAAGAAGGGAAGATTGAACACACTGAAAGCTGAAGGTAATAATATGTTTGAAGGCAGTGTTGAATTGCTGTGCCGGAAGAGGGAGATGGAAATCATACCGTTTGAGGGACTGTGCCCAAGGCATCTGTGATTTCTTTGGCTTTCTTCATAGGGATCTCAGAGACCATGGAGCCCAGAGAGAAGACAACAATGCCATGTTCTCCAGAGGCGTTCACAATAGCTTCAAATTCCTGCCAAAACAAAGCACACTCATAGTCAAAGTCCTTTCCATATTGTTTGTATGCTGTGATTTTTGTCACAATCCCAAAAACTTCTCTGGAAAGGCATTAAAATGAGCACTCAACACAACAACGATGATCAGGAAGATTAGTTATCTGTATAAAAATGAGTCCCAAGAAAAATCATAACCACAGGTGGATGAAGAAAGTTGTAGAGGTGCATGAGTATTTGCAGAACTGAGGCTTGAACTGAGATTCAGTGGAAAGGAGAAAAAAAAAACTTCACAAGAGTCATGTAGCAAAGCCTGCCTGCTCAAAGACATTGGTTTCTGTCTAGTAAAAAAAGATGTTGTGGTTATCTCCAGGTAATTGTGTTTTATTGCAAGTCAGATGCTCTGGATTTAGAGTTGATGCTCTTCTTTTCAGAACGTGCTGCTGCAAGGAAGAGTTAAGATTTTGAAAAGTGTTCTGACAGTAAATAGCTCTAACTTCTATGATCTGGATTTATTTGGCCTCATTTGAGAATGATAATACCGAACCACTGCCAATCTTTATCTGTATTGTTTGCTTGATTTAAATAAAAGAAAAACTAGGAGATCTGTCACTGGAACCTAAGAACAACAGGATTCCGATAAAGCATAAAAACAGCCAAAGGCAGGAGCAAAAATCTGGTGCCATAGAGAAATATTTGATAAAGCCAGGGCAGGAGACACAAAACTAGGGAGAATTGTTGCAGGCATCAGAGTTAAATGAGAGGAATAAAATGAAATAAATATTCCCATGTCTGGCAATTGAAATGTTATCTGCAGAGTCTGAGGGCATAACCAAGACTGACCACCTTAGTTTACACTCAGTTATGCATTTTTGTGGCTGCCCAGAGTGTTGTGGCCCTTCTCTTGAGGCTGGATCCCAAACAGAAGAAGCAGTGGATGGTTTGGGGATAGCCACACCCTGAACAGCAGACCTGATGTTCCCCTGGGGGCAAACAAGCTGAAATGTAACTGTAATGTTCAGGGCTTGGTTCTGCCTTACCAGATTTCTCTGAAGACAGGTTCTCCATTAAGATGTTGTAGGCATCTGGTTGGGAGCTCAGGACTCAGTTCTGTATAAACTCACAGACATCTGGAAACTGCAAAGTCCCCTCCCAATTACAAATATGCTTTTGGTTCAAAATTCTTTGGCAGTTCCTGATGCAGTGGAATAGATATGGCTGTTTCAGGATGTATTTAGTCTTATTTATTTTCTGTGGGACTAGCACATCAGTTTTACTCTGTTCTTTAAATGTTTTCATGGGCCAGGTTCTGACTTTCTGCTCAGAAACACCACTACCATTACGAAACTTTTTGTAGCCTTGCTTTGGGAATAGGTGAGTTGTTCCACTGAAGTGTTTTTAATTGGCTCCTGCTTGTATCAGTCTGTGCTATGCACAACCTTTATGAACAACTGGACGTTCACTGAAAAACAAGAGAAAACACTAAGATCTACAAGGATTTATTAGTGGAAAATGGCTGATATCCCATATTTATTTAAGTCTGGCATAGTTCACGAAAAATGCAGTTGAAGTCCAGATCTGGAACAGCGTTTTACACAAGCCAAGACCTCTTGCTGCTTCACTGGGTGGTGGGGATTTCATTCAAGTCAGCCACTGCCTGAAATTCCTGTTGGAATTCTCCTCTAATTGTCCATTACCCCAACTAGCACCAAGTCTTCTAAACAGGTACATAGAAGTAGATTGCTGGAAATGGACTGCTAGAAAATACTGAGGGGAAAAGCCCAACTTTTTGTGCATGTTTGTCCAGACACCTAAAGGTCTCCCACGAAACACTGCAGTCCTCACTGCACAGGGATGCAGAGACATGAAGTGCTTTCCTAGCCACTTCCCAAGTGACAGGGGACAGGACGAGAGGTAATGGCCTCAAGTTCCACAAGGGGAGATTTAGTCTGAACATTATGAAAAAGTTTTTCACAGAAAGGGTCATTGGGCACTGGGAGAGGCTGCCCAGGGAGGTGGTTGATTCACCTTCCCTGGAGGTGTTTAAGGCACGGGTAGAAGAGGAGCAGAGAAACATGGTTTAGTATTTGATAGGAATGGTTGGACTTGATGATCCGGTGGATCTTTTCCAACTTGGTGATTCTATGAGTCTATGATTCCACCTCACTCTTTCTCCTGGAGCTCCATCTCATGGTGAGAGCAAACAGTGCAGCCATAGCTAAAATAGGGAGAAAAAAAAAGTTAACTAACCTGTGATAATGCTTTTTCCTGAGTGCAGCTTATGCCACCGACCAAGACCATATTAGGCATTAGGGGTCTGGGATACTCAAACACAAAGTCATATTTCATGAGCCAAATAGACGCGTGGCTGATCAGCTCAGGCACTGTTGCCTCTTGTTGGAGGAATTCTTTGATCAAAGCATCATAAGGTGAATAAAGAAAGCTGCAAGCCAGGGAACTGCTCAGGCTAGCTATGAGATTGACTACACGCTGAAGGAATGTCATGCGGTCCGTGTAGCGAGTGAAGAACCTAGGAATGTAAGAGGGAGGATTTGGGCAGCGGGTGGCATGGAAGTCTAGGCTGCATGGCAGTCCCCGTACGAAGTACACAGAAGGCAGGGCGAGATGTTCAGCCACTATCTGTCCACATGGAAAATAAGGATCCATAAAGACAGCATCAAATTTGCTTTCTTCAAGGTATTCCATCAACTCTTTGTCGGACAGAAGGCGTTTGCAGGAATCAAAGAACATGGTTGTAATATTTGCCATTTTTGAGAATTTTTCCAAGAAGGGCTGAGGTGTGAAACTCCTATGCCCCATCTTTTTAAATTCTCCCTCGACATACTCCTTGGTGTAAGGCACAGAGTATGTTTTCATAGTATAAAGTGCCGACGAATCTATCCGCAAATTTATCTCTGGCGCAAGCACCACAATTGCATGTCCTCTCTGTCTGAGCTGTTCCACAATCGGACGCATGCTGAGCCAGTGGCTGCCATCGATAGGTACTACCAAAAGCTTTCCACCTTCAGAAAATGTCCACAGGAGCAAGAAAAACACAACATGGGAGACAAGAGAAGTAAATCCTGGATTTGAAGAAGCCATTTTCCTTGTGTGGTCAGCAAAATTTTCAACAGCTGCAAAACTATTGCAGGGAGATGAGGACTGAACCATGGAGTACTTTGCACTTTAGTCTTAAGGTAAGTGTTTAATTTTTAACGGATTGCATGTTTGTTGTGCGGAAATTAGGATAATTTTTAACTGTGGGTTAAAAATCATGAATTTATCATAAATGCACAGTGAAAGCTTTAAGCAACAGGAAGTGCAAGGTAAATCATAGAATCATAGAATCATCAGGTTGGAAGAGATCCATGAGATCATTGAGTCCAACCATTCCTATCAAACACTAAACTATGTCCCTCAGCACCTCATCCACTTGTGCCTTAAACACCTCCAAGGGAAGGTGAATCAACCACCTCCCTGGGCAGCCTCTGCCAGTGCCCAATGACCCTTTCTGTGAAGTATTTTTTTCATTATGTTCAGTCTGAACCTACCCTGGTGGAGCTTAAGGCCATTCCCTTTCGTCCTGTCCCCTGTCACTTGGGAGAAGAGGCCAGCTGCCTCCTCTCCACAACCTCCTTTCAGGTAGCTGGAGAGAGCAATGAGGTCTCCTCTCAGCCTTCTCTTCTCCAGGCTAAACACCCCCAGCTCTCTCAGACGCTCCTCATAAGACCTGTTCTCCAGCCCCTTCACCAGCTTCGTTGCTCTTCTCTGGACTCACTCCAGAGCCTCAACATCCTTCTTGTGCTGAGGGGCCCAGAACTGAACACAGGATTCAAGGAGTAGCCTCACCAGTGTCGAGTACAGAGGGAGAATAACCTCCCTGGACCTGCTGGTCACACTGTTTCTGATCCAAGCCAAGATGCCATTGGCCTTCTTGGCCACCTGGCCACGCTGCTGGCTCATGTTCAGTCTCTGTCAACCAACACCTCCAAGTCCCTCTCCTCCAGGCAGCTTTCTAGACAGACTTCTCCCAGTCTGTAGCTCTGTATAGGGTTGATGTGCCCCAAGTGCAGGACCCGGCATTTGGCCTTGTTAAACCTCATCCCATTGAACTCTGCCCAGCGGTCCAGCCTGTTCAGATCCCTTTGGAGCCTCCCTACCCTCCAGCAGATTGACACTTCCACCCAGCTTAGTGTCATCCACAAACTTGCTAAGGGTTCCCTCAATGCCTTCATCCAGGTCACTGATAAAGGATTCAAATGCATAAGGGAGAAATAACTGGCAATGTGTTGTGCCCAAAGGCTGAACAGAGTCATGAATGGGAGGTAACACCTGACTGAGCCATCGCTGTCTTATTAACACCCAGTTAATGATTAACTCCCTGCCTTGAGTCTGCTGTGCTGAGTGGACACAAAACTCGGAATCAAAGTCTGGTCTTAGGACTACCTTGCACTCTCAGAGTCTAAGCAAGAGGCAGTGATTACAGAGATTTGATAGAGAATGGGTTGATAAGATTTGTCTTCAAATTTGTAGCCATTATCAAAGGGAAAGCCCTGATTCTACAGTAGTAAACGTGATGCAAGCTCAGTGATAACTTCTGCTGTTGCAACATCACTATGCTCTGAACAAAACAACTGACATCTGCACTATTTACACAGTCCATAAGGGAGATCTAAGCAAGTGAGGGAGAGAGGGTAGGCAGGTACAATCCTGAGGACTTCTTTTTTCTAATCATCTTCTTATATGCTATCTGACATTGCTTCTTACACAAATTCAGAGGTAGAAGTGCTCCCTTTACCATCTTTGTTTGCATATGTCTGGGTTTGGGGTATTTACTACCATTACCAACCTTTATGGCCCACTCTACATGCCTAGGTACAAACACAGAGTTAATCCCACATTTCCTTTTATCCAATCAAGTCTGCAATTAATCAGTATTCCACAACTGTTAGGGATCTTGAATCATATAACCTAGAATTATTTTTTCATGTATCTAGATGTAGCCAGACCATGATTGTCTAATATTATAATGCCACACTTACAATGAGCTAAGCAATATCCAGGCAGCAACATAACTTTGACAACTTCACCTGACCTCTCCCGGAGAGAAACTCTTCAGCTGCATGCAGTGCAAGTCTTATGAACATCTAGCAGAGCCTGAGATTCCCACTTCCAAATCACAGCATCTGGATCACACGTTGACTCAAGCACAAATATTACTAAAGGAAGTACTTAAAAAAAAAGGCAAATCTTAAATAATCGTTAATGAACGCGAGAATACCGTCAATGTACACAATGACAAACCTTTGATAACTGCTGCCTCTGCTTACAGTTGATGCCTCCAATGTAGACCATATTTGGCATTATCGGGCGTGGATACTCAAAAACAAAGTCATATCTCATCAGCCAAACGGATGCTTGGCTAAAGAGTTCCAGTACTGTTACTTCTCTCTGAAGAAACTCAGAAGCTACGTTCTCATATTTTACATAAAACAGATAGCAAAGCAACTGCTCTGAAAATCCAGCCAGGAGGTTCTTCACACGCTCCATAAATGTCATGTGATCTGTATTGGTTGTGAAAGACCTTGGAATGTAAGAAAAAGGACTAGGACACTGGGTGGCCTTGTAGTCTAAGGCACATGGAAGACCACGCAGGAAGTATACTGAAGGAAGAGAGAGATATTCTGCAATAATTGGTCCACAGGGCAACACAGGATCCATCATAATGGCATCAAATTTGCTGTCACGGAGGTAATTCATTAGTTCTTCATCATACAAGAGATGCCGACAAGCAGAAGAGAATAAGCTGGTTATATCTGATATATTGCTGAGTAAAATTGTAATTTTTTCTAGAAAGGGATGGTTTTCAAAACTTTTTTCACCAATGGAATTGTAGAATCTATCCACAAACTCCTGTGTGTAAGGCACAGGGTATGTTTTGATGGTGAAAGATTGAGAGCTTTTCATGAGCAAAGTGGCTTCAGGAATCACTGCAACGATCTCATGCCCCCTCTCCGAGAGTTCTTCCAGAACCACGCGCATGCTCAGCCAGTGACTTCCATCCTGAGGCACAACCAAGAGCTTCCCTCCTTCTGCCAGACTCCAGAAAGCAAGAAAAAGAACAAGCCCAGTGTGTATCTGGTACCTCCACATAACTGTCATGGGCCTGTAGGCAGGAAAAGAAACAAGCTGGTCCTTCTTGCTTCTTCCAAGCAACGTATGACAGCAAGAAATAGTTGTTCCTCATTTATAACTTGATGGTCTTTCAGCTTTACCTCTATGCATTGTTTGCTAAGAGATGTTGAGTTCAAAGATCACATTAAATGGTGATAAAAGCACTGATAAGAGCGCTAGCATGGGTTTAAAGCAAGAAACCTTTCCATTTATTTACATTATCTGAAATGATTCAGAAAAAATACAATTATATTGACAAAAAAGACCTGAACTTCCAACTTGTTCTTATACCTTTGCTCAGAAAGGTGACTAGAGTTCACACTGGGTGGCAAGCACGAGCCAGTGCACCAAGTTGTGGTGTCACCAAAGTTTGAGTAACATATTAACCTAACACCCTTTTTATATGAACAATGATGCAGCAAAATACACAGTCCTTGCTCAAGAGGGGCCATAAGAGTTCATAGGAGAGAGCCTCCATGCCAAACATCTTTTTGAAAGCAATGACGCAGCAGAATATGTGGTCCCTGCTCAAGAAAGGCCATATGAGTTCACAGGACAGAAGCTACAAACTGAACATATTTGAAAGGTCTCAATAATAGCTACTTGCCAAAAGTAGCCACCAGGAAAGTGGTGGAGTCCCCTGGAGGTATGAAAAAAAATATGTAGATATGGCACTTTGTGACACGGTTTAATTGATATGGTGGTGCTGGACTGACAGTTGAACTTGAAGATCTTAGAGGTCTTTTCCAACCTTAATGAGTCTATGATCCTGCTCTATGATTTTAAGTTAAAAAGACTTGGCTGTGATATGAGCCAACAGGAAGCCCACACTTGTGTCCTCATTACCAGAAGAAGGGAAAACAGACTTCCTGAACTGCTTCTGCTTGTGCTATGATAAGATTTTTAGCCAACAAAACCCCAAAATCACACTGGAAGTCCTGTTCTTTATAACACACAACTGCAGCCTACAGCTACTTGGTGGAGAGTAACCACAAAGGAGCCAAACTTTTCTGAGTAAATAGTCCAATAAGGGCCACAAATGGCAGTTTGAGAGATTCCAACTGAACATTCAGTAAAAAACTTTTTACCTCTGAGGTTCTGAAAGTTTGTAGGTGTAACAGCATGGCTGACATGGCCTGGTGTGGAAGACACTTCCGCTCCAAAGGCTTATTTAGGTATCCAAATCAGGCTGATTTGAATGGGATGTAAGTGCCTAATTATCCCTGAGAAGCTGGGTTGAAGCTGCAGCAAATAATGCAACAGAAACCTAGTGAGTAGATGGATGAATGAAATAAGCACTATAAACAAAGCAATGTCCTTAGGGAGGGCAAACATGAAAAGGTACATGAAAACTTTTGAGATAAACTTGGAAAAGTGGATATCTGCAGTTTGTGCTTCAAAGATGTGCCTGACAAAGAGGATTTGACCCTGATCTGGCATTAGGACATACTTCATGGAAAGAGAAAAGCTGGATGACAAAAGTTTGCAGGTTATCTAACACAAATAAGATACAGGAACAGCAGCTGAACAAGACCAATTGCAGGCTGGAGAAGAGAGAATGTTTTAGATCCCCAACCAAGCCTACCACACTGGAGAGAGCTCTGAATGGTTTCTTCATGCTGAAAGAGTTGTCTTGGCACAGGTAAGAGTGATGGGGAAATTGCTTCACCTTTTCTAAAGGTGCCTGGGCGTGATGATAAGCATGTTCCAAGGCTAAGAATATTCCAAAAAGTTTATTTTGACAAGAGACTCTCCATGTGACGAGTTAAAAAAGGTGTTTCTCATAAGCTATTCTCAGGACAGCAGGAAGGACTGTACCCACTAAGGAAACTGCATTGAAGTAGAAGGAGTTTCAGACATCAACACAGTCCCATTTTGCAGCCTGTTCACTCAAAACTTTCTAGCTGACAGTGAGGTGATGTTAAATGACCAAAAACTAAAGGAGGTGCATAGAAGGCATTCTCATGTGCCAGAGAATAGTTGCAAACCCTATGTTTGCACGTTGGTTTGGTGAAAAAGAGGAAAAGATCTCACGCAACAAGGCAACACATTACATGTGCCCTAAGGTGGCAGCAGACACTCAGGTAGGAAGTTAACCCCAGGCTGCAGGTCTACGTTACCCTGTGCTAACCAATACTGGGCTCTCAAATCTCACATTTGATACACAACAAATCCCAGATAGTCTTTGAGTTCTGCTAACGTCTCAGCCAAATGTGTATTATCTGTGTAACACCAATATTTAATGCAGTAAAACAACATTATTGAGGTGAAAAAGCAAAAGGCAAAGCTCCCTAAGGCTAATGGCAGGTTCATAAGAGTTCAAAAGTTGTGCCACTGGATTTTGACCAACACAGACACACACACACATCATTTTATGTTTATATGACTCCAGAGACTGAAGTCCACAAGTTCAGTTAATTCCAAAGTTAAAGATGAAGTGAGATATCTACCAGGTGAGAGTAAAGCTAAAGTGCAGAATTGAGTGTCAAGGTTGCATGTTGGAAAGGATACAGCAAATATCTCCAGTTAGGGAAACTTTTGATTAACTCTTTTGTAATTCCACAAATCCTAGCAGGCAGAATGTACCTCTTATTAACCACCCACATCCTTTGTAAATTCGTAGCTTTTGACTACAAAAAAAGTCTGCTGGTGTTGAGAGGCAATATTGGGTTTTGATCCTGCTATGAAAAAAGCTCCCTTTTGTTTGCTTTAAGCTTGCTGCTCCCTCATTTCAGTGAAAGCCATAGGTCAGATACTGGGAGAAATTGCATATCGGCTCCCCTTTCACCTTTGCTACACTTTTCAGGGCATTAAAGACCTCTGTCACAAACCTGCTGGCATAGTTCTTTTCATCACTTTATCTATGCAGCTTATTCCATCTCTATCTTTCTAGACTGAGTGCCAAGTTTGAATCCTCTTAAAAATGCTTCAATTTTACTGTGTCAGAGTCAACTTTTTTTCTGAAAAATAAGGCCTGTTCCAATGTTTTGCATATTCAATATCTGAAAAACATAACAGAATCATAGAATCATGGAATGGTTTAGATTGGAAGGGACCTTAAAGATCATCCAGTTCCAACCCCACTGCTTTGAGCAGGGACACCTTCCACTACACCAGGCTGCTCAAAGCCCCATCCAACTTGGCCCTGAAGAAAACTTGAAGCTATGAAGTTGTTCTGCAAACCACAAAATATATTTGAATATACATTTTAAAATAGTAATCTGAAATAAATCCAACATTCATTTTATAAGAATAAAGTAAACTGACACATACTTTATTTTTATTATGCCAGGTGATCCTTCATAGAAAGGGCATTGCTGGCCTGGGATATGCAAAAAGAATGTTACAAGATGAAAAAAATGGGCCAACAGGAGCATCAAGGTCAGCAAAGGCAAAAGCAAAGTTCTGCTGCTGGGATAGAACAACCCCATGCCACAGGATAAGCTGCACTCCAGCTGGACAGAAAGCAACTCTGTAGGAAATGACCTGAGGTTCTTTGCGGAAAACAAAGTTGAATATGAGTCAGAGACGTGCCCTTGCATCCATGGAGGTGATAGTATCCTGGCTGTATGAGCAAGAGTGCAATTAGCAGGCTGAGGGAGGTGATCCTTCCCTTCTGTTCAGCAACTAGGAAACATCTGAAGACACAAACCCAGTTAGGAGCTCTCCAGTACAAGAAATTGATGTGCTGGAGCAAGTCTAGCAAAAGCCAAGAAGATAGTAGGTTAGAGTAGGGGATCATGATGTACAAAAAGAGGCTGAGAAAGACGAGCTCGCTCAGGATTGAGGAGAGAAGGCTAATAAGAGATCTTATTCCTGTTTTCAATTCCCTTAACAGGAGGGCGTAAGGAAGACTTTCCAAATGAAAGTATTTTACGAGTCTATGACGTAGAGAATACTTCTTTAAATAAAAACAAAAGACAGCAATGTAGAGGAAATCAGCAATGACAAGCTAGACAGAAGGGTAAGAGAGGGTCTCTTTAGGAGAAAGTCTGCCTTGCACCACAAAAACAACCCTGAGTGAAGCACTGAACGAGCTACCCTAATGTCAAAGATGGCTTTGGGAAGAAGCACGAGACCAATGGGGAGTGTCCCAGAGTTAATTCCATACACAACACCTCCATCTTCATTCTGTGATATACAGATGCCTTCAAAGAAAGAAGTACTAACACCTCTCTGAAAACCAAAAGCAGTTTGAAACCCTCCTACTGTCACCCCCAGTAAGATAGCTTCTAGCAAAACCTAGTTATAAATTTTCAGAGTATGTAAAAGTATGTAAGACTGTCAAGGAAAAAACAGAGTACAACCCACCTGAGGCAGCTTCTTGTGAGCACAGTTTACTCCTCCAACAAAAATCATGTTGGGCATCAATGGTCTTGGATAGTGGAAAACAAAATCTAGCTTAACGAGCCAAATGGAACCCTGGCTAAAGAGATCCAGCGTAGTCACCTCCCGCTGGAGGAACTCAGATGCCAGTTGTGAGTATAATTCAAAAAAAAAATCACAAAGAAAAAAATTTGAGATGTCAAAGATTAGATTCTTCACGCGCTGGAGAAAGTTCATGTGGTCTGTAAGCTCTGTAAATCCCCTGGGGATATAAGAAGGAGGATTGGGACACTGGGTGGCTTCAAAGTCTAAACCACATGGCAGTTGCTGCAAATAAAAGATGGAAGGGAGAGAAAGATGCTCAGCCAGGATCTGTCCACAGGGTAGTATAGGATCTGTAAAGACAGCATCAAACTTACTCTCCTCCAGATATCGGACAAGCTCCTTGTTGTACAATAAGTTGGTACAGGTAGCCAGGAAGATGGCAGAAACATTCTTCATTCCTTGATATGTTTTAAGAAATCTTTCCAGAAAAGATCCTTCTTCAAATACATTGTCAATAACTCTCGTGAAATGGTTATTCAGCTCTTCCTGTGTGAAAGTGACTGGGTACATCTTCATAACAAAATTCTTCGATGGCTTAATGTGTACATTTATCTCAGGTGCAATGACAACTATTTCATGTCCCTTGTGGTGGAGACCATCCAGCACCTCCCGCATGCTGAGCCAGTGACTCCCATCCACTGGCACCACCAGCAGCTTCCCACCAGCAGCCACACGCAGCACGGACAGGAGCAGAACCAGCATCGCTGAGACTCGTGGGTGAGCACTGAGCACCACAGCCATTTCAGCAGAGATCTGGTTAGTGCTATCCAGTAGAAAGCCACCAGCAGCACTGTAGAAATAGCACACACTCCATGCGTTTAAACAGTAACTGTGCTGTGGCCTAAACTTTGACCCCTGGAGGTATTTGCTCCGTAGTAACTGTATAATTATTCTTTTGAAAAAGGGCTGGATAACAACCAAGAAAGCTCAACAATCTACCTGGGCAGGTGATGAAAGTGGTGGATACACCAGAGAAGCCCCATCTGTTCCTACCAGAAGATCTTTAGTAGCTCTGCTGCCTCTAGAACAAGTTGCTCTCTACAACTCCCTGAAAGGAGGTTGTGGAGAGGAGGGAAGCTGGGCTCTTCTCCCAAGTGACAGGGGACAGGACAAGAGAAAATGGCCTCAAGATCCGCCAGGGGAGATTTAGGCTGGACATTAGGATAAAATCTTTCACAGAAAGGGTCACTGGACACTGGCAGAGGCTGCCCAGGGAGGTGGTTGAGTCACCTTCCCTGGAAGTGTTTAAGGGATGGGTAGACAAGGTGCTGAGGGGTATGGTTTATTGTTTGATAGGAATGGTTGGACTCGATGATCCAGTGGGTCTTTTCCAACCTGGTTATTCTGTGATTCTATGATTCTCTAAGCAGGCTCTGCCAAGCCACCATAGCCCCTTCAGGCTCTTTGAGACTCATTTTCTTGTCAGATCTGATGCTGCCATCACCAAAAAAAAGTCTTGTGATGCCTGCTTGTAAACAGAGATAGTGCATCCTAGCCTGAGTGTCCACAGCCTGTGACATTCCCATTGATTCCAGCTCTGGAAATACCCAAGTGAAGGAACAGGTGAATTCACTGACAAATAAAGACAGGGTCAGGCACAAAGAGTGCCCAGGGCTGAAGCCTGACATGCATTTCTCCTTAAAGACCAGACCTTTCTACAACCATTTCAAAGTCACATGGACTATACCGAACCGCACACCTTGACCATCTCTCAGACTTACCTGCTGCTCATCCTCACTCCCCAAGGGAGAGAGTTCCATGCTACTGAAAGCAACAAAACATGGCATTGGATGTGGAGAATGAAAAAGATATCAACTGAACATACTTCATCAATGAAAAGATACAGCTGCCTACAAAGAGTGGAAAGTGAGGAGAAAGTGAGAGAAAAATTATTTCTTTCATAAGTATTTCCCTAACACCTTCTTAATGC
Source organism: Coccyzus lansbergi (assembly GCA_033558105.1). Classification (NCBI taxonomy): domain Eukaryota; kingdom Metazoa; phylum Chordata; class Aves; order Cuculiformes; family Coccyzidae; genus Coccyzus; species Coccyzus lansbergi. The sequence goes on from JAUMJK010000048.1 coordinate 1,204,216, forward strand.
CACCTTAACTCATATCTGCAATACAGAATTCCTTCCTTGTGAACATGGAATCCCATCACAGCAAGAATTAAAATCAGAGCATGACCCACCTCAGACAGCTTCTTGTGACCACAGTTTATTCCTCCAACAAAAATCATGTTGGGCATCACAGGTCTCGGATAATCTAACACAAAATCAATCCTCATGAGCCAAATGGAAGCCTGGCGAAAGAGATCTAGCAAAGTCACCTCCCGCTGGAGGAACTCACATGCCAGTTTTCTGAATGAGCGAAAGATAAATTCACAGGAAAAGCTATGTGGGATGTGAAAGATCAGGTTCTTCACTCTCTGGAGAAAGTTCATGTGATCTGTAAGGCCTGTTAATATCCTTGGTACATAAGAAGGGGGATTGGGACACTGGGTGGCTTCATATTCTAAACCACATGGTGATCCTCGATAATAAAACACGGAAGGGAGAGAAAGATGCTCAGCCAGGATCTGTCCACAGGGTAGCATTGGATCTGTAAAGACAGCATCAAAATGACTCTCCTTAAGATAACTGACAAGCTCCTTATTGTACAGCAAGCTGGTACAAGTAGCCAGGTGGATTACAAATGTTTTTTTTAACCGTTCATAAAATCTAACAGCTCTTTCTAGAACAGATCCATCATCAGTTATTTCCTTTGAAAATGACTGGAAATTTTCATCCATCTCTTCCTGTGTGAAAGTGACCGGGTACATCTTCATAACAAAATCCTCTGATGGCTTGATGTATAAATTTATCTCAGGTGCAACGACGACTATTTCATGTCCCTTCTGGTGGAGACCATTCAGCACCTCCCGCATGCTGAACCAGTGACTCCCATCCACTGGCACCACCAGCAGCTTCCCACCAGCAGCCAAATGCAGAATGGACAGGAGCAGAACCATCACTGCTGAGACTCGTGGGTGAGTACTGAGCACCAGGGCCATTTTGGCAGGGATCTGGTGAGTGCTGCTCAGTAGAAAACCACCAGTGGCACTGAAGCAATAACACATTCTATGGTTTTAAGCAATCTGTTCTGCAGCCTAAACTTTGACCCTTGGTAAATATTACCACGTGATAGATGTATAATCAATCCTTTGCTAAAACTCTGGATAACAAACTAGAAAGTTCATTAATCTACCTGGGCAGGTGATAAAAGTGGTGGATGCACCAGAGAAGCCCCATCTGTTCCTACCAGAAAAGCTTTAGCACCTCTGCTGCCTCTGAGCGGGATCTGCCAAGCCACTGCAGCCCCTTCAGGCTCTTTGAAACTCATTTTCTTCCCAGATCTCATGCTGTCACCACCAAGGTCAAATCTTGTGATGCCTGCTTATAAACAGAGATAGTGCATCATAGCCTGAGTGTCCTGTGACATTGCCATTGATTCCAGCTCTGGAAATAGCCAAGTGAAGGAGCAGGTGAATTCACTGACAAATAAAGAAGTGATCAAGCAGCCAGGGTGCTTGACGTGCATATCTCATTAAAGACTAGACCTTTCTACAACCATTTATACATGGGTTATACCCAACTGCAAAGTTTGAGAGGCCCTCAGACTTACCTGCTGCTCATCATCACTCCCCAGGGGACAGAGTACCACATGACTCAATACAACACAAAGAGGTTTTAAATATGCATAATGAAAAAGACATCAACTGAGCATAACTGAGTGATGCAGTCCAGAAGGACAGGATGTCATTCAGAAGGACCTGGACAAGCTGGAGTAGTGAGTTTGTGTGAACCTCCTGAGGTTCAACAAGGCCAAAGGCAAGGTCCTACACCTGGGTCTAGGCTTTCCATGGTTCCAATACAGGATGGGGGAATGACATGATAAAGGGTAGCCCTGGGGAGAAGAACTTGGAGGTGCTCATTGATGAGAACCTCAGCATGAGCTGGTAGTGTCCACTCACAGCACAGAATTCAAACTGAATCCTAGGCTGCATTAAAACTAACACAGCCGGCATTTCGAGGGAGAGGATTCTGCCCCTCTACTCTGCTCCTGTGAGACCCTATATGGAGTCCTGTGTCCAGTTCTGGAATTTCCAGCATAGCAAGCATATAGAAATGTTGGAACAGGTCCAGATGAGGCCCCAGAGATGATCAGAAGACTGGAACACCTATACTATGAGGACAGGGTTAGAGAGTTGGAGTTGTTTAGCCTGGAGAAGAGAAGACTCCAGGAAACCTTCTAGTGGCCTTCTCGTACCTGAAGGGAGCTACAGAAAAGCAGGGAAGGGACATTTTACAAGGGCATGGAGCAACAGAATGAGGGAGAATAGCTTTAAATCAGAAGAGGGAAGAATTAAACTATACATTAGAAGGAAAGTCTCAACAATGAGAGTGGTGAGGCAACGGCACAGGTTGCCCAGGGAGGTCATGGATGCCCAGTCCCATGAAGTGTTCAAGGCCAGATTGGATGGAGCCTTGAGCAGCCTGGCCCAGTGGGAGGTGACCCTTCCCATGGCAGGACAGGCTGGAACGAGATTATCTTTAATGTCTCCTCCAAACCATTTCATGACACTTTATCAATGAAAAGATAGAGCAAACCTGTCAGAATTTGGAAAGTGAGAAAGAAAGTGAGAGAAAAATTATTTCTATCATGAGTATTTCCCTAACACATTCTTAATGGCACCTTAACTCATATCTGCAATACAAAATTCCATCCTTGTGAGCACAAAAATCCATCACAACAAGAAGTAAAGACAGAGCTCAACCCACCTCAGACAGCTTCTTGTGAGCACAGTTTATTCCTCCAACAAAAATCATGTTAGGCATCAAAGGTCTCGGATAATCTAACACAAAATCAAACCTCATGAGCCAAATGGAAGCCTGTCGAAAGAGATCTAGCATAGTCACGTCTCGGTGAAGGAACTCGGATGCCAGTTTTGCATGTGATTGAAAGAGAAAATCACAGAAAAAATAATTTGGAATGTCATGTACTAGGTTCTTCACCCGCTGGAGAAAGTTCATATGGTCTGTAAGGTCTGAAAATACCCTTGGAACATACGAAGGTGGATTGGGACACTGTGTGGCTTCAAAATCCAATGAACATGGAGTCCCTCGAAAATAAAACACGGAAGGGAGAGAAAGATGCTCAGCCAGGATCTGCCCACAAGGTAGTATAGGGTCTGTAAAGAGAGCATCAAACTTGCTCTCCTCCAGGTATCGGACAACCTCCTCATTGTAGAGCAAATGTGCACAGCCTGAGACTGCCAAATCAGAGAGTGTTTTCCAGCTTTGCAATGCTTTGTGAAATCTTCCCAGAAAAGATCCTTCCTGAATTGATGCTTCTACAAAAGTCTGGAAATGTTCACGCACCTCTTCCACTGTCGAAGTGCCTGGGTACAGTTTCAGAATATAACTTTTTGATGGCCTGATGTATAAATTTGTCTCAGGTGCAACGACAACTATTTCATGTCCCTTCTGGCCAAGACCATCCAGCACCTCCTGCATGCTGAGCCAGTGACTCCCATCTGCTGGCACCACCAGCAGCTTCCCACCAGCAGCCAAACGCAGCATGGACAGGAGGAGAACCAGCATCACCGAGAATTGCGGATGAGCACTGAGCACCAGGGTCATTTCTGAAGAGATCTGGTGAGTACTATCCAGAAGAAAAGCAGCAGCAGCACTGAGGCAATAGCAGTAGCTCCCTGCTTTTAAACAATACCCATGTTACTGCCTAAACTTTGACCCCTGGGCATATTTGTTGCGTGGTAAGCGTGTAAACATTCCTCTGATAAGAGGCTGGATAACAATCAAGAAAGTTCAGCAATCTACCTGGGCAGGTGATAAAAGTGGTGGATGCACCAGAGAAGCCCTATCTGTTCCTACCAGAGAAGCTTTAGCACCTCTGCTGCCTCTAAATAGGATCTGCCAGGTCACAATAGCCCCTTCAGGCTCTTTGAGACTCATTTTCTTGTCAGATCTGATGCTGCCACCGCCAAGGAAAAATCTTGAGATGCCTGCTTGTAAACAGAGATAGTGCATCCTAGCCTGAGTGTCCACAGCCTGTGACATTGCCATTGATTCCAGCTCTGGAAATACCCAAGTGAAGGAGCAGGTGAATTCACTGACAAATAAAGACATGGTCAGGCACAAAGAGTGCCCAGGGCTGAAGCCTGACATGCATTTCTCCTTAAAGATCAGACCTTTCTACAACCATTTCAAAGTCACATCGACTATACCGAACCACACACCTTGACCATCTCTCAGACTTACCTGCTGCTCATCCTCACTCCCCAAGGGAGAGAGTTCCATGCTACTGAAAGCAACAAAATATGGCATTGAATATGCATAATGAAAAAGACATCAACTGGCCATAACTGAGTAGTGTGGTTGTCATATCAAAAAAGATGAGATATCATCCAGAAGGATCAGGACAAAAGCAGAAGTGAGCCTGTGTGAGCCTCGTGAGGTTCAACAAGGGCAATGCAAGATCTTACACCTGGGTTGAGGCAATCAATGATTTCAATACAGGATGTGAAACAACGGGATTAAGAGTAGCCTCGTGGAGGAGGACTTTGGGGTGCTAATTGATGAGAACTCCAACACGACTCTATGAGCCAGCAACATACGCTTACAGCCAAGAAGGCAAATCATACCCTGGGCTGCACCAAAACAAGCATGGCCAGCAGGGGTGAGGGAGCTGATTCTCTCCTTCTACTCCCCTCTTGTGAGACCCTATCTGGAGTCCTGTGTCTGGTTCTGAAATTCCAAACATAACAAGAGTGTGGAAATTTTGGAACAGGTCCAAATGAGGCCCCAAAGATGATCAGAGGGCTCAAGCACCTCTGCTATGAGGACAGGCTAAGACTGTTGGTCTTGTTCAACCTAGAGTAAAGAAGGCTGTGCAGAAACCTTAGAGTGACCTTCTGGTACCTGGAGACAAGAAAGGTAGAGAGGGATATTTTACAAGGGCATAGAGTGACAGGACAAGGAGGAATGGATTTAGATTGGAAGGTTGAAGATTTGGAGTAAAGATTCAGAAATTAGAATAAATTCTTCACAATGGTGAGGCACTGGCACAAGTTGCCCAAGGAAGTCACAGATGTCCCCTCCCTGGAGCTGGTCGAGGCCAGGCAGGATGGAGCCTTGGGCAGCCTGACCTAGTGGGAAGTGTCCCAGCTCATGGTGGGGGGTGGAGTGGAACTGGATGAACTTTGAGGTTCCTTCTTAGCCAAACCATTCAACTGTTCTATGATTCTATGATACATCATAAATGAAAAAATACTGCTGCCTATACACAGAATGGAAACTGAGGAAGAAACTGAGAGAAAAATTATTTCTATCATGAGTATTTCCCTAACACATTTCACGTGTTACATTTCAACTATTTCATGTCCCTTCTGGCCGAGACCATCTAGCACCTCCTGCATGCTGAACAAGTGACTCCCATCTGCTGGCACCACCAACAGCTTCCCACCAGCAGCCAAACAGAGCATGGACAGGAGCAGAACCAGTATCACCGAGATTCGTGGGTGAGCACTGAGCACCAGGGCCATTTCTGCAGAGATCTGCTGAGTGCTGTCCAGAAGAAAACCACCCGTGGCACTGAAGCAATAGCAGCAGCTCCATGCTTTTAAGCAATCTGTGCTGCAGCCTGACTTTGACCCTTGGGGGTATTTGCTCTGTGGTGATTATGTAATCACTCCTTTGATAAAAGGCTGGATGATAAGCAGTAATTCCAGCCAAGCCCACAGAGAATTGTTCTTAGCTGGAGGAGTTCGGTAACTCCCATGTCTTCCCATTGGAGCTATGGTAGAGTCTCAGGTATGAGGCGGAGTTATCTGTATGGGACTGCATTTCTGATGGCCTCCCTCTGGGTGAACCTCCTGCAAGGGCAGATGTGTCTCATCCACATCACCAATCAGACTAGGAGAAGCTGCTCCCTTCTCCTGGGCAAGACCTGCAACCTCTCTTTGACCACTCATTACATGAAAGCATATGGCCATAGAGCAGATGTGCCAGAACAGTTTTATATGGCTTCTGGAATGTGGAGAAAGATGAAGATTGCAACATGACAAAAATTATGTGTTAAGCATTAAGAAAATACTGCAGGTTCCTGCAAAGGCACAAATTTATGATAATTTTAATGAAGTTCTCCCAAGGGATGTGTGACAGCCTGAAGAGCTGGAATTGGAATAATCCCTGAGGCTGGCACAGAAGGTGTGCTCTTTTATAAAACAACTGCTTCCACCCAAAGCATGATTGTTGGTGGAGCTGGAGGTTAAGTTGTTCCCTCCTCAGCCTGTTAAGTCTTCTTCTAGAAGGACTTTTCCTCAGAGTCCTCCTAGATGGGTAAGATCCATCCATGGCTGCCTTTAGGGTCATGTCTGGGTCCATCTCTTTCCTTTTATCCTTGACATATTGTGAGAAACTTGTTCTCCCTGATGCAGGGCCAGCTATTTCACACCACCTCTGCCTGTGTCTATCTGCAAGCACACAGAGCCTCACACTCCCATCTAACAGCACCACCAACAGCATCTCGTGTTGGGCAAGGGCGTTCAGAAACAATCAGCCCTGCAGCGATTTGAGATTAGGGACAAAAGCACCACCTCCCCAAGCAAACTGTGCTGGGCGCTGCACAGATAAGCACTTGTCAGTTCTTATTGTCAAGAAATTAAGAGCATTTCTATTACACTGAAAAGCATTTCTGGCCCAGGGTATGCAAAACATGATAACATTCCTTCAGCCAAACTGAGAAAAGACTGAGAAGCTGTGCATTGCCAGATGTGTGCACTGCTAACCTGTGACTAAATCCCCCTGCAAATCAAGCGCAATGGTGACTGACAGCACCTTTCAAACTAATGTATTCTGTGGGGTTTACTGTATTCCAAACCACAGGAAAACCTTTAGAGGAAAAAAAAACCTGAGGAATGAAGCTCAAGGGTTTCTTGTCCCTTCAGAATGAGCAGCTCCACTGCCTGACTCACAGTGGGCCAGGGAATTCCATTCACTGGCTTTTGTATCAGGTTTTTCCATCCTAGGGGAACGCTGGGGTAAAAGCAGTCCTGGAGCAACCAGGACACAAGGATGAGAATTAAAATGCTTCTCCTCCCTACTAGTGAAAAGCAGAAGCCTTCTGCCACAAAGCAATAGAAACACTGGTTTTTTTCAGGAGGATAGTTGGCTGTGGAAGGTTACTCGTTCTGAAAGATGTTTCCTGAAGTTCAGATGCTCCTCAGCTCAAGCAGGGCAAAATGCATGGTAGAAATTCGTGAGGATGCCACATGTGACACTGAGCTGGTTTTGCCAAGGTATTGAAAACCCAGAAACGGAAATAAATGACAGCAAAGAACTTGCACTGTAGGTCCCAGAAACTAGCTGTACGACCATGGACAATTCACACAAAGCAGAAACACAGTATGAGGAACAATGTCCATGAGATCAGTGAGAGGAGGAAGCTCACAAAACAAACGTTTCATAAAGTAATAGAATCGTTAGGTTGGAGAAGAGATCTTAGAGATCATCAATTCCAACTGCAAGATCATCAACTCCAAATGTTTCCCCAGGCTCTTGCTGCTGCAGCCAGGCAAAAAAGATTGATGCCATAGAAAATTGGTTGCTCTACCAGCACACAGTGAGATAAGGCTCATAAGCACAGAGACATCCTCTAGGTAAAGAAAAATGTGAAAGAGCAAACTGGGATTTCCATAGGCAACTCTAAACCACACTCTCATGGATATCAAAGTATCTCATGCACTTCACACAGATTTTCCTTCTCCAAGCTCTAGGAAAGAAGCTGAATTCATCACTTGGTGGCAGGAGGTGTTTGCAGGAGGTTTCTGAGCGAAGTGATCAGATTCAGACCTCCCCAAATCTAACGTGCATTTCAGCAGAGCTATACCCATTCAATATACCACCCTCATGTTTATAGTGTGATACTCATGATTATCTTAACTAAAATGAAAACTGGCACCTCTTGGCAAGGGAAAAGTCATTCAAAAGAGTTTACTATCACTCAGCTAAAGAGATCTTTCTAATAAAATCTGTGATACAAAGATCTCTACTGAACATAGACGCTTATGATAACAAAACTCAGAGCATGACCAACCTGCGTTAGCTTCCTATGAGCACAGTTTACTCCTCCAATGAAAATCATGTTAGGCATCAATGGTCTTGGATAGTGTAGAACAAAGTCTAACCGCAGAAGCCAAATGGAGGCCTTGCGTAAGAGATCCAAGAGAGTCACGTCTTGCTGGAGGAACTCAGAAGCCAGTTTGGTATATGGATCATAAAGAACATTACAGAGAAGAGAAAGCGGGATGTCAAGCATTAGATTCTGCACTCGCTGGAAAAAGCTCATGTGGTCTGTAAGGCCTACCAACATCCTGGGAACATAGGAAGGGGGATAGGGACACTGGGTGGCTTCAAAGTCTAAACCACATGGCAGTTGTTGCAAAAAAAAACAGAAGGGAGTGAAAGATGCTCAGCCAGGATCAGTCCGCAGGGTACTATTGGATCTGTAAAGACAGCATCAAACTTGCTCTCCTCCAGATATCGGACAAGCTCCTTGTTGTACAATAAGTTGGTACAGGTAGCCAGGAAGACAGTAGAAACATTCTTCATTCCTTGATATTTTTTAAGAAATCTTTCCAGAAAAGATCCTCCTTCAAACATAATGTCGGTACTTCTCTTGTAATGGTTATCCAGCTCTTCCTGTGTGAAAGAGACTGGGTACATCTTCATAACAAAGTTCTTCGATGGCTTAATGTGTACATTTATCTCAGGTGCAACGACGACTATTTCATGTCCCTTCTGGCGGAGACCATCCAGCACCTCCCGTGTGCTGAGCCAACGACTCCCATCCACCGGCACCACCAGCAGCTTCCCACCAGCAGTCAAATGCAGAATGGACAGGAGCAGAACCAGCGTCACTGAGACTTGTGGGTGAGCACTGAGCACCAGGGCCATTTCGGCAGGGATCTGGTGAGTGCTGACCAGAAGAAAAACACCAGCAGCACTGTAGAAACAGGACACGCTCCATGTGTTTAAACAGTAACTGTGCTGCGGCCTTAACTTTGACCCTAAAGGAATTTGCTCTGTAGTAATTATATAATTAATAAAGGGCTGGATAACAAGCAAAAAAGTTCAGTAATCCACCAGGGCAGGTGATAAAAATGGTGGATACACCAGAGAAGCCCCATCTGTTCGTACCAGAAAAGCTTTAGCAGTCCTGCTGCCTCTACAACTACAACAAGTCGCTCTCTACAACTCCCTGCAGGGAGGTTGTGGAGAGGAGGGAACTGGGCTCTTCTCCCAAGTGACAGGGGACAGGACAAGAGGGAATGGCCTCAAGCTCCACCAGGGGAGGTTTAGTCTGGATATTAGGAAAAAATTTTCACAGAAAGAGTCACTGGGTACTGGCAGAGGCTGCCTAGGGATGTGGTTGATTCACATTCCCTGGAGGTGTTTAAGGGACAGGTAGACGAGGTGCTGAGGGGCATGGTTTAGTGTTTGATAGGAATTATTTGACTTGATGATGTAGTGGGTCTCTTCCAACGTGGTTATTCTATGATTCTATGACTCTATGATTCTATGAGCAAGATCTGCCAAGCCACCGTAGCCCCTTCAGGCTCTTTGAGATTTGTTTTCTTGTCAGATCTCTTGTTGCCACCTCCAAGGAATAATCTTGTGAAGCCTGCTTGTAAACAGAGACCAGACCTGTCTCCACCATTTCAAAGTCACGTGGTCTATACCCAAACAAATGGCCTGACCATCTCTCAGACTTACCTGCTGCTCATCCTCACTCCCCAAGGGAGAGAGTTCCATGCTACTGAAAGCAACAAAACATGGCATTGGATGTGGAGAATGAAAAAGATATCAACTGAACATACTTCATCAGTGAAAAGATACAGCTGCCTACACACAGAGAGGAAAGTAAGGAAGAAAGTGAGAGAAAAATTATTTCTTTCATAAGTATTTCCCTAACACCTTCTTAATGCCACCTTAACTCATATCTGCAATACAGAAGTCCATCCTTGTGAACACAGAAGCCATCACAGCAAGAATTAAAATCAGAGCATGACCCACCTCAGACAGCTTCTTGTGACCACAGGATATTCCTCCAACAAAAAACATGTTGGGCATCAGCGGCCTTGGATAATCTAACACAAAATCAATCCTCATGAGCCAAATGGAAGCATGGCGAAAGAGATCTAGCAAAGTCACGTCCCGCTGGAGGAACTCAGATGCCACTTTTCTGTATGATTGAAAGATCAATTCACAGGAAAACCTATGTAGGATATCAAAGATTACGTTCTTCACTCGCTGGAGAAAGTTCATGTGATCTGTAAGGCCTGTTGATATCCTTGGGATATAGGAAGGGGGATTGGGACACTGGGTGGCTTCATATTCTATACCACAAGATGATCCTCGAAAATAAAGCACAGAAGGGAGTGAAAGATTCCCAGCCAGGACCTGTCCACAGGGTAGCATTGGATCTGTAAAGACAGCATCAAAATGACTCTCCTTAAGGTAACTGACAAGCTCCTTATTGAACAGTAAGCCGGTACAAGTAGCCAAGTGGATCGCAAATGTTTTTTTTACCCGTTCATAAAATCTAATAGCTTTTTCTAGCATAGATCCATCATCAGTTATTTCCTTTGAAAATGACTGGAAATTTTCATCCATCTCTTCCTGTGTGAAAGTGACCGGGTACATTTTCATAACAAAATCCTCTGATGGTTTGATGTATAAACTTATCTCAGGCGCAACGACGACTATTTCATGTCCCTTCTGGCGCAGACCATACAGCACCTCCCGCATGCTGAACCAGTGACTCCCATCCACTGGCACCACCAGCAGCTTCCCACCAGCAGCCAAATGCAGAATGGACAGCAGCAGAACCAGCGTCGCTGAGACTCGTGGGTGAGCACTGAGCACCAGGACCATTTTGGCAGAGATCTGGTGAGTGCTGCCCAGAAGAAAAACACCAGCAGCACTGAAGCAATAGCACAGTTCTGTGCAGTTTAAGCAATATGTGCTGCAGCCTGACTTTGACCCCTGGAGGCATTTCTGTGTAGTAAATGAATCATCATTCTTTTGCTAAAAGCCTGAATAATTCCAGCCAAGCCCAAAGACTGTTACTGTGGGCTGAACGCTTTGCATAATCCCCACCTCTTTCTATTTGATGAACAAGAAAACATGTCCCAGGAAGTAGGTAGGGGTGGGTCTGGGTGTACTTCTGCTCTTCTGATTGCTCCCTCTGGCTGAACCTGCTGCTAGGACATGAGATCTGCCTCATTCACATCACCACTCAACCTAGCAGAGGCTGCTCCCTTCTCCTGGGAAAGATCTGTTCCCACGCTCTCCGTTTCTTTGAGCACTCATCTCTAGCCAGCCTCTGGTCCCAGAGCAGATGTGCCAGAGCTGCTTTAGATGGCTTCTGGTATGAGAAGACAAATGGACACACGATGATACTGCGCGCATTAAGCAGTACTTTGTACTTCCAGTGTCCCATCACAGACCCTCATTAGAAGAACCTAAATTTTCTCTTTTTTATCAAAGAAAAGATACAGGTGCCTGAACAGAACTTGCTCTCGTCCAGATATCAGACAAGCTCCTTGTTGTACAGTAAGTGTGTGCAGGTAGAGAGAGTGGTGTCAGAGATGATTTTTAGTCTCTGGCATATTTTGATAAATCTTCCCAGAAAGGATCCTTCAAATACATTCTGTGAAAAAGAATGGATATTTCCATCCACTTCCTCCTTTGTGAATGGTATTGGTTACGTTTTCATAACAAAATTCTCTAATGGTTTTATATCATAGAATCCTAAAATAACCAGGTTGGAACAGACCCACCAGATCATCGAGTCCAACCATTCCTATCAAACAATAAACCATGTCCCTCAGCACCTCGTCCACCTGTGCCTTAAACACCTCCAGGGAAGGTGAATCAACCACCTCCCTGGGCAGACTTTGCCAGTGCCCAGTGACCCTTTCTGTGAAAATTTTTTTCCTAATATCCAGACTAAACCTCCCCTGGCGGAACTTGAGGCCATTCCCTCTTGTCCTGTCCCCTGATACTTGGGAGAAGAGGCCAGCTCCCTCCTCTCCACAAACTCCTTTCAGGTAGTTACAGAGAGCAATGAGGTCTCCTCTCAGCCTCCTCTTCTCCAGGCTAAACACCCCCAGCTCTCTCAGTCATTCCTCATAAGGCTTCATTGCTCTTCTCTGGACTTGCTGCAGAGCCTCAATATCTTTCTTGTGGTGAGGGGCCCAGAACTGAACACAGGATTCAAGGAGCAGTCTCACCAGTGCCGAGTCCAGAGGGAGAAGAACCTCCCTGGACCTGCTGGTCACACCATTTCTGATCCAAGCCAAGATACCATTGGCCTTCTCGGCCACTTGGGCACACTGCTGGCTCATGTTCAGTTCCTGTCAACCAACACCTCCAGGTCTCTCTCCTCCTGGCAGCTTTCTAGACAGATTTCTCCTAGTCTGTAGCTGCACAGGGTTGTTGTGCCCCAAGTGCAGGACCCGGCATTTGGCCTTGTTAAACCTCATCCCATTGAACTCTGCCCAGCGGTCCAGCCTGTTCAGATCCCTTTGGAGCCTCCCTACCCTCCAGCAGATCGACACTTCCACCCAGCTTAGTGTCATCTGCAAACTTGCTAAGGGTGCACTCAATGCCTTCATCCAGGTCATTGATGAAGACATTGAACAGGGCTGGACACAGCACTGAGCCCTGGGGAACCCCACTAGTAACTGGCCTCCAGCTGGATTTAACACCATTTCCCACCACTCTCTGGGCCTGGTCATCCAACCAGTTTTCCACTCAGGAGAGTGTGCGCCTGTCCAGGCCAGAGGCTGACAGTTCCCTATGCAGAATGCTGTGAGAAACTGTCAAAGGCTTTGCTGAAGTACAGGAAGATACATCCACAGCCTTTCCCTCATCCAGCACCCAAGACACTTTGTCATAGAAGATGATCAGATTAGTTTGGCAAGACCTGCCTTGTGTAAACCTGTGCTGACTGGGCCTGATAACCCCTTTTTCTTGCATGTCCTATATGCATGCTTACTTCAGGCTCAATGACGACTATTTCACGTCCCTTCTGATTGAGACCATCTAGCACCTCCCGCATGCTGAGCCAGGGACTCCCATCCACTGACACCACCAGCAGTTTCCCACCAGCAGCCAAACGCAGCATGGACACGAGCAGAACCGGTGTTACTGAAACTCGTGGGTGAGTACTGAGCACCAGGGCCACTTTGGCAGAAATCTGGTGAGTGCTATCCAGAAGAAAATCACCAGTAGCACTGTAGAAACAGCACATGCTCTGTGTGTTTAAACAATAACTGTGCTGTGGTCTAAACTCTGACCCCTGGAGGTATTTGCTCTGTGGTAATTATATAATTATTCCTTTGATAATGGCCTGGATAACAAGTGGAACAGTTCAGCAGTCTACCTGGGCAGGTGATAAAAGTGATGGATGCACCTGATAAGCCCCACCTGTTCCTACCAGAGAAGCTTTAGCACCTCTGCTGCCTCTAAATAGGATCTGCCAGGTCACAATAGCCCCTTCAGGCTCTTTGAGACTCATTTTCTTGTCAGATCTGATGCTGCCACCACCAAGGAAAAATCTTGAGATGCCTGCTTATAAACAGAGATAGCACATCATAGCCTGAGTGTCCACAGCCTGTGACATTGCCATTGATTCCAGCTCTGGAAATACCCAAGTGAAGGAACAGGTGAATTCACTGACAAATAAAGACAGGGTCAGGCACAAAGAGAGCCCAGGGCTGAAGCCTGACATGCATTTCTCCTTAAAGATCAGACCTTTCTACAACCATTTCAAAGTCACGTGGTCTATACCGAACCGCACACCTTGACCATCTCTCAGACTTACCTGCTGCTCATCCTCACTCCCCAAGGGAGAGAGTTCCATGCTACTGAAAGCAACAAAACATGGCATTGGATGTGGAGAATGAAAAAGACATCAACTGAACATACTTCATCAGTGAAAAGATACAGCTGCCTACACACAGAGAGGAAAGTAAGGAAGAAAGTGAGAGAAAAATTATTTCTTTCATAAGTATTTCCCTAACACCTTATTAATGCCACCTTAACTCATATCTGCAATACAGAAGTCCATCCTTGTGAACACAGAAGCCATCACAGCAAGAATTAAAATCAGAGCATGACCCACCTCAGACAGCTTCTTGTGACCACAGGATATTCCTCCAACAAAAAACATGTTAGGCATCAAAGGCCTTGGATAATCAAACACAAAATCAAACCTCATGAGCCAAATGGAAGCCTGGCGAAAGAGATCCAGCATAGTGACATCCCGCTGGAGGAATTCAGATGCCACTTTTCTGTATGATTGAAAGATCAATTCACAGGAAAAGATATGTAGGATATCAAAGATTACGTTCTTCACTCGCTGGAGAAAGTTCATGTGATCTGTAAGGCCTGTTGATATCCTTGGGATATAGGAAGGGGGATTGGGACACTGGGTGGCTTCATATTCTAAACCACATGGTGATCCTCGAAAATAAAGCACAGAAGGGAGAGAAAGATGCTCTGCCAGGATCTGTCCACAAGGTATCATTGGATCTGTAAAGACAGCATCAAAATGACTCTCCTTAAGATAACTGACAAGCTCCTTATTGTACAGCAAGGCCTCACAAGCAGCCAAGTTCATCGCAAATGTTTTTTTTATCCGTTCATAAAATCTAACAGCTCTTTCTAGGACAGATCCATCATCAGTTATTTCCTTTGAAAATGACTGGAAATTTTCATCCATCTCTTCCTGTGTGAAAGTGACCGGGTACATTTTCATAACAAAATCCTCTGATGGCTTGATGTATAAATTTATCTCAGGCGCAACAACGACTATTTCATGTCCCTTCTGGTGCAGACCATACAGCACCTCCCGCATGCTGAACCAGTGACTCCCATCCACTGGCACCACCAGCAGCTTCCCACCAGCAGCCAAACGCAGAATGGACAGCAGCAGAACCAGCGTCGCTGAGACTCGTGGGTGAGCACTGAGCATCAGGACCATTTCTGCAGAGATCTGCTGAGTGCTGCCCAGAAGAAAAACACCAGCAGCACTGAAGCAATAGCACAGTTTTGTGCAGTTTAAGCAATATGTGCTGCAGCCTGACTTTGACCCCTGGAGGCATTTCCTATGTGGTAAATGAATCATCATTCTTTTGCTAAAAGCCTGAATAATTCCAGCCAAGCCCAAAGACTGTTACTGTGGGCTGAACGCTTTGCATAATCCCCACCTCTTTCTATTTGATGAACAAGAAAACATGTCCCAGGAAGTAGGTAGGAGTGGTTCTGGGGGCACTTCTGCACTTCTGATGGCTCCCTCTGGCTGAACCTGCTGCTAGGACATGAGATCTGTCTCATTCACATCACCACTCAACCTAGCAAGGGCTGCTCCCTTCTCCTGGGAAAGATCTGTTCCCATGCTCTCAGTTTCTTTGAGCGCTCATCTCTAGCCAGCTTCTGGTCCCAGAGCAGATGTGCCAGAGGTGCTTTAGATGGCTTCTGGTATGAGAAGACAAAAGGACACACGATGATATTGCCCACACTAAGTAGTACTTTGTACTTCCAGTGTCCCATTACAGACCTTCATTAGAAGAACCTAAATTTTCTCTTCTACTGAGCATATTTTATCAAAGAAAAGATACAGGTGCCTTCACAGAACGTGGAAAGTGAAGAAGAAAGTAAGAGAGAAATTATATCTCTCATGAGTATTTGCCTTGCGCATCCTAAATGGCATTTCAACTTAGATCTGCAAGATAAAATACCACCTTTGAGAACACAAACACCCATCAGAACAAGAATTAAAGACAAACCATGACCCACCTCAGACAGCTTCTTGTGAGCACAAGTTACTCCTCCAACAAAAATCATGTTGGGCATCAGAGGCCTTGGATAATCAAACACAAAATCAAACCTCATGAGCCAAATGGAAGCCTGGCGAAAGAGATCCAGCATAGTCACCTCCCTCTGGAGGAACTCAGATGCCAGTTTTCTGAATGAGCGAAAGATAAATTCACAGAACATGCTATGTGGAATGTCAAAGATTAGGTTCTTCACTCGCTGGAGAAAGTTCATGTGATCTGTAAGGTCTGTAAATCCCCTTGGGATATAAGAAGGGGGATTGGGGCACTGAGTGGCTTCATATTCTAAACCACATGGTGATCCTCGAAAATAAAATACAGAAGGGAGAGAAAGATGCTCTGCCAGGATCTGTCCACAAGGTATCATTGGATCTGTAAAGACAGCATCAAAATTACTCTCCTTAAGGTAACTGACAAGCTCCTTATTGTACAGCAAGCCGGTACAAGTAGCCATGTAGATCTCAAATGTTTTTTTTACTCGTTCATAAAATCTAATAGCTCTTTCTAGGATAGATCCATCATCAGTTATTTCCTTTGAAAATGACTGGAAATTTTCATCCATCTCTTCCTGTGTGAAAGTGACCGGGTACATCTTCATAACAAAATCCTCTGATGGCTTGATGTATAAACTGATCTCAGGCGCAACAACGACTATTTCATGTCCCTTCTGGTGCAGACCATACAGCACCTCCCGCATGCTGAGCCAGTGACTCCCATCCACTGGCACCACCAGCAGCTTCCCACCAGCAGCCAAACACAGCACGGACAGGAGCAGAACCAGCGTCGCTGAGACTCGTGGGTGAGTACTGAGCACCAGGGCCATTTCTGCAGAGATCTGCTGAGTGCTGCCCAGAAGAAAAACACCAGCAGCACTGAAGCAATAGCACAGTTCTGTGCAGTTTAAGCAATATGTGCTGCAGCCTGACTTTGACCCCTGGAGGCATTTCTGTGTAGTAAATGAATCATCATTCTTTTGCTAAAAGCCTGAATAATTCCAGCCAAGCCCAAAGACTGTTACTGTGGGCTGAACGCTTTGCATAATCCCCACCTCTTTCTATTTGATGAACAAGAAAACATGTCCCAGGAAGTAGGTAGGAGTGGTTCTGGGGGCACTTCTGCACTTCTGATGGCTCCCTCTGGCTGAACCTGCTGCTAGGACATGAGATCTGCCTCATTCACATCACCACTCAACCTAGCAGAGGCTGCTCCCTTCTCCTGGGAAAGATCTGTTCCCACGCTCTCCGTTTCTTTGAGCACTCATCTCTAGCCAGCTTCTGGTCCCAGAGCAGATGTGCCAGAGCTGCTTTAGATGGCTTCTGGTATGAGAAGACAAATGGACACACGATGATATTGCCCACACTAAGTAGTACTTTGTACTTCCATCGTCCCATCACAGACCTTCATTAGAAGAACCTAAATTTTCTCTTTTTTATCAAAGAAAAGATACAGGTGCCTTCACAGAACGTGGAAAGTGAAGAAGAAAGTAAGAGAGAAATTATATCTCTCATGAGTATTTGCCTTGCGCATCCTAAATGGCATTTCAACTTAGATCTGCAAGATAAAATACCACCTTTGAGAACACAAACACCCATCAGAACAAGAATTAAAAACAAACTGTGACCCACCTCAGACAGCTTCTTGTGAGCACAGGTTACTCCTCCAATTACTATCATATTTGGCATTAAAGGTCTTGGGTAATCAAACACAAAGTCTAACCTTATCAGCCAAATGGAAGCCTTACGAAAGAGATCTAGCATAGCCACGTCCCGCTGGAGGAACTCAGATGCCAGTTTTGCATATGGTTGAAAGAAAAAATTACAGAGAAAATAATTTGGGATGTCATGAATTAGGTTTTTTATGCGCTGGAGAAAGTTCATGTGGTCTGTAAGGCCTGTAAACATCCTGGGAACATAGGAAGGGGGATAGGGACACTGGGTGGCTTCAAAGTCTAAACCACATGGCATTGCCCGCAAAAAAAACACAGAAGGAAGAGAAAGATGCTCAGCCAGGATCAGTCCGCAGGGTGCTACTGGATCTGTAAAGACAGCATCAAACTTGCCCTCCTCCAGATATCTGACAAGCTCCTTGTTGTACAGTAAGTGTGTGCAGGTAGAGAGAGTGGTGTCAGAGATGATTTTTAGTCTCTGGCATATTTTGATAAATCTTCTCAGAAAGGATCCTTCTTCAAATACATTCTGTGAAAAAGAATGGATATTTCCATACACTTCCTCCTTTGTGAAGGGTATTGGGTACGTTTTCATAATAAAATTCTCTGATGGTTTTATATGTACGGTTACTTCAGGCGCAACGACGACTATTTCATGTCCCTTGTCGTGGAGACCATCCAGCACCTCCCGCATGCTGAGCCAACGACTCCCATCCACTGGCACCACCAGCAGCTTCCCACCAGCAGCCAAACGCAGCACGGACAGGAGCAGAACCAGCGTCACTGAGACTCGTGGGTGAGCACTGAGCACCAGATTCATTTTGGCAGAGACCTGATGAGTGCTGCCCCAGAAGCATATCCCCAGCTCTAGGCTTATATGCAAGCAGTGCTGTGGTTCTCTGGATGATCTTTAGACTTATTTGCTGTGTAGTAAATCTATAATCTTATGTATGGCAGAGTTGGAATAAAAGGTGCTGAAGTTCAGGCAATTTGGCAGGTAGTACTCAGAGCAGCTGCTAGAATTGCTAAAGCCACCTCTTTACCTCTTTGTACTGAAGGAACACTAGGGTTCAAGGAAATAAGGGATCCTTCACAAGGGGTCTGCCCAAAAGTGGTAATTAACAGATCATTAATTTTCCAAATAAGAATTTTCACTTTGAGAAAATCCTTCCCTTCCTGCTGCCCCAAATAAATTTCTATTTGTAAAAGATCAGAAAAACATCAATGCTTCCCATATCTTGACACTGTAATTAAATGGAAAATTGGCTATCAAAGTTCATTTCCCTGAATGCCTCTGCTTGGAAGGATGAAGTAAGGGCTGGAGGAGGAAGGACAAGGGCATGGGTTCTGCCAGATGTATTTAAAACTGGATTAGCAAGTCAGAAATGCCATTTAGATCAGCCCACAAAGAGTATGCCCCAGGGCAATGAAAGCAATCAACACTAACACAGATATGATTTGCAGACAGTCAGCCCTAATTACAAAAGTTATTGCACAGAAGTGGTTTTGACTGTACAATAATTTAATATGGAGGCTGATGGTACAAACCACAATTTTTTAAGGAGATTTACCCAATTTATGCAGCTTTATGTACATCTTTTTGCAGCATGAGTTGTCACAGATGCTCAGTCCTGTGATCAGGTATGAAAACCTCCAATAGTTTTGCAGAATATTTTGTAAGGAATCCATCCAGTGAAAGGATAAGCCTAGACTGACGAAGCAACCTGGACATTACCTGCTGACCGATGTGTTACTACACTTCATTTCTAAATTACAAAAGGTTGTTTCTATTAACTGTCCAGATTCATTGTTTAAAAAAAAAAAACACAATTGTGACAAATAGTTTGAGTTAGTAGTACTGATCAGGCAAAGAGTAGGAGCAGACCTGCCTGGTAAGACAGAGATCACTCTCACTGGATGGTTATATGTCTCAGTGAGTGTACAGTGACAAACTGCTTCCACCTAGCCCAAAGAAAGCAATTGTGTAAGAAAAGAGTGCTTAGGTCATGCTAATGCTATAGGGAAGTACCTGAGAGAGTAGGCGAGAATTAAAATCAGCCCAGTTTCTCATCTATTTTCTTTACAGTATACCTTACTGCACCCCACAAACTCATGTACACAATTACATACACACAGAGCATTCCCAAACAGCCTTTTCTCTTCAAACCTTAATATAGTTCATCAAGGAAATCACTGACCTGAGATAATGTTTTTTTCTTTCCACAGTTTATACCTCCAATGAAAACTATGTTGGGCATCACTGGCATGGGATACTCAAAAACAAAATCCATTCTTTTAAGCCAAATGGATCCATGGCTTAAGAGTTCCTTCATTGTTACTGGTCTGTGGAGAAAATCTGAGGCAAGAAGTTCAAATGGCAAATAGGCAAAATTGCAAAGAAAAGATTCTGATGACTTAAGAAAGAAGTTTTCCACACGCTGGATAAACGTCATGTGGTCTGAGTTGTCTGTAAATGTTCTTGGGATGTAGGAAGGGGGATCTGGACACTGAGTAGCCTGCAAATCCAAACTGCAGGGGAGTCCTCGTAAAAAGAAAACAGATGGAATAGAGAGATGCAGAGCCAGTATTTGTCCACATGGTACAATAGGATCCATGAGAACAGCATCAAATTTATGTCCTTCGAGATATTGCATCAGACCCTTATTGTGCAGTAAACTGGTACAGGAGGATACGTAGAGACCAGAGATGGCTTGAGCTTTTTCATAAAGCGCAGTAATTCTCTGAAGAAGAGGTCTTCTCTCAAAAAGATCATTAGCAAATGAATGCATGCGTGCTCCCAGTTCTTCCCTAGTTAAAGGCACTGGGTATGTTTTTAGAGTGTAATAATCAGATGCCTTCACGTTCAAGTTTACTTCTGGTGCGACAACAATTATTTCGTGGCCCTTTTGACTCAGGGCTGCCAGCACCAAGCGCATGCTGAGCCAGTGACTCCCATCCATGGGCACCACCAACAGCTTCCCTCCATCAGCCAAGCAGAACAGAGACAGGAAAACCAAAACTCCCGCAGAAACTAAGTAACTGCGTTTACTCACTCGAGCCATGTTCCTAGAAATCCAGCATCTGTTCATCTGCCCTGACCTAACAGACTTTAAGTAGACCCACAGCCTCTTGCCAGATTCCCGCATTCCCCCTTAACGACCTGGCTTTTCCAGCAAAACCAGCCATTCAAGGCATTTGTGAATCACTGATAAATCAAGTTGGGTTGGGCAGAAGAGGGCTTGGTATCTGAGGCTCCCTTGGGATGGGTCCTTTCGGATGGATTCCTTGGGCTGATTGCTGTTAGACTGAAAATACAATCAGACTTTGCAAAGCCTTGAATAGTGGTGGCACTTTTAAGTAACTGGGCTTGCCAAAAACAGGTATTAAAGTGCTTTCTTGCTTTCCTTTCTTTTTGATAAGCATTTTGCAGCTGTACTGGAATGTTTGTTAACTTCACGTTTAGATCAAATTATAAAATTTGCCAGTACACAGTGTGGTATTTGTGCAAATCCTAAGGTAGAGGCTCTGTGATTTACATACAGCTCAGCACTGGGGCCAGGTACACCAGGTACAAATAGATCACAGTAAATAACACAGCAGCTGAGCCTGGCATCAGCAAAGGAGAACCACCCAATTAGTGCTGTCATGCACAGTGCTTCTTTATTCTCATTCTGACCTATCTCTCTGACTCTCAGAGTCATTTCCTTCCTCCAGGAGTTATAGGAAGTGAAAACCACTCAGTTCAACTTCTACCAAAATAAATTCAGGAAAGCTTAGACAGATGTAGCCAGGAACAGCCAGGAATTGATTTAAAATGATGTTTAAATGGCATTACTTCAGATGACAAGCTAAAAATAAGATGCTGTATCTGAGCAGTTAATAAGTACTAGTGAAAAACTGTGTGTATTTCAGAGGCTTGGTCAGAAGATAAAGAGAAATCAGGGCTGAAGAATCAGTACTTCTGCAATAAGAGTTGCTGCTGGAGTCTGGTTTTAGCTGCTAAACAAGAGTGAGAGTGAGATTTTTCTTCAGAGGAGAGCCTGATTTGAACCTGGAGCTGCCACATGGTCTTGCCTGCAGGCAAGATTCCTCTCCCTGCTTTCCCAGAGGGTCTTCCAGGGTTTGTCCCTCTGGAGCCATTAAGCAGCTCTGATAGACAGAACTGATAGGAAGAAGCACTGCCCTGATAAAAGTGGCCATGTGGGGAGTTGACCAAGAGGCTTTTGTGGAAAAGCAAGAGCTGAATTCTACTAGTTGAGCAGAAACAAACAGTTGCAGCATTAGGGGAAGTACTGGGCTGAGTAAAGCAAAGCCTGAAGAAAGTTTAAGGTTGCCTCGGGGAAGATGTGCCAGGCTGTAAAATGCAAATCTGTGTTTCAGTGAAGCTTCACCCATTCATGTCCACAAAGGACTATGAATTTGGGGGGAAGAGTAAGAGTGGTGACAGGCATCCATTCCCTAAGACTCAGGGAAGGTGAAAAAAGTTCAAGGGAAGAATAGAGGGGAGTTTATTTTTAAGTAATGTTCACAAAGGATAAAACTTTATCCTCTCTAGGAAACAATTTGATTTATGCTGAAACACTGGATTACACTAACACAGATCTCTCATCTGCTGAGGAGAGCAGTTTCCTCCTATATCTCCTTCTCCACTTAATATTTGGCTTCATATCAGGCTGTTCTACTCACAACACAAGCAAAAATGTAAATCGCATACAGCAATGAGCTAACGAACATCACAAGCACACATACACCATATGCATGCCTTTATCAAGTGCTTTTTAGACCACAGATATCCAAGTAACCCCTCATTAACATTTCCATGTCCAAACTGGATGCTTCCTAAAGAACACAGTTCAGAACTCAGCTGTCTAGTTTTTGTGATGGAAACTGTAGTTAGACCAAAGCCTTCACCACAAAATATCAGCCTCCAGCTCAAACACAGTGACAGAAAAGAGCCCATGATTCTGCTGCTCATGACTCATCAAGTTACATTTTTGACCAGATAACCAGCTAATGCTCTTGAAGAAATATTCTACTGCCTCTTATATGAGACAAAGAACTTTTGGAAGAGCCATTGCAATTCCTGCTCCTTTTGCATGAATTCCTGGGCGAGATGTTTGTGTACCTCAATTCATCTGGAATTAATCACAGCATAACACATGATCTCTTCACGGAACAAAATCTCCATATTGGGAAGACCCAAGGAAAGGAGGTGGAATCACATGTTCTCCTGGTCGACTATACCCCTCTGTTTTTCAGGTGGATTGGTTATACCGAAAGCATTAACCTAAGTCCTCTCTTTAGGTTAGAAATATCCATATCAAACAAACTATTTGACCTCACCCACACCATGCAGATATACCACTGCCAGATTTTTTTCCCTTGTTATACCTTTCTGAGCTGGTCACTAACCTGAGATAATGGTTTTTTGTGTCCGCAGTTTATGCCTCCAACAAAAACCATGTTGGGCATTATAGGTGTGGGATAGTCAAAGACAAAGTCAGTTCTCTTCAGCCAGATGGATCCATGGCTTAAAAGCTGCGTAATTGTTATCGGCTGCTGGAGAAAGTCTGAGGCCAGACTTTCAAATGATGAGAAGACCAAACTGCAGGTAAAAGACTCTGAAAGGCTGATGAGGAAGTTCTTCACTCTCTCAGGGAATGTCATATGATCCGTATTGAGAGAGAACATTCGTGGGACATAGGATGGTGGGTCTGGACTCTGAGCAGCATGAACGTCTATAGCACATGGGAAGCCCCGCAAAAAGAAAACAGTAGGGATAGAAAAGTACAAAGCAATTATCTGTCCACAGGGTGTCAGAGGATCTGTAAACATGGCATCAAATTTACTTTCTTCAATGTATTTCATCATCTCTTTGTTGTACAGTAAGGAACTGCAGGAAGTCTGAAACAATTCGGAGCTCTGTCTGAAATTATGCCAGGTCTTCATAAATCTCATCAGGAACGGCTCTTCACTAAAACTGGTTGTACTCATTGAGCGTACAGTTTTTTCGATGTCCTCCTTTTCGAAAGGTACAGGATATATTTTGAATTCATACATCCCCGGGGAATCTATCAGCAGACTGCTGGCTGGTGCGATGACAACTATTTTGTGTCCTTTCTTGCTCAGCTCTGCCAGGACCTCCTTCATGCTCAGCCAGTGGCTGCCATCCATTGGGATCACCAGCAGTTTTCCAGCAGCAGCAGGACTCAGGCAGCACAAGAAGGTGAGCAGCACTGCCACCAGCATGTTGCAAGCTGCACAGAATCGGGCACAAGAGAGTCCAGGAGTGGTTCACAAGCTTTTGTAGCTACGCTCCACCCATGCAAACACACCACTTGTCAATGGTACTTAAAAGCACCTCTGCCCTTTTGGCTGACCTCATATTTCAGGTGTTCACAAGTTTGCACGCAACGGAGTCACGGTAGATGATTAATGATTACAAAAGGGGGAGATAAAGTTTGTACTTCAAAAGCGAGTTTGTATGAGCATGAGAAAGGCGTGTAACCTGTCATATACTTCTCTCACTTAAGCTGAGGTTGCAGCTCAGTGCCTCAGCCTTCTCTTCTCCTTCCCGTAGTAGGATCACAGCCTCATGACACTTCTTACCATCAGCAACCCATCAACCTTTACTGACATTTACTGACACATGTGAAGTCATGAAAAAAATGCATCCACAGAGTGGATGGACAGAAACATTGCTGGGATTACTCCACATAGTACTGCTGAGTCTACAATGAGGGCACCAAAATTACTCTTTATCTATGTGGCGTTAGAGTTCTCTGCCGCTGAAAGCTGTCAGAGATGTCAAAGAGTGTAGTAATTTGGTATTTTTTATAAGTACTTTCTTTTCTAATGATGCTAAGGCAAGTTATAAATAACTTATAGTAAAGATAAGTATGAGAAATCAACGTTAAAAGTACCTGGGTTTTGTTGGGGTTTTTTTGTTTGTTTTTTTTAATAATCAAAACCAGTTGTTACAACTAAGAAAAAATATATTTTAACCAATACAAACGTGCTTTCTCTGAAGATAAGTAGCCAACAGAAAATCTTTCCCCATTTCTACATACAACTTCTACCCAACCTCTTACACTTTTGGACGTAGAACTACGTTGCGAAACACCAGTTAATTGTTTTACCTCAGATAACATAAACCAACAACTTGTTTCTAACAGATGAACTCACAGTTCATGGTCCATGTCAGTTCAGTGCATGACTGAAACAGTTCATTAACTCCAGATCCTTCTCTGTTGTAAACTGCTGGGGTTTTAAAAGTTGGTGATGATCTCTCACCGTAGAAATTTGTAAGTAGGTGGCTAGGCAGGTGCCTTAAGGATACAATTTGCTCCTGCAGGGCATTCAGGGCTCTACATCACTAGTAGAGCTTTCTCTCATGTGCAGTTTCTGCACGTTTATATTCAAGACTGATAGTAAAGCTTTGACCTTTTTGAGAACCTGCCCTCTAAAAAGAGCGGCCAGCTCCATCACTCACACTGTCCCCAAATCAGTAGTTTATGACACAGGTTTAACTTAATGGGAATTTTCAAATGGCTCAGGAGAAGACAAAGCACAGAAACTAACCTGTTGCCCACAACCTCTGAAAAGGTTGTTGAATGAACACTAAGAGGGTATGTTCAATTTAGACTGACAGACTAAGAAAGGCAGTAATCCGTTTCCCATGTGAGGCATTCGTAGCCATCTCCTGGGATCTTTATTATCCAGTTAGAATCTTTCCCACTCCTGACTCAATGTCCTTTTGAAAGACCCCTTGTTAGCAAGGGCTACTCCTTTTCCTTCATTAAAACATATAAAACCAGTTAGAGTGAACTAAATAGTACGAGAGACTGTCCTGGTAAGACGTTTGGCTCTGCCACTCCCAACACAAGCACTAAATATACTTATCTGGGCAAAATGGGAGGGTATGAGGGCTTTCTTTTACGTTACTCCATTCTGGGTGCACTCACAATTTGCAGTACTTGGATACCTGTTTCCTGCTTTTGATCTGCTATAGAATATACTGTACAGGTTTCAGAGACCTGATTGGTACTCAAAAATTTGAACAGGAATTTACAGAAGACATCCAAACCCAGAAACGCTTCAAATCTAATTAAATAACCTATGAATGAAAGAGAGGATACAATTTAAAAACTCTTTTGAAGGCTGGGTATTGGCACCTTGGCATAATGGGAGAGACATAGACGAATCAGTCTGGGAGGTGGATGTGACAGAAAAAGGAAAAAATCAATGAACAGCTAAAATCTTAAGTCCTACAACCTCCAGTGTCTGTGAAAGGATATAGAGAAGCATGGATGGACAGTTCACGAGACAGATGAGAAGGGAGGACACTACGAGGTAGACAGAGAGCAGACTGTGCTTATCGATGTCCCTCAGGCTACTCTTTCAGAGCAATAGAGCTAAGGCCTCCGAGCCCTGGCTTTGGTTGTAGAGACAGCTCTTACTGAGATGGACATGGCATAGGAAACGCAGATGAAATGGAAGCTAACAAGTCTGGCTCCTTTTGATGTGGAAAGTTTGCAACTTAACAAAATTCATGTGAGCTTCAGTTCAATAAAAAAGCTTATCAGATAAGCTTGCAGACAAGTTAGATGTCACTTAAATTATCATATCTGATAAGGCTGTGGGTTTGGGAGGATACAATATAATCTGAATACTGGGTACCAGGAAATATCTTAATATCTCATAATGCAGGATTTCGCATTAGCTTTCTATCTTTAATTTCCAAGGTGTTGCTAGTTAGGTTTCAACATGAGGACAACTAAATATTTCTGTTCTCATCTTTTCAATAAAAAACAACATAAAATTTTATACCTGGGGTAGTTTTTAGTTCTGAGCACAGTTTATCCCTCCAATAAAGAGCCATTTTGGTGGAAGTAAGCTAGAGACTTCTGCTCTGAAGTTCTTTATATGAAGATCCATGCAAATTTTAACTTATCTGCAGGGAACTTATTGACTGCAGAAATAAATATTTAACTTCCCAATATTGTTGTGGTTATCCTTCAATATTCAATTGCAATTAAATTACTCATCTAACAGGGAAGGAGAGCACACTGTTCTTGTAAAAAAAGATGATCCCTTTTGTACTTTTTGATTAATTTTTAAACTCGCAAGTATGTCAACACTTTCCTTCCCTTATGAAACTAAGAAGACCAAGGTTTTCATCTTGTAATAAAGTGGTTAATGCCATTGACTTGGTAAGATCCCAGTGAGAAAATAAGCCTGGTTTTGTTTATAAAAGGTAGCTTTAAAAATCACCCAGTAGAGTGAGGAAAGTGCAACATCATTTCTTTCATGGGCTAGCCTAACTCAGAACATCTAACCACTACGTAGAGGGCTGATGTTAAATTCTCACCTCCTGGAAGCAGTCAGGCCTGCAGGTCCTATGAAAACATCACAGCTACCAGGACACATCAAGAGATTCTAAATCTGAGAAGTACAATCCTGTCTGTCTTTTCTCCCCACTGTACTAGATAAAAAAACATTAGATAAATTATGGGTTAAAGGGTAAATGAAAGGACAGGAGGCCAGTGTAGACCTTTTTCAACACAGAGAAGGAGTCTTGGTCTTTAGTCACTGTCCTGAAATTTCTTTTTATGTATTATGAGCAAGACAAAATTTCATAAGAGCTATGATATACTTTACTAATCCCATTGATAACACACACAGAGGAAACCCCAACAAACGGACTAGGCTTCTGGGCTCTCCTGCCCTCACAGATGAAGCAATGTAAGCAAGTACACACTGACATCTCCTGGAACTTTCCAGCTGCGAGTGTGGATGGAGCTGTAAAATGGCCTTTCCTCTTCCATGTTCCCTTCTGGGCCACAGCCCAACCTTGATGAGAAGACAAATCCTCCCTTGATTAAATTAGCCAGGAGCTTGGTATTTGGACCTATAGGTTTGAATCTCAAGCTATCCCTAGAGTTCATGTTCCCTAAGGAATGGTCTGATTGCTGGGCTCTTATTGGTAGTATTAGGTGGTATGACCCCCCCCCCCCCCAGCTTGGGTTTCCAAAGAAAACACTACTAAGGTGACATGACCCTTTGTTCATTGGCATTCACTGCTGTCCTCTGGGAACCTCTTGTGAACCCAAAGCCCTCAGGGCTTCGATGGCAGAATGTTTTGTCTTTATGCAAGTAAAAGCAATGCCAGACAAGTCTTCTGGCAACACAATCTTTTTTTGTCTTTTTTCCTTGTTCCTTCCTTTTGTAAGTGATAGTGGGATTCCCATCATCTGAAGTATGGAGAAAACAACTCTTACAGCCTTAGGCATTGGGAAATGTCCCAGTAGACATCAAAGGGGAGCTAGTGCTGCTGTGTGAATCGCTGGCACATAGGAAGAAGCTTTAGACATGGAGAAATGATTTCTAGAGAAGGACAAATGTGGGGAGTGAGAGGCAGGAGGCAGTTTTGTAAGTCACAGACTGAAAGTGGGAGGCAGAACAGATTTATAAACAATTCTGATTAAATGGTGCAGATTCAGAGATGAAGAGTGCATTGCAAGCACTGAGATAGGAAGTGATCAAATCCACTTGGAACTTGCTTTTTTGGTTTTTTTTTCTCTGCACTTGGCTATGACCTTCAACAGCAAAATGAGCTGGCTATAAGCAGCCAATATAAAGTTAACCTTCCAGGCTCTATAGGAACACAAGCCTCTTACTGCAGCTTCTGATGGATCGCCTGCCTTTTGTACCCAATCATCAGAGAAAAAAAAAAAACTGTGGAAAAGGTGAGGCAGCAACAGGAAGGATAGAATTTAAGAAAAAAAAAAAAAAAAGAAAAGATAACTGAGAGGTAAAGAGAGAACAGACAAACAGGCAAAGAAAGGATGAAGTTCTCAGGCTAGCACAGAATCAGCTGAGGTCAGATCTAAGCTGGGTAATGATTATTCAGAAAATTAACAGACCGGGCTCGGTTTTCAAGATAACACAGTAGTTTTACACATGTTTGTCGTTCATTATCCATCCAGTAGCAAAGGGCACCTGAACTCCTTTCAGGACGGGAGGGTGTGGTGCTCCTTTCTGACTCCTATCGTATATTCAGACCAGCACTGCAGAGCAGTTTGAGGAACAGTGGCCTCAAAGAGGCCATGTGCCAGCTCTTGGCATCTGGTAAGAAAGGCTCCACCCTCGATACCAAAGAGGCCACTTTTTATGTTAAACAAAGCCTAAGTTTGGATGATCGCAGATTTATTTTCCCCCCAGGAGTATCTTTCATCTCAAGACTCATGTGAGTTACTCCAGGATGTGCCTCTGAGTGATGGAGCAGTGCTGCATTTGCACACAAGCAGCTGTAAAGGGCTGAGATGGCTTGGATCTTGAGCCAGAACTATCCTGAGGGGTTTGGGTGCCAGTGTGCTTACCTTTCCCCGTATGATTGCTTCAGCTGGAAAAAGTACTAAAACTCTCTCAAACTGCTTGTCTCCAAGTTGGACTGGTTGCCACATGTGGATTTCTTCTAACCTGAGCAGCAAACAGTGAGTGCCACTAGGGAAGAGGATAGCAATCGGATACCTTGGCAGCTTCTTGTTATATGAGCAACACTAAAACTAGAACTAAGCCCAAATGTTCATTGAGGCAGCCTGAAAGTGTTTGGTTTGTCTACTGGATTTGTTTTCCTGTTGTCAGATGAGCTTGCTCACCCCCTTACACTCCGGGCCTTGCAAGCAGGAATCATACAATCATAGAACAACCAGGTTGGAAGAGACCCACCGGATCATCGAGTCCAACCGTTGCTCACATGCACAGGTAATGATGTAATTCAATTTCCCATGCTTTTGGATGATGGGTCAGGCTTATACACGGAGGAATCATAGAATTGAGGAATCCTTGTAACTGAACCCACTACTTTGGTTTTGATGCTAAACCACGTTGGGCAAGTTCAGGTCAGTAGCTGGTGACTTGAACCTGCCTGATTCCCCTTTACATTTCATGTAGCTATGGAGATACACTGGCATTTGTCTGCACGGGATAAGACAGTAAGTAGTTTAGCCAGCAAGACTTCAGATGAAAAATAATGCATAACAGTATTAGTATGTTGACTGCAAGTTGGAAAGCAATCTTGAGTCTTAAGTCTCAGCAAGAACAAGAAGCAGCAGACAGCTAAGCAAATTGCAGAACATAGATTGTTTCTAGGACAGCCTCTTCCAGAGCTGTAAATAGAATTCATATGAAAATGGTAGCAAATGATCCTGAAAAACTTGACTGTATCCTAACAGAAAGGAGACATATAAGGCTGCCCAAGTAACTGTAACTGGATTTTTTTCCTAATTTTCATAGCGCAACATGTTTGATATTTGTAAATACAATACTCTTAGAACCTTTCTAGATTTTTGTGCATGGATTTTTGTCAAATATAGTGCCTCTGGACTGTCATTAGAGGAGGTGTTTTAATTAAACCAGAAAACAAACTTCCCATGGAGTGGGAAACTTAAAGCAGTATTTCCATTTAGTATGAGGGATTTTTTGTTAAAAGAAATATGTTTTACAACTTCTTTAGATGCCATGAAAAGGCCAATCTCAATAATCAATGCCAATTTGATTATTAAGCAGGTATTGCTTTAATAAATAAATAACAACTCCAGACACACATGGAGTTGTTTCACCTTATATGTGTGTCCATTGAGGCTGGCTAGGGGACTATTATACTGGTTAAACATACATATTCATGTAGATTGCAGGAGACATTTGTTAAACACACATAGAACTCATTATTACATTGGTTAAAACACATATGAAACTCATTATCATATCTTACCACCACCTCTGTATGTGCATCACAGTTCCTTTGTGTTTTCAGAATCCTCTTATGCTCCTTATCTTACCTCCTTTCTCATTGGGTCCTCTTAATGAGCCCAAGTTTGTTCTTTGTTGCAGCATTTTCCTTGGTTTGGAGCCTCAGAGATAAATTTCTTTAAGATACACAATACTTGATTTGTTGCTTGTTTAAACTAGTAAACAAGCTAAACTCCTGCTACAATTATATTCTTCCTTACTGCAAACTGGCCAAGATTTGATTCTAATTATTAGTGTTTAAGCTAATTCATTCCCTTAACATAATAATTTATTCCTTCCTTCACTTTCAATATATTTCCTTCAAAATATGGAAGGCACGGGGATGTGGATAAGAGGAGAATGAAGAGGACAGTGAGATGAACTGGTTAGAGCAATCATTTCGGTTTTATACGTACTGTGCATTGAAGGTGTACAATGCACAACAGCACAACTTTCTTTTTCAAAAGCAATTCTGCTTCGACTTATCTGATATTATGTATTTTGCCATTGCGATATAAAGTAGAACAACATGATTGTCAGCTGTAAATGTGCTCAGCATGCTTTGCAAAAGCATAATAAACAGAGACTGATGTGCTACCAGGCTGCTCTAAACTGCCACCAGGTTCATCACCACCTTCAATATTGTACAAAAAAAAAGCAATCCTAGTATTTGGTTTGTGAACAGAGTGATGACTACTACTGCAGTGCTGAAAATGAAGAGTTACCCTATAGCTGTACTGATCCTAGAGACCCATGTTAGCAAATTAACAGTACCCACAGATAGGATGGAATCTCTTCTGAAGTCACACAAAGTGGCATTTGGGTTGAGTAGGCTTTTAAAAAGTGTGTCTCTGTGTGCTAAGGCTGTGTGTGTATCTTGGTACTGCTCACTGTATTCCTTGGCTTGTGGGCAAAGTCTTTGAATATGACTATAACTGCATATTCAGAGGACCAATTCGAAATGTTCCCTTATCAGAGCTTCCCAGATGCTACTGGCTCTGGCAAAAGGGTTTCAGAACAGGATCTGTTCTCTTAATCCTTGTGCTAGAAAGACAAACCACAGCACCTTTATTCAGCTATACTTCTCCTTTACTTAACCACCTACTTAAATCCTACTTTACTTAAATGTCAATGTTTTATGTTAACCAGTTGTTTAAATAAGCAATGGGTGTTTTAGATTAAGAACACAGGAACAACTTTGAAAGGGTCCTACAGCTTGCATTTCTGAACTTTCACAGAAAGGGTCATTAGGGACTGGAATAGGCTGCCCAGGGAGGTGGTTGACTCACCTTCCCTGGAGGTGTTTAAGGTGTGGGTGGATGAGGTACTGAGGGGCATGGATTAGAGATTGGTGGGAATGGTTGGACTCAATGATCCGGTGGGTCTCTTCCAACCTGATGATTCTATGATTTTATGATTCTATGATTCTATGATATAAACATTGTTTTTATGAGTTTCCCAGAAAACTAACTTTGCATCACCTTCAGCTCAAGACAAGGTATTCATCAAAGTGTCTCAGGGCTCACAGTCTGAGTTCATTTGCAATGTCCCCCTAATAAGAGACCACTTTCCATACCATCCTGCAGATACTACTGGAGTTATTAGATGACACTGGCACAGGATCTCTGCTTAGCCAAGATACTGGGTCTGATTTCCAGCTAGCCTTGTATTAAACCTCCAGGCACATTTTGACTTGGCAAATAGATGTACACATCTGTTAATGAACGTGTTATTGATGTTGAGATAGCCTGGTATGGAAAGCACAGGGTAAGAGGAAACCCAGCCTGAGGCAATACCTTAATCAATAAATAAGTGCAGTTTGTGTTCCCCAGGCTTACACCTGTGGTTGCAGGTTCTCCCACTCCCTCTGAGGCTGCTGGCTCAGGAAGGTCAGGGAACTTGGGATTTAATTCCCAGCTCTGTGCTGGATAAAACCCACATACCCAGTTCCACACAGCATGAGCTCCTCATCACCCTGACCTGCTCCAGACCAGGTTCTCCATGGAAATATGTAGGACACAGCAGAAAGGAGCCTTCTTCAGGAATGAGTCCACAATGCCCTCATTTTCTGCCTGTGGAAAACTATGGAAAGTGGTGTAACAGAAAGGTCTGAGGAAGAAATTACATTTTGAATCTCCTCTCTCCTTTTCCTAGTTGTCCTAATTTTTCTTTTACTTGTCTGTTGAGCAATGGGCTACTAGATTTCGAAATACTATCTATTCTCATCATATGATTACATTCCTGAACAGTAATGATCAACCCAGGGTTTTCCATTGTGTATGGACTTCTTTCCCCACCCATATCACTCATTTCACATATGCTTACTCTGCACTACATACTTGCCTTGCAGTTGGGCACTGTTTAGAGAGAAATAGGAGAAATTCCTCTGCTCTCTGTAGAAAATACAGCTAGAAAAGGCAAATTGAAGACACACATGATTTTTCAAGGTTCAGAACGTGTAATTTCCACCAAATGGCAAATGAAAATGGGAGATGGCAGGTCTAAAATAAGGGCAGGATAGCAAGCTATGAACTGTGTGCAGCTCTGAGACATTAAATAGACAAAAGTAGATCCTCACAGCATGTAAACAGCAAGAATTTGACTTTTAAATCTCAGACTTTTAAATCTCCATCACTCTCTTGAACATAATATGAGAGAATACCTTATTTATAATACTTTTCTAATATTTGAAGTTATAATATTATTCTTTATTTACCTTATTCTTTATTATATTCTGTGGACTCTGCATAGCCTGTCAAAGAGTATAAAAGAAATCTGAAAGAAGGAATTAAAAAAATCCTTCGTCTCAAAGATGTTGTACTGCAATTGTGCAGTGGTATTTTGTGACCACAATTCAGAAGTGAGGGAGGAATTTCATAGGAAAGATGTTTATGTCTTGTGTTGTACCTGGAAAGAAATGTCTAGTGCTATTCATAGTTTTGGAGATTATATGGTAACTATCAAACTAGATTAATTTCTTTAGATTCCCTTTAAAAACCCTGCAGGACAATTCTGGTAAAAGCAAAATGTCAAGAAATAGTTATGAACACTGATATAAATTTTGCATTGAAATGTCTTTCACCAAATATAGTATTTTAGATTAATACTTCCCATTTCAACATGACATTTATATTCACCGTGATCTACAAACAGAAATAACAGCCAGTTAGGAAACCGTATGTCAGGAAAACACAACCAAAGCAAATTAACTGACTTTACTGAGCCTAGAGTTAAAAACAAAAGATGCCTCTCAGAGCATTATGTTTGGGCTTTTGCCCAGGTGAAAGAAATATATGTCAGACTCCATGAAAATTAAATCAAAACTGTGTCTGGTTGGTTAAATATTATATTTTTACTAAGGTTTGTATCGAGCAGATAAGCCCACTTGTCAGGAAATCCTCAGTAATTCAAATAACTCATCTGCCTCTGTCAAGGTAATTCGATTTAAGCCTGTGGAAAACAACTGCCGAAACCTGGTTGTACTAAATCATTATCAGAAAGGAAAAAAATCAATAGCACTAAACTTCCAGAAATACAGTAGTCACATTTTATCGGAAAATGTATAATTTGGAGGAAAAGGGACTTGCCTTAGACAGTGGTTTCTTCGTAGCACAGTTTATGCCTCCAATAAAGACCATATTGGGCATCACTGGTCTGACGTACTCAAACACAAAGTCAAATCTCAGAAGCCAAACGGAAGCAGAGTTCAGGAGGTCTAGCAGGGACACATCTCTCTGAAGAACTTCAGAGGAAAGCGTTAATGCGTCTTCATAGAAACCATTACAGTACTCAAGCTCCAGGAGGGAAATCAGTGCATTTTCCACCCTCTGGAAAAAAGTCATGCGGTCTGAGTTGAAGGTAAATAGTCTCGGGATGTAGGACAGAGGGTTTGGGCACTGTGGTGCAGTATAGTGTAAGCTGCAAGGAAATCCTCTCATGAAGAACACAAATGGAAGAGAGAAATAATTAGCAACTACTGCACCGCACATAAAGGCAGGGTCTGTTAGGACTGCATCAAAGCCACTTTGATTCAGGTACTGCAGGGTCTCCTTACTGTTGAACAGGTCCCTGCATTGAGTGAAGAACGTACTAAAAACATTCACCGAGGCCTTGTACAGCTCTAGAACCTTCAGTGGGGAAGATGTTTCCTTCAGATGAGTAGCAACATAGTGTTGAAAAGAATTATCCAGCTCTTCTAATGTGCGAGACACTGGGTATGTTATCACCGTGTATCCCTGCGTTGTTGCCGTATTCCAGCTTACTTCTGGTAAAACCACCACGACTTCGTGTCCTCTCTCACTCAGCTTTTCAACCACCTCCTGCATGCTAAGCCAGTGGCTTCCAACCATGGGCACCACCAGGAGCTTCCCTCCATCTGAGAGGCCAGGAAGGAGGATAAAAGTCCAGGCACAGCAAAGCCACGAAATCATGTTCCTGTGTTCGGAATGCAGACTGTGAGTGTGTCTTCTTCCAGCAGCAGTTTGAACATGCTTATCTGCTGAGTTGTGAACCTTTGTCTCAACCTTCTAGTTAATGATTTGTTGCTTTGTGTTGTGGGTTGGGTTTTATTTTTTCCTCAATATTTGTAAAGCCAAATGGGGTGAACCTTTCCTGTGCTGAGTCATCGAGCTCCTCATTGTTAAACAGATAAGCATCTCCTCAATATGCCAGTCAGATTTCTTAGGACTTCTCTCTGGATTGTTGATATAGAATCATAGAATAACCAGGTTGGAAGAGACCCACCAGATCGTCAAGTCTAACCATTCCTATCAAACACTAAACCATGTCCCTCAGCACCTCGTCCACCCGTACCTTAAACACCTCCAGGGAAGGTGAGTCAACCACCTCCCTGGGCAGCCTGTTCCAGTGTCAGCTGAGACATACTAACTTAAAATTTGCCACTTATCACCTGGCAAGCAGTGATGGTGCCAAGCCTGACAATATTCCAGAAGCCTTTGGATAACAACCTAAAGCCTATCCAGTTCCACCACCTGCCATGGCAGAAGAGAATTTTTCACTGAAGAGGTTGTTGGACAGGCTGCCCCGGGAGGTGGTTGAGTCACCTCCCCTGTAAACGTTTAAAGGACTGGTGGATGAGGTGCTGAGGTACGTGGGTTAGTGATTGATAGGAATGGTTGGACTTGATCAACCATGATGATGGACATCACCACAAGAAGGATGTTGAGGCTCTGGAGCGACTCCAGAGAAGAGCCATGAAGCTGGTGAAGGGGCTGGAGAATAGGCCCTATGAGAAGCGGCTGAGGGAGCTGGGGGTGTTTAGCCTAGAGAAGAGGAGGCTGAGAGGAGACCTCATTGCTCTCTACAACTACCTGAAAGGAGGTTGTAGAGAGAAGGGAGCTGGGCTCTTCTCCTAAGTGACAGGGGACAGGACAAGAAGGAATGGCCTCAAGCTCCGCCAAGGGAGATTTAGGCTAGAGATTAGGAGGAAGTTTTTCATGGAAAGGGTCATTGGTCATTGGGAATGTCTGCCCAGGGAGGTGGCTGATTCACCTTCCCTGGAGGTGTTTAAGGCATGGGTGGGCGAGGTCCTGAGGGACATGGTTTAGTGTTTGATAGGGGTGGTTCGACTCGATAATCCGATAGGTCTCTTCCAACCTGGTTGTTCTATGATTCTATGATGATCCTGGGGGTCTTTTCCAACCTAGTGATTCTGTGACCTCCTACTGGAGCAGGCTGCTCCAAGCCCCATCCAGCCTGGCCTTGGACACTCCAGGGAAAGGCCCACGGCTCCTCCTCGCCCGGGCTTTGGTAGCGGGGAAGCGCGGTCCCCTTCGCTCCATCCCGCCGTCGCCATGGCAACCCCGCAGCGCCACTCCAAACATGGCGCTGGGGCCGTGGCGGCGCCTCTGTCCCGGCGCGCTTTGCCACACCAAGCATGGCGGCGGGGGGAAGTGGCGTGGCGGGTTATATATCCCGGCGTGCTTTGCGTGCGTCCCTCCAAACAGGGCGGCGGGGAGCGCGGCGGGTGATAGGGCCCAGCGTGCTTTGCCGCACCAAACGTGGCGTCGGGGCCGCGTCGGCCTCCTGTGTCCCAGCGTGCTTTGCGCCACCCGGCAGGCATGGCGGCTGGGCCCTGGCCGTGGGGACTGTGGGGGCGCTGAGCGGTGAGGAGGGCTGGACCGGGGCGGCCGTGCGAGCCGAGGGAGGAGGGGAGAGGGGGGAGAAGCACGAGGAGAAAGGGGAGAGGGAGGAGGGGGGAAGGACAGGGAGGAGGGAGGGGGAGAAGAGCGAGGAGACGGGGGGAAGGGGGGGGACATGGGGAGAGAAGATGGGGAAAGAGAGAAGAGTGGGGAGATGGGAGAAAAGAGGGGGGAGAAAGGGGAGGGAAAAAGGGGGAAGGTGGGGGAAAGGAGGGGAGGGGGAAAGGAGTGAGGGGGGTAAAGAGGGAAGAGATGGGGAAAGTGGAGGAAAAGGGGAAAGGAGGGGGAGATGGTGGAAAAGGTGGGGAAGAGGGGAAAGGAGAGGAATAAAAGGGGGGAAGGGGAAAGGGTGGAGGTGGGGGAAAAGGGGGGAAAAGAGGGGAGAAGGAAAAAGAAGGAGGAGGTGGGGAAGGGGAGGAAAAGGAGAGAGAAAAGGAGGGAGAAGTGGGTGAAAGGAGGGGAAAGGAGATGGAAAAAGAGGGGGGAGGTGGGGGAAAAGATAGGAGAGGGAGGAAGAGGTGGAGGGAGGGAGAGGAATTGTGAAGGTGAGAAGGAGGGAAAGTGAGGGAGAAGAGGAGGAAGGGGATGGAGGGGAGGAGTGTGTGATAGGGGAAGGTAAGAGGGAAGGGAAGTGGGGGGAGAGGGAAGGAGGTGACAAAGGAGAGGGAGAAGGTGGCTGTGCTGCTGTCAGGAGAGGGTGGATGCAGCCTGGCTCCTGTGGAGGGTGGGATGAAAGGTGCCAGAGCCACGCTACAGCATGGGAGGTCTCTGCTGGGGGTAAGGAATGTGGGAAGGGGGCTTAGCAGGGTTAGGGGTGACTCTTCTCATCGAGCTGTTGAGACAGTGTGGATTTGCTTTGTGAGGGCCTTGGGCCAGAGGCATCGCCCACAGGTTCCTTCTAATCTATATTCTTGTTTTTTTTTTTTTTTTTAAGGGTAGGAAGCTGCCAGCAGCAGTGCTTTGAGGATCTAAAATTAAGGAGCAAGGGAGGATTTGGCAGTTTCCCACTGAAATACTTTTCTAGGGAGATGGGGGAGCAGCAGGCTGGCAGTGGGGTGCTGGTTGTCTCTGACATTTCTATCCAGAAATAAGGAGCAAGGAAGGATTCGGCAGTGTCCCACTGAAGCACTTCTCCAGAGGGTGGGAAGTGCAGCAGGCTGGCAGTGAGGTGGTGGCTGTCTTAGAGTCACAGAATGCCAGGTTGGAAGGGACCTCAAGGATCATCTTTTGATCATGATCATTTCCTTTTGATAGGAATGGTTGGACTCGATGATCCGATGGGTCTCTTCCAGCCTGGTGATTCTATGATTCTGTGATCTGGTCCAACCTTTTTGGATGATCAATAGTTTAAATGAGATGGCCTAGCACCCTGCCAAACGGAGCCTTCAAATGGTTCGGTATACAGGAATCCACTGCTTCCTTAGAGAGATTATTCCAGTGCTTATTCCAGCTTTCTTCTGGAATCCAGTTGGAATCTTCTCCAGGGGCAACTTATACCCATTACCCCTTGTCTTTTCCATGTGGCTCCTCCTAAAAAGGGAGTCTCCATGCTCTTGGTAAAAACTATGTACATGGTAGTAAGGTCTCCCCTAAGCCTTCTCCTCTCAAGGCTGAACAAACCCAGTCCTCTCAGCCTTACTATGTATGGAAGGTTTCTTAGTGCTCTAATCATCTTAGTGACCCTTCTCTGTCCCCTCTCCAGCCTGTCCGCATCTTTTTTTTGAATAGTGGGGACCAAAACTGGATGCAGTACTAGTGTGGGTTGACAAGCGCTGCCAAGAGTGTCTTTGATGTGCGTCTTGTTCTGATCAAGTGACCTGCCAAGAGTGCACTACTGTGCATTTGGGTGAGGGAAAGGGAAGGAATCATAACCTTTGAGTGGCTAAAAAGTAAATGAATGCTGAGGTGGTTTGGAAAGAGTGCTAAACCCAGCCAGTATGTTGTGAAGTGTGGGAAGTGGGATCTTCCCAGGTTTTGGGATTTTTTTAGGTAAGCAAGGTGTAAGAGCTGCATTCAGAGGAGAAGAACTTAATGCAGGGAGATCAAAATGATTTCTTTCCTGTCTATGTTTAAGAGAGCTCTCTAGCCATATAATTCTATAATTTTTTAAACTTTTGGGGATTTATAAGAGAGTGTCTATTGTGTGAAGTGCTGAAGAAGCATGGCAGGACAAGCACGGTGCACACTGCCACGCTGCTCTGCTGTCATCTGCTCCACACATAGCTTTCTGCCTAAAAATCACTCTGGTGTGGGAAGGACTAAAATGAGCTGAATGTAATGGTGTTTTGTACAAAAGTTTTGGATGTACCTGGTGAGCTACTGGTTGGTTGAAGGGGAGGGGGACTATTTATTATGTTTGGATCTCCAAAAGGCCTTCAACGAGGCTTGCCAGCAAGGGCTCTTAAAGGAATTAAGCTTACACAGGAGAAGAAAGTTGTTGCTTGATGAAATAATTAGTTAGAAGATAGGAAACAGAAGAGCAGCTGTCACAGAGGGGAGCAAGGGGAGGTTTTTTGTATTCTCCCTGCAGCCTGTGTTCAGCATCTCATAAGCTATCAGAAGTAAAAGATGAGTGTTGAGGTGGTTAATTTTTATTGTCAAATGGACTGATACATTGCAGTAAAGTCAAGTGACATCAGTGAAGCTTTTAAATCTTTATTATGTTGGGCAGCTGAATGGATATTATCTGCTCTTGTTTCATTCATTGTAGGTGAATCCAGAGAGATGCAGCAGGGTGAGACAGAGATGATGGCGGCTTTATGGTCATATAAATACACGTGATTTTATGTAAAGTGTTTATATAGCAAGGCGGTTTGAAGTGAACACACAGGAGAGATTGAAGTAGTAGTAAACATTTCTTAGAAAGAGGGAGGTAGTTTAATGCTCAGTGTTTGTGCAAAAAGAGAACAAAGCAGAGCGTTAGAAGGTCATGGTTTGCCCACATCTTGTGCATAGGCCGTTGCGGTCTCCTCATCTTGGAAACGGGTAAAGACATTCAGGTGATTTAGAGGAGATGGATAAGGATAATTGAAGAGAGGGGTCTAGTTCAGTTGTGGGAACGTCTACATCTTTGTGGAAGCTTTTATCCAGAACAAATGGAATTAAGGTAGATTTGGGGATGATTGTCCGCTTATTCACTATAACTTATTGATTCCCCACTGTGACAGCACAGCAAGTGAAATAATGGAGTGACCAGTATAAAGCAGATGGGAGCTTTTAGGGGCCTGGCGTGTGCTAAGCAATCACAAGGCTTCCAGAAAACGACTGGAAAAGTTTCCACAAGTAAAATTGATTGCCTTGAGTTTCCTGGCGCTCAAACATCTGGAAGCAAAGACAATATTTTATTAAAATATTACTATTTATGTCCATGTCCCATCTTTCCCATCCGCAGTGGCTGATAATAGAGATGGGTTCCTTGTGGATAGGCTTTTGTTGTGACATAGTGTGGGGATTTTGATGAGTTTGAGAGGCCCTTGCTTACCTTTCATGCAGGAAACTGGGAAGCTTGAGCACTAGTTTGTTATGGATGTTTGTTATGGACTTTATGTCATTATGCATGTTTTTTGCTGATTCAGAATTGAAATGCGATATATTTGATTTTAGCCAAAATTCTTTTCAGGCCTATGCTAACATAAATGCTCTCAATTCACCCCTCCCCCCCCCCTTTTTTTTTTTTTTGTAAGAGTAGCACAGCCTTTTTTTATGCATGTGATATTAATTTTTAGAACAAGTTATGAACATTCTTCAGTCAGGGCTTTAAGGTTCATCTTGCAGGATTAGGGGTGTATGGATTCAATTGCATTAGTTATAGTAAATATTTTTTATTTTTAAGGAGCTATTCTACCTTCACAATGTTTGGGGACTTATTTGAAGAGGATTTTTCCTTTCTTTCAAACAATCATTGCGGAAAAGGGAAGAAATCAAAGCCCAGAGATTCTGAACCCCCAGCTCCCAGGAATTTTACCAACCTAAGTGGTATCAAAAATCAGGGTGGGACCTGCTACCTCAATTCCCTTCTGCAGACCCTGCTTTTCACACCTGAATTCAGAGGTAACGTGTTAAAAACATTCTTAAAGTAATGTTGGAATTGGTACTTCACTGTGCCTTGCATTTCTAGTTAGTTATTAAAGAGCCACCACAAAAAGATTTTCAGGAACAATTTGCTTGAAATAAGTTATTACAGAATCACAGAATGGTTTTAATTGGAGAAGACCTTTAAGACCATTGAATCCAACCATGAATCCAGCTCTATGCCTGCCACTAGACCATGTTACAAAGTACAGCATCTACTGTCTTTTAAACACCTCCGGGGATG
This sequence comes from Coccyzus lansbergi, assembly GCA_033558105.1. Lineage (NCBI taxonomy): Eukaryota > Metazoa > Chordata > Aves > Cuculiformes > Coccyzidae > Coccyzus > Coccyzus lansbergi. Next base: position 1,245,013 of record JAUMJK010000048.1, read on the forward strand.
GTGATGCAGTCATCTCCTTGGTGGGCAGCCTCTTCCAGTGCTTGACAACCTGTTCAGTAAAGAAATCCCTCGTAATATCCATCCTAAATTTCCCCTGGCGCATCTTGAGGCCGTTTTAACTTGTCCTGTCACTAGAGAGAAGAGACCAACCCCCACCTCTCTGCAACTTCCTTTCATGTGGTTTTAGGGATCAGTAAGTCCTCCTCTCAGCTTTGTTTTCTCTAGACTGAACCACCCCAGCTCCTTCAGCTGCTCCTCATGAGGCTTGTGCTCTAAACCTTTCACTGGCCTTTCTATGGACATGCTGAAGCATCTCAGTGCCCTCCTTGTAGTACAGAATATGCAGAGCTATTGGTCTGTAAAATTGGTATTGTCACAAAATCTTGGTATTGTCAAGATTCCATTTTCTTAAAGGTTGGCAGCTAGAGTTTGCATAAATAAGAGGTTATTGCTGTCTGTAAAATGCCATTCATTTTTTTAGTGCAACCATTACAATTCCTAAAATAAAATATTTTGCCATCTAAAGACCTTCATGCTCACTTGTGCTTTATTGTTACAGTTTGAACCAGTTGTAAGGATGACTGAGATTCAGAAGTGTTGTTTAATGTCTTAATTTGCTGAAAAGAATAGCATCATAATGCTTGACAGTTAAAATCTTGAAAGAGGCGACATTGTCTTTTCTTCACAATTGCAGAGGCGCTGTTTTCTCTGGGACCTGAAGAACTGGGAAAGCTGGATGACAGCAGTAAACCAGATGCAAAGGTATTTAAAATTTTCTTATCGTTAGGCAGTGCTGAATGTTGATTCAAAAGAATATTGTTTCATTTGGTAGGGAACTTCTGATGGTAACGAAAGCCTGTCCTGTCGAAAGGCAGTTTGGTTGGCCAATACTCAGTTTTCACATAGCTGTGCGAAAAAGAAAGCTGGAGAGTGGCTCTTTATCAGGGACCACTGGGATAGGATGGAGAGGTAATGGTTTTAAACTGAATGGAGATTTAGATTAGGTATTTGGAATGTTTTCCTGTGAGGGTGGTGAGATACTTGCCCAAGCTGCCTCAAGAAGCTGTGGCTGCCCCATCCCTGGAGGTTTTCCAGGCCAGGTTGGATGGGGCTTGGAGCAACCTGATCCAGTGGGAGGTGTCCCTGCCATGGCAGTGGGGTTTAAAGAACTGGAATTTCTTTAAGGTCTCTCCCAACCCAAACTATTCTACGATTATGTGACTTACCAGCCCCACAAGCTCTTCCTGCAGAAGTGAAATTCTGAGCCTGTTTTCTACTGACATTTATAGTGGAGATCATTTTACCTTCAAGAGAAGTGGAAACAATCCCAGAGTCTGCACAGTCCTTTGTTAGTTATTTTTTTCCTCTTCTGTGATTTTAGTTCGAGTGCAATGACTTGTTTTTCACCAGAGAGATTTGTGCAGTCTGGATGACTGCACTGAGGCTGTTTGACAGCTCACCCATGCACAGGATGGTACAAGACTGGAATTTAGTCTGTTTTTTGAAAAATGCTTACTAACATTGACTAAAGAATTTCTTTAGTTGTTGGATTGAAGTAACATACCTGGTTGCTTGGAAGATGTTTTTCTTTGTGAGACAAGGATAAGTACAGGTGCTGCTCAATCTTGTTGGTATTAACTAGTCTCCTTCAAGTCTCATTCCACCCCACCACCAAACCCTTTACTGGGCAAGGAGAAGCGCATGTTAAGTCTGTATGTTATCCTGGCTTGTAGCTGAGTTCTTAGGGTTTAATATAATGAAAAATATAATAAGTTGTCTTTTTTTGCTATGGTGATGGCTTAATTTTAATCTGTGCAGTTTTGTGTTATCACAAAACCTATGTTCCTTGTCTGTTTGGCTGAATAAGTTGAGGAGGAAATGGGAAGAAGCCAAAGATTTTTTGGGAATAGATGGATGTTTTGGTGTGAATTGAGTAACCTGTGTCAGAAAAGCTGTAGGCAGTGGTGGTTCCATAATAAGTTTCCTATTAAATTATTTTTCTTTTTATTTATGGTTCAAAGGCTCTTTCTGATCTGTTGAGTAATTTTTTTCTTATCTCTAGGTTCGAATAATTCCATTACAACTTCAACGGTTGTTTGCTCAGCTTCTCCTCTTGGACCAACAAGCTGCATCTACAGCAGATCTTACTGAGAGCTTCGGGTGGAACTGCAATGAGGTACAGATTGCCACTGATAATACCACCCATGGTAGACTTTTTTCCTGACTGGAAAAGACTTTTTTTGAAGTCTGGCATTTAAAAAATATCTTAAAAGACTTCAGGCTGTGGAGGGAACATTGAATTGGATCCACTATGTTGTATGCAGGTCAATCTGCACATGAAGTACAGACCAGTTGCTTACAATAAGCAAAAGAAGAGAATTGTTCTGTTAGGTACAATTTACGTAGCTTTTCCTTTGTTTTTACAAGAAAGTTTTTTCCAATATTTATTAGGCTTCTTCTTCAAATACTTAAATTCTGATCTAAGTTGAACCATGTAACTTATCTTAGAGTTTAATTTGCACCTGCACAAATGAAACTGTCTTATGCATGTTATAGTTTATGTGCTTGTGGCTACTCAGAGAGCATAACTAAATTAAGAATAACAGTAATAAAGGTAGTAATTGAATACTCCAGGTAGTAAATGTATGAACAGTCATTGAGGCAACTGTCTTTGTCACACACAATGTATGTTGATTTTAAGGAATAAGCAAAGCAGATGGTGCTATTGTATTTCTTTGAGGTGGTTTTTTTTTATCATGCAGGAAATGAGACAGCATGACGTGCAAGAATTAAATCGGATTCTGTTCAGTGCTTTGGAAACTTCCCTTGTGGGGACTTCAGGTCATGACCTCATTAATCGATTGTACCATGGGATTGTTGTCAACCAGATTGTTTGTAAAGAATGCAAGAATATCAGTGAGAGACAGGTAAAGTCAGACAATTTTCCAGGACAGGTTTCTGCTAAATCTGTTGAAGATATTTTAACTGTTGTTTTTTAAACTCCAAAAATTATGACATCTTTCTTGGATATCACTTGTGGCCTCGTTGGATCTAGGCTATGTGTATTGGTTAGAGTGCTGCAGACTGGAAAACACGTGAAAGTTAGGCATGACTTTGTCTTGGCTGGCATTTTCTAAACCACCTACCTCAGTGTGACTCAGAGTTGAAAAACAAATACTGCATTTTCTGAGTTGGCGAATGTTGCCTTTAGTAGATGTAGTTAGAGAGCTGGACAGTGGGGTAACAAGAGCAAAACATCTTTAAATTTTTCTAGTGTTCTTTGTAATTTAAAAAAAAGAATTTTTTTTTTTTTAATTAGTTTCTCTTATGTAAATATATGGGAGTTGTTTCTCCCCCACATTAGCAATGAGTGCAATATAAATGCTCACATCTGCTGTGGTGAAGAGGATGAGTATATTTTTAAAATACTGTGAACTTACACCTTCCTTTTTTTTTTTTTTTTCTTGTGTACCTCTGCACAGGAAGATTTCTTAGACCTCACAGTGGTGGTAAAAGGTGTTGCTGGCTTGGAGGAGGCCCTGTGGAACATGTATGTAGAAGAGGAGTACTTTGAAAATGACAACTTGTATCGATGTGGAGCCTGTGATAAACTTGTTGAAGCTTCAAAGGTAATTCTCAGTGTTCAGGTTGCTAATGTTTAGGAACTTTGTTCATGTTGCTCTGTCTGCTCTCTGACTCGGAAATAAAAAAAGTCTGTAGTCAGATGGTAATTAACACAAAGATGCTAAAATCTAACCTGTTCTTTTAAACCTCAGCAACTAGGTCAAGAAAAGCTTGAGGATTTGAAGCTTTGAACAACCTGGTTTTGAGGAAAGCGTCTATGCCCATGGAAGGGGGGGTTTGAACTGGTTGATCTTTAAGGCCCCCTCCAGCTCAAACCGTTCTATAATTCTGTGACTCATTTCTTGTCTTAGAGGCTGTGACAGTAGTCAGTTAGCCAGTGCTGAATAGGATGGCATGTATTTTCCACTGCCCCTAGACATTTCAAAAGACAGGCTAAAAGATAAACTGGAGCATAAAGGAAAAATAAATACATCTGTGTAATGAAGAAAACCATGGAAATTCTTTTAGGTAGAACCCAAATATGAGAGGAAAATGACGAGTTAGTGGTACTCTGCTCAGGGAAATGGGTTCTTAGCAGATGTTTTCAGTGTATTCTGTAGTGCTAGAGCCTTCAGATGAGTAGGAATGTCTTCGTGCGAGGACCCATTCAGCTGTTCTAATGTGTAAGACACTGGGTGTGTTTTCATTGTTTATGCCTGTGTTGTTGCCATCTTTTGCCAGCTTCTGGTACAACCACCACCACATTGTGCCCTCTTTCTCTGAACTTTTCAACCTGCATGCTAAACCAGTGGCTTCCAATTGTGAACACCACCAGGAATTTCGTAGAATTGTTTGGTTGCAAAAGATCTTTGAGGCTGAGTCTAACCATACCTGTCCACTACTAAACTATTCCTGAGCACCTCATCTACCTGTCTTATAAAAACTTCCGGGAATGGTGACTCAACCAGTCCCTGGGCAGCTGTTCCAGTGCCTGAGAAACCTTTCAGTAAGGAAATTTTTCCCAATATCTAATTAGAACCTCTCCTGGCAAAACTTGAAGCCATTTCCTCTTGTTCTGTCACTTCTTACTTGAGATAAGGGACCAGCACTCACCTCACTACAACCTCCTTTCAGGTAATTGTAGACATTGATAAGATCCCCTCTTAGCCTCTTTTTCTTCAAGCTGCACAACCCCTATTTCCTCATGTGCTTCTCTTAAGACTTGTTCTCCAACTCCATAGTTCTCCTTTGGGTGTGCTCTAGCCTCTCAGTGTTCTTCTAGTGAGGGGTCCATAGCTGAACACAGGATTTGAGGTGCTGAGTGCAAAGGCAGAATCGCTTCCCTGGTCCTGCCGGTCATGCTTGTTTCTGATACAGGCCAGGATGCCATTGGCCTTTTGGCCACCTGGTCACACTGTTGTGGCTTATAATGAGCTGGTTGTTGATCAACAGCCACATGTTTGTTTCTGATAGACAGCTTTACAGACACTCTTCCCCAACTATGTAGTTTTCCATCTATCTGAGAAACTTGTAAGGAGGAGGATACAAATCCAGTCAGAGCAAAGCTGCAAAGTCATGTTCCTGTGGTCAGAATATAGACTGTGGGAGTGTCTTCTCCTTCCAGCAGTAGCCTGATTGTGCTTTTCAATGAAGCTGATGGTGTTTATCTGCTGAGTTGTGCTGTTTTGTTGGAATCTAGTGAATGATTTACTGCTTTGATCTGTGCCACAGGTAAAGTTGATATGTCGTGACCCTTTCCTATGCTGAGTTATCAAGCTCCTCAGTGTTCAAGGAGAGCTGTTGTCCTTAAGCCTGTGGGATTTGTTAAGAGTAAACCCCAAAGGTTTGGGGACATCCAGACTGGAGTACTCAATCTGCCCTGTTCCCTGTCTTCACCTCATGGCACCTGCGAAAAGCTTCAGATGCTTGGCCCTGGTTGATGTTGGTATCTTCCAGGGGAGCTCTGTGTGACCCTGAGTGGGGTGTTAAATGGTGTGTGGGTGTTAACGCTGATTACCGTCTCCATGCTTGTGCAGCTTGCAGTATCCTTCTGATGACAGCTTGTCCCTGTTTGTTGGTTTACAACAGTTTGGAGTGTTTTCCCCAGCGTAGTAATCAAATTTAAGACTTTTTATCTGTCCTGTCACCCATCCCCTTAGCCAGGGCCAGGGCAGTGCAGCCCAGTGAGGGCTTTGCAAGAGTTGTAGGCCTTTGAGTTGCGTTTTTCCAGAACAATGCAAAGTGGTTTTCTGTTTTCTTCTGTGCTAATTTTTAAGTTGTAAATTTTGTATGAGATGCTGGTTGTTTTCCCTGTTAATCCTACTTTTTTTAAAAGGGAAGCAGGCTGTTGGTGCACTCTGCCTTTGGCATACTGCCCTCTTCACAACAGCGAAGCTCTTTCACCTACTGTGGTGACTCCCTTGTGCAGCAGGATGGGTACCATACAAACACACATACTTAAAATGTGGAAGGAAGTGGGTGCAAAGGCAAACGTGGGAGAGGTGAAGTTAATTGGTGACTGAGGAGTCGAGGAACACTTGCCAGTGCCTCACGTGGCTTGGTTATGAGGGCTTGTTTGAGTTAAACTTTACTGGGTTCAAGGGAGTGCGAGATAACAATTGCTGAAATGTGGTTATCCATACAAGGCGTCCCTGGCAGCTTTGTTCATGGGTGAGAAGTCATGCAGCATGAGATTGCCAGGGTATGAAAGGGCAACCTCAGGAGAAGAGAGGCTGTGTTGGATGGTTGTGGCAGGAAGGAGGGACGTTGTGTCAGCACAACTGCTGCCTGTGGCCTTGCCAGCACCTTGTGCATGGTCATGGTGGACCACAGTGAGGGTTGGTGTTGGAGCAAGGGAGGTGCCAGTCAGGTCATTCCATGTGTGGTGGCAGCATTAAGAAGGTGCAACCACCTGCCCATACCTGACCTTTCAAAGATGAGATGACCCCTACCTACCTGCTCCGTTCCTCCTTTCCTTCAGTACACTATGGGTCTTCGGATGTTTTTCTTTACTCTTTCTTGTCTTGGATCCTAGAGGATGTTGTAGTAGAAGCAGCTTATGTTCCTGAACTTTATTGAATTTTAATTGTGCAGTCCAATTATCACTCTAAACTTTGAAGAGGAGACAGAATCCTTTGTGCCACTAAGCTCTGTGCAGTAGTCTTCATAACTGACTCCAATGAAATGCCTACTTCAGAGAGTTTGTTAAGCTGTATGTATGTTCATGAGAGGTGCTTTGGTTTGGATTTGCAGATGCGCTATTGGAAAGACTTGGGAGCATGTATCACACTTGCATTTGGAGGTGAAACGGGATGGTTGGTTTTGCTTCACACTAGAGTTCCTGATGTGCTTACACACTAAGTTGTTGATCTTGATTAATCCTCTCCCTTACTAAAATGTATTTTGTCGGCTTTTCTGCCTTGAAAGTCCTCCATGTACAAACAAGAGGGACTTTAACACTTACCTGGATGTTCAGGGGCTGTCTATAGGGCAATCCAGGGTGCACCTACCACATGCTGCTCAGGGACAGCATGGTAGTTGTTTACTAGTGCTCACAGACCTTTGTCAAGGCCTTTTTCTTCAGGCAGCCTGGCAGATCATAGAATCATAGAACAACCAGGTTGGAAGAGACCCACCGGATCATTGAGTCCAACCGTTCCTATCAAACACTAAACCATGCCCCTCAAGACCTCATCCACCCGTGCCTTAAACACCTCCAGGGAAGGTGAATCAACCACCTCCCTGGGCAGCCTCTACCAGTGCCCAATGACACTTCCTGTGAAATTTTTTTTCCTAATGTCTAGCCAAAACCTCCCCTGGCAGAGCTTGGGGCCATTCCCTCTTGTCCTGTCCCCTGTCACTTGGGAGAAGAGGCCAGCGCCCTACAGTGATATGTTCTAGTGGCATTTTTCAGACCCTTTCTGTTGCATTTGGAGGCTCCCCAAGAATCACTTGGAAGTATGTTGCAAAATTCATGTGTGATATCTTTTCTGGACACCGTACACCTATCAAACCTAGTTCTATTGCAAGATAGGGTGATATCTGACTTCCTCTGTGAAGGATGAACCCTTAACTGTACTTGGGGTCACACAGCTCCAAGTAGAAAACTCGTTAACAATCACTGGAATAAACCTCAAGAAGTACAAATGGAGGAGATGACCAGGAGGTACCAGAGAGTCATAGTCCCAGCTTCTGAAGTCCTTTCTGTGCAGCAGAAACAAGCACATACGCTGTGTTTGTAGGTTGACCTTCATTCGAAGCTATTTTATGGGTGGCATTGGGGCCTGTGCCAGATGCCAAGTGCTCATCCGGGAATGGTGAAGCTACCATGAAGCTGTGTTCCTCTTCTGCAGCACATGGTTTTAAGCAAAATCTGTGTGTTCATAGTTTTTCCTCCAGGCTCCCGAGATCTGTGGGAGATGGGTGGTAGCAGGATCTGTACAAGGGACTGAGAGCGAAGACTCTGACTTCAGGTGGAAACACCAACCCTGGGGGTTTGAAACAGTTGCTTCACAGTATAACACTTCTATATATATTATTCTGCATACCTGTATGCTTATAGGTTTTTTTAAATCACTTTACAGTCTGCTAAACTACGCAAGTTGCCGCCCTTTCTCACCATTTCTCTCCTGAGATTTAACTTTGACTTCGAAAGGTGTGAACGATACAAGGAAACAAGCTGCTATACGTTCCCCCTCCAGATAAACCTGAAGCCCTTTTGTGAGCAGGTTTGTACCGTTATATTTGTTAAACTTTCTGCAGTCTCATTGGAAAATGAACGTCTCAATAACATGTTAGCTTTTATTTTGTGTTTTGTCACAGAAGTCATTCTGAGAAACTTAGTGGGGTTCTGTCCCTAATTTCAAATTTTTGGAATTGCAATTTGTTTCCAAAAGGCCCCTTTGAGTGGAAAATAGCTTGTATGTGTCAAAGGGGAAAGTGTAAAATAATCACCTAAAAAACTTAATCTGACATTTTTAAAAAAAGGAAGGTTATCATCTGGAAATGGAAATTATTTGGGGTTTGTACTGTTGTAGTCTGATAATGTCACATATAAATTTAACTATGTTCATTTTATGAGCCTGTAGTTACTTTGTTTTTCTTAGGAATCTATCTCTGCATTCATGCATGCTTATATTTGTTATAACTTGAGCTGTACCATTGCCTGATGGCAATTTTTTATTCCTTAAAATATAGAATGTATTTAATAGAAACACTGAAATTGAAAAAGATATTTTTGGTATCAAAACCTTGTAATGCAAGCTTAGGAATTTCTCATTGTTTGCACTTAAGGAAGCCATTTTATTCAGTTGGTTTATATGTAAATATGTTGGTTTTTTTCTTTAGCCCTTTAAACAAGAGAAAAACAGGTTATAACAAATGGGTTGAGGTGTTCTGGTATTTGCATCAATATTTCATTATTTTAAACTTTGAATTTCCAATATTGTTCAGAGTCATGTTTAAAAAAATTGCTTAATAAGCCTGTGCCTTGGTCCGTGGTTTGTGTCAGTCCATGTCTGCGCTCTGCAGTGCTGAAAAGCCGTTTCAGTCTCTGCATAGGCGAAAACACACTGAGAAACATCTGAAGCTATGGTGGTAGTGTGAAACTGTCCCAGTGTGGAAGAATTGCTGATATATATTATTGATGTTATTGTTGTTTTTCTTTTTAAAGACTGAAAAGGATGATTCAGAGTACATGTATGAGCTCTTCTCTGTTATTATACACAAAGGTGGCTGCTATGGAGGACACTATCATGTTTATATCAGAGATGTGGATGAATTAGGAAACTGGCAATTACAAGTAAGTCCTAAAGGTATTTTCTTCCTTGCTCTTATGTCTCATTTTTCAAAAGATTGTTAAAAGCGAGTGGATAAAATGTACATCAAAACTAATGAACATTTCAGTGAGGAGTTTGGTCTCTTACCTCAGCGGGAAGACTGGTTTTCCACAGCATTCAGCCTCTAACAAGATTTTGTAGTAAATTTAGGCTTTTGGATGTGCCGAACTGTCTCAGATTATTTGACTCAATTTTCTTTCCCAAACAAATTAATATCTTTGCTCAAGACATTCATTTTGGTGGATGACTTGGGCTGGCTGTTTAAATACCATAAATGCTTTTTTTTGTGTTAAAAGAAGTGATAATGGATATTCTGTTTGAAAATATACAGTCAGTAGCAGGTGGCAGAGGCAGCTTATCACAACTTTCTTCACCCTACTAAATTGTGGGTGTTAATAGTCTTTTCCCAAGTGACAGGGGACAGGATGAGAGGGAATGGCCTTGAGTTCCACCAGGGGAGGTTCAGGCTGAACATTAGGAAAAATATTTTCACAGAAAGGGTGATTGGGCACTGGCAGAGGCTGCCCAGGGAGGTGGTTGAGTCACCTTCCCTGGAGGTGTTTAAGGGATGGGTGGATGAGGTACTGAGGGACATGGTTTATTGTTTGATAGGAATGGTTGGACTCGATGATCCAGTGGGTCTCTTCCAACCTGGTGATTCTATATTTGCACACATTATAATCAAAACCCATGGGTTATGTGTGAAACAACACTATATGCGAGTGTCTTCTTTTTCTTATCCAGGAAGAAGAAGATAGACTGATTGAAGACAAGGCTTTTGGAGATACTGAAAGCGCCAAAGAAATGGAAAATCCATTGGCAGTTTTAAAAGGGATTTTATCAGAGGTATGGTATGTAAGGAGTTTATTGCTTTGAATTTGTTAACAGAAACCTAGAAGAAGGGGTTAGTGTATGCAAGAGTGGGCAGATTTAAGTGGATATTAGGACAAGGTTCTTCCCCTCAGAGTGGTGAAGCATTGGAACAGCTCCCCAGGGAAGTAACCACAGCGTCAAGCCTGACAGTATCCAAGAAGCATTTGGTCAGTGCCCTCAGGCACACGGTGTAAATGTTGAGGTTGTCCTCGGCAGGGACAGAAGTTGGACTCAGTGATCTTTGTGTGAGTCCTTTCCAGCTCTGTTTGTTCTGTGGTTGTGTGAAGTGTGTAGAACTGTTGTGAACTATTGTGAAGCAGATAAAATTTGACTGACTTGAATACAAGTAGTATCTCGTACAGAACACGGCCCTTCTGGACTACCCCTTAAGTTGTTTACCCAAGCTGTTTACCTAAGCTGTTGCAAAAGGTGACATTACATGGGATTATTAACAAACAGGAGTGATTTAAGCACTTATGGCTTCTTTGTGGTGATGCTTTGACTTTTGCAGCCTTCGTTATCCTAGCTTTTAACTTCCCCGCAGGAAGCATCTAAACAAATTCCTGTGGATCAATTAGGGCAGAAATTATTGGAGAAAAAAAGGGTGTCCTGGAATAAGAAATATCGGAAACAATATGGACCATTACGAAAGGTAATATATGTATGGATTTTTTTACTGTTAAGATAACTTTACATTTATATTTCTATTGAAATAGTCAGTAGGATGGTAATTGAGAATACTGACCCTTGGACAGTGTAAGAGCTTTGTAAGGTATATTAAACTGGGGACCATGAACAAGATTTTGAAAGGACTGGCTGCCTGAAAGCTTTTCCATCTGTATGTCTTGTTAATTCTGAAGAATTAACCTTACCAGAGTGAACCTAGTTTCACTTCTGTCTGGATGGAGCTGCAACAACTCTACTGCTGCTTGAACGTTAAAGCACTAACAGATTTAAAGAAGATATACAGCACCTCGTCGCAGTCATCACAGAAATGAGGTTTTGAAAACATGGCACTTTTGGTTGATCAGAGCATATCCACAGAATTAACACAATAAAATCCTGTTTGTCAAGTTGGTGACTGTATTTTCGAATGCTTTAAGAAAAATATTTAGTATTTATGTTATAGGTGTATGGCAAGTTAACCAACAACAAAGTTTTCACAAGACTTACTTAAAAGTAGTTGTGAAATCTGAATCTGAGTCTTTGTGGCAATTGCTTTTCTGGCTTTGCCAGGGAAGTGCTAGTAACAAGTTGTAAGCAAGTCAGTCTTAACCATTTCAAAGTTTGAGTGCTCTTGTGAGTGTTGCTAAAGCTGCCTTTTCATAAGTGCCGGAACTCTACTAGAAGCACATTCATCAGTGCGGTACTTGCCTTGTTGAAGTAACTAAATGGTTTTTACACTTTCTGCACTATCAAATGAGTTTATTAGGACTGAAACTGAAATTCAGATTTTGGTTTTGTTTTGGGTTTTTATTTTTGAGAGAGTCAAGTGTTTTTTCTAGGTTTTGCTGGGGGATTGGAGAGGGTGGCTAGTGTCCACACCCCTTCCTCAAGAGCCATTTTTTTTTTGTGTGTGTAAGTTGGATATCAAGGTACTTGAAGTATCTGCATGCTGCTTAAATGAAAGTAGAGAACAGAGTGCATAAGCTGGGCAAAACAGTATGGGTAGGTTTTAAGTTCTTGAGATGTCCCAGTAGGCAGCATTTGGGTAAGGTGCAGCTCAGCAGAGCAGAATTGAGCTCAAGATCCTGCTCTGGTAAATACAGAAGGGAGCACTTCTGCAGGTATGAGGGAGCGCAAGGTGCCCCTGTCAGAGAGCTAGACTGGTTGAGATGGATCTCTGATAAAGTTGCAGCTTTTTATTGCCTGTAGAGTGTTACTCCCCATACTACCTTTCCAGGGACAGGGAGTATCCACTTGTGAGAAGTATTTTAAGAGGAATCCGGTGTCTCAAGCAGTCCTTAAAATTGTGAATTTAGTCTGATTTAATTCTTAGCGATAGATGTATGTCAAAACCAATTCTTCAGCCATTTCTTGCATGACATTTTGAAGTTATGTAAGGAACAAAGCCAGCAACAGCATATGAAAGATCAGGCAGATAAGTGGTGGTAAGAGAATTCCATTTTTCTGTCTAAAGTGAGGAAATATGTTAGGAAGTATTGTAAAACCGAGCTTGAAGGGATGGGGTGTGTTTATCAATTTGTGAATGAACCAAGTGAAGTATATAATGCAGACTACTGTCTTTAAAACTGAGTATTGTCATCTTGTATTTGTTTTCCTTCTAGTATTTGCAGAATCATCCTCAGATATTTCAGTTCTGTCCAGATGAAAATAAGGTTAGCCTGAAGGAAAAACACAAGCTCCCATTTCAGTCAGATTTTCAAGGACAAGATTTCCAAAGTCCTCCTCAGAACAATGTCCAGTGGAGCTCAGAAAAAAAACCTCCAAGGCAAAGAGACAGTTGTGCTGGTGGCCATTGGTTTGATCTGAATGATTCCAAAGTCCAACCCATCAAGGAGAAGGATATTAAGAAACAATTTCAGGGTACAGAGAGTGCCTACATGCTGTTTTATCGAAAATCTCAGTTAAAAAGACCACCTGAAGGTACGCAAAGCTCATCTTGATATTTTGAGGGGTTCTTTTATTGGCAGCTTGCTTTCTGGAGGACAAAGACTGTTGATCCTTTGTGCCTTTTCCAAAGGATGAAGACACAGTTGTCTTTCTAGTGATCATTTGGAAAATGGGTTCACTGGAGATGCACGGAGGTTACCTCCGAGGAGGGAGTGACCAAGTAATTGGCTGTAGTTGACACTTGTTTTTTTGCTAGCATGCTTCACAAATACCAGGAGAATATCTGCTGAAACAAAGACAAGTTGTTGTTCATGTGTCAGTTTCCCTTTGGGGAGACATATGGGAAGAAGCAAAACAAGTGCTTTACTTGCTTATTGTTGCTATCATCTTGCAGTTTAATTTTCTCCGTTACAAAAGAATGCAACATTATTGCTCTTTATCAGTGATTAACATACTGTAATGTCTCACCTTGATCGCTTTTCTTTTTTGCTGAAACATATTTTAAGCGGCTGAGGCCAAACTAGCCTATATTATTTATTGCAGCACGAGGAAATCCAAGGTACCAAATTCCTGAACACCTTCTGAATGAAATGAATGCTGCTAATACTGAGCTGCAAAAAAAGAGGTATATTAATGTAACTATACCAAACTCTTGAACAGCATTCTTAACCTGATGAGTTCCAGAGCGTTTTAAAATGGAGCTCATTGATCAAGCTAGGTAATAAAATGATTCAGTACCATAGAGGTTAATCGAGAAATAAGGTTTGCATGTCCAGAGTGTGGCTTCTACTTGTTCCCTGCCTCCCTGTTGGTGGGTTAACTGGCTATTATGCAGAATTTCAAGGGAAACTAACTCACAGTTTTAAATTGTACAGTTTTTTGGTGAAAATCAGTGCAGTTCTAGGAGGAAAGTGGAATACTCTATCTTAATTATGTTTGCAGAGAGAGTTATCCATTGGGAGTAGGGGCAATGGCTTGTTTTATTGTGAAACAACAGATAGATGGCATCCTTTACCACAAACATAGAGGAAAGACCTAGTGGTGCTCACTTGGTTGAAACATTTCCTCCTGTTGAGAAACACACTAATGTTAAGCCTGAATCACAGTTAAGCTGGATTTGTACCTCCACACAGGAAGTACAAATCTTGTGTGATACTTCTGTGCTGTACAAATTGCACTCCTTTATTTGTGAAATGGCATATTTGGTGCTGCATTTAGCTAACAGAACTGCAAACAGTTATGAAAGATGAAGGCATGGCCATGTCTGTCCAGACTCAGTTTCCATGCAGTTTTTCTGTCTCTGTGTTTCAACAGAGAACTGATCTGGAATGCATCCTGAAGGGTGAGGTGTGTCATCCTGTTTAGGAGGGTAGAAACAAGGTGTAGAAACACGTGGAGCGTACAGTCACAGGGCTTATGTGGAAGACATTTGAGTTGCGCAGTGCATATATCACTGTCATATCTGAGCAGCAGTTTGCATACCCCTTCATGGAGGGGGAAAGGTGACAGTGAATTTAGTCAGGAGGGTGCCCATTCCAGGACAACTGCACAGAAGCATCTCTGAATGAGCAACGAAGCTGGTGAAGGAGCTAGAGAACAGGCCCTATGAGGAGCGTCTGCGAGAGCTGGGAGTGTTTAGCCTAGAGAAGAGAAGGTTGAGAGACCTCATTACTCTCTACAACTACCTGAAAGGAGGTTGTAGAGAGGAAGGAGCTGGCCTCTTCTCCCAAGTGACAGGGGACAGGACAAGAGGGAATGGCCTCAAGCTCTGCCAGGGGAGATTTAGGCTGGAGATTAGGAGGAAGTTTTTCACACAGAGGGTCATTGGGCATTGGAATAGGCTGCCCAGGGAGGTGGTTGATTCACCTTCCCTGGAGATGTTTAAGGCACGGGTAGAGGAGGTCCTGAGGGACATGATTTAGTGTTTGATAGGAATGGTTGGACTCAATGATCCCATGGGTCTCTTCCAACCTTGTTTTATGATTCTATGAAATAAGCTCACCATTTGTCAGTGTTAAATTCACCAGTTTATTATTGTGTTATTCTTTCAAAGAGCGGAATGTGACTCAGCAAACAATGGTATTGATTTACATCTCCATTTGAGCTCACGTTACAAATTTCACGATGGAGCTTTGCATCCTTCCCTTGCTTGGAAAGAGTGTGTTGTGGATTTGACTATCGATAGGAGAAAAACGCTAGGAGACCTTCGACAATCAGTTTTCCAGGTATTTGCTCTATTAAAAGAACTGAAACATTTCATTTTTACTTGCCTTACAACATTTATGTGTGTATTTGTGCTGCAATTTTTGTCAGTGAGAAGTTTTCAATGGTAAATATTTCAGGGAGTTAAAACCTGTATGGGTTTACGCAGAATGAAACATTGAGATCTGTTCTTAAAGCATTGAAGAAGACATGTTGATGGAACTTATTATGCAGCCTCTAAAGCTGTTATAAGCTAACTATTTGTATTTGAGCAGCATTTACATGGGCATGGATTGACACTTTGCAGAACTCAAGGCTTATTCTTAACAATTTGGTTTGTGACAGATGTGCCTTTGCAGTTTCAGAGGGATAGCTGGCTATGAAATGAATAATCAGAGTAGTAGGAAAAAAGAAAATTAGGTAAAAGAAATAGTTAACTCTCAAAATTGATATCTTAGCATTTATTCCATATTACGTTAAAGGAATATGACATTTTTTAGATACCTAAATCGAAGCTGACTTAATATCCAGAAACATTGTTTGCTTCTCCTCTTTCTTGCAACATTGGGTTAGGGTCCAGCTGAAACTTCATTTTCATCTATCTGGTAACTGGTCTGAAAGGCTGAGTACCAAATGCTTGGCCATTTCCTTTGCTACAAGCCGTGTTGAAGTGAATAGCTGTGACCTGTTCAGCATCACAGGGAGCTTGGAAACCAGACTGAAACAGCTTTCAAAGTTATAATTTTGAGCGATGGGAGTTATTGCTTGCTCTTGTGTTTATCTATCATCTACCTGTCTATTTTTCTTCCTAATTAGATGTTGGAGTCTTGGGAAGGAGATATGATTCTCAGTATTGCTAAACCTTTACCTGCAGGACTGCATCTTTACCAGATACTTGATGGTAAGGCTACTACATATGAGGCCATTTACTTCAGACATCATGGACTTCATATGAAAAATATCTTGGAGATGTGCGTTACTGAGCAGTCTTCAAGCTCAAACTTAAGTACAAGTCTGCTGCTGTTATCTAGGATACTCGTATTAGTGAAATTAAGGCGTTTGAAACTTTTCTGTATAGTTTTTGTTATGAAGTGCACTAAGGCTGCAGATGTTATGCAAGTTTAATGCATTTGCTTACAAAAAATATCAGTCTGTATCTTGACCTTGATTTGCTTATGAATGTTTGCTTTTGTAGTTATTTACCTAGTAGGTAGAGGAGAGGATAGAAGTGAGGAGACAGTGACATTAATGAAAAATGTAAGTTAGACATAAGCTGAAGTAGGAATTTGTAAGGAATGTGCTTACATCAAGTAAAGAGTACAGTAAAATCATGAGTTCTGTCTCCAGCTTTGTATTCTCACACCGTTGTAGGTGTTAGTCTTCAAATGCCTGTTCGGCCATTTTTAAATTTTAGTCTTTTTGATCTGTTTCAGAAAATGAAGGATTCTACCTAAATGTAACCCAACTTTCTGTGATGTTGACATCAAAATAGAGGCACTCGTGGCTGCTGTAAATATTCTTCCACACACTAGTGCAGTTCTTTAAGTGACAATGACTTTTAAAAAGCCTGTATCTGGCTAGTAGGATAAAAGGAACTGCAAGCATGGTCATTAGTATTTCAAAGAATGAGCTTGGAATGTGCAGTATGCAACTCACTTATTAAATCTAACCTCTTTATTTTATATCTATTGATTCTATTAAATATCCTGTGGGTAATCATGACTAGATAGTTTTGCCTTATCATCACATCAGTAGATTAGAAAAGACCTTTGAGTTTGAGTCATTACTCATTACTCTCTACAACTACCTGAAAGGAGGTTGTAGAGAGGAGGGAGCTGGGCTCTTCTCCCAAGTGACAGGGGACAGGACAAGAGGGAATGGCCTCAAGCTCCACCAGGGGAGGTTTAGGCTGGAGATTAGGAGGAAGTTTTTCATGGAAAGGGTCATTGGGCATTGGAATAGGCTGCCCAGGGAGGTGGTTGATTCATCTTCCCTGGAGGTGTTTAAGGCACGGGTGGATGAGGTGCTGAGGGACATGGTTTAGTGATTGATAGGGGTGGTTGGACTCGATGATCCGATGGATCTCTTCCAACCTGGTTGTTCTATTATTCTATGATTCTATGATGATCCTGGGGGTCTTTTCCAACCTAGTGATTCCGTGACCTCCTACTGGAGCAGACTGCTCCAAACTTTGTCCAGCCTGGCCTTGGACACTCCAGGGAAGGGGCCACGGCTGCTCCTTTCCCGGGCTTCGGTAACGGGAAGCGCTGTACCCTCTGCTCCATCCCGCCGTCGCCACGGCAACCCCGCAGCGCCACTCCAAACATGATTCTAGGAGTCCAACCGTACCTGTCCACTCTTAAACCACATCCCTAAGCACTTCATGCTAACTTGAGCCTCAGTTTGCAAGGGAAATTGAATTGATGCCTTTGTGCTGCAGCCCTGTTTACTCAGTGAGAGTGCTGTAGGGGTGTGACCCCATTTGTATTGCTCTTGCTACCTGCATGAACCCTGACTTTTCCCCTGCAAAAGCAGCATTTCTAATGGTGCACTTGAGCCAGAGTAGAAGTGCCAGCGTATTTCAGTTTACCAACTCCCTGCTTGTCTGTTTTGCCAGAGAGGGAAGAACTTAATGATTTGCTCCTTTTTAGGAGACGAGCTGACACTGGATGGCATTGGGCTGGCTGATGGAGCAGACATCTTTGTGTGGAATGGGAAAGAGGTAAAAGGACCAAACACACTCTCTACTCATTAGTTTTGAAGAGATAAAGTGCAGTCTGCGCTTTTGGAAGTGTTGATGTGTTCTGCTGATGTGTGCTGACATCTCAACACTGGCTTTGGGGACACCACTCCAACCTCATCTCAAATACTGTGATTTTGCAGCTTGTCAGTGATGTACAGAGCACTCTTTGATGAAACTAAATAGAATTAAGCTATGCAGAATGCAATGCAGTCATGTTGATAAATGCCTGTATGTAGCCAATGCTGGCTGCATGGCAATTTATTCTGAAAACATTTGATTCCTCTTGGAAGGAGATTGATTCATAGCAATACAATAACAATAACTTACGCCCTGTAATGAATCATTTCACATGTAAAATTGGACCTGTCAGTGACTATTGCGTACAGTTTCCTTGTAATAATGTGCTCACTTTATGGTGTTCCATCTTCCTTTTAATAATAAGGCTTCTACTTAACTTCCGCGTGCTTGCCTCAGTGGTTAAGTAACACAGCGTTTTATTCCGTCGTTGTAATGGGAATAAAAGTACTTTTAGAAGATTATTTTTTTTGTTGTAGAAGCATACATTTTCTTTCTCATTTACCAAAAAGCACCTCCAAAACTAAAAGAAAACATCTACTAACAGAGCTATTCTTGTCTTGGTTGTACTTTTGGTATGGTCTCAGTCTTGCTGTGTCATCTAATTGCCTTTGTAAAGGAACCGTGTTCTTGGCTTAGGCTGAGTATCAGAAAGGCCAGATTTTAAAATCTACCTCTCAATCTGCCTCAGTCGCACTTTTGGATAGTTCTTTAATATCCTGATGGAGTGTATTCCTCTGTTCTTAAACTGATGGAGACCAAGTGTCCACTCATTTCCCAGCTAGTGTTATATAGTTGCAGACTTGGAATGGACCTTAGCATTATGCTTCCTCTTCCTAACACTTTTGAGTTACTCCAGTTTCTTTGTTTAGTGGATGTTTGGTCAAAAGTGATTATTTCTAATGAGGGCAGGATGTCCATCTTTTCACCTCAATAGCTTTATTGTTATTTATTGCTGTCCAATCTCTTCTGCATTTTATTGACCACCATTGCATTGGTCTTGCATTCCTTATTTCCAGGTCGGTGGTACGAAGGTGATGACGGGTCCTGAGCATGAACCTGTGGTCATAAATGTCCTTCGTTTAGCTGAGTATAATGAAGGAGGGAAGGGTCAGCATTTCACAGAATCGCAGCACGTCTTTTCATGCAGCACTAAGCTGGGTGATCTGCATAGAGCCTTAGCGCCATCAGGAGGAATCATCTTGAAGAACGGTTCAGGTCCAGATAAAGAAGCCAAGAACTGGGAAGTTTTTCTTGAAGAAGATATGAAGGAAACAGTCAAAAGTGTTGGTCTGACGGATGGATGCTCTGTACTAATCTTAGACAGCCATGACCAGAGGTAACTGTTTTGATATGTACTGTAATTGAAGAAAAAAGTAATTTCGGCCTAATCCATTCAGTTAGAATTATGCTAGCACTGTATATTTTTTTTAATAAATTGTTACCTTGAACTTATTAATTCAAGATTACCTTAAATTCTAGGGATAAGATACTTATCACCTATTAGCTATTTCTTTGCTCTTGAAGTGCAGATGCAATTGCATCCTTTGACTTCCACTTTTAAAGGGGAAAACTCTAATGAGAGTAACTTGTGCCCAGTCTGCTGGCACATGTTTGACATAACCTGAATTTCTGAGAGTTGCCTTCTGTGGTTCTCCCAGGGGCTTGATGGGATGAGAGAACAGAGTGGTGTGATAAGATCAGGCAGATCTGCTGAATCTTGCAGTTGAAGCTGAAGTTGCCAGGGTCAAATTTTTTATCTCATTTATTTTCCCATTCTATAGCCCTGGAGTTGGGATCATGTTTTCAGAGACACGTGTGTGCTTGTTGCAGGAATTCTGACTTCCAAATTGGAATGATAATGAAAAAATGAGTTGAAATCAAGTAGTCAGAGTTCCTCACCAAGAACTGTTTCTGTGGGCTGCATAGTGTAGCCGGAACAGAAAAAATCTCAAGTTTTAGTTATACTTAGGTGTGCTTTTACCATAGTTTTTTCCAGAAGGCTTCAATCCAGCCTGACAGTGACTTAAACTGTGAAGCGCCTTCAGAAGCTCCAGTCCATTTGACAGCTGATCACCAAGGCAGATTTACTTGTTCACTCAGTATCCAGCCCAGAGGTGCTTGGATGCTGCCTGAGGCCTCCAACTCTTGCTGTATGATGTGCCATTGCTATTAATGACCTATGCATGTTTGGTTTATTTGAGAACTTTGGTATTTAGCAATCTAGCCCAGGCAATGTGCCGTTTTCCTGCCTTTGACCATCTGTCCTGCTTGTTTTTACAGCTTCGTGAATGTGTCAAGTGGCAATTTGACTGCTTTCACATATGACATCAGCTGGCTCCAAGTGAAAGACTTCTGCAGAACGGGAGATGAAGAGAAACACGTTAAAATAACTGCCACTATTGAAACAGTAAGGAGGTGGCTTGTCCAGGAATATAATATAGGCTGCTTCACTGAAAAGTTTGGCCCATCCACTTGGGCTGGTTAGTGAGCCGTAGATTTGTCCTCAGGGCTGAAGTTTTGCTGTGCTGAAAATACTCTGCAGCTCACGGTTAGTGTTACTGGAGTACTGTGACTGCTGCCTAATAAGACTGTAATGCTGGTATCTTACTTAAACCAGTGCAGCCAGCATTAGTGTGTTTTGGTACAAAACACCCAACATCTGTAACTATGTTTGGTGAGACTGTCAGTAAGCAAAAGCTAAAAGAAGAGGCAAGTACTACTTCTTGCTTTCAACATAGGATAGGAAAAAAATCATAGAATCACCAGGTTGGAAAAGACACACTGGATCATCGAGTCCAGCCGTTCTTATCAAACACTAAATCATGGCCCTCAACACCTCATCCAGCTGTCTTTTAAACCTCTCCAGGGAGGGTGACTCTACCCCATCCCTGGTCAGCCTGTTCCAGTGCCCAGTGACCCTTTCCATGAAAAAAATTTGTCCTAATGTTCAGCCTAAACCTCCCCTGGCAGAGCTTGAGGCCATTCCATCTTGTCCTGTCCCCTGTCACTTGAGAGAAGAGCCCAGCTCTCTCCTCTCCACAACCTCCTTTCAGGTAGTTGGAGAGAGCAATGAGGTCTCCTCTCAACCTCCTCTTCTCTAGGTTAGACAACCCCAGCACTCTCAGTCACTCCTCATAAGACTTGTGCACCAGCTGGTGTTCCCTCAGGGCTGGCCTTCTTTGTTGCCTTTTCTGTCTTTTAAGTTATTCCCTGTTGCAGAAAATCTGAAGCACTAGTTAATTTTGCTCACTGAATTGCTGTTTATGAAATACTAGTCTTTTGAGAAGTCACAAAATTAAATAACAATTTATTTTCTTTGGAATACTGTTTAAGGAACACTTCCTTAAACGTGCTATGATTTATTACATTTATTTATTATATATATGTATTTGATAATTATATATATGGTAAAGCTTAGGAAGTGTTTCCTCAGCAGTGGATGGTATTAACAGGAAAAGGACATAACTAGGATGCATTTCAAGTGCAGGCAGCCTTTTCTGCACCATTACCAGCAGATGTGTTACCAGCATTCTGTATGAGAGGTGTTAATGTTGCTTTCCCTTAGGTGATGTCAGATATCAAAATGAAAGCTATACGTGAGCTTCAGCTGGAGTTGGAGCTAGGTGAGTGTTCGACTGCTTTACTTTTCAATCTGAGACTCTTAGAACTCACTGACTGGCTTTCTGCATTTTGCACCAGTCTTTTCCAAATAGCAAATCCATTTGGAGGAAGAAGGAAGGGTGCAAAGAACTGAAAATTCATCTAAATTTGAATAAAATGGTTATTTTTTTCTAGCTGAAAAACAAATCAATGTAAGTCTTGATTAAAATACAGTTTATGAAGATCTCATTTTTCAGAAACTGTTTGAATGGGAATAAACATCTCATTTTACCGAAGTCTTACATGGAGAATTGAAGTAGAATTTTTCATTTACCTCATTCCTTTCTTTAAGACACTCCAGTTTTCTTTATTTAAAGCTTTTGTTTATACCTTTACATTTTGAAGCACTTAGTTTTAGGGTATTTTACTGATTGTGGCTATCTGCTGGCTTCAAAGACAAAGTGCTTGTGCACTGAAAGGATAAAAGTTAAGGTTCTTCTCAATCTCTAGGAAATCTCTTTCCAATTGTACTTTTGACATAGTACCTGTAGAGGATGGCCTCTAAGGAAACAAGTTGTTTTCATTAACCTTAAATATGTTATCTGTCTAAACTTTGAGACAAATTTCTTCTTCTTTGAATTCTGTAATACAATTTTCTGTCTCTTTTGTTACAGCGAACGACAGCTGTCTCAGACCGGTTAGTGGAAGTGGGAAACTTCTTTCTCCAGGTAAGTTAATTCATAAGTCCTCATTCTGTTAGAACCTCAGTGGGGAGACTTTGAGCCTTGTGGTGGGAACAGTACACTCAATTTCCAGGCCTAACCAAAGCAGCTGTGTGGCTTTCTTTTCCAGTTCTATTCTTTATTAACAGTACCAATACAAAACTAGCAGCTAGACTGAAATGTTCAACTTGGTTTTCCTACTTGCATCCTATTGAGTAAAACTGATTAGCATACCTGGCATTGTTTATTGATAGCTGGCCATGTGCTTCGGGACTGTAGGAATTAGCAGAAAATTGTTTCCCATACTTATTTTATGAATTGAAGAGTCTCTAAATGATCTGTTTTGAATTATATTTAATACATTACAGAACACCTTTCTAGAATTCCAGGAAAAATTCATAGTTCTGTGTCTTTCTGACTTTTGTTTCCTGAAGCAAAAATTAACTGAATGTGTTTGTTGGAGTATTAAGGTACAAAGTTGGATTTCTGAACAGCTTGAGCAGCAAACCTGAGTCCTGTAGTGATGGAGGAAGCACTGTTGGGTTCCTCTTTATTGTAAGAAGACAGCTTGTGTCTGGTGCATGAAGCACACTGCAGACGTGTGGTTTCATGGCTCCATAAGAGTGGAGGCACATGTTCATGCCGCAACCTGTTCTAACAGTGCTCCTGGTGACCAGTGCTCAGCAGAACATTCCCAATATTGCTCTTGCTGTTATTGGGACAATAGTGATGAGAAACCAAGTGGATCAGCTTTGTATTCGCTGGGAAACGTTTTCTGTGACTTTGCTGTTTTCCTAATATATTAGTAAAACACAACCAGGAAGCCAAGGAGAGATTAATTCCCCTCCACTCAGTGCTCATCAAACAACATCTGGAGTATTCTGTCCATTTTGGGACCTTCCCAGCATAAGAAAAAAAGCCCTTATCAACTCGAGCCAGTCCAGGATGGTCTGGGAGCTGGAATGTATGAAATAGTAGGGTAAATGGGGTTTGCCAGCCTGAAGAGAAGTCTTGGTGTTGTGGGTATGGGGTAGTTGCCATTTTTAACTTTTTAACAAGGATCTATAGATAGGAACCACCTTCTTCTCAGAGATGCAGGGTCAGAGGCAGCAGACACACATTTCATTAAGGGAAATTCCAGCCGGTATGGTGAGGGGGAAAGGGAGTTCACATTGAGAGTGGTCTAACAATAGACAGAGAGACTTGAGAGGCTGTGGAGTATCCCTGGAGATATTCAGAGCTTGACTGGAGGAAACCTAGAATGAACTGATCAGACTTCGGAGCTGGTTCTGCTTTGAGCAGAGATTTGGACCAGACAACGTACAAAGGTCCCTTCCAACCTAAATTATTCTGTCTCCCCACATGCAAATGTGGCTTTGCTGCAGTTCTAGGATGCTTTTACTGGTCTGATGTCACCACAGTGGAAATTAAGTTCTCTAAATGTCACTGAATGTTTTTGTCTTACTCTAAAGAGCAGCGAAATAGAATGGGTATTTTCAGGAAACAGCAACTTGTGATGTTTTCTGTGGTTTTGTCCTTCCTGAAGTGCCTGAGGATTATACTGTCAAGGAAGCAGAACTGAAAATGGGAAGCTTGCTAGGGCTGTGTCATGGGAAAGCTCCAACTTCCACTCAGGTATAGTAGTGCTGTGACTGGAGAGAGCTTTATGCTGCTTTTATACTGTTTACATTTCCCAATATTTCACAATGTCCATTTTTTGCTCTTAGAATGATTGTATAGGAAAAGTGCTTGGTGATAGTGAGAATTATACATAGCAGCATGAAGGCTCATACCATTTATCTTGGTTGTAAAAGGCCAAGAGCATATACATGACCAGGTAGTATAACTGATATGACTAATGGTAAATCGTTTTCATTGTTAGATTTGTGTACTATTGTGTGTCTGCTTTTGTAAGGAGCATTAAGTAAGAAAAAGATGATGCTCTTGATATCTACAAGCTGTAAATATGCAAAAGAAAAAAATAGTTGTATATTTTTAAAGATCAGAGTTCTAGCAGGTTTTCTCTCTCATTTTTAGCAGGCTAAGTGCATGTACAGATGGTTAATGGACATCTGCTGATGGCTGTAACTGAATTGGATGTGCTTCTCTGTCCTGCTTAGATTGTTTGCTTTAAGCCCTGAGTAGTCCCAGTTCTATTTAACTGCTGACAGGCTTGCAGTAGCTGCTATCTGTGTGCATTAGGCAGTGTTATTTCACAGTATTTCCATACTTAAATATGTGTTCTGATAGCTCATGCTTGCTTTTTAGCTTTTCCTGTATTTTATGGTTGGAAGTGACCAAAATGCAAGCCCTGAGATGGAGATTGTTGTGGAAGAGACTGCCCCTGTCAAAGAGGTGAGTGAGTCTGCTTTGAAAAGCTTCACACGTGGGGCATGTGCTGCTGGAGAACTTTTGCTTTAGCCCCATTGTCACTTCAGCTCACTAGGAGACACTGAGGCAAAGGAAGCATTTCAACTCCAAAAAGTCAGTGGGGAAGAATGCCTTGACTTTTCTGCGAGTAGTAAAGGGACATCCTTGCTTTTTCCTGAGCATGAACATAGCCCAGCTGCTTCATGCCTGACTGACCACTGCTTTTTTACACCTCAGAACAACACATGGTTGTGGCAGAGCTGGCACGGTTCTCTTGTTGTGTCAGATTCTGAATGCATGGAACTGGAGCAAGAGAAGTCAGAAGGAACTTGTACACAGAGGAAAGGAAGCAGTTCATAGAATCATAGAATCACCAGGTTGGAAGAGACCCACCGGATCATCGAGTCCAACCACTCCCATCAAACACTAAACCATGTCCCTCAGCACCTCATCCACCTGTCCCTAAATCCCTCCAGGGAAGGTGACTCAACCTCCTCCCTGGGCAGCTTCTGCCAGTGCCTAATGACCCTTTCTGTGAAATTTTTTTTCCTAATGTCGAGCCTGAACCTCTCCTCGTGGAACTTGAGGCCATTCCCTCTCATCCTGTCCCTGCACCTCCCATCCAGTCTTCTGGCACAGAGTGACAGTGTCTACAGAGTGGCTGGAAAATGTTGAATTGGCAGCCTTGATTTCCTAATGCTGCATTTTCAAACTCTCGGACAGAATTTGTTGAAGCAAAGTGATAAACTGACAGTGCAGATCGTTTTTTAGGCAAGAAATTTACTACATCAAGGTGTGTCAGCTTTTACAGGCTGTTAAAGTACCTGAAAACAAATCTCATTCTTGAAGGGTTTAACATGTAGCTCAAATCCACCATGTCTATGTAATTATATTTGGTTTAGGAACTGACAAAGAATCAATCACTTGGGTCTTTTTTTACAAAATTCTAGTTTACATCTGCTGAAAACTTTTCCCCAGCCCATGTACTGAGACAAGTCTCATCGAATGTTTCTTTTTTCAGTGTCTAAATTTAATGCTGGAAAAATCTGGATTATCAGGTTAGTTGTATTATATTGTTATTTAATGGGGTTTTAAAAGGGATTTCCAGATTTCAAAGGTAGCACTTCCTACCCTGAAACTTAGTCATGAGCTTGTGACAATGATCTGTGCATCGTTGTAAAGTGAGGAGGGGAGAGGAAGGAGGTATAAACTTGCAGTCATAAAACCTGTCTGTGCGGTCACTCTTGAAAACCAGTTTCAAGCATTCTATTTAATCAAAATACAGCTAAATTCACGGTTCTTAGGCTATTTATTTGGATGCAGGTGGAGGCGTTTGCCTGCTTTGACAAGATTTGCTATCATAGTAGGAAGCACTGCATGAGATTAACTGTAAAATATAACTTTTGTTCACTTTGGAAAAATAAGTTATTCAAAATGAGGTCACAGTTTGGCCATTATTTGGGAGTCTGAGTGATAGCAGCTCTCATTAGGTGAGGATTAAGAGATACAAACAGCATTAGCGTCACACGTTAATTTCCTAGCTGGACGTCTCTTTGCATTGATCCTGATGGGAAGGAAGGAAGGAGAAGAGACTTGCAGTGACGTTATTTTCCAGCTTGTCTTCTGAAGGTTCATTGAATACTGAATTTGTGTTACATTGGAGTGAGGGCTGCAAATTCAGCCAGTCTCCAAAACCCATTCGAAAGACGTTCCTGCTAGTGTGTTCTCTGAGGGGCCCAAATGAAAGTTAAATACTGTGCTCTTGTGTACCTGTATATATGAGTTGAAGTAGTTAGCAATGTCCCAGATATAAACGTAACCTTTTTCATTTCCCAGTCGTATAGGCTTAATGCCAAGATACAATGTCTCTGGTTTTATTACTTTATTTTATACTGCCATTTTTTAAAAATTAAATTTGACCTCGTGTAGAGATTTGATCTGGCTGCTAACATTCTCAGAGATGTCAGGCTTTAGTGGATTTTGATGTTCTCGCTGTTTGAAAAGGCCTGAAACCCTGAATTAAGTCATGAGATTCCTTCTGGGCTTGGGTTTTTCTAGTTAGGACAATCAAATTGTATACCTTACAAAGAAGAAAGTGCATTTTCATCAGTTGTATTGGTTCAGTTGTATTTGTTCCTTCTGTGCTTGGTGAGCTTTATATATGGATGCTAAACTCAAAGTATTGTATACTATATCATCTCTATTTTTGTCTGTAGTGTAGACTCCTTGTAGACAGCCTGGGAGGAAGTCAGATTTTTCCTTATGGTGTAGTTTTCATTTCAGTGAGCCTCTTTTATTTAAATGGGGTATTGACATGGGAATTTCATCATCAATTTGCACCCAAAGATTTCCAGACATTTCCCTCTCAAGATTTTCATTTTCATTCCTCTGCAGTGCTTTTTATTTTCCCCAGTGTTGTCAACTTGGTGCCTTTGCTTTCGTCTTAAACCTGGGAAATTATTTGGGTAGGAGAGGGAGAGATGTTTGTATGAGTAAGAAGACCATTTCCAAACAGCAGAGTGTTTCTGGGTCTCGGGAAAGACATGGAGGTGGCATTTCATTGAGTTTGTCAGAGTTGTGTTTGAAAAGCAGACAAACGAAAGCCAAGCGAAAGAGCTCCTTACCATTTATAGTTCTGTAATGTTTTTTGAAACAGTGTTCTTTGCTGAATAATTTTCCATATGTATGTTTTTGTGTTTTGGTAGGCGACAACTGGCATTTGAGAAGGATTGACTGGTGTTATGAAGCAGGGGAAGCGCTAAGTCCAGAAGTAAGATGATCCTATTTCTGACTTGAGTGGTGCCATAGTATATTGACTTCATTTTTCTGTAGAGACTTCCTGGAGAAAGCTGCATTAAAACAAACACATAGTGTTTTGACGTATGCTACGTTAGAACATAGTGTTTTATTTTCACAGGCCCTTAGGAAGACAGTATTGGGATAGCTGTGGTTAAAAAGTAAATCTTGTGCATCTGCCCCTTATTTTTAGGGAACAGGATTACTGTGCTGCTGCAAAGCTCTCTCCAAGTGGTGGATGTTAATTGGATATTTCATTGCTTTTTGGAAAAGCAAAACACCTTGGACCTTTCACATGAGTGGCTTAAAACTCCTGTCATGCTTTAGCCCCAGTCCAACTGATTTTGGCAGCTAAAATTGAGCCGTTGGGCTCCCAATTCCCTTCCCTCAGGGAAGGGGAAATGAGAGGAAGAGATACACAAGTTGGAAACTAAAACGGCTTTAATGAAATAATAATAGTGGAGAAAATATTATTAATAGGAAAATAGTGAAATATATACAAATACACAAAATTGCTCCACCACCCCTCAGCGTCACCACAGATGCTGCAAAGCAGGCACAGGGAAGAAGGTTACTGGTAGGAGGGAGCTGGGATCAGGAACTGGATTCAGGAATGCATGGATCCAGGATCAAGCAAACAGGCAGATGAGTTCCTCACTTGACGTTGGCCACCAAAGAGGAGGGAGAAATACTTGTAATTTCTCAGTTTTACACAGCGTGTGATGTATATAGGATGGGATGCTCTGTTGGTCACTTTGGGGTCACCTGTCCTGTCTTCCCCCTCCCAGCAGGTGTGACCCTATTTTATCTTTGACTTATTGCATTCTGTCAGCTCGAGGATGGCCTTGGTTTCTGTAGGAGTAAGCATAAGCAGTGGTGTTTCTGCATCCCATTGCCCTGTGTTGTCACTGTTAGAGGAAAAGCCTGCTCTTAGCTTTCAGAAAATTAATTACTTGGACAAAACTGAGCAGAGGTTAGAAAAGTGATCCTTCTTTGGTTCAAACCAGAACAAGCACAATGAGTAATTAAAGAAACAAAGCACAAGAATGTGTAGCCTCATCTTGTGCTGTGCTTTCTCTTCCCACAGAATGCCACTCTGAAGGAGCTTAACGTTTGCAGAGGAGACACTTTGGTTGTAACTGAAGGAAAGCTTCCACCAAAGGTAAAAATGAGACAGAATGTATTCCTTAGTTGGTTGACAGTGTCCGGAGACTTGAATATGATAATTGTTTCCTTCTTCTCTCTTGCTTATTGTAAAAATACTTCCATTTTAAAAAATGTTTGGCAATACTGTATAATGCTCTTTCAAGTTTTACAGCCTTTTTTGATCTAAATCAATGCTTATAACATTCTTAGTCTGTCTGTATTTATTATTCTTTCAACTTCTGTAGTAAAAAGCTTGCCCATTGCAGGTTCTTTTGCTCTCAGCTTATTGTGCAGTCCCCATGTCTGACATTGGGTGAAACAGGGTGAAGCATCCAGACTGGTGAGGCCGCTCCTTGAATCCTGTGTCCAGTTCTGGGCCCCTCACCACAAGAAGGATGTTGAGGCTCTTGAGCAAGTCCAGAGAAGAGCGACGAGGCTGGTGAAGGGGCTGGAGAACAGAACCTATGAGGAGTGGCTGAGAGAGCTGGGGTTGTTTAGCCTAGAGAAGAGGAGGCTGAGAGGAGACCTCATTATTCTCTACAACTACCTGAAAGGAGGTTGTAGAGAGGAGGGAGTTGGGCTCTTCTCCCAAGTGCCAGGGGACAGGACAAGAGGGAATGGCGTCAAGCTCCGCCAGGGGAGATTTAGGCTGGAGATTAGGAGGAAGTTCTTCACAGAAAGGGTCATTGGGCATTGGAATAGGCTGCCCAGGGAGGCGGTTGATTCACCTTCCCTGGAGGTGTTTAAGGCACGGGTGGATGAGGTCTTGAGGGGCATGGTTTAGTGTTACATAGGAATGGTTGGACTAGAAGATCCGGTGGGTCTCTTCCAACCTCGTTGTTCTATGACTCTATGAGTGGTAAAGGGAGGCACAGCTGCCCCGTAAAGTCTCCCAGTGCTCCCTAAAAAATTACCCATTGTATGGGCCCTTCTTCCCTGTCCCTGCCCCTAGGGAGATGGCTTGGCATTCTTGGGGCTGTGGTCCTGGTGTGATGCTAGTGAAAACCTTCAAAAATAACAGCAGTCAGATCGTGAGTCAGGCTTGAGCTGTTATTGTTGTTGTTGTTAAGAAAGATCTTCCAGGGTTGATTGTAGAGGGAATTATGGGAGACCACCAGTATTGATTCCTGTCAGCATGTTATAGGGCTAACTGAATCCTGCTCCACCTTGACAGCTGAGGTATGCCTGTATATCAGCCCTGTCCCTCTGAACTTGTGTTTTCGTGTAGATGGTGCTTCTGTGGTTCTCATACTGTAGCTTTTCTGCAAAGGCATTATGGTGTTAGGAGTTCCCAGTTCATCCAGCAAATTTTGGAATTCTTCACAAATATTGCTCAGAAGGGATCCAACTTTTACCCTCTGTATGGGTTACATAGAGCTCAGATTTTTGCCCTGTGTAGGGGAATCTCATAAAAGTGACTGAATTCACACTCTGGCACATTCAGCCTGTGACCCAGCTATGGCTGTGAAGGGGAAGGAGGGAAGCAAGCACAGTTGCTGTCTTTAATGAGTAAATACAAGAGAAAAACATCAGTCTGCACCTTTGTTCTGTCCCTGAAGGTACAGAGCATCGTAAGCTGGTTAAGAGACAGTGCAAAAATCAGTAGACAGACTATATGGGTCTTAGTGATTCCATGGCAAATAAAGCTTCATAAAGGAAAACAAGGTATTTTTAATACAATTGTTGTTAGAAAAAAAAGTGGGATAAGATCTTATGGCAACAATGCAGTGGGTGTTAACAGCCCAGTTCAGTGCTGAAGCTGAAAGCGAGCAGGCCAGCCTCTCCTGCTCTGAAAGCAGAGAGAGGTATCAGCCTGGTTTCCCTTTCTGGACATGCAGAGCAGGTAAGAAAATCTGGAACTTCTGAAGTGGCAGAGAAACATTGCTGCTTAGGTGTAAACCCAGCTTCCTCTGGCAGGGCCTTATCCGTGTCCAGATCTTTAGACAACAGGGTCGTGCTGTTACATCTGTATTGTCAGCTGCACTGACAGCAGAGCCAGGATGGGATTGTTAGACTGGATATGTTTCACTCTTGTCCCTGTAAAGGTAGGAAGTGAGAGTTGATATTATGTGATCTTAGGTGGATGTTATTGCCTTTAGAAAAGCTCAGGTTTGAACAAGTCTTTTCCTTCTTCCTGAGACAAAAGTGGAATTTTTCTTTGTCTGCACTGAAACATGTAAAGTATCTGATACTTTATGCTCACTTTTCAGGGTTTCCTGAAAATCCCCATCTGGTGGTTCAAGACTTCAGGTTATATGAAACGTGGAGAGAATGCACAAGACCAAGTGAATGACATGATTTGCAAGATGGATGCTTTGCAGGTGTCTCCTGCAGAAGGTGAGTTTGATCGGTTTTTGACAGGAATTGTATGGCCTGATAGTCTACGACCACACTGAGAACTTGGAGTCAAACCCAAAGTTTTAATCCGAAGTGTTAAAATACCTCTGAAATCTACGAGTGACTGTACAAGTTCCAGCAAGGTTGTGGTGAAAAGATCAGGGTAGGAGACACAGACAATTTTCCCCAGGGCCACAAATGCTGAATGATACTGTTCTGACATTTCTTAGCTGTATTTGGTCAAGGGTAAGACCTCCGCTAAATTCTGAAGCAGGGGATTTTTTTCCTTGTCAGTAAGTAAAACAACTTCTCCATACCTGAAGGCAGTGGCCATGTTGTAAAGCATCAATTCATTGAGCATGCAGGGGGTTGGCCTGAAGTGCCAGACTGATAATACCACATTTAATTTACTTCAGGTGATGTTGTAAATCTTATGTAGAATAATAGACATTACATACAGTATTTTCACCTGTGTGTGTTCTTCTAACTAAAATAACCAGAAAAATCAGGTTAAGGGTTGAGAAGGAAGAAGTAAATGAAGTGGGGACAACTGTGAATGGAAAAATGGGAAAAAAATTGACTTGCTTTTCTACAGAATAAATACTCTTCTTCCTTTGTGGTGCAGAGCAGGACCCCTCATCTGTTAGAAGGTTTCTTGACATTTTTCTTCTTTTCTGTCAAATGTAGATTGCTGCATTTTACTTTGTCCCCTGATTTCAGTAGTGTAGGTAAGAGGAGATTTAACTTTTCTTGCAACATACTCTGCGTTAGAGTCCTAGCCAATAATTAAGACTATTTGCACATGTGGATACAAGGCTTTAGTTTCAAAATTTGCCGTGTAGGATCAGTTAGAACTCTTCCTGTCTGTCAACTAACGGAATGTGTTGTATCAATAGCATATTATGTTTCTTGAACTGCCTTCAGAGCAAGTGGAGGGTCAGACCCTTTAAGTGAAATCTCACCTTGTAGTGACTGTTATTGCTTAGGACAATAAAGAGTCACGTTGACTCTTCTGTTGTTTCTTTCTTCCTCTCCCCTCCATCTAAAGATTCAGCAGGATACAGCCACACAGACATGGATCTTTCTTACGCTGGCAGTGTAGAAATAGCAGGAGACGCTTCTCTGGAAGACCTGAAGATGCAGGTTAGATGTTCTCCTCTACTGGAATTGTACAGCAACACTGTGATTAATTGAGCTGTATTAATACCTATTTTTTATTTCCTTTTCCCTTGTCTCCAGTATGTTCTGATATGGCATTTGCTTATATGCCATGTTCAGGGGTAAGTACCAAAAGGCAGTTGGAGCATGTAGCTCAGAGACTTCCTTAGTGCGTCCCCTGCAGTTGCCATTCTACCTGTCGTGTGTCCCAATCTGCAAAAGCCTCGTTGCACTCCATCTGGAACTTTGGCTTGTAGCCCTATCTTTATTTCACAACGTACAAATTCCTCATGAGAAGCACACACATATGAGCACTTCCTAAAAAACCACTTTCCATTTCAACATCATTCCTGTATTAGTTTTCTGCGTCTTTTTTTCTTTTCTTTTTTTTTTTGTATGTTGAATCTAATGAATAAAGAATTGCTTTGGATGCACAGAAGGTCACACGTATCACTTGGAGAGGTATAGCTTAGTTTCTTTAGCCAGAAACTAAGGGGGCTTTTTATGCTTTGTTTAACCTTAAGTATATGATTTTAATACACTAAATCAAACGAACAAAAATCAATGTAAAACAAAACCCAAAAAACCCCACCCAAATCCACAAAAAG
Source organism: Coccyzus lansbergi (assembly GCA_033558105.1). NCBI lineage: Eukaryota > Metazoa > Chordata > Aves > Cuculiformes > Coccyzidae > Coccyzus > Coccyzus lansbergi. The sequence goes on from JAUMJK010000048.1 coordinate 1,277,621, forward strand.
ACATAAACCAATCCTGTCATAAGGTTCTTTGTTTCGCCGCTTGGTTGTTCTGCTTAAACTGCCTGGGGAAGGGATTCTAGTTCTGATCCATATCAACAATTATTCTTTTGGGCGTGACTTCAGTTTCAGTCTCTGACAAACTACTCCTATGAAAAATTGACCATTTGCATCTTATGAACAAGGAGAATTGTCTTAGCATGTGTGTTGGGTCCTGGATAAGGGCTTAAGGGAGCTTGCACAGTACCTGGCTAGAGACTGGGGTAATGATTCTGTCAGCCTCATTCTCACCCAGGTGTATGATTTTTGGTTAAAAAAGGGAACTCGGTACTTTTGAAATAGAAGTTAAGTTGAGAAATGTTGGGAAGGAGTGAAGTCCATCTTGCTTTGAGGTTGCAAATGAGTATATGTCAATCCTAGCCACTACCTCTAAGTCACAAGCAACAGTTGGCATGGAATAAATCCGAGTACCTTGTTCTATTTCTGATTGATTCACTATTGCATTGAGAATTAATCAAGTGGTTTTCTTTTTTCCAAGGAGACTGACTGCTAAAATTATTGAGATTATACTTCTTTTTCCAGGCTATGACCTTATCCTGCTGCCCGGAGCAGATTGTCCCACTGCCCTCCTTTCTCAGAGCATGGACAGTGGACAGTAAGCGCCTAGGCAGGCTCTTACGGAACAACAAGCAACAGCTCAAGTAGGTTTCTGAATATTAAGTGTTGCAACAGGCTGACTGGTAACTGGGTTGCGGGACGGATTGGTGGGAAACAAATCAACTCGGTCAACAGAAAGCTCATTTCTAGCTACTTTTTTTTTTTTGCTGACCACATTTTTTAACTCAAGAGCTGTGAACCGGCAAGATGTGGGCATAAATCATAGAATCATTTGGTTGGAAAAGACCTTCAAGGTCATTGAGTTCAACCGTACCTGTCTACTACTAAAACCCTATCTCTGAGCACCTTATCTACTCATCTTTAAATACCTCCAGGGATGTAGGTCTTGCTGTGCTTATGCTGCTAAGCTTTATTTCAAGTGTTTTCAAATACAATTTTTGTACTACGCTGAGTTTTCCATTTTTGTTCCTATGGCTTCTTGCTTTGTATTCCAGAAAAGCACAGATCTACTTGACCAAAATGGGGATTTTTCTACTCAGGAATTGGGAATGCACGATTGGCAATGTGTATAATATTTGTTTTGTTTTCAGTGACTATAAGCTGGGTACCAGAGTGGAAATCTGCATAGAACCTTTGCAAAAAGAAGAGCATTTGGGGTAAGATCTCAAGATTTATTTCTTACATCAGTTCACTTGAGATGAGACTTGATTTGAGCAGCTTTTAGTTTGAGAACTGTCTGTGTCAGGATTACAGATGAGAATACTTTCGGAGCTTATTTTTTTATTTTCTACAAGCAAAAATAAGGGAGGGCAGGAGGGAGTGAAAACTGGGAGTCCTGGATTCTGCAAGCATGATTCACAAGAATGATCTGTTTTCTCTTCCTGCTGCCAGCCCCCACGAGCTGCTGCTTCGAGTCCAGATGGGCAAACCAGGGGAGAGGGACTACTATGACTCCATGGATCTGGTGTGGGATATTTCCAAAGAGTGCACAGCCTGCGCACTGAGGCAACGAGTGGCTTCTCACTATTGTCTCCCTGTAGATAAAATTGAGATAGCCAAATACTTCCCTGAAAGATTCGAGTGGCTGCCAATATCTAGCTGGGTAAGAGCCAGAGTGAAAGAACCTAACCGTTGCTCTGAATGAAGCGTGCATGGGTTTGTGCTGCAGTTCTTGGGCAGGCATACTTAAGTAGATTACTGAAATCCACCATGTGTATTAATCTGCTTTGATTTTATTCAGACACAGCAGATTTCAAAGAGGAAACGGAAGAAAAAACAGGAGAGTTTACAGTCAGCGCCTTACCACCTGAAAGATGGAGATATCATTGGGGTGAAGGTAATTAATTTAGCCTTAATTGTTGCAAAAGGATGAGGTTCAGGCACTGTCCTTTTTGCAGTATCCTGGTTTCTTCCTGGTTTTCCTGCATCCTGCTGCCAGCTCTGAGAAGGTTCTGGCATGCAAATCTGGACCATTCCATCATATGGGCAGGAAACTTGCTGCTTTTTCTTCTTCTTGTCCTCTTCTTTATAGTAAACCTTACGGAAGTTGTAGTGAGGTGGGTGCTGGTCTCTTCTCCCAAGTAATAGGTGATAGGACAAGAGGAAATGGCCTTAAGTTCAAATTGCACCAGTGGAGGTTCAGATTAGACATCACAAAAAATTTCTTCACCAGAAGGATTCTCAGGCACTGGAACAGCTGCCCAGGGAGGTGGTTGAGTCCCCATCCCTGGAGGTTTTTAAAAGCCAGGTAGATGAGGTGCCCAGGGATGTGGTTTAGTAGTGGACAGGTATGATTGAACTCTTATCTCAGAGGTCTTTTCCAACAAAATGATTCTATGATTCTGTTTCATTCTTATGATTCTGTTTCATTCTTCTCCCCTTGTATCTTGGAACTGGCACTAGAGGGCAACAGCTTCAAGGCTCTTGTGCAGCTCTCGGCCAGTTTCTGCTCTGCTTGAATGCTGTCCAAAAGGAAGTGGATTTTTTTCCTTGTTTTTTTGACTGTTTTCTTCCCTATTTGGAGCAAAATCAAAGCCTTTTAAAAATCGTATTGTAAATTTGAGCCTATTATATTTTCTAAAGAATTGTTTACCGATTATGTTGTCATTTATAAAAAGAATCACACAGCAGCATAGTAAACCCTGAAGTAGAATAAGGCACATTTAGGAGAGATTTGAGAGAAGACACTGACTGGGTTTAAAAGCAGTTGACAAAACTGGATGGTCTTCTGATGCCGTAGAAAATTGAGATAAATCTTTTGAGAAGGTGAATTCACTGTTAAATGCAAAAGTAAACAGAGGAGTCTCCTTTTTGGGTCTTTGCCACTTAGTTAACCTGGCGTTAATTGCTGTAAAACTAATTGGAGGGAATGCTCTGAGAATTAATTGTGTAAACAGACCAACATGTGGTAAACAGTTCGAAGTTGTAATTTTCATCCTTTTCCCCAACAGAATCTTCTCTTTGATGATACTAAGGATTTCAGCACAGTGAGAGATGACATTGGAAAAGAGAAGCAAAGGCAGCTGGCCTTAGAAAAAAAGAAAAGGTATTGAGTATTTCCATTTAGCTTTCTTTTGAAATACACAGACTGTTCTTTGCTGCTTTTCAGATTTGCTTGATCATTGTGGGGGACAGTGTTAGCTGGGTGTTCATAGAGCACATTATTCCAGTAGTATGAAAGGAAGTGCAGAGCTACAGACTGGGAGAAGCCTGGCTGGATAACTGTCAGGAGGAGAGGGACCTGGGGGTATTGGTTGACAACCGGCTGAACATGAGTCAGCAGTGTGCCCAGGTGGCCAAGAAGGCCAGTGGCATCCTGGCTTGTATCAGAAACGGTGTGACCAGCAGGTCCAGGGAGGTTATTCTGCCTCTGTACTCAGCACTGGTGAGGCCGCTCCTTGAATCCTGTGTTCAGTTTTGGGCCCCTCACCACAAGAAGGATGTTGAGGCTCTGGAGTGAGTCCAGAGAAAATCCACGAAGCTGGTGAAGTGGCTGGAGAACAGGCCTTATGAGGAGCGGCTGAGAGAGCTGGGTTTGTTTAGCCTAGAGAAGAGGAGGCTGAAAGGAGACCTCATTGCTCTCTACAGCTACCTGAAAGGAGGTTGTAGAGAGGAGGGCGCTGAGCTCTTCTCCCAAGTGACAGGGGACAGGACAAGAGGGAATGGCCTCAAGCTCCGCCAGGGGAGATTTAGGCTGGAGATTAGGAGGAAGTTTTTCACACAGAGGGTCATTGGGCATTGGAATAGGCTGCCCAGGGAGGTAGTTGATTCCCCTTCCCTGGAGGTGTTTGAGGCACGGGTAGATGAGGTCCTGAGGGACGTGGTTTAGTGTTTGATGGGAGTGGTTGAACTCGATGATCCGATGGGTCTCTTCCAACCTGGTTGTTCTATGATTCTATGAAGTACTTGGGTAATTCAAACTCCTGACTCCAGTGCTGAGCCTCAGGTTTCTTTCTCTTGCAACAGTGCGAGGTTTGTACCTGCTTCTGGAGACAAAAAGTGAACTCCTTGACTGTGCTGGTCATCGAGAACTTGCAGTGTGATTCTTCAGGCTTAGTGGGAATGGGGGTCCAGGCCAAGCTTGTGCCATGCTGGGGCAAAGGCTCAAGACTGATATTGGGCATCTTGATTTCTTTTTTTAATAGTCGGCAAGCTGATCGCTTACAGGACCACGAGGAGAAACTGAATATTAAGCACCGTAAACCAGAAGTGGCTCTTTCTATCAACGTAGGTGTTTTCAGATAGCACCTGGAGACAAGGTGCTGACCAGCCCATGCTACCCGATGTACTGAGTTGGAGTGGAGTACCTCAACTGGACCAGCAAGGGAGGCTTTCCCAAAGTGTCTTCAAGAATCACCGAGACAAACTGGATTTAGGATTCAGGATAACTCTGATTTTTCTTCTAATCTCTTGGGGAAGTGCTTTAGCATCCCTTTATCAGTGTGGTACTTATTCTCAGGCTAGGTAAATGCACTTTATCCATGAGAAAATGGGTTAATATATTGTATAGCCTTTTGGTGACTGTTTTGTAATGACCCTAAATGCTTTTGGGTTTTGATCAGATGCTGACGTCTTGCACCATCACTACAGAGTTTGCTGGGGTTTTAATGCAGTCATAAGTATCTCTCTTTACTTTTTTTTTCCATCTCTGATCACTGAAGTTACAAGTGATACCAGAGTTTGCTTCTGTCTCTATATAGAAGCCTATAGGCTTCTATAAAGTCTGTTGGAGTCAGATTTCAGGAACGAAGGAAATGTGGAAATCACTTGACAAAGCGTGCTAAATTGGCTCAGAAAAGAGCAAGTTCAGAACCTGTCAGGCTCTTAAACCTGAAGACCTTTTGTGATGTAGAACAACAGTATGATAACCTATTTTTATAGTTGCTAGGGCTTTTTTGTTGTCTGTAGCCTTCATTAACAAACAGAAAGTATGGAAAAAGTGAACTGATCTGATGTTTGGTCTTAAGTGGGTTTATTGTACTCAGGAAAAAGGCTTGTGTTTATTTTCTTTACTGTTATTCAGAGGGTTTTCCTTCATCTCTTACCTTTTCAATTCTTTTAATATTCTTTTTTACATTTAAGAAAACATCATAGAATGGTTTGGTGGGAAAAGACATTTGAGATCATTTGGTCCAACCATACCTGTCAACTAGTAAACCAAGTCCCTTAAAAGCACTTCATCTACCTGTCTTTCAAGTACCTCCACGGATGGTGATTCCACCACCTCCCTGGGCAGCCCCTTCCAGTGCCTGAGAAGCCTTTCAGGGAAGAAATTTTTCTTAATGCCTAATCTGAACCTCCCCTGGTGCAATTTGGGCTTCTCTTGGTGTTACAAAGCTGATTTACATCCTCCACGATGGAAGGGGGTGGATGTTGCTGGCTACCAGCAGAACTCCTATCAAAGGTTCTTAAGTAAAATGTTTACCTCATGCTTTGTGAGCTTAGATCTCAAGATTGAGAATGCTTGTAACTGCCTGATGAGAGACACTGTTTTTCTTACCCCTAAGGCTGCGGTTTATTTGAAGTAGACGTTTCAGCATCTTTATCAAAACTTTTGACACTTACAATATTTAAATGATGTTTTCCCCGCTGTACGTGACTGTTCATAACTTACTTTCCCATCAGGTTGAGTTTTCTTTGACCACAACTAGCACTGACAAATTAACCCAAACTATTAACGGAGTGAATTGTTTATAATCACGTTCTAAACATGTTTTGGATGCTAGGGTTAAAAAAAGGAATGGTGGAAGATAAAACACAAGCGTTTGTGTGTGGCAGCTGTTTGCAGGTGTCATTGAACGGATTTGCCTTTGGTGACTGGGAACTTATGGAAGTGAATCACCACATCAAGTGAATTCTGCTGTCGCACCCACTGTGAAGCCTTGGTGAGCTGCACAGATGCCTGGAAACCTGTTCTGATGTGAGCAAAGCAATTGTTCAACAGTAGGTTTTGCACATAGCCAGGAGTATTGTTAATTAAATCTGTGACAATGAGAGGACAAAATACAAGGCACCTGGGGGCTGCTGCAAGTGTTTATCCAGTTTCATGTTTGTGTAGAAGATGCCAATACAGCAGATTACTAAGTTTTTGGCTACTTTGAGAAGATTTCTCATTTGCCTTTTATAGGTTAAAAGCAGGTTAATACCTGCTAGGTTTAGGTATAGGTTAATACCCTCTGGTATTTCAAGATGGAAATGGAGCCTCTCAGCCTTTGGTAAAAGAAGTTGTCAAAAGCACCTTGAAGCATCTGATCGGTATTGATTTCTTTGCATATCTCTGAAGTTCAACAGGGTCTTCTGTGGTTTCTTAGGCTGATTCTTCCCAGAAGGGGGTGTTTAATTTCCCTGCTGTTCCAGCTGTGGGCTTTATTGAACTTGAAGTTCTAATATATGGACAGATTCTCTGACTGAGGTGAGGGCAGCTGATTTGCTTTCCCATCTTATTTTCTGTCGCCTTCTTCCATATCGACAAGTGTTCTTGTGAGCTGGGGTTTACAGAGATGATTGTATGTGCCGGTTACAAAGGTAAACCAGAAACATTTGCGTTTGCAGATTGTTCTGTTGTATCACACTTACTTTGCTGTCACTTGAATTCCTCTGCGTCCTTGCTGGGCTGTGCTCAGCCTCCCCACTTCCCTTTAACTCTGGTGTCTTCTGGAAAACATGTTTTGGAGAAATTTAAGTATGGATTCCAGGTACTGACATGGGGTTTAGTATGTGCCTTTGTTCAAGTGTCATGTAGCAGAGCCTCCACTGAATCAGTCTTGGATTGTTTCCAATGTTGGCTCAGAACGCATTATTTTTTCGTTAGGACTCTTGTGGGTCATTCCACAATAAGAGTTCCTTAAAAATGTGGGTGGGGAGAGGGAACACCTTTTTAAAACGGAGTTTTTGTGATTCCACGGTTTATGATGGTTATTATTCCAAAGCCTGAAAAAGCTTTCATCTTTATATTTCAAGTGTTCTTCACAAAATAAAAAGTCATTTCTATATGTCTTATTCGGCTCATCTGTGTGTGTCTCACAGATACGTGGGTTGGGAATGGCATGAATTGGTGTCCGATATTGAACAGGGCCCAACCATGGAATTGTTAAGGTCAGAAAAGATCTCGGAGATCATCCAGTTCAAAAATTGACACAACTATGTCATCTGGAGGACTGTCTCAGCTCAGAGTGAGAAACATGAATTGCTAGGGAACAGTTGTCTTCTGAGTCTGCTCTCTGTGCAGTCCTTGGAAAAGAGCAAAGGGTCAGCTTTGGGGATGCTACTATTATGTGTTTTCTTTTCCTTATCCCTCATTCCAGTTTAAGTGATGACAGCAGGAGGAGGTGACCCATTTTAAAGCCAAGTCCTCACTCACTTTGTCGGCTGCTGACCAAGCTGTGGTTGTTTGGCCTGGAGAAGAGGAGGCTGAGAGGAGACCTCATTGCTCTCTACAAGTACCTGAAAGGAGGTTGTAGAGAGGAGGGAGCTGGCCTCTTCTTCCAAGTGACAGGGGACAGGACAAGAGGGAATGGCCTCAAAACTCTGCCAGGGGAGATTTAGGCTAGACATCAGGAGGAAGTTTTTCACAGAAAGGGTCATTGGGCATTGGAACAGGCTACCCAGGGAGGTTGTTGATTCACCTTCCCTGGAGGTGTTTAAGGCACAGGTGGATGAGGTCCTGAGGGACATGGTTTAGTGTTTGATAGGAGTCGTTGGACTCAGTGATCTGATGGGTCTCTTCCAACCCGGTGATTCTATGATTATATGTTGTGGGTACAGTCCCTGAGATAGAAGAGCGATGGTGCAGTTTGTGGGCTGCGCTCTGGAGAAGCTCCAGGGCTTGGGACTTGCTGGTTGATTTCTGCATTGAAGGAATGGGCAGTCAGTAGAGGCCTTGAGCGTGGATAACAGCAGCTTTGGGATTTTGTTGATACTTCTGCTGGCATTGTCTGTAATTTCGGAGTTCGATACGGCAGGGCCTGGAGATTGAGGTTATCACCTCCAGAGGCAACAGTGCCAGGCTGAGTTTGTGAGCAAGTTTACAGAGACCAAGTGGTGTGAGCTCCCAGCCCTTGTGTCTAGAAAGCAAACAGATAAGCTGTCATTTCCCTGTTTTCTGGCTTACCCTTGGTCAGGAGTGAATTGGTCAAGAGATCTGATAGTGATCTGTGAAAGCTGTTGCCTATGCGCAGTGGAGGCCTATCAGCCATGGTTATTGAATGAAGTTTGCAAGCCCCACTGCTTCCGCTCGTTTGATACCTTGTAAGAACACTGGTCTTGCTCGTTTGTGGGCTTCTTGCTAAGAGAGTATCAGCTTTGTGGTTAATAAATCTATGAATTCCTGCACTACAAATCTTTCCCATAAACTTTAACTGCACCCAAGCAGGTTTTGACTCCTGTGGTTGCATGCAGATGGTGCTCAGTAGGGCTGAACCACCTGCTTTTGTTAAAATTTCCTTGCTAATCGCTGGAGAGTAAAGTATTTAGAAAAAGAATTAAAAATTAGCCTTTGGTCATTGTGCTCATTTCCTTGCTGACAAGTTTTACTGGCGTTAAGTAACTGTTGGGTGTTCCACGGATTAACGAGGTTTAATTTCCATCAGGCATTGCTCTGCAGTCATAGCCCAACCCTGAGCTCCACGATGCCTCCTGCCCTCTGGGCTGGCAGCCTCCTTCACCCAGTGCCTGCGGGACATTTGCCTCCAGTTCCCCTAGTTCCCCAGCACTACTCAGCCCATTGTCATTAAAGATTCTCCTGTCAGAATTTGTGTGGCGATGTAAGAATTCTTTATTTTTCCAATCGCCGACTTGATGCGTAAGGCTGGAGGTGGAATGCGCTTAGTTAACAGCCAAGCTGGGGTGAGAGGGACTTTGCTCGGTGCTGCAGAAAATTGGTTGTTTTATTATGTCCCTGGATGTAAAATAATGTGGAGAACAAGGAAAGAGAATTTGGAAAGGCAGTGGGCTGATCTTTTATTTTTGTTGTTTGAATTACACAGCAAAATTTTTAACAAATAATAATAATAAACCAATTTCCTAATGTTTACATTATTGAGCATGGAATTCAGAAAGCAATGGAAATACAAAACCTGTCTTTATGCAGACTCCATTCACATGGCTTTTTTGTCTTACGATCAGAAAAGGCTTTCAAACTAAAAGACTTGCAGGTTAAGAAAAAGAAGAAATCGTGCTATGCAAAAATGACTGCAACCAGTAAAAGTAGCTTGATGCATAAAACCAGCTTAGGAAGAAAGTTATTTATAATCCAAATATTCTTTTTAGAATTATGCTAAGGAGGTGTAAAGAGCTGTTTGTGAACACTAGCAAAGAAAATTCTCTATTAATGGTAATTGTAAGTGCATTAGGATAAATTGCTACTTAGAAATCATGGCAGAGCCTTGTGCTGGGTACCTTTTACCTCATGGGGTGCACGGAGTTCTCATGACAGTGGCTTCTCTGCAGAGGGAAGGTGCCAGGATTGTGTGGGCACCTCGTGCTTGTGCTTGTGCTGTGCTGGTTCTCGGTGCTCCTGGACTGCTGTATCAATCTATGTGTGCGAATCGGCCGCTGCCCCTGGCTCAGAGCTCTGTGTGCAGAAGCACCTTCGCTTGTCTCATGTTTTCAATCACTGTGAAGAAAGCACTCGAAATGCTGAAGGTGACAGGGAAGATTCCTACAGCTACGTGGCCTCAGGTCAGAAATTAAAGCCACTCTGGGGAGCTGGACTTTAGAAGGTCTTCAATTTTTTTTGTTCAATTCTAATGAGCTGTTTTGATGAGTTGTTTTGTCTCGGTGTAACAGGTTTTCACTAGAATTGGCTTCTAGAAAATAAGAATTTTATCTTTTTGACTCTTGCACTATTTTGCTACCTCCTGCGGTGGCAAAAGTGTCTGTAAAGCTGTGTTTTCATCACTGCTTCAGGGACAGAGCACTGTCGGAATGCACCTGCTCATCTGATGGAGTTCATGGCTGGCACAGATGCTCTTTTCTGCATTCTGAAGTTCAAAGCTTTGCCTGAGCGTCAGACAAAAGTCCAAGTGCTGCTGAAGTGGGCGAACTAGAAAAGAGGACCATGAACCCAAATCACATGAGTGATGTCTGTGGGAAGGAGGTTGTTCTGTTACCCTCAGCTTTAGAATCTGACTCGTGCAACTTGCTGTGATCTGGGGACCAAGAGCTCAGAAAAATACACTTCTCTAAGAGCTATTAAAGCAGGCAGCCAGGATAGGAGTGGTGCAGAGACACCAAACCTCTAGGAATCAATTCCAGTCCTTGTGGAATATATGTATTTTGAAACTTTGGTTCACCCTAGGGTGAGGAGTGTGGAAACAGCTTCTGCTGTTGGGGCTGTGATGCAGAGCAGCAGCACAGTCAGGTCTGTGAATGCCTTGAACCAGAGCAGGACACAGCTAGGGGCGAAAGTTATGCAGTGTTTGGAAATTCCACCTGCAGAGCTTGGACACTGAGGAAAACCTTCTTGTACTTTACCTGCCTGTTCTTCAGAAATATTCAGCAGTATCTCCTAAATTTGCACTAAATTTACCTAATTCATGTTTATAAAGGGCTTTGAGCAGATTTTACTGCATAAATGGATCCAGTGTTCCTCAAGACCCTCTCTTTCCCTCTTTGTTTAACCACATTTCATCAAATCACAGAATGGTTTGGGTTGGAAGGGTCCATAAAGAGCATTCAGTTCCAACCCCCTTGCTACAAGCAGGGACACCTCCCACTGGATGAGGTTGCTCAAAGCTTCATCCAACCTGCCCTTCAACACATCTGGGAATGGGGGATCCACACTTTCTCTGGGCAACCTGGGCCAGTGCCTCTCCAAACCTCACAGGGAAAAACCTCTTCCTAATATCTCATCAGAGCCTCCCCTTTTTCAGTTTGAAACTGTTCCCCTCATCCAGATGTAGAAGTGGCACCTGCAGAGTTCCAAGGATTAAAGAGTCTCTCCTGTCTACTGAGTCACAAAGCAATGGATGCACTTATCCCACAGCTGGAGTGAAGAGCAGCTCAGCCAGGATGCCCAGAGAAGTTTAAAATCAGGTTATACATTTGTTTTGTATAAACCGGATGACAACTAAAAAGGGGTCAGTAAACTGCCTGTTACACTCACAGGTTGAAATATCTTCTGGTTCGTAAGCATACATCCTGTTCCCGTACTTGCCTGTTAGATCAGCTCGAACTGTGAGAGAAGGATCTTGAGGGAGGAAAAGAGAACACGATATTAGCAATGTTTTTAAGATGGGGTGGTGGTGAATAATTTTATGAGGACAAGAGAAATGGCCTCAAGCTCCGCCAAGGGAGGTTCAGGCTGAACATTAGGAAAAAAAATTTCACAGAAAGGGTCACTGGGCTCTGGCAGAGGCTGCCCAGGGAGGCGGTTGAGTCACCTTCCCTGGAGGTGTTTAAGGGACGGGTGGACAAGGTACTAAGGGACATGGTTTAGTGTTTGATAGGAATGGTTAGACCTGACGATCTGGTGGGTCTCTTCCAACCTGGTTATTCTATGATAAAGCCTATTAAAATGGCGTTGATTGGCATTTTTAAGGCTGGAAAGGTACAACTGGAAGAACCAGGCTCTTGACAGTTTGAAGTGAAGGAAGGCTGCTTCTGAAACCCATCCTCTATATACAAGCCCAGTCTAGTAGCTCAGGAGTATCACCCATTGTTCCTTTCGCAGCTTGATGCTAAGTTTGCCTCTCAGGTAGTTGTTGCTCACAGTCCTTTTGAACACTGAGTTATTCCTACAGCTCCAGTGCTCAAAACAGCGTGAGCTATTACTTGGAGCAATATGCATTCTAGGGAGACCATACAGATTATTGCCCAGAGACTCACCCACAAAGAGGATCCGAGGGACATAATGGCCATCGGGTGCCATGTTGTCATCGCTGCTTGGATGCTGTTGGAATTACAAAGCCTTTAGTGATCAATAACTGTCCAAGCATTAGGAATGGACTCAATCAGCTGAGCTTGTGTCATCTAGCATTGTCTAACAATTCTGATACGACCATATATGGAGTTTCCCTGTTCCGTCCAAGCTGTCCCGTGATAAATGCTTGAGGGTGAGGACAGAAGTACCATTCACATGATTCAGAAAGCGAAACAACTGGGTATTTTTTCCTTGTGTCAGAGTATTACCTGTGTTTCTAATATATTTCCATACCAATTAGTATGTGTATGGGAGTATGAAAGCCCTCTCTCTAAGGAGGAACTGTTTCACAAACCCTGTTGTGAAACTTCCCCAGGGAAAGTGGGAGCGAAAAGAGAATTTCAAATCCAACTTCAAAGCTGTGTAAAGTGAATAGATTTCCGCTTCTGATTTTTTGATTTTGGCTTATTCGACTCCCCACTAAACATTTTGATTAATATTTTAAAAGTCAAACTCACCACCAGATTGAGCATGATAAAGTCTTCCTGAGCCATCTGCTGGATCTCTCGGCTAGAAGCAAATGCTTTCCTTAAAGCTAAAAGCAAGAGAAATATGTTATTTTAGTGGAGAAAAAAAAAAATCTAGATTGCGGTTTTCCACAGTTTTGCAGCTTTTTAAATTGACTCAGTAAATGACCAGCACTACTTTCTGATGTGTGTGTTATGTGAAGTTTGGAGGACTTGGTTCTCAAGCTAAAATGCAAAAGGTATTTAGACCTCGAGAAACAAACTCCGATGTGCAGAGGTATTTCCTTCCCAGTGGCTGAACAGGTAATGAATTCAGATATCTGGCTTTACTCACCTTGCCCTACACAGCATAGGGAGTCAAAGTAGCAAACGCGGAATTTTGGTAAAGAATGGTGGGACCAGATTTCTCTGACAAAACTTGCTTTGTTCTTTGTAACTGAGCAAATTACTAAGTGATAGTGAGGGGTCTGACACGCTCTTTGGCATGAAGGGTATAGGACAGACAGCAGCAGATGCTTCTGCAGAGCACAAGACAATTGGAGCTTTCCAATGCTGCAAATTAATGCACTTCTAAAGTTCTTTCCTGCAGATGAAAATATGCCACTAAAGGTCCCTGCAGTCCCTGTAAATCAGTGAACATGAGGCTATAAAGGTATTTTTACTCATGTTTTACTCTCCTCACATACAGGATACCCATAACTTCAAAGCCATGGTATAAACCAATGCAATGGAAGGAGTGCGATGCCTAACCTTGCTGCCCTGACACTGTCAACTTGAAGAACTGCTTTTGGAAGGGATACAACTTGCCCAAGTTTTAATCACACAATCCGATGATTTCCATGCTCACTGGGGCCCAGGACTGGAGTTGGGAATATGCAGGGAGGAGAATTGACAGGAGAGCTGGGGTGGGGAAGAGGAGAAAGGAAGAAGTCTCGGTGTCTACCTGCCTGTTTCATTGCCACATGTGCCTGCCAGGGAAGTTCTGACCTGGGCACATTACTGCCCAGGACAGATTTACAACTGATTTATTCCCCAACTCTTCCCAAGAGTCCAGCTTTACTGCCTCTCACCACCTTTCCCTGCATCTGCTGGAAAGGCTTCACTCCAAGTATTCAAGTGCTTAGTAAGGAATGAATGCTAACGGATTTTTTTTCTCCCCCCAAGTAGTTTGAAAGGGCTGGCTTTGCTCACCTTGGCTGTAAGGACACTCTTCCAAGTGGTGAATAACCATCAGTGGCTTCTTGCTGCAACGACATTGCAGGAAAGGAGTGAGGAGGCAATTCAGATCTTTCACAGTCTTCACTTGCAGCATGTTAAGGCACTGAATTGCTCCGGAGATGTGTTTATATAGTGAGGAGCAGTACCACCCAGGCTAGCAGGGAGGTGTGGATACAGTCAGGTACAGAGAGGCTTATTGCTGAACCCAGGAGGCACCGCAAGGGCATTTACTCATCTCCCAGAAGGTGAGCTCTCACCAAAATCTCTTTCAGCCTCCATACCATAGAGCAAAATGCAACCTGGAAGCTATAAGGCACAGCCTGAGCATCATGTCCGAGCACAGCTTTGTCCTGTGCAGTTAAACTTAGGAACCGGCATAGCAAGAACTGAGGGATTTACCTGTGTTTTGATTGTGCTAAACCTTCTTCATATGTCTGCACCCATTCAATTTCATCTCCCCAGCCTGTTGAGAGTAGCCTTCGTTAATATTCTGATCAGTGTGAATGAGGATGTCTTGCTGAATGTGGAGTTGGAGGCACACATGTAATTGAGTGGCACAAATTAAGCACTTTCCCTCCAGGCATCCAGACCTCAGGTGGTTTGTGGGTGCTCGGAGAGGACCAGGCAGAAATAGGGAAGAGGGGTGAAAGCTTCTTACAAGGGCATGTAGTGAAAGAATGAAGAGGAATGGCTGTAAATTGGAAGGGGGAATATTTAGACTAGATATTAGGAAGAAATTCCTCACCATGAGGGTGGGGAGGCACTGGCCAAAGTTGCCCAGAGAAGCTGTGGCTGCCCTATGCCTGGAGGTGTTCAAGGCCAGGTTGTATGGGGCTTTGAGCAACCTGGTCCAGTGGGAGGTGTCTCTGCCCATGGCATGGGGGTGGAACTGGTTGATCTTCAAGGTTCCTTCCAACTTAAACCATTCTAAGATTCAATAAGGGATTGCTCAGCAGTGTTGGGGCTATGGAGGGGAGGGATGCAAGAATGCTTATGGTGTGAGGTGCCTGGATCTTGGTGGAGCAGACTTGGACATGAGTCTGGAGCCTTTTACAATGGCTACAGCATCCTTCTCAAGGCCTGCATTACCCAAAGGAAACCCTAGGAAGGAAGAAGATGAACCCGTTGCTTGTGTCTGGACTACAACGCTGGGAGAAAACAGGACAGAAGAGAGGTTGAGCTGGCTGCAGCTTGGCTTCATGACTTCAGTCTCCTGTGTACACAGCATCCCTTCAGAGGGGTAGGAGCTGCTGGTGGGGCTTCTTCTTGAGCTCAGCCTCTACAAAGCTGATCCCGCAGCCAAGGTAACACCCTGGTTTTTGGCTCCATCCCCAGCAAAGCACCTGTACCTGTTCTCAAGCACCTGAAAGCAGCAGTTCTCTTGACCACCCTGGAAATGGCACCCATGAAAGGCAGATTTGGGCTTCTGCTGCTGCATGGGAATGCAGGGAGGAATCTCCCAGCCACTGCCCTCCTGTATATACAAGTGAAGATGCACACTAGCTATCATGACAGAGGGAAGTAGGATGCCTCCAACATTCCAATTACTCACCTCGAGAAAGAGTCTGTGGGGTCCTTATCCGAGCCGGGCTTTCTTCCTCTTCATCAGGGAGTTTTGGGATCTTTTTCTGCACAGCCACTGTTAGGCCAATGCAGAGAAAGAGGGAACACAGTAACATGAAGGTGTGCATGCTTCTGGCTTGAAATGGCTGAAAGAGGAAGGATTGGCTCAGGCAGAACTCGACAAATACCCAAAACCTTCACGTGAAGAAAAGAACCCCAGGAAACAGGCACAGAACCATGGAATGGTTTCAGCTGGAAAGGACCCTAAAGATTATTCAGTTCCACACACACCTCCCTACCCTGGCCAGGGACGCCTCCCACTGGATCAGGTTGCTCAAAGCCTCACCCATCCTGGTCTTGGACACCTCCAGGGGTGGGGAAGCCACAACCTCCCTGGGCAACCTGAGCCAGTGCTTCACCACCCTCATGGGAAAACATTTCTTCCCAAGGTCTCATCTAAATCTGCCTTCATCTCTCTGTTTAAAAAGGGCTGACTTCAGGTTGACACTTGAGCAGAAGTTTGTGGAGCCTCTGGCGTGACTGTGAGAGTTTGTCTCACTGGTTCAGGTCATCAAGGAAATTGCTGTATCCCTCCGCACTTATTTCCACAGCTTGTCTTGCAGCTGAATTCCAACTTCTGCCTACAAGTTTCCTACCGTTCACTGAGATACAGAGCTCAACCACTCAATCTGCCAGGACATGGTCCAGATTTTAAGTCTAGCATGGATCAGCCATAGCTCTAGTTAGGTTTGATGGAGATAAGGTGGCAGAGAAGCACACTGCAAGTCATCTCTATCTGAAGGCCTGAATGCACTTGGAGCCTGGTGGGTGATGTGGAAAATGCAGGCTTATGCATAGCCATGGAGCAGCAGGTAAGTCTGTCCCCTTTCATCACCTGAGATCATTATGCAGGGTAGTTGTTTTGGCCAAGCAGTCCTCTTGGGTGCAAGTTCAGCAGTGCAATAACCAGCAACCCCATCCAGCTAAAACCGACCCATGCAGAGCAGGAAGAGTGGCAGAAAAGCAATGCCTGTCCTCCTAGGAGACAAGACAGTCTCTTTAAGAGCCGTTTACTAGGAATAAGTCTCTCACCTGGCAGCTCCTGCTGATGCCTTGACAGGGTGTCCTTGCTGCAGCGTCTCCCCTGCGGCCCAGGTATGGCAAGTTCTCTTTATAACTCTTTATTTGCACAATAGCTGGGTAAGGACGTCGGCTGAAATTCCAGGATATCCTGCTCCTGCCAAGTGCAGAACAATCTTTTTCACAAAAGCTTTCTCCAGTCAGCCCAGAAACATGCATGGTTTTAATCAAGGTATGTTGATTTATGAAAGCATTCATAGCAAGTTTATGCTAGACGCACCTTGGGGGTGGACGGTGAATCTCTGGGAACAGGCATCTCTCCCGGAGTTAGAGATACAGACAGGTTGCATCCACCTTTTGCGACACACGCCACACCAAGAATGGTGCAGAATGCACATTCCTGTAAGGTGCGTAAATATTAAAATAAGAAATTACAATGTAAGCAACGTGATATGAGCTGAATGGTGTCACAGTAATGGGGAACAGCAGCACAACAGAAAGGCCGTGTATGGATTAGAGGCATAACTTTATTGGAAAACCAGGGCTTCTTTAGGAGATGTTCTTCCTCCATCATCAGTTTCATGGGAGTGAAACACCAACTTTCCATGGAGGGCTGATAGCTTTTCACAAAACTTCTGCTGTATTAAGTGGAAAAGACCATAATTTCCATTGTGGAACCAACCCCCGGCCTATTAGGGAAGCCTAGCTCTGCTTCTATATACAGTCAAATGCATCCCTGTTCCTCTTGTGCTGTTGTGCTGAGCAGGAGAAGGGCTTCTTGTGAGGAACCCCTTCTGGTGTCCCACAGAGTGGGCTCTATATGGGCCCGGGAGGTCACAGTAGATTTTTAGAGGACCTGGAAATAGTGTCCCCTGTGTTTCTAATGGCTGGTTACTTGACTAGAGAGAGATATATGAATGTCTTTCCTTGGCTCTTTTTGAAGAAATGATGCTTGTCTGCATTTAAGTCCAGCAGGACTTGGACTTTAAACATCAATGCTCGCTCCTGTTGCCTGAACAAGGGTCAGCAGCCCTGGGCTGTTTCCCAGCTAGACTTTGGGGCCGGCGATAACTGTACTGACAGGAGGGAGGGAAGCCCTTCGTCTTTGGAGTCCTCAGTGCAGAAGGAAGGAGGAGTTGGAGCTAGCACAGGGCATGGGAGAGACCCCTTCTTTTCTTTGACTTGCCCTCTGTTCTCACCTCCTTATACCTTTCCATTGAGCCAGCGAGCTGGGTCTCGGGTGCCAAGGGTCATTTATGTGTTCCCATACATCACCAGTGGTTTCCATCTGTCTCAGTTCATTCACAGGATGAAGAGGCAGCATTTGGATATGGATGGATGTTGTAAAGCAAGCTCTGGAGCATTGCCCGCTGGACTTCATGCAGTGTGTCACCACCAGCGACTTACAACGCACCAGGACCTCAAGGCTGAGGATTGTTAAATGAAGTGGTTGAGCCACCATCCCTGGAGGTACTTAAAAGACATGTAGATGAAGGGATGTGGTTAAGTAGTGGAGAGCTATAGTTGGACTTGATGATCTCAAAGGTATTTTCCAACCAAGAAATCCTATGATTTTATGATCCCACAATTATTGAACCAGGGTATTGTATGAAATCAGGGTATAAATTGCATAGGGAGCCTGAGTTGTGCAGAGGCAGACTGATGGTATTTCAGTTAAATTCAAAACCTCTGCTTATTTGCAAAACTGAACTATAAAAACGTATGCATGCTGCTATACTCTGAGTGAAAAGCTTCCTTTATCAGAAGAGAAATAAAAGCCAGCATGGACAGCTTCCGTGAAGCTGGTGAGAGGAAAGTAGCATGCACAAAATTAAGATAAAATGGAGGGGAGGGTGCAGAATCCAGAGAATAAAGTGACGCTTTTTTGAGATCCAGCTCTCATGAAAGTTACAGGTTTTCAGTTCAGTTACAGCAAGGTAGATAGAATTTGACCAGGGAAGTTGTTGTACCCCTGTACTTGAGGCTGGTAAGGCCATACCTTGAATCCTGTCCTTGAACAAGGAGGACATTGAGGGGCTGGAGTGTGCCCAGAGAAGGGCAACAAAGTTGGTGAAGAGGCTGGAGAACAAATCTTACGAGGAGCAGCTGAGGGAACTGGGGTTGTTTAGCCTGGTGACAAGGAGACTGAGGGGAGGAGACCTTATCACTGTCTACGACTACCTCAAGGAGGTGGTAGTGAGGTGGGTTCTGTTCTCTTCTCCCAAGTAGCAGGTGATAGGATGAAAGGAAATGGCCTCAAGTTGCACCAGGAGAAGTTCAGATTGGGTATTGGGAAAAAATTCTTTACTGAAAGGGTTTCCAGGCACTGGCTGCTGCCTAGGTTGAGTCACCATCCCTGGAGGCATTTAAAAGACAGGTGGATGAAGTACTTGGGGATATGGTTTAGTAGTGGACAGGTACAGCTGGACTCGATCTCAAAGGTCTTTTCTAACCATATGATTCAACAGACCCAGAAGGAACAGTTTCCCTGATAAAAGAAATCTGATTGTGCGATATATACCCATTAATTGCAATTTTCTTTTTATTTGATTCAACAGAATAAATCAAACAATCTTTTCTAGTAACACTCCTTGAAGTAAATACAGCTTCCAAGCTTCTTTCTCTGGTTTGGTTCTTATCTAATGCATCAAACACAACTGGCCAACCCTAATTCACGTTGGGGTCCTGAACAGTCCATTATGTATCTTAAGAAGGTAAAGATAAGAAAACCAAACTACTTTAAAAAGTTTTCTATAGTATTTGTACTTAAATGAAGGAAACCAGTAGGAAATATTCAGCTTGGAAATCGCGCAACTCTGTTTGCCCAGTCATTATCTCCTCATAAAATGTATTTATGGCGTTTTTTATTGACTTATTGCTTTCATATCTGAAAAGATAACTCATAAAGGCAATTAACTTCATTTCTACTTCACTTTACACAGCACAGAGCTACTTGAGACGCAGCATCTTTTTGGCACTGTGAGGATGGGCAGGCCATGGGAAGGCCACCACAATCCCACCTCTCCCTGATCCAGGCAGGATCTCCCAGCGAGCTATGTCCATAGCTCCGGGACACATCTCATGAGCTGGATTATTGCCCCTCTAGGCAGAGGCAGGGCAGCAGAGCTTCCATGGAGCTATAAGTCCTACAAACATATCTCATGGCAAGCAGCCAGGAAATGAAACAAATAGCATGGGCCATGCCAAGACCTAGAAGAGATCTTTAAAATGCCAAGACCTCAGCTGAAATTCATTCTGCAGTCAGAAAACTATAAGTGTCTATTACTTGTCAGCAGGTAGGCAGGAGACAAGTAGACTTATTTTAGTTCCACTGCCCTAGACCTTATCTTCCTGGAAGTGGTTTAGATTTTTAAGTGAAGTGTCATTTGAAGTGTGAAGTCTCTTCCACAAGAGATGTTCAGCATTTTAAAATACCTGCCTACTATGTTACAGAACCAGCTTGGAGCTAAGCAGTCACTTGTGTTCTGTCGATGCATTGCAGTGGTGAGATGGAGCCCAGTCGTGGACTGGGGGGTCCCCAGTGCAGAGTTCAGGGGGTTCTGCTGGGGGAAGGGGTCCTAACTACAGGGTTTGGAGGGCTTTGCTGGGGGAAGGGGGGTCCCAATTGCAGGATTTACAGGGCTCTGCTGGGGAAATGGGGGGTCTCTACTGTGAGGTTTGGGGGCTTTACTGGGGGAAGGGTGTAAGTGTGGATCTGCTGGAGAGTAGGGAGGCTCCAAAGGGATCAGAACAGGCTGAACCACTGGGCTGAGACCAATGGCATGAAGTTTAATAAGGCCACATGCACAATAACCTTGCACTTAGAATCATAGAATCATAGCACAACCAGGTTGGAAGGGACCCATCGGATCTTCTAGTCCGACCATTCCTATCAAACACTAAACCAAGTCCCTCAAGACCTCATCTACCCGTGCCTTAAACACCTCCAGGGAAGGTGACTCAACTACCTCCCTGGGCAGCCTATTCCAATGCCCAATGATCCTTTCTGTGAAAAACTTCCTCCTAATCTCTCTCCAGCCTAAATCTCCCCTGGCAGAGCTTGAGGCCATTCCCTCTTGTCCTGTCCCCTGTCACTTGGGAGAAGAGGCCAGCTCCCTCCTCTCTACAACCTCCCTTCAGGTAGTGGTAGAGAGTAATGAGGTCTCCTCTCAGCCTCCTCTTCTCCAGGTTAAACAATGCCAGCTCTCTCAGCCGCTCCGCATAGGCTCTGTTCTCCAGCCCCTTCACCAGCCTCATTGCTCTTCTCTAGACTTGCTCCAGAGCCTCAACATCTTTCCTGTGCACTTGGGGTACAACAATCTTGTGAAGCTACAGACTAGGAGAAGTGTGGCTGGAGAGCTTCCTGGAGGAGAAGGACCTGGGGGTGTTGGTTGACAGTGACTGAACATGAGCCAGCAGTGTGCCCAGGTGGCCAAGAAGGCAAATGGCATCTTGGCTTGGATCAGAAATGGTGTGACCAGCAGGTCCAGGGAGGTTCTTCTCCCTCTGTACTCAGCACTAGTGAGACTGTTCCTTGAATCCTGTGTTCAGTTCTGGGTCCCTCACCACAAGAAGGATGTTGAGGTTCTGGAGCGAGTCCAGAGAAGAGCAACGAAGCTGGTGAAGGGGCTGGAGAGCAGGCCTTATGAGGAACGGTTGAGAGAGCTGGGGTTGTTTATCCTGGAGAAGAGGAGGCAGAGAGGAGGCCTCATTGCTCTCTACAACTACCTGAGAGGAGGTTGTGGAGAGGAGAGTGCTGGGCTCTTCTCCCAAGTGACAGAGGACAGGACAAGAGGGAATAGCTTCGAGCTCTGCCAGGGGAGATTTAGGCTGGACATTAAGAAAAGATTCTTCACAGAAAGGTTTGTTAGGCACTGTTAGAGGCTGCTCAGGGAGGTGGTTGATTCACCTTCCCTGGAGTTGTTTAAGGCACGGGTGAACGAGGTGCTGATGAGGGACATGGTGTAGTGTTTGATAAGGATGGTTGGACTTGATGATCCGATGGGTCTTTTCTAAGCTGGTGATTCTATGAGTCTGTGAACTGTAGGGTTTGGGGGACGCTGTATTAGGGGGTCCCCACTGTGGGGTTCAGGGGGCTCTGCTGGGGGAAGGAGTTTCCAGCTGCAGGATTTGCAGGGCTCAGTGCTCTGCCTCCTCCCTCCCCCGTTGCTATGGCCGCTCTGCGCCTTAGCAACCGCCCCCTTTCTCTCCCCCCGGCGCGTGCGCGGTGCTCGCCGCGGTGCACGCCGGGAGGAGCCGCGGCGGCGGTGCTTGGCGGCGAGGATGGATGAGGCTGTGGTGAGGCGGACGCAGGAGGCGCTGGGGCGGGTGATCCGCCGCCCGCCGCTCAGCGACCGCCTGCTCAGCCGCCCGCCCTTCCGCTACCTACACGACATCGTCACCGAGGTGCGCCCCCTGCCGCCGGGGGTGTGACGGGGGGGGTGCTCTGCCGAGGGGGTCCCCAGGTGTAGCAGCTTTGGGAGCTCTGCTGGGGGATAGGGGCCGGACTACAGGGTTTGGGCGGCTCTGCTGGGGGATCACAGAATCACCAGGTTGGAAAAGACCCCCCAGGATCGTCGAGTCCAGCCGTTCCCATTAATCACTAAACCGTGTCCCTCAGCACCTCATCCACCCGTCTTTTAAACACCTCCTGGGAAGGTGACTCAACCATCTCCCTGGGCAGCCTCTGACAGTGCCCAATAACCCTTTCTGTGAAATACTTTTTCCTGATGTCCAGCTGGATCCTCGCTGGGGGCAGCTTGAGGCCATTACCTCTCGTCCTATCCCCTTGTCACTTGGGAGAAGAGCCCAGCTCCATCCTCTCTACAACTTCCTTTCACGTACTTGCAGAGAGCAATAAGGTCTCCCCTCAGCCTTCTCTTTTAACCTTCTCTTCTAGGAAAACAGAGGGTCCCCTGCAGTTGCGACCACCTTCCTCCAGCTGGGACCCCCAGGCCCCTCAATAGGGATCCCTCCTTCCCCATCTGAACTCACCAAACCCTGCAGCTGGGACCCCTGAACTCCTTTGTAGGGATTCCTCCTTCCCTATCTGAGACCCCCAAACTCTGCAGCGGGAGTTTCCCCCACAGCAGAGTCCTCACAAACCCTGCAGCTGGGACCTGCAAACTCCTTTGTAGGGATTCCTGCTTCCCTATCAGAGCGCCCGGCATCCCTCAGTAGGGATCCTTCCTTCCCTATCTGAGACCCCCAGACCCTGCAGCTGGGACCCCTGAACTCCTTTGTAGGGATTCCTCCTTCCCTATCTGAGACCCCCAGACCCTGCAGCTGGGACCCCTGAACTCCATTGTAGGGATTCCTCCTTCCCTATCTGAGACCCCCAGACCCTGCAGCTGGAGTTCCCCCCCGCAGCAGAGTCCTCACAAACCCTGCAGCTGGGACCTGCAAACTTCTTTGTAGGGATTCGTGCTTCCCTATCAGAGCGCCCGGCATCCCTCAGTAGGGATCCTTCCTTCCCTATCTGAGACCCCCAGACCCTGCAGCTGGGACCCCTGAACTCCTTTGTAGGGATTCCTCCTTCCCTATCTGAGACCCCCAGACCCTGCAGCTGGAGTTCCCCGCCGCAGCAGAGTCCTCACAAACCCTGCAGCTGGGACCTGCAAACTCCTTTGTAGGGATTCCTGCTTCCCTATCAGAGCCCCCCGGACCCCTCAGTAGGGATCCATCCTTTCCTATCCGAACTCCCCAAACCCTGCAGGTGGGACCCCTGAACTCCTCAGTAGGGATTCCTCCTTCCCTATCTGAGACCCCCAAGCCCCTCAGTAGGGGCCCATCACCCAGCAGAGCCCCCTAACCCTGCAATATGGACCCCCCTGGCAGAGCTCCCCACAACCTTGCAGTGGGGAGACCCCTCGCCCAGCAGAGCCCCCACTGCAGGGCATCCCAGCTCCTCCTGGGGTTCCAAGGACAGTGTGGTGGTGGTTTTTAAGGCCTGAGGGGGAACCTTGCTCTTTCCCTTACTTTGCTGTGCATTTCATCTTCAATGAAGCACACAAGTGGGTTGTTTTTCACCTCCTACTTAGAAAAACTACCCAGCCTATATTTTTATATCCGCTAAGCTGCTGCTTTTAGGCATGTAAAGAAGTCAGTAAGGGAATAAGGTAGAGCCATGTGGGAAATAATGAAATATGGTGTCCCTGCCCCTGACAGGGGTGTTGGAACTGAATGATCTTCCAGCCCACACCATTCTGTGACTGAGAGATACGTGCTGGTGTTTACATTGTGCACCTCCCAGGTTTGCCAGCTATTGAGGTTTCAGATGGAATTAAATAAGAAGGGAGGCCTGAGCCATAGCAAGGATTAAGGCTCATCATTCCAGAGTGTGTTTAGGGACACAGCAGCTCTCTGAACCTGCTCTAGAAATAGTTCTAAGCAAGGTGTCCCCTCTGGAAGCAAATAAAGCCAACCAGGCTCTATTGAGCAGAGGCTGTCAGGTGTTCCTAACTTACTCTATTTCTTCTGTTTTGAAGGTAATTAGAGTGACAGGTTTTCTGAAAGGACTGTACACGGATTTTGAATTGAATTCAGATAATGTTAAGGTGGGTATGAAGCTTCTTTATTTATTTAGCTGTAACTTTACTACTCTTTGAAACCTACCACAGGGTACTTGTGCTCTTTAGTACCACAAGGACCTGCCGTTTAGATTTGTGAAGAACCTGTAAAAGCTGTTGCTTGTGTTACACGTGGGGTGCACACCTACAGATTGTGTTTGCGGATGTGATGCACACATGCTGCTGTGTGTAAAGAACTGTTTCTGTACCGATCTCAGAACAGCAAAGCCAGCTCTGGGATTCCAAAATGCTGTTGTGCAACAGGTGAAAATAATTGTTGTTTAGCAAGATTGCCTTGAAGGAGCTGGGCAGTGATAATAAATCACAAACACATAGAGAGCTTTTTAAAGAGTCCTGTGGACTTTCAATGGACTGTATGGCTTTCTGTTTATTGCTTTATATATGATTGTGTATATGTTGTATACATCTATGCAGTAAATATCCTTGCTTAATATTCCAGGACTTAACGAGGTGTTTGTCTATGTGCATTCCACAGTAGGTTTATTACTGTATTCAGATGGCTAATTACTGCAGGAGGTGGTTAACGCTATTGAATAATACTTCTCTGAAATACAAGGGTGACTTTAGTCTCTGTTTGCTGCTCTCTTGTTGTCCCCTTCTTTGAGCTGATGTTGACATCATCTGCTGTCTTGACTGGAAACTTTGATTGCTTATTTATTACAAGTAGCACAGTGTTTGCATGTTGCAAGTCAGTAAGCTTATCCATTGGCGAATGTTTAATGTAGCAACTGAAAATTATGAGCTCTGTGAGCCTGGCTTGTCACCCATATAGCTGGTTGCACGGGTGTTCTATGTACTTCATGCAGCTCATTATTGATCCAATATGTGTGTTTATTTCTGTGACTGTTCTTACTGTTGCCAGGTTCAAGTCTGAATTAGTTATACAATGAGCTGTTGGTTTTGTTGGTGCTGTCTCTGCTGAAGCTTGTCAGTAGTTTCTATGACCAAGGATATCTTGGCACATGCTTCCTCTTCTCTAGAGAACACTGTGTGTTTTATTTGTGGATCAAAAAAGCTGATGTCCTAGCAACTCCTGAGTATGTCTTTGTACCTACATTCCTTTGTCCCTGTGGCTATGAAGTTGCATCAGCCTTGAGTGAGCCTCTCAAGCATTTCTTTCACAGTTTGTGAAATCATGATTTTCAAGAATTCACGCAGAGAAGATCAAAATGCTGTAATGTGAGGGGAAGTGTTTCTAGCTTGCATTCCTTTTCTCAAGACAGTGGTCAGGAGAAAGGTATCGCTGTCCCAAGGTGCTTCCTCACGATGATTTGTGTTAGAGTTGTATAAAATCAGGAGAGTAATCTTTATGCAGCGACCAAAACTACCTGCAGAGAGCAAGAGCCCAGGAGCAGCAGCCAGAGTCCATGTTGGTAATAGCAGTGTGGATTTCCATGTGAGGGCAGTCTGTAACGCTAGGGGATAACTGGTGTGATAATCTGGCAGCAGGTAGACAGACTTGGAATGGGCAGGATTCTTTCAGATTTAACGGAAAGGATTGTGTGCACTGTGAAACAGTCTCAGTGCTGTGGTCTACAGCCTGCTGTGGGCTGGGAAATGTTGCTGGTTGCTCTTTGTGAGCTGGCTGTGCAAATCCCAAGGTGCGTAGACTGGAATTGGGAAAGCCCAAAGCTCATTGTCCAGCCTCTGTGGTGGCTGGGGCTGGCTCCTGGTCAGGACATCTCCTGGTGTACTGTGCAGCATTGTGCACACGTGTGCAGCAGCTTACTTTGTTCCTTGTTTTAACTCATCTCTCCTGCCTGGACATAGCAGTGGGGTCCTAAATTACCAGTGGTTTCTTCCATGCTACCTTTTGTGTCTCTTCTGTTGGGATAATACATATTGCATGGGTAGCCAGACCTCTCATCCTGTGTAGATAGAGATGGGAGGCATGCTGGAAGCATCCCACGAGCCACATCTGCCCTGCAGAGGATGCCCATGGACCTCACTGAGTTCTGCTTTGTCTCATGTTTGAACAGTTGCTCTGTCAATGGAGGAAAGGTGGAAGGGAAATCCAAGCATGAAGACAGCTATGCTGGACAGTGCTATTACCTGTATGAGTAGCAGAAAGATTCATGTCCTTTGATATGGTAAAAAGTTGTTCTCCTGTAAATGGAAAGTCTAGATATTAGCATTGCTCTTTTAATTTTCCACATCAGCATTATATAGATACACAAAAAAAATCTTTATATGTAAATAAAAAGCCTTCCCACTTGGAACAGTGGCGGTGCCTTTGTTTGAAAGCTACCCAATAAGGAATGTTTTCTTAAGCTCTCAGTGCTGTTTCACATGTTTGTTTCTGTTTTGATAGAAACTTATTTACTGATGCAGATGAGAGCCCTAGATTTCTCCCTGGGTACCAATTTCTTACAGGGACAGAACATGCTGCTACTGAAAATGCAGAAGATGATGAGGATGGCTGAGACAATTTTGAATATTTATTTGGAAATTTGTTTGGTTTAGACTAGTGTCCAGTTTCCTTCCTTAAATTAATAGATTGCACATGTCTTTGGAAGGATGGACAGCTATGTTAACAGGAGTTTGTAGTATTTCCTTCCTTTTGTTTTTTATTTTGGAATACAAGGAGCACTGATGAGGGCTAAGGGTTCCTGAAGTTAATGAGGACAATCTGAAAATCCCAGCTATGTGACAGTTGTTTGTTTTAGTCCTTTTGGAAGAGTCAAAGATGGGAAGTACCCTGACTCTGGAGACTGATCCCACGCGTTGAACTCTCACTCACACGTTTGCAGCTGAACCTAGTTATTGTTTACAGAGAATGGCTGTGGGACTTGAGATAAGGCATGAACCAGTGCTGCAGGGACAGGTAGTGCTACCTGATGGCCTGTCAGAGAGTTGACCTTTCCCAGTGGAGGAAATACTGGTTTCTGTGGCTTCCCTCTCTCAAATTTGATCTAAGTTGGTTTAGATCCATGTACCTGAGGTACTCGGACAGTAAGTGCAGTGCAACATCAGGGGCTTTACTGCCCAGGGGGGTGGTTGAGTCACCTTCCCTGGAGGTGTTTAAGGCACGGGTGGATGAGGTCTTGAGGGACTTGGTTTAGTGTTAGATAGGAATGATTGGACTAGAAGATCCGATGGGTCCCTTCCAACCTGGTTGTTCTATGATTCTGTGATTACAACAGCTTCTTTTCTGAATTAACTGGAATGGCAGGGACTGCTTTTCAGTTATTGTTTGAATGCTGTGGTTTATATTGTTTTGAACCAATGCCTATTAAAGCACACATACAGAATTATTCTCACATGGATTTGCTTTTTACATGACTAGTAAAATGCTTTATCTCCTCTCATAACTGTAAAGGATGGATGAGTCGGCTACCGTACTGGGCCTCGTAAATATTCCTTGGATTTTATTATGTTTATTAATAAAACCCTTTTTTCCCCCTGTGAATATTCTGCAGCAGCAAAGACTTCACACCATGATTTCATTCTCTGTGCCTGTAACTCTCCAATAAAATTTTACTTAGGGTGGGTTGGTTTATTTTGTCTTTGTTTTTCATATACTTTTGTGTATAATCACCAAAAGATGATATCTCTACTGAAAGGCACTTGGGGAAGATTGGTTGTGAAGTGTAATTATAAAACTAAAACACATCTGCTAATTGTGGAGATAAGAATGTGTTCCTATATCGCTTTCCCATCATCTTTTGTATGTTTTCTTTACTCGTTGTTAAGTCTGGTTTAAGTATGTGTACAAGCATGTGGGTCCTCAATTTAGACTCATTTAAGTCCCACAACTTTGTGCTGAAAAATATTCAGGGCAAGAATTGTCCTTCTGAGCAGTATTTGCTGTAACAATCCCGTTGTGACCTTTCACTGATTCCCATGGTAATACTTGTGTGGTTCATTAAGCAAAACTTGGTTGTCTTTAACATGCAGTCTGTGAAAACAAAGGGCCAAAAGGTTTCATATAAGTCATAGAATCACCAGGTTGGAAGGAGACCCACCGGATCATTGAGTCCAACCATTCCTATCAAACACTAAGCACCTTGTCCACCCATCCCTTAAACACCTCCAGGGAAGTTGAATCAACCCCCTCCCTGGGCAGCCTCTGCCACTGCTCAAGGACCCTTTCCGTGAAAAATTTTTTCCTAGTGTCCAGTCTAAACCTCCCCTGGTGGAGCTTGAGGCCATTCCCTCTTGTCCTTCCCCTGTCACTTGGGAGAAGAGCCCAACTCCCTCCTCTCCACAACCTCCTTTCAGGTAGTTGTAGAGAGCAATGAGGTCTTCTCTCAGTCTCCTCTTCTCCAGGCTAAACAACCCCAGCTCTCTCTGTGTGGAATTATTTTGTTGGAGTCTTAATTTTATTTCTTAATTGCTCTTTCACCAGGATAAGGATGCCAAAATCAACTTCCTTCAGAAGGCAATTGATGCTGTTGTGATGGTAACAGGAGAACCGCTATCGGTAAAGCCAGAGCGTGTCGTCGCTGGACATGAACCTGAGAAAACCAATGAATTTCTGCAAGCCATTGGGAAATGTTGTTTAAATAAGGCATGACTTCATTATATAGATTTTGTACACATAGTGATATAATATCAGAGCTTATTTGTAACAGACTTTTATTGATGCTCATCTGCTATTTTTACCTACACAAGATAAACGTTGGGTCAGCACTTAGGGTAATAGTGACAGCAAAAGAGAGAGATGATGTGATCCTCAGCATGGTTAGAACCAGGTACCCATGCAAATACATTCTGGATGTTTTAATGCTTTAATTGTATACTGGTTTTTATTTTTCACCTTATTATTTGGTTATTTAATAACACCTGTGAGGTTTAAAGAACAATATTAAGCTTCAGACTTTTTAACACATCAATTATGTAACCAGATGCTGCCACCTTTATTGCCTTTAAATTTTCAGTGAAATCTCCAATTCTGTAATGAAAGTTATTTTCTAGTGTACTGCTACCTTTTTTTCCTTAACTATTTTGAATAAGGAAATATAGCAAAGGAGAAATTTGATAACCTGTTAAAGATAACTGCAGGGACAGGTCTTCAAGCAATTTTTGAGCTCTTCAAATAGTTGTTGCATTAAAAGTAGTGGGGATTCTTTGCTTATAGGTGTTACAGAGAATTTTTTGAAATACGAAAGTATTGTCTCAAATCCTTGAATTAATGAGCATGAAGTGTGCCTTTCACCATGAAATACTGCAGTGTTTGCAGGCTGTCTGCAAGTTTAGTTTGGATTATCTTTGTATGATTATCTGCTCATTTGAATTTATATGATTTTTGTTTAATTAGTGGAGTGCTTTGAGTTTCTTCCTTCTGAATTTTTTGACATCAGGACAGGGGAGGTTGATAAACGTATGCACAGAGACTGGGTGAGTTTTAAAACGTTCTTGATGGCTCAGCTCTGTAGAATATTGTGATGAGATTTAATACCCAGAGGATATAATCTCCCCATTTTTTTTACGATAATGAGCCCCTTGGCTTTTCTTGCGAAACATAAGGCTGATACGTGTTGTGGAAAAGATTGCCTCCCATCTCTAGCTTGATAGTTCATTGCTGAGCTGAGCACGCTGCTTGGAGTTAGTTAGTTGAGGCAAGCGTTGCTCATGTGCAGATGTTAGTGTCTAAATGTGAAGCCCTCAAAACCTCATAGGTTTTGATTTGCAAACCAGGAGAGAATCAGAAGTCAGTCCCTGGGGCAGTTTTAGTGATCTAAAAGCTTCCTGTCTCAAGAAGGAGAATTCCCTGCAATGTGATTTTTTTTTCCTTTAGTTAATACAGTCAAACTCATTGCCACTTGGACACACAAACTTATCTTGTCCAAATAATCTCAATAATAATTACTTATCCTCTTCACAGATGGACTAGATGCCTGTACTAGATACTGTAACTTCAGCTTATTGCAAACAAGAATTACTTTTGAAAGAAATTCTTACTTCAGTAAGAATTGCTATTAAAATTACTTATTGAAAGTAATTCTTAATATGGTTTTCTTTTCTTTAGTGACCATTGCTGACTGAACAAGTATTAGGTGAAAGTGGAGTGGCCCAAGAATGGTGGCAGATACAGTACACTGTGGTTTTAGTGATGTTTAACCAATCTGGAAATCTGGTATAAAGATTTGACAGTCATTTACCTGACTATTTTGAGAAATATTTAAGTTGTTGCAGTGAGAATTGGAATTGTGCTGTAATACATGAATAGCTCTGGTGCATATAATCAAATTATTACAAGAATTACAAGATGATGTTTGACATGTGAACTTTATTACTCCTGTGAAAGGTTTCCAGAAGAGCAAAAATATCTTTGTTCATAAAAAATAACAAAAAACCCCTAACACCCCTCCCCACTCCCAGTCGTATTGATTACAACATTAAGAAGAAAGAAGATATTTAATAAAATAATTTACTCATTTCAATTTTTTTCTATTCCTTGCAGCTGTCCAGTGATGCTGCTGTTAAAAGGGTCTTAGCTGGGGAAAGAGCTAATGCTAAAGGGAAACCTCCATCCTCTAAATCTCGTGATGAAGAGGGCAGAGAATCCAAACCAGAAGAACAAAAAAGACGTAAAGACAAAGAGGTGGGTGTTTGCAATATCTAGTGGGGTTCAGGGGCCACCACACTTTGTGGGTCTGGGTTTTTTTTTGGTCAGCTTGCACTTTTGTCTGTGGAAAGTGACTGTATGATAGAGTTGCCATGTGTTGGAATTAATGTTTAGTTTTTACTTTCTGTTTAGTCTAGAGGAGACACTGAAATTAAAGACAGAAGCTCAAGCAGAAGCAGAAAACCCGAAGGAGATTTGAAAGAGAGCAAGGAAAGACAAAAGGAGAGTGATAAACAGAAGGATAATGAAGATGAGCAGAAGGACCCTGGAAGAAACACTTTTAAGGAAGGAGAAAAACAAGAAAGGGAAAGAAACAAAAGCAGAACAACCAGGGAAGGAAGAGAAAAAGAAATAAACAAGGGAAAAGGAGACATAGACAGAGAAGATGATCTCGATCGTGATAAAGGACAGGAAGGAGAGAAAAAAAATGAAAGAGGAAGAGAAAAGGACAGACTAAAAGGAAGAGATAAAGATAAGACTAGGGACAGAGATCAAGAGAAAGACAGAGATAGAGGTAAAGATCGAGAGAAAGACAGAGATAGAGGTAAAGATCGAGAGAAAGACAGAGATAGAGACAAAGATCGAGAGAAAGACAGAGATAGAGACAAAGATCGAGAGAAAGACAGAGATAGAGACAAAGATCGAGAGAAAGACAGAGATAGAGACAAAGATCGAGAGAAAGACAGAGATAGAGACAAAGATCGAGAGAAAGACAGAGATAGAGACAAAGAACGAGAGAAAGACAGAGATAGAGTTAAAGATAAAGACAGAGACAGAGGTAAAGATAAAGACAGAGACAGAGGTAAAGATCGAGAGAAAGACAGAGATCGAGGAAAAGATCGGGAGAGGGATAAACACAGAAACAGAGAAAAACAGGAAGAACATCCAAAAGAACATGGCAAGGAGAAAGCAGAGAAAAAGGTAATAGAAATCTTATTTCAGAGAATTATAGCTTTTGGTATGCTGTCATAGGGACTGAACATTTGTTTTAATGACCTTGCATGTTTGTATTCCCTGCTCATTTAACAGTCAAGGACTTTCTTTAACAGCAATTACACTCATGAAGTGAAAGTGTAGGTGTGGATTTGATCAGGTAAGAGCGTGACTGAGGCTGTGTGCATAAGTTTTTGTCTCCGTTGTGATATATCTTGATTTGAGCCATCAGACTTGTCTAACTGTGCTTCCTGAACATCTAACAAACATCTTTTCTGAAATCTGCGTGTCTGAATTCTCCTGGTCATGTTAGATTGGGTATAACAAAGAGGGGTGGCAGCAACTGTTGGAGCTGTGTGCTTATATCCTCATGTGCTTATATCCCACTAATGTATACTGTGATAGCACCCGTACCTGGCTTTTAGGGAAGATGAGGTTGAAGAGAGTTCCTTTGGGCCACAACTAGTCCCTACTGAGTTTCCTCCTGTAGCAGAACACACAGAATGGAGATGCACATCTCCATTTTTTTCTGGCTTTGTAGATTAAGTCACTCCCTTACAGTCTGGTGGGTTTTTTTCTTGAAAAAGTTGTTGGGAAGCCCATCTAGATTCTTGCAAGGGTACTTAATTTGTAGTGAACTCCACACATAGAATCATAGAATCATAGAACAACCAGGTTGAAAGGAGACCCATCGGATCATCGAGTCCAACCATTCCTATGTAACACTAAACCATGTCCCTCAGGACCTCATCTACCCATGCTTTAAACACCTCCAGGGAAGGTGAATCAACCACCTCCCTGGGCAGCCTATTCCAATGCCCAATGACCCTTTCCATAAAAAACTTCCTCCTAATCTCTAGCCTAAACCTCCCCTGGTGGAGCTTGAGGCCATTCCCTCTTGTCCTGTCCCCTGTCACTTGGGAGAAGAGCCCAGCTCCCTCCTCTCTACAACCTCCTTTCAGGAAGTTGTAGAGAGTAATGAGGTCTCCTCTCAGCCTCCTCTTCTCCAGGCTAAACAACCCCAACTCTCTCAACCACTCCTCATAGGGCCTGTTCTCCAGCCTGTTCACATCATGTTGTATCTTTGAGAAGAAGCACATCGACCATTTCCCCATACTTGAGTCCTTCTCAGTGAAGTCCTAAACTGCTTTAACAGCCACCTCTTCATTGCTTTTTGTTTGTTATTTTCATCTTTCTCCCTTCTCCTCTAAGTAGTTCCTGTTCTCCTTTCCTGTTCTGCTGCATGCCCGTTTGTGGTAGAAATTCAGACATCAAAGGTGCTTCTGTCAGGGAGTAGCTTAATATTGTTAGGTGTGAGGAAGCACTTCTGTCTACTGGCCTTAAGGATTTTTGTCTTCCCAGTATGAGTTAGAAAGAACAGTGTTGAACTGTTAATTTTTGCTCAGTTACTGTTCTTCGTGGTGGAGGCAGTGTCAAGTGAGCAGGTAGATGGGTGAAAACACTGTTGCAATGCACTCAGTTCTACTCTATACTCATTTCTTCTTTCATATGATTCAGTGTATTGTTCGTTTCTGATCACACTGAGTCTAACGCAGTTAATGTCTTTCAGTTTGCAGATTCTGAGGAATCCACACTTAAAAATACATTGAGGCCAACTAAAGACAGCAAGTGTCAGCCAGATAGTGAGGTTAGTAGCACAGAACATCCGAGAAGGTGAATATTGAAAGTATTGCATTTTAGAATGATTTGGGAGCTTGCATGAAAGGCATGTAGGGTTGAAAGATAGGTAGGTGACAAGTTTTAGAGCTGTAAAGTAGGTGCTTGTCTGATTGTTTGGTTTTCTGTTTGGTTTTGGGGTTTTTTAAAGTTCCTCTGAGCTTGGATAGAAGTTCTACTCAGTTTATTTCATTTCCAGACTTTTTTTTTCTGGGTATTGATATGCTGGATGGTTCAGGAAAAATATTTATTTGTTCAAACTTTTCTTTTTGTTCTTCTGAGTCTTTCCTGGAAAGCTGCTAAGTTTTCCTTTTATTGTACTAAAACAGAAGTTACTATTTTGGAAGGAAAATGTTGTGTCTGAGCCTGTGTTTCGCAGCTGGGTGGTGGCAGGGCAGAACAGCAAGTCACTGATTGCCTCTGAACAGTAGCTGCTGCTTGTGATGCTGTTCTGTCTGCATCTGCTGCTTCTTGATGACCTGAGGCAATCCGGGGGATTATGGAGCCATATGGCTAAATGTTTAAAGAATGAGACTTCAATAAATTTACCCTAAAGCAGCTTGGGCTAGGGAAAAATAGGCAGGATCCCAAGTCTAGCAGGAGTCTTGGTTGAGTATCTATGGGCCACTGACATCATCATGTCTTCTGCATGAGATGACGAATTTATAGCTGTTCTTTGACTGAAATCCAACCAAACATTTTAAATTATTGGCACTTGGAGGGAGAGCTTATAAAATAGTTTTTAGCCTGGAGCAAGTGTTCATGGCCAAGTCAAACTTCCTGCAAATGGGGTCTCTAATGGAAATTCTGAGCCTCATCCCAAACTGTCATAGTGCTCTTGGGCACCACAATAATACACTAGGGCAGTAAAGTTTCATTTCCCGTCGTAAGTGCTTTTGGGAGTGATTCCAAGGCATGTGGGTTTATTACCTTATATTGAGATGACATGCTTTTCCTCTGCTTGCTTGTGTAACGGTAGATGATGGTTAGTTTTCAGGTGATGAAAACACACGCTTTAGACCAGTGCATGACAAATGGTTGTCATCTTAAGAGGGAAGAGAGGAACAAAATGAAAATGTTCCCAATGAATTTTTCGGGCTGGAGAGCTAAGATAGCTGCACGAAGTGATTTAGAAGAAATTCCAGCATGAAATAATTGGAAAGTCTGATGGACTGGGGTCAGTCTTCCTGTCCTTGCAGTAGTTTCACAGCAAGGTTGTGCTTTTATTTCCAGGGATTTACCCTGATTTAAACTCCTGTAACTCCACTGAGGTCATGAGGCAGTGAAACAAGTCTATTCAATATAAAGGAAACAATTTGTATCTTTAATCACATGGAAAGTGTGTTGAATCATAGTTTGCAGTCTCTGCTGCGTAATTAACGAATCTTCAGCATCTTTAGCTTTTCGTAAATATAACACAAGGGGAAAAAATTGAAGTAGCCCTTCTCAAGCTGTACCTAATACACCAGTACCTATCATGTCACCTACTCTCTTATCATCCTCTGACAGGTATGATTGGACTTGATGATCTCAAATGTCTTTTCCAACCAAATGAATCTGTGGTTCTATGATTCCATTCCCAGGACCAATCTCTTCTTCTTTTCTGGTTTGTTCCTGTCATGCTCACTTACTGTGGCTCCTACTCCTGTTCTGTTTATCCTCAAACTCCTAGACACAGCTTCTTTTTCTTTGCAAGCCTGATCTTATATGACTTCAAGTCATAATGAGCTATTTGTCTTCCACTTGCTTTCTCTGTATTTGAAGAGGAACCTTTCTTCAGACACACTACTTAGTAGCATGAGCATATGGAAATGGGGGGAATATGCAATGGGAGAAGTGGGAACTTTCATTTTGTTTGAGATGTTCATGAAATTTCAGGCACAGTGGCTTCTATGCTGCATTTACTTCAGGGAACAAATTAATTTCATAGAATCATTGAATAGTTTGGGTTGGAAGGGACCTTAAAACCCATGTAGTTCCAATCCCCCACTGTGGACAGGGACATCTTCCACCAGATCAAGTCACTCAAAGCCTCATCCAACCTGGTTTTGAGCACATCTTTTCATATTCATATGTGTACAGCAAACCAATAACTTCAAGATTAGTCCCTGGCTTTGCTTCTGTAAGATTTCTTCTAAGACTTAGATTCTGTTGGTATCCGTGCAAGTCTTGCTGCCGATTATCTGAGGCCAGCTTTAAGATACTGTATAAATTTTAGTGGATCGACTTTTTTTTTTTACTGTATTTTCTGGTACTAAAGGAACTTTGCATGTTACCCAGCATGTAATTGTTATTGCATGGGTATCTAATGTTCTGTGACTAAAGGAATGCAATTATAAGTAGGAATTAAGAAGAGACATGGCAGTTGGGAGAAGACTACTTGCTGCTTCGTGCATATGATGCTATTTGTGATCAGAGCATGTTAAGCTGTGTTCTGTTAGCCCTAATTCCATCTTAGGTAAGAGCTGTGTTTAAAGTGGACACTTCATAGCATGGATGATTTGCCTTGTAAATAATAAAATTAACTTTGGCTTTCGACAAAAGGTCATAGAGCTTCTGAGCGTATGGTGCTGCTTATCCAAAAGTAGCTGCAGAACAGGGATGTCATTTACCCCTAAGGCCAAACACATTGGAAAAAATCTTTTCCATTTTACAGATGGCTGCTGAAACTCTTGGCTAAAGCTTTTTGTAATATCCTGTCACTTTTGGCCACTTCTATAATGACTTTTATTTTTGCCCTACGAACTGTATTGCTCTGGAACAGGTCATTTGAATCAGTCCCTAAATCATATCTAATGAACTTCAATTTCTGTTGGAACTCATCTCGACTGCATAATGGAACAACTACTGAATGAAGAAAAAGACACAGCTGCCCTAGAGGCAGCAGAGGGAATCGTTCTATGGTTGGACTCGATGATCCAGTGGGTCTCTTCCAACCTGGTGATTCTATGATTCTATAAATCTGTTGGACATGGCTGAAATAGTTTTGTTCCAGTGGTGTGAATGACCCTTCCTTTTTGGTGTCAGTTATTCATAACTGGCTCATATAACGGAAATCCATCGTTGAAAGCTACGTTTTAAAAAGTGGGATTTTTCTAATAGTTTTTGCGTTTGAAAGGCTTTAATCAGTAGAAGCTGACACCAGTAGAACACCACTCTGCAAATCTTAATTTGAGGAAAGGATGATTGATTGATATTTTCCTAAGAAGTTTTATCACCACAGCAGTCAAATTGATCTTTCTTCTTTGCTGCTGCACACTAGTAAATTATGCCTGTTAATAATGATAACCATTTCAGGAAGAAATATGAGAAATACAGATAGTTTGAGGGAAAGATGATTGAATTAGATTCCTATTCACAGACTTAATTCTTGTTTAATATTAATGAAATATCCGTGAACCTGATGAATTCAAGTCATAGAATGCTTTGGGTTGGAAGGGACCTTAAGGATCATCCAGTTCTACTCCCCTAGTCATGGGCAGGGACACCTCCCACTGGATCAGGTTTTGCAAAGCCTTATCCAACCTGGTCTCCACCACCTCCAGGGATAGAGCATCCATGACTTCTCTGGGCAACCTATGCCTGTTGCTCACCACCCTCATAGGAAAACATTTCTTTGTAAGATCTCATCTAAATCTTCCCTCTTTTGGCTTAAAACTGTCCTATTCCTCTGCTTCCTGATTAAGAGTCCCTCCCCAGCTTTACTGCAGACCCCTCTCAACACTAGAAGCTGCTCTAAAGTCTCTCCAGAGCCTTCTCTTCTCTAGGCGGAAGAAGCCTAACTCTCTCAGCCTACCCTCTTATGGGAGGTGCTCCAACCCCTGGATCATCTTCATGGCCTTCTGTGCACTTGCTCTAACAGATCTTTGTCCTTACTGTTCTGAGGACTCCGGAATTGGGCACAGTACTCCAAGTGACCTCAACAAGACCAGACTACAGGGAGAGAATTATGATTCTTTGGATGCAGCCCAGGATACAGTTGGCTTTCTGGGCTGTGAGCACACACTGCCAGCTCATGATGAACTTCTCATCCACTAACATCCCAAATCCTTCTCTTCATAGCTACCATTCTCTGCCCAACCTGTATTTGTGCTTGGGATTGCCCTGACCCAGGTGCAAGATGTAGGCATTGTTGAACCTCATGCAGTTCACCCAGGCCCACCTCCAGTGCCTGTCAAGGTCCCTCTGCATGGCCAGTTTCTGTAATGAGTTGTCCCACTCCCTTGTTTGGATGGGAGTGTTTTTCCTGATGTTGATGCATGGCATAGCCGTGGCTAGAGGAGATGTGTGTAAGTATGCACAGAATTGGTTAGGCGAGCAGTGTGTATAGTCCCTCGTAGAAACTTTGCAACATCTTTTCATGAATATAGAGATTGATTTTTGCGTGGAAAGGAGGAGGAATTAACAGTTTGGCAGAGTATATTCCTCTTCTTGACCTCCTGAAACGTTAGGAAACATTGTTTTCTTATGTCCTGAATGAAACTTGCCCTATTTAAAAGTTAAAAGTGAGGCTAAAGCACCAGACTGGATGGTTCATAGCAGGCTGCTTTGGCCTATCCAAACACAAACATAATTACTCAGAACTGGGAAGCATATGTAAGTCCATCTAGGATTCCACTCTGTTATGTTTTTTCCAGGTTGGTGTGAGATGAAGTGTAAGATTACTTTTTAATGGCTTCAGTGACTGCTTAACAAAGTCTTGGAGCTTCTGGATTTGTAAGAAGAATGGACTGTTTTATCTGTCTTTAGAAAGGCTGGAATCATAAATACTGTGGGATTTGTTTTTGTGTGCTACCATAGTGATTAAAGTTTAGCTTTTGCTTTGCACCTGTTACCAGTGTGCATATGTGGCTCTACAAAAATATGTAACCGTGTTTGTAGTCACTGCCTGATGTAAATAAATGACTGAACTTATTCCTCCAGATGCCTCAGCACCTAGTCCCAACTCCTTCTCTCACCCAAGGAGCTGCTGAAGAGCGTACCAGATGTGGCCTGTGGGCCCATAGAGCCAGACTGATGATGTCTAAGCTTTACTTTTGCTCTTTGCATAGTGGCGTGGTTGTGAAAGATGGTTGTAATTAAGATCACAGAATGACCAGGTTGGAAAAGAACCACCAGATCACTGAGTCCAACCATTCCTATCAAACACTAAACCATGTCCCTCAGCACCTCGTCCACCCATGCCTTAAACACCTCCAGGGAAGGTGACTCAACCACCTCCCTGGGCAGCCTCTGCCAGTGCCCAGTGACCCTTTCTATGAAAAACTTTTTTCTGATGTCCAGCCAGAACCTTCCCTGGTGGAGCTTGAGGCCATCCGTTCTTGTTCTGTCCCCTGTCGCTTAGGAGAAGAGCCCAGCTCCCTCCTCTACACAACCTCCTTTCAGGTAGTTGTAGAGAGCAATGAGATTAGCTGCCTCAGTGTCGTTTTTTTAATTTTGGGCTTCTGTGTGTTTTTCTTTATACCATGCCAGCATTTTCTAAAGAGTGAAACAAAAATATCAGTAGCTCTGATTGTGGCTCAATCAAATAATAATTGTAAGAATCCAGTGAAAATAATGCAAGTGAAAAATAGTTTATGTCGAGGCAGGAGTATGTGCTGTCTATTCAACTAGAGTTCTGTAAAGTGTAGGATGTAGGACTTTCTACTGGCTGATTAGATGCGTGAGCATGCACATTTGATTACAGTCACAGAAGTGATGGAGCTGTAGTTTCTCAAGGACCTAAACAGACTGCTAAAGCTGGCTCTTGTGTAGTCTCCACGCTTTCCAATAAAGGCCCTCCAAAGAGCTCAGCTTCTCAGTCCAACACAGTTGCATGCTGTGATGACCTATCATTGCATTTCCCTTTTGTTTTTCAACAGCTTCTGTTGACCTTGTGGCACATTATAGTGTGTAAAAAAAGCAATATATCCTCAGCACAGGAAGGACGTGGATCTGTTAAGAATGAGTCCAGAGGAGGCCACAAAGATGATCAGGGGGCTGGAGCACCTCCCATAGGAGAACAGGCTGAGAGAATTGTTGTTCCCAACACTGGCTCTGAGATATGTATAAGCCAGAGTCTTCCCCCTCTGCTAGCCAGGAATGGTGTAAGGGAATGGACTGCTACCTTCTTCCCACCCTGAGCTTTGTTGGGCTTTGCACCTTCTCTGGAGGCATTTGGGTCCCACTTGTGCTTCAGGTAGAGCGAATAGTAAATGTGGAGTAGAATCATAGAATCAATAAGGTTGTTAAAGACCTCTAAGATCATCAAGTCTGACCATCAACACAACACTACCATGTCACGAAGCGCCATGCCAAATGTGTTTTGAACACCTCCAGGGATCATACACCCTACCTGTAGCAGTTGCAGCTCTCATGAACCTGTTCCTCTGCCTGCTCTTGTCAGGTGGTTGTTTTGAGCCTTTTTTTAGGGCAGGTGTCGTAACTGCCTTGAGCCTCTCTTTAGTACTGCCTGTGCACAGGCTTGGTTATCCCTTTGCACACGAGGGACCCTGCTGTCTAGGTGGCCTTACCTCTTGGGACTGGTCTTGATCTTGTTTCATGAGAGGCTGCTCCTTATGCGTGTCTTTTTCCCAGCCTGAAGACCAGCTGATTTACCTTCTTTCCAGGGACCATTGAAATGTGTAA
Source organism: Coccyzus lansbergi (assembly GCA_033558105.1). Classification (NCBI taxonomy): domain Eukaryota; kingdom Metazoa; phylum Chordata; class Aves; order Cuculiformes; family Coccyzidae; genus Coccyzus; species Coccyzus lansbergi. The sequence goes on from JAUMJK010000048.1 coordinate 1,317,380, forward strand.
CATGCAGAAAATACTGTCCCTCAAGTGTTCTTGACTTAAGGTAGCGCAAGAAAAAAATTAAATTATTCTTGTATGTGCTTGCCCACTTTCATTTCCTGGCCTCTCTAAATCACTTTCAGGCCAGAATCGCCAAATTCAGATTCCTCAGAAGTGTCCTGATTTTTTTCTCCAGTTTGATCTTTTCCACTTTAGAACTCTGATCCTGCTTCCTCTACCAGCTGCACCTTCACATCATCTATTGCTTCTCTGCTGGTCCCCTTACTCAGTTTGTGCAGGATCTTTGTCCAGAGAGGTTAAGTCAAGAACTGTGCAAGTCTAGTGACGGTTTTTCAGTCTTTTCTTCTATTTTGGCTTGAAAATTGAAAGTCTTCCCAGAAAGTTAAAGACAAGCTGTGTATCCAATGTAGCTGAAACATATAGGTGATCGAAAGCACCTTATTCCTTTCCATGGCTCACCAGCAGCCAAGCTTTCATAGAATCATAGAACAACCAGGTTGGAAGGGACCCATCGGATCTTCTAGTCCAACCATTCCTATGTAACACTAAACCAAGTCCCTCAAGACCTCATCATCCACCCGTGCCTTGAACACCTCCAGGGAAGGTGACTCAACCACCTCCCTGGGCAGCCTATTCCAATGCCCAATGACCCTTTCTGTGAAAAACCTCCTCCTAATCTCCAGCCTAAATCTCCCCTGGTGGAGCTTGAGACCATTCCCTCTTGTCCTGTCCCCTGTCACTTGGGAGAAGAGCCCAGCTCCCTCCTCTCTACAACCTCCTTTCAGGTAGTTGTAGAGAGTAATGAGGTCTCCTCTCAACCTCCTCTTCTCTAGGCTAAACAACCCCAGCTCTCTCAGCCACTCCTCATAGGTTCTATTCTCCAGCCCCTTTACCAGCCTTGTCACTCTTCTCTGGACTTGCTCCAGAGGCTCAACATCCTTCTTGTGGTGAACCTTCTACAGGTTTCACAAGGTTGCTCTGCCTCTGATACTCTTAGTTCACGTTTGGAAGTTGTCTTTACAATAATGAAATGTAATCATATAGGTTCATTTAAGAGAAAATAGCAAACAAGCATGCAGGAAACATACCTGCAGACTCTGAGGAAAACAGACTTGACATGCTAATTTTACACTTGTGGGGCAGTCCTGTAAATGAAGCAACATGTATTATTTAATTTTGTATGTAAATATATAACTTTTATTATAAAATTATATACATTTGTGCCCTTTTCTTTTTTGAAGAGTGAAGATCCTGCAGGACTATCAAGGCAACCCTCAACAGAAGGATCGAGGCAGCGTGCCAAACCCGGAGGAGAAGGTAACTAGAGAGAGGATATTATTTCTATTAAATATGCTGGAGGGTTATTGAACAGGAATAGCATAAATACTTAAATATTCATGTTTATTATTTTCAGTGCTCATTTTATACTCCCCATGTGCATTTATGAATCCAATAGGTAATCTTTTCTGCATGGATTTGATACATACAAAGTGGCACTCAGTTCAGTTTGCTTGCGTTCCACGTGCACAATTGCAGACATGAATTAATCCTGCCTGTGATATTTATTGTGCTGTCTTTTTCAGTTGTTCTACAACCATTTCTTTTTCTATTTTCTTCATAAGAACTGTTTTCTCACTTCATACTCTAGCAACTTTGGACAAATATACCTTCCAAAACTTTAGGAGGGTTTTTTTTTCCTGTCTCTGACAATTATTGGACATTATGTCTGGGTTGGTAAAATTATTGCACGTTATCTTTACATTAAGTCATGTGTAAAGGTTTGTTAAATGTTCACAGCAGAGCAATTTTTTTCTTTTAGTAATACTTAATATACATTGTTTAAGGTCATTTTAGTAAGATGGAAGACATTTGTGAAGCAAGATGTACTTTTCTTTAAGGATAAATAATAGACCCTGGAACCCATAATTTTTAACTTCATCACTTACTGATGTTTAGGGAGTGTGCTCTTCCTCAATTGGACTAGGAAATCCAAGCTTCATTTATTTTCGAGGATCCAAAGTCCTCATGTTTGGTCTACAGAAATTTGGGCTTTATAAATGAAAAGTTCATAAAAAAGTTTATAAAGGAAAAGTCTGAAACAGCTCAACCAACAAAACAGCAACAACAACTAAAGGCAGGTTCCTTGAGATTAACTGAATACTGACCAGTACAAAAAGGAGTTTCCTTGGGTATTTGTTTGCTCCACACCACAGTAAGCCATCCACAATTCTGTAAACTTCCTGTGGTTGCTTCAGTATAAAGGTGGATGGGTGAATTCGAGACTGGCTAAACCTTTCAGTGCAATTCCCATTGTTTGAGACAGTTACAATACCGCAAATCAGAGCTGGAGAATGAGTGAGAATAAGGTGGTAATCAGAACCTTCATGATTAGAGAAGGCACAGTTACATGTGTTGTAGGTCTTTGACTCTGTGGTGTCATTACAGCTGTAGTCAAGTGTATTGCATCTGGGCTGGTGTCAGGGCAGGACCTTGTCATTTGAGCTGGAACACGGAAGGTGAGCTGCTTATCTTTGCTACTGAATCCTATCTCACATCTTCTTCCACAGTAGCTTGGCCAGGTGTAAGGACTGCGGCATTTCTGGGGAAGGAGGCCACATATTTAGTTGTTATCAAGGAATTGGCAGCAGGAAATGAGAATCTGTAGAAGGCCTATCTTTTTGTGGTGGCCAGGAGTGGCTCCTGGTAGCATTATGGCCACCACCCCGATGGGTGTGCAGTGCCAGGGCTCCAGACAGAATCTCAGCTGCGCTGGTCTTGCCAGCAGACAAGGAGACAGCTCCATACTCATCTTTTCCTTGCTTTGGGGCTAAGTCTGTCAAGACTGTCAGTTGTGGTGATAGATGAGTGGTATTCGTGCTTGCCCATGAGGAAGTGGTTTGTTATGGAGTGTAACTGTACTGGTGACAGGCGACTTCACCAACTGTTAGATGACAGGTTCTTCTGAGTCTTTGTTGACTGAAGCTACTTAACAAATGATACCATCATCAGTAAACATTCCCCCTCATCTTCCTTGCACTGTCATTTGTCATTGCTCTTTGTCTCTTTAGACAAGATTTAAGTGAAGATTTTAGTCCTGGCATAGTTCTAACTAATAATGAAAAGCTTTGCCAGGCTTTATAAACAGTGCACTCTTCACTAGGAGAGTGGGGAGTCACTGGAACAGGCTGCTCAGGGAACTTGGGGCTGCCCCATTGCTGGAGGTGTTCAAGGCCAGGGTAGATGGGGCCTTGGGCAGCATGATCCAGTGTGACATGTTGCTGCCCATCGTAGGGGGTTGAAACTAGGTGATCCTTAAGGTCCCTTACAACCCAAATTATTCCATGATTCTGGATGATTTTATCTGTTACAGTGCTTCTTTGGTTATGCAATTGGTTATGTCACCAGCTTTTCTATGTAAATGTATTAAATGTATTTGCATGCTAAATGGGAGCAAGATTCTCTTCAGAATATCCCAAGTACTCCATACTTTCACATCAGGAGGAAGGAATCTAAGTTTAGTGTGGCTAGTGTGTTGTGTAAGAAAGCCATGGGAAAGAGCCTAAAGAAACATGTAGGTAAGGAATAAAACCAGAACTCTTATAACGAGAGTGTAACTGCAGATTCTGTTTTAAGTGCCCTTCTCCCATGTGCTCCTATTTTAATGACCTGGTTATTTACTCTGATTCAAATTTTCTTCCAATGGTTTTGTGTCATAAGAGCTGATGTTTTATTTCTAATGAAGAAACTGCTCTGCATAAATCAGTTTATCGTTTTGGTTCAGAAGATAGAATAACAGCTGTGAATTGATACCTGTTAAATAGCTAATTGTGGCTAGAGACCTACTGTTTAGACTAGCAGAGCATGAAGATCTTCATGCACTTTGCCAATATCACTGTTGTTACTCTGCAGAAAGAGATTGTGTGTTGCTCTGTCTTTGAAACCATCCATGTTTTCTTTGGAATTGCATTTTTGCAGGTTTCCATGTGTCTGAGATTAAATACTGAAGTCATATCAGAGCTTGGGTTATATTTTGATGTGAACCAATCGCTGTGTTTTCAAAAGGACTTGGGGGAAAAAAAATCAAAAGGATGCTTAGACACCTTAAATGCTTTGAGGAAGATCTGGTACTGTGGATATGAACGTCTATTGACTTGGGAGATTAATTCAAATTGGTGCTTGAAAATTGAAAATTTTATGTCACATCTCCTGTACTTATGTGCTGTGAGGTTTTAATAATTTTTTTAGATGAAAAATACAGTCTGCATTCCATTAAATGTAGTCTTATTTTACTACTTAGTGATCCTTAGCTGCTCCTATAACTATTATATTTCCCGAGATTTGAATATTTCTTTTATAGCCTGAACTGGCACTGAACTGCAGTGGTCAGACATAGCCCAGTTTATGGGATCATCCCTTCTTTAAAATCAGGATCCATTTTTTCTGGTAAATGAAATACGGTTAACGACTTATCGCATGATTTGACTTTAAGGTAAATATTTTAAAGTACTCCTCTTTCCATGAAGCAAAGCATCAGGTCAGTGTACTCTAATTTCACTTTACACAAGTGATAAATACTTCGGGGCATTGATTCTAATTTTTTTCTAAGGCAGCATAGCTGGAGCAGGCAAGTGAGGCTCAGAGGTGCTCCAGTAAGTCATCCAGAGGATAGTAAAAGCGTTTTGGAGCCACACCAGTGCGTGTTGCACACCAGTCTGTGAAGTTACTAGTGATGATCAGAGCTTTCTGTATTTTCTGATACTAAGTGGAGATAAATAAATGCACTATAGGAGAAGACACAAAAGCTGGTGTCACAAATGAGCTTATCAATACAACTCAAGTGGTGAACGGAGGACTAGTTAAGCAAAAACAGGTATATTTGCTATCCTACCAATTAAAACAGGTTATACCAACACCTCTGTTACAAACCAGTTCCTAATGGCATTGGAGCAAATGTCTTGGGAATTTTTTTTATATGTTTAATATTACATTTATTACTTCTCCAGCAATGACTGCTTTTATAATTGAAATGTGCCTTGCAGCAAAGCTTGTATCATGCAATAGAGACTAGCTTTGCTAACTTAAAATTTGATTGATGAATTAAATTTAATTTTTTTTAAAAAAACTTGCAGTTGCTCTTAATTGACATCTGAACAGGTTTCCTTTCAGACTCTGAATTAGTTCCTGAATGAAAATGATAAAGTGCTTCACTTTCACTGTTGATTTGGCTCTTCTGCTAATCTCCAGAATTTACAGCTAAGTTGTAGCACATCTGCCTAGGCTGGTGATGAATATTTAGATCCTTATTTCAGTTTTATTCAATGACAACTTATCCTGACCTTAGTCAGCACACGTAGATGGAGGTCTGGGTTGATCTTTCTCTACTATGTGTTTATCTCCTCCTAAACTAGTAGACCTTGGTATTTCTACATCACTGGACTATATATATGTTTGTGCCTGCTTCCCATGGTGTGGGTGAAGGAGTAGATCCTCTGCTATTGATCTCTATGTCCTGGAAGCTTCAGCTTTATGCTGCCTGCAGTGGTTTCGTTACTGGTTTTGGAAGCACTGATTGTTTCGACCCAAGCTTTAGGCAGGATTCAGTGTAACAAATCTTTTTCTGTGCATTTAGGACTGTGGTGATTGTTCTGGTGGTGGAAAGGTTGCCTGAGGTGTTCTGGCTGCAGACTGTTCTTTACTGTTGTGTTACAGATACCCTGCTTGCAGATAAGGAGACTTGGAGGTGCTGTGTTCAGTTCCTAGGCAGTGCATTGGGTTCCTCTGTTTGAAACATGTGTGCTCTTTCTGCATCTGTAATCTTGCCTGTTTCTGAATTTGTTCCTCTTCTGCTGCATTTTAAGGAGTATGAGAATATCTTGACAAACGGTATGAATAGTTCAACTATTCTTGACCACGTGTGTTCCACGCACAGGTGTATTGTCAGGAATGATGTATGAACCATGCTGAATCGTTTCTCCTTTGCGTCCCTCTGTCCTGAATGTCTCTTCTTCCTGGGCAAATAATTAAGAAATGAGATGTATAACTGAATATTTCAGTTTTCTACCATTGTGTGTTACCTTTACTTTTATCAACATTGTCCCGTTGTAACTGGGGGAATTAATTTAAGATAATTGGTAGATGAAACATCTTGCATCGTTTTGCAAAAAATAGAATTGTTTTAGGTAGCATCAAAAATAAACAGCATTTGTGGAGTAGGGTGTCCCGTGGCATTACCAGCAAGCTGTGAGGTTCAGCTACCAGAAATCAGCTTCTCTTGCTTGAAATTTCTTAGTGGCTTTAGTATGAAATATATTAATATATGGAGCCTTTGAAACAAACCAAAGTGCTTTATGCATTCTGAGTAGTAGACATACAATATCGTGTATTTTAGCAACTACTTAGAGTTTAGTAGGTAAATATTGTATTGTTTCACCAGCTGCCAGGCTACTAAATAATATCTGTAAACTGTTTCTGAATTGAAGAAGTTGCCATTAGCTTCAGTAACCTAAGGAGTTCAATCAGCGGTCATGTAAAAAGTCACTGTGATCTTTGATCGTTGTTTATTTACACTCAACATGGTTTAATAAACCAGGACAGCCCTTAAAGAAATAGGAAGTGTAACAGGTTCTTAGCATGGCTTTTTATTTAAAATTTTTATGGTATCTTTGGTTTCATTTGACTATAAACTGTTTTGTTATAGAAACCGTGGAAACAAAGAGGATGGCAGATAGGATTTCAGAGGAGAATGTCACTAAACTGCAGGAGAAAGCCGCACTAGGACTTGCAGTAAAACAGAAAGGTAGGGGGAATAAAATCTTGACTGCCTTGGAAAGTCTAACTCAAGTGCTTTGGGGTCAAACTGGAATCTGTGCAGCTAAGTGATTTAAGGAGAATGATTTGCACTTAATCCAACTGCTGCCTTGTGTTTTAATCACATCTTGTGATTAATGTCCTGGTTTGAAAAATGTACATTCCCTGATCAAACAGTTACTTTATATTGTTTCCTTCCTCACTCTCTTATGCAAGTTTTCAGAGAGACCAGTGCTAACAGTGTCCCAAGGACAATTCAGGACTGCTTTGTCTGAATCCCTCGGCAACTTGTTTTGTGCAGTAACTGAATCATTGAATGCTGCCTGTCTATACAAATATTTGGGAGTCTTACTTAGTGTTTACTTTTAGAGGGTTTCGGAGGAAAATTCCATCTCTGCATTCTTATTTCTCTATTTTTTTTCGAGTGGTGTGTGGCTCCCAAGACATACGTTATTAATGAGGTATTTGTTTCCAGCTATAGGCTACGTGGAGCCATAGAAGCAACATGTAGGAGGAAGAATTGAGATTTAAGGAGAAAGCTGTGTTTTTGGGTTTTTTTTCCAATCCAGGTGCTTGAGTGAGTTGAGAGAGTTGATACCATGTTTGTGGGAGGTCAGAGGCTGCTTCTCAGTCCACCTGTGGCTTTCAGGGTCTCCAGGCTCTGTCAGTCTGATAAAACATAAACGGTTGGCCAAGGCATTTGTGTGACCTTACACAATGGGGAGAACTTCCACACTAACTCCTTTCAATCTCTTGGAGCAGGTTTTTCTATTGGAATGTATCTATTATGGAATATAACTTTACATTTCTTTATTTCTAACCTAAGTGTGTGTAAGAGGAGTATCTCCAGATTCATTATTGATTTGGATTTGGATTGAATTCTCAGGTGGCATGAGAATCAAATATTGTATTGGATGTTCTTTATTTTGAGGATTATTCAATAAGATTATGCAGTGTATGAGTGCACCAGTAAGTCTTAATTTTCAGTAAGTTCTTATCGAGATGAAATTCCCATTCATACATGTAATTACTTTTATAGTTGGAGGGTATAATCACTTAGGGTAGTCAATAAGAACAGTCATTGTAGATACCTAAGTTGGATACACATTTGGCAGTAGTTGTAATTTAGTGCTGACCTGTCCTTTCTTGGTGTGTTCTCTTGTCTTTACCTGCACGTGAAAGTAATGAAAGTTTCCAAGGAAAGAATTATTTATAGAATTTAAAGAACATTGCTTACTGGCTGAAATAATCTTATTTTCCTGAATCTTCTGGAGTTCTAATTATGCATTCTGCATCAGTCTTATGTTCTGTTTCTTAGCATTGGGGGTTCTGAACCTTTCCGTTGTGGGTTTTAATTTTTCATTATAAATGAAGATTTGTAAGGATATCGGTTATTCTCCCTTGGTGTCCTCCATTTGGAATCCTCTCTAGTCCATGGCAGGCTCTTTAATAACATGTATATATTTAAAACTTTCTGGCAAAAGGGTGTTTTGGCCTCCTTCAGCTATTTGCTACACCCCTGAAGTTACTTAGATTGCACTTTCTTTAGACACATGCATATAAATGCAACCCACTGGGGCAAGAAGGGAGGAACAGTTGCAGTTGAATCATAGAATCATAGAATCACCAGGTTGGAAAAGACCCACTGGATCATCGAGTCCAACCATTCCTATCAAACACTAAACCATGTCCCTTTCGGTGAAAAATGTTTTCCTAATGTCCTTCCATAACATGTAGGTGTGCAGGAGGCTTTTTCAGAAGCAGATGGTTATGTAATATTCTTCTGAACCTTATTAAATGGCAAAACAAACTTTTCCAGGAGTTTCACTGGTGCAGTTTATCTTTTCAGTTTTGGTGATCATAGAATCACAGAATGGTTTGTGTAAGAAAGGACCTTAAAGATCGTACAGTTCCAACCTCCCCTGCCATGGGCAGGGCCACCTCCCGCTGGATCAGGGTGATCAAAGCCCCATCCTACCTGGCCCTGAACCCCTCCAGGGATGGGGCTGCCACAACTTCTCTGGGCAACCTGGGCCAGGGCCTCACCACACACAAAGGAAAACATTTCTTCCTGATACCTCAATCTCCCCTCTTTCAACTTAAAACTGTTCCCCCTCATCCTATCCCTGCACTCCCTGATCAAGAGACCCTCTCCAGCTTTCCTGGAGCCCCCACTACTGGAAGGCTGTTACAAGGTCTCCGCAGTGCTTTCTCTTCTCCAGTCTGAACAAGCCCAACTCTTCCAGCTTGTCCTTGTATAAGAAGTGTTCTAGTCCTCAGATCACCTTCCAGGCGTCCTCTGGACTCACTCCAACAGATCAATGCCCTTTCTGTGCTGAGGGCTCCAGAAGTGAACACAGAACTCCAGGTGAGGTGTCACCAGAGTGGAGTGTCAGAGTCCCTTCTCTCAACATGGGGCACACTTCTTCATGGAGGAGTAATGCCAGGTACCATTTTAAAGTTTATCTCAGAGTCACCTTAAGGTCTTGCCAGGCATTCAGCTGAACCGTTACATCCACGTGCACCCATCTGCAGAGAACTGGTGTACGTGTGACATACGAATGTACTTTGCCCAAGCTTGGCACAGGGGCTTGGATGGGTCACACTGTTCCATTTTTCCAACAGTCTGTGAACGCATGTGCTTGTGGGTGGGACTGGGAAGTGTGAAGGCAAAAGTGCTCATCTGGTGGTGGTGCCAGTTAATGCTACAGGAAGGGTTTAAGAAGCTCCACTTGAGTTTGTCCTTGACTTTTGAATCGTCCTAGAAATCACAGCCCCTGTAGGATGGTTGAGCACTGTCTTGTTTGCTGATGCACCTGGTCCGTGATGCTGTTTGGTTGATTAATTGTGCACTAAGAATTATACTTCAGCTAACTCTAGTGGCATTAAATGGAAACTAGGTGTTGAAATGATTTGCAAATCACAGTCACTGTCCTTCTACAACTCCAAAGCCTACCTTTGGGAGGCAGAGAGGAGCTGGAGGTTAGGCAGAGAGGAGCTGGAGATAGTTCTTCCACAAGGCTTTCAAGGGGTTTGGGGGCTGCCCGGGCTAACTCATGAAGAAATATTGCATTCTCTTCTGCTTCTGTACTTTAGTAGTCCAAAGTAGTCATTGGCATGACTTTGTCTCTCAAATATGCTGTACTTTCACAAATCTTTTTTCACTTTCAGGTCTGTCTACTCAAATGTTCTATCAAGACAAACATTTTGATCCTCCAATGTCCTTTGACTTTTCAAAAATGTTTCATTTCTGATGAGTGTTTTCATATAAATGACCCAGGACATTGATCTCGCTGGCACAGAAGTGTGTGTTCATTGCAAACTACTCTCTAATGTGTTTGTTCCTGTTCTCCTGGCCCTTGGTAGCAGATCCTGAGTGAGAAGCTGGCCGTGGTTCTTTTTGTGTTCTTAATGTTGAGGCTGATTCTTATTAAAGAGTTTATACAACTTCTCTGAAAAAGCAATGTATTTGTTATTTCCAGGTGAATTTGCCAGCTGCTGAGGAACGTTATAGTGGCAAAAGAACAGCACTGAGCATACCAATACATCTATTAGAGAAAACAGCGCTTTTTAATAGACAAAGCACCTTGTAGTTTAGTGGGTTATTTCCTTCTATACTATGAATTATTGGATTTTTAAACTGTAATGAAACATAATTTGGTTGGGTTTGAATGATTTGAGTAGGCTTCATCCAAGTAGTTTCTGTTTAAAAGAATACAAAACCCATCAATGAAAATGCTTTGTGCTTTCAGTTAACTGGTTAAAAAAAAGAAGTCATAGTTTATGAGCACTTTATGGGCTCTAACTTGAAAATAAGCAGAACCTGTGGGGAATGTTTTGTAATACATTACAGGTAGTTATTGCAACAACCAGTTTAATAAAGCATAGGTTTTCCATTTTCTTAATGCCAGTACATGACATCGTTTCCCCCTCCTATTACTTGCTGTGTTTGTGGCTTCTGTTCATATTATAAGTGAAAGCAATCCACGAAACTTTTCCTCGAATAACTGGCTAAATCGGATCAGTGACAGGCAGTGAATCTGGAAATTGGGTCCCTGTGAGGTCCCTGTGCGTCTCTGCTCTGTGTAGGCAGTGGTGCTGTCACTTGTGTGTCTCCACTGCTGTAGTGGGAGCTGCGAAGAAGAGTTCAGAGATGCTCATTTATCACAGAGTCAATGGATGCTGGCAGGACTCCCTGAAACTTGACTTTCTGTCTTGTGAGCAGCTGTTATATCAGTGTGATGCATGTTGAGATGTAGCAAGAAATCAGCCAAGACCTTGACTGTGGCTGATAACTGCTCCGAAAGCTATGTGGCTTTTGCCAGCTGTGCTCTTGCTTAGTGGCAGCTGTCCTTTTGAAAACAAAAGTGGTGATTCTTGCACATCTTATTTTCCAGGACTTGAGTGTATAGAGAGGCAAAGGAGGACTGTACTGTACTGTTTCTGCTTCCCAGAAACCTGCTGTACCACAGGCTAGTGATGACTTTCCAGCAGAAGCAAAACCGTGCCATTAACAGGTTAAGTGTAACAAAACAAAAAGTAAAAAGCCTGGGTATGCTTACACATCTCCCAAGCTTTTCTGCACAGGGGCTGCCAGAGAGTTCTTCAGTCTGACTTACCTGAGTACCCACAGTCTGTCCCACCTCCTGTGGCTGTGTGTGCAGACTCTAAGCAAAGCCTTATGCAAAATCTAATATTATATTAAGGAGCAGACCTCTGATTTTTATTGCTTTATAGTTTTGTGATCTCTATCATGGGAGAAAATGCGTTTTGCTGTTTGGAAGGGAAAATTAGAAATCCCTATCTCAGGGATCCATTAGGCAGGGATGCTGAATTAGGCACCCAGGGAGGTGTAGGAAGCTCATAGTGGTGCTGTGTTGCTGCATGTCCTTTCTGACTTGGACCTGGCTTGGCCTTAACATAGGGATCAGTCCTATACTAAAGGCTGTAGGACTAGCAGATGCATGGTGGTTGTTCAGTAAAACCGAGAGAAAACTTAACATGGCAGTTATTTATGCGCATTTACATACAGAATAATAGAATCGTTTAGTTTGGAAAAGACCTTTAAGATAATAAAGTCCAACTATAAACCTAAAACTACCAAACCCACCACTGAACTGTGCCCTAAGCAGCACATCTAGATGTGTTTTAAACATCTCTAGGTATGGTGGCTCCACCACTTCCCTGGGCAGCCATTCCAGTGCTTGACAACCCTTTCAGTGAAGTAATATTTCCTAATATCCAGTTTAAGCCTCTTCTGGCACAACTTGAGGCCATTTCCTCTAATCCTGTCATTTATTGCTTGCGAGAAAAAAATGATATCCCCACCCCAGATCACTAGAACTTCCTGTCAGGGAGCTGTGGAGAGTGATGCGGTCTCTCCTCAGTCTCCTTTTCTCCAGAATAAACAGCCCCAGTTCACTCAGCTGCTCCTCTTGTTCTCTTCTATCTTCCTTCATTCTCCAGTAGACCATATGTAGAATCAATACACTATGTACATGTGGTTTTTTTCCCTTCAAAATGTGGTATATGTTCTGTTTAGTAGTTTTGGGTGACAAGGTCCTGCCCATGGCCCTTCGAGTACTTAAAGAGGGCATACAGGAAAGCTGAGGAGGGACTTTATCAGGGAGTGCAGGGAAGGGGTGAGGGATAATGGTTTCAAGCTGAAAGAGGGGAGATTTAGATGAGACATTAAAAAGAAATGTTTTCCTGTAGTGTTTGTGAGGCTCTGGCAAACGTAGCCCAGAGAAGTTGTGGCTGCCCCGTCCCTGTAGGTGTTCAAGGCCAGGTTGGATGATGCTTTGAGCAACCTGATCCAGTGCCCACGACAGGGTGTTTGGAACTGCCTGTTCTTTGAGGTCCCTTCCAACCCAAACCATTCATGGACTATAAGAAATAGCTGAAATTACTAAATGAAATTACTAAGTTATCCTGCATATAGAGATGTATATGTAAATGAGTACCTCCCTTACAATGACAGGTTGTGAGAGTTGGAGTTGTTCAGCCTGGAGAAGAAAAGGCTCTGAGGAGACCTTAGAGCAGCTTCCAGTATGAAAAGGGGCTCCAGAGGAGCTGAGGAGGGGCTTGATAAGAATGGTTGGACTTGATGATCTAAGAGGTCTTTTCCAACCTAGTGATTCTGTGATTCTGTTCAGAGAATATACACAAGTGCATTAGGAAACTGGAGTGCAATAGACTTTGAGAAGGACACTTGCATTACTTAGCCTAAGTTTGGGCTGGTGAAAACCCAACTGCCTTGGACTTTTTCTTGATGATTTCCGAGCAGAGGGACGCTAAGCAGACAGCAGTGCTTTCTGTGTGTGGCATTACATGGAAGAAATACCTACTGATAGGATGTTCCTCTGAGCAAGTTTTCTAGGTGGAATCTACAAATGTGGAATGCTTTTTACATACCAAAATTATTTGGAGATACCTTAAAGCAGAAAGTGGTGAATAATGTCTGTAACCGTGCATGATTAGATTGGCAAGGCAAAGATGTCTTTAATCCTGCTCTCTGCCACTATAGAGAATGGTCTGAGCTGAGCTTGGCAGGGGTGGGTTCACATCAGTAGCTGCACTGAACCAGAGTAATGTGATGGGGAATTGATCAGCTGGAAAAGAACGATTAAGCTGCTTCTGTCTGATTGAAATGGGGTCAGCCCTATGGTGGTCTTAACTGTGGTGGGGTTACAGAAGAAACCCTCATCCTCAAATCGTAGATTCCTTGGGGTCGAAAGGGGTGGATGGAGGTCAGGCAGTCCAACCCCCTGCTCGAACCAGGGTCAACTATGAAGAAAATAAGAAGGTAAAGAAATAAAAAATGATCTTTAGAAATCCCAGCATAGAGAATAGAGGGGTTTTAATGTGATTTTTCCTCTTACGATTTTTTTATAATAAACAGTTGGAAATACTGCAAATGTTATCATACAACTATGGAAGAATTGAGATGATGTCATTTGCACAGCTGAGGGAATTTGTTTAGAAATGAGTAGAAAATAAAGTTGAAGATTTTTTTGCAGTTTCCCCTTTGAATTGTGAATGTTCTGGGATGTTTAAAAAGTGCAAGTTCACAAGTTATTTAACTTTTATATGAGCTTAAGATTTTATTTCTGATTTTAGAACTCTGTCACATGATGTATTTCACAGGCATACATTCATGTACGGTGCTGATAATATCCAAAACCCTATTGTAAGAAAAGTTAGATTTGCCTTGACAGCTCAGCCCAAATTGTGCACTTGTTTTGTTTCACAGAAGGAGAAGTGGAGAATGTGGCTCCTGAAAAGCCTGTAGTACCTGAAAATTGTGAAGTACCTAATGATCTTCCACCTCAGACCGTCCGAAGGTTTGTTCCTATCCTTGATTCTGCTTAAATCAAACAATGATGTCTGTGGAGGGAATACAGCTGGTCCATCTAAAACCAGCAGGGAACCTTGGATCAGGATGTTTCTGGAAGTGCTACCAAACCATAGGTATTATCCCACGTATGGTTCCCTTTATTTGCTTTCATTTCCTTCTATTAAGAAAGCTTTAACATTGTGAAGTGTTCCAGACTTATTTTCTTAATCCATAAAGTGCTTTGATGTTATTAAATGAGGGAGATGTGGAGAGTCTAATGTATTACATACATTCCGAAATATGGTGTTATGGGTAAGATAAACCTGCCTTTGAAATCTCAGTTGACTTTTTCTTTGCTGGACAAAAGTTTGTGTAATTGCATCAGTTGTGAAATGTTGACCGTTGCAGTGTATTTTTAATGCTAAATTTGCTGTTAACAATAAATAGCTGTGTGGTATAGAGCTTACTTTTTTAGTGAGACAAATCAAGAAGTGATTTTACACGGAATCACAGTTTTCTTTGGTACAGGACACATTTTCTAGGTTTTCCTAGACTCCTACTAGGATAGCAGTTACTGTGATATGGGATTGTATACTGGGGAGGTTTTCAGTGTACACAGAATCATAAAATAACCACATTGGAAGAAACCCACTGGATCATCGAGTCCAACCATTCCTATCAAAAACTAAACCATGTCCCTTAGCACCTTGTGTTGTTATGTTGCATAATTTACTCAACTCTTGTTTGCACATGTCAGTTCCTTTGGAGGATGTGTGAGTCTTCCTTTGATAGCATAAATGAAAAAACCTCTTTGTTATTGCAGACGTATTCCTCGTCCTGGCAGTGCAAGACCAGCACCACCCCGAGTAAAACGTCGGGAAAGCCCAGAGGTTTTACTTCCAGAAAGGTAAGGGATGCAGGAGATGCAGAACAGATATTTCCAGCTCTGGTGCCACAGTGTTCTTAGACCTGTGCCTCACCTGCTGCTGTGAACAGCTTTAGGGTACTGTCACCTCACTGCTCTTTGATTCAGACTGGAAAATTCAAGTCTCCTTTGTTTTGTTGTTTTTGCAAATCCAGTGCATTATTTGAAAGCTGTGGTTGGTAGTCACATCTGGAAATTCAAAAATATGATATAATTATTTTGCCTTTTCAAACTTTGAAACGTATAATCTTAGAAAGTTCATCTGAACTGCCACTAGAAGAGATCTGTAAAACGTACAGGTAGTATCCTCTACTCAAAAAAGGCTGAAACAGCTGTTTGAAACTGGCCAAAATGGCTGAGATTATCTCTGATAAGTGTGGGTTGATTTTTTTTCAGAAATGGCCTGTGAATGGGAATGACAATTTGATGTGCACTTAGTGGGTGCTACCTTATGGGTGGGAGGGAACTGCTGCCTCTTCTAGATAGAACTGAGTAGGTTTGGACAGGTCTTGAATAGTTTTCATTTCATTTTGTGTCTTTCAGGAGTGGGAGTGGTAAACCAGTCTCAACCGTGATCGTAGATCAGCAGGTGTCTGATGATGACGATGACCAGTTTGTGGTGGAGGTAGCCCCACCACTTCCAGAAATGCCAAACACGAAATCGGTCTGTTTGTGTTGGAAATTATAGAACTTTTTTCTGTACTTTCTTTGTAACTTGTTAAGTAGCTTCTAGCTGAATATTTTTGAATAGCTGTATGTTATAACAATGCAAATTTATTGCAACTAAAACTCTCTTCCTGCTTGTGTAGGGGCCAGAAGTGGAGCTGGTTGAGGATGGCAAGCTTGGTAAGTTTGCTTTTACGTATATCTGAATATATTTAGAATAAAATCATGGGTTTAAACCAAATGCTGAACACTTAAAGTGCTGAATAAAGCAGCAAAATACCTCCTGACAGTAGGAGCTTGCAACTTCTGCAAGAAAGCCAGAAATTATTTATGAAATGCAGTCTTGTTTAGTTGAGCAGCTGGATTTGCAACTGCTGTTAAGTACAGATTTTCTATACATCTTTAATGTCAGCAGGATTTAAAATTCCACATAAAAATCATAAATTAATGTTTGCTTGAGAGTCAGGTACAGCTTGTCAGCTCTCAGATATGAGATGGGATTGCCTGGTCAGGACAAGTTACAGAAAAGCTTTTGAAAAAAAATTAATGGATCAATTCTTAACAAGATTTCACGCTTACTTGTCACTTCAGATCTCTTGATTCAGGGACTTCCATTATGGTTATGCTGGATGTGATTCAGGCAGGTACACATATCTGCATCCAAAAATTCCTAGCAAAGGAATCTACCTACCGAACTATTTTGCAGTTCCTGAATTCTTCCAAAAGAGGGGTGCAAAGGAAAAGCTTTTGTGTTAATACAGCTCAAGCTTCTCATTCTGTACTAAGAGTCCTTTAGTAAATGATACTGGTGGTACAGTTTGGTTTAGAGGACACTGGAGAGAATAAATAACAAATACAGTGTATCTCATTAATTAAAATATGTTAGAGAATGGAGTTCATTTTGCTCAAAAACTTTTTACATAAAAAAAAATTATGCAGTTGGGTTTGGTTTTGTCATCTGAATGTTTAAAAAATGTTTTTGTGCCAACCAATGCTGAGAAATATACTGATTTTTCAGCAGGTGGACTTGTGAATAGAATCCTAGAAACAAAGAAGAGTTATGAGTCATCACAGACATCAAAGACGACAGAGAGGGTAAGATGGTCATGGCCTTCGTAGAACTGTGAATATTAAATATTGTCATTGGGATCTTTTTCTCTGCCATAACTATGGTTTTCCCATTTATGATCCAGCTTTCGTGCTTAAAGTGTTATGCTGCTTTTTCCATTCTCTGTTAGTCTGTCATATGTTGTTACCTTGTCTATGTAACACTCCTTCTCACCTTTAATTTTTATGGTTTGGGGTTTTTCAGTAGTTAGTGCAGATTTTCAAGGAGCCTTCTTTAGGCTATTCTTTTGTTTCCCTGAGCAGGGTCTGCTATTTGCAGCCTTGCTCTAGATGTAGTAGTGCACACTGTGCATTTGTGCAGCTACCACGTTATTGTTTCAATCTTATTTGTCCTCTAGGCATTCAAAGAGCAGCATCTTATTTCCCACCAGTCATTATCATTGTCTAAAACCATGGGATCTCTGGTGCCATTAACAATATCAAGTATTTTCCTATCACCAGGTGTTTCCCTAGTGATGTCCCAGCATTCAGGTCTAAATCTATGAAGTGAGTTGAATCATAGAATGCCAGGTTTGAAGGGACCTCAAGTATCATCTTGTCCAATCTTTTTAGGTGATCAGGGGTTTAAATGAGGTGGCCCTGCACCCCCTGTCAAGGTGAACCTTAAATGTGTCCAGTGCAGAGGAATCCACCTCTTCCCTTAGGAGATTCTTCCAATGCTTAACTCTTCTCACAGTGAAAAATTTTCTTCTGGAATCCAGTCAAAACCTCCCCAGGAGCAACTTATGCCCTTTACCCCTTGTCTTTTCCACGTGACTCCGTGCAAAGAGGGAGTCTCCATCCTCTTGGTAGACACCCTCTGTGTACTGGTACATAGTAATAGGATCTGCCCTAAGCCTTCTCCTCTCAAGGCTGAACAAACCCAGTTCTCTCAGCCTTGCTTTGTATGGTAGGTTTCCTAGTCCTCTGATTCATTTTGATTTTGATTTCCACCATCAGTAGTTGGAAAAGGGAGGTTCTTGTTTTTAGTTTTTGCAGGGTTTTTTTTTTTATTGATTTCTCTCTTTTTATTGTTTGATTGCTTAGAAAGGGACTAGAAAGGCTCTAGCCCCAAACGGTTGAACCCACCTGACATCAGTATCTGTGTGTTAAAACTGGAGATCTCTTTTTAATCCTTTACAAGTCCACATTACAAAAGGCAGAGTAGTTTAGATGGACTTTTAATGATCCATCAGCCCCTTGGAAAGCTTCTAAATCACTCAGCTAGTTTGATATGCTGGTGAGGAGGCACTGAGGAATGTAATGCAGAGTGCTGTTGTCAAAACACAGACAGGTACGTAATGGTTTGGAAAGGTGAGTGCTTTTCATGAACTCTTAAATCTTCAGTTCCCATCATGTCTTCTCTTTTTTTTCAATATTAATTCAGTATTGCAGGTTGTTCCTAGTATTATTTTTTTTCAGATATGATCTGTAGCTTGGCATACTATTCTAGAAGACTGCAACTCAAACCTCTAGAGTCCTGCTTTTCACACAGCATCAAGCATTTCCAAGTAGCTGCCTGAAATCAGTAGTGGCTTTTGAAGCCTTGACCACTGGACTGTCTCTTCTGCCTTTATTATCTGCAGTAATTTGGTAGTGAGTAATGATGTTACACTAGGTTACGAGCAAAGGGTACAGAGGAAAAAGGTATTCCTGTGGAACTAAAACCATGTAGGCAGTAGAATGTTTTTGAAACCTGGTTTTGTCTAGGATCTGTACAACTTTATAATCACCTCTGTAATCTGCAGTGGAGAAGAGGAGGTTGAGGGGAGACGTCATTGCTCTCTACAGCTATGTGAAAGGAGGTTGTGGAGAGGAGGGAGCTGGGCTCTTCTCCCAAGTGACAGGGGACAGGACAAGAGGGAATGGCCTCAAGCTCTGCCAGGGGAGATTTAGGCTAGACATTAGGAGGAAGTTTTTCACACAAAGGGTCATTGGGCACTGTTAGAGGCTGCCGAGGAAGGTGGTTGAGTCACCTTCCCTGGAGGTGTTTAAGGGATGGGTGGATGAGATGCTGAGGGACATGGTTTAGTGTTTGATAGGAATGGTTGGACTTGATGATCCAGTGGGTCTCTTCCAACCTGGTGATTCTATGATTCTATGGTATCTTTTCCATCTGAAGTTTGGGACCGACTGAGATCCAGGCCTGCTTGGCTGGAAGAAATTCCTTTCACGTATTGCGAGGGCTGAGGTTAATGGAGAAAATTAATCCTTAAAATAGGAAGACTCCTTTTGTTTCCTGCTTGTAATCCATGATGAACAGTTAAAGCTTTATTCAGCTTGCTGAATCAGATACCATTTATTATAAATGTGGAGCTTGTGATGTCCATGTGCCAATCGTTAAAAACACTATCAGTTATTTCTAGCGAATATGTCTGATGTGAAAATTTATCTGCTTGAATAAGTTCTGTTTTTATATAACTGTTTGGAGAAAAGAAGGTGATACTACATGTGTTGATGCAGGAGCTCGGCAGCTGATGACATAGTGCATGTTGAGTTGGCATTGGGAGAATAGGAGCTGCAGCTGTTCCTGGTTATGTTGCTAGATGGAGCTGTGGAATCACCAGTCTCGAGAGGACTTTCTGGTGATAGTTGCATTTAATAATATCCTCCACAGCGTAACTGTGCTGGAGGCTGCACGGTTCGGTACTGAGTCCTGCCAACTTCAGCACTGGACACAGAAAGGGACAGTAGGGAGTGGTTACAAAACCTCGTGGACTTTGTGTTCAGGAAGCTTCCTCTTGTGTTTGTGCAAAATTTTCTGGGTTTTTTTCCTGAATAAGAGTAAAATGATTCCCGTCTGATCCCTTAGATTTTTTTTTTTTAAATACACGTGGACAATTGTGCCCTTCTACAATAACCATTTAGGTCCATTGCCCATTTCCAGTCTCTGAAACGTTCATTCAGTCCTTGTTTGTCTTTTGTTGCATCTTTTGAAGCACTGGTCTGTGTTAGCAGCACTCATAATAGGCAACTAATTCTGGAAAAAAACGTGCTGACTTCCTAGTCCATCATGTGAAAACTTGCCTACAATGCTAATTTGCTGGAATATCATCTACTCTCATATCCAAGCAGCTGGCTGCTGCTACAGTTGGTTTCTTTGCTATTACTGTTTTTCAAATTATTTTGAAGAAGTTGTGATCCAGAGAGGACAAACATAATTTTCCTGACAGCAGAGGAGATAATCAATGGAAAAGATGATTAAAAATGCTTGGAGTTAGTGACTGGGACTTGACAGATGTAGTTTAGAAAACATGAGCTAGAGACATTACTGAATCCTGGGGATTTATTTTAGAGGGTAGAGATACTGTGACAAAGTTGACAGTCAAAAATACATCTCCAGTGTGTCATTGCCTCTGGGAATATTTCAGGGACCAGGTAAGGAGAGGGTAGAAGGTGTTGGTCTTTCATTCTCGCGTGGCCCTAGCATCATGAGCGTGCCTCATGTCTGAGGGATGTTTGTAACATGACAATGAGAACAGTGGTAGAATTTTTCCTTGCAAGACCAGCAGTTTTGGGAGGAGTAGTTCCTGGTCTGTTGAATCCCTTTGGAGCAAGGCAGCAAAAGTAATTAAGGGAGAGTTTCAAGTGCTGAATTCCTGCCAAGTGGTCTAGGCAGGCAGGTGGACCCATGTCCTGTGATGCTCTTGGGACTGTGAGAATGGGTCAAGGAAATCTGGCCAGGGTGTAGTGTTCAAATTGCTCTAAGTTTGGTGCCAGGTGTAGCTCCGTAGTCTGTTGGGAAGCAATGTCAGTCTGGGACTTGACTGTTTCTCCCCAGACTGTCAGCTCTTCTATTTAATTGGTTTTCCATCAAACTCTCCAGAAGAAATACCGTATACGTCAGTATGCAACTGTATTCCAAAAATGTATTATGCATTGGAGACTAGAACTGTAGAACGGTTTGGATTGAAGGGGACCTTACAGCCCATCCAGTTCCACTCCCTTGCCAAGGGCAGGGACACCTCCCACCAGACCAGGCTGCTTAAGGCCCCATCCAGCCTGGCCTTGAACACCTCCAGGGATGGGGCAGCCACAACTTCCTTAGGCAACCTGGGCCAGGGCCTCACCACCATCATTGTGAAGAATTTCTTCCTGAAGTCTAATCTAAATCTTCCTGCTTCCAATTTAAAGCTATTCCCCCTCATCCTGTCGCTGCAATCTCTGATAAAAAGTCTCTCCCCAGCTTTCCTGTAGCCCCCTTCAGGTACTCTCCCCAGAGCCTTCTCTTCTCCAAGCTGAACAATCCCAGCTCTCTCTGTCCTCATAACAGAGGTGCTCCAGTTCCCTCATCATCAACTTGGCCTCCTCTGAACTCGCTCCAACAGATCCATGTCCTTCCTATGATGAGGACTCCAGGTGGGATCTCAAGAGAGAGGAGCAGAGGGAGAGAATCCCCTCTCTCGCCCTGCTGGCCATGCTTATTTTGATGAGCCTAGGGGTATGTTTGGCCTTCGTGTAATTGTACTTCTGTGTGCTGGAGTAAGGCAACCAAAAGTCCAGTGAAAACCTGAAGGAATATTTTCTTTGAGAAGTTGCTTATGATGAAATGAAGGTTCTTCTTGTGTCTGTCAGTAGGAATGTTCATCTTCTCTCATTTTGTTAAACTATTCAGTACATACAAAAATAATGAACTGTTTTTCTAGTAATACTCATTAGTCTTTAAAGCCTGGTTGAGCTGCCAGCTGGGTAATGAAGGCAGAAAAATATATGTCTGTAGTCTGAGTGCTGGAACTTTGAACTAATACTTGATTAATAAACTGCTTAATGATCTACCTGATTTATCATGGATTAATCAACTAGATATTAGATGAAGTTGATGAATTAATACATAATCCAAAAGTAACTCTGGTGGACTCTTGAGGAAGTTTCACACTTTTACTTCTAACTGCTGACTGCTGGGGAGCATCCATTCGTTTCAGAGCATTCCTCTGTGTGGCGTTTTCCAAACGCATTTGCTTTTTAAGAAGTTTTAATAAAGAGAAAAGAGAAAAAAGGAAAGAAGATGGGGACTTTCATCATCTAGGTTTTGCATGTGCAGAAACTTAAAATAATATACACAATTTGCAGGACAAACAAAGAGGTCACTCTGGGAATACACAAGATTTTGCTGCCTTGATTAGCCGTGTTCAGCCTAACAAATTCCTAAAAAGACTTCCTAAATGTATTTGTTTAGATTTTAACCCTCTAATGTTAAACAGAGAAAGAAACAGATGTTACATTTTGTATTCCACTTCATTTATTTGATGTGTGGAAAATGTAGGCAGGTTATTAAATAGTGTAAGCAAGTGGGATCACAGAATTCCCATCTTTGCACTACCAAATACAGTTCACACGCTTCAGAAAAGAAGCAGCTTTGAGGTTTCTGCTACAAGCAAGTGACATTAAATAGCTCAGCACCTGGATAATATTAACTTTAATTACAAATGTGAGAAATTAAGCATGGGATTCTAAGCTTAGAACAAATACAATCGTTGCTGATTCTGTTTGTTTAAAGTTCTTCAGGTCACTGACTTTTACATTAATCCATCAACCGCAGGACACTGGGTGTCCCCTCCAGTCAGTGCAATTAGTAACGTGTCATGTTAACCAGATGTGTTTAGATGTCCCACCCTTTTAAGTATTTCGAAGAGGCTCACCATTCAAGACCACAGCTCCTCAGCATCCTGCCAGCTTAATGTGTCGTAAGAAATGCTGACGGTAATATTTAATAGGAGTTACCTGTAGAAGGGCTTTCATCTTTGTGTGCCAGCTCAGTTCACAATGTGATATTAACAGAGTGATCTGAATAAAGGTACAATGAGAAATTTTGGGTGCAAGCGTGCAGTTCCTAAAAAATGAGAACTGCATCTAGCAGTTTGGTTATTAAATTCATAGAACAGTTCAAGATGGAAGATGGAAGCCCATCCAGTTCCAGACTACCATGGCAGGGACACCTCCCACTGGATCAGGGGCTCCAAGCCTCGTCCAACCTGACCTTGAACCCCTCCAGGGATGGAGCAGCCACCCCTTCTCTGGGCAACATGGTCCAGAGCCTCCCCACCCTCAAAAGAAAACATTTTTTCCTAAGATGTCATCTAAGTCTCCCCTCTTTCAGCTTACAACTGTTCCCCCTTGTTGTATCCCTGCACACCAATGAAGAGCCCCTTTCCAGCTTTCCTGTTTTTCTTTTTCCCCATCTTTTCTTTTAGATCCTGCAAGGCTACTCTAAGGTCTCCTTGGATGAATGAGTGTAAGCATGAGTGTCCTGGTCACACTACTGCCGACTCAGAGAATAACCCATGGTCCCCAAGTAATTGTGTTACCAGCTGTGAACACAGGAACAGGATTTTTGTCACTCTTGTGATATGCCTGGCATCACAGCTCATTCACTGTGGCCTTTGCGCACAAGAACACAGAGTCTTCTCTCTCCTGTGGGGGCAGTATAAATGCAACACAACATGAGACAGCAGGTGGATATGTTGAAAAAGAAGGATGTATAAAAGTGCATGGAGGCGGCTGTGGTTTCCATCACTGGGAGAGACTGTGGTGCATTAGCCATGTAGCGGCAGTGTTGTAGGACGCAGTACTTGGGACTTTCCTGCATTTTAAAGAGCTTATCACTCGATTTGGCTGGGGCATGACTGTTGTGAAAGCAGTTGTTTAACACAAGGAACAGGTTTATTGCAAGTTGGTTTTAAACAGGAGAGAGTTTGCTTTTTTTCCAGAGAAGGAGATCGTGGACCCAGAGTTTCAGCAGCGTGAGCAGGAAAGGAAAGCTAGGCAGGATTGACACCTCATATGTCATTGTGGTTGAGTTAAGAGTCTCTACCATCATTAATTACTGCTTGAGCTGTCTCTTGGTGTGTGTTTGGTGAACCTCACAGGCGTCTGCTCAGCCTGCTGCACTAAATAATTGAGGTTTTATGAGCTGATTCTCCCCAGCAAGGAGTGAATGTGGAGGCAGGCAAGCTGGCACTAGGGACTCAGGTTGAGGGGGTTTGTCTGTCTAAAAAGGCCAGCTCTTTTCAGAGGTATCAAACGTGAGCTGAAGGAAGAAGAAAAACCACCCCCACCACCCCAAAAAACCTTTCCGTGAAGAACTGGCCTCTTTTTATTGCCTCTCAGTGCTTTCCAACTCAGCAGCAGGTCAGACTGACTCCGGTAAATCTAACGGTAAAGAACATCGTGTCTCCAATTCCTTGGCCTGTTACTGAACTCGGTACCTGGCATAGGCAGCAAAAGCATCCTGTTCATTTGAAATGATTTAACATTTACTGTTTTCCCTGTGTTTCTGTGAAAGAGTTTCTTATGGTGGTCCCTAGTGGATAGTTACAATCTGCTTAAAATGCAGACTCTGTAAAAACCAGGAAAAGAAAACACCCTTTATGAACAAAAAATATTTTGTACAATATAAAAACCCCACCTTGTTGTTTTTGCATTGAATGTATCAGAATTACTTGTCCAAAATGAAGTTTCTGTCCTGTCCTATAGAAAGAGGTAGGTGGGGATTGTGTAGCTCAATAAAACTATGATTACTTGGGTCTGTTTTCATAATGGGGCATAATGCAATAGGTAAAAGGAGCGGAAGACACTATTAAGTGCTTGGTGGATAATTGTTATAATTTGTTTCACATTTAAAAACTGTTAATTAAAAGTACCAAATCAAAGTTATTTATATATAAAATAATGCATATATGTAAATATATCAAAGTAAGCAAATACTGTTGCTAGAAATAAATTTTTCAGTTTAGGGAGAGGGAATATCTTGTGGCCTCTTTAGCTTAGTAGATGTCGGGCACTTCCAATGCCCTCAACAGCCCGTCTGTAAGAAAGGGATGTCTTGTGGATGATCCATTTTATGGAGCTGTGCATGCTACAATATTTACAGTAATTGTTGTTGTGAGGGTAAATTAAACACAAGGAAGATATGGTGGTTTCTGGAGCCCTGTTGATAATATCCCCTTTCTTGATAAAAAAGAAAATTCCTGCTTTTTAATTTCTTGGGTCCCTGCATCCGAGTCCACGTTGTGTTCTGTTCCCATTGAGGTAATGGGAAAGGCAGACTTGTTCCCAGGGATCCAAAAAAAACATTTATCTTGGTGCCTTATGAAAAACACAAAGGAAGGGAAGCGTGTTGGAACTACAGAAGTGATACAGTCTTTTAAATGAGGATAATTTATTGTTTCTTGGGCTGTTGTGACAGGAGAGTTCGTTGAGGTATATGGCCTAATTAAATAGGCTGGAACAATTCAGATTCTGGCGTTCTTCTTAAAACTGAGTATATCCTGTTACATGTTTGTGCAGAATGAGCAAAGGTGGCATTTGGGGGTCTTACCACCCACGTTGCCTGTTGTAATAAACTGTCTGCCATAGTTCTCAGTCCTTTAAAAGTGTCCCACGTAGATTGTAATGTATCATGGTAACTATGAAACTGGGAACAGACGCTATGGCTTTTCTCTTCTCCCTGAATTCCATCAGTAGTTAGCAAAGCTTGAGTGCTCCCTGGTGAGAATTCTCTGTC
Source organism: Coccyzus lansbergi (assembly GCA_033558105.1). NCBI lineage: Eukaryota > Metazoa > Chordata > Aves > Cuculiformes > Coccyzidae > Coccyzus > Coccyzus lansbergi. The sequence goes on from JAUMJK010000048.1 coordinate 1,342,721, forward strand.
CTGAGCTCAGCTCTTTCTGTAGGCTGCAGGAAACCTAATGGGGCATCATGGCAGTACCAGGTGTTAGGGGAATAAAGGAAAGGACTGATGGTTATTTTTAAACTCGTGTGAGGAGGGACAGCAATGTGCAGACTGAGCTTCAGGTGTTGGCAAGTTTTTCTTGGAAGCTTGGAATTTAGGTGCTTCTCCATTAGAGAGATGCATGTTCTTACACCACTCCAGTATCATGCTGTGTGTGTTTCAGAGAGACAAGGATTTTTAACAAGCCTATTGATGTACCTGTTACAGTTTGAAGAGTATTTAATTGATTTTTAGTGATAGTATGTTTCAGTAGTTGAAATTACTTTGGATGAGGTAATATTTTGACCTTTTTATACCAGTTGTGAAGCATCGAACACTGGAGTTACAGGGACACTTAAATATTTTTTTTTGACATATTTACTAATGTAATTTAAAGGCATCTTCCTGATTCATAGGAAATAGTCCACTGTGGTATATTTCCACTTGAGCTTTTCAAGCAGCTGTGTTTTATCATGGAGTATTCCAAATTGTTAGCTAGATCTCTGTTTTAAAGTATCTATTTCTGATTTGTTTGTTTATTGAAGTGTAGCATTTTCACTTGTTTTTTTTTTATTATTTTCATATTAGACTTGCTGGTGTTGAGACTTGGACTGTGAGGTATCGAGGTCATGTCAGCATGGCAAGAATATTGAATATTGAATTTGGTATTTGGAAATTGAAAATGAAGCATTCTTCAGCTTTGCACACACCTAATTATGTTCTCAGATAATGGACTGGCTGTGTCTTTTTGCTTCTGCGACAGTTGTATTTGAAACAGTTCCCTTTTATTCTTGGCTGTGGCTTCTTATATTCTATGGCAGGGAGTAAAGTGGTAAGGGTGCACTCAGGAGGAAAGGAAAAACAAGGCAACAGGACTTCTTCCTGGAAAGCTGTTGGGTATGGTACAACTCTGCTGCTGAACTGATGGTGATTTTCTTTGTGTAACCTCCCGATTACACAAGAGAAGTATGGTGCCATGGATTAATCCTTCCTTATGGCTTTGGTGGAACACAACATATAGTAAGAACTTGTCTAGAAAAACTGAGTTAGACAGCAGAGTGTTTGCAATGCTGTAAGAGTGCAGATCCGCTCATAAGACTTTAATAGCTGCAGCAAGGCAGTGGGGCAACACAGAATTTCTGGGGGAGAAACTCCTGTCAACCTGCGATGTGTGCTGAGCTGTAGCAAGACGTTGGTGTGCAGGACCTAGTCCTGTGATCCGTGCCTTCAGGGGCAGCTGGGCAAATGCTACCTTCTCCAGGGAGCTATAGGATCAACAAGGAGAGAAGCGGGATGTAACTGATAGGAACACCTTTGACCATTGTGGTCAGAGCTTGGCCAAGGACAACTTATCATAGAATCATAGAACAACCAGGTTGGAAGGGACACATCATAGAATCATAGAACAACCAGGTTGGAAGAATCGTAGAATCATAGAACAACCAGGTTGGAAGGGACCCATCGGATCTTCTAGTCCAACCATTCCTATCAAAAACCCACTGGATCATCGAGTCCAACCATTCCTATCAAACACTAAACCATGTCCCTCAGGACCTCATCCACCTGTGCCTTAAACACCTCCAGGGAAGGAGAATCAACCACCTCCCTGGGCAGCCTCTAACAGTGCCCAATGACCCTCTGTGTGAAAAACTTCCTTCTAATCTCCAGCCTAAATCTCCCCTGGCAGAGCTTGAGGCCATTCCCTCTTGTCCTGTCCCCTGTCACTTGGGAGAAGAGCCCAGCTCCCTCCTCTCTACAACCTCCTTTCAGGTAGTTGGAGAGAGTAATGAGGTCTCCTCTCAGCCTCCTCTTCTCCAGGCTAAACAACCCCAACTCTCTCAGACACTCCTCATAGGACCTGTTCTCCAGCCCCTTCACCAGCTTCGTGGCTCTTCTCTGGACTTGCTCCAGAGCCTCAACATCCTTCTTGTGGTGAGGGGCCCAGAACTGAACACAGTATTCAAGGAGCGGCCTCACCAGTGCAGACTTGGTGGGGGAGAGGTCTGCTCAACCCTAAGCAGCCACCAACAGGGGTGCTTGCTGGCTCTTGGGGACTAAAATGGGTCAAGAAGCAACCCTTTAATCTTTGCCTCATGAAGAATAACAAGCACATGGATGGGTCCAGAAAGTATCTAAGTAGCGTGTTTTATGTAAGGTAGGTAATGAAACACCTGCTTCTGTGAGAGAGGTATGGGTTGAGGGAGGAGGAGTTAAGATGAGTGAGATGAGTGTTATTTTTAACATTTTAGCCAACACTAGTGGATTGACTTAGGAAGCAGAGGTCACAAGTTCAGCGGCATTTACCCCTTCAGCACAGTTCCTAATTAAACAACTTTAATATCATAAATTCACAATGAACTCAGAAGTCCCACAGTTTCTGTGTGCTGCGTGTGTGGTAAAACACAAGCATCAGACCTAGGTAAATCTCAGCCCTCAAATCTTTAGAAGTATTTTTCTAAAATATATTTATATATATATATATTTGAGTTCATCAGCAAGCAGAGGGCTGCTGAAATGTGTTTGGCAGTAGTCCCCACTGCCTCCAAAGGCAGCTGAACAAACAGCCCACAGCTCACACAGGAAGAGAGGCCAGTTGGGTGGGAGGGCAGGAGGGGACAGCAGGGTAGATCTGGTGGCCCAGCAAGAGAGAAGCACACTGCCACCTCTGTGTTTACATAGCCACCAGGAACTTTGCTTGGGGGTTGCCTGATCCTGTGGTTGGGGTGGCAGGGAAAGACCTTTCTAGTTTTCCAGCATACATTAAATGACCAACATTACTTTAATGAAACTTTACTTAAAGCTTTGTGTGTGTGAGAGTTTTGAAGAAAAAACTCAGTGGAGGAATTCGACCTGTAGGGCTCTTGGAAAGAAAGAACAATCAGGTTGTTTTTCTTGATGGGGGAATAAAAACCCAGCAGACGTTTCTTTAATGGTGATTATTGTTTTCAGGGATGGCTTTCCTGGAATGACATTATTGTGGATTTTTTGGTAACATGGCATTGCTTTGCTCTTTTTACAGCATCCTTTTGCTTCCGGTGACTCTGCTGCTTTATCAAACCCTTTCCCTGTGTTTAACTTGCAGTAAGCTTGGATGCTTGGGGACTCTGCTGGCTGCACATGAGGGAAGTGTGCAGAAGACCAAATTGGTTTTGAGTAGTGGATTTTATTCAGGCCACATCTGCAGCCTGCATGATATTACAATCACTGTTAACAGAAGTACGAGGCATGGAATAACTGCTGTCGTATTTTAGCTGTGCAGCGTGAAGTGCTATTATTAGGACATCATTAGGAGCTAGAAATTCAGATACAGGCAGTGGAGGGAGAGAAGCATCTTAAAAGGACCTATTTAGAGAACTAGAAGGAGGCTGTGCCCTTAAGCATTTGCTGTAGCTCCTGAGTGGCAGTAAAACACTGTGGCAAGGAGGTCCAGTGGGTATTCATGTTATGATAGCCTCATGGTGAGCGGGGGTGCTTTTCCTTCTCCAAATTACCACCTTTCAGATTCCACAATCGTCTTCCTTCAGCATCTAACATGACCTTTTTTCAGTGTCATTAAGCTCTGTGCCTTGCAGCAATATTGAGTAAATGTAAATCCACCGAGTGGATTTATGGTTGGACTAGAAGATCTGATGGGTCCCTTCCAACCTGGTTGTTCTGTGATTCTGTGATTCTGTGAGTGCTGGTGCAGGATTCTGAAGTGATGCTGCACAGCCCTGCCTTGCCCCGTGGAGTGAGCAGGGGAGGATGGATGGATGTGTGGTTTACACAGTGAGCGTGCTGACAGACAGTGGCAGCAGCAGATTGATGACAAAAATGTTACTTGTCCGTTGAGAGCTTCTGTTTAACGATGCCACGTTAAGCCATGGAAATTTCCCTTTCAATCCATAGAAATAGGTTGAAGTAAACTGTGACTGACTGTAAATGAGGTTTCCCTGCTTTGGAAAAGATCATGTCAAGAATGACAACTCACATGAGATCATTTGTGGCGGCAAATACTAATTTTACTTCTGTGCATTAGTGATCTGAAAAGCAATGTAATGTTGCTGGTGCTATCGCACAGTTTTGTAGCTACCCTCTAGCAGGAGACAACACCCTTTCCACTCATCTGTCTCTGGACCATTGCTTTGTTTCTTCTCTTTTCCTGCAAACTGTCAGAAACATTTCTCCAGTTACTCAAGTCTCAAATGTTCTTCATTCAATACCTCATGTGCAGGAAAATGTTTTTTCTAGTTTCGATGCTTCCCTTCTTTATCTTTTCTATCAGGAGAAGCCCTTTGTATCGGACGCAACTAGGAGGAGAGAGAGAGAGTTGGCAGCCAAAGAAATTGACATGTGTCGGACATCTATTCAGAAACTGTGCAGTAGTGTCGTTCAGCTTAGCAAGCTCTTAGATTACATTCCAGAAGACATAGACGCCATAAATAACGAGCGGCAGATGTGGCAGCACGAGAACAAACAACTTGCAGAAGCTCTGCAGAGAGAGCAAAGGTGAGTGTGATCAGGCAAAATTTGATTTATCTCTTGAGGCAGATTTCTCATTGTAGGAGAGTGGGGAGTTTTACTCGCTTTTCAAGGCAGATTTGTCATCAATTGTTTTTGTGGTTTGGGGAATTTTTTTTTAAGTCTGAACTGGTTTTGGAAGTGTCAAGGTCTTTCCAGCTCTATTTTACATGATGTACATGACATCAGAGATGCAAATGTTTATGTGAGGGGAGAGGGCTTGATGTTTTGTTTTCTTCTCACAAATATATAAGGAGCAGTGAGGGAAGAGCTTAGCAAACAACCTAGATTTTGAGTCAGGCCTAGCAGTGGATTTGTGAATCACAACCTCCTCTCTTTGGACCATTGGATTCAGCATGTCCTAGTGTTGTTAATAACAGTTGTTGTTGTCTGTGCAACGTTAAAAAACAGTATTGGAAATCTAGGAAAGTGAAGGGGGTGTTCATAATAAAAACAAGGAAGTTGTGCCTAGAAACAGTTTCTTCGGCCTTGCTTATCTCACCAATGGGTCTTTATGCTTCTTGAAAGCAGAACGTCTCTTCCGGTTGTATGTCCTCTGATCTTAAACATGAGCTAGATATTGATCTTCTTGGATTCACCATCAGCCTAGATAGATTTGCTGCTCCTAGAATCCTCACGCTTCATTCAAACAGAAGCAAGTCTGTGTGGTATTCTTAGTTAAGCCCTGTTTAGGTAGGTAGCAATGTGTTAAATATTGGAAATTTACTGTTGCTGGCTTAGTCCACTGGTTGGAGTAGGAATTAGGGCTTTAGTTCACATATGAAGTGTAATGATGTTAATTCCTTGCACTTACATAGCACCTTCTGTCCCAAAACCTTGACAGGCTTTAAAATTGTGGTTGGCCTCAGAATGCACCACCCCTGCAAAGAGAAAGGAAATGATGTTTGGCTTTATTTTTGCCATTGGAGAAACTGAGGCACTGACTCACTCGCACCACACCTAGTGACAGGGGGCAGGTCTCAGGCCTTTCTCCAGGCATGTGCTTACTTAGAAGATCCACTTTGGTGTTGTCAAACAAATCATTTGTGCTTCAGCCAGTTTCCCAGTGTGGTGGCTCTGCCTTCTTTGTTGGACTTGTATGTCTCCCATGTGCCCAGGCAAAGTGTGCTGAGGACAAGACAGTCTTCTTGACATCTGTGCAGAAGGAGAGAGAGAGAGAGTGGGAAGAAGGAGCTGCCTGTTTGATTTTGTTTTCGGATTTATGTCTAACCAAGCTTTACAATGGCCAACTGTTTCATGCAAGACTGCAGGCAGGATAGAATCCCCTCTGCAGAGCCACGTCATGTTCTGTCATGAGTTAAGACTGTCATAACTTATCCCAGCACTCCACAAAGCTTGATATGAGACCCTAATCAGATCAGTGGAGTGCTAAGTCATGCCCAGTCCTTCGGGAAAGAATTACAGAGTATCAGGCATGAAGGCAATGATGCTTCTCGTATATACTGGAGTTGGGATTCATGTCTTTGCTTTCTTTGCTTCTGTGAAAGACAACTGAATGATCCCATTTGGGAAATGTTAGTGCAATTTCTAATGATGTTTTTGTGGTTTATGCTAATGTGGTAGAGAGGAGGGGAAAACAAAATGATTTTGTGATGCAGTCGTTACCTAATGAGTCCTCGAAGTGACTGGGTAATTCAGAATGACAGCAGGCTAGTTTAGTCTGTCATTTCCCTGGCTGCTTAGTGTTCCTGAAGCAAAGCATTTTACAGAAAGGGACGCATTTGTTTTAAAGCCAAACAGCCCCATTCACTTAACATGCGTCCGTGTACTTGTGGTTTATTAGATTTCCTATTAGTGTGGGGTTGCCTTCCCTTGTCAGCAGCCAGTGATGATGTACCTTGCCTCTCCTTAGACATCTACCTGCGGGAGCTTGGTGCTGCTGGCTTGCTGGTTTATTGTAGGAAATAGCTGGTAGCAGTCCAGCAATCTCCTCGGCCGTTGGATTTGTCCCTCTCTGACTCATGGTTCTCTCATTTAAGCTCTTGTAATGACTCCCAGAGGGATGGCTGTTACCATGGGTATTGTGGTAGGGCCCCAGGACCCCCGTAAAGATGGGTTTCCTTAAAATCATCAGATGGTTTGGGTTGGAAAGGACCTTAAAGTCCATCCAGTTACAGCCCCACCCTGCCATGGGCAGGGACACCTCCCACTGGATCAGGGTGATCAAAGCCTCATCCAACCTGGCCTTGAACACCTCCAGGGATGGGACAGCCACAGCTTCTCTGGGCAACCCAGGTCAGTGCCTCCTCACCCTCACTGAAAAACATTTCTGCCTACTATCTCATCTCAATCTCCCCTCTTTAATCTTAAAACCATTCCCCCTCAGCCTATCCCTGCAATCCCCAATGAAGAGCCCCTCCCCGGTTTTCCAGTAGCCCCTTTCAGTATTGCTCTGAGGTATTCCAGAAGCCTTCTCTTCTCTAAGGTGAACAGCCCCAACTCTGCCAGCTTTTTGTGCGTCTTATTCTAAACTTTCTTTCCAGATGGGTGGGAACAACTTGAAATTCTTTGCAAACTTTCAGATATTGAATGTACTTTCTTGGAGGCTTAAGTAACCTGGAGCAGCATAATGTTTCCAATAACATTAGGCTCTTTGTGTCTCTTTCAGCATCACAGACAGTGTTCTAGCACCATTAAAAGCTGAACTGGCTGAATTGGAACAGACGGTTAAAGACCAGCAAGGCATGAATCGTGCTGTAAAAGCTAATATTTTACGGAATGATGAAAAAACCCGGACAATGATTCTTAGTATAAGCCAGTCTTCAAGAAGGTGAAGAAGAAGGGGAAAAAAAAAAAACTTTGGAACTGACTGACGTTTCTACCAAATTGAAACATAATGGCAGAGAAAACTAAGATATGCCTTGTGTTGATATTGAAGTGTTGAGGGGTCAGAAGCCTAAAAATTGTATAAAATCCCATTACTGTGTTCATGTTTAGATGTTGATATTATTCAGGATAAAATTATATTCGTCTGAATGCTCAAGTTGCAGAGCTGTTAAAATAATTTGTTTGTTTAAACGCGAACTGTTGTTTACTCACTTATGAGATCTTTGCAGCCCTCCTTCCCTCCCTGGCCTATTGAGCACAGTTTCTGAGCCACTTCTCTCTCCATCTCCTCCTCCTTATTTCCACTGAGGTTATTTTTGACCGCACTGTTAGGAAATACTGGTATTGGATTCTTCTGCCCCCTTAAGAAAAATGTTCCAGACTCCTGCAGACCAGAAGGTTCCTAACTCCTGTTCATTATTTACAAGTATAGTTATCTACAATACAATGCCAAAGATGAAGAAGTAAAGCCTCTTGTAACTTACAGTTCTGTGCATCATTACAGAGATGATGTCATGGTTTCAGAGCTATCAGGAATCTTATTAGGAGCAACTGAAAATGCAATACGAGCATCCCCACGTAAGGGAGGTATTTTATCTGCACAGGTGTTAATTCCATTTTTATTGCATATGTTCATTTGGAAAGGATTAATTTAAGTACCTGTTTCCTCCCAAATGCAAGTTCTTGTAACTTTTTCTGCACATGAATAAATCCACTGATTTTTTCAGTTAACTGCAGATGCCTGTACTGTTTCCTCATGACCTCTGGAGTGAACTGCACGTTGGAGTCCGGCTTTACTTATTGCTAAACCTGCAAAGCCTGTTAGTGTAGACACAACTGTGTGACACTGCGCCGAGCACAGAAGGCTTTAGTCCCCTGCAAGGCTGTTCTCTCAAGATTTCTACAATGTGGGAGCACATCTCCTCCTCCCACGTTGTTTGGATGGTGTATTACATGCTAATATCCTTCCCCCCCTTCTTTGATTGGCAAATCTGTGTTTCATTTTATCTTCTTAGTTTATTTTTCTGGTATCTGGACCTTGAAGATCTCTACAAAGTGGATCATCACCAAATAGTGTGAGTACTGAGTGTGCTGCGTATGGACGTTTTGAAGGGCTTTGCTGCATGGAGTTTGGTGGGGGTGGAGAGGAAGTAGGGAACTTGTGAATGAATAGAAGAAATATTCTGATTTGTTCTTAACAACACATGATGCTATGCTTGTTGCTTTTCAATTGTCACTTCATTTTTTCATTTCCATATCTGAACTCAAAGGGTGAAGTAATATTCTGGGTAGTGTCCAGAAAGGCAGGACTCCTTCAGTGACCCAGCCCTGTGTCACAGATCTCTTCCACCACACGTTGTCTTTCCATCAGGACTGGAGTCTGTCCACTGAATCCTGGGTCTTGTCTCATGAAGGAAAAGGGGTTCAGGATGATCCCCAGACACAGCCAGCGTGGTCCTGCTGAAGCACAGGGCTGGCAGAAAAGTAATAGGAGACTAGGAGCAAGGTGTTTCAGGTGTTCTCTGGGCACATGAAGGCATCTCAGCTCTGCCCTGGCTTAAACAGAATTTATAGCATGATTTTTCTTTTCTCTCAGCTGCACCATTTAATGAAGTTGCCTTCACTAGACCCTCTCTCCTCATCTCCCTGCTGCTGATGGGCACTACATGCTCTTTGCGTGGTGACATGACCCATGCCTTCATCTGTCATTGCATTAGAAGAGACTGTCCCCTGAGTCAAGGTAGAAAGCCTCGTCAGGCTCATGTAAACCTGGTACTTGAAGGCACTGATTTGGTGTTGGGAGACCTTACAAATAACTTCTTGCATCTTTACACACACGTTTTCTTACACTTTCTGCATCAAATACCACTTTAAGGAAGAATTAGTTAGTATTAGGGTTTAATAGTATGCCTAACATCTCTTGCGGTCTTAGCTGGCTCTCTTGTCTAGGTTTGCTTTGTTTGCCAGCATGATGGAACAAAGCTAGTGCCGTGCCTTGGAGCTGAGCCTTGGTTTAATCCTAAAAGCAGGTGGAGGATGCAGTGCTGAAAAAGCAAATAAACAGCTGTGCCTCATGAAGAGGGAAGGAGCCTCTCTGAAAACAGATCGAGAAGAGTGTCTATGTGCGCACGTCTGCCTGTGTCTCCCTGGCATGGGATGCCTTGGCCGCGCCTTGAGCTTGTGTTTCAGCTTGTGGGTGGTTTGTCAGGAAGGGAAACTTTGCTAGCGCAGTGGTTTGGGGTTTAAAACCCATATATTGTCAGGCCGCTCTGGCGCTAATGGAGCCTGGCAGTTCTGGGAAGTAGGACTTGTATTTCACGACGTGCCTGACATTCCTCTCTTGCATAGGTCGGGAGGTGTCTGCCAGCCCCTCTGGATTAGGACTGGGGAATAGTTCTCAGTTGGAAAGGTGGAGCTGCTGGCAGCATCCTTAAATGCAGTGGCTGGCCAGGGAGTGACCTTGGCTCAGGTACGGCCAATGACTTTGCCAGTGTCTGATGGTGTGAGATTTGTCTCACTCACCTGTGAGTTACGAGTCTTTCAGTCTGAGACCTTGCACAAGACCAGGGTTCGCTTCCCATCTCATGGAGGCTCTATCTGCCAGGGTTCCTCAGCCATCAATGAGGTAGATGCTTCTCTAATTCAACCAGCACACTTGCTTTTGGTTTGGTCCTGATGGGCTTGGGTCCTGCTTGGAGGCAGTGCATGTGAAATTAACAGTTTTGCAAATGAGCAGCTCTCACCAAAGCTGGCACTTGAGTGTTCATGTTTCAGCTTTTGGGTTAAATGCTGTGTTGTTTGTCTCTTCCTGAACTGTGGCTTCAGGCTGCTGACTGACCTGGGAAGACAGCGCTATCACCGTTCACATTGCACTATCCTCGCCAGCTTGGGCAAAAGGAACACCGGCTTCATCATTTTTACCTCGAAATCTGAAATTCATGAACACATGTGTGCAACCCAGGACTCCGAGCTCCAGCACCACCACGATGCACCTGTTCCCAAATCAGATGTGGGTTTCTCCGCTTTGTTGAGCCGGTGCCTGACATTGCTGTAGCTCCTTCTGATCTGGCTCAGTGATCCTGGGTTGCTTTGGTGATGGGGATCTGAAGAGCAGATGGAAACTCCTTCTGCTCTTTAAGCCAGGAGAACTTAGAGGGACACGTTGCTTCCTTTGTAGCACACCCTTGCTTTCAGCTGACTCCTCGCTGCAATTTGCTGTATTGGATTTCTTCCTTTGTGAAGCCAGAATAATTTAGAGGCCTCAGAGATGGTCTCTCGCCTATTGGGTTACTTCCCATGAGCACATCTTGGAATGTAAAGGGGGAAATGCCAATTACTTTTAAATGCTTCAGAATTGCAAAACTCTAGCTGTATTTCTGTGTCGGTAGAGAAAAGCCTGGCATTTGTAAGCCAGCCAGCCCCCTACGTGGTTTGGAGGATGCAGCCAATTGAGAGCTAATTGCAACTGGGCTCCCAAACAGCTTTGCTTTAAACATTAAAAAGCCCCAGTGATTTTTTTTTTAATTCTTTTTTTTCCTCACAGAACCTTGGATCCGTTCACTGAAGGGGCAAACACCGCAGGGTGAGGCTGCAGATGGAAGGGCAGGACCGTGGCAGCTTAAAGCCCAGCAACTGCATGGCTGATTGGGTGCTTCAAGGGCTCCTGGACGTGCATCCTTCCCTGCCAGGAGAGTCCGAGGGGGTGGGCCAGCACCACGACCTAGTGGGGGCCCTGTCGCACCTGAATTTGCACCCTCCCCTCTTCCCAGAGCCCCAGCACACCTATGGAGGTGAGTCAGTGTATAACATGTGATGGAGTCAGGAGATGCCGTGTCAGAGTCCACGTCGTGTCCGTGTCGTGGAGTGATCTTCATCAGTCAGAGGGCTTCAGGCACGTCCCACCACACTGCTGAGAGCCGCCTGCAACGCTGACACACACCTCTTCCAAAACGCTTCCTGCCGTGTTTTGTGACAAAATATTAAGAAATAACATTTCCGTTTTCCAGTGAGAAATTTAATTGGGAGGAATTAAAAGGTATAGTTTATAGTTTAATTTAAGGTGATGAAAGAAGGATTAGCTCCCTCCTCCCCAAATCCCAGCCTGAGACGATGGCAGCCTGGCCTCCCAATTGCATCCGACAGCCGCACAAGGGGAACGCTTACCGAGAAGAAAAGGGGGAGAAATTCTGCTCTGGATTTATGACTTGCGAGGCAGAGGTTGTGGGAGTGAGCCTCATTTTATGTCACACTAGGTCCCACAGACTTGACTTTGTTGTGTACCCAGGAATGAGCTGAAAACTGATTGTTTTGGCTCCTTTTGCAGGTCAGTTGTGTGCTCAGGTGCTGGTTTGGGCCACTGAGGCTCTTAGTTGTGTGTATGTGGTGAAATGTGTGTGTTCACACACGCAGGAAGTGTGTGCTTGTCCCTACAAGGTGGGGATTGTCCCTCTCAGGTGGTTTCCCAGGATTTGGTGGGGTTTTTTGGCCTTTGACAGTGACTGGGGGCATCAGACAGAAGCAAATGGCAGGGGTCTGGCCCAAGGGACATTGGCGTCGTAGGGTTTCTCCCATGCTGTGCTCAAACTACCTGGGTGGCAAGTTCTGGTGCACAGGAGAAACTCTGCCTGGTGGTTGCTCCTTCAGCCTTTCTCTGCCATAGACTTTCCAAAGCAAAAGTGCATTGTTCAGGAAGAGAACCCAGATCTAGCTTCTTCCTTCAGGATGTCAGGCTCAGGGTGCAGCCCGATGTCAGGGAGATTTCTGCACCCTCCCAGCCCTGGTGGTTTTGCCCTGAAATGACCTCTGGGGAATCCTTGCATGTCTCAGGGCTTCAGCAGAACCAGGAGTAGGGAAGCAATGATGAAGCATGATGCCCCTGTACTCTGGTGAGGCTGCACTTGGAATCCTGTGTTCAGTTTTGGGCCTGTCACCACAATGACATTGAGCTGCTGTATCGCAGCCAGAGAAGGGGAACAGAGCTGGGGAAGGGACTGGAGCACAAGTCTTTATGAGGAGCAACTGAGGGAACTGGAGTTGTGTAGCCTGGAGAAAATGAGGCTGAGGGGAGACCTCATTGCTCTCTACAGCTCCCTGAAAGGAGTTTATAGTGAGGTGAGTACTAGTTTCTTCTCCCAAGTAGCAAGTGATAAAATGAGAGGAACTGACCTCAAGTTGTGCCAGGGAAGGATTAGATTGGATATTAGGAAAAAAATCTTTACCAAAATAGAGATGAAGCATTGGAACAGGCTGCCCAGGGCCGTGGTGGAGTCTCTATTCCTGGAGATGTTCAAGAAGTGTAGAGATATGGCAGTTGGGGACATGGTTTAGTAACCATGGTGATGGTGTGCGGATGGTTGGACTGGTTGATCTTAGAGGTCTTTTCCAACCTCAGCGATTCTTAGATTGTGCCATTTAATCTGCTCAGAGACAGGAGGGGATGGGAATCCTGCTCTTAGGTGGCACAGGGAATCCCTCTCCTGTCATAGAATCATAGAACAACCAGGTTGGAAGAGACCTATTGGATCATCGAGTCCAACCATTCCTATCAAACATTAAACCATGTCACTCAGCACCTCATCTACCTGTGCCTTAAACACCTCCAGGGAAGGTGAATCAACCACCTCCCTGGGCAGCCTGTTCCAATGCCCAATGATCCTCTGTGTGAAAAACTTCCTCCTAATCTCACATATGAACAAAACCTTTTTCAAGCTCTGTTGAAAACAAAGACGTTCTGCAAATGAGTCCACAACTCTTAAGAAGAGTGGCTGGTCTTTTTCAGCTTGTGAAGAAGTGAAAATTGCTTTTAAAGAAAAGCATTGGTGGATTTTTTATTTCTCTTTTCCAAATTTTTTTCTGCATGTGAAAAGGTCAGGTGATTTCTGTCCTGTTCTGTACTGGAAATACTTCCAAGTGTGCTCGTTCTACAGAGGGATGGGACAGGGCTGGCATTAACTGCTGCCTGTCCACACCCTGCAGATGAGAGGCTTCTGGAGATGGTAGAGAATCATAGAATCACTAGGTTGGAAAGGACCCACCGGATCATCAAGTCCAACCATTCCTATCAAACACTAAACCATGTCCCTCAGCACCTCGTCCACCTGTGCCTTAAACCCCTCCAGGGAAGGTGAATCAACCACCTCCCTGGGCAGCCTGTTCCAGCTGCTCAGTGACCCTTTCTGTGAAAATTTTTTCCTAATGTCCAGCCTAAACCTCCCCTGGCAGAGCTTGAGGCCATTCCCTAGAATTATAGAATCATAGAACAACCAGGTTGGAAGAGACCCATCGGATCTTCTACTCCAACCATTCCTATCAAACACTAAACCAAGTCCCTCAAGACCTCATCCACCTGTGCCTTAAACACCTCCAGGGAAGGTGAATCAATCACCTCCCTGGGCAGCCTCTAACAATGCCCAATGACCCTCTGCGTGAAAAACTTCCTCCTAATCTCCAGCCTAAATCTCCCCTGGCGGAGCTTGAGGCCATTCCCTCTTGTCCTGTCCCCTGTCACTTGGGAGAAGAGGCCAGCTCCCTCCTCTCTACAACCTCCTTTCAGGTAGTTGTAGAGAGTAATGAGGTCTCCTCTCAGCCTCCTCTTCTCCAGGCTAAACAACCCCAACTCTCTCAGCCGCTCCTCATAGGGCCTCTTGTCCTGTCCCCTGTCACTGTCACTTGGGAGAAGAGGCCAGCTCCCTCCTCTCCACAACTTCCTTTCAGGTAGTTATATAGAGCAGTAAGGTCTTCCCTCAGCCTTCTCCAGGCTAAACAACCCCAGTTCCCTCAGCCGCTCCTCATAAGACTTGTTCTCCAGCCCCTTCACCAGGATGTGGTCTCCCTGTGCGTGGGGCATTGATAACTCCATACTGCAAACCAGAGAAGCTACAACCCCGTGGGTTTGTGGTCATGTTGTGAGGCATAGTTGCTTTTCTGAGGGACATGGAAGCACCCTGGAGCAGATTTGGGTTCTTGGCTACTTGAGCAGGATGGACCTGCGGACCTCCGCAGCAGGATGTGTGGCTGAGGAGGCTCCCTGCTCTCTCCTTCCTCCCAGAAGGATGTTGTAGAGGCAGTGACCAAAACAAGTCTACCCCATATGCTCATCTTTACTGCAAGGTCTGGTAAAGGTTAATAAAAGAGAGAAGGAAATCTAGGCAGGAGAAAGTGCTTAAATACCTAAAATAACAGATACAACCCAAAACTCGAGACACTCATTTTCCTGAGAGGAACAACAGATACAGTCTGTGTGCCCAAGGTGTACCTGTCGTCTCTCTGTCTGCTGTTGAACCACATTTAGGGAGGTCTCATGCTGCAGTGTTGTGGAAGGGAACAGCCCTTGCTTTCCATCCACTGTAGCTGCTTCTGCATGAAAGGCTAATTATGGGCATAAATGCCTCCCTCCCCAGATGAGCCTGTTCCAAATGACTGGAATCTAAACCAAAAGGACCTCTATTGATTTAATGTAAAAGGTGTATTTTAACAGAGCTGTTTTTGTTTCAGAAGACTGGCTAGGTCTAGAAGGAAATGGATGGGAAGTGGTACAGGAGAGCAGCGTGGAGGAGCTGCACAGTATCTCTCAATTCCTGGGCTGGCAGCCTAGCCACAGCGACCGTTCTCTGGCTAACAGCTTTACCTTGGATCGGGTTGGTGGCAAGAGGTGCTTAATTTCTTCTGTGCTTTCAGATTTCTCTGCTTCTTGGAACAGCATCTGCTGATGCTGGAGACCGAGTGTCGGCTGTGCTTGGGAGGAACTGGGGATGCAGAGAGTATTGCAGAGCTGTCTAGGAAGGAGAAGCTGTTTGGATATAAGGCATTTGCTCCAAGCAGGAGATTCCAAGCTGGTCTGGCTTCAGCCTAGACAGAGAGAGAGAGAGGAAATCTTTCTGTCCAATTCAAATAACCTCGGCAGTACTTCCAGTGCACGTTACAAAGCTTGAAACTGGAGTCAACCTGAGGTAGGTCCTGGGTCAGCATCAGTACATGGTGAATAGGAACACACAGACAAGAACCAGATGCGACACTGACAGATCGTGAATGAGCAGCCAGAACACAGAAATGCTGGGCTTTGTCTCATCACATCCTCCTAAAGTCAGACAAGCAGCCTTCAGATGCTTTATTTTTTACCGCAGAGACAGCAGTGGGAAGAGAAAGAGCCCAAGATGTTCCTGTCTGCAATACCCAAGTTACACCACTGACGGTCACAGATTTCTGTGCTGCAGTTCTCTTTATAAGGATGGATGGGAGAGAAATGAGAGTGCTGTTTTCATAATTCGCAACTACTACAATGACTGAAGATGTGGAGAAGAAAGAATGAATCCTTCAACACCTTGACATGTCTTGTAACATTACAAAAATTGCATTAAACTCAAGTATGTATGAAACAACAAACAACAAAGCACTCATGGTTAATTGCGTGTATAAAAATATACATGAATCGTGTCATGGAGAGAAAGGTGAAAGTAAACAGACTGACAACGAATAGTGACTGTAAAAAGGTCATGATGAACTCCTTTTTCCTGGCATTCATTTGCCCAGACATTAAAGTCAATAAGTGTGGGAAACTGGAACAAAATGTTTGTAAAAGTAAGTGTTTCAGCATACATGTTGACCTGAGAATAATATTACAGAGTGTTTTGACTTTCAATCAACACTGAAGGAAGTAGCTAAAGGCTGCGCTTCCACTCTGGTTCTTGTGGCTGGGGAGTCACAGGAGGTACTGGGAAATGGCGGCTCTGACTTTAGGACAAACGTAAAGCTAGACAAGAGCCAGCTCAGTGAGCTCCCACCTGCCATATCTCACTCCAGCCTCCACTGAAGCAAGCTGAGACCTCATGGCTTCTTTTACTGCCAGGAGTCCCTCACTGCCCATTTACTGTAAGGGCAACATAAATCTGCGCTGCCACATCTCTTTGGGTTTGTCGTAACTGCAGACTTGGGGCCCTTCATGTGCTCTCTCTGCAGAGATATGGGGGGAGGAGAGGACCAGAAAGAAAAAAAATTGTTCCCTTTTACATATCAATTAATCCAGAATTCTTTTGCAGCTGGAAGTGGAGCTCATCTGTCTTTCAAGATGACTCTTGCTGTGTTATAATTAGCTGTAAAATCCAACTGTGCTTTGATTTTCCTCTGCAGTTCTTGCAGGAGGGGTTTTCTTCCCACCCTCAGTTTAGCATCCTTTCCAGATTTCACTCTGATGTGCTCATCTCTTGCAGGCCAGTCTCTTCACTGAGAGTTACGCTTGAAGGTGGGAAGGGGACTGCAAGGAGAGAGGGATGTTATTTAGGTTGAACAAAGATTCATAAGCCTTCCTGGGATGTGCAGTTTGACGGCAGGAAGGTTTATTTCCTCTAGTCACATTAAGATTTCTACTCATGCTGCTTCTTGCTCCTTGGCAGGACAGGAGCTCAATAAAAGTTCATCTGGGCCCCAACAGCCTGAGTCTTCAGCTAACAGCTATGGGTTCACACGTGAAGGTCCTGGCAGGAGAGCAAACCCTGTTTTGGAGGATGCACCAAGAGACCTTGATTTAAAGTGGTCCTGAGCAGCCTGGCTGCAGGGAAGCCGCTGAGTGGAGAAGAGACAGAGGAGATTTCCAATAGTGACAGGTTTTCAGTGTGATGAAACTGTGGCTGTCACCATGTGTGGAAATAGTGAGACAAGGCAGAGGAGAGCAAGAAGCTGGAGTGTGTCCAGAGAAGAGCAATGAAGCTGGTGAAGGGGCTGGAGAACAGACCGTATGAGGAACAGCTGAGAGAGCTGGGGGTGTTTAGCCTGGAGGAGGCTGAGGGGAGACCTCATTGCTCTCTACAGCTACCTGAGGGGAGGTTGTGGAGAGGAGGGAGCTGGGCTCTTCTCCCAAGTGACAGGGGACAGGACAAGAGGGAATGGCCTCAAGCTCCACCAGGGGAGGTTCAGGCTCGACATAAGGAAAAAATTCTTCACAGAAAGGGTCATTAGGCACTGGAACAGGCTGCTCAGGGAGGTGGTTGACTCGCCTTCCCTGGAGGTGTTTAAGGCACAGGTGGATGAGGTACTGAGGGACATAGTTTAGAGATTGGCGGGAATGGTTGGACTTGATGATCTGGTGGGTCTCTTCCAACCTGGTGATTCTATGAGTCTAAGAAATACCTCCTTGATGGACTCAGCATCCCTTTTGGGAGTCCCAGTGGCTGCAGGGGCAGCTCTTCTGAGGAACACCTTGAGCCAGAGACCAGCCCTGGAGCCAGAAGGTATTCATGGGCCACCCAGCATCAGCAGTTTGTAGGTAGCCCTGTGGTGATCAGGTAGCTTGGGAGGAAGGAAAGGTGTTCTCTTCCAGTTTTAGTGCTCCCTGGCTCTCAGCTTTCCATTCCTGTCCACAGAAGTGTCAAGAAGGGGCTGGTTTTATGTTTAACTCCGTTAGATGGAGGGTTGTAAACTCAGCCCGTGTTAATAGGATACTTGTCTTTCGGTGCCAAAATGAGTGAGACCAGGTAAGAGAGCAGGGTCTCTCACAGCTGAATACTGCTCTATTGTGCTGTGTTTTATATCTGCTGGTAGGAGCAACCGAAAGCTGTGTGGGAATGCGCATTAAATGTGTTATTTCGTTAAAATGTCACTTTCTCAAGTATCATATGCTGTATTTGCATGAGGCTTGTGGGCTCTCGGTCTGCGGCTGTGGAGAGAACTGGAGCACAGGACCACCCGAGGGCATCCAGCTGCTCCCAGTGCCACCCGCGAGGCATGTGCGAACTTCCACTACTGGTCCCAGCATCTGCATCTGCTGTCACCCGAGCTGGCCTCGGTGGGAAAGCCACCGTGTGATCCAGGAGAGACGTCTCCCTCGGGGGAGAGAAGCATGCTTGGGGAGGGAAGGAGCACCTCCAGAAGGTGTAAAGTTCTCCCCAGGTTCATGTCAATGGGATGGCTGGATAGCCACGTAGGGCTGAATCCCACTCACCTGCCAGTGCTGGGGGAGGAGAAGGTTTTTCTTGCACTGTTAGAGGCAACAGCATTTTTGGAAAGTGTTGGGTTATTAAGTGCAGATATCTGCGTCAAATTAAGGCTGAAAATTGCTGAGAAGGGAGGAGGTTTTGTGTGAAGTGTCTCCTGCCTGCTGGAGCTCACTTCCAGCTCATTTCCAGAGCCTACCCAGAAAATTTGTCCCTCGTTATTTTGTGCAAGTGCAAAGTGCCCTTTCTTGTGTCCAACATCAAGTTTGGATTCTTGCCACACCTTTACTGACTATGGGCCTCATGCCTCCTTGTACTTGGTGCTGGTGAGGCCACACTTTGAATCGTGTGTTCAGTTTGGGGGCCCTCGGTACAAGAAAGACATTGAGGTGCTGGAGTGTGTCCAGAGGAGAGCAACAAAGATGGTGAAGTGGCTGGAGAACAAGTCTTAGCAGAAGCAACAGAGGGAACCTGGGGTTGCTAGCCTGGAGAAGAGAAGGCTGAGGGGAGACCGTATTGCTCTCTACAACTGCCTGTGAGGAAGCTGTACCAAGGTGGGTGCTGGTCACTTCTCCCAAGTAACAAGTGACAGGTTGAGAGGAAATGGCCTCTGTTGTGCCGGGGAGGCTTATATTGGTTATTAGGACAAATTTCTTTACTGGAAGAGCGGTGAAGTACTGAACAGGCTGCCCAGGACAATGGTTCATTCTCCATCCCTGGAGGTGTTGAGATAATGTGTAGATGTGGCACTTTGGGATATGGTTTAGTAGGCACAGTGGTGTTGGGCTGATGGTTCGACTGGATGATCTTAGAGGTCTTTTCCAACCTTAACGATTCTGTGAGTCTGTGATTCTATATCCTTACAGCACTTACTCTGACTGCCTCCTTTTATACTCTTGCCCAGGCTGTAGGTGCACTTGATTGGGAAAGCTACAAGGTCATGCATGTCAACCACCTATGAATCTGTTTGGTGATGGTCCTGTTCCTTGCTCTGAAGTTCCCGGGTAGTAAAGACAACTAGGAGGACTGTGATGCTGCTAAAGTCATTCAAAAATTGCCATCTTTTGACCTGTATCTTTTGTAAAGCTTTGGGAGATGAAAGTGGAGCATCCCAAGAGAGTTTCTGGGCTTGAAAGCAGGGATTACTTGACACTTGCATTGCTTTGACTCCTCTGGGGTCGATTGCCTTAGAGGTCTTGAGGTTTTTTGTGCTCTAACAGGAAAAGGGGTGTTGGGTGTGGTGCTAGGCTTTGTGTGGTGAAGATGATCAACATCTCTGCAGATATCTAAAGAAAGCAGCCAAATCTCAGGCACTGGGAAAGTAGCTGGACTTATAAGGGAATCCTGAAGTTATTCTCCCTCTGTACTCAGCACTGGTGAGACCGCTCCTTCAATCCTGTGTTCAGTTCTGGACCTCTCACCACAAGAAGGATGTTGAGGCTCTGGAGCGAGTCCAGAGAAGAGCAATGAAGCTGGTGAAGGGGCTGGAGAACAGGCCTTATGAGGAATGTCTGAGAGACCTGGGGTTGTTTATCCTGGAGAATAGGAGGCTGAGGGGAGACCTCATTGCTCTCTACCACTACCAGAGGGGAGGTTGTGGAGAGGAGGGAGCTGGGCTCTTCTCCCAAGTGACAGGGGACAGGACGAGAGGGAATGGCCTCAAGCTCTGCCAGGGGAGGTTTAGGCTAGACATCAGGAAATTTTTTTTTCCTGGAAAGGGTGATTGGGCACTGTTAGAGGCTGCCCAGGGAGGTGGTTGACTCACCTTCCCTGGTGGTGTTTAAGGGACAGGTGGATGAGGTGATGAGGGACATAGTTTATTGTTTGATAGGAATGGTTGGACTTGATGATCCGGTGGGTCTCTTCCAACCTGGTGATTCTATGATTCTAAGTGTGGGCATAAGCCATCCTTAGAAAGGAACCGAAGAGGCTTTTTAATGGATACTGGTAGAAATGACACCTAAGCCAGCAGGGTCACTTGAAAGGGGTGGCTTTAGAGTCAAAGGACGGTGCCAACACATCTTCTAGGAGAGTGGCTGACCTGACTCCTGATTGCTGAGAGCAGCTTTCATGGGAGGCAAAGGACCTGATGCTTCTTGTAAGCATGTTGGAGGAAGGCTGACTGCCCCCACAACCCTTTGGTCTGGTTAAGGATAGTCTTATAGGTTGGCCTACAGGAGCTTTGCAAGTAACTCTGCTGTGTCCCAACCTTAGTTTGTGATCTGTGAATGTTCCTGTTTCCCAGTTCTTCTGATCTCATGCTGGTACCAGGAATCTCTTCCGTATCCTCTTCTCCTGCAAGCTGGACATCAGAGTTTCTGAGCTCAGAGTGGAAAACCAGATTTGTGCTACCAGAAATTACTTGGTGGGGGCAATGAGTGGTACAGCTCTGCAGGGGAGACTTTACAGGGCAGGAGGGAGGCAGGCAGACCCCTCCTTTGGGGTCATAGAATCATAGAACAACCAGGTTGGAAGAGACCTATTGGATCATCGAGTCCAACCATTCCTATCAAACACTAAACCATGTCCCTCAGCACCTCATCTACCCGTGCCTTAAACACCTCCAGGGAAGGTGAATCAACCACCTCCCTGGGCAACGTATTCCAATGCCCAGTGACCCTCTGTGTGAAAAACTTCCTCCTAATCTCTAGCCTAAATCTCCCCTGGCAGAGCTTGAGGCCATTCCCTCTTGTCCTGTCCCCTGTCACTTGGGAGAAGAGGACAGCTCCCTCCTCTCTACAATCTCCTTTCAGGTAGTTGTAGAGAGCAATGAGGTCTCCTCTCAGCCTCCTCTTCTCCAGGATAAACACCCCCAGCTCCCTCAGCCACTCCTCATAGTGCCTGTTCTCCAACCCCTTCCCCAGCTTTGTTGCTCTTCTCTGGACTCGCTCCAGAGCCTCAACATCCTTCTTGTGGTGAGGGGCCCAGAACTGAACACAGGATTCAAGGAGCCATCTCACCAGTGCTGAGTACAGAGGGAGAATAACCTCCCTGGACCTGCTGGTCACACCATTTCTGATACAAGGATCAGAAGGGTCAGGATCGTTCGGTTTGCTGTGTCTGGGGTCCTGAGGTTGGCTTGGGACCAGTGCGATGCAGTGACAGGAATGAGGACAGATTAAAGTAAGACAAGTGGTAAATTACCTTTAACAGAAGGGAAAACAGGAATGGCTCAGGGAAGCTGAGACAACATTTCTGGACCAACATGAAGTTTTTTAAACAGTTTCCTGATTACTTTGACTGCCTGATCTTACAGCCTGAGTATTGCCCTGGTGTTATTTCTTTTGCATTTCATTTCCTAAGACGTCCTGAAGAGCAGGGAGTGAAACATAAAATAAAAACCTGGCACGTATTTTACAAGCTGTGCCGGCTTCTCCCACAGACCCCGTCAACCCTTTGAACCACAGCTGCTCAGATAGCTGAGGTCACTGAAAGGCTCCTACTGACTTCACGGGGCTCTGAACCCAGGCTGTAAGTAGTCACGCGGTTGCAAGCATGACCAAAAAGCTTTTTTTGGTGGAGAAGCTCCCACCGGCTCCAGGAGAAGCTGGGTCACAGCCTGACTGTGGCTCCTGAGATGGAGAAACCACCTCCCTAACGCTGTCGCTGGCGGCTGCTCTGCAAGCTGGTGGAGCAGCATCAGCTCCGTACCACCCACAGCCTGACAGCAAGGGAGGGAGAGAGACACCTTATTTTCAAGTCTTTGGAGTGGGTCAGGGTTTTCAGCCCATGGCTGGGCTCCAGTCGTCTTCCTAGAATGTTTGTGGCAGCTCCTGTACATCAGTTTTTCCTTTATGCTCCACAACAAGAAGTGTGGTTAGAATTTTTCCTTTTTTTCGAATGGGGCAAGTTTCTTGCCTGAGGCCAAGAGCAGAAATGTGGAATGGATTTGAATCAGATTGTTTTTGTTTTTTTTTTTTGAATTTTATTTAAAGAAAGAAAAAAAGTAGCGCCTTGGGCAAAAGCTGAAGCATGGAAAATTTTATCCCAAAAGGTGGAAGCTTTGTGAAATTATGAGCGTGTGAAAACAGGTGGTTAAACTGAAATGGTTTTACAGATTTAAGTACAGAGGGTGCTACCAAAAACCTGTTATAAATCCTGGAGTGAACTCTTCTTGAAAGGCAGAGGTAGAAGAACAGGCCATCAGCAAGTAACCTGAACTGCTACCAAACCCACAGGCGGCTCCAGAACCGGTAAAGAAGCCAAACAAAATGAGGAGAGGCTTTCTGAAAGTTCACTGAAGGAGCCAAACCCAGGCCCAGGCTTCAATATTTAAACTCAGTTTCAAAAACTGCACCCTGGTGACTGGTATTTGGCTGGGACAAACTTGACTTGCAGCACCTGATCCAAAACGTGCTTGAGTCAATGGTGACTGCTCTGCAGGCTTCTCCGAGGGTTGGATCAGAGCCTTAAACATGCAGCCAGGAGGGAAAATGTAGGGACTGTGCTACAGTCCATGTTGCATAGTGAAGGAAGGTAGAACTACAGTGCTCTTCGCTGTGCAAACTAGGGAATCATAGAATAACCAGGTTGGAAGAGACCCACCAGATGATCGAGTCCAACCATTCCCATCAGTCACTAAACCATGACCCTCAGCACCTCATCCACCTGTGCCTTAAACACCTCCAGGGAAAGTGACTCAACCACCTCCCTCAGCAGACTGTTCCATTGCCCAATGACCCTTTCCATGAAAATTTTTTTCCTAATGTCCAGCCTAAATCTCCCCTGGCGGAGCTCGAGGCCATTCCCTCTCATCCTGTCCCCTGTCACTTGGGAGAAGAGGCCAGCTCCCTCCTCTCTATAACCTCCCCTCTGGTAGTGGTAGAGAGCAATGAGGTCTCCCCTCAGCCTCCTATTCTCCAGGATAAACACCCCCAGCTCTCTCAGCCGTTCCTCAGAAGGCCTGTTCTCCAGCCCCTTCACCAGCTTTGTTGCTCTTCTCTGGACTCGCTCCAGAGCCTCAACCTCCTTCTTGTGGTGAGGGGCCCAGAACCGAACACAGGATTCAAGGAATAGTCTCACCCGTGCCGAGTACAGAGGGAGAATAACCTCCCTGGACCTGCTGGTCACACCGTTTCTGACTGCTGGAGGTAGAAATAGGGTCCTGGGAGAAATAGGGTCACAGCGAGTTGGAGGTCTGCAGCTGTGAGGGAGGGAACAAGGCTTTGCAGCCAGTATTGATGTCCTTGCAGCTAAAGGGGCTAATTACATCAAGACTTTGCTGCGCAAGGTTATGTATAAAGACGTGATGGGAGAGGGACTCCATCCCATGCTGATCTTGATCAGCACAGAAAAAGGGTAGCAGTGCTTTTCAGCTCCCTGGATGGTTTCCAATGAGCACAATGTGTGGCTGTCATTGTCCTCTTTGTAATGAATTGCGCTCCTGCCAGAGTCCAGGGCCTCAGAAACCCACCTCTGGATGGACTAAGTTAAAATAAGTAAGAAAATGTGTTTGCTTGTTCAATTAGTGGAAAGTTCTGATAGTGACAGCCCATTTTTGATGGGTTATTGTGCTTACACATGTGTCTATATACTCCAAAGGTTGTTTGGATTCAGTTTTCTGTAGTGGCAGCCTGTCTGTTGTCCTTACATGTCCAGTTTGTTTTCCTATGCACTCATGAGATAGAAAAAAAAATCTATTTTTTTCCTTTTTAGTCTTTTTCTTCACACGTCCTCATAGAAATGCAGGACTTCTCCCAAGGTGCCTTAGGGAGCCACCTCATGCTAACACATAGAATCATAGAACAACCAGGTTGGAAGAGACCCATTGGATCATCGAGTCCAACCATTCCTATCAAACACTAAACCATGTCCCTCAGGACCTCATCTACCCATCCCTTAAACACCTTCAGGGAAGGTGAATCAACCACCTCCCTCAGCAGCCTATTCCAGTGCCCAATGACCCTCTGTGTGAAAAACTTCCTCCTAATCTCCAGCCTAAATCTCCCCTGGTGGAGCTTGAGGCCATTCCCTCTTGTCTTGTCCCCTGACACTTGGGAGAAGAGGCCAGCTCCCTCCTCTCTACAACCTCCTTTCAGGTAGTTGTAGACAGCAATGAGGTCTCCTCTCAACCTCCTCTTCTCTAGGCTAAACAACCCATAGCCAAACAACACGTAGCCACAGAGCCCTGCCAAGAAGATGCACACTAGGAAGCATCCACCTTCACGCAGACCTGATGTAGCTCAGCAAGAACCTGGGAGGGAGATGCTGCTCCCAGTCCCTCAACTTCCTTGGGCTCAGCCTCATCCCACTGAGGTCCATCTGAGGATCAGTGAGGACAGTGGTGGGGAGCAGTGGTGCTCCAGCGAAGTGCCTCCCTCCTGACTTTATTAACGTGTGCTGGTTTGCTGCTTGTAGGCTCTCTGAGTTACTAGGAATGAGCTGTTTTCTGTCACGTTACTAAAAATCTAAGTGTGATTATGAAGTGTTATGATATATGGTCTGCAGAGCTTTACAGCTGTGTCTTAAAGGGCTCATAACAACAACAAAAAGGAGGGCTTAAACTAGAAGCCAGGAGTACAGTCAAATTAAGGAGTACAACGGCAAAGCTAATTATACCCCATTGGAGAGAAGGAGGGAAGGAAATGACCTAATGCCTGGTGCTGTCACAGGATGGTTTCTGCCCAGGGAAAGAACAGTGAGATGCAAACCAGAGGCTGGAGAGTCTGGCTTGGGTGACAGGAGATGAAATCTTACCATCTCCCTCTCCTCAGCCACAGGGCAGGTGGGTGTCCTTGCCTTGTCAGGACAACCAAGAGGGGCATGGAATTTGATGGCAGCCTGAACATTCTGATGCGTGGAAACCATTAAAGAGCTCGACCAAGGCAAAGAGTTGCAGCCTGAGGGACTTTGTCCTAAGCATTTAAACTGTTTCTTTTCAAATCAGACAATAAATCTTTTAATCACCCGTAGAGGAAGTTGCTTAAAAGTGTTTCTCTGTAATTCTTGCTTCATGACAGCTTGGGTGCAGGTTCTGTGTCACGGTAAAGAAATGTGACATCCAAGGAAATGATATCCTTCTGGAAAGTCCATTGGCCAAGAAGCAGTGGGCTCCATGAGAGCCTGCAAGGGCTTCCTCCAGGTCCTGAGCATGGAGAGGGCAACCAAGCTGTAAAGTACCATGTGCGTGGATAAGAAGCAGTGGAAAGGTGGTTTGAGATTGGTTTGGGATTCTTTTGGACCTGTCACAGGAAAAAACTAGTAAATGAGCATGGCAGTCGTGAACAAAAGCTGGCACCTTGTCTTTAGGACCAAGAAAGAAGTTGTAACATTGCCTTCCTCCTGTAAAAGCAGATTGATTTCCTTTGCACTCAGGAGATAAAAATAATCTCATTTTGCCCTCTTTTCTTGTCCTTTCTTCACATGTACTTGACAGAAACACAGGACCTCACCGCCGTGCTTTGACCCCTCACAGCGTTGTCTTCAGTCTGTGCAAAGTAGGATGGATCTGGAGGTTTCTCCACCAGCCTCTCCAAGGAGGGCCTTGCTCTGCCATCTGGTTTGGACACAGAGTAGCATCTCTTATTCCAAGTCCAGACAGACACTCTGAGGTCAGTGTGAAACGTGCTGCGATGGGATGGGATGCAACCCCGGACTACACATTGTTCTGGAGAGCTCCTGGCCTTTTATTTGTGCCTTGGCTCCAAGCTTGGGGTTTTCCTTCAAACCAATCCAACTGGAAAGTGCTTAGGGACTGCTAGCCTTGCTCTTTCCCATCTCATCTGTTCAACGTGTTTGCCTTTCCTTTTGAGTTTTAGGAGTTAATTAGGTGAGTTGATACTTTCAGATCACAGCCAGAACTTCAGCACCTGCTGTGGTGAAGGTCCAGCCTTTTGAGATGAGATTACTTCATCCAGATTTTCTGAGAGGTAAGTAGGAGTGGATGAGACTTTTTTTTTTATATATGATGCCACTCATCTGGGCCGCTTGACCTAGGTCGGTCCAAAATCCAGATAAATTTAGATCAGACATCAAATCCTGCCAAAGACTTGCAGTCAAAACAATAAGAATGCTGCTATGGGAGCACAGTAACATTTACGACGTTGGCTTCCTTTCCAGTTCAGCAGCAGATCTGTCAGTCTAGGGCCATCTCCCTTCCATCACATCGATTTAAATGGGTAGCACAGCACCAGTGTTGTGCATTGTTTATAAGAGTGGAGCTAGGGTTTACAACAGTGCCAGTGAAGATCAATAGTAATCATAGAATGTCCTGAGCTGGAAGGGACCCACGAGGATCATTGAGTCCAACTCCTGTCCCTGCATAGAACAACGTTCCAGCGTTCACAGTGTGTGTCTGAGGGTGTTGTCCAAAAACACAAATATTGTCAGGCTTCCCTGAGGAGCTGTTCTAGTCCTCCACCAACCTCTGGGGGAAGAACCTTTCCCTAATATATAACCTAAACCTCCCCGATGCATCTTCCTGCCATTCCTTCAGGTCTTGCCATTTGTCACCAGAGAGAAGAGATCAGCGCCTGTGCCTCCTCCCCTTGTGAGGAAGCTGTAGATTGTGATGAGGTCTCCCCTCAGTCTCCTCTTCTCTAGGCTAACCAGACTGAGTGACTTCAGCCGCTCCTCATACAGCTTCACCAACTTTATGGCCTTCTCTGGACACTCTTCAGTAGATTTATATCCTTTTTATTCTGCCCAAAACTGCACCGACTACTCATGGTAGAGGTAGAGTGGGACAACCATGTCCCTCGACCAGCTGGCAGTGCTGTGCTTGATGCACCCCGGGACAAATACTGCCTGCTTCTCTGTCTGTGGGAGACTTACTTTTTCATATGATCAGGTGCAACTGAACAGGGATCTGAACAGGCTGGACTGCTGGACTGAGTCCAATGGCATGAGGTTTAACAAGACCAAATGACGGGTCCTGCACTTGGGGCACAACAACCCTGTGCAGCTACAGACTAGGAGAAACCTCACTGGAAAGCTGCCAGGAAGAGAAGGACCTGGGGGTGTTGGTTGACAGTGACTGAACATGAGCCAGCAGTGTGTCCAGGTGGCCAAGAAGGCCAATGGCATCTTGGCTTGGATCAGAAACAGTGTGACCAGCAGGTCCAAGGAGGTTATTCTCCCTCTGGACTCAGCACTGGTGAGACCACTCCTTGAATCCTGTGTTCAGTTGTGGGCCCCTCACCACAAGAAGGATGTTGAGGCTCTGGAGCGAGTCCAGAGAAGAGCAACAAAGCTAGTGAAGGGGCTGGAGAACAGGCCTTATGAGGAACGACTGAGAGAGCTGGGGGTGTTTAACCTGGAGAAGAAGAAGCTGAGGGGAGACCTCATTGCTCTCATAACTACCTGAGGGGAGGTTGTAGAGAGGAGGGAGCTGGGTGTCTTCTCCCTAGTGACAGGGGACAGGATGAGAGGCCTCAAGCTCCGCCAGGGGAGATTTAGGCTGGACATTAGGAAAAAAATTTTCATGGAAAGGGTCATCGGGCATTGGAATAGGCTGCCCAGGGCAGTGGTTGATTCACCTTCCCTGAAGGTGTTTAGGGTGCAGGTGGACAAGGTGCTGAGGGACATGGTTTAGTGTTTGATAGGAATGGTTGGACTCGATGATCCAGTGGGTCTCTTCCAACCTGGTTGTTCTATGATTCTCCTCCTGTGTTATTGTCCTATAGTGCTTTCTGCATGTTTCATAAGTGTGTTTGGCAGTGTGGCATTGAAAGACTCGTTTCCCGCAGTTAAAGAATGGTCCTTACAGGCTAATTTGTACTACTTCTAACGTACTGTCTCAAGTGAACAGTGAAGTATCCTCTCACCACAGCGGGTGAGTAAGCAGGACAGGGTTTCATAGCTGGCAAAGCTGATCCACCATCCTCTGCTTATGGGAAAGCTAATTTGTCTGTATTTTATTTTTTTTTCCCATGTCTGAAGTGACTTGGAGCCTTTCGTCTCTGTTCTGGAAGGATGTAATTTTCAAAGTGGCGAAACCCTACAGCAGCGAGAGCTGAGTAAGTTCTCAGAGAGCTGATCACACCTACTTGCAAGACCCCATGCTCCCAAGTAACAAGTGATAGGATGAGGGGAAATAGCTTGAAGTTGTGCTAGGGGAGGTTTAGATTGGATATTAGGAAAAATTTCGTTACTGAAAGAGTGGTGAAGCACTGGAACAGGCTGTCCAGGGCAGTGGTGGAGTCCTCATCCCTGGAGGGATGAGGGACTCATTGACCAGGTGCTTTGCGACATGGTTTAGGAGGCACAGTGGTGATGTGCTGATGGTTGGACTTGATGATCTTGGAGATCTTTTCCAACCTTAGTGATTCTATGATTTACTTCCGATTTAATGATGGGGAGGAAAAGGAAGAGGATGTTTCTGACAAAGGATCTAGCAGCCCAGCAAGTGAGCTTGGGCTGCTTTGAAGGCAGTGGCCAATCAACCCAAGGCAATTGGGAGCACAGAAGCAGCAGACTCTGACTCAGCTTGAAGACACTGTCTTCTCCTAAGCTGGTGAACTATCTCTTATTAGGACAACTGCTGCCATCAGAAATTTCCAGCCATATGGTCTTTTTCTGCAGGACCATGCACAAACCTAGACTGCTGTACAGCTGACCACTCTTCTGGAGGCCAGAGTCTGAGGACAAATGACTCTACCCTTGTACCTGTGCCTGTTTGCACACCTTTTGTCATCATCTCACATCCTAATCCATCTCCTGTGCTGCAGCACTGGGCTCAGGGTGCACAGCAGCAGACCTTATTTTAAGTGTCTCAGAAGAAAACCAAGCGCAACACTCCATGTGCAGATTGGAAAAGGTCACACGTGCTTTGTGCTGGCAAGAGGCCACCTTAGAGTGTCCAATTCCTTGTCATTACGTAGAGAAAGAGCTGCTTTTGCCTTCATTTGGCTTTCTTAGAAGCTAGGCCCTTATCCTCAAAGATGCTCTCCTCTCCAAGGTGACCTGGTGCAACTCCTTCCATCAGTGTCCTGCAGATGCAAGGCAGAGAAAGTCTTTCCAAGCAGGACATCACGGTGCTGGTACATCAGTCTTTTCACCAGGATGCTGCTCTTCCATCATGATGAGGCATAGGGCAAAACCTTAGCAGGATGAGCTAAGTCCTAAAGAGTATCAGGGAAGAAAAAGCTGATTTACAGCCTCCATCAGTAGGGAGGTAATAGCTTTTCGCTCACCTTGTGTTAGAAGTCAAAGCTGCTGAAGATCTGGTGTGACCAGAATCCCAGACAGAACTCAAGTAATGTCTGCAGACAGAGACAGACTTGTGCCAAATGGAGAGCAGCCTGTGTTCTGCAGAGAAGAGCCAGACAGGACCAAGGAGCTGGAGTGTGCCTGTCTCTGTAGTCTGCACTCAGTCACCCAGCATAACATGGATTCTTTCTTGGCAGGGGAATGAAATGCTGCTGATTGCTAACTCTCCAAGGTTAGGATGAAGTTAGAAAGTGAAATGATAGGTAAAAGCTCCAGAAATGAGGATTTTAAGGGTGACAAAGTGGCTGTGGGCTGGAGTTTCCAGCTGTCTTTGCCACTTATAAGGGGAATGAAATAAACACTCCAGCCTGACCAAAGCCCCTCCTGGAGGATACGTTTCCTGGGAACTCTCACTTTGATGGCTGTGAAATCCATAAAGTTTTTCTTCTTATATCTGGGAAACTGCAGTCAAGCTCCTGTGGGGCTGTCCCTGCTTAAATAAGGGACAGTAAAAATAACAAATACAACAGCAACGTGGGCACGTAAATCAACACCTGGAGTGCCTGTTGAGGTCCGATGCCTCCTTCTTGGGGGGATGTCTGCGAAGGAGTCGTTGTGCAAGCAAAATCCAGTCACAAGGGAGGAGGCAAAGTCCCATGAAGATACTACTCACAAATCCATCAGCAGTTTCATTTCAGGAGAGATACAGGGATTTAACGGGGCTGTCAGCAGCATTCTTCAGGCCACACTGCTGTATAAAAGAGAGTGTTAGAACCTGGGACTTAAACTAAACAGATTTCCTATAGGAAACACACACAAAATTACATTGCTTCTAAAGTTACTTTTATAGACATTTTCCCTGAGAAATATTTCTCCCTGGAAAAATAAATTCACAGGATGTAATTAAAACAGTTATATGTGTACACTGGACTGGCCCCTTTAAGTGCTTCACCAAATGCACCACTAATAAAGGAATGAAAGCCAGCTTTGTTTAAATCTATTAATAACAATACGTATTAATTATAAAATGAGGCATTGTTCTTTTAGTTTATGGTTATGAGAATAGCTTTTAATAAGGCTGAGACTGGAGATTACTTTTCAGTTATCTGCACTGTTAAAAAGGCTTTGAAAATCTACCATAATCTGCTTCTTTTACTTGTCAAACCCTGAGCAGATAAAGGCAAAGGGTATCAGATTCCATACCCCATAGATTCTGGTGACAACCAGATGTAGTTTTTCTGCCTTTCTTACCATTTACTTTTTTTTTTTTTTAGCTTTTGTTTAAAGAAACAAACAACAACAAAAAAAAGACAACTGTATTGTAATAGAATTTCCACGCTTTGAGGAACGAAGCCTTAAAAGGTTTGTATTAGCCTAGAGAAGAAGAGGCTGAGAGGAGACCTCATTACTCTCTACAACTACCTGAAAGGAGGTTGTAGAGAGGAGGGAGCTGGCCTCTTCTCCCAAGTGACAGGGGACAGGACAAGAGGGAATGACCTCAAGCTCCACCAGGGAAGATTTAGGCTAGAGATTAGGAGGAAGTTTTTCACACAGAGGGTCATTGGGCATTGGAATAGGCTGCCCAGGGAGGTGGTTGATTCACCTTCCCTGGAGGTGTTTAAGGCACGGGTGGATGAGGTACTGAGGGACATGGTTTAATGTTTGATAGGAATGGTTGGACTCGATGATCCGGTGGGTCTCTTCCAACCTGGTTCTTCTACGATTCTATGATTCTATGATCCATCTCTGCATTGTGCAGGGTGCACTGGTGCTTCCAAATCTACTCAGATAATTAAGAATAATAATTGTCTCTGGCCCCCAGCCTGCACACCCAGGCCAGTAACATGTGGCAAATCTACTCACTCAGCTTTGCGAAGCTCCCAGGCTACAACACCCCTCTTCTCTCTGCAAAAGGCTCCTCAAGTGCGCAGAGATGTTACAGCCTGAAGCCAAGCAGTGGGTAGCATTTTCCTTATGTATTTTCCTGGTTTTGGAGGAGCTTTGCGAAGCATCAGGTAGGGGGAAGGCAGCCTGCTTGATCTGTATTTATAGCCCAGCTAAAATATTCATGAGCGGCTTATGCTGTCTTTCCTTCCCATTTCTCGCACCAGGACTGTGTAACGTGACACTCCTGACCTGAGGAAGGGATGCTGCTGATATTAAAAGAGGGCTGAGATAAGCCTGACCTGCTAGAGATGTTTTTCACGTTGTGGCATCTTGCAGTGCTGTCTGTCAGCATCTGCAGCTTCAGTGGGGTTGGAAGGGAGTCATCGCTTGATATGTTCAGGGAGTGATTTAGAGAGCCAAGGGGAAGCAGTTGCTGGGCTCTTGCAGGAGGGAATCAGCCCTGTGGCAAAGAATGGTTTGGGTTGGAAGAGACCTCAAAGATCATCTAGTTCCAACCCCTCTACCATGGGCAGGGACACCTCCCTTTAGATCAGGTTGCTCCAAGCCCCATCCAGCCTGGCCTCCAACACCTCCAGGGATGGGGCAGCCACGACTTCTCTGGACAACCTGTGCCAGGGCCTCCCCACCCTCACAGGAAAACATTTCTTCCTAAGATCTCATCTCAATTTCCCCTCTTTCAGCTTAAAACAAATACCCCTTGTCCTCTCCCTGCACTCTGTGATAAAGAGCCCCTCTCTAGCTTTCCTTGAGCCCCTTTAAGTACTGGAAGTCTGCTATAGTGTCTCCTTGCAGCCTTCTCTTCTCCAGGCTGAAGAAACCCAACTCTCCCAGCCTGTCCTCAAAGGTGAGATGCTCCGGCCCTCAGATCATCTCCATGGTCTCCTGTGGATTTGCTCCAACAGATCCATGTCCTTCCTATGCTGAGGGCATTTGCTAAAAGAAACGTTGCTTGAGGGAGGGGAGGGAAACTGTGAGAGGAATTATCAGAGCAGTCAGTGTTATTTCTTTACTGGAAGCTGACTTTTGGTAACTGAAACATTTTAAATGGCCTCTCTGGAGCCACTTCCAACAAGAAAAAAACCAAAACAAACCAAAAATGAACAGGGTTTGATCTGAAATAGCTTGAAACAGAAACCTCTTCCCTGGAAAGGTCTGGGAGCAAGGGGAGGTGGTTAAATGTGTGGAGTCGAGAGTCAATTTTCATGCCTTAATTAGCTCTAAACCCCAGCGCCCTGCCACCGCGAGGGAAAGCCAGGCCAGGGAAGGCCGCCCGCGCGTTGCTCCGCAGCTGTTCGGCATCGCCGCATCGGAGCGGGGAAAACAATCGGGGAAATGTTTTATGTTCACACTCCACCTCGGAGGTAGGCTGGTGTCCAGAGTGAGCTGTAAAACAGGCAGAAATGCCGCCGGTTGGAAACATGCTCATAATTCTTGTGCCCCTCTTTCCAAAAGACACCTTTCTTCATTTAATTGTTTTAAAACCGCAGCATGTTCGCATTACCCTCCGCAGAAATCACGTCTGAGAATGACTTTGTAGTTTCTTTTTTTTAGCCCTGGGATTTGAGCAGGGGGGTTGTTCTCACTTTGTTTAGTTTCCTTAAATCCTCCCCCCTCACCGTAGCAGCCGGGGACTTCTTTCCCCCTTTTATTCTCCTCGGGCTCAATTCAATAAACATACATCCGGCTCCTTCGCAGTCGTAGCCTGGCTTAATGAAATTGTGCTAGGCACTTCCAAGAGAAGGATGTTTATTTTTCTCTGCTGATTCGGTTAGGCTGGCCCAGGTCTTGCGTGCCCAGAGAGCCCACTCTATAAAGAGACGCCTGTGATTGCAGCGGGGACTTTGTGTCAGCCCGTAAGTGCCTGCACTCACTCAACACTGGGATTCTTTTACTGCAGAGCTGAGGTGTATGCGGGCGGCTGTATTTTCTATATACAATGCACGGGGTGAAAAAAAAAGAAAAAAGCAGGCTAATAGCACAGTGTTAAGGTGGGAAAGTCAAGCACTCGCAAGGCAGATATAGCTAGAGCCGTCTGGAGAGCAGGCTTAATTCATCTGTTTATGTGAGCACATTATGAAACGGTCTCCTATTTTTGCATAGTCCCATGCTTGTTTTTCAGTTAATGGCACTTTCTAGCTTTTGCCAGAACTTGCTGCTTTCACGGCCTCCTTTCTTCACAGATGTCCAGCACTGGAGATCGTGATGCCTGTTCCTAACTGGATGCAGCGATGAAGTCAAGCATCTCCAAAAGCGCAGCCTCTGAAGGAAAGTGGAGGTGTGGACGCTACCATGGGTGACTCAGCAAGACTTTGTCGCTAATGCAGGTTTGTTGCTTAATGCTGGTGAGACCAAATTTCGTGCAGACATTATTTGAGAGAGAAGTCCTGTTCCAGTCACTGGGAGCTGCACCTTTGGGCCTGGTTCTGGACTGCCTGACATGCCTTCATGAGTCAGATTAGATGATCTTTAGAAGTCCCTTCCAACCCAAATCACCCTGTGATTTTTCACAGAACAACCAGGTTGGAAGAGACCCACCGGATCATCAAGACCCACCGTTCCTATCAAACACTAAACCATGCCCCTCAGTACCTCGTCCACCTGCACCTTAAACACCTCTAGGGAAAGTGAATCAACTGCCTCCCTGGGCAACCTCTAACAGTGCCCAATGACCCTTTCTGTGAAAATTTTTTTCCTAATGTCCAGCCTAAACCTCCCCTGGCAGAGCTTGAGGCCATTCCCTCTCGTCCTGTCCCCTGTCACTTGGGAGAAGAGGCCAGCACCCTCTTCTCCACAACCTCCTTTCAGGTAGTTACAGAGAGCAATGAAGGCTCCTCTCAGCCTCCTCTTCTCCAGCCTAAACACCCCCAGCTCTCTCAGACGTTCCTCATAAGGCCTGTTCTCCAGCCTCTTCACCAGCTTTGTTGCTCTTCTCTGGACTCGCTCCAGAGCCTCAACATGCTTCTTGTGGTGAGAGGCCCAGAACTGAACACAGGATTCAAGGAGCAGTCTCACCAGTGCTGAGTCCAGAGGGAGAATAACCTCCTTGGACCTGCTGGTCACACCGTTTCTGATACAAGCTAAGATGTCGTTGGCCTTCTTGGCCACCTGGGCACCTGCTGGCTCATGGTCAGTTGCTATCAACCAACACCTCCAGGTCCCTTTCCTCCAGGCAGCTTTCTAGACAGACTTCTCCCAGTCTGTAGCTCTGCATAGGGTTGTTGTACCCCAAGTGCAGGACCCGTCATTTGGCCTTGTTAAACCTCATCCCATTGGACTCAGCCCAGCGGTCCAGCCTATTCAGGTCCTTTTGCAGAGTCTCCCTACCCTCCAGCAGACTGACACTGTTTTATAGTTTTATAATTATTCACTGTTTGACTTCTCTGTGTGGCAGGAGAAAAACACTAGTTTGGGACATTTTACAACTTTGGAGTGAAGTAAGAAAGCCCAGTGATGTGCAGTGTGGATGCACTGATGCAGAAAAGCCAGAAGCATTCAAATGCCAGGAGTTCAGCATGATTCCCGCTCCCTTTGGGCTTGGTACTGCACGGTCACAGAATAAACCATGTTCTTTGCGTGACAAACCTTCAAACAAAGTCAAAAGGCAGAGGAAGCGTCATTCCAGCATTGCCAACAATAAGCATTAGGAAATAGGGAGTCAGGTGTCTCTGTTAGTTCCTGATCCGAATTGATTTTACAAAGCATTAAAACCAATCTGTGTGTTCAGTTCTTTCATTTTTGCCTTCCCATTCACAATTTCAAAGTTTTCAACCCAATGATAAGGTCCCCAGTATATGTTTGAATGAAAGCTGAGTGCCTTTTACAGCATCTCTGGCTCTTTCTATGGCACAGGGGTTAGGAAATCCTCATCTTCCCATTAAGGGTGGGACACGGTGGCTCAGAGAGCATCAGAGATCATGAAGCACAAGGCAGAGGTTGGAACTTAGATCCTATGAGTAGCAGTCTGCTTTCTTTTTACGTGCATTGCCCTCAGCTTCTTAAACTGCAGCCTTGCCTTGAGACAAGCTGGTCTTGCTGCTTTGAGTTCAATTTGCTTCCCAATGATGCAAATGTTTGACAGTTATGAAAATATGGAAATTATTCCTGTAATATTATGTTCTCCTCCTTTTGGAGGATGGAGACGATATGCTGCTGGCTGGAAAGAGTGTCCATCCATGGACTCTTAGCTGATGAGTAAGCTGATGGTAGCTCTTTGGTGAGTGTTTAGCAGATTCTGTTCCAGAAGAAGAGAGGATGAAACCAATTGACTAACTGTAACTTTGAGCAAAGATTCTGATCCTATCTGTTGTTCAAAATTTTAAGAACAGGAAACGTTTTCAGATGAGACATGTCTCCTCTGCTTTACACTCTCTTGGTGATAAAGAAATCCCCAGGCCTGTACTGGATCTTTCCTTTGCTAGAGACAATCTACAGCCTTGCTGTAGCTTATATATGAAAGCATTGGAGTTGCCTACTATTTCACTCATCTAGCAAATTGTGTCACAGTCTCTTCTTTGCTCAGTTTGGGGATTAATTTTGGTCCCACTGGAGCCAGCATCTTATCTAAACCTGACGGAAATACCTATTTCAAAAACTGTTCTTACAAGTGCAAGTAGTCTATTTGGTTTGTTGAAGGAAATGTATGAAACAGGGAAGGATTTCTATTCTCAGGTTTACATAGGGATGTATCTGTCTAGTAAAAGGAATCACAGCCATAGGTCGAACAGGGAAGGGAAAAAACACTAAAGGCTGGGCAATAGGCACTCGGCGGAGCCAGGAATCCCATCCCACATCATCTCTACTTATTGTTTTATTCCATAGTCCTTGGTGCTGGATAGTTCTCACTGCGGTAGGAGTTCCCCTCCTCATTTCCATGCAGATGTACTTTCCATAACTGATTTCTTTTCATAGAATCATAGAATCACTAGGCTGGAAGAGACCCATCGGATCCAACCATTCCTATCAAACACTAAACCAAGTCCCTCAAGACCTCATCCACCCGTGCCTTAAACACCTCCAGGGAAGGGGAATCAACCACCTCCCTGGGCAGCCTATTCCAATGCCCAATGACCCTCTGTGTGAAAAACTTCCTCCTAATCTCCAGCCTAAATCTCCCCTGGCAGAGCTTGAGGCCATTCCCTCTTGTCCTGTCCCCTGTCACTTGGGAGAAGAGGCCAGCTCCCTCCTCTCTACAACCTCCCTTCAGGTAGTTGTAGAGAGTAATGAGGTCTCCTCTCAGCCTTCTCTTCTCCAGGCTAAACAACCCCAGCTCTCTCAGATGCTCCTCATAGGGCCTATTCTCCAGCCCCTTCACCAGCTTTGTCGCTCTTCTCTGGACTTGCTCCAGAGCCTCAACATCCTTCTTGTGGTGAGGGGCCCAGAACTGGACACAGGATTCAAGGAGCGGCCTCACCAGAGCTGAGTACAGAGGGAGAATCACCTCCCTGGACCTTCTGGTCACACCATTTCTGATACAAGCCAGGATGCCATTGGCCTTCTTGGCCACCTGGGCACACTGCTGGCTCATGTTCAGTCGGCTGTCGACCAACACCCCCAGGTCCCTCTCCCCCTGGCTGTTTTCCAGCCAGGCTTCTCCCGGTCTGTAGCTCTGCATAGGGTTGTTGTGCCCCAAGTGCAGGACCCGGCATTTGGCCGTGTTAAATGGCCAAATCCTCTGATCATTTAACAGCCAGGGCACACACACATCTAACATGCTCCTAACTTTCCCTTGATTCCTTAACTTCACAAATGGAAAACCCTCCGGAGGCTTTAGCCATTTGGTTTGCAGTTGAGCACAGTATCTACGGGATTTTTCAACACTGTGAGCAAACACAGGCCACCTGCCTGAGGATGAAACCTGCTCCATCTCGTTGCTTGGTGGAACCTGTTCACTTCTCCTCTGTGAGAAATGGGGTGTAGCCCTGGGTGCAAATTCTACTGTGCAGGGGCTGAAGACAGATTTGCTCAGGGCCACGGTGTGAAGTGCACAATGGCCAGACTCAGAGAAGTGTTTTGCACGTGCGTTGTGTATGTTGGAAATGAACTTTTCTCCTCCTCAGCTCTTACAGCTCCTTTTTCTCCTGCTCTTGCTTTTCCTCAAGGTATTTCTTCTGATGATTCCACACAGGTGGTGAAAGAAATTTTTCAAAGGGCAAAAACAAAGGGGGAAAAAAGCTTTCCAGTTTTATTTTCCCATCAAAACCTGAATATTTTCTGGACAGAAAAAATAGCAAAAAATGTAAATAAACCTCTTTTGTCTGCAAATTCCCTGGTGGGAGTGGGGGAGGTTTGACTGAAATGTTCCTGCGTGACTCATTTCTGGGCAGCTCATTGCCGTCAATGGAAACTTGTCCTCAGCAGATTTTATGTTATTTTCTAACCTGCCTGCAAAGAGGTGTTTTGTTTGTTGACTGAGGTAAAGGAGGCACCTGCTTCTCCTTTCATGTTCCCACATCTGCCATCAGAGGAAGGCTCCAGATGACCATTTCTCCAGGAAAATGGTGATAAAAACTCCACTGGTGTTTCCCTTGCCGTGTGCTGGGGATGTCTCTGATGGTGCCTCAAGCTGTTGATGATGATGGCCTGATCACAGTAATGCACCTGGGAGAGTAAGTTTTGGGCCCCTGAGTACAAGAAGGACATTAGGCTGCTGGATCATGTCCAGTAAAGGACAATGGAGCAGGTGGAGGCTGTGGAGTGCAGGGCTTATGAGGAGTGGCTGAGGGAACTTGTGTTCGGTCTGGAGAAGAGGAGGCTGAGGGGAGATTTTATCACTCTCTACAACTGTCTGAAAGGAGGTGGTGGTAGGGTGGGTTTTGGTCTCTTCTCCCAGGTAACAAGCAATAGGACAAGAAGAAATATCCTCAAGTTGCACCAGTGGATGTTTAGAAAAGGAAAAAATTCTTTACCGCAAGAGTGATTAAGCATTGGAACAGGCTGCCCAGGGAAGTGATGGAGTCCCCATCCTGGAGCTGTTTAAAAAACATGTAGATGTGGCACTTTGGGATGCGGTTTGGTGGGCATGGAGGGTGTTGGATTGGACTTGATGATCTTTGAGGTCTTTTCCAATCTTTAATGACTTTATGGTTACAAGCACACTTGCTCCATGAGCTGGGGACCTGTGGCTGAGGTATGTGCTCCATCTTCTCTCACATGATGAGCATGCCTGAGGCACTGTACTGGTGTAAGCCCTTCCTTGGGTTCTTTGTGCTTTGAGCTTGGCTTTCCTGAGGAGTTCCTGCCGGATAGTACTGGGCTACTGAAAAAGGGTTTCTAGAGCCGGAGGCTTTCATGGCCTTAACAAAATTAAGTTTAGGAAAACAATGAGAAATAAGCATGAAATTCCTCTCTCTCTCAGGTGACCCCACAATGTTATTGTGAAGAATGAAATGGGAATGTAAGATGGTGATTGTCCTGTCTCCTTATAAACAGTCACCTGCTGGTCAAGGCTAAAAATACTAGAGAGCAAGCATCCAAGGATCAGAGATGTGGCATGATCCACACCTCTCTGGGTACAATCAGTATGAAATACATTTTTTGCCATCTTTCCTTTA
Organism: Coccyzus lansbergi; assembly: GCA_033558105.1. Taxonomy (NCBI): domain Eukaryota; kingdom Metazoa; phylum Chordata; class Aves; order Cuculiformes; family Coccyzidae; genus Coccyzus; species Coccyzus lansbergi. The sequence continues at coordinate 1,381,659 of JAUMJK010000048.1, forward strand.
ATGGTGTCACTGTATGGTAAAGCCAGGGTAAACATTCCTTTTGGGACAGCGCTGGGGCAGGTGAGGTGTTCATGACCTGCCAGCACCCACATCCAGGCCACCATTTTTATCTTTTTATCTTGGTGGTTCTTTACTTGCATTTAACCTTCTTTCCTCATTTGCAGGACTGATTAAACCAGCCTGCTGGGAGCAGCAGGGTCACCGCTCATTACCCGTTCATTTTGTGCTGCTCTGAAGATGAGGAACGGGTGGGATTTTCTTGTCTCTGCCTCTCATTACAGCCTCCACTTCACATCACGTCCTCCACTTTGTCATGGTCAGGATTGAAGGAGCAGAGTCCTGGACACCTACTGGAAGGTCAAACTACATCAAAAACAGAGCTGATGCTTCAGTCCTACCTCCTTTCCTTGAAGACGGTTGAACTTAGGAATGTCAAGGCCCATTTATAGCATAATTAACTTATTGGACTCCAAGTGACCTATCTGTGGTTTTGTCTGTGATCCCAGTCCTCATGGCAGTCCCGTAGGCTGGAATTTAGTTCTCCGCCCATCTCTCATTTTTCTTTTCTGCTGCAGCCCCTTGATAATGTACATTTCTGTGTCCACTTTAGAAACTATACAAATTCTACACAAAAATGTTGAACTGTGCTAAAACTGGGGGGTGTGGGGGATGTTCCCCCCCTCTCTTTCCCCATAGATGCATTTATCACCAGGGCAACTTAACTTTAGAGTTCACTACAAATTCAAGCTCTTGGCTTAGATCCAGGAAGGGAGAAGTTTTATAGACTGAGCTAAGCGTGAATTGCAGTTATAGTTACAGCATTTTTTTTCTTTCTTTCTTTTCCTTTCTTTCCTTTTTTTTTTTTTTTTTAAATGAACAGCTTGACTGTTACTCTGGCACCGAAGCAGCTACAAATACTAAGTATTTCATAATGCAGCTTTCTTCTGCTGCTTGGCAGGTCTTGGAGGAACCTTGGGGGATTTAAAAGGTGGTGCCTCTGGAAAGGGCGTTGGAGATGGTGGTGGGATTAATCACTTGTTTTAGCACCACGTATAAATAATTGTGCTCTTCAGTCACAGAAGAGAGAACCCTACCTTGTCTGCAAGACTCTCAAGATATACTTGTTACTCCAGAAATGAGAGAGAAGAAGGTACATTGCTCTTCCTGGGCTTGTGCTGTGCAGTCTGGCTCCAAATGCAACCGCTGGCTTAATTCCAGGAACTAAAAGCAGTGGGTTAATAGGAGATCACCCCTGCTCTCTTTCTCTCTTCTCCTCTAACATGTTCAGGTGAGACAGACCTTCTGGATCTGCAGAGGGGGCTTTCACAGCACTGAAATTGGAAACTTTTGTTTGCAGTAATCCCCGTGACAAAGTGCAGAAAGAAGGGTTAAGCCATGGGTCTTCATACGTCTGCACCCTGTGGTCTTCACGTTCTGAGCGCACACTGCTCACAGGGGCTACCACCCTGCAGAAAGGAGACCACCCCGGGCTGTGGGGCTGCTGGCATGGAACGTGGGAAGGTGGCCTGTACAGAGAGGAGCAGGTTGTCCCATGGGGCAGGGACTCTCTAGTGGTGCCACAGCAGATGGGCTAACTCCAATGTGAATAGTGCTTAATGGGAATCCAGAACCCTGTTTTCAGAAGTGGGAGGGGGTTAACATGGGCAAACTCCCTGTTTCACTTGGAGAACGAGGAGCACAATTGGGAGAGGATGACATGTAGGAGGATCTGTCTGCTAAGGAAGGGTATCCATGAACATTAATGAATGCAGTGGGATGGTAAAGCTAGTGGCCTATGGCTGAGGGCTCCACTGGAAAATCAGAAGGTGTTTCCTTTTTTTTAAATTTTTGTCTTTTTCAGTGTTAGGGCCTGGAGAAAAGGTCTTGCCTAGTGAGTGAGTCAGTGTACGTTGGCTGTGCTGGATTACTGGCTATTTTTAGATACTGGAAGCTCTCCTTGAGAGAGTCATTGGCCTCTGTTTCTGGGTGGATCGGTTTTCCAGCGGGGTGGAATCAGTTCAGCAGTCCGAAAGGCCACCCACAGATAAAGAACTGTTGGCCAGGGAGGGAAGAAAGGCCAAGTCAGCTCACCTGCCCTGGCTACTTCATCCCTTGTGGTGGGCCTGGCCAGGGCAGGCATCGAGAAGAAATATGCCCCATGCTCTGAGCCAGTGAGCCAGCAGAACCCTATTCCTCTGGAGCCTTGCTGTCTTGTGCTAGTGGAGGGTCTGCCTGGTGCACCTCAAAAAGGCAGCAACTGCCTTTTGCAGTTTTTAGAAACAGTCCATGGACTTTACCGGTGTTCCAATTGAAGGAAGCATTCGCTGATGAGTATCAGGATTATAGGATGAAAAAAAACCCTGGTTCAGGAGACAAAACTCTGCTAGAGATTTATATAGTGACAGTTTATATAGTGACAAGATGAGAGGAAGTGGCCTCGTGTTGTGCCAGGAGAGGTTTAATTGGATATTAGGAAAAATTTCCTTACTGCAAGAGTGGTGAAGCATTGGAACAGGCTGCCCAGGGTTATGGCGGAGTCACCATCCCTTGAGGTGTTCAAAGAACATGTAGATGGGGCAGTGTGGGACATGGTTTAGTAGGCATGGTGGTGTTGTGTTGATGGTTGAACTGGATGTTCATAGGGATCTTTTCCAACTTTAATAATTCTAGGATTTTAGAGAATCTAATGGGATCTGATATATAAAAACTTTCTGCCTTATATTGCAGCGTGTCTGTGAGCACCTTCCCTGGAGGTGTTTAAGGCACGAGTAGACGAGGTCCTGAGGGACATGGTTTAGTGTTTGATAGGAATGGTTGAACTCGATGATCCGATGGGTCTCTTCCAACCTGGTGATTCTATGATTCTATAAAAACATAAATATGTGGATGAGATAGAAGGGAGTGGTTAAAGGGAGGCATTTTCTATAAGAAGAACTGAAAGAACTTTGAATCACGAGCAATCCAGACCCTGGCCTTCCAGCTTTGTCTGTGCTGTTTACCAGCACTGGGGCTCTGCTTTGTCCATGGGGACAACTACCATATCCCAAGTAAACACTGCTGCGTCCTCTGCTCCCCTTTCTTGTCTTTACCCATGGGAGAAGAGCAAAGCATCAGCTCCAAATGACACAGTGAGTAATCAAATCTATTTAAAATTATTGTGAGCAAGAATGCCCTGTTCCTGAGAGCTTTGGAAACTGGCATTGTGTTCCTGCTGAAGGCACTGAAGTACAAAGGTTTCTGTTCCTTGGGCACACAGGCACCACGGCTTTTGGTCAGGAGCCAAATGTATGAAAGCCTGTGGACCAACAAGCCTTTTTCCTCTGGATGAGACCTCATTGCTGGCCAGCAGTCCAAGACAGTGCTTTGCAGCTGGAGGAGCTCATTAAATCCAATCACATTTAATCTGTAAGGGCTGCAGACAATGTAGAAAGCAGCTCTGGTCTGTCTTGCGCTATCATCAGGCACAGCAATCAGGAACTGAGATGTACGTGGTGAGCTGGCACAGAGGGAGTCACACGCAGCCTCTGCAGCTGCAGATTGGGGTTAGAAACCAAGGAAGGAGTGTGCTGCTCACAGAGGAGCCTGTTGGAGGGTGGTGAGTCTACTCTGTGACCCAGGGAACACAAGACACTTGCAAAATCAGTAAAGGTGTCTCCTAAAGAGTGGGAGGTGGGTAGGCAAGTCCATCTCAGAGCCCGTCCAAGTCCTAGAAAGCCTTTAACAAGTGTTGGGGAGCACAGGTCAAGTGGTGGGTTGGAGCCCAGTCCCATTGTCTGCTTTCCAGATCTGGTCCCTCTGACTCAGGAAGGGCCAAACAGAGGTTGAGTCAGGTTTCCAGACTGGCAGCTGATTCATTCCAGGGGATGTTTCTTGGCCTCGGACCTGCCTTGTCTAATGGCATCAGGACTGCAGGCAGGGGAAGGTGGCAATGCTGGCCAGCACCAATTGGCTTCTGAAAAATCTCATCAATTCCTGTCCCCACTGGACAAGGCAAATGGGTTCAATTTGCAGATTGTGCTTCTTTCCTCCAGATTGCTTGAACCCAAATAAGAACGGTTACAGAAAACCAGGTTTGCAGCCAGAGTCTGGTGTCTTCTGACTGATATTCTGCTATAGAGCAGCAGGAAAGCTAGGTGGGTTAGCATTATTCCCCTCTGGCAGTAGGGACTCAGAAGCCGAGGGGAGTTTCAGATGCTCCGAGAGTGGCTCTGCACCAGGGAGCCAACACAATGACCTGCTTCATCAGCTCACCTGTGAGCATTGTCCTGGGAGAAGGTTGGATTTGATGCGAACAACTTTGCTTCCAGACCTTCTTGGAGCGTGTGCATGCATCTTGCCATACACCTTCTCCTCCCTTGGTGCTCCTAAAGCGTTAGCAACAAACTGAGGACTAACCAGGCATACTCACCCACAGGAGACACGAAGATCTGTGTTGTGGGGACAAAGACAACAATATGACCACAGAAAACCTTCTTTACAACTTTTGTCTTTGGGAAACAAAGACAGTGGTGGTAAATGGAGTTAACTCCAGCTGGAGGACAGTTACAGGTGGTGTCCCCAGGGCTCAGCACTGGGTCCAGCCTGTTCTATGTCTTTATCAATGACCTGGATGAAGGCATCGAGGGCTCCCTGAGCAAGTTTGCAGATGACACTAAGCTGGGTGGAAGTGTCGATCTGCTGGAGGGTAGGGAGGCTCCAAAGGGATCTGAATAGGTTGGACTGCTGGGCTGAGACTAATGGGATGAGGTTTAACAAGGCCAAATGCCGGGTCCTGCACTTGGGGCACAACAACCCTGTGCAGCTACAGACTAGGAGAAGTTTGTCTAGAAAGATGCCTGGAGGAGAATTGCGTGGGGAGTGTTGGTTGACAGGGACTGAACATGAGCCAGCAGTGGCCCAGGTGGCCAAGAAGGCCAATGGCATCTTGGCTTGGATCGGAAATGGTGTGACCAGCAGGTCCAGGGAGGTTATTCTCCCTCTGTACTCAGCACTGGTGAGACCACTCCTTGAATCCTGTGTTAAGTTGTGGGCCCCTCAGCACAAGAAGGATGTTGAGGCTCTGGAGCGAGTCCAGAGAAGAGCAATGAAGCTGGTGAAGAGGCTGGAGAACAGGCCTTATGAGGAATGTCTGAGAGAGCTGGGGGTGTTTATCCTGGAGAAGAGAAGGCTGAGGGGAGACCTCATTGCTCTCTATACCTACCTGAAGGGAAGGTTGTGGAGAGGAAGCAGCTGGCCTCTTCTCCCAAGTGACAGGGGACAGCATGAGAGGGAATGGCCTCAAGCTCTGCCAGGGAAGATTTAGGCTGGACATTAGGAAAAAAAAATTTCTTGGAAAGGGTGATTGGGCACTGTTAGAGGCTGCTGAGGGAGGTGGTTGATTCCCCTTCCCTGGAGGTGTTTAAGGGATGGGTGGACAAGGTGTTGAGGGGCACGATTTAGTGTTTGATAGGAATGGTTGGACTCAATGATCTGATGGGTCTTTTCTAACCTAGTGATTCTGTGATTCTAAACTGCTCTTCCCAGGTCAGGAAAGACAAGGAACTACTGGTGAGTGTTCAGTGGAGGCCACAAAGGGGACTGTAGCATCTTAGTGGTAAAAGTTGAGACGTCTATTCAGCATGGAGAAGACTGAGAGGGAACCTTATCAATGCTGATCAGTACCTAAAGGGTCTGCAGGATGGTGAGACTCTATTCAGTGGTGCCCAGTGACAGGACAAGGGGCAACGGGAATGCACCGGAGCGAGGAAAGGGGAGGGATGGCGAGGGAAGGCACGGGAAGGGAAAGCCAAGGGAAGTGATTCTCCCTCTGTATTCAGCACTGGTGAGGCCGCTCCTTGAATATTGTGTCCAGTTCTGGGCCCCTTACCACAAGAAGGATGTTGAGGCTCTGGAGCAAGTCCAGAGAAGAGCAACGAGGCTGGTGAAGGGGCTGGAGAACAGACCCTATGAGGAGCGTCTGAGAGAGCTGGGGTTGTTTAGCCTGGAGAAGAGGAGTCTGAGAGGAGACCTCATTACTCTCTACAAGTACCTGAAAGGAGGTTGTAGAGAGGAGGGAGCTGGGCTCTTCTCCCAAGTGACAGGGGACAGGACGAGAGGGAATGGCCTCAAGCTCCGCCAGGGGAGATTTAGGCTGGACATTAGGAGGAGGTTTTTCACGCAGAGGGTCACTGGGCATAGGAATAGGCTGCCCAGGGAGGTGGTTGATTCCCCTTCCCTGGAGGTGTTTAAGGCACGGGTGGATGAGGTATTGACGGACTTAGTTTAGTGTTAGATAGGAATGGTTGGACTAGAAGATCCGATGGGTCCCTTCCAACCTGGTTGTTCTGTGATTCTGTGAAGGAAAAGCCAAGGGAGGGGAAGGCGGTGCGAAGGAGGCCCAGCTCCGGCCGACCCGCCCTCTCCCGCCCGCCGGAGCCACCTTAACGGGCGGCAGGAAGCGTGGCGGCGGCAGCGGCGCTCGGGGCGGGGGGAGGGACCGGGGGAGGCGGCGGCCCCGGAGGGAGGGAGGGAGGGAGGGAGGGCGGACGGATGGCGGCGGGAGGGCCCCCCGGCGGCGGCGAGCAGGGTAACGGCGGAACCGGCGGGGGGGAAGCGGGGAAACCGGCAGGGAAAGGGGGACAGGGACAGGGGAAACGGATAAGGGAAGGGGAAACGGGCGGGGGAAAGGGGACAAGGACACGGGCAGGGGAAACGGGCAAGGAAAAGGGGGAAACTAGCAAGGGAAAGGGGGAAATGGGCAGGGAAAAGGGGGACATTAGCAAGGAAAAAGGGGGAAATGGGCAGTGAAAAAGGGTGAGGAAAAAGGAGGAAATGGGCAAGGAAAGGGGGAAAGGGGCAGGGAAAAGGGGGACGGGGAAGGGGAAGTGAATAAGGGAAGGGGGAACTGGGCAGGGAAAAGGGGGAAACGAGCAAGGAAAGAGGGGGAAAGGGGCAGGGAAAAAGGGGAAATGGACAGGGGAAAAGGGCAAGGAAAAAGGGGGAAATGGGCAGGGAAAAGAGGGGCAGGGGAAGGGGAAACGGGCAAGGAAAAAGGGGAAACGAATAGGGGAAGGGGAAATGGGCAGGGAAAAGGGGGAAACGAGCAAGGAAAGAGGGGAGAATCGACAGGGAAAAGGAGAACAGGGGAAGGGGAAACAAGCAGGGAAAAAGGGGAAACGAATAGGCGAAGGGGAAATGGGCAGGGAAAAGGGGGAAATGGGCAGAGAAAAGGGAAATTAGCAAGGGAAAAGGGCAAGGAAAAAGGGGGAAACAAGCAGGGGAAAGGGGGAAATGAGCAAGGAAAAAGGGGGAAACGAGCAAGGGAAAAGGGCAAGGGAAAAGGGGGAAACAAGAAAGGGAAAAGGGGGAAAACGGGCAGGGAAAATGGGGAAATGAGCAAGGGAAAAGGGCAAGGAAAAAGGGGGAAACAAGCAAGGGAAAAGGGGAGAAAGGGCAAGGGAAAAGGGGGAAATGGAGAGGATAGAAGGGGAAATGGGGAGGGTGGAAACAGGCAGGGAAAGGGGGAACAGGCAGGGAAAAGGGAAACAGGAGGGAAACAGGCAGGGGGGATGGGGGAAACAGGGAAGGAAAAGGGGGGAAAAGGGCAGGGCAAGGGAGAAACAGGCAGGGAAAAGGGGGGAAATGGACAGGGAAGGCGAGAAATGGGCAGGGAAGAGGGGAAACGGGCAGGGAAAAGGGGGGAAATGAGGATATAATGGGGTGGACAGGGAAAAGGAGGAAACGGTCAGGGAAGGGAGTGGAAATGGTCAGGGAAGGGGGAAACAGGCAGGGGAAGGGGGAAATTAGTGTTTGATAGGAATGGTTGATAGGAATGGTTGGACACGATGATCCAATGGGTCTTTTCCAACCTGGTTGTTCTATGATTCTATGAAATGGGCAGGAAAAAGGGGGGAAACGAGGAGATAATGGGGTGGGCAGGGGAAGGGGGCAAAATGGGTAGGGAAAGGGTGGAAAATGGACAGGGAAAGGGTGGAAAATGGACAGGGAAAGGGTGGAACGGGCAGAGTATTAAGGGGAGGTAGTGGGGTGGTCAGGGAACGTTGGGGAATAGGCAAGGAATGGGAGGAAGAAGAGGGGAGCAGGCAGGGAATTGGGGGAACTGGTGGGGAACGTAGGGTACAGGTAACATCAGGAGTGGGAAGGGAAGGGGACAAGGGGCGGCTCGAGCAGGGCTCAGCCCCTGGTCAGGGCTCAGGGTCTCAGCCCCATCTCCCCCCTGCGCTCTCTCCAGCGCAGGTCGGAACCTGAAGGAATGGCTGCGGGAGCAGTTCTGCGACCACCCCCTGGAGCACTGCGATGACACCCGCCTGCACGATGCAGCCTATGTGGGGGACCTGCCCACCCTCAAGAGCCTGCTGCAGGAGGAGAGCTTCCAGAGGTGGGGGGATCACAGGGGTCAGGGGTCAGAGGGGAGGCCAGGATAGAGGGAGCTTCTAAAATGATGGGCCTTTAGGGGTGAGGGAGCTTACACACATGACGGGGCTCCTGGAGTGAGAGGTGCTTCTAAGGTAGGGGTCTTCCAGAGGTGAGGAATTTCCAGACATGAAGGAGCTTCCAGGGTGAAGGGACTTCTAAGATGATGAGTCTTCAGAGGTGAAGAAGCTTCCAGACATGAGGAGGCTTCCCTGGATGAGGGGGTCTTTGAGAGGTGGAGGGTCTTATAAGATGTTGGGTCTTCAGGGGTAAAGGGAGCTTCCAGAGGTGTGGGAGCTTCCAGAGATGAGACGCCTTCCAAAGGTGAAGGAGCTTCTAAGATGATGAGTCTTCAGAAGTGAGGGAGCTTCCAGAGGTGAGAGGCCTTCCAGAGGTGAAGGAGCTTCTAAGATGTTGAGTCTCCAGAGGTGAGGGGACTTCCAGAGTTGAGACGCCTTCCAAAGGTGAAGGAGCTTCTAAGATGATGAGTCTTCAGAAGGGAGGGAGCTTCCAGAGGTGAGAGGGGCTTCTAAGGTGGGTGTCTTCCAGGAGTGAGGAGACTTCCAGAGGTGAAAAGAGATTCCAGGGATGAGGGATCTTCCAGGGTGAAGAGATTCCAGGGGTAAGGGGGTCTTCCAAGGTGAAGGAGCGTCCAGAGGTTAGGGTCTTCCAAGGTGAAGGAGCTTCCAGAGGTTAGGGTCTTCCAAGGTGAAGGAGCTTCCAGAGGTTAGGGTCGTCCAAGGTGAAGGAGCTTCCAGAGGTTAGGGTCGTCCAAGGTGAAGGAGCTTCCAGAGGTTAGGGACTTCCAAGGTGGAGGCTGTTTGGGGTAAGGAGATCCAGGAGTGATGGGGTTTCTTGTGCTGCCCACACCTCACCCTGGCTCTGGAAATTCTCACCAGGCTGCAAGGTCCTGCTTCCAGGGTTTTGGATGACCCGCATCCTCCCCACATTCTTCTCTTTTTTGAGACTCCGTCCCATACCGGTTTTGTGGGACTGGTTGGGAGGATGCTCCTCTTGCTCCCCAGATTGTCCCCTGTGGTCTCTCAGGAGGGAAATCTGAAGCCAGTTTGCAGGCTGCAACACAAGCTCCTTTCAGAGCAGGGTGGAAATGTAATGCCATGAAAACAGAAGCCTACGGATGATGGGAAAAACATGCAGAAGGGATTAGTGTCATCTACAAATCTGAAACACCCTGTGTTACAAAACCTGCCCAGTGCTAGGGCTGTGGCTGTAGGGATGATTGATTAATATTCCTGCACCACAGAGAGTGTAAAATATCTCTCAGCCTCAAAAAATGTTTTCAGCAAAAATGAGCCCCTCTTTCTGCCATGTGAGCAGCTGGGGCTCTCTGGACCCTTGGTCTGAGATTTTTGCTTAGTTTTTGTCCAATGCTGCATGGGAAACCTGTGGCAGCAGGGCCAGGCATCCTTCACTGCAGGAAACAGCAATGTTTGATGGGAGGAGGAGGGTTGGACCTACAGGAGCATCACACAGGTGATGAAGAAAGAGAAGTGACTTCTTTGGGGGTGGAGGTCTCATAGAATCATAGAACAACCAGATTGGAAGAGACCCATCGGATCATCTTATCAAACACTAAACTCTAAACCATGTCCCTCAGGACCTCATCTACCCATGCCTTAAACACCTCCAGGGAAGGTGAATCAACCACCTCCCTGGGCAGCCTATTCCAATGCCCAATGACCCTCTGTGTGAAAAACTTCCTCCTAATCTCCAGCCTAAATCTCCCCTGGCGGAGCTTGAGGCCATTCCCTCTTGTCCTGTCCCCTGTCACTTGGGAGAAGAGCCCAGCTCCCTCCTCTCTACAACCTCCTTTCAGGTACTTGTAGAGAGTAATGAGGTCTCCTCTCAGCCTCCTCTTCTCCAGGCTAAACACCCCCAGCTCTCTCAGCCGTTCCTCATAGGGCCTGTTCTCCAGCCCCTTCACCAGCTTCGTGGCTCATCTCTGGACTTGCTCCAGAGCCTCAACATCCTTCTTGTGGTGAGGGGAGGTCTCCAAACCTCCAAGGTAAGAGGGAGCTCATTTATCATAAGACACCATCTGCAGGCTTCATGTTTATACCACTCCTCTTCCTAAAATGTGTTTGAAGGAAAAAATTGTGGCATTGCTGTCCTAGCAGATACTATAAATGCACTGTGTAAAACCTGCTTTGTCCTGTACCAGTTACACAGGCCCACGTGGAGTGAGCTGGAAGACCAAATCCACTGCTGCGCTGGCTAAAGAGCACTTCTGCTAGCCTATGTTAGCCTTAAAGAACTTCCTTCTCTGAATGTTCCTGCTAAAATGCTACCTGCAGAGATTTACAGAGGATTTGGGTGTGAGGACTGGATGTTTCTGAGATTTGTAGGGCTAACCTGAGCTCTGGGTGAGTGTGATGGCTAATACAGGTTATTTCAGAGGGTATCTCAGCAGATGCCAGCCAGTGCCAAGAGCCTCTTCCAAGGCTCTTAACTCCTGTAGAGCTATCCAGCAAGGCTGCTGATGGCCTGCTTACACTGTTCAGTACAGCATGGCCACACCTCCCAAGCTTGCTCCTTGCTGGCAGGGCTGAGTTTCCTTGGATTTGTGTTTATGTCATCCCATGGCAGCCTCCTGAGTGTGGATGTTGCCAGTGATGTGACAAGGATGTAAGCCTGTATTGCCCTATGTTGTTTGGGGCTGTTTAACCGTGAAAAGAGGAGGCTGAGGGGAGCCCTTATTGCTCTCTACAACTACCTGAAAGGAGGTTGTAGAGAGGAGGGAGCTGGGCTCTTCTCTCAAGTGTCAGGGGACAGGACAAGGGCGAATGGCTTCAAGCCAAGATGTTCGGGTTGGACATAAGAAAAAAAAAAAAAGAAAACCACAAAAAGGGTCCTTGGGCACTAGAACAGGCTGCCCAGCATGGTAGTTGAGTCACCGTCGCTGGAGGTATTTAAAAGACAGGTTGATGGGGTACTCAGGGACATGGTTTAGTGGCTGATAGGAATAGTTGAACTTGATGATCATAGGGGTCTTTTCCAGTGTAGTGATTCTGTGATTGCTTCCATGTCTTCTTGTTTCCCTCCTCCTTTAGTGACTTTCTGCCCTTTTTGGAGCAGCTGGGTAGACCCCAGCTTGGCGACTTCTGATTTGGGACATCTCCCTGTGAAAAGGGAGTAGGCAGTATTTTATATTTTTATTGGTAATTTTTTCTTGAGTGTTGAGGCAGGCTTTGCCCTTCATGATGCGTATGTGCAGCTGCAGAGTTACGATAATACCCATCTTCCAGGCCCAGCTCCAGTATGTGACATATCTCTGCCTACCTACATGCCGCACCTACTCAGTTTATTGGTGGGAGCTTTTCAGGGCTGCTGTGGCATACCAAAAATGGGGAGGAAAAGCTTTAAGAGAGCTGTTGGGGCTCTCCCAGCATCTTTGTCCAGCGCTGGCGTAGGTGGGGTGGTGCAAGGATGCGGAGACCCTCTCTGACCCAATGCTTTTCCTGATGCCAGCCGGATCAACGAGAAGTCAGTGTGGTGCTGTGGGTGGCTGCCCTGCACACCGCTGCGCATCGCTGCCACTGCCGGCCACGGCCCCTGCGTTGACTTCCTCCTCCGCAAAGGGGCTGAGATCGACCTGGTGGACGTGAAGGGGCAGACTGCCCTCTACGTGGCCGTGGTCAATGGGCACCTTGAGTGTGCCAAGATCCTCCTGGAAGCTGGGGCTGACCCCAACGGAAGCCGGCACCATCGCAGCACCCCTGTCTACCATGCAGCGCGTGTGGGCCGCGCAGACATCCTCCGGGAGCTGATCAGGTGAGAGCTTTGATCCAAGCTGGGGATGGTCCTGGGGGTGAAAGGGGTGGCTCTGCCTGCATCTCATCTTCCCTTGGTGTCTTTTCCCCCATGGGTGTTGGAGCATCCATTCCCTCCTCACAAACCCAGTGCCTCCTCCACAGGGCTGGTGAAGCTGGCTAAGAAATGAGTAACAGAATCACAGAATCATAGAACAACCAGGTTGGAAGAGACCCATAGGATCATCGAGTCCAACCATTCCTATCAGACATTAAACCATGTCCCTCAGGACCTCATCTACCAGTGCCTTAAACACCTCCAGGGAAGGCGAATCAACCACCTCGCTGGGCAGCCTATTCCAATGCCCAATGACCCTTTCCGTGAAAACCTTCCTCCTAAACTAAACTAAAACTTCCTCCTAACAGAAAGGGCAAAGTGATACCAAAGGGAAACCCTTGTCTTCCCTCCGGTCTTGGCAGCAGGTTGGTGCCCTGCTGTTTGACTCCAATGCTTATTCCAAGACAAAGCTCAGTAGTGGAGTCTCCATTTCTGAGCCCACTATCCACTGTTCAGTCATAGCCAAATCTTGCAAAACATCTTCCTCCAACCTTTATCTTGACTGCCAGCTCTATCAGCTGATTTAAATAGAAACACTTCAAAATACTTGGAGTTTTTCTCCTTTCCTTTTTGCTTGAAGTTCATTTTGATGCAAGTGCAGCTTTAAGGAAACCAGCAAACAGAAAGAAGGAGAGATGGTGTCCCTTCCTCGCTGCTTTTTTTGCAAGCTGAGGGAAGGATGTCTCCGTCTCCACATACTTGCTGGTACTGGGTTCAGGTCCCATGCTGCATATGTGAGAATTTCCCCTGGTGTGTCTGCTAAGGGCAAAATGTAGCAAATAGTATTCCAGCAGTGCATGGAGAGCTGCATTGATTTATGTGTCTGCTCCTTGGGATACCTCACCAGCAATATTAAAAGCAAGATTTTGGAAAACTTTCAGGATTAAAAATTAACTGGAGTTTGTCCAATATCTTTTTATTAGACACCGTCTCTCCCAAGGCTGCGAAGCTAATACCAAATTGTCAGATTGCCCAAAATTCTAAATATCTCTGAGTACGGATTTCATGTATCTGTTTGGAGTTGCTTGCTCTAAAATGCACTTTTGTGTTACAAAGCTCACTGAGAGATTTTTAAAATATTGATCTGAAGGATTTGGCAGGGGGAATGCGATGAGGAAGTCATGTTTGCCGAGGCATATTCAGCTTGAGAGTACTTTGGTGTCCTGAAAAAAAAGCCCAGCCCAGTTCAGGCTTACTGTAGGTGTCTAAACATCATAGAATGGTTTGGGTTGGAAGAGACCTTAAATATCATCCAGTCCTGACCCCCTCCTGCCATGGGCAGAGACACCAGAACACTCTGCTCAAACACCGTCCAACCTGGCTTTGAACACCTCCAGAGATAGGGCAGTCACCGCTTCCCTGGGCAACTTTTACCAGTTACCTCATCACACTCGTGAAGAATTTCTTCCTAAAGCCTGATCTACATATTCCCCCTTCCAATTTAAAGCCATTCTCCCTTGTCCTATCACTATGTGCTCTTGTAAGAAGCCCCTCCCCAGCTTTCCTGTAGCCCTGTTCAGGTATTGGATGGCTGCTCTAAGGTCTTCTTGGAGCCTTCTCTTCTCCATGCTGAACAACCCCAACTTTCTCAGCCTATGCTCATAGCAGAGGTGCTCCAGCCCTCAGATTATCTTCATGGCCTCTTCTGGACCCTTTCCAACAGTTCCATATTCTTCTTATGCTGGGGGTTCCAGAACTGGACACAGAACTTGTGGTACATCATCTGGCGTGGTTTTTTTGTTTTGTTTTTTTTTTTGTTCTATGGTAGCACAATCAGGATTGCTGAATCCTAACACAATTGCTGAACCAGCTGACCAAGCGATACCTGAAATTTTATCCAATGGTAGTAAAAGCGCACACGGCCATGGAACAGTGATCCATTTTATAAGACAGTTGGTGGAAATATTTAGGATTATATTGCCAGTATAGATTACTTTCCTAACAGCTTGTGATGTCATCATGCTGCGATGGTATCGGTCTGTTGTGTTGTACTTGCAGGGTAACTGAGAGCTGACCCAGCATGTTAAGGGCAAGAGGATCCTTTTGCAACACTAATAAACAGTGAAAAGGGGATCTTACAAGTCATCCCAATGCCTCAGGCATGTGCCTAACTGTGATAAAAGAAGAATTTTGTATTGTTTTCAATTTGACGTGTCCACTGAGAATTTTGGTGATGATAATGGAAAAAAAGGACTGAAGTGAAAGAACATCTGTGGTCTGGTCAGGACCATAGCCCTACATCAGCCCTACTAAAGTCCTACTGCACCACAGAATCCAAGTGCTCATATAGAGATTTACATGGAACATATGTGATTGCCTGTGGAAAACAGACACCTCATATTTCGCCCTTTGTGCTCCATAGTAGGTGAAGCAATGCAGATTCTGCAAGAAGTCACCAAAAGATGGGAATGTCCCCTTGGTGTGCAGTGATCCCTGGGCCTGCTGCTTGGCCTGAGAAGCGAATTATGGTCCTGTGGCTGGTGTGAGGACCAGCCCACCCTTGGTAGTGTCATTACTGCCTCGCCCTGTCCTTTTTCTATGTTTCTTCCCTCCTGAGATCTCAGCCCAGGCATTCATGCTTGGGAGATCATGTGAATTGTGGCAAAAATATACTGTGTACTATTTGCAGCTCTCAGACAAGTTTTTTCACCCATTGTTCTGTGTGTGCTTAATTTAACTGAGACTCTTCCTGCCCTCGGAACTGAAGCATTTGGTTAAGTAGTTGTTGGATAGGGACCAGACCCTACTGGGTTCAGTGAGAGCTGTGCTTGCAGGATTTGACCCCAGGTGGTTCTTTATTTATTTTATTAACCGCGGAAAGGACTGGAGTGCTGTCTAGAAAAGGCAGAAAAATCTAGTTTGCTGAACGTTCAGTTTACACTTTTGGGAGAAGGACTTATGGTTGATGGAACCTTCTATCTGGGAAAAGGGACAGGGCTTTGCTTGTTCTGCAGTGCTGCAGTTAAACCTCATTACTTCTTAGGGGATTGCGTTGTCTTCCTCCTTGTTGCCATCTAAGCTGCGTGTGAAGTAGATGGAGTCACAGTGTCCCTGCTGCTTGGTTGTTACCCAGCCTGAGGGAAATAACAGCTTACTTCTGCCATTTCTTTTTTTCTGCAGTGTTGCCATTGTTTAGATTCCGGGCTTTTCTGGAGAGCGACGCTTGGCCTTTTTGCTCCTATTTATTAGGCCGCATTCTTCACCAAAGCAAATAAGCACTGTTTTCTCCTTGTTCACAACATGGTCCCTAAAAGAAGTATGTTGTGGGTGCTGCTTCTGTTTGCTAATGATGCTGAATTCCATTAAGCAAGGCTTTTAGCTGGCTTGTGTGCCATCTCTGTGCCACAGCAAGCCCAGGCCTGCTTGACTCTGACTGCAGGGCTTGTAGGGCAGTTGGGACACCCGTGGCACTGTGCAGCGAAGATGTGAGGTACAGGTTTCTCTGTGAGGTAGGATGAGGCCAGTTGCAAAAGATTTGAGAGGTTTGCTGCTGCAGCTCATGGAGGCCTCCCCTTTTGTGCTGGGAGCGCTGGCCAGTGCAGTGTCCAGTGGAACCTGTGGGCAGAGCTGTGCAGGTTGGATGGGGAGAGCAGAAGGTCTGACACAGCTATTTTGTGCTTTTCCAGTTTCCTGTGTGCTCAGAGTTGACAGGTATATCCCTTCAGCTGTGCTGAATACAAGGGGAAAGGCCCCTTTTTGATTCCTTGATGGAATTTCAGCCACCCTAGCTCTTTTGGGAGCAGCATTTTTGTCATCTGTGTTTCACTCTCGAGTGCAGATTTCTGTTTCCTTTCCCCTGCTGCTTTCAACAGTCAGATCGATTGCCTGTATTGCTTTATGGCCTGTTTTATCCTGGTGGGGAAGTTATTTCACTACATCTCTTCAACTGAGTCATTTGGAAACATCCCTGCTTCCTAACTGGCTCATTAGCATCCAGCCTTGCGTGGTGCTGGCTCAGGGCTCGGCTATCCCTTATGCCAAGGCCATGCTTGGCACATCCTTCGGGAGGGCAAGGAAGATATTCCAGCTTCTCCTTCTCTTTCCAAAGCCTAGGCTCTTGCGGGCAGAGAAGCAGCTTTGCTTCTTGAAGATCAGACCACGCTGGATACAGTATCCCCACTCAGAAGCCCCACCTGGCCCATCTGAGGGTTCTTGGGTGGTGGGTCCCAGAAGTACCAAAGACAGACAGAGTGCTCACACTAAAGGAATCCTTCAGTCTCATCGCCTGCTGTTTTGTCACACTGGGGTGCGACCATGATGCTGTTGCCCAAACAACTTTCCAAACCTCTGTTTTTCTGTCTTCCCTACCCAGGTATGGTGCAGATGTGGATGTGAATCACCACCTCACTTCCCGGGTTCCCAACCTCTCCGTGCGGCCCCTCACCACCCTGGTGGTTTGCCCACTGTACATCAGCGCTGCCTACCACAACCTCCAGTGCTTCCGGCTGCTGCTTCAGGCAGGAGCCAATCCAGATTTTAACTGCTGTGGGCCCATCAACATCCAAGGCTTCTCTCGGGGCTCCCCTGTGTGTGTGATGGACGCTGTCCTGCGGCATGGTTGTGAAGCGGCGTTTGTCCACCTCTTGATTGACTTTGGAGCCAATCTGAACCTGGTGAAAGTGGAGGCCTTGGGAGCTGAATCCTCAGGAAGGGTCAAAGTCAACCCTGAGGCTCTGCAGGTGTTCCAAGAAGCAAGGGGTAAGCGGCTTTGACTTACTGCAGTGGTTCTGCTTTTATCTACCTTCAGATTCAGGAGAGCTCTTTGGAGAGTTTGTTTGGTGGTTACGAGGTGGTGGTAGGGTGGATGTTACCACCCTCTCTCTGTTCAATCTGTTCAAGTGGGTTTGTTCAAGTGCCTTTAACTGTGTGCTAATAGCCCCTGTAAGCATTTTAGACCTAAATCAGAAGCGTAAAACAATTCTAACACACAGAAAAGATAACTAGGTTTTAACAACGTGTTAAGCTGCATGGTAATGATTTCATTGCCCTTGGTAGGGCTCCCAGTCAGGCAGGAGAGGACCATGGGGCTGGCCTTTGTGGCTCCCTGACAACAATCCTCAGTGTTGCCGAGCTTCTGCCTGCCTCCAGCTCTGACAGGTCTGGGGACAACCTGGTGGCTTCCCCATGAGCCTCCAGCCAGACTCAGTTTTCCTTCTGTTGCGTTTTGCACCTTCACGTGGTCTTCTCCATCTTGAGTCCTTCAGTCCAATGATGCCTATCACCAGCTTAGCTTCAGTAACTTTGTTTTTGTCTTTCTCCCAGCTCTTTTCCATTGCTGAGTGGTGTCCTCTGCAGCCTGAGGCGAGGTTAGGTAGCTTGGCTCTGTCAGAGCTGAACTTCAGGTCTTCAAACCACAGGCAGGTTATGACATATCCAGTGAGACCCAGTTCTCCAAAGCCCTCACTGCTCTTGAGTGACTGTGCTCTGTGGGGGTGCCCCGGGAGCCACCCAAGATGTGGCCCTATCTGAGCAGGGTAGTTGGGAAGTAAAGCCACCAATGGTGGGAACAAATCAGCAGGAACTTGGGTGGTGTTGGAAAAAAGTAGGAAAAAGATGGCTTTTTGAATTTAACATCCATGGGGAAGCAAATGAGTTACAAAAGAAGTAAACCAGAGCCTCTGACCTGAATGTGCCTAAATTTAGTTGCTATTTCTTTCTTTTTATAACAAAAGCAACGTAAGTCCAGTGTGCACCCTTGTTCCAGCAAGGGCAGCACCTCATAAAACCACCAGGCTCGACTGGTGAAGGCTGGGGCTTCGCACCAGGATCGGAAATGGGGTTTCCCTCTCAAACTCCAGAGGAATTTCAAAGGGATTCAGGGTGTGCGATACGACAAAATTACTCAGCTCTGCACGTGCCTGGTTTTTAAACCTGCCTGGACTTGAGCTGAGAAGAGACACACACAAGATGGAGCAGGTGGTTTCCATTAAGCCTGGGTTTAGGGGGCAAGTGGGGCTCCTCGGGTAGAGCACACGGGATAGTGAAGTGGTGCTTTGGAGGCCCAGTTCCTAAGTCAACATGGACACTACCATTCTCTTGTCCCTAGGCTGAAAGAGCTCTCTATGAACTCAAAAGGAGCCCTAGGAAGAAAGCTGGGATAAGGCCTGAGCTGAATGTCAATGCTTTGAATCCTAGGAGGTTCTTTAGAGAAAAAATGAAGTTCATATAATTTCATAATTATCTTATGAGCATAAAGCTTCTCACAGCCTCTCTTAGTGTGGGTCCAGCTGTGATCTCTTGAACCCTGTCATTCAGGGACTGACTTCTTGGTCACAACCCCATGCAGTCTCCTGTTTGCTCTTCTGAAGTGCCCGTGTGGCAGCTGCTCCAAACCTTTGGCCAAAAGCTTTGGCCTGCTTACAGAGAGGATTTGTGCACTCTCAACTCTCCTGCGCTGTCTTCATATTGCTGTGCAGGACGTGTCCTCAGCGTTTGGAAGGGGTAAATGGCTCCTCAGCTGTCAGCCAGAGCTCAGCACGATTTAAATGTTTTTACCCCTTTCTCTTCCTCTCTTTACCCTTCAGTAGTTTTTTTCTCTTTCTTCATTGCAGGCCACACCCGGAGCCTCTTGTCTCTCTGCCGCATAGCTGTACGAAGAACACTTGGCAAATCTCGTCTGGATCTGATCCATATTCTTCCAGTCCCAGACCCCATCAAACAATTTTTACTTCACGAACACAGTTAAAGGGCAACTGGCTGCTTTCCAGGACAGTGTGATTTGGTAAATGAGTGCGCTGATAAAGCCAGGTGCCAATCTAACCCTTACCCCCCAGTGAAATACTGTATTGCTCATGGAGTGCACATATTTCCCTGCCCCTGTGATTTTCTCCTTAAGATTTTGGGGTGCAGTGATTTTGTGTGTCTGTTCTTAAGCTACCAGTGCCAAGGCCAGGTTGGATGGGGCTTTGAGCAACCTGATCTGGTGGAAGGTGTCCCTGCCCATGGCAGGGGGTTCGGAACTGGAGGGACTTTAAGATCTCTTCTAATCCAAATCATTCTGTGATTCTATAACCTAATTGGTGACCTCGTTTGCAGCTGGTCGGGTGATGAGGTAAATAAGTGTGTGTGGGTGTTATATGGGCAAATACAATATGTCCTAGAGCTGTTATCATATGTCTGTTTGTTATGACTCTACCTCTGTTACTGCTCTGTGTTGCACACAACTTGGGTCTCGGCAGCGCTTCTGCTTGAGGAAAGTGTCTGTACTTAAGTCTTTCCTCTTCCTATAGTGTACAAGGGAGTCTCCTCACCTTGGTAAGGGTGTTAAAACAGCCATCGGTACCTGACTTTTCCCTTCCTGACAGAGTTTGTAGTTGATGCTGTAAAACTGGGTGTATTTTCTTCTGTCCTCTTCTGGTGTGAAATGCATCAGGTTTCCTGTCCAGTGCTGTGCCTCATGTGGAAAATTATATCTGTGTCTCTACGTGCTGCAAGGTAGCTGCTGACTTGGCTTTCTTCGTGTAGAGACCCCATCGCACAGATGGGAGAGTAGCAGAATATGTAGTCCTGTCTTGTCTGAGTCGTTTCTCCCAAGCACCTCAGACTTTCCCTCCAGCACTGTGATGGACTGGGCAGGGGCTGCCCCATCCTCCTGCTAACTGCAACCACTGCCATAGCACGGAAGAGAGAAGAGGAAAAGGGAGTTTCACCTCTGGAAACTGATGACTGCACAGCTTGTTGTGGGGATGGGATCCCCATGGGCTCGCTTGCCACTGCACGTGTAGTGGGATGAGGACTGTGATACGCAGACAAAGCCAGCGCGTGAACCTGAAAGATTTCTGGGGTACTTTTTGGAAAACTAATGGCTAAATTTATCTCCTGTTCACTGTAAAATGTGTTTAAGTATTTGGGAGTGACCAGGAACAACAGTGAAGGAGTTGCTAAATTAAACTGTTGTGTTGCTGTGCTGGATGGTAGTTGATTGAATGCCTGTGAATATATCTGTGTGATTATGAAGGAAAGGACGCCAAAACCATCTCTAGACTGCCTGCTTGCAGTGCTGCTATGATTGTGATGTTACTGAAGGCCCAGTAAAGCAACTGACAATGCGCAGCACATCAGGATAGAGTTTCCTACCAACCTTTTACTCCATTTACCGTGGTGGCAGTATGGCTGGAAACAACCCTCCCAGATCCACTTAACAGTCTTCTTGTTTGCACATGGCTTCTACCACCATTCTGTGAGATGGGGAAAAAAGGACTTCTTGGCGCTTCTTGAAGAGTTAGGAGATTATGTGCTTCTAAACGCAGTGCTGCATGCAGCAGCCTGGGTTCCTTTCATTTCCAGTGCCTCTATGTTGCTGTTTGCCTTCCTGTCACGAGTCCATAGCAGAGTGTTGTGCTGCAGTGAGCAGAGAACTTTCCGTGGGATCTCAGGGTCAACCAGCTCCTTGTGGCAACCTGGTCATTGTATAGGAAACACATCAAAACATCATCTTCAGGAGGATGGAGATGATGGTCCCTCAGGATCTTGGGTAAAAACCCAGGGGATAATCAGTACTTGCTTTTGCTTTACTGATCCAAGTTCTTTCTAGGCCCCGTGTTACAAGTTGATTTTTATCGCCATGTTTCTTTGCCAGATGTTCTTCTCACGCAGTTGGCAAGGGGATTTTTCCAGATGTGATGCTAAAGATATTGGGGATTAATTTATTGTGGGGTGTTGGTGCCTGGGAACCTGTTGTTGCTAAGTGTGGGATTGCAAGGACAGTTAGACAACCCCTCCTGTGACCAGAGAAGAGCTCTGGTTGCTCTTCTTGACTTGCTGTAGGAACAAGGCAGTGGGGTTGTTTAGGCTACATTGCTTTTTGGTTTTGGATGCCTTTGGCTAACCGCCCTGGTTGTCCTCTAGGCTGTCCCATGGACTTGCCCTCTAGGTCTTGACATGAATTACAAGATGTTCTTTTTCCAAAGGCATAAGTGGATTTAAAATCACATTTCAGTTCCTGGTCCTCCTGCTATGGGATATGTTTAGAGTGGAGTTCAATAAGTAATGATGGACTTCCTTGTATGTTTTGTTACCTGCTGAAGAACACGTGTCTTTCCAAAATGCTTTCAGAGAAGGAAGAATGGCAGGAAAAATGCATTCCCTGATTGTTTCCTGTCACTTTGATTCCATGGCCAGGCCTGGAACATCCCGCTAGCCCCTTGCGTTGCTCTGCTCACTGATTTTAGGCAAAATTTGCACTTCTGAGAACTGGCTAAAGTGTGGTGGTTACACACAGTGCTCAGATACCAAAGCAAAGGCTACTTTCAAGCCTCTCATCAGGTGAGATGTAATGGCAAGGATGTGTAGCTATAGGCATGCTTTCAAGGGGAGAAGGCAGCAGTTCTGCACTGTTTCTTTTTCAGGCTTGCAGATGGTTTAGGTTTTCACCATGCTGGAGGCCAGGGCAGCCCATGAGCATGTTGCCTGAGGGTTGTATGCTTGCTTTATAGAAGTGTTAACATGCCTGAAAGATGCAGACAGGTTGTAAAGCCACTTGTCACCTTGCTGGTGGAACTATAATGTTTTGCAGGAGGACGGGCCAAACATGCTCTCTAGCTCCAGCATATAGAGACAGAAAATGAAGTAGGTTGTCTTGAGAAAACACCATTGCAACAGCTTCTTTGGGTTGATTTTTTTTCGCCTTGATTCTTATTTGTTCGTGCAGTTTTGTAGACTGGTCACCCTTTAGTGCCCTTTGCCTGAAGGTAGTAGGATGGGCATGGAAGACATGTGCTCTTCTGCAGGGAGAGCTGGCTCCACCTGGAATGAGCTACAGTGAAATGTCATGATGTGAATGATGGAAGGTGGTCCAAAGAAACTGAGAGTTTAGTTCTTAACACAGTGCCTGATGTAACTGGTGTATTGTATGTAGCTAAAACTAAAGCTCTGCAGATGGCTTGTTCCAGTTTTAATTATGAGGCACTGACCCAGGTTGCTCAGGGAAGTTTTGGATGCTCCCTTCCTGGAAATATTCAGGGCGAGGTTGGATGGGGCCTTGAGCAGCCTGGTCAAGGTGGGAGGTGTTCCTGCCCATGGCAGTGGGATCGGAACTGGATGATCTTTAAGGTCCCTTCCAACCCAAACTATTCGATGATTCTATACTTAAGTATTTGATTTATTGACTGTTGTTTTTCTTGTCTGACACTGTCCTACAGTGTCCTTGAGCCAGCCAGCCAAGTAGCACCCCGACCAGTCTATCAACTGTACTCCCTTCTGGAACTGTGACTCCCAAGTGAGGGAGATAGTGAAGAGCACTGTTTTACCAATGTAGCATCCAAAAGATTCTCCTGTCTGTGGATCCACAGGTCAAAAGGTGGCTCTCCCAACCCAACAGCAAATGAGCTTGAAGTTTGTCAGTCACTCAGACATCTGTGGAATCAAAGCTCTGACGTTTTTGACTGGACTACCCACCAACTTCCATCTCAACTGAGGGACTCCTGCAGAAGGCTCGGTGTTAAACTTGGATGGTCTTTCTTTTGGCTTGAGGGCCTGAAGAGGGTCCAGCTCAGAGAGACAACTTGCATAAAATTAGGCTGTTAGAGCAAAGACTGCTATTAGGGGAAGTCCCTGTGGACATTGGTTGCTGAGGCTGCATAAACCCAATTTGCTTCAGTGAAGTCGTTTAATACGCAGACTTGGAAGATCTGGGATTTTCATTGTAGAAAGATAATGAATCTCAAAATAGATTTATGATATTCATAGACCCTGGTGTCTTGTCCTGTAGAGCCAAAACCTACATCCTCTGGCTGTCCCTGTCCTTTTAAACCCAAGGAACAACAGTCTTCCAATATGAAATCAGAGTAATATGTACGTATTATATATCTTCACGCTATATAAACAGCATTTATTTTTGCCTTAACTCGGGCTTCACCATTTCCTCCTATGTAGCAAAGTGTTCTCTTTTATAAAGGTACTTTTTTCCATGTTGTCCACGGGGCAGCTCAGATAACCTGAGTAACGAATGAGTGTCACGAAGACAGGGTTGGGAAATTAAATGTCTGCAGCATTCATCCCCTAGATTGAAGAATGCCTAATGTATTTGCATGTAAGATATAAACTGTGCCTTGTGTGACCTTGCTGGAAGCTTGGCTGGGCTGGGATAACAAGATTTGGAAAATGGTTGAAGAATCAAAACAGATCTGGAATAAGCCAAGCAGATCCAAAGCAATGTTTTTCATGTGGGCTTTCTTCTTGTCTTTGTTGCTGTGGGGAATTTCCAGAGCATGAAATGCTGGTAGCTGGTACCCAAATACGATTTCCTGCTCTTTGGGAGTTTCGGAGAAGGCAGACAGACAGCATCTGTTGGACTGAAGTGTTTTGTTCCCCCCTTATCCCCAAACTAAAGCACTTTTTACACCAAAACCAGCCTTTGAGGTACAATATGTCTTTAGCCCTTCCTGTTTCAGTGAAGAGAGCAGCATAAGAAACTGCCCAGGACTGGGTGAAGGTGAGAGTCCTGCTTCAAATGGAGCTAATCAGAGGTCTGTTGATTGTGCTCAGCATAAAGTGGTGTGTGCACAGCAGCCAGATCAGATCTGAGAGCAGACAGGAGGTGTCTGTGGTGGACCTGGAGCCGTGTGTAGCTGAATAAACATGTTCCAGTGCAAGAGTGTGACTGTGCCTCATGATTTACTTCGCAAAGGTTGTGTGCAGCAGAAGAGCAGATGCTGGGTGTGCAGATCCTGAATCCTGCTGGCTTGGGAGGCTGTGGCTGCCCTCTTGTCACAATCTGTAGCCGCTGGAGGGGGCCGGAGCACCGTGCTGCCTGCGAGGGGATTGCAGGCTTCCTTTCCCCAACCAGCCTCTGCCTTGCCCCCCTGGGCAGTTCAGAGCAGCCAAATCAAATTGTGAACTGTGGTGAATGAGCAGAGGAGCTCCCCCTCTCTCCGAGTCTCTTCCTGCCCCTCAAAACCCTCTTCTGCAAGGTTGCACATCCTCCCAGCGAAGCACTTGCAAGAGAACCGGGTGATCAGGCCCAGTCAACATGAGTTCACAAAAGGCAGGTCTTGCCAAACTAACCTGATTGCCTTCTGTGACAAAGTGACTCGGCTGCTGGACGAGGGAAAGACTGTTGATGTGGTCTTTCTGGACTTCAGTAAAGCCTTTGACACAGTTTCTCATAGCATTCTGCTACAGAAACTGTCAGCCTCTGGCCTGGACAGGCGCACACTCTCCTGGGTAGAAAACTGGCTGGATGGCCGGGCCCAGAGAGTGGTGGTAAATGGTGTTAAGTCCAGCTGGAGGCCAGTGACAAGTGGGGTTCTCCAGGGCTCAGTGCTGGGTCCAGTCCTGTTCAATGTCTTCATCAATGACCTAGATGAGGGCATTGAGGGTACCCTTAGCAAGTTTGCAGATGACACTGTGTGGAAGTGTCAATCTGCTGGAGGGTAGGGAGGCTCTGCAAAGGGACCTAAACAGGCTGGAGCGCTCGGCAGTGTCCAACGGCATGAGGCTTAACACGGCCAAAGGCCGGGTCCTGCACTTAGGGCACAACAACCCTATGCAGAGCTACAGACTGGGAGAAGCCTGGCTGGAAAACTGCCAGGAGGAGAGGGACCTGGGGGTGTTGGTCGACAGCCGACTGACCATGAGCCAGCAGTGTGCCCAGGTGGCCAAGAAGGCCAATGGCATCCTGGCTTGTATCAGAAACGGTGTGACCAGCAGGTTGAGGGAGGTGATTCAAATTTGATAGTAATGGTTGGACTCGATGATCCGATGGGTCCCTTCCAACCTGGTTGTTCTATGATTCTATGATTCCTTGGGATGCTTGGAGCTTGCTGCTTGGAGCAGATCAAAGTTCTTGGCATTCCACCCCGTCCTTCAGACCAGGCTGAAGAAGGTTCTTCAATCTCATTTCTGCTCCTGCATTCTTTCTACTCAGCTCTGAAGATGTAGCTCCTTAGTTTGTCCTGGCACAAAAGTACTCTGAAATCAGAATAATTCCTTAAAATACTTTTTTCGTGCCACTTGACTTCTTCTGTTTTTTTTTTCTTGGAGAAATCTCTACCAGATTATGCTTCTGTCACTTCTGATGGTTGCTTTGCCCTTGCTTGGGGTTAGCAGGCTCCGTCTGCAATGCCAAACAATTAGCTCAGGTAATAGAGAAAGCATTTTGGGTACCTAAAGGTTTAACCCCTGTAGCTATCTCCAGTGAAGGCCACAATCCCTTTTTTAGGATTTTTGCTATTTTTGCCTGGGAGATGTTTGTCTGAGCTGATGTCAGCATTTCCTCTAAAGGCAAAAAAGAGAGTTTCTCCTAAATTGGAAGAAATGATCAAATGATTTGGAATTATGATTAAAAACAAAGCAAAACAAGCCTTAATTTGAAATTCTGCCATCTCCAGCCTCAGTATTCCTCTAGCTCAGAAGCGGCTCACTCCTGCCTCCCAGGGCATCTCCCTTAAGACTCCAGTGGTAGCCACTCCTGCATGGTACCCATGACCCTACTGGGTGGTGGGTCAGCGACAGTGTCTCTGTGCTGCAGCGTAGAAAGAACAGGAGATTTATTGTCAGCTGGGGGAGATCTGTGTGTCTGAGCTGCAGAACTTGCAACAATAAACTTGAGATAGTTGAAAGGGCTGCCTGACTCCAGCCATGGTTTTTCATGTTGTTAACCTGTCCCCTCTCGGTTATCTCTCCAGAGTAGATGAGCTGTGGTTTCTGGTCACCTCTCACTGAGTTTTGTGTATGGCTGCGGAGACGAGCTCATGGGTGAGTCTGTCCTTGGTTTACATAACGGCGTTGCAACATTTTCCTTATTACTCACACTCATCAATCTTATCTTAAGGTCTAATGAGAGTTCCCTTTCTTGCGGCACTGAGAAAGAAAAGAGGTTTTGCCTTGCACTGTGTGATGCTCAAACATTTGCTCTGGGCTACGAGAACTGACCGAGACTGCAGTAAATCTTGGGCAGACTCAAAGCATTTCCTCTAGTTTGCATTGCTTCCACTCCCCCAGCTGCTGCTGGGGAAGCCCCTGCTTCTTTAACTTGTTTTTGTTCCCTCTCAGCTCTTTCAGGCTTGTCTTCCCTCCCAGATGAGCTCTCTGACTCCTGCGAGTTGCAACCTGGAAATGGAGTGAGAGGTGTGCGGCTCACTTGTGCTGTGTCCCAGGGACAGGGCAGCATGTATGGGACTCCCAGCTCCTGCACCCACCCAGCCTCACTCAGGGGAAAGGAGGTTGCAGCCGTCCAAGGCCATCACTGTGCTGCGGAGCTCATTTAACCCACCTCTAGGTACATGCATTTCCCTCTGCTTCCAGCACTTTCTCCCTCTCCGATGCATACGCGCCAGCCTGATTTGTGCTGGTCTGCTTTGCACTCTTCTTTTCACTTTTGTTTTTCGTTGTTTATGCTTCAGAGACAAATGAAATCTGCTTTTGTTTACTGGAAAGTATGCTTTATTTTCCCCGTCATCTAGCATCTGGTGTTTGTAAAATGCACAATGAATCTTTCCAACAGAAAATCAGCCAGACTCCGTGTGCCTGGCCAGGAGTTCACGTGTGCCACAAGCCTTATCCTAAAAAGGTGCTATAACATCCAAACCCAGAAAATGCTGACCAAGCATGCTGTGTATACTCAAGGTGCTGAGGGACATGGTTTAGTGATTGATGGGAATGGTTGGACTCGGTGTCCCAGAGGGTCCTCTCCAACCTAGTGATTCTGTGATTCTATGATTCTGTGAAAATCCACAAGTCCAATGCTGGAAATTCACATTTCCTATCAAATGTGTGTTTAGTAAAGGCTGCGAGTTACCACAAGGCTAAAGGAAGCCTTTCACTAAAGCTAGAAGGGAGCAGTGGCAGGTGGCAGTCCCAGGAACAAGCATCTCCATAATATTAGTAGGATGCTTCCGTCACTTGGTAGTCAGAAAGAAAAATAAAGCCAAGATGGGTAAGATGGAGTAGGACAGACGTTGTTGTTGATTAATTCCTGTTCCATTCCGTTCCAGTGGTGAGGCAGCAGCAGTGGTGGCTGCCCCATCCCTGGAAGGGTTCAAGGCCAGGTCGGATGGGGCTCGGAGCCCCTGATCCAGTGGGAGGTGTCCCTGCCCATGGCAGGGCGAGTGGAACTGGATGATCTGTAAGGCCCCTTCCAACCCAAACCATTTTATAATTCTATGATTTATGGCTTCATCCCCACCCCAGAAAGTAGCAGGGTGATGTACGATCTGTGCACAGTTCACTCCCCATGGCACAGGCTGTCTGTAAGCTTTCCAAACAAACCAGGGTGAGGTGATGCTTGCAGGCACATTTTCTCTGGTGAAGTCTTTCCACAATCATCTGAAAGGTGCTAAGGGAATTTTGGAAGCTGGTTTCCAGCCATGATTCACTTGGCCAACTCTGCACTTGCCTTTAATTTTAATAAATTTGGCGACATCCATTTATTTAACATTTTGCAAAGTGGGGTCTGCGTTTGCTCAGAGAAAATGAGAGTTGAAGGATGGTAAAATGCCTTCATAAATTGGAAGTTAAATTAAGAAATTGCTTTAAAAGCATCGAGCACTCTTAGCTCCATGTGGTGGTGTCACTTAAGGCATTGTGAGCTGTGGTCCCCGTTGGAGGCACAGAAGAATGAGGAGGCACAGGGTGGATTGTTTTGTGGGTGTTCCTGGCTGTTTTCGTTTGCAGATGGC
Organism: Coccyzus lansbergi; assembly: GCA_033558105.1. Lineage (NCBI taxonomy): Eukaryota > Metazoa > Chordata > Aves > Cuculiformes > Coccyzidae > Coccyzus > Coccyzus lansbergi. The sequence continues at coordinate 1,409,576 of JAUMJK010000048.1, forward strand.
ATGTAATAATAGATTCATCCCTTGCTTCATTTCCCACAAAACAGTTTCACCGACAAGTCTTAATTTTAGAAAATTTCAGCAATTGAGCATTTTGCATTGTAAGCATTGTGTGTCCATATGTAAGCAGCTTCTGGAAGTTTTCTTGTATGTTTGATCATATCAATATTATTCCAGGACATGCTCTGCTGTGGAAAGCCTCCTGGTGCCATATTTAATTTAATTTAATTTAATTTGATTTAATTATTAGTATTTTCAAACTACTAACGGTAGCTGCAGCTTGGTCTCCGTTGGGACACATATCAAATTAATTTGTTTAAATTCTTACTTCTTAAAATGTGAGTTGTTTTGCTTTGTTCCGCATTTTCCCAGGATGAGGTTAGAGACTAGGCACTGTGGTAGGCACTAAGCATGTTTTCAGGGGTTACTTGTGCATCCCTGACGTTCACAGACAGATGCTCCGAAGAGGGCATGTCAGCATGATGCTCTCTTACACAGATGAGTGGTGAAGCCTCAGTCATGCGCTGGTACCTGGTGGCATCTCTGAGCAGCACTTCACTGCCAGGCAGTGCCGGGCAGGGTGAAGCTGCTGGACTATGGAAACCCTGGCTCTGTCTCGAGATATTGTGGTCTTTCAGCCTTTGTAGCTGTGTAGCAGCAATTTTCCTTGCGTCTTAACACCACCCTAGCATTTGGACGCACATTCCTGATACTTCTTCTTGATCTGGAAAGGAGTTTTGCTTCGTAGTAAACGTGTTGTAAGACTTTCTGCTGTTTAAAGGCGTTTGAGTCCTTACCTTCATCAAAGAGACCTATAAAGCCTCCTATAAATATTACCTAGGTGAGCAGAAGTTTCCAATTACCCTAGCACTGCTCCTGGTATCAGTTCCTACAATTACCAGCCTCCATTAGCACAGCTTTCTTAAAGCCAAAACATCAAAGCAGAGGTTCCTTCCTCAGTCAGTGACTGCCACCAGTCTAGAGGCGGGTCATCTGCAGAGCTACAGACTGGGAGAAGCCTGGCTGGAAAACTGCCAGGAGGAGAGGGACCTGGGGGTATTGGTCGACAGCCGACTGAACGTGAGCCAGCAGTGTGCCCAGGTGGCCAAGAAGGCCAATGGCATCCTGGCTTGGATCAGAAATGGTGTGACCAGCAGGTTATTCTCCCTCTGTACTCAGCACTGGTGAGACCACTCCTTGAATCCTGTATTCAGTTGTGGGCCCCTCACCACAAGAAGGATGTTGAGGCTCTGGAGCGAGTCCAGAGAAGAACCATGAAGGTGGTGAAGGGTCTGGAGAACAGGCCCTATGAGGAGCAGCTGAGAGAACTGGGGTTGTTTAGCCTAGAGAAGAGGAGGCTGAGAGGAGACCTCATTACTCTCTGCAACTACCTGAAAGGAGGTTATAGAGAGGAGGGAGGTGGCCTCTTCTCCCAAGTGACAGGGGACAGGACAAGAGGGAATGACCTCAAGATCCTCCAGGGGAGATTTAGGCTAGAGAATAGGAGGAAGTTTTTCATGGAAAGGGTCATTGGGCATTGGAAATGTCTGCCCAGGGAGGTGGTTGATTCACCTTCCCTGGAGGTGTTTAAGGCACGGGTAGATGAGGTCTTGAGGGACATGGTTTAGTGTTTGATAGGAATGGTTGGACTCGATGATCCAATGGGTCTCTTCCAACCTGGTTGTCATATGATTCTATGATTCTATGATCTACACCTTCATGTGTGCCAGCTACTCTTTCCCTGCCTGTTTCAGCAACCCAATGCACAATATTACAGTGTCCTGTTTGAATCATTCAAACCAGAACTGTCGCCCGGAGGGCATCTGTGAAATATGTAAGTTGAGCATTATTTTTAACTCAGTAGCCTGAGAGAGTGTCCGGCCCCTCTTGCTGGGAGTTGTTCTTGCTGGGTGTTCAGTGAACTTTGGGTTTGGTCCATAAACTTTCGGTTTCGTGATAACCCTAAATATTTCATGCATCATAGACGATGAATGATGCAAAGATGTTAGCGAAACCCATTGTGCCAATGCAAACAACTCTAGGAAGCTTCACTGTTCCCAGTGCTGGTGCATGAACCTTGTTCCTCTTCACTCTGTGGATGTGTCTGTGCATGAACAGATGCCAAAAGAAATGAGGGGCAGGTAAATATGAATCTCATAATGCTGTGCTATCCAAAGACAACAAGGCCAGGCTGGATGGGGCCTTGCGCAGCCTGATCTTAGTGGGAGGTGTCCCTACCCATGGCAGGGGATTGGAACTAGATGAGCTTTAAGGTCCCTTCCAACACAAACTATTCTATGATTCTATGAAATAGGGCATTTAAAGGTGTAGTTCTGCATTCAGCATTCTGTTACACTGCAAGGAGCCCTGTGCTGATTGAGCTGCTGCAGGTTTGTGTTTGCTTCCCAGCAGAGAGTGTTTAGAGCGCCACAGAAACACGGTGAGTATACGTCGTTCCACTCTGAATCAGCACAGAATTCACTGGGCAGCCTTGGCTGGATGTCCTTTTACGTGGGATCCTCTTCGTGGTCCAATGGGAATATGGACACCACCACCCTGCCATTTGGAGGAAGTGACTTAATTGGCGATGCATTCGTTTCCAAGGTCAGTGAAAATGGTAAATGCGCCGACAAACAGGACGTCAATCGGTGTTCGCTGTGAATTTGGCTCTTCCGATGTTCCTTTTCTCTGGTATGAGCAATGATTCACCCAGCTTTGAAGTACCCGATATTGTTAGCATGGGTCAGATGTTTAGACATAACTGAGGATATTATATTGGCTAATTAAATAAAGGCATCTGGTGCAGATATTATTCTGCAGATAGGTTTCCATGGAAAACAGTTCATATGCCATGGATGTCATTCAAAGATTAGATTACAAATCAGATGGATCTCGTGTTCTTCCAGAAACCACCTCTCTTTAAAATGAGATTTAGGCTACTAGATGGAGCTGGCTAAACAGCCCTGGCCTATTTGTCCCTTGAGCAGTTGGTGTTTTGGGTCTACAACCCTACTCTTCCCTGCAGCATCTGCTGTTCACAAGACATTCTTATTTTTTCTGTCCATGTGACTCTACATGTGCGTCAACATTTTCTTTCTCAAAGTCTCAAGATGCCTTTTGCCCTCTTTGTAGCCAGTAATAAGAAAGGAGAGAGAGCAATGAGGCTACAACTGCCTAAAAGGAGTTTGTGGAGAGGAGGGAGCTGGTCTCTTCTCCCAAGTGACAGGGGACAGGACGAGAGGGAATGGCCTCAAGGTCCACCAGGAGAGTTTTAGGCTGAACATTAGGAAATTTTTTTTCACAGAAAAGGTCATTGGGCACTGGCTGAGGCTTCCCAGGGACGTGGTTGAGTCACCTTCCCTGGAGGTGTTTAAGGGACAGGTGGATGAGGTTCTGAGGAGCATGGTTTAGTGATTGAAAAGAATGGTTGGACTTGATGATCTGGTGGGTCTCTTCCAACCTGGTGATTCTATGATTCTATTATTCTATGATCCGACTTGACGTGGCTCAAGCATGTGCTATACTCAGGTCCCCTGGGTAGGTACAACCATGGGAGCTTCCAGACCCATTCTCTCAGTGACTTGTTTATTTCCTTCACATCACTTTGCCTTTCTCTGCTCAGATTTCCCCAAATCCAAGCTGGGTCGCTGTAGTGTGATTCACCTCTGACAGGAACGCATGGTGCTGGGATGTGGAAATCCAAGACTGGCAATTCATTTCCCTGCAACTGGCAGCACTGACTTTGATTTGTCCCCACTGGGGGCAAGGAGAAAGGATTTTTCATGAAACTACCCGAAATGTTCAAGTCCCCCTGTGTTTCAGCTATTACTCATGCCCTCTTAAAACAGAAATAACCCCTGACAGGATGGGTCTGAGTCTCCCTTCATGCAAGTTGACATGGTCCCTTGGAGAAGCAAAACCAACTTGTACCAAAAGATTTGAATTAGTTCAGGAATTTAAAAGCCCGTTGGAAAACTGGGCTCTGGTGAACAATTTTATTTTGACGTCTGAGACAGTACTGCACCTTTCACTCTTGTTTATGAACTTGCCTCCCCTGTCCACCTTAACATCTGACAAGGAACTGCGAATCATGAGCCCTTCAAGCTCACGGTGGTTGGAATGATTATGTCTGTAGCGGGAGGGCAGCAGGTCCCCAAGCAATGCTGAAAGTCCTCCTGTGCAACACGATGCCACAGGATGGAGGTGGCCCCAGGTTTTTTGGATGTCCAGACAGATGGCAGGCACACCAGATTTGCTTTTTGGGCGGCTTGTGGGGCTTTTTCAGGCTGCAATCCAGCAGAAGCTGGTCTCCTCCTGGTGCTGCCAAGATCCAGGAGTTAATTCTTATTCCATGAGAAGGCCAGAGCTTGCGTCCAGCCAGTTCCCCAGGGTGCAGAGAAAGAAACTCTCTGAGAAATAAACACAGACACAAACAAACACCAGACTTGGCACGCGGCTTTGCAGGCAATGGGAATATCTTTTAGATTCCCGCCGAGGTAATTGGACTGCAAGGAAGCTTCCCTGCTCTGCCCTTTGGCTCCCAGAGAGGGTCCACTTGCCAAAACACTTTGTGGTCCCTTGAGCTGTACTTGGACTGGACCCTGTGCTTCTGCCCAGTCCTTTCCACTCCAGCACTTGCCTGTGCGCTTGCTGCATTCCTCGTCTAACCTATTCCCAAGGATGTGCATTGAACCTTCTCCCCAGTAAACCCACCCTCTTCTCATGCATTTTATTCCAATTCTTGGTGTTCCTCATGAGAAAATTTCCCAAAGCCTCCCTTACATCATTTTACACCTACTGAGTTGTCCTTTCTGTGGGGTCTTTCCCATGGATGGGATGATGCTGACTTGCAGGTACCGCTGTGTGAGATGATGGCTCTCCTGAGCCTTCCTTTGCACCTTTGCATTTCTTCCTGCCTTTCTTGGAATGGAAAATTCAACCCCAGATCTTACCTGAAATGACCAATACTCCACCACTGAATAATACGCCAGAGCCTGAATACCTTTCCCTACAGTGACATTCTGCATGGTAAACATGCCAGGGTTTTTCAGGTTCTCAGAAATCATGGGAATAGGCAAACCCCCATGTCTTACAAACCCTGTCTTTCTGAGCTGTTGTGTTCCCCCCACAACTTTTGTTTTGACTCCTGCGGCTTTGCAAATTTTAAAATGCTCTCTAGGTTTTCTCCTCAGTCAGGAGGGAGAGAAACTTTGTTCCCTACCCCTCAACTGCAGCACTTTGGCAGGTGAAAACTCAGCAAGGCTCAGTTGTTGGGTGTGTTGCCACAGAGAGCATCCTTGCTGTCTGGTGGGCTGGGTGGTCTGATAACAATCCCTATGAGAAAAGCAGAAATGCTTTTCTTCATTTGGGGTTAAAAAGCTGCTCAATGTGGGCAGCCAGGCTGCAGTTTGATAGCGAGTTTGTTCTTATTTTACTCTCCATCTCACGTGCGTTGATACAGGCTAATATTTCTCTGTAATTCTGTGGTTTCCTTCTCATTTAGTATTGATGAAGCTCATTACAAAAAACAATTTCAAGTGTAAATGGAAGCCTGTCTGTGCATGGGGCAAGAAAAATGAATATTTAAGTGGTAATAAAAAGGATTTAAATGTGCAGACTCTAATAAATCCTCAATTTGGGAAACAAGTGGCTGTTTTGCAGCTTAGTCTGGAGATGCTGTTAAAAAATAGATCATTCACCAAAAGTGAAAAGTGGTTTATTTCTCATGGATCTTTCTTCAGGAAGGAACGGTTTTCCTCAGGACTGTCTCTGTATCCGAGAAGCTCAACCATGCTTCATGCCAAGCAAGGAAAGTTACACCCTATGGTTTTTGAATTACAAATGGGAAATCCATACTGGTTTGGAACAAACAGCACTGGCCATTAGACAATCTATTTGGTTACTCTTTGGTTACAACTGCATAAGGAACAGCTCTAGTGGAAAAAAAAAAAAAAAAAAAGAAGCAGCAGTAACAGTCAATCGTCACTTTTTTTTTTATTGTCCCACCGCCTGGAAAACTTGGAGTTTTATGGCCCACGAACCACAAATTAGAATTGCAGGCAACAGATAAAGCTTCACTATAAATCTAACTAATGCCAGGGGCTGTTGGTGACTGCAGGGAGCCCCTGGGCAGTTATTGCCTGAATGGGTCCTTACCGACTGGCCAGGATCACCGGATAGTTCTGAGAGCTTTTGGAAAGAAAGAGCATTCCTGGTGCAATGGTCACTGCTGCCCTGGGGACCCCTCCACCTCCTCGCAGCAAGGGTCACTGTGTAGGGACAAACAAAGAAGCTGCTGCTGTCTCTCTGGTCAGCATCTGCCATCCCAGTAAGTCTTGAAGGGCTCCTTCAGGATTTGCCCTCCTTTCAACCTCCAGTTTCTCCAAGGAGACAGCCCCAAGCCTGTCCTGTCCCTTTCTGCCTCAGGAAAGTTGATTGCTTGGTCAGGTAGGAAGACTTGAGCCAGCTTATCTCCAGAAAATTAAGCCCTGGCTTCCAACAGGGAACAGGAACAGCCTCAGGCAGCAACTGGTCTTCCAGGAGCCAATAGGGTGATAGGAAGGTAGGTAGGTATGTGCACCTGAGGCGTCATCACTGGAACCTTGTGGTGTCTTGGTCTGATCCAGTCCAAGGCCACTGAGTTGCTCGCAGTTTTGATTTTTGCATTCCTGCTTAGAAATGCACGTTCAGAAGTGCTTAAAAATCCTGGGTGTCAGGGGAATGTATGTTCCTATATCACCGATGGGCTTTGGGAAATCCTGTCCTCTCCTAAGCCAACAGAAATATAGTCTGAGCATTTTGTTGTTCAAGATGTTTGATCATAGAATCATAGAATCACCAGGTTGGAAAAGACCCACTGGATCATCAAGTCCAACCATTCCTATCAAACACTAAACCATATCCCTCAGCACCTCGTCCACCTGTCCCTTAAACACCTCCAGGGAAGGTGACTCAACCACCTCCCTGGGCAGCCTGTTTTTTATTTTTTTCTTTATTTTTACTTCATATATGGAGTCTTGCTGTCTTCTTTTTGCCCTGAGCTGAAAACTCAAGATCCTGAGTTCCAGAGGGCACAAGTGCTGTGTTTGTCCTTGCTAATAAGGAAGAGCTCACAACTTTTTGCTTTTGACGCTATTGTTCTTGGTAACTAGAGGAGATGTGCTCGGCAGCATGACACGTTTTCCCAGCTGAGGAGTCTGCAAAATACTTTTCCTTAGGCGATCAAAGACGGCAGACAAGGATGCCAGAGGAGCAGTAGGGGAAGTTTGAGACCTTGCATTCTGTCTTGGATTTGTCAGCACAAGTTCTGTTGCTCTCAAACACACTTAGAATCATAGAACAACCAGGTTGGAAGGGACCCATCGGATAATCTAGTCCAACCATTCCTATCAAACACTAAACCAAGTCCCTCAAGACCTCATCAACCAATGCCTTAAACACCTCCAGGGAAGGTGAATCAACCTCCTCCCTGGGCAGCCTATTCCAATGCCCAATGACCCTCTGTGTGAAAAACTTCCTCCTAATCTCCAGCCTAAATCTCCCCTGGCAGAGCTTGAGGCCATTACCTCTTGTCCTGTCCCCTGTCACTTGGGAGAAGAGCCCAGCTCCCTCCTCTCCACAACCTCCTTTCGGGTAGTTGTAGAGAGTAATGAGGTCTCCTCTCAGCCTCCTCTTCTCTAGGCTAAACACCCCCAGCTCTCTCAGACATTCCTAATAAGGCCTGTTCTCCAGCCCCTTCATCAGCTTCATGGCTCTTCTCTGGACTTGCTCCAAAGCCTCAACATCCTTCTTGTGGTGAGGGGCCCAGAACTGGACACAGGATTCAAGGAGAGGCCTCACCAGTGCTGAGTCCAGAGGGAGAATCACCTCCCTGGACCTGCTGGTCACACGATTTTTGATACAAGCCAGGGTGCCATTGGCCTTCTTGGCCACTTGGGCTACTGAGTTCTCTTTTAGATTGAAGGCAGAACTTAAGAGGCGTACAGAGTCATTTCAGAGCATCTCGTGATCATTCTTAAAAGTACAAAATTTGAAAATGAGAAAGAAACGTGTTTTTTAACTTGCTCTCCATACCAATAATCGAGATGGAATATGGCTTACAGGGAAATGTATTTCATAACCCTTCAGGATATCTTCTCTCTTCTTTAAAATGTTTTTAATAGAGGTGTTCCTGGCTTCTACCCAGGATTTGAAAGACAGGTTTGCAAATAAAATCCACACAAAGCCCATAGCGATAAGACTATAGTTTCACAGGTTGACTTGGGAACTAATGCGATGGGCAGGCTCTGGGTGGCACTTATAGACATTTTTTCCTTTCCCCCTGCCCTCATTAACCATCACCATTAGCAATTGCACTCAAACAAACAAACAAACAAATAAGTGCATTTAAATACTGGATTTTTTTTTCCCTGTCCTTTCAACCATGAATAATTGCGAAATAATCACCAAAGTCTGGTTTCACTCAAAAAATGTTTCCAGGTTTTGTTTTCTTTTAAAATAATTCTGGGTTCCAACAGCCCCACTTCCCCCCTACGCCCCCTCTTTTATTTTTTTGGAAGCAATTTCAGTTGGTCACATTTACTGATGCCTGGCACAACACGATCAGAAAGCACGTGAGCTTCTTTAATGCATTTCATCTTTATCGTGAACCTTGTCCCTGCCTTTGCTAATAGCCCCAGCATGCAACTCTTCCAAGCATCTGTGGCCCCAAACTACACCCCATTGCAAAAGTGGTAACATCTGCTGGCAACGCACTTTTCCTCCCACTTAAAATGCCGGCAGGACCTGAAAAAAAAAATCCTTTAATCGGGCTAATTGCATGTGGTCTAAACCATGTTGAAGCTCAGTTCCAAGTTCAATGTTAGATTTATGTGCTACAGGCTGGTGTAGAGAGGGTCTTGGATGTGAGGAGGTCAGTGGTTTGAGTTCACGTGAGTTCAGCAAAAGACAGTTTTTCATTTCAGCTCACCTGATTTCCCTCTCTGCCTTTGCCTTGTCCCCTAAGTTTTTTCTTTGTGCTTCAGTTTCACTCCAGAGCAAAATCATAGAATCATAGAATCATAATCATAGAATCATAGAATCATAGAATCATAGAATCATAATCATAGAATCATAGAATCATAGTATGGTTGGGGTTGGAAGGGACCTTAAAGCCCATCCAGTTCCAACCCCACTGCCATGGACAGGGACACCTCCCATTAGATCAAAGTGCTCGTATCCTCCTCCAAGTCCAAGTCTGCTTAGTTTCATCTCAAAAGGGAAACAACTGAATTTCATCTGATGTTCACTCAATGCTATAAATCACCTCGAGCTGCTGAGTGCAGGTTTATGGAGGGCAGGGAAACCTTTTGGTAGAGCAGGCAAAAATACCAAGTTCAGGCTCTTAATGCAGCCTCAACAAAAAAAAAAAAAAAGAATTTTCACCTGATTGCACAATGCTACATTTATATGGAGGCCTGGGCTTTTCCTTTGCTTGCTACTCACCTTACCTCTGTTGCCAGGTGTCCAAAATGAAGCTTTCCATTCTTTTACTCTTGGAAAACTCACTGGTGCCTTAACATAGCATCGTATTACTTGATTCAGGAAAGGCCGAGAGATCCATAGACAAGCTGTGCTCTTTCATTGCCCACGTTTTTACTGTGCAATGCTGTGGGAAAAGCTGCTAAGGCAGGTTCCTGGGGATGGTTTTATATAGTCCCCCCATCAGTTTCCTTATCTAATAGCATCCTTCACATCCCCCTGCCCTGAATTACTCTGCTATTCCCAGGGAAGCCAGTTGGGAATAGCGCTTACCACGTTGCTGATTTGGTAATTTTCCTTTTGGCAACTCTCTTACATTCCCACTTATCCTTTTAAAAAGAGCGTTAGGATTTCCCCAAAGATGTTATTTGCTAATTTTGTGTGAAAATACACACAGGCAGGAGAGGAGGTTGATGCACGCGCATTGCATGCGTTTTGTCTGCGATTGAAGAGCTGTGAGTATATTAATACCTGTTGCGTATCTTCCTTTTTCTTGCTGGAGTCTCTGTGTGTTGTGGCAGACTGGATGACAACAGGGAATTGCTTGAGTCACTGCAGTAGGGAAGTGGCTCAGTGTTCAGGAGAAGTGAAGAGGTTGAGTTCTAATGACTGGTGAGAGGGATGTGTGTTGCAAGTGCTGCTTAGGCAACAGTGAGAGCTGTCTCCTCAAGGATGAAGGAGAAGATATAGAAGGCAGTGAGCAGTGGTGCCTTCTTACAGGAATTAAGTTTATTTATGTCCTCAGAAAAGTTATTGATCATTTGATTATTTGAAGCTTGGAGGTAGTCTGGGAGATGGTTATATTTATACAGAGGTTTTTTCTACTTACTTTGCCTTGCAAATTATGAATTCCTAGAAGATACGTCAAGAGGATAAGATAAGAGGTTCAGTTTTTGCATGCCCCACTTTACAGAGGCACCATGAAGACCCCTTGGAAGCACAGTTTGGTGGCTATGTTTAGTCTTGACCTCACAAGTGGATGGATGCTCCAGTACGGGCTCCAAAAGGAGCCCCATGAATGCTTTAGGGTCCTTGGACCTGGAGGTGTTGGTCAACAGCTGACTAGGCATGAGCCGGCAGTGTGCCCGGGTGGCCCGGGGGGCCAGTGGCATCCTAGCTTGTGTCGGAGATGGTGTGGCCAGCAGGTCCAGGGAGGTGATTCTCCCTCTGTACTCAGCACTGGTGAGGCTGCTCCTTGAATCCTGTGTTCAGTTCTGGGCCCCTCACCACAAGAAGGATGTTGAGGCTCTGGAGAGAGTCCAGAGAAGAGCCATGAAGCTGGTGAAGGGGCTGGAGAATAGACCCTATGAGGAGCGTCTGAGAGAGCTGGGGTTGTTTAGCCTGGAGAAGAGGAGGCTGAGAGGAGACCTCATTACTCTCTACAACTACCTGAAAGGAGGTTGTAGAGAGGAGGGAGCTGGGCTCTTCTCCCAAGTGATAGGGGCCAGGACAAGAGGGAATGGTCTCAAGCTCTGCCAGGGGAGATTTGGGCTGGAGATTAGGAGGAAGTTCTTCACACAGAGGGTCATTGGGCATTGTTAGAGGCTGCCCAGGGAGGTGGTTGATTCACCTTCCCTGGAGGTGTTTAAGGCACGGGTGGATGAGGTCTTGAGGGACTTGGTTTAGTGTTTGATAGGAATGGTTGGACTAGATGATCCGATGGGTCCCTTCCAACCTGGTTGTTCTATGATTCTATGACCCTGGCCGCACATCCTCCTGCTCTGTGTCTCAGAGAGCTTGGGACCAGGTTAGCAGCACCTTGGGCAGGAGATGAGGCTAGGCAGAGCTTGCGGTTATTGAGAAAAAGTGGGAGGGCAATTGGTGGAAAGTCTGGCTTGCCTTGTGCCACCAGAGGCTGCCTGGACACTGTGCATCCTGCAGACACACAAAGAGAACACCTGCAGGATGCTGAAGAGCGTGGTGATGAGTCCTGGGATAACTCAGCTGTCACCTTCACCACCACATGCATTTTCCCGTACTGCCTTGCACGGCTGCACAGGGAGCGCAGGGCAGAAATACTTCTGCAATGATGAAATGCTGCAGATTGAAGTTGTAAAACCAAAGTGCAGAAAAGGTCTGGATATTGCAGCCAAAAGCATGGGGACATGCTTCACAAGCGCCTTTGTTTATGCTGGGTTTATTATCTCACATACAACTCTGCATTCTTCTTTCCTTGCCATTGGGATGGGAGCACATCTTGGTTGAGTTCATCTCATACTGGGCAAGTCTTACCTCCCTTCTCTTGAAGCCTCTCATGATGCAGAATCTGTTTTGCTTCCTGCAACTTGGATGCAAATTTCAGCCTGTGCCTCAGGTCTCAAGCTCGGTCCTTTGCTTTCTTGCAGGATGAGAAGCGGCTGAGAGAACTGGGGTTGTTTAGCCTCGAGAAGAGGAGGCTGAGAGGAGACCTCATTACACTCTACAATTACCTGAAAGGAGGTTGTGGAGAGGAGGCAGTTGGCCTCTTCTCCCAAGTGCCAGGGGACAGGACAAGAGGGAATGGCCTCAAGCTCCACCAGGGGAGATTTAGGCTGGAGATTAGGAGGAAGTTTTTCACACAGAGGGTCATTGGGCATTGGAACAGGCTACCCAGGGAGGTGGTTGATTCACCTTCCCTGGAGGTGTTTAAGGCACAGGTAGATGAGGTCTTGAGGGACATGGTTTAGTGTTTGCTGGGAATGGTTGGACTTGATGATCCGATGAGTCTCTTCCAACCTGGTTGTTCTATGATTCTATGAAGTGAGGTCCCCATTACTCAGCCAGCATTCGAGGAGGGATCCCACTCAGTCACCACTACAGGGATGGATCTAGAAGTACCTCTGGGAAGATATTTTATGCCACAGATCTTCCGAGTCATCCCTTCCCCCTGGGAGCAAGGAGAAGTGCTTGGCACTCAGTTTGAGGCAATACCACAGCACACTACTGCCATGCAGTGAATATTGAGCGTAAAATTATGTGAATCACATAAATGGGAGGCTTAGGTTGAACATTAGGAAAAAAAAAAATTCACAGAAAGGGTCACTGGGCACTGGAACAGGCTGCCCAGGGAGGTGGTTGAGTCTCCTTCCCTGGAGGTGTTTAAGGGACGGGTGGATGAGGCGCTGAGGGACATGGTTTAGTGCTTGATAGGAATGGTTGGGTCTCTTCCAACCTGGTGATTCTATGATTTTGTGATTCAAGGGCCCGATGGTAGGATAAAAACTCATCATCTCGTCCTAAAGCACAGGGTCACCAAAAGGCTGAGTTAGGTCTTAGTTGAAATGAAGAACATCTGAGTTCCCTGCGCGTCTGCAAAGGACACTAGCCAGGCAGCTAGGTAGCAACAAGGAAGGTCTCTGATGGCCATGGGCAACCTAAGCCACAAACAGATAGAAACCAGGCTCAGACTTGATTTACAGAGCAATTCTTTCCTTCAGCCAATGAGATATTATGTATGCACCTTGGCAGCTGGGTTCCTCCACAGTGTGCCTATTTGTCTTCATTCACTCTTTCATACTTTTTAGGAGCCTTTATGGGTGTGGATTCCAGAAGTCATTTCCTTTGAGACACCAGCAGTTTCAAGGCTGCTAGAGCACCAGCTAGAAGTGGCTGACTCTGTATCTTCAGTAGATTTCTACGTTTCCAGTCTGCCTGTGTCTCTGCTTACTGGGAAGTGGATCTGGTTGTCAACACAGGCAGTTTGTGCTCTCCCTGCCCAGCTGTGGATTTCCTCACTGAGATTGATGTCGGTAGAGGACACCAAGGGATTTGGTTGTAACCAACTTGAAATAAGCATTGTGTTTGCCTTCAGAAATCTCTCTTTCTCCCCTTCTTCCTCTGTGCAGGTCCTTTCTCAGAGTCAGTTTTCTGGCCAGCTGCAGCCTAATGTTTACTCAGCTGGGATGCATTAATTTCCTTTCTGTCTCTCTGCTGCACTGTGTGTTCATTTATGGGCCAGCAGCAATGTCCTCCTTGCTCCATCCATACCAGCTTCTGATCCAAGATATCTCTTGGCAGACTGGCACTGAAGTCAGAGTGAAGGCAGACATCCACGCAGACGTTTTCTCCTGCAATTAGTGACTGAGCTGTTATTGTCCTGAGAGAGCTTGGTGGGGCTTGGTCATCTTTCCAAGCTGATAACTTGGAGCCTGAGCATCAAGTGCAGCAAGGGCCTCAGGCTCCACCAGGGGAGATTTAGGCTAGAGATTAGGAGGAAGTTTTTCACGGAAAGGGTCATTGGGCATTGGAATAGGCTACCCAGGGATGTGGTTGATTCATCTTCCCTGGAGGTGTTTAAGGCATGGGTAGATGAGGTGCTGAGGGACATGGTTTGATGTTTGATAGGAATGGTTGGACTTGATGATCTGATGGGTTTCTTCCAACCTGGTGATTCTATGATTCTATGATTCTAAGGGCCTGTGAGTAGGAGGAACCTCACAATCTCATCTTAAGGCATAAGGAGACCAGGTAAGACCAACTTCATTTCACAGCTTCTTAGGTGTTATTCTGCTGTTCCTTGGGTGTTATTTATTTGCAAACAGTAGAAGATGGTGGATTTTGACAGAACACGTTTTCTGGGTGTTAAGGTTCTGGAGCAAGTCCGGAGAAGAGTGACGAGGCTGGTGAAGGGGCTGGAGAACAGGCCCTATGAGGAGCGGCTGAGAGAGCTGGGGGTGTTTAGCCTAGAGAAGAGGAGGCTGAGAGGAGACCTCATAACTCTCTACAGCTACCTGAAGGGAGGTTATAGAGAGGAGGGAGCTGGCCTCTTCTCCCAAGTGACAGGGGACAGGACAGGAGGGAATGGCCTCAAGCTCCGCCAGGGGAGATTTAGGCTGGAGATTAGGAGGAAGTTTTTCACGGGAAGGGTCATTGGGCATTGGAATAGGCTGCCCAGGGATGTGGTTGATTCCCCTTCCCTGGAGGTGTTTAAGGCACGGGTGGATGAGGTCTTGAGGGACTTGGTTTAGTGTTTGATAGGAATGGTTGGACTAGATGATCCGATGGGTCCCTTCCAACCTGGTTGTTCTGTGACTCTGTGATTCTGTGTCATGCTTAGTTCAATACCGCAGGAGAAAAGGAAGGAATCTGGGATGTTTGTCAAGCTTAGAAAATATTAATTCTTCTTACAATGTTTTCTTTTTTTTTAACTTGCCTTGTTCTAGTAGGCACATCCCCTGCTCTTCTTTCCTTCCTAAGATCTTGGGACCTCTCTTGGCTTTTGAGGCTCCAGAGGTGAATCCTTGGCTGGCCCCAGTTGTGGGAGACTTATTCAGATCAGGGCAGCTCCAAATAATATCCCTTCTGCTCTAACACTGATATTCCACTGCAGCAGGCTTCGACTTGGAGGGAGAAAAATTACATTTTAAGCCTTTTGGGGTTTTGGGACCTCCTTGTGTCCATTCAGGCACAGGCACGTAGCTTGGGGGAAAGCATTTATGGTACAAAGCATACACAGTATTTCAAGGTACTTCCCATCAAAAGCTTTATTTTCTGTGCATTTGCAGCAGCAATAAGGCAGTGTTGTGCGAAGGTGCTCCTGAAAGAGAGGAAGATTGAATTAAAGGGTGATCGGTGTTGAAACCTTGCAGCCAACATGGGAATGAATCCAGTGCCTGGAAGGAAAAATATTATTAATAATTACAAGAAGAAGATGAAGATGGCCAAAATCCGAAACGTGGTCTGGAATCTTACAAAAATAGTGCAAAAGAAATGCCAAACCTAACAAGTGCAGTAAAGCTCTTAGAGCAGGGGAAGGAAAATTTAAACAGTGAGAGGAATTTCAGATGGGACTTCGTTGAAGATGACGTTCTAGTTGTTTTCTAAACTCAGGAGCATCAGAAGGTAACTCTGGCCTCCAGGAATACTTAATGATGTTTGGAGTTCTCCAGCATGACCTGCTTGCTGCATCAGTTATTGCCAATAAAGTAAGCAATAATGACTAAATGCTGCTGAGATTTGAACCTGTCACCTCCAAAGTGAACACTGGGACCAGGATTTTAACAGTAGCTGGAGAAAAGGCAATGCCTGGACTCTACTGTCATTCTTCTAAATAGAATCATAGAATCTTTTGGTTGGAAAAGACCTTTGAGATCATTGAGTCCAACCATGCCTGTCCACTACTAAACCATATCCTGAGCATCTTATCTACCTGTCTTTTAAACACCTCCAGGGATGGTGACTCAGCCACCGCCTGGGGCAGCCCATTCCAGTGCTTGATAACCTTTTCAGTGAAGAAATTTTTCGTGATGTCTAATCTGAACCTGCCCTGGCACAACCTGAGGCCATTCCCTCTCTTCTTATCACTTGTTTGGGAGGAAAAAAACCAGCACCCACCTTGCTACAACCTCCTTTCAGGTGGATAGTGGCATAATGATTTGCTTCTGTCTTGCTTTTACTAGTTCAGGATAGGTTGGGGTGATCTGCTTGCTGCCTTCATCTGTAGAAAGACTCCTGGAATAGACATTATATAGAATCATAGAATCATAGAACAACTGGGTTGGAAGGGACCCATCGGATCATCTAGTCCAACCATTCCTATCAATCACTAAACCAAGTCCCTCAATACCTCATCCACCTGTACTTTAAACACCTCCAGGGAAGGTGAATCAACCACCTCACTGGGCAGCCTATTCCAACGCACAATGACCCTTTCTGTGAAAAACTTCCTCCTAATCTCTAGCCTAAATCTCCCCTGGTGGTGCTTGAGGCCATTCCCTCTTGTCCTGTCCCCTGTCACTTGGGAGAAGAGCCCAGCTCCCTCCTCTCTACAACCTCCCTTCAGGTAGTTGTAGAGAGTAATGAGGTCTCCTCTCAGCCTCCTCTTCTCCAGGCTAAACACCCCCAGCTCTCTCAGCCGTTCCTCATAGGGCCTGTTCTCCAGCCCCTTCACCAGCTTTGTTGCTCTTCTCTGGACTTGCTCCAGAGCCTCATCACTGATGACATCACTGATGTCTGCTTTAAAAAAATAGCATAGACCCTATCAATTATTGCTAATGCTACATCACTTGCAACACTGAAGTTGCCAGCTCCCATTTTGCTTCTTTAGGATGCATTCTGAGTTACTCGGCTGTGGTTTTTGTGATCTCTTGCTCTGTGAGGGAAGGCAACACCCTGACCACACACAGTCTTCAGGCTGCCCCGGTGAACCCCCAGGAGCATCCCAAGCAGTGAGCAACCGGCACTGCTGAGCCCACCAACCACTCCAAGCACCCAGGTGGCTCTCTAAGCCTGCCCTTCTCTTTTTATCTTCATCCTACCTTCCTCTGCTGCTGCACTTCACCCCTGGTTTGTTTTCTTCTTCTTTCCCTAGGCAGTTCTGATACCTGTTCAAGCACTGATCACCACCTCAGAATCATAGAATCATAGAATCACCAGGTTGGAAGAGACGCACCAGATCATAGAGTCCAACCGTTCCCACCAATCTCTAAACCATGATGAAATACCACTTGGGCTTTCAAAAGCATCTGAGAACGTGTCTTTCCTCCAAAATTAACTCAGCATTCACTGAGAGGTGTCCTGTTCCCCATTTGAATGCTTCAGTGCACATCAGGGGACTGAGCTAGGAGGCAGAAGTAGTTGACAAGCAGCAGTTTTCTTGTATTTTGCATGTTTCCAGCTATAATAATAGAATCATAGAATCACAGAACAACCAAGTTGGAAGAGACCCACCAGATCATCAAGTCCAACCATTCCTATCAAACACTAAACTATGTCCCTCAGGACCTCATATACCTGTGCCTTAAACACCTCCAGGGAAGGTGAATCAACCACCTCCCTGGGCAGCCTATTCCTATGCGCAATGCCCCTTTCTGTGAAAAACTTCCTCCTTATCTCCAGCCTAAACCTCCCCTGGCGGAGCTCGAGGCCATTCCCTCTCGTCCTGTCCCCTGTCACTTGGGAGAAGAGCCCAGCTCCCTCCTCTCTACAACCTCCTTTCACGTAGTTGTAGAGAGCAATGAGGTCTCCTCTCAGCCTCCTCTTCTCCAGGATAAACAACCCCAGCTCTCTCAGACGTTCCTCATAGGGCCTGTTCTCCAGACCCTTCACCACCTTCATGGCTCTTCTCTGGATTCTTTCCAGAGCCTCAACATCCTTCTTGTGGTGAGGGGCCCAGAACTGAACACAGGATTCAAGGAGCAGCCTCACCAGTGCTGAGTACAGAGGGAGAATCACCTCCCTGGACCTGCTGGTCACACACAGGATGCCAATGGCCTTCTTGGCCACCTGGGCACACTGCTGGCTCATGTTCAGTTGGCTGTCGACCAACACCCCCAGGTCTCTCTCCTCCTGGCAGTTTTCCAGCCAGACTTCTCCTAGTCTGTAGCTCTGCACAGGGTTGTTGTGCCCCAAGTGCAGGACCCGGCGTTTGGCCTTGTTAAACCTCAAACCATTGGACTCTGCCCAGCGGTCCAGCCCGTTCAGATCCCTTTG